>CM074669.1:16350000-17600000 GCA_037349125.1 Eucalyptus regnans | reverse complement strand
ACCATTCCGTTGGTCAAAGTGGTATGGCAACACCACGGTACTAAAGGAGCAACATGGGAGACTGAATAGTCAATGAGACAGTTGTACCCCCACCTTTTTGCTTAAGTATTGTTATGGTTTAAATTTCGAAGACAAAATTTTTATAAGAGGGGAAGAGTTGTGACATCCCAAATTTTCAATCCTATTTTCAATTGAATAAGTCGGGCATTTCATTGACGCGCCTATAAGGCTGTTCTCAAAGCTAATCACTCTCAAGATAACTAGACTATCTGGGAAAACGATTAGGGAATTTTAAGGCAATAAACTTGAGAATTCTACAGGAATCGGCTTCTCGACCGTGCTTATCTTTAGAGGCCATTATGGCACAGTTAAAAATCGATTTGAGATAAGAGATAGGTCAGTTCGACTAAGATGTGTGGCTAATTGTGGGTAACATCACTAAATTGGAAAATTCTCGCCGACCGGCAGTAAACTGATTTTTTTTCTATTGTTTTGGTACCCTGTCTCCGTATTTGAATCATCGAGATTTTCACAACAACTGAGATTCACTAATGTGTCGAGTGGATTCATTGTGGCTTGAAGAAAATTGATCATGGGTCATTTACTCTAAAAATTTCTAAAAGTTACCCGGTAGCCTAAGTCATGCTAAAATCAAGCCAAATGAAAATTAATCGCGAATTTGAGTCCAATTTCAAAAATTGAAAGTTTTGTCATGTCACAATTAATTCTAAAAACGTTGACTCGATCTCAGAAGATTTTTCTACAACCCGAAACTTTTTGGGAAAAAGTCGTCCTAGGGCCGTTTTTGTCTAGAAAAAGTCAGGGATCATTTTTTATCGCACAATTGGAAAACAAGTGGGACCAATTAGTGAGGAAAAATATCAATTGGATTGTTGAGGTGCTAATTAAATTTATGAGGGCCAAATTTGATTGAATCAAGAGAGATTTAGTGTCCAATTGAGAGAGATTCATGTGAAATTTGTAGCTCCCCCTATGCCTATGGTTTTAGACCATTTCAAGGGTTGTATTTGAAGCATTATTGGCTGATTTCCAGCCTAGGAAGACAGCTTGTGGTGGAGGAATGGTCAAGGGGACCATTGAGGAGAAAATAAGACCAAGTGGCCCCCTTGTCTCCTCTCTCCCCTTCAACCGTCCACCAGCCTTCCCCATTTCTTCTTTGTGCCATTTTTGAACCAGCATCTAAGGGGAAACAAGAGAGAGACCGCCAGAGCAGCACCTCACGCCGTCGCAGCCACCATCCGATCGCCGTCCACTCCGGAACGCCGCCCGCCGTCGCACGCGAGCCTCCGCCTGGCCGCGCCCAGCTCGCTACTCCAGCCTTCTGTTCCGTCGTTCCAGCCACTGTTTTAGCTCGTGCCGGAGTCTTTTAGCCCGCCTCCAACCCCCATGAGTCCCCACTTGAACCCGATTTAGTCTCTTTAGTCTTTCCCGATCCATTGTTGCTTCAGCCGAGCCCTTGGCTTGTCTTTTCCAGCCAAGATTAGAATAGAAAAGTGTGGGTCTTGTGGCTGCTGTTGGGCCCGTTTTGAGGTTGCTCCCGACCCCAAAAGTTAGGCCCGCTTTGAAGAAAGTTGAGCCCCGTTGCGTCCCCGTCGATTTGAACTGATCGGCTCGCGAAACAAGTGAGTTTAACTCACTAATCCTCGCTTAGTAAGCTAATGATGCTTAGGGGTTGATTAAATTAACTTAGGTATGGTTTAGGTGGATAAATTATATTAGATTAGTTAATTTAATGTTTTACTGATGCTTGTTAATTGAATAGTTAGTGCAATTAAGGCCTAGACGAGCTCTAGTATTTATGTAGAGTGACTCAGAAATTTTCTGGGTCCGTTTCGACGTTCAATTAAGCTTTTCTGAGCCTAAATTGATTTATTGGCATTTATTTAATATTTTCCGTAATTATTTAATTATTTATTTATTTTCCGAAAATTAGCTTGGATAGCCGGTGACCGGAATTTCGTGCTAATTGCAGTGGTGCTCTTTGTTTATTTAATTGAGTACCTGATTGTGTAAATTGATTGTAATTAGTGTCGGTGGGTATTTAATTTCAAAAATGGATAATTTTGGTAATTAATTGGAGAATTACCGAGCGTCGGTCTACAGCGCCAAAAATCTATTTTGGGACTACTAAAAATAATGGGAGGTTCAAAAGTGAAAACCTTGTATTTTGGCTAAGGCCGGCCGTATACCCACACACGAGTATTTTTATCGGATATGATAAAAATGGGAAATTGAATGTACAATATATTACGTCGGCTTGATGACTCAGTATGTCATCTCGGAGAAAGACGATATATTATGTCGACTCGATGACTCAATAGGTCATCTCGGAGAAAGGCGTTACACTATGTCGGCTCGATGGCTCAGTATGTCATCTCGGAGAAAGATATTATATTATACCGGCTCAATGACTTGATATGTCATCTTGGAGAATAGATAGTATATTATGTCGGCTCGATGGCTCGATATGTCATCTCGGAGAAAGACATTATATTATACTAGCTCGGTGACTTGATATGTCATCTTGGAGAATAGATAGTATTGAATGGAATGACCGGGGAATGGTCTGATTGACATGTGATCAACTAGGTCGATTGATTGATGAGTCGATCTAAGTGAACGACTTGATTTGTTGATGCGACTCGATGAAATTTTGAACTGTGTTGAATTGCAGGGAGGAGCTGAGGCCAAGGTAAGTCATCTGACTCGTGATTATGCTTAGGCAGCCTTTAGGGCGTATTGGCTTCCTAATTGGGTCTTAGAGGGTAGAACTCGCTGAGATGTCGTCTCACCCCGTTGTGGGATAACATTTCAGGTCCATAGATGGCAGCACCTCCACCACCTCCTGTACAATTTGGTATACCAAAGGACATCACTGAGATAGGTTATCACATCTCGATACACCACCACCCCAAAGGACTGGAATATGTACTGGTGAAGTCCACCGTCTGGGTCGATGTGGGTACACCCCAAAAGGTGCCCCATAAATTTCGGTCGTGGTGTCGCCATTACAACGATGGGCGAAGAGAGGGTCCGATGCCGGAGTGTGATGTACCTATGTACGTGTTGGAGGTGGCGTTCGGGAAGGGAACTGCGAATCCCAAGGGTGGATCGGTGATTGACGTGAAGGACCCCAAGCTGGAAGGCAATTTTGACTCTCTGATATACTCTGGTGTAGGCTCCAGCTAGAGCTAGGAGGAAGGAGAGATCGTCACACAGGAGGAGGACCCGGAGGAGGAACCAGAGGAAGAACCAGAAGAGGAACCAAAGGAGGAACCGGAGGAGGAGCCGGAGGAGGACCCAGAGGATGGCCCCAATGAAGATTGAAACCCCACCCCCGTTTTCAAACTGTGTTGTTAGACTAGCTTGAATAGAAACCAACTTAGTAGTTTGTCTTGTATATATATGCATAATGGTTTGCATTGTATATAAGTGTGTGGTCGTTTTCGGTTTCAAATTTTTAGTCCTACTTTCATATCCCATTGTTTTATTGTCTGGGAATTATTTATATACTTCTGCATGCGTATTAAAATGAATGGGTCGGCGATGCATCCTAGGAGGTCGCTATTATATCGACCAGGTAAGGGATGGGTGCACGCCCGAGGATCAGGGCATGACACGGACAGTTGAAGTGCATGTGATTTTTTTGTTGCTCTGATTCACCAATCTTTCATAATCCCCTAGCTCAAAAGCAGTCCCGATAGCAAGTCTTGGGCAACCAAAGCATTAGTTAGTAATAAGTATAAAAAAAGGGGGTTAATATTATGAAAAGTCTCAAACTCCAAACTAATCATGGCTTGTACATGCAAAGCCCTTTCTCCTCTTTTTCTTCTTCTTCTTCTTTCCTCTTCTTTCTTTCCCTTTCTCTTCTTTTTCCTTCTTTTCCCGAGCGTCCACTTCCTCTTTTTGCTTTCTTTTGTTGACTTTTCACACTTTTTTTTCCTCTCATGTTTTAAAGTGGGTCCCACCACCTTATTTTTTGACCTAGTCAAAATCTCAAATGTTGCAATATAAGTCTTAGTCCTTTGCTTTGCAAGTCTTATGCGAAAAACTCAAAAAGCATATGAGTTTTAAGTCTTTTACTTTACGAATCTTCCGCTCATCATGCCAAGAGTCAGATTGTGAGTGGGATGACCATGTTTCAGTGCTGGTCAGCGTGTGATTTCCATGTTGAGCATCTTAAAAGTCACAATGAATCGTAAGAGCGAATAGTTGAAATGCATGTGATTTTTCCGTTGCTCTGATTCATGAATTTTTCAGAATCCCCTGGCTCAAAAGTAGTCCCGATAGCAAGTCTAGGGCAGCAAAAGCATTAGTTAATAATAAGTATAAAAAAGGGGGTTAATATCACGAAAAGTCCCAAACTCCAAACTAATCGTGGCTTGTACGCACAAAGCCATTTCTCTTCTCTTTTTCTTCTTCTTCTTCTTCTTTCTTTCCCTTTCTCTTCTTTTTCCTTCTTTTCCCGAGCGTCCATTTCCTTTTTTGCTTTCTTTTGTTGACTTTTCAAACTTTTTTCTTTTATGTTTTAAAGGGGGTCCCACCACCTTATTTTTTGACCTAGTCAAAAGCTCAAATGTTATAATATACATCTTAGTCCTTTGCTTTGCGAGTCTTCTGCGAAAAACTCAAAAAGCATATAAGTTTTAGTCTTTTACTTTACAAATCTTCTGCTTATCATGCCAAGAGTCAGATTGTGAGTGGATGACCATGTTTCAATGTCGGTAAGCATGTGATTTCCATGTTAAACATCTTAGAAGTCACAATGAGCCGTAAGAACGACGGTTGAAGTGCATGTGATTTTTCTATTGCTTTGATTTACGAATCTTTCAAAATCCCCTTGGTCAAAAGCAATCCTGATAGTAAGTCTTGGGCAGCAAAAGCATTGGTTAGTAATAAGTATAAAAAAGGGGGTTGTTATATCACGAAAAGTCCCAAACTCCAAACTAATTTTTTAATCATCAAAAACCCAAAATCGGTATATTTATAACAAATTTACCTTTTCTTAAATTAGATTAATATCATGAAAAACTATAAACTGCTATATCTATGACAAACGGAGTGTAAAAATTAGTACTCCCATCAACTGCCATGTGTCATCCAACTCAACAATTTGACGGTAAAATTTAAAGAAAACAAGCGAAATGTAAATTTGTCGCAAACTAATTTGGGGTTTTTCATAGTTAAAATATTAGTTTAGGTTAAATTTATCATAGGTGTACCAGTTTAGGGTTCTTCATGATATTTAACCCAAAAACTAATAGAAATCAATCAAAATAGAGACAGCCCACATATTGCATAAGGCCTAGCTTGCTCAGCTGGGCCTATTCTCACTTTTTAATTGGACCGAAGTTCACTATCATGGGCTGGGCGTGTTTGTACTACTCTTCAATCACATCCGATCAGGAAATCTAGCATTTCGCAAAATGTACCGATGACATTGAGCACTTACTCGAACTTGCATCCATCTTCTCCACTGGCCAAGGTTTCATAGCTTGATCTACACTCGCTCCTTGAAACTTCGTATACTTGGCCTCCATCTTCTCTACCTTCTTTCTCCATTTTGCTCCCTACTTTTGGAGGGCCCAAGTTCCTCCTCGTTACTGGTTATGAAGCTTTTTCAGAATGCCCACCACCCGTTTGATTAAATGCACTAGAGGAAAAAGATTTTTCTTAAGTGTTAGATCATTGAAGATGATCATTTATGAAGGGTTCAAGGACATTCTCGAGATTCAGAAGTTCATGAGGTTCGTGGGGTATTCTGCGTTCTACTACTTCACTGTCGTCTCGAGCTATGCCCACACCAACAACACGTTAGTCTTTGCTTCTTCTTTTTTTCCACTCAGTTGAATAATTTTATCCCCTACTATTCAGATTCCAAAGCTAATTCTTATACTTTCACCCTCGTTGTTGTAGTACTAGAGCTGGATATTCTAGAGGAGACCAACATTATGCGGCTTACCCAGCCGAAACCGAGCTATTGGGTGATTCTGATAAGGTCTATGGGTGTTGTGATCATGCGGCACTTTCTACCTTGTACTACATTTTCCTTGGTTGTTTATGATTTACGACTTATGTCTAATCAATGAATTTGGTCATAGTTGTACAAAGCTGCTCGTGGCAATTGCTTTGAAGTGGAAGAGTGGGGTCCCATTGAGTTCTGCATCATGTCCAAGCACTTCGAGCGTCCAAGGAAAAGCGTCATATGCATATCATGCTATAAGTGATTGGCTTCCCAAATGTCGATATACTTAGTTTGGTTTTGCATTCCTCTTGTTTAAGGTTGCTGTTGTCATGATGAATGTGCTGTTATCGATGGAGAGGACAATTCAAGAGTGCCTTGTTCTATTATGGACCACGTTGAAACCACAATGGTTAACTGTTACAATTGAAAGAATTTTTTTTATTTCCCCTTTTGTAGTGTTGTTTATGTAAGATGCAAAATGTGCAATCCTATGATATCCATAACCAGAACAAAAACATAGATAATCGAGTAGAAAGATTAATGCACATATTTTGGAATCCATCGTTCTTAATGCGAAAGCGGAAAAAGTGATGATCCACGCACAAGTCCTTCTCCTTTATTGCCCTCTATATCACTGGCTCAATGAGACGCCCCCCTCACCCTTTTGCGCTAGGTAAATGCTCATTTTGTGAGGATACTTGTAAGAATTAGGGTTAGAGGAGAGACTTAAGCACTATTTATAGAGTATCCAACCAGGTCCCCTCATTACGGACCAGGCTCAACTCAGCCCACACTAGCCAGCCCCATATTAGACTAATTAAGAAACATTCTATCTAACCTTAGATCAACCTCGTAAAACGGTAAATCACAATATCAATTAATGTAGTCCACATTAGAAAAACTCTTACATTTTCCCACTTGGACTATATTAATTGAAATTGTACTGTATGTGCACACCTTCGTCTAGAGATAATTCTTAATAGTCAATCACATCCCATAAAGTTTCAAACACCGAATTATGGCGGTAACTGCATGTATACACACAGAGCCTTCCATGGTCACAAGTGCTTTCAACTTTATTGATATGGATTCAATATGATAGTGTGGCAAATGGATAACATCTCTTATAGAGAGATCCCATTTGTCAGTCATCATTCTCTTACCTTAAGCGTCACAAAAAACTTGTGCCACTAATAAATGTATTTATGGTTCCAATGAACCCACATATGCCTTGTCTTTACGATTAACATTTCTTTATATATAACAAGACATATGCACAAGGCTAATAACCAAATGTCCCTAGCCTTCACTCAAGGTTTATACAATACCTTGAAACTTTTTTCAATATATATTCAATATAATGATAACACATTCAAAAATATTTTATTGAATACAAAAGTTGATACATATCAAACCGTTTATAAGTGTAACAAATACAGAAATAAACTTTATTAGAGTAAAGCCAAAATAGCTCCCACTAGCTTCCACTAAACAACAGCATCTCATGATGCTCTTAAGCTCATATTAATGACATGTCGTTCAAGAACAAAAGAGCGAAGTCCTTTAGTTAGTGGATCGGCAACAATATTATCTGTGGAAATATGTTAAATTATAATGTCACATTTCTGTACCGTTTCTTTATGGTCAAAAATTTGACTACCATATAATTAGACCCCTTGAGACCTCTGTTGTTAATAAAAATACTACAAATTTATTGTCTAAATATAAACGTAAGGGTCAATCCATAAAATTAAAAACGGTCAACTCCTTAAAGAGGTTTCGGAGCCTAATAGCCTAAGTAACAACCTAAAAGAATGTTACAAACTCTACTTACATAGTAAAAGATGACATAAAGCATTATTTACTGCACTTCCCGCTAACATAAATATGTATTCTGTTATTGATCTCATGTCATTCTACCAGCCAGTAAAATTTACATTTAAATACCTATTAGTTGCAAGAATTGAATATGTCTGTAAATCAGCATATAATCTCTTGTCTTATTTAAGTACCTTAAAATCTTCTTGGCAGCAACCCAGTGATCACGTCTTGGATTTGACTGATATCTGCCTAGAAGTCCCGTCGCAAAAACGATATTTAGTCTGGTGCAAATTTGAGCATACATTATACTTTTAAGTGCACTAACATAAGGTATATCATTTAACTAGATTTTCTCAATATCTAAATAAGGATAATGTAATAGATTCAGTCCATCACCTTTAATGACATGAGTAATTCCTGGCTTGCAATGATGTATATTGAATATTTCCAACAAATGTCCTCTGAGATAAATCCTATATATATGGCAAGAACAATCCTTGCGGACCTTAGTGCAAAGGACAAAAGATGCCTCAATGTCACTACTTATAAGCAAAATATCATGTACATAGAGTATGAGAAAAATAAATTTCCTCCCACAAACCTTGCAGTATATATATACTGAATTACTTTGTTCCCAACTGAACGAAATGACAACACTATAAAACTTTGATAATATTATATGGAAACTTCATTAAGACCATCAATAAGACTTTTCAGTCTACACACAAGTTTACTTGAATCATCTGCTGCAAAATCCTCCAGTTGCACTATATAATTTTGTCATCAATGTGTTCATTTGAAAAGATAGTATCTATTTGGTGTAACTCTATATCAAAAAATAATCTATTTATGACATGTTCACTCTGAAAGAATCTTTAAAAGATACTAGAAAAATATATATTTCTCAATTATCCACCCCTCTTTCAGAGTGAAAACTTTGGCTACTAATTGAGCTTTAAACTCCATAATATTTCTTTGAAATCCTTTTAGTTTTGTACACATATTTGCGACTAATGAGCTTATGATCTTTAGGCAAATCAGTGAGTTTCCAAACACTATAATATTCACAGATTGCATACCATCTTTTATGGCGTCTAATCACATACTTGATTGAGGATAAGATACAACATTTATATAAGTGGCTAAATCAACCATGCAATAGATATTGCAATCATGCTCTCACAGATAAACAATATAGTTTGATGATACAACAGATCGTCTTTTCCTAACATATCTCCTAATACAACCACTTCATTCTGCATTCGAGAGGTTTGAGAAATTTCATTATAAATTGTGGCGCCCCCAACCCTCGAACCATTGGGGTCGCCACGGCGTTTCACCGTCCTAGCTATCCTTTGCTTTGATACCACTTCATTGCGGTGATATCCTTTCGCGGCAGCAGCTTTGTTTAAGCGACCATCGACCCTTAAGATTCGCCTATGCCGTGACTTTTATTGGTCCCTGTGCTAAACTATTGCGGAAGAGAACACATACTCCAATTAAACTGAGAATGATGCACACTATATACCAACCAGGCACCTTTATTTACATATATTTTTATTTAGACGACGTTCGTTGGTACACACGGGCCAAAAGGTTTCTTACATTTGGCTAACCAAAATTGGACCAACTCTTCCATTATCTATTCACAACGTCGTCCATCTTCATGCGCTGGTATCCAAAAATTCTGCCGTCCTCCCATGTCCTCCACTACTCCACCCCGCTTAAGCCACCATCGTCATCCTCCAACAGTGGCAGTGGCCCCACGGTGCGCCCGTTCACTCGAGCGTACAGGACCACGAACTCCATGTGTACTGGACCCAAGGCGAGTCTGGCGTCTATAGTAAGAATACACCCGAATCCGGATGAAGGTGATCCCCAGGTCGGGGTCAGGGCACTCCAACTGCTCCCATCCGAGATCGATGGGGATACCATAAAAAGTACCAAAGGACATGGGTTGCAACGGCATCTTTATAGCTCTGTAATATGTTGGCCCCACGAGGGGTGAGTACAACTACTCAGCAGTCAAAGTTCTACTAAACTATATTACGTACGTCTATCGCCACCCAATTCTATGCAATCCAAATCAAAGTAAATGACAGTAGTAATGGATATGCATCAATTCAGAAGAATATCAAAACAAAACGGCATAACAGAAACAATGAGAATTTAGAAACTCATTTTATCTCACTCCACTACCACCATCTTCCGGAGGACCAGTGTTTGCATCCCTCCAGGCATATCACACCCTACCTAGCATCACGAAGGCCTTCGGTTCCATATTTCAGTCACCGGGCATCCGGAGCATGTTACGTCACACCTCTAGGCATCTCGCACCCCACTTGGCATCACGAGGAACCTCCGGGGCTCACCATGTCAATGATGTCCCCAGGCATCCGAAACGTGTTATGTTACACTTCCAGACATCCCGCCTTCCGAGGAACCTCCGAGGCTCACCAGTCCCCAAACTTCTAAAGGCATCGCCATCACGATCCTCCAGGCAACCCGACACCCGGGGCATCGTCATCCCAGGGGTCCGACAGCATCAATAACGTTTCAACCATGGTGTAGTAGTCTAATCAAATTAATGCCAAAACATTTTTCATATCGCTAATAAGAAAACTGCTTTAGTTTTCAAAATCTCAATTCATGGTATAAAGCAACGTGCAACGAAAACTTTAGAGATATACCAAATCAGTGGCGATCAACCTCACATAAAGTCCCAAGTTCACATACCAGAATAATTCGAAATAAATCTTTATCGTTCCACCCCGATCATAGTCCGAAATTCATAGGTGTGGACTTAAAACGTGTTCATGCCTCAAAACTTGATAAGTTTCATCAAAACAGTACATATATCTTGAAATGTTGAAAACGGCACATCGGCGGGTCGAAAGTTTCGGGTCCCGACCGTCAGATTTTGAAATCAAGGTTTTGAAATACCAAGATCAACATGTACATGTTTCCAAACTCAAACCAATCCGTTCAAACACAACGATCCTTTCTCAAATAGTCCAGGGTCGATCCGACGATCTCTGAATTCACAAATCAACGCAAATATCCTAGAATAGAGTTAGTTTGCGGAACGCATTTCATCAAGCAACGACTGAGTTCACGCAATATAGGTTAGTAGATATCGACTTGCTTCAAGTCCAGTGGCATCGATGGCGAGACAAACCGTGAGCTGTGGGCTGCGGGCGTGGTTGAAACGAGCTGGACGACGCAACGGTAGACGGAGACACGGCTGGTGGCGAGCTACGGGATGGTGAGGAAACCTGTGGCACGGTGGTGCGATGGTGTGCTGTAACGAGCTATGATGTCCTAGAGCGTCACGTACTAAGCGCTAACGGAATTTATTTATTATTGTAATCTTTAAAAATTGTGAATTCCATTTATAGTGATCACTATTGAAGGTTAGCATGTATAACATGGATTATTTAAAATCTATAGTTTATATTATGAGTTTATCAT
The DNA here is from genome assembly GCA_037349125.1 of Eucalyptus regnans. Lineage (NCBI taxonomy): Eukaryota > Viridiplantae > Streptophyta > Magnoliopsida > Myrtales > Myrtaceae > Eucalyptus > Eucalyptus regnans. The sequence continues at coordinate 17,588,722 of CM074669.1, read as the reverse complement.
GCAATTCGCTCTACCTTCAATTTTTAGTATTGGCAAATTTATTCATGCACATAGACAAGATCACAAGAAGCTTCATTTCTTCTTACCATCATTAAGGCCTACAAAATTTATCAACCTGGACTCTTTCCATGTTCACCGCCTATATATACAACATATATATAACAAAAGTAAAGCGTAACAAAAGCCAGGGATAAAAGGGTGAGGGTGTCTACTCCATGAGTTCCCACACAAGCCCACGTTCAAAAGAAAACAAAAGATAGTCAGCTTCTATGTGATCAAAGGCGTCTAAGCGCCATCCATCCCAGCTCCTGCTCCATCACCGCTAAAAGGAATAGGGCCAAACATCGCTCCATCGTGCTTGACAAACCAAGCGACAAACTTCATAGGGATCATCTCAGCTCTACCATTATCCATCCATAACGTGGCCTCATATTTGGAGAATGTCAGCTCAACATCAGAGTCATACACATCAGTGAAAGTAACCTCAATGTTCGATATCACTCCATAACGAGCTAATGGCGGCACATCCATACTATATATTTGAAAAATGTAAGGTATGAGCAAACTATGCCCAGTAAAGAATGATAAAACTCTAACTTAAACAATCCACAGCCATCAATATTATAAGGGAATCATAATCCAAGCAATTTAGGATACTAAAATAGAATTGTCACAAGCATAAACAATTGGATATTAACACATCATATATGTAATCACCTTATATACATCCATTTCTATACTTACCTTTTTCAAAGTCAATTTCACATCAAATACAGTGCAACAATAATGAATGGACTCACTCGCCAAGTTTAATTATATTTAGTGTGCATATAATCCACCCTCGATCAGTCACTAACCGGAACTTTGCCGGCCCAATCGAGTCACTTCCGGAAGTTACCTTATTCGGACTTCCACAATATTTCTATTATGGGCATCTCACTCCGAGGCATCCCGGCATCACTCAACCGAGGTCCTCCCAAGACCACTCAGCAAGGGGCATCTCACTCCGAGGCATCTCAGTATCACACAACTGAGGCATCATTGGTCACACACAAGGGCATCTCACTCCGAGGCATCCCGGTATCTCTCTACCGAGGCATCCAAGACCACTCAGCAAGGGCATCCCAAACTTCCGGGGGCATCACCGGTATCTCTGTACCGATGGGTTCATTCACTCTCTTAAGCACACGTTTCACACCACCACACCTTTAATTAATGCATTTATCGTATGCAAAAGAAAAGACTCCAAGTATCTAACTATATATCTAACTCTCATGAACCTAACACACGTGCGTGTCCAAATTATAAGATAAAACCCATTACGACATGTCCCATACCATGCCAAACAAATATTTATCCCATAATCAAGCACTATGCACCGCACTCATAGCACTCGCATGATACTATAAGTACCTACACCTCAAATGATGTATGAGACTTATTCTTACATGACTAATATCTATTGTGAGCTTATTAGACTCCATGCGTGTCATGCAAGTCGAATATATAAGGCACAACATTTATTATATATTCTCGGGTTAAAACAGTTTACTAGCTAAATGTACAGTTTCGGTTTTGAACACAGAAGGTATATCAATTCTTGTAGGAATACTACCAAAATTTAGTATGTTATATTAGAGATATGGGTTGACATTTTCCGTGTCTGAATCTCACTGTATTAAGAGAAACAATTGCTATAATCTTTACTAACACCCTGTACCGACGTCCAGATTTTATATCTACTAAGAAAATTGTTTCACTAGCCAATTCTTATCCATTTAATCTCAAATTTTGACACGTCATTCCTTAAGATGTGTTCTACAATTTTCATTAAGGAATCGAAGTCCAAATCTAACTAGGTAAATACATAAAATTCGTATAATCAAAAAAGGTCAAACCGTTTCTCACAAAAACAGTATACTAATTTTACTAAATTCACTTCTATCTTTATGTTTTTATATTCATATGGTTATAGCTACGTATATAACTTCATCTTATAGATGTTCTATCATGTAGAATAGTTTCTTTCTTATTTCCATTAACATACATAAAGAAAATAAATTCAAACAGGAGACTCCATAACCGTTTTCACCTAGAACAGAATAGGTACACGATTTCCTTTACTTCTAACCCGACTAAACCACTTCTCTTTTCACAAACTTCTTCTACAATACTTCAATGCCTAATCACAGCAACTTAAGGCACCTTCGACATGTCTTTCTCTAACAAATAATCAATCCACAACTCAGCTCAAAGTGTTGTTGCATCCGTGAGTTCACTCACCACGATTTATACCAAATCCATTCACTCGGCAACCATTTCATCACTTCACTCAACAAAACAGCATACTCACACTTGGATTTCGAAACATGCAAGACTCAAAGGCAACATGCAATGGCTTCTACCTTCAATCTAACACTTACCAAACTTAGATTAATCACAAAACAACAACTACGGATCATATACTTCACGGTTTGGTTAGATCCGCAAGCTTTCTTGACAAAACGATGGATAACTTTCAACTTAGAGTTATATCTCTCCTTACCTTAGTTCAGCTATCAAACAATCACAAAGATGCTTCAAGATCAACACCAAAATCTCGCATGCAAAAGGAAGAAGGTTGTTGTTTTGCTTCTGGTTCCTCACCGCTCGACCGAGAGAGACACGAAGAAGAAGATGAAGGTGGGTTTTCGGTCTTGAAGAGAGAGAGAGGTTTCGAAAATTTAAGAAGGGAAATAGGCCTACTAACTAATCCCTAGGCTAGACTAATGATTATATTTGCTAATGATTGTATTTTCTTTGCTTGTTTCGGTTTGTAGGAATTGAATCCGTGGGTGGTGAAGAAAAACGAAGGGGAAAAGGGAAGTGTCGTGGCCTCCAAGTGTGATGTCCCTTGCCATTTGTCACTCAAATTTAATTAGGTTCTAATCCATGTCATTAGTTGCTTCATTAGTTTCTAATGTTTTTCAATTAATTCCCTTTTGTTTCTACTTGATTTCAATCCTTTCATAATTATACAAAGCCATAACATATATAACATATCGACTAGTCAATGTTAGTCTAAAAAAAATCTATCACAAAATGCTAAAGTCAGAAATTTATATTAGCATTACAATCATTAATCAAATTATCATATTTATAATCCATAAATCTTAACCGAAAGTAAAATCACTCGGGTCTAAATATTCATCTCTGGCCCAACGGGCTTAATCTATAACAATCCGGCCCATTAAACTAAATTTACGAATCTAATAATTCCGAACCTTGGCCCACTCAATCCAAGCCCATAATCTCTCACTCGAATTTATAAGCCTAGTTTTAAATAATCATGCGGCCCACTTGCTCCTCAAGCCCACTCAAACCTCACGGTCCATCGGGTTCACTTCCTGGCTCGATCTAAAATAATCCAAATTTCTAATGATCCAATTATACTAATGAAGGTCGGTGAAATTTGGGATGTCACATATGCGGTGGTTGGTGTCAATGGCGGGACACAGGCGAAGAGGCAGAAGTTTCTAGTGAGGTCGTTGGTGTGGAAAATGATGCAGCTAAAGTCACCGAATGACTAAGAAGAACTCTCCCCCCTTATGCCTTGATTTCTCCGAATGTTGACCGCATTAGTCAACATTTTGAGACCCTCGGCAGTTGTTACAACGAAGGGTAGGTGGACTATGTGTGTCCATCAGCTGGGGCTCCTCCTTGGATGCATGCCATCTTGCATTCCTCATGCAAGAGCGTGACCTTCATCCAAGTCCCCCATCGCCAGCGCAAGGAGTCATTGATGCGTGGCTCCAGCTGGTCAAGACCCTTGGCATGGCTACTCCAACCAAAGAGAAGCCAAGTTTTGGGCAATGCACGTGCCAGCTCGCCCCCTTCATGCAATGGACATGGCAGCCTGGTCAACTTTCCCCCAATTGTTGACCTACGAAGAGAAGGAACGTGCATGGCTACGGCATGGGTAAGGTCTTCATTCCTACATGGCGTTGGCTATGGACGTAGCTCGTATTAGTTGACTACTTGGGTCAACCAAACAAAGTCTCGATGACAGCCCACTAAAGGAACAAGGCCATGCGTTTGTGTCTCGATGTGTCGCATGGAAGGTTCAGCTAGAGAGGTACAAATGTCAGTGAATGTCGGCGTTAGCGGTGGCGTTGCGTAAGGAAATTTCTAGGTGAGATGCTATCATGAGAACGTGACGATACGTGATGTCTCGACATGGTGAGGATGGTGATGAAACGAGGTCGTGAGTGGTACCAATGACGTAGTCCGACGACAAACTCATCGACTCGTCCCGGACCGTTACGTACTCGAAGTCCAGCGAAATCCGGATATCACATAACTATATCAAGAATAATACATTGAACCTCAACAAGTTTAGTCTATGGTATAGGAGATTCCACAATTGTCTATATAGGTAAATACAAAAGCACAATAACCTCCGTCGTACTATTATCCTTAATAGTCTTAGAACAGCTATCCTCTACAACTACGTTGAACTCTAGAAACTTTATTTTCTGTAATTCCATAATTCTTATACCTTCATTAGGGTCATAAAATTGATATCCTTTTGAACAATCTAGATAAGATACAAACTAATTCTGAGTGGATCTGAATTGCAACGCACTTAATATTGGATTATATAACCTCACTTCTGCATGACACCTCTAAATTTTAACATGATTTAAGTTAAATTTACGTCCAATTCATAACTCCAAAGAAGTTTAGGAAACAACTTTGGTAAGAAACACTTCTTCTTCTTTTTTGTATGTGAAAAGGCTGCTTTCAAAATATCAGCTCATAGAAGACCGAATAAATTAGTCTTACTAATCATACTCATCACCATGTTCATTATGGTACAATTATGCCTTTCGGCCAAATCATTTTGTCAGGATTTTTAGGCATAGTAAATTAAGTTACCACCGTAGAATTTACCAAATATTTAACAAATGACCCTTTAAGCTATTCAGCATTACCATATTTGCCAAAATACTCACCGCCACTATTAGGCCTGACAACCTTTAAGACTAATGCTAACTGTTTTATTCTTTATCTCGACCATTTTACTTCCACAATATTCTATAGAAGGCTTTAGATAACCATTAAAAGTAGACAGATATCAATATTATCACATATTCTACTCTTTCTTTAGACATATGTGAGATTATTCCTTAAACAAAAAAAAAAATTAGAAACAACCTTTTCAACCGTATACAAGACGTATATATCATTAGGAGTTAAACAAAATCTATACAATTCATTTGATATAAAAAGAAGTCAAATCAAGATGAATTATAACTCACCGTGGAACAGTCACTAATCCTTTTTTAACGATTCTATCGTAGGACCCAGACTACTAAAGAATACCCGGTGGTTTCATGAGTTCTTTTATAAGTATGATTTTTGAACTTCAAATCTATTATTCTTATAATGTAATCCGTAACCTTATCAAAATAATCATATCTTGTGTTAAAAACTCCTTGCAAATGTATCATAATTTCGGTATTAGACAAGACATAATTTTAAGCCACTAAAACAAAACGGCATAACAGAAACAATGAGAATTTAGAAACTCATTTTATCTCACTCCACTACCACCATCTTCCGGAGGACCAGTGTTTGCATCCCTCTAGGCATATCGCACCCTACCTGGCATCATGAAGGCCTCCGGTTCCATATTTCAGTCACCGGGCATCAGGAGCATGTTATGTCACACCTCCAGGCATCTCGCACCCCACCTGGCATCACGAGGAACCTCCGGGGCTTACCATGTCAATGATGTCCCTAGGCATTCAGAACGTGTTACGTTACACTTCCAGGCATCCCGCCTTCCAGGGAACCTCCGGGGCTCACTAGTCCCCAAACTTCCAGAGGCATCGCCATCACGATCCTCCAGGCAACTCGACACCCGAGGCATCGTCATCCCAGGGGTCCGACGACATCAATAACATTTCAACCATGGTGTAGTAGTCTAGTCAAATTAATGCCAAAACATTTTTCGTATAGCCAATAAGAAAACTGCTTTAGTTTTCGAATTCCCAATTTATGGTATAAAGCAACGTGCAATGAAAAATTTAGAGATATACTAAATCAGTGGCGATCAACCTCACATAAAGTCCCAAGTTCACATACCAGAATAATTCGAAATAAATCTTTATCGTTCCACTCCGATCATAGTCCGAAATTCATAAGTGTGGACTTAAAACGTGTTCATGCCTCAAAACTTGATAAGTTTCATCAAAACAGTACATATATCTTGAAATGTTGAAAACGGCACATCCGCAGGTCGAAAGTTTCGGGTCCCAACCGCCAGATTTTGAAATCAAGGTTTTGAAATACCAAGATCGACAAGTACATGTTTCCAAACTCAAACCAATCCGTTCAAACACAACGATCCTTTCTCAAATAGTCCGGGGTCGATCCGACGATCTCCGAATTCACAAATCAACACAAATATCCTATAATAGAGTTAGTTTACGGAACGCGTTTCATCAAGCAGCGACTGAGTTCACGCGATATAGGTTAGTAGATATCGACTTGCTTCAAGTTCGGTGGCATCGATGGCGAGACAAACCGTGAGCTGCGGGCTGCGGGCGTGGTTGAAACCAGCTGGACGACGCAACGGTAGACAGAGACACGGCTGGTGGCGAGCTACAGGATGGTGAGGAAACCTGTGGCACGGTGGTGCGATGGTGTGCGGTGGTTAGTGTCAATGGCGGGACACAGGCGGAGAGGCAGAAGTTTCTGGTGAGGTTGTTGGTGTGGAAAATGATGCAGCTGAAGTCACCCAATGACTAAGAAGAACTCTCCCCCCTTCTGCCTTGATTTCTCCGAATGTTGACCGCATTATTCAACATTTGAAGTCCCTCGGCAGCTGTTGCAACAAAGGGTAGGTGGATTATGCGAGTCCATCAGCTGGGGCTCCTCCTTGGATGCATGCCATCTTGCATTCCTCATGCAAGAGCGTGGCCTTCATCCAAGTCCCCCATCACCAGCACAAGGAGTCATTGATGCGTGGCTCCAACTGGTCAAGACCCTTGGCGTGGCTATTCCAACCGAAGAGAAGCCAGGTTTTGGGCAATGCACATGCCAGCTCGCCCCCTTCATGCAATGGACATGGCAGCCTAGTCAACTTCCCCCCAATTGTTGACCTACGAAGAGAAGGAACGTGCATGGCTATGGCATGGGTAAGGTCTTCATTCCTGCATGGCGTTGGCTGTGGACGTAGCTCTTATTAGTTGACTACTTGGGTCAACTAAACAAAGTCTCGATGACAGCCCACTAAAGGAACAAGGCCATGCATTTGTGTCTCGATGTGTCGCGTGGAAGGTTCGGCTAGAGAAGTACAAATGTCAGTGAATGTCGGTCTCAGCGGTGGCGTTGCGTAAGGAAATTTCTAGGTGAGATGCTATCGCGAGAACGTGACAATACGTGATGTCTCGACATGGTGAGGATGGTGATGAAACGGGGTCGTGAGTGGTACCAATGACGTAGTTCGACGACAAACTCGTCGACCTGTCCCGAACCATTACGTACTCGAGGTCCAATGAAATCTGGATATCATATAAACTATATCAAGAATAATACATTGAACCTCAACAAGTTTAGTCTATGGTATAGGAGATTCCATAATTGTCTGTATAGGCAAAGACAAAAACGCAGTAACCTCCATTATACTATTATCCTTAATAGTCTGAAAGCAGCTATTCTCTACAATTACGTTGAACTCTAGAAACTTACTTTCTGTAATTCCATAATTCTTATACCTTTGTTAGAGTCATAAAATTGATACCCCTTTGAACAATTTAGATAAGATACAAACTAATTCTGAGTGGATCTGAATTGCAACGCACTTAATATTGGATTATATAACCTCACTTCTATATGACACCTTTAAATTTTAACATGATTTAAGTTAAATTTACGTCCAGTTCATAACTCAAAAGAAGTTTAGGAAACAACTTTGGTAAGAAACACTTCTTCTTTTTTTTGTATGTGAAAAGGCTGCTTTCAAAATATCAGCTCACAGAAGACTGAATAAATTAGTTTTACTAATCATACTCATCACCATGTTCATTATGGTGCAATTATGCCTTTTTACCAAATCATTATGTCAGGATTTTCAGGCATAGTAAATTAAGTTACCACCCCAGAATTTACCAGGTATTTAACAAATGACCCTTTAAGTTATTCAGCATTGTCATATTTGCCAAAATACTCACCGCCACTATTAGGCCTGACAACCTTTAAGACTAATGCTAACTGTTTTATTCTTTATCTCGACCATTTTACTTCCACAATATTCTATAGAAGGTTTTAGATAACCATTAAGAGTAGACAGAATATCAATATTATCACATATTCTACTCTTTCTTTAGACATATGTGAGATTATTCCTTAGATAGAAAATTTTTAGAAACAACATTTTCAACCGTATACAAGACGTATAAGTAGGTGAATCCAATGCTGAGAAGATCTCTCCATATCATGTCAGATCCAGAAATACTAGAAGCATCTGTTTCTCTCGCTACATCTCTATCTTCTTCAACACCTTCAGATTTCCGTGTTTCTAATGCTTCCAAGATAGACTATCTCTATGAAGTCTCTCTTAGCGATGAAACCAAGATCTCTAAAACCCAACTTCCCCTGATGAACCCCTATTCTACTTTTGCTAAATCAACCTCTTCATTTTCACCCATCCGCTCCATTCGCCAACTTATTCGTCAAACTCCAAAGGAAGTAAAGGAGTACGTTCAGTCCTCCAAGTTCGACCAGCACCCGATTCCTGCCACTGAAAAGGAGTACTTCGTTACTCTTCAGATTCTTCCAAAGTTTCCCAGACAATGGATCCATCAAGGATATTCTCATGTCCATTATAAGGTTGTTCGTCTTGCTATTACCTTTCATGGTCGTAAAGGTTTGCCGGTTGTAGCAAGAATAGCATTATTAGATACTCGATTCCTAGAGTACTAGCATGCTTGGATTAGTACTGTCCAAACCACCCTGAATGCTAGAACAGTCTTTGTGACATTGTATCCAAACTTCAACATTGCTCTTTCAGACCTCCAGTTACTTTCTTTGCTAAAGGTTCAGATCCAGCTCACTCGAGCTCCCCAAACTGCAGATTCTGTTGCTGCAACACTACACTACTAGATGGTTTATCGGGTACAAAACCATGCTCTTGATTTGAACTTCCACAATGGAAATGAAGATGCTTTGTTCATTTCCATGCAGAACGATCAAGCATCTTGCATCCATGTTCCTCGACAAATCCCAAAAGAAAAGTTAGCCAAGCTCCTTCCAGAGACTTGGATCACCAACTTTGAGAAGTTGCATCAGAACAACAAACCTTTCCAATCATCAAACTCTGAGTTTGTCAGAAAGAAAGATGGAATTGCATCCATCAAATTTGGCAAGGAAAAGGAAGAAAGTCCTCTATCTTCCAAACTCTCTTCATAATTGAACCATGTGTTCCCGAGTCAATTTCCGAGCCAGACCCAAAAAAGGTTGTTCGACATTTCAATAGTGATGGACACCCTATCCATTATTACAAAGATAAGTATGGTCACTATTATTGGGACCCCTTTGGTCAATGTTCCTATTTTACAAACTCTACCGATGAAGTAGATCCAACTGCCAGGCCCAGACGGAAACATAGGAAGCCGAAGGATCCTATGTACCAAAAATACTTAAACGGAGATCCCTCTATTGACACTCTTGGTGAGTGCGATAAATTCCAGTTTATGGTTTCTTATGCACCAACTCTGCCACCTGAATTCACTACCTCATCCTCAGTCTCACCGATTTCACCACCATCACCTCCTCCATCTCCACCTTAGAAAAAGCCAGCACTCTCCCCATTTTATAAAGCAATTTTAAAATGGGCAAAGAAGCATTCCTATCTGCTTGAGGTTCCAAAACAAACACCACTAAGTTATTCCATCTCCATGTTCCATGAGACAGACTTCCCCCCCTTGTCCGAGAAAGTTCCAAACTCTCATTTCCTGCTCTAGAAGAATTCATTGATCCACAAGGCAGATATCGGCATGTTCCCAAGATACCTACCCCCACTTATGTGGATGAGCATGGAAGACAGAAAAGAACTCCTGTTGCTGAAGCTATCTTGAATTGGCAATCGGAGACTCTTTTAGCACATAACAATGCGTTCAAGGCCATTGATTCCAAAATTGTGGATGTGCAACAAGATCTTCAAAGATATGATGAAACCACCAAGAAGATACTTTCAGATTTCCAGAAGAGGCTTCATGCTTTGGAATCTAGACAACACTTGAGATATCATTATCTCGAAAGCCTTAAAGCGGAAATAGAGAAGCTCAAAAGGCAAATCCAGATCCTTGAAGAAGGAAGACTCGATCCATTTCCGACTACATTACGAACGGAGCATCCCCCTCCTCTACCACCCCAAACGTCTATCTTTGCTGCTATCACAAATGTTCCTGTCAGACAAGACAAAACAGATGTAGCTGAAATGCGAAATCATCTTAAAGAACTGGATCGAATTCGGAAAGAAAAGGGAAAAGAAAAGGTGCCTAAAGAATCATCGCTTGTTATAAGGGAAAAGCCAGACCAAATGATGCTGTCCAATCTGCTGGAATCCTTTTTAAGAGATTTGGGCAATCAGGAATCTCAACCTGATCCTATTATTCAGCAGCCTGAACCTAATCATGTCCTTCCAATAGATCCGATTCTATTTCCAGCAAAACCAGCTTTTCCAAATATTTTTGATACTAAATCAAATTTGGTATCCCTTTCATCCTCATCATCCTTTTCAATCCCCACCATTGATTCATGGCCTATTGTACCAGTAACTTCATCAATATTCATGGCCGATCCACCGGACCAGGACATGGAATCAAACCCCTCTAAGTCAGAGGTTGTTCAACCAAACAATTCCTCCCAGTTTGTGTTTACTACATCGAAACAGTTTTTTACCATTGATGATATTCCCTATCACAAATGGCCAGAAAGACTTGAGGAATTTCATACTTGGTTAAATGCTCAAGCACTTACCAACCATGATAAGTATGATGTCCTTCTAAGTTTTGTCACAAGATTTACAGGCAGTCTCAAACATTGGTGGCAATCCGTGACAGAACAAGACCAGCTTCAATTCTTACTTTCACCTGACTTCGGCCATGCCATTACCCTTTTATACCATTTCTTTGTTGGAAAACCTGCTGATCTCCAAGAACTCAAAAAGAGAGAATTTTTTGAAAGAATGTGCTACTCTCTCTAGAAAAAAACATCTCGATAAACATTATCAAGAAATGCTCAAGCTCTTCTATCAGATTGGTGCTGATCCAAATCTTAAGCATGTCTTCCTAACTTCCATCCCCAAGGAGTTATCTCAAACTGTTGAGAGAATATTTCTCAGCAGACAAAGGAGGATTCAGGATATTCCATTAGGAGAAATCCAACAAGAAATCCATTTGCACCTTGAAGAGTTGTGTATCAAACTCCAAATGATTCAGACTTATGTCGATGACAATAGAGAACTTGATAGAGTCTGTTCTCGTCAAAAGTTAAAATGCTCCAAGCAAGATTGTGATGGTTCTTGTGGAAAATCTTCCAGAAAAAAGAAGCACTTCAAGAAGCTCTGGATAAAGAAATCCAAACATGGCTCCAAGCATTTCCGAAAGAAGAAAAAATGGTGATACCTATGCAAGAGGAAAGATTGTACAGGCCATAAAAAATCAAATCGATGCTTCATCTACAATCAAAAGGGACATTTTGCCAAAAACTGTCCCCAAGCAAGAAAATGTCAGAATCATCTGATACACCATATAGAGAATGAGATAGGTATCTCTCTTGAAAATGATGATATCGAATCTTTATTCTTTGGGGATGAAGAACCATCTGAACAAACTCTTTGTGTTATCCCTTGTTATCAAACCCCCAATGAAACTGATTCAGATTCAGATCTTGAAGATATCTTTCATATATCCCTTACTTCTTCATAACAAAGCACTGACATCTTTTCGAGTCAAACTCAATGTCCTCACTTCCCTGTAAAAATCTTCACTTCAAAGTTTGCCAAGCCTATCACCGTCATTGCTCTCATAGATACTGGAGCAAGCTGTTCAATCTTAGACACTAAGATTCTTCCTGAAGAATATTGGACTCCTTATGTTCGATACTTCAATTCTGCCTTAGGAGACACTTTTTCTACGAATGTGAGAACTGCCCCAATAATTGTTCAGTTTTTTCCTCAGTGTTCCATAACCACCAAAATCTTCATATCTAATCTCCCCAACAAAGATTTGATCATTGGGTGGGACATCATGACTTAGATTTCTTAGCTTCGGATCATCCTTGGAAAATGTCTTAAGTACAAGGACCAATTCTTTGAATTTGTCAATATCCAAAGACTTTTTTCCATTCAAATGAGTCTTTTAGATCCAATCATGCAAAAGTTGTTGGAATCCTATTCAGAATCACATTCTGAGTTCGCTCAGAAGTGTTCTAATCCTTTATGGGAAAATCGAGAATTCTTTGTTCACCTTCCTTTCAAAAAGAATGAGGATATCAATCCTATTAAGGCGAGTCACAAGGGAATGAAGCCAGAACATATGGTTCTAGCTCAAAGGGAATGTTCAGAATTATTGCAGCAAAGCCTTATTGAAATCTCCAATTCTCAATGGGCTTGTGAAGCCTTCTATGTCAATAAGCGAGCCTAGCAAAACAGAGGGAAAATGAGGTTGGTAATTAATTATCAGCCTCTTAACATTTTTTTCCAAGATGACAAATTCCCTTTGCCATCCAAAAACTCCATTTTTACTAGATTAACCAAGGCCCACATTTATTCCAAATTCGACCTTAAACCCGAATTTTAGCAACTAGGCATTCATCCTGAAGACAAACCCAAAACAGGGTTCTATATCCCAAACCAGCACTTCCAATGGAAAGTTCTTCCTTTTGGCCTAAAAGTAGCACCATTCCTTTTCCAAAAGGCCATGTGTCGAATTTTCCAACCAATCCTATCAAGTGCAGCGGTATACATTGACGACATTTTGCTCTACAGTCCTGATGAGCAGTTGCACTGTCAACTTCTTGAGCAATTCGCAGAAATTGTGAAGAAGCATGGGATTATGTTTTCACGGAGAAAGATGAATATCGCCCAGACAGAAATTGAATTTCTTGGTATGCACCTCAACAAAGGTACATACTATCCAGGGCCGCACATTGCTCAGGAATTGTTGAAATTTCTTGAAGAAAACTTCATGACAAAGCAAGTTCAGCAATTTCTTGGGATAACTAATTATCTCAGGGATTTTGTTCCAAATCTTGCAAAACTGTTGATTCCATTACATATGATGTTGAAGAAACATCCCCCACTTTAGGGAAAATCTCATACTAAAGCAGTCGCTGAACTCTAGGAGATTATGCAGACTCTTCCTCCATTACAAATCCCATCAATAGGGAAGAGAATTCTCCAGACTGACGCTATTGATGAATACTGAGCAGTTGTTTTGTTTGAAGAAATTGATGGAAAAAGGCATTTGTGTGCCTATAAAAGTGGAAAGTTTTCTCAGGCCGAAATGCATTATCATTCCACTTTCAAAGAAATTCTGGCAGTAAAAAATGGAATAAAAAAGTTTGAATTCCATCTCATCGGCCATCATTTCCTAGTAGAATTGGACATGGCATCTTTTCCCCAGATGACCAAATTCAAGCAAAAGCAGGTTCCAAATTCCCAAGTGCTTCGATGGGCTGAATGGTTTTCAAAATATTCTTTGGAGACCAAACACGTTCCAGTAAAGAAAAATGTGCTTGCTGACTTCTTGTCCAGGCCAAAAGCACCAACAGAGATCAACATGTACATCATGAGACATGCTTTCCATACTTTTCATCACAATGAGAAGTACAAAATTGAGAAGATCAAAGATTGACCAAGCTGGAAATACCCACAGGAGATCATTGAGCATATCCAGAATGACAGTTTTACTGAAAATCTGGATAACCTCATGTGGCAATGCCACACTGATCTATTCAGATTCAATGGAGGTTCGATTCTTTACCCTTTCGGATTAAATTTAGATTCTCCGTTCATTCATCCCTTAATCTAGAAGGAAGATGATTTCCCTAACTAACTTCGATGGTTATTATGGTACTTAACCAACAAGTACTTAATAGCTATTGAAATCCCAACCAAAAGATTCATTGCTAATCTCACCAGGATATTTGGACTAGGTAGAGGAAAAATTGAAAAAGAAAGTGACAAAAATCTCTTAAACTTTCTTAATTGGTTCTATCCTCTTATTCACTGGAAATATCTTTTAGAAAAAAGAACTGAGAACCATGCAACCAAACCCTGAAGTCCACACAATTCTGTTCTTCCGACGTCTATGGCATTTTGTAACAAATAATGGCCACATTACCAATGCCCCACAGTTTATAGGTACTACATCCTATAAACCTCACATAGACAGTGTAGAAGCTCGAATTCACAAATCTTATCCAGGACCTGTTAGATGCTGTGAACACCAGTACCGAGAACTCCAAAGGATTTTGTGTCAGGAGAACGAGATCATTCCTGAAGATGCATGGAATTATAATGTACCCACTGTAGAGGATCATTATAGCCTAGCACCAGAAGCCAAGGCAGCACTTGAAGAATTCAGACAAGCTGCATCATCACAAGAGCACGAAATGGCAAACATAGATAACTTTGCTCAATCCTCTCAAGATGCACAGGACCCCTATGCTAAATGGGGAGGTCCTCTTTCCCAAGACCCCTATGACCAAGGATCTTTGTCCTTATCTCAAAGCATGGACACATCCTTCTATGCACAGCCATCTAATTGGCCTCAGCCAAGCATTCCTGCAGGTACTACAGACACCGATAATACAGATTGGGCACAAGAAGAAGCATCCGCATCCACATCATATCAGTTGAACTAGATCCTCTCACCAGAAGACCTCGAAGCACTTGAGCAAAAATATGATGAACATCTACTAGCAACAGTACCTAGCTCAGATGACTTGGACTATGACTACAATGCTCGTGATGGACGAAACCGCTGAACAAGACCACTGTCCGTACAAGTTCACTGTAGCAAGTTAATGTTCACTTTTACTATAGGAATAAGCTAGGGAAGTCACTGTTCATACCGTGCGAATAATTCCCTACCAATAGCTTCCGGCGCCTTTTGTTGTTCCTAGACTCGTGAGCTTTGGTCCTTGTTTGTTTGTGACCTCTTTTTGCCTATATAAGGCGAGGAAGATGTATTGTGTTGGGCAGAGTCCCTTGAAGTAAAGTGTGTGTTTTGTAAAACTCTCTCATTGCTTTCTAAACTCCTTCTTCTTCTCCAACTTGGTAGGATCCTCTGAGAAATGTAGCTCGGATAGTTAGAAATGTTATCATCCTAGTTCTATTTGGGTGTCTCTAGGCTCTGAACTAAAGGTCAGAGTAGTTCTCTGCTAAAAGGCTATCCCTGAAGGGCTTGAACTGGAGTTGTTCGCCCACTGTGGGAATGCATACCTGCAAAAAACTTATTCTATTCTCCCTGGTTCTAAGTCTAGGTCCACTCATTTTAAACACAATCTGTACAATTCATTTGATATAATATAGAACTCAACCTTATTGGAATTAAAGAACACAAATTTTTATTTATTTATTTATTATTTATTCATAAATCTAAAGAAGTCAAATCAAGATGAATTATAACTCACCGTGGAACAGTCACTAATTCTTTTTTGACGATTCTATCGTAGGACCTAGACTACTAAAGAATACCTAGTGGTTTCATGAGTTCTTTATAAGTATGATTTTTGAACCTCAAATCTACTATCCTTAGAACGTAATCCGTAACCTTATCAAAATAATCATATCTTGTGTTAAAAACTCCTTGCAAATGTATCCTAATTTCGGTATTAGACAATACATAATTTCAAGCCACTAAGGCTTCCATCATCTTTCAGCAGTGCGGTCAGTTGGTAAACCATTTTTCAAGTGTTCCTGAATGAAATGCTTCATGAATAACAGGCAAATCCAATTGCTTTATTTACCAAATAGAAAATCCTATTTCCACTACTTAAAGTTTAAAATCGGTAAAAACTTCAATTGTGACGGAGTTACCGTTTATAGAAAATGTGACTGAAAAACAAGCAACGTATATAATTAGCATTATGTGAGCACTGTATAACTTGACGTACAAGTACACATCCAGAGAGTTACATGCAAAATCATATAATCACATTTGGGTAGAATATATGACATGTAATTGTACACTCCCCACATGATAGCGGTTATGAGAATATATTCTAACCTTCGTGAATTCATCACCTTTGGGCATATGAACCATTAAAATCAGTCACTCCTTTACCACACCATCATGTATCCATCCATGAACTAATACACAATCACCTCCTTTGGGAGTATGACCACGTATTAGACCAGGAGACATCACAATCATTATACGAGACCAATATTTCTCAAACCCAGTCAAGTGTGCCACTTTGGCAGTCACAACTCAATTGAATCCTTGAAACTCTCTCATACCGAGGATATAAACTTTACTTCTCACATACACCATATACATGTAATTTTAACATTAGCGATAGGGGCAATATATCACTAAAATCACATATCATGCTAATTACATTGCTTTATTTATTAATAAAAGTTAGACTTTATATATATTATCAAAAAATCACACTTTTACAATATTTATGTGATAACATACCTGTAAACTAACACTTGTATTTCCAAAATCACATAAAAATATAAGAAAAATACGCAAAAAAAAAAAAAAAAAAAAAAAAACTAAACTAAACTAAACTAAACTAAAAATACACGTATTTAGGGTTTCGTATGTATTTTCACATCCATAAAATCATCAAACATGTAAAATAAACACACCACAGGATAGAGAATGGCCATACGAACCTACAGCCGCCAACCATGTGCCCATCAGAGGCTCCACGCGCCCACACGCATTGCCTGAGTGTGTGGAGCGTAGAGCACACGCGCGTACGTAAGACCCCTCAAAAACCGATCCAACCGGTCTCAGCTCGACCATCCGGCCCAACCGTCCGATTGACCGGTCCGTTCCATGGTTGACCGGGTCAAGTCCAGTTCGGTATCGAGTCAGGTCGGGCGTGTACCAAGTCGAGTCAGACCCGGGGTCACTGACGTCATCATGACGTCAGCCCTTGCACGAGCGGCACCCCGTGCGTAGGAGCGCATGAGGGCGCATGGGGCGCGTGCTCGACGCCCTGGTGGGGCGTGGCCACGCGTGGGGGCGCGTGGGGCCTCCCTCGGCGACGCGCCACCCACAGTTTTGCTCGTCTTGACGAGCGCAATCCAAATTTATAATTTAATTTGATTTTTATTGAACAAAAAATCACAAAATTAGGGCGAAAATTCTATGCATTCAAGTTCTAGGTTATGGTTACTCTGATACCACATGTAAGATGCAAAACATGCAATCTCATAATCTCCATAACAAGAACAAGAACATAGATGATCGAGTAGAAAGATTAACGCACCTATTTTGGAATCCATCGTTCTTGATACGGAAGCGGAAAAGTGATGATCCACACAGAGGTCATTCTCCTTTATTGCCCTCTGTATCACTGGCTCAATGAAACGGCCCCCTCACCCTTTTGCATTAGGTAAACGCTCCTTTTGTGAGGATACTTGTGAGAATTAAGGTTAGAGAAAAGACTTGAGCACTATTTATAGAGTTTCCAACCAGGCCTCCTCATTACAAGCCAGGCTCAACTCGGCCCACATTAGCCAGCCCCATATTAGACTAATTAAGAAACCTTCTATCTCACCTTAGACCAACCCCATAAAACGGTAAATTACGATATCAATTAATGTAATCCACGTTAGGAAAACTCTTACAGTTTATGTATAGATGAGAAAAAACCAAGCATTTGGAGATGGAGGAAACAATAATTTTCCCTTTCTTTGCTAATTTAAAACAAATGGTTTTGGTTTCTCATCTTAGTCGTCCTCACCATGCGGGCCTTTGCTTCGTGGCCTCATGGCTTGACTGATGTTCAAGGAAAAAAACAGTTGACCTCAGGGAGATGCTTTGACATTATTGTGATTGCCGAACTAAGTCAAATTAAGAGTCAAGAACTGAGAGGAAAAGAATAATTTCTCATTCATAGATTAGGCGTTCTGTGTCATCTCCTCTTATCCTAATGGTGTAGTTTAGCAACCTTCATGAAAGACTTGAAATTGAAACTGCATCTTGACATTACACATTTAAGCTGCTGGTGCATGGCAGGGTTGTGCAGATCAGGATCCTTAGTTGGTTCTGATTCTTTCGTCTGCAAAGATAGGACTCTAGTACGGATCAAGGATCTAAGATCCTGAAAAATTGTCTTACTGAAGCTTGTGATGCCAATAAACATTGTTATACATAATTACCTATATATAAACCTTTAAAGAAGGAATGAAGACCAAAGAGTGTTCTCATTGGAGAGGTCAAGGTTTTAATCCCTGTATTCGCAAATTCCAACTTAAGCTCACTCTTGCGTTTGTAGTGTCAACTTCGCACTGCAAAGTTTGTTGCTTCTCATATTTGGTCTCTGTTTTTCTTTGCTGCGGCAATATGTCGCACACCTTCTCTCCCTTGGACAACCAGATGGATCTGGATAGAGGGAAAAACTGATACTATGAGATTTATTTGTTGGACTGTGTAAAGATGGAAATTGCAGGATAGAGGGAACATCTTCCTGTTTGGATTTGTTAAAATTGTAAAAACCAAGAGCCCGTGGCTAATTTTTATAATTAATATGCTGTATCGTATTAGTTTTATCATATACTAGTTCCAAAAATTAAGTTTTAAATAAAGGGTATGATTTGATCGTGCTGTTCTGGGATTTTATCATTGCTTCTTCTGATCAATTTATGTTGGCCTGTTTTGGATTGGTATTCATTCCGCATCCTGTTTTCTCTTATTTACTCTCATTGTGCGTCCAAAGGTAGAGGATAAATTTCAGTGGTGGTCATTAGTCATTTTTTAAGTAGTTTACTGAACTTTGATTTGATCACCAAATGAATCAAACTTTCAGTTTCTTACAGTTGTTGCATTTTGATCACCAAATGCTGACATGGTGCGCTCATGTGACTTGGCATTCTAAAATTTGGCCACATATCAGCCACGTCAGTAGTTCATCGAGGAAATCGGCCGGATTTCATTTGACGTGCTTCAATTGAAAAAAAAAAGGGAATAAAAATTTCAAAGATTAGTGTATTGAGCGATTGAAATCAAAACCGAATGATCATCCAAACTTCAATGACCACAGATGGAGTAGAGCTCAGTGAGAAAGAGGTATGGATATTGTTCCAGTTTTCTGGTGAAATTTTTTATCATCAGGAGCCGCAAGATCGTCTGGAGCTGTGCTTTGTGTTCCCCAACTTGACAGGAATGGGAATATAAACGCTGCAAGGGTAACAATTGACGAGGCATCGGAGTTCCACCTACAAATCCAATCGATAGATCATCAACAACAACATCGTCGCCGTGGTATGTGATTTCGAATTTCGGGAATTTGAGAAATCTTTACTTGAGGCTCAAGGCTCACCGGAAAGCAATGAGGGACCATGTGAGATCGATGAGGCTGGAGTACTTGCGCCACACCATGATGAGGATGAGGTGGGTCATGACACTCACCGGAGGCATCTGCTTCCCACCCTCGCCGCCGCCGCCGCCACCACCGACACCCCCACAGCCTTAGGGTGCAGTTCCGCCGTGGAGCTCTACCCGAGCTTGGTCAGCCCAGTGGTTCTCCCTCTCCTCGTCGCCCTCCCCGCCTTTCCCACCGAAGCTGAAGTCATCCCCCCCGCCCAAGCCTTCCTTCCGCAACCGCTTTACATCATCATCCCAACCATGTAACATACAAATTTTGATATTTATAACTACAGAGGGAAGAAAAATTAGTAATGCGAGCCAAACGAAAAATTAGAAATTAAACACAATTCCTTCAAGCAGAAATTGTGTTGCCTCTGATAGCAAGATTAATCATTAAATTAACCGAGTTGATAACCAGTAACATAGAAAAAAAGGGACTACCTTTGGTTTCGGCATTGGGTGGGTGGGTGGCGACAATCATCCGGATCTCCTTGGCGCCCTGATCGGAACGTCCAGATTGCTCCAGTGGGCTGAGTTCGGTCCCCCCGAACACATGGAGCCCGCCTCCTTCGGACACCGGCGACGCGCTGGAGCTCCACACGAACATGTGGAGTTCCTTGGCGTCGTGGTTGGCTTTTCCTTCCTGCTTTGGCTGCTGCTGTGCTTGCGCGCTCTTGCTGTTTTTGGTGAAAGCGGATGCGATTTCTGGATTCGGAGCCGGGTATGCGGTCAGAACCGTCTGTGCTGGGTAGAACCCGAATCTTGGAGACGGTACAGACGGTGCCATTGCCGCAGAGGTCTCCTCGAAATTGGATGGCCTCGGGGTCGGGCCGCGCAATCCAAGAAATCAAAGCTAAAATCATAATAAATGAACTCGAAAAATTCTAAAATTTCAATATGCTATAAAGAAGATCTTAAAAAACATTTTTCATCAGGGCACTAAGTCCAAAACATTTTGTATAAAGAGCAGTAATTCGCAAAAAAAAATGAAGAAAATCTGGTTCATTGGAACAGAGCAACCTCTCTTCAAAATGTAGTCATCTCATAGCCCAAAATGCATCAAAACATTTTGAAATTTGGATATGTTATAAATAAGGATGTCCTCTACAACTCTTATGAAGGGAGTAAGTCCAAAATCAAAAGGGAAAATTTTATAAAAATTCAGGAAGACAATAGGATCACTGTTCCTACTATACTGGGCAGATTGGACATGGTAAATAACTAGATCCTCGTACCAATTATATCACTTCAGAAAAATATGAAATTTAAATATGTTGTAGATCAAAATGTCTTGTACAACTTTCATGTAGAAAGTCTCCTCAAATCCAAACCACAGCAAACTCCACAAAATTACGAAGCAGATAAGGTCTAACAATTACAATTCTAGAAAATCCAACTACTGTACACGAATAGATGTAACACTTGCACCACACGAGTTCATTGCTCATAGACGCACCAAAACTAAAAGTCCTAAGCCACATACGACATATATTTTCAGTTATAAACTATAAAAGAACTCCTACAAGCTAAATCCAAGCACCAAAACCACATGCAACACCATCCACAACTCAAAACCATCATGCATGTTATTCTTTCCCTCAAGTCACACTTCACAGCATCTTAGCATCTTTATTTCACCATCACAGCACACATGCAACACCACAAAGACAAGCAAACATCAAGAACAACAATTAATCTCCCTATTCTTCCAAACCAAGCCCAAAGAAGATAAAGGGCGTTAGGAGAATGTCGTTTCTCCTTGCCTTTTGATTCTAGCACTTCGGTCTCCTCCTCCTAGGCTCATGGTAAGCTTGAGGATGTCTCGAGCTTGCTGGATAACTTCGGTGAGAAGGAGGGAACGAGAAAGAGAGAGAGAGCTCGCGGGTCAGAGAGAAACGGTGAAAGGGAGAGAGAGTTGCTCAGTGAGAGAGTAAGCGAAATGAGAGAAGAAGAAGGAGAAGAAGGAGAAGAAGGAGGGGGCTACCGACCCAGGGGAAATGATTTATGGAGGTTTTTGGCTTGTGCAACACACTTCTTACATGAAATCTTAGTGGGCAAGGGCTATATAGTCTTCATAATTATCCTAGTTTAGGCTATTTTAGGCCTATTTTGGAAATTTAGCCATTTTTGCATGGCTTGCGAGTGACTAGGGGGGCGGCAATATAGGATTTAATAGATTCATATGTCTTAATTTCATGTTCACAAGACCTAGGTGACCGGCCATGTAAGTTTTGCACATTAGAGATTAAATTAGGTACTATAGTAAGACTTAGGTACATATAATAACCATACAAGGCATAATTTAATTGCCTTGGGTCCTAATTTCATCCATTAAATTAAATCATCTATACTATTAAGATCGTCATGACTAATTAATTAGTTGAGCGAAATTCAGGCCGTCACATATGTAGAAGTGGCTTTTTACACCATTAAGTTGATAGATTTGATAGTTATAATTCTTAAATCAATAGTTGATAGTTGGAGGCCCTGGTCACCAACCAACTTATACCTATATGTGCAATGCTCAAAATGTAGGCATTTTGAAAGTAATCCAGTAATTGCCTAATGTGTAGACTAAAAAGGAAAAGAAATCTATGTAAAAATCAGCTACTCCAAGGTCTAGATGATGCAGGAGCATCAGAACTTAAATCTTCCAACGATTACATGGCCATCCCAACTCAAGCTTCATCAATCCATCAAGCCAACTTGGCAATCATGGAAACACATGGCAAATTCGTACTTAACATGATCCAATGGGTCCATGGCGCACAAGATAGCATTTCCCGATGATTTGTGGCTTAAATGCAAGGTTGAAAAAGGCAATGGATGTGTTCCCTTTGTTTGATGTGCTTTGTTTGTCTTATTGTGTCTTAATTGCTCTAGTATGCTGATTTTGTCTTCTTACATTAGAGAGTCTTTAATGCAAGGTTAGGATGTCAAAAAGTTTTTATTGCAAGTCTGAAAGAGTGGGGAGCTAGTCTTCATTACTAGGCTGAAGTATAAGAATGTAGGATGTGCTTAATTTGTCATCTTACATTAGAGAGTTTTAATGCAAGGCTAGATTGTCAAAGAATCTTTATTGCAAGTTTGAAAGAGTGGGGAGCTAGTCTTCACTACTAGACCGAAGTGTAAGAAAGTAGAGTATACTGGCATTTATTATGAGAGTCTTAGTACGATATCTTAATATGGCTATACATAGAGATGTAATTTCGTATGGAAGGCAGACCTGATTTGCAATATATAATATTTCTTCTTGAAATGAGTAATTTCCTTCAAAATTCAGTCCTTTATCCATTTGTTTTGGTGGTGAGCCTTAAGTTCTTTATCCTTGGCTGGTGGATTGTTCCTTTAGGCCTTGGTGGTGAGCTACATCTATCCCAACTTAATTTTCATTCATAAAACACTCCATTTGGCCTCAATTCCACAATTCCAGCAAATTCCTACTTTAATAGAAAACCACAATACATCCCATCTTTCTCATCCCGACAACCATTTGTCGACACTCTCTATCCTTAAGACACTAGCCCAAAAATGAATAAGCCCCCCAACTCTCAATTATTAAACAATCACTTGGTGACGAATCAATTGCTGCAGCAATACGAACAGATTGGCAAGCCTCCAGAACTTATAAGGCAACAAAAGATTCATTTTCCAAGTCAAAAGACTTAATCAAACTGGGGACAACTTAACTAATCTGTTTTGTTTAATGGCCGGGTCCCCCATTCCCTGGTGCTTTTTTAAACATGCATTGCGCTCTGCTTAATCCGCACCTAAAAAGTTGCTTCGTTCTAAGTTTCTCTTCTCTTTCCTTATTTCTATCTTTTTCCCTTTCTCGCTTCGTTTTCTCCATTAAGAGAGCATCACCTTCAAGCATTGCTTTAGAAAAAGCAAAGCATGGGAAGGCCGGTGATATGTTCATTACCATATCATGTGCGTCGTGAGATGTCTGTGATGGCAACTCTAATCATGACCCAAATAGTTAATTTAGTTGCGTCCTACTTTTGAAAAAGTTACTCTTACCAAGGATGCATGCTTTAATCATACAACATAACATATATATATAAGGAAAATACCAATTAACGTTCCAATTATTTTTTTAACTGAGAGCAAATTACATCCTCAAATTTCATGTTAGGTAGTTCACTGCATCTCATATCATCTCATATCAGGTGATATCTTATGGTTATTTACAAAAAATGTCATTCTTCTTCCCAAATTGGCTCAACCCTTTGAAAATAAACCCCAACTAGCAAATGCAAACCCTAGCCACCCTAACCTCATTTCCACCACCCTTTACTACTGCCAACCGCCTCCATCCGATGCCATCGCTACCCTACGCCATGCTCCGCGTCGCCTCATCTCTCTCTCTCTCTCTCTATCTCTCTATTTTCTTTGTCTTCCTATGTTGGTGGAGGGGCTTTTGGGGTTTTGGATTTCGGGGCTAAGGTTTGTTGCACCTCAAAGTTGAGGTTTTCCTGGTGTTTTCCAAAGTAATTTGATGATTTTTCCTCGCAAATCTCGTTCTAGGATGGAGAATGGTACTTAAAAAAATGGAGAATGCCAACTGAAAATCGAGCAAAAAGTGAGAAGGTTAAAGTGATACTTTCCCATATATATCGTCTACAACACTCAAAAAGAGATAGCTGGCTAACCATACGTCGGTTTGACTCCCCATTGACTACCGCATCATCTTTGTCATTATGACCTTAAAATTAGACGAATTATTAACTTTGGGCAACTGGTTTTCCTTCATCAGTCTATATGTCACGACTCAAAATTAAGCGGGTAAAGGCTTCAAGTACTGATTAATTTGACCGTTGCATTAGTACGGTAGGACCCACCTTCAACTGATGATCACGACATTTCAGATAAAACAGAACAAAATTTAAGATGAGAGTCTCGATGAGTAAACATCAGTCGCCTTCACCAACAAAATTATATGTAACCGTATTACAAAACAGCTTGTAGATAATAAGGCACCGTGACATCCTGAATTTTTGCCCACTTATTTAGCGAAAATTTAAGTAAAGATTAAGGTGGAAATACAAATTTCTCGAGACGCCTTTGAAAATCTATCCGACCTATTTGAGTCCAAGAATATTGGGAAAATTCATTAGACAATTATATATTCTTGTGTTAAATTGGAATTTTATGGCCATTTTAATTATCGTGGCCATAATACCCTAAAGTATACCTTATATTATATCATGAATGATTAAATTATGATATAAGTCACTATTAAGCCTTAATCACCCTTGGCCGGCCCTCTCAATTTCCAAATGCCCAATTTACCCTTACTTACTATGCATGAGAAGTAATCATGGGTAGTGATAAGGCCAATAGATTTTCATGCACTGTGAGTATTGAGCAAGCTAGAATAAATATTCTCTCTTAAAGCATGGCCGAACCTCTCTCTACCTTCTTCATTTTCTCACTTTTGGCACAAGAGACCTCTCTCATTTTCTCTTCCTCTCTTCCTTTCTCTCTCGGCCGCACCATCACCGAACCCTCTCCTCTTCATTTCCTCTATTTTCCTTGCCATTTCTTGCTCGAATCCTCCCCAAAAGTGAAGTTCAATATCAAGGCAAGGAGATGAGACTCATTCCTAAGTCCTTTGATCTCTCGTTCTCTTGGTTTTGCGTAGATTAAGCCATGGTGGATGTTGATGTGTTGCATGTGCTATTTTGTTCTTTTTCTTCATGTTTTGAGCAAGGAAGTCGATGATCCGCCAACGAACAACTCTAGTCGAGGCATGAAAGAGAGGCTTGAGTCCTTTTTAAGTGATACACATCAATTTTCTAGTGGTTTTTTATCTTGCATGTGGGTGATATAGCCACAGATGGCCTTGACGGTGAGTTATGTGCTACGTTTGTGCTTTGCATGCGTTACCAATGGCTTGTGGATATGAGACGAAGTTGAAATGATGTATTGCATGGCTGTTCTAGCTTATGGCTTGGTGCTTTGATGTGTGGAAATTGTGAGATTACAATAGGACTTGAATTCGTGTACTTGGTTCAAGCCCAGAAAATTCGAGCATGTTGTACCCTGCTGTTTTTCCATTTTTGCTGCTACTTTTCCATGCCAGATCTTGAGAAACTTCATCTTCAAAGTTGCTTCTAATATCTTGAAGTAGAACACAATTCAATTTCAGGTTTTTCTGTGTCAATTTGGGTGGCCAAATGGTCATGTCTCTCTTCAGTTTTTCACCGTCCAGTACTGCTGCAAGTATGATTTGCGCTGATTTTCGATTTTCTACGGATTTTCCAAGTTAAAATATTGATGAGCTTTCTTCACAAACATTGTTCAAAACTCTTTTGGCTACAACATATTAAAATTTGGGAATTTTTTAAGGTGGTTTGAGTTCTGTGGAAACTGATTTCTGAGGCGTTACCAAATCTGTTTTGAGGATCTGTTTTACTCAAAATTCAGGCAAATAAATGACAAGTTTGCATGTCGATTCTGCCCTAGTGTACTTCATAAAAAATATTTTTCACGGTCTTTTCTGTAACATATCCAAAATTTGGAATTTTTGGAAGTGATTTACTATTTTAATCAAAGTAATTTATAAAATTGGGCAAAACTGTTCTATTCTGACCAGTTTTCAAAATGAGGCATTTGTGAAGGGAAAACGTGAGATTCTGGAAATGATGTCTTCTGGAGAGTCAAGCAGCACACTCTGACCTTTCCAACAAGATATTAGTCACTGTGATGTGATGTCATTTAATGATGATTTCAAATTATTAATTATAGTAGCAGAATCTGTAACTACTGGCTGTCACATCATGTGCATGCTGTGTATGATGATGGAAGAGAATGAGGCTACGGATGACAACCCATGGCGTATGTGAATGGGATACCTGGGGGTAATAGGGTTCCCCGGTACTTGAGGCATGTTAGACAATATTCTCCGATGATGGCCTGGAATAGATGTCGGGAGGTTTTCCTAGGATGCTATGTATTCCTTTAATGCCCAGGAGTGGGATGTGTGGAGGGTAAATGGGTTCCTCCGGATGCTTAGGGGTAACAAGAGTCCCCAAATATCCTCGCAATGTCGGAATGGGTGCGAGATGCTTGGGGATAACAAGGGTCCCTAGAAGTCCAGCAGAGTGGTTAGGTCGGAAGTGACCCATGTTATAGATGAAGCCAAATATTTGTTTTTAGGGGTTTTTTTGTCTTTTGCTATCAGATTTGCTTTTAAGTTAAAAGTGCTATCTTTATATTAGCAATAGCAAGACGCTCGCCATTAAGACGTTGAAAAAGAAAATAGAGAGGCAAGAAAAAGAGAGAAGAAAAAAGTGAGTTTTTTCTTTATGAGAGTTCTCAATCTCTTTGTGCCATGATCTTGAGAGAATATCATCGTTGTATTCCAACTTTTTTCGAAGTCTAGTGGATTCGCAGAGTGCCTCTGTGCGGAGACGTAGCCCAAGTTTGGGTGAACTTCGATAACAAATTTGCTAGCATGTTCTTCTAATTCTGTTCTTTTATTATTATATTCTGCTTGGTGAATTGTTTGCGAGCGTTCTTTTTCTGGAATCGACGTGCGATTTCGTAACAACTAGTATCAGAGCCTAGGTTGGCTAATCGAGAACATCGAGGGTTTTTCGGTGACGTTCGATTGAAAGCAAACAGTATAGCAGAAGATAAAATCAGAATCGATAAGTCCAATGGGCAGGATTTCGGATGGTGGAAACTACAAATCGAGGATTATCTTTATCAAAAAGATCTCTATGCACCATTTGAGGGTTGGAAACCCGAGATGGCGGAAGTGGATCCGACAGTAGAAGCCGGATGGAAAATTCTTCATTGAAAGGCATTAGGTGCGATTCGTCTAGGGTTGACGAAAAAGACAAGGGTACCACATTGCGAAAGCAAAAACTGCAAAAGAAGCCATGGATATTCTAACGAATATTTATGAGAAGCCATCCACATCAAATCAGGTATTTTTGCTAAAGAAACTAGTTAATATGAAGTTATCTGATAGAGGTTCTGTGGCAAAGCATATTAATAGTTTCACGCAGGTCACGGGTCAATTGGAATCCGCAGGCATAAATTTAGATATGAAGCTTCAAGCTTTATTATTTTTATGTTCTCTTCTAGAAAGCTACAATACCGTAGTGCAGGGAATTTCAAGCACCATGAAGGATGATTTAACTCTTGATGATGCTGTGAGTAGTGTCATGGATGAAGAGATGCGAAGGAAAGTCTCAAGTGGAGATCATTTTTTTGCATCTACATCTTCAACGGCACTCGCAGTGGAGAACCGTGGAAGAAGTAAAAGTAAAGGAAAATTCAGCGGGCATGGCAAATCACAATCAAGGGGTAAGAGACAGATTGCAAAAGATGAGTATTGGTTTTGTCACAAAACTGGACACCGGAGGTTTCAGTGTGAAGCCTACAAAAAGAAGCAACAAGATGAGAATCAATGAGCTAATGTGGTTAGCAATGAATCTTTGCTAGATAACTTGTGTTTATCTGCAGGTTTTGACTTGACAACAAATAAATGGTTTATTGATTCCGGTGCTTCTTTTCATTGCACCTCGCAAAGAAACATATTTGATGATTATGCCAGTGGAGATTTCGGACAAGTGGTTGTGGGAAACAGCCACACGTGTCCCATTGTTGGAAAAGGAACTGTGACTTTGAACATCTCAGGTGGAGAACGTTTAGTTTTGCGTGAAACTAGACATATTCCAGAATTAAAGAAAAATCTGATTTCAACCAGTAAACTTGACCAAGAAGGTTTGGTAACAACCTTTGGATGCGAAGAGTGGAAGATAACCTCAGGGGCAAGAGTCGTAGCAAAGGGAAAGCATACAAGTATACTTTACCTTCTCCAATGAGACAATATCAGTGATATGATTGCAACTACAATGGCTACAGGTAATTTGTCTACTCTTTGGCATTATCGTTTGGGACATCTTGGTAAAAAGGGTGTAAAGCAGTTACACTCGAGGAAATTATTTCCAGATTTGCAAAAAGTTGAGTTAGATTTTTGTGAGAGTTGCATTTATGGAAAACAGAAAGTTGTTAGTTTTCAATTGAATGGGCGACAAAATAAAGGCCAGAAGCTAGAGTTGGTTCATACTGATGTATGGGGACCTGCTCAGGAACTCTCTTATGGCGGTAAGAGATATTTTGTCACATTCATTGATGATGCAACAAGGAAGACTTGGGTCTATGCTCTTAGAGAAAAGTCAAAAGTTTTCAGGATGTTCAGAATGTGCAAGACCATTGTAGAAAAAGAGACAGGTTATCAAATTAAAACTCTGAAGTCTGATAATGGTGGTGAATATACGAGTAAGGAATTTGCAGAATATTTGAATCAAGAAGGCATACACGGGTTAAAGACTATTCCCAGAACTCCTCAAGAAAACGGTGTAGCTGAAAGGATGAACAAGACTATTCTAGAACGTGCAAGATGCATGAGGCTACACGCGAGTCTCCCGCTACACTTATGGGCGGCCACAGTTGATGCAGCTGTTTATCGTATCAATAGAAGTCCATCTAGTGTGTTGGATGGAGAAATACCACAAGAGCGGTGGTCAGGTAAAAAGATTAATTATTCACATCTAAAAGTGTTTGGTTGTATTGCATATGCTTTGATTGACAGGGAGGATAGGAAAAAGCTTGATGCTAAGTCCCAGAAGTACGTCTTTATCAGATACGGTGGCAACGAGTATGGCTATAGGCTTTGGGATTATGAGAATAACAAAGTCATCCGCAGTCGAAATGTGGTATTCCATGAAGAAAAGATGTACAAGGATCGTCAGACAGAGCATGAGAAGATAGTAGAACCAGAATATGTTGAATTAGACACAAGGCCCGTGAAGATGTTTCCAGTAGATCAAAGTGCACTTGAAATAGAGGTTCAAGGTGAGCTTATTATCAGTGAAGAGGTAGTTCAAGAGGAACACAGTGATTCGAAGCAAACTAACGACCCTGAAGTACCTGTCTTGAGAAGGTCTACACGTGTGAGAAAGCCAAATGTAATTTTTGATCCATCAGCTAATACTGTTCTGAGTTATGTCTTATATACAAATTCGGGGGAACTGGAGACTTACGATGAGGCAAAGGCAGACACGTCTCACTTGCAGTGGGAGTGTGCTATGAAAGACGAGATGAGCTCGTTACGTCAGAACAAAACTTGGAAGTTGACCAAGTTGCCCACAGGTAAAAAAGTTTTATTAAACAAATGGGTGTACAGGATTAAGAATGAAGCAGATGGTAGTATTAGATACAAGGTGAGGCTTGTAGTCAAGGGCTTCTCTCAAAAAGAATGGATCAACTACTCCGAGATATTTTCACCTGTAGTGAAAATGACATTAATTAGAGTTTTGCTAAGTATAGTTGCAGTGGAGGATCTTCATCTTGAGCAGTTAGACGTAAAAACAACGTTTTTACATGGTGACTTAGATGAAGAATTATACATGGCACAACCTAAGGGTTTTGAAGTCAAAGGTAACGAGCACATGGTATATCGCTTGAAGAAAAGCTTGTATGGCTTGAAACAAGCTCCACGGCAATGGTACCTAAAATTTGATGGTTTCATGAAAGAAAAAGGATTTGCACACTGTGAGTCTGATCACTGTGTTTATTTTCGCAAGTATGATGATGGTGACATTGTGTATCTCTCTTTATATGTGGATGACATGCTGGTGGCTAGTTCTAATATGAAGAGAATAGTAGAAGTGAAGAAGATGTTATTATCACAGTTTGCTATGAAAGACTTGGGAGAGGCCAAGAATATTTTAGGCATGAAAATCATCAGGGACAGGAAAAATAAGAAATTATGGTTGTCACAGGAAGACTATGTGAACAAGGTGTTAAAGAGATTTAACATGGACAAGGCAAAACCGGTTGCAATTCCTCTAGCAAGTCACTTCAAACTTTCAAAAGATATGTGTCCGAGCACTCAGGCTTTGAATTATGAGATGGCGGTAATTCCATATGCATCAACAGTGGGGAGTTTGATGTATGCCATGGTGAGCACGGATCCAGACATTGCACAGGCAGTGGGAGTTGTGAGTCGATATATGCAGAACCTAGGCAGAGAGTATTGGAATGCAGTAAAGTGGATATTGAGATATCTAGCAGGTACTTCCAATTACTCACTTTGTTATGGTGGTACATCTCTAGAGTTGCAGGGTTATGTAGATGCAGATCATTCGGGTGATCGAGATAGTGGTAAGAGTACCACTGGATATGTCTTTACAGTTGTAGGTACAGTAGTGAGTTGTTGGGTATCTCAACTACAAAAAGTAGTGGCTTTATCGACGACAGAGGCAGAATACGTGGCGATCACAAAAGCCTCCAAGGAAATCATGTGGTTACAAGATTACATAGAGGAGCTACATCGAAAACAGCCAGTCGGTACACTATGGAGTGATAGTCAGAGTGCAGTGCACTTAGCAAAGAATGCAGCTTATCACTCAAGGACTAGACATATCAAAAAGCGTTATCACTTTATTAGGTCAGCATTAAAAGATAATGAGTTAAAGTTACAAAAGATTGATGGCTCGAAGAATCCAGCTGACATGTTGACCAAGGTAATAGACAGAGAGAAGCATATTTTCAGTACTACTACCATCGGTAGTACTCCATGTTGATTGATGAAAAGTATCGCAGAGGCACAAGTTTTTCAACTACTATTTTTTGAAGAAGATGGATGCAAAGTTGCTTGGTGCTTTGGTATATTTGTCTTCAAGTGGGAGATTGTTATAGATGAAGCCAAATATTTGTTTTTAGGGGCTTTTTTGTCTTTTATATTAAATTTGCTTTTAGGTTAAAAGTGGTATCTTTATATTAGCGATAGCAAGACGCTAGCCGTTAAGACGCTAAAAAAGAAAATAGAGAGGCAAGAAAAAGAGATAAGAAAAAAGTGAGTTTTTTTCTTTATGAGAGTTCTCAATCTCTTTGTGCCCTAATCTTGAGAGAAGATCATCGTTGCATTCCAACTTTTTTTGAAATCTAGTGGCTTCGCAGAGTGCCTCTGCGCGGAGACGTAGCCCAAGTTTGGGTGAACTTCGATAACAAATTTGCTGGCGTGTTCTTCTGATTCTGTTCTTTTATTATTATATTCTGCTTGGTGAATTGTTTGCGAGCGTTATTTTTCTGGAATCGACATGCGATTTCGTAACAACCCGAACAGTACCAACTTGCCATCGGCTGAAACCATGAGATGGGAGTGGACCAAATGATGTGACGCGTGTGAAATGGAACATGTGCTGAGTACGATTGCATTTTGTGTGCTGCACATGCTTGTGAGTACATTAAGGGTACTAAATACTATGTCACTTGCACTATATGTTCATTGTAAGTGAGTCCTAGGAATCGAGAGTGCGTTAGATCGTTTGATTTATGAATTTGTCTTATCTTTTGCTAAGCTGTGGCTTACTCCTGTTGTATTACAATTTTTCAAATAGTTAGGAAATGAACGTACCCCCATTAGCATATTATGGACAGCTGTTCTATTTTGAGTGTACTTAAGAGGATGTTACTTTCTAGGGTTTAAGCGAGTGTTTGTAAATTAGAACTTTACGGTTTGGATAGACATAGGGCGTATTCAGATGATCTTAATGCATTTTGTCGCCTGGTTCATTCGAGAAGGAGATGAACCGAAGGGACCTCTCCATTTTTTCGACGACAGTGACAGCAGCAGCATAGACGACAATGATAGCAGCAGCAGTGGACCTTCGGAGTACAGTGACCCCAATGAGGAATGGGATAGTGACGGTTCTTCATATGCTGCGAGTAGTGGCCATTCGAGGTGCTTCCTGATCTTGATGGCTTTTTTGGTTATATTAGCTCATCTGTAATCATTTATGTTCACATCGATACAGACACTGTATTCATGCTCGAGTCTTGAACATGATTACCGAAAATATCAAGTCGAACATGCTTTTAGGCCAACTGTAAGTCAATACTTGCACAACATAAATAATTAGATTGGAAGAAGGTTGATGTTTTTTGTGTCAGGAGAGTATGTACTTTCAGGTGGTAAGACTGTTTTTTTCACTTGGCTAATAATAACTCAAATCTTCTTATGCTGCATTTGTCCCTACTATCGATTTTAAGGGAGGATGCGGATGTGAGATTTCCAGTAACGTCGGGCACACTCGATCTTCCTGCAAATTACTACGAAATGAAAAACCAAACGAAGGACTTGAAGTCGAAAAGGGAAAAACTACTGGAAGATTTGCGACGAGAGAAACAAACGAAAGCTAAGTTGGATTTTGAGAGAAAGAATGAAGAATTTGTCAAAGCTCTTCTTATGTGACCCAAGTAATCATTGCCATCTTCAATTGGAATTGCACAAAATGATCATGTGTGTGTGTGTGTGTGTGTGTGTGTGTGTGTGTGTGTGTGTGTGTGTGTGTAGATTTAGTGTATCTCCAAGCTTTAATTTTTAACCCATTTTTTCGAGAGTCACTTCATTTTTGGAGACGACAGAATATTGTTAACAGTGCTTTTCCTCTATGCAGATCGACAACTCGATGAGGCTGGAGTGGCTCTTGATGTTCACTAAGAACTCCTTCGCCGACATCCGGGCGAAGTCCTATAAGAGTTTTCCTAATGCGGGCTAAATTAATTGATATTATGATTTATCGTTTTACGGGATTAGTCTAATAAAGTAATATATAAAGTTTCTTAATAATCGAATATGGTCCTGGCTTGTGTGAGCCAAGTTGGGCCTGACCCGTGATGAGATAGCCTGGCCAAAACTCTATAAATAAGCTAAGGTCCCTCCTTTAACCCTTAATTTTGTCATTTTTCAAACACACACACCCATATACCTCACATAAGGAAGTTCGTGAGGGGACGGTCTCATTAAGCCAGGGTCCCAAGGGCAATAGAGGAGAAGATCTTCAGCATTGAAGGATCGGATTGTCATTGTTATGCATCAAGAACCATGGATTCCAAATCAGGTATACAAATATCTTTCTTCTCCTTCAATATGTTTGAGTTTCTAGATATTGGGAAGCCGTTTTGATGGCCAACATGTGGTATCAAAGCTTACGTAGTCTAGAACTCGATCTGTTGCATTTGCCCGTTTTCAGAAATTTTATCCGTTGGAACTTGATTTTCATTATATATTTGGATTCTTCTTGGTGATCCAAGCATTTTGGTGGGTGGCGCGCCTCTAAAAAAGGCCAAATGCACCGCCCTTGAATTTCTTGGATTTGACAAGGCTTTGGACTGTTTTGCTCGTATTCGTGATTTTTTTGTTCTGGTAAAAGTGAATTTTAATCACATATTTGGACTCATCTCGTCCAAATGAAGATTTTAGTGGGTGGCACGCCTTCGGTAAAGGCCAGACACCACCTCACGCGCCTACACGCACCAAGGAGGCGCTGGGAGCCAGCATCACGCATTCATGTGCGCAGCACATGAACTGCCTTAGGTGTTGATGACGTCATCCATGATGTCATGTGGACACGTGTCATCAACATTGGACGTGTGTCACTAATGACATCATGATGACGTCACGTGTCACCGCCTTACCTGCACTTAACATGTGGCATGTGACGTCATTAATGACGTCACCCGACCAACCCGTGTTGATTGGGTTGACCCAATTCGTTGACCCCGTGACCCAACCCGAGTTGATCAGTTGACCAAACCAACTGAACTAGTCAACCGGTCGGACCGATCAGTATTGGTGGAACTAACTTTCAGATCGGCTCATGCACGCCAGCACATGCAGTTTACGCGCCACGCACTCCAATGGTGCATGAGGGCGAGTGCAAGCTTCGTTCGATGCGTGCTTGATACTAGCGTACTCGTATAAAAATTCTCTATACCGTGATGTATTTATTTTACATGTTTGATACTTTTAAGGATGTGAAAATACATATGGAATCATATTTAGGGGTATATTTAACATATTTCTCGTGTATTTTTCTATGATTTTGAAAATACAATTACAAGCTCACGTGTATGTTATCACATAAAGAATGTATAGAGAATTGATTCATTAATGACATATATAAGGTTCAACATATATCAATGAATGGAGCAATGGAATTGGTATAACATGTGATTTTAGTAACAAATTACCCTATCATCAAATCTAAAATCACATGTATATAGTAAATATAAGACATAACGTTTATATCCTCAGTACGAAAGAGTTTCAATGATTCAATTGGGTTGTGACCACCAAAGTGGTATACTTAACTGGATTTGAGAAATATCGGTATCATATTGTGATAAGATGTCTCATCTTATAATGTGTGATCATACTCCCAAATGAGGTGACTGTGTATTAGTTCATGAAATGATACATGTACAGCATATGGTTGAGGAGTGACTGATCCTAGTGGTTCATACACCCAAAGGTGGTGAATTCACAAAAGATTGGAATATATTTTCATGGCTGCTATCATGTAGAGAGTATACAATTGCATGTCATATATTATGCTCTCAGGATGTTTATATGATGATATACGTAGCTCTCAAGATGGTATTTATACGGTTTTTTAAGTTACACAGTACTCACATGATGCTAATTATATGCATTACTTGTCAAATCAATCACATTCTCTGTAAATAGCAACTCCATTGCGATTGAGGTTCTAACTAGTTCAAACTTTAAAAAGTAGAAAGAGGATTTTCTGTTTGGGATGGAGTTGACGGATGTTTATATTGCTCTTACTGAGGATAAGCCAGCAAATGTAACCGACACCAGTACAGAAGCCCAAAAAGCACGATTTGCTGCTTGGGAAAAAAGCAATAGCATTCACTTGCTCATTATGAAACAATCCATTCAAGAAGATTAATGAGTGACTTACCAGCTGACTATATTGCTAAACAAATTATGGAAGCCTTGGGGGCCAGGTAACGTATCTCGCCCAATGCTGAGATTGGTATACTTATGCAAACACTCTTCAATATGATGTACGATGATTTAGGTGGGGTTAGAGATTATGTGCTTAGGATGATAGACCTACAGACAAAACTCCAAGCTCTTCAAGTTGATATTCATGATACTTGCATTATGCATCAAGCATTAAATACCCATTCTCCTTATTTTGGAATTATCCAAACCAATTATAGCTCATAAAATGAGACTTGATCAATTAATCACCTAATAGTTAGAGTGGTGGCAAAGGAAGAGAAACTAAAGAAAGAAAGAGGACATGTCACCTTATATGTCTCCAGTTCTACCAATAGGAAGGATAAATGGATTGTACATCATAATTATAAAGAAATTCCTAAAGCGTAGACCCTTCTAACAATATAGCTCCTAAGAAACAAAATCTTCTGCTAGTCCTTCCAACAATATGGGTCCTAGAAAAGCACCCTTTAAGAGGGAGGGTGTCATTTGTTACTTTTGTAGGAATAGAGGACACTTAAAGAAACATTGCGATTAATATATAACTTAGTTGTCTAAGAATGAGTTTAAAGGTAATGATTCTTTGGCATTTGTCTGTGAATCCAACCAATCTGAAGCCCCTTCCAGTTCTTGGTGGCTAGATAGTGATACAACTAATCATGTTGCATTTACCATACAGGGATTCATAAATAGAATGACACCAAATCAGAATTATCAAAGCTCAAAATGGGAAACAATGATAAAATCGATGTTGAGTTCGTGGGAAATGTCATTTTGATTTTAGATTCTAATTTCAATCTAACATTAAAAAATACCTTTTATATACCTTCTTTTAGACAGAACTTAGTTTTTGTATCATGTTTGGATATGTGTAGCTACTCTTTTAAAATGAAGAACAATATTATATCTATGCTCTTTAACTCGAATAAGGTTGGATACTGCAATATATTTAATGGATTGTACATATTGTGTTTATCTTCTAATGATATATATATCGCTAATACAGTTGGAAATGTTGCTTCCAAAAGACCTCTACCTAAGGAATAATCTTATGCATTGTGGCATAAACGTCTTGATCACATATCTAAAGAAAGAGTGGAAAGGTTGGTAAAGGCACATATCCTGCCTACTCTCGGAAGCGACCTAGAGACTTACGTAAACTGTTGTAAAGGAAAGATGACTATGATAAAGAAGAAAATCGTAGTTCGAAGTTTTGACTTATTAGAGATCATTCACACTAATATTAGTGAACCCTATGTCGCAACCTTGTGTAGAAATTTTTATTTCATCACACTTGATTAAGGAAAAGTCTAAGTCTCTTGACAAGTTCAAAATTTTATGGACTGAAGTCGAGAAGCAATCAGGAAAGATAATGAAGATTGTCAAATCTGATCGAGGTGGAGAATATTTTAGTAGACATGGCAATGCTAGGTAGATTAAAGGATTACTTGCCAAATACTTGAAGGATTTTAAGATAGTGACTCAGTTCACTATGCTTGGGAGTCCCGAACAAAATGGTGTGGCCGAAAAGTGCAATCATACTCTTATGGATATGATGAGGTGTATGATGAGTATGACCAATTTGCCTGGCTTCTTATGGGGCAAGGCTTTAAAAACAACCATTTATATACTAAATCGTGTTCCTACCAAGGCTGTTCGATTGACGCCTTTTGAGTTATGAACTGGACACAAACCGAGTTTAAACCATCTCAAGATTTAGGGATATCCTGCACAAGTAAGGTTATACAATCCAATATTAGGTAAGGTTGGATTCTAAAACCACTCAGTGCTACGTTGTGTCTTACTCACATTACTCGAAAGGATATCGATTTTATAATTCCAGTGAATGCACAAAAATTATGGAATCACAAACAGAGAAATTTCTAGAATTTGATTTAGTCAAAGAGCGTAGCTGCTCACAGATTATTGAGGATAACAATATGACAAGTGCTACTATGTCTTTTCCCTTACCCGTGTAGATGATCATGGAGCCTACTATATCACAGACTGAACCTGTTGAGACTCAAGATCCTATTGTTGAGACAACCCCTGATGAAATTCTTCAAGCTCCTCAGATTCAGAATGAAGTTGCAATAGCTCCACTTAGAAGATCACTAGGGAAAGGCGTTCAGCTATACCACCGGACTATAGAGTCTATTTGGGAGAGCATAATTATGATATTGACTGCGTTGTAGACCCAATGACTTTTATAGACACTATTTCCTATCTTTAATCAAATTTTTGGTTGGATGTGATGAAAGATGAGATGCAATCTATAAAACATAATGGTGTTTGGGAGCTTTTTAAATTGCCGGAAGGTTGCAAACTCTTAGGTTGAAAATGGGTTAATAAGAATCAAATGAATTCTAAAGGAAAGATTGAGAAATTTAAAGCTAAACTAGTGGCTAAGGGCTTCACTCAAAGAGAATGAATAGACTATGAAGCAACTTTTTCTCCAGTCTCTTCTAAAGATTCTTTTAAAGTGA
Source organism: Eucalyptus regnans (assembly GCA_037349125.1). Taxonomy (NCBI): domain Eukaryota; kingdom Viridiplantae; phylum Streptophyta; class Magnoliopsida; order Myrtales; family Myrtaceae; genus Eucalyptus; species Eucalyptus regnans. The sequence goes on along the minus strand of CM074669.1, from coordinate 17,550,791 downwards.
TCTTAGCATTAGTAGCTCATTTTGATATAAAGTTATACCAGATGGATATTAAAACTACTTTTGTAAATGGAGACTTTGATGAGGAAGTTTATATGATGCAACCCAAAAGTTTTTCAACAGATGATTTAGATAAGCTTGTATATAAATTAAATAATGTTATTTATGGTCTCAAACAATCTTCTAGATAAGAGTACTTGAAGTTTCACAATGTCATCACTTCTTTCTGTTTTGTTGAAAACAAAGTAGATCAGTGCATATACTACAAGGTCAGCAAAAGAAAATTTATTTTTCTCATACTTTATGTAGATGACATCTTGCTTGCAGGTAGTGATATTAGATTATTGCATGAGACGAAGCAAATGCTGTCGAAGAATTTTGACATGAAAAACCTTAGTAAGGCGTCTTTCATTCTTGGCATAGAGATTCATAGGGATCATTCCCGTTGTGTTAGATTTATCTCAGAAGGAATACGTTGATCGTATTTTGGAAAAATTCAACATGCAGCATTGCACGCCAGAAACTATTCATGTCATTAAGGGTGATAAATTGAATCTCTCATAATGTCCTTAATCAAATTTTAAAAAAACACAAATGAATGATATACCTTATGCTTGTGCACTTGGAAGTATCATGTATGCTCAAGTTTGCACCAAACCAAATATCGTTTTTGTGACAAGACTTCTAAGTAGATATTAGTCAAATCCAGAAAACGATCACTAGGTTGTTGCCAAGAATGTTTTGAGGTACTTAAAAAGGACAAAAGACTATATGTTGATTTACAGATATGTTCATAATCTGCATCTAGTAGCATATCCAAATGCAGACTTTGCTAACTGTTAGGATAATAGGAAGTCAACAACAGGATATATATTTATGTTAGCAAGAGATGCTATCATCCTCTATTATACAAGCGGAGTTTATAGTATGTTTTTCAAACTCTACTCAAGCTACTTGGCTTTGGAATCTTATTAGGGAATTGACTGTATTTGACCTTATGGATAGACTCATACAATTATATTGTGACAACAACTCTGCGGTGTTGTTTGTCAACAACAACAGAAGTCTCAAGAGATCTAAGCATATGGAGGTCAATTTTTTTACTATAAAGGAAATGGTACATAATGGTAAGATTACAATAGGACATATTCCCACAGATAATATGATTGCAAATCATGAACATGGGCTTAGGAGAATCATTGGATGTTATCATTTAGTGGGAGTTGCTTCAGATTTGCTCTAACAAAGTTTACATATGTGTTTTGTTACATTTGGTAACATTTTGATATACATCGACTCCTTTTATATGAATTGTTATTGAGTTATATACATATATCTAATGAAAATCTCAAAGTATTGTGTAAGCCTTGAGTGAAGGCTAGAGACATCAAGTTATTAACCTTGTACATATGTCATGATTGCACATAAAAAAAGGTTAACCATAAAAATAAAACATGTGTGGGTTCATTAGAACAGTAAAGATATTATCTAATGATACATCAAATTTTTATGACACTTACGGCAAGAGAATAGTAACCGATAAAGGGGATAGAACATAAGATATCACTCTTTATGAGGTGTTATCCATTTACCACACAACTATATTGAATCCATATCAGTAAAGTTAAAAGCACTTATGACCATGGAATGCTATGTGTGTGTACATGCAACTACTGTCGTGATCCAGTGTTTGAGACTTTATGGAATCAAATTGACTATTGAGAATCATCTCTAGACCAACATAAAGGTGCACACATACAGTACAATCTCAATTAATATAGTCCAAGTGGAATAATGTAAGAATTTTCCTAATATATGCTACATTAATTGAGATTGTGATTTACCGTCTTACGGGGTTAGTCTAATAAGGTAAGATATAAAGTTTCTTAACAGTCGAATATGGGCTTGACTTGTGTGGGCCGAGTCGGTCCGACTCATGATGAGAAAGTCCGGCCAAAACTCTATAAATAGGCTAAAGTCCCCTTCAATTTTGTCATCTTTCAAACACGCACACCCATATACCTCATGTAAGGAAGCTTGTGAGGAGGCAATCTCATCGAATTAGGGTCCTAAGAGTGATAGAGGAGAAAATCTTTAGCATTGAAGGATCGGATTGTCGTTCTTGTACATCAAGAACCATGGATTCCAAATTAGGTACACGAATCTCTTTCTTCTCCTTCAATATGTTCGAGTTTCTAGTTATGTTGATCTTGAGAAGCTGTTTTGACGGCCACCAAGGCTGCGCATGATAAAATTTCTTGGCTGGGGAAGAGTTTTTTTTCAGAAATAGTTCTTTTCTATTTCTGTTCCGGGGAACAATTTCTGAGCAAAAAAACCTGTTTGGTAACTGGACAAAATTTCTATTTCTGGAACAAAAAAAGAACAGAAACCTGTTTGATAACTGCACAAAATTTCTATTCCAAATTTTAATTTAAAAAAAAATTAAAAATAAGGAAAAGGAATAGATTAGATATTACATAAAATTGACAAGATCAAAATATTATTAGAATAATAATACATTTACTTAGGGGTAAGAATTCTAGTCGAAGATGAAGTTGTATTGTAATGGAACATGAACTATTATCTTATATATGTGTGTGAGTATCTTCACTCACGTAGTTTATAGCCTATTGAATTTAGGTAGTATTTTGAACTATAATTCTCAAGAATATATTATCTTTTTGCGAATTTTGGTAGCGTTTTGAACTATAATTCTCAAGAATATATTATCTTTTTGCGAATTTCGGTAGTGTTTTGAACTATAATTCTCAAGAATATATTATCTTTTTGCGAATTTGTTGTTTGGTATAGCAAATATTACGGAAAAAGCACATTGGATATTGTTAGCCAAATTAATTTGTAGTGATTTTAGTCTTCTAATCTTGACATGGATGTCGGGTTGGGGTTGGAAATCTCCAACTATTGGAATGGTTCATGCATGGCGTTGCTTTACTATCATTATGTATTTAGTTCATAATATGCTCCTAAAACACTTAGTAAAGACCCCGGTCTCTTGTATTTTGAGCCGTCGATGCATCCCATCTTAATGCTACTTTTTACCTTGCTTCTTCTGAATTACAAACTATTTCATTTTCGTGTTTCACATAAGCTTATAAGGTTTTGGCTAATTTTGATGAAGGGAGGTGTTTTTCCTCTCCTCTATTTGTCCACATTTATGATATATTCAATGACATTTGTGCTCGCGGATATAGAATTTGCAATACCTTAATACGATTAATAGAAATGTATTCATAATAGTTTACATACACATCGCAAAAGTGTTTTCACCAAAAAACAAAAACACATCGCAAAAGTTGGAAATAAAAAGTCATGGAATCTCTTGCATATTGTGATCCCTTGCCATCATATTTGCAATATTTTTCCTGATCATGTTTATCTCAGCCGCCTCATCACCTGGTGTATCATCTACAACTTCGTCTTGTGTAGGTTCAAAGGGATGCTCCGGATCTCCATATAGGGCAAAGTTCCTGTCCATCTTGTCTTGGTCGCGAATATAATTATGAAGAGTACAACATGCGATTACGATATATGCTTGCTTTCGAATTGAAAATGGAGGCATGTGTCTCAAAATGGAGAAGCGATTTTTTAATGCCCCAAATGACCTCTCGATAACATTTCTCAATGAAGAATGCTTATAGTTGAAAAATTCTTTTGCTGATCTGGGCTGTCTAATTCTACCCCTATACTCATTCAAATGATACCGTTCACCTTTAAATGGAGTCATAAATCCTGGAAGTGCTGCATAACCAGAATCTAGTACATAGTATTTTCCTACAAGAATATATACATAAAATTGTTATAATATGCAATAGCTATACAATCATAAAAAAAAAAAATCACTTGATATAGACAAAGCAAATACCTGGCGGTGGTCGAGGAAATTGCAATTGAGGAGTCTCGAGTGCTGACGAAAGAACCCGACAATCATTGGCAGATCCTTCCCACCCAGCTAATACGAAAGTAAATTTCATATCGAACGAACAAGCACATAGCACATTTTGAGTGGTAGTCCCTTTCCTGCCTCTAAATGGGATTTGTTTCGCTAGAGGGACGGATGCATTAATGTGGGTGCCATCAATAGCACCAATGCAGCCCTATGATTTTATGAAAGTATAGCGTTAAACAATATTATTAGCTATATAAATATTTTAATAATGTAAAATTGATATAAAAATCATACCTTGAAGTAACGTCCATGGTTAGGATCGATAAGAATCTCTTCTGGAACAATATCAAAAGAAGGCGCCTTGATAATCTCTTTTGATAATTCGAGAATTGCTTTTAATACTAGAGTAAAGAACTTACTGATTGTTTGTCCCGAATGTTGAAATCTCTCACATAAATCTCTATTGGAGTTTTTGTGACCAACCATAGATAAGAAAATCCCAACTTGTTCATCTACCCTTACATATCGAGTATCTTTCAGCCAGCCTCTTGCCTTCAATAGATCACATAGGTTAAGAAAAACATGTCTCTCTAACCTGAATGCTTCATATATCCTATCTGAATGTCCGTAAACAATTTCCCTTACCCATTCGGCTCCTGATAATTTACTGTCCCTAATAGGCTCTCTAGTATGCAAAGACATGTCCAAAGTAACAAGACATAACCATGCTATTATTATGTCAATATCAACCTCATCCAAATACCATTCAACTGCTGCTACCTCTGCATTAGACACACTATTTGATTGATCTTCCATAGTACCTATGCAATCACACAAATACAAGAAATTCAATATAGATACATGTACAAAAAAAGAAAAAAAAAAGAAACCAATAACGTAAGTAATAGAGTGAAAGCAAACCAAATATAAAAATTCAACACAGTCCATTATATCCAAACTACAACACAAATGCAAAAGTCTCAACATCAATATCTTGAATAATAAAATAACAACCAACAATATAAAAAACATAGTCTAATAAAACTCAATTCAATCCACGATACATTCCCTAACATCCACTAAAGCAATCGGAGAAGTGAGCTTCTCATTTCACTTGGGGTTTTGATAAAAGCCTCCCTCCACGTGGCATTAACGCAGGCTCGTTCCACAGCTTTGCTGTAAAGATCTGGATCCAACATAGGCATGGCAAGTAGGATATCAATCACAATAGATACCGAGAATGGATCTATAGGTGGTGATGTGACTTGTGAGTTCACAGAACCACTCACAGATTGACTAGCCCTACTTTTGATCATCTCTTGTAAAACTTTGCAGGTGCTAGCAACATCATTTGCTTGACTTCTCCTTCTTCTCTTACTATTTGGAGTTTTATCCATCCTATGTTTGTCACGAACTGGAGTAGGAGTTTTATCAGACATAAAAACTTCCTCATCGTTCTGGTGTTCATTGAAGTTCGCTGCTTCATTGTCTGCATCATCACCACCAACACCAAGTTCATCTGACATCACAAAATCTGTGGCATTTCCTACTACATACTCCCCAGTAGCATATGTATCACCAAATACAGTACACAAGTCGGGATATTGAGGAAATCCATCCTTCTTGAATTTTGCCCACTCAATATTATCCTGCAATTTTCACAATGACAACGTATATCAGCAATACAATTAAACATATTGCCATGTATATCTATATTGATCTCAAAATGATCAAAGGTTAAATCATACCTTGATGTGAGATTCCCATATATTTGGATCATCAACAACAACTGTTTTGTTCACATTATCCCAGCCAAATCCGGATTGTGAAAGCAGCTTCTTGAAACTAGCATACTGCTTTTTCAATTTGTTCACCTTGTTCTTCAACTGTATTGAAGTATATTGAAGTTCTGCTCGTTTATTGAATTCTGTCCGGATGTTATTCCAGCCTGCTTTGTTGAAAGTACAAGAGGTGCGATTTCCCTTTTTGACCTCTTCTACCAACAAACTGACGTACAAGTTGGTTAGAGGCTCTGTCCACTTTGCAGTGAATGCCTCTTTTTGGGATGCCATGTAACCTTCACTAGTTGAACATCATATGAGTTCAAGACAATTAAAAAGAGAGTGCAAATGTCGCTATACCTTCATTCATTACAGCTTCTGTATAGGTCGTACATTGCCATACAAACATACTACGATTGCCTTATACAAGCAGTGCATCGACACACACATTCACAACCCTCGGATTACCTAAAACAAATCCTTTATCACAGGCTATAACTAAAACAGAGCATCGACAAACTACTCACGCAAGCTACATACATACACAACTATCTCATTTCATTTCATACTCCCACTGGTTTGGAGAGACAAAAAAGTGAGATAAGTGCACCAGAATTTTTGTGCTGATCATCATATCAGCTCTGGTATTTGTTACTCAGCCTAGCTGATACATGTGAGAATCAAGGGCAACACAAGCACGAGGGAAGCAACATGAGAGAGGCGAGCACAAACAGAGGCAACGCGACGGAGGCGACATGATTCAACTTCAGAAAAAGTAAGAATCATCACTAGAATAGGTACAATCAAAAGGAATCAAAGCAACAAACCTGATTTAGGGCAATGGGATCGGACAGAGGCGATTGGAGGCGACGGGACTAGAGGCAATGGGATTGGACAGAGGCGATTGGAGGCGACGGCACTAGAAGCGGCGGATTCAACTTTAGAAAAAGTGAGAATCACCACTAGAATAGCTCCAGCTTCACATAACCCACGCCTTCAGCTGCAAAATAAAAAGCCAGATTAATAAATCTTGAACACCAATAAATGGAAAAATATTACTTAGGTTTAAACAATGAAAGAACTTCTACATGATCTTAAACATCAATAACTGCCAAAGTCTATATTTTGTAGAAGATTTCATATGCACAATGTCTATAAAAATCAAATTTCAAACAATAAAGGAAAAGGAAAAGTTAAAAGGTAAAAGGAAAAGACGCTCTAAAATATGGACTAAAGTTCCCAAAAAATAAAGGAACATCGCCCAGAACCATGCTCGAGACGAAGAACAGCCTCTCCCAGCAACGCGGGGCGATGCCCCATGTGCTTTATTCAGCTTATGCATGAACTTTATGGATTGACAAGTGACCCAAGTGAAACAAAAATCCAGGCTGGTTTTTCAGTCACCCTTTAGTGCCCAGCAACCTTTGGCGCTGTTCGGTGCTCCAGTCCAGTACTGTTTCCAGTGCTGAGAACCCCCAAATTTCGATAGTATTAAGCATAGGACATGGTGTTGATCTACTTCCGCAAGAAACAATATATGAATGAAAGGGGATGCTGAGAACGCACTAAATCAAAGTCACGACTCACTTGGGGTCGTGAACGCTTTCTTCGACTCGGGCAAGTGCATCAGCAAAGACATCGATTGTCCAGTCCTTCAAGTCCTCCTGCAAACATAACGAGACAAGGAACATGGATTAACCGAGGTAAAATAGATTGCAGCATGCATGCAATGTGCAGAAACACCAACTAAGCACGTGATAATCTCCTGTCATCCCAAAGCAAACAGAGAAGCTGCGAAACAACTGATTATAAACTTAACAAAAAAGTCGCGAGCGATCTTATATAATAGAACTCAAAAGAGAAACATCACTGAAGCTAAAAGACGGTTACTTATGCAGGAACATCCACATAACTTCCAAGATCAATACTCACTTAAGACAAATTAGAAGTGATCTATAAAATTATTCTCATTAAGGCCATAGGTGAAACAATAGAGAACTTTACCTCGATCTAAGCACTTTGATCTAATGCTAAATAGACATATCAACATGCAGAGCACTAGCTTTATAAGTCTAAAGGCATACAAACCCAGCAGCACAAAAGCAACAGTTATTTGGGAGTGTTCCGTTAACTAATGATGGAGAATCTACTTCACCTGAATAGTCCCTCCTCGCAGTTTAAAGATCTGTTCAACCACAATAATCGTCACGCATTTGGCATCTACAAGGATTACACCAGAATCCAAAGTTGCATAGAGGGGTCGTATCATCACTTTCACTAATAATGAACCAATATTACAATCCAATTGTAAGATGCTGCTAGTTTATCTCAATTTGTGATATATATAGCCAATAAAGGGACTTGTTATGCCATTAGTTAAAGACTTTTGCAACCTTTAATATATTGATCTTTCATGTACTATACCCGACCAAAATCAGCAAAGAGATGTTCTCGCAACCTTCGAAATCAGCCTCGGATTCAAGCCCAAACGTGCAGCGCAAATCAAAACGTTACCAACATTCCCACCGCCTTGAACTTAAGCAAGATGTACCGAACAGATTTTAAAATCACAACCTATCACAACCTAACAAAAGCAATGGCATTATGGAAAAAGTAGAGAACGAGCAAAACCTCCGAGTTGGTGCTCCGGATCTTGTTGTCGGGCTTGGGGTAAGAGGCCACCACCGCCAAGAAATCCACGCACACCAATCCGCAACCCTAGCTGCAAGTTTTTTTCACAGAGAGCGGCATCACTCTTCTATCGCCACGAAACTCATCCAAACAAATAGCAAAGTGAGACTTGTCGACGCAAGTTCGCAAGGGAAGAGGACGGACCAACGGCGATGGGACAAGCGGCGACCGGACCGGCAACGACGGGACGGGCAGCGACGACGGGACGGGCGGCTACGGGACGGGCGGCGACGGGAGGTGATTTCTCCCGGACAGAGGTCGCGGGCTTCGGAAGAGGTGAGCTCCAGCGGCGACCGGACCAGCGGCGACGGGACCAGCGGCGACGACAGGACCGACCGCGACGACGGGACCGAAGGCGACGGGATGGGCGGCGACGGGACTAGCGGCGATTTCTCTCGGACAGAGGTCGCGGGCTTCGAAAGAGGTGAGCTCCAGCGGCGACCGGACCAGCGGCGACGGGACCGGCGGCGACGACGGGACCGGCGGCGACGACGGGACCGAAGGCGACGGGATGGGCGGCGACGGGAGGTGATTTCTCTCGGACAGAGGTCGCGGGCTTCGGAAGAGGTGAGCTCTAGCGGCGACCGGACCAGCGGCGACGGGACCAGCGGCGACGACGGGACCGGCAGGGGCGACGGTACGGGCGGCGACGGGAGGTGACTTCTCTCGGGCAGAGGTCACGGGCTTCGACGGGAGGTGATTTCGCTACGGGACCAGCGGCTACCTCACCAGCGGCGGCGACTGGACCGGCGACGAAGGACCGGCGACGACGGGACCAGCGGCGCGACGGGACGGGCGGCGACGGGAGGTTTCAGAAATTGGACAGAGGTCGTGTAGGAAGGAGCTGAGTTGAGAAGAGCGTGAGTTGAGGGGGGGGGGGAGAAAGAGGAATTAGGTTTTTGTTCCTCAATTTTATTCCCGGGAAGAGAAATGAATTTTTTTTGTTTCTCATTTCTCTTCCCAAACCATTTCTCAGCCAGATTTTTATTCCCGGGAACATAAAAATTAAGTGGCGTTAACAAACAGGTTTCTGTTCTTTTTCTGTTCCCGGGAACAAAAGAACAGAAATTTTGAGGAAGAGAAATGTTATCATGCAGGGCCCAAGTCCCTCTCGGTACCCTTCCTACCCTCCCAGACGCTGCATTCTCACGCAGCAGGCTTGGGACTTCCCCAGCAGCTTTGAACGAGGGACCGGGGCCTACAGAGGTCGAAGGAGGTAGAGGAGGAGCGAAGCAGCGGTGCACGCACTACACATCGGAGAAGACACCACAGTGGAGAACGGGGCCACTGGGATGGAGGACACTGTACAACGCGTGCGGGGTGCAGAATAGGTCGGGGCGACAAGTGCCGAAGTACAAGCTAGTGGTGAGCCCAACATTCTTGTTGACTCAGCAGTCAAACTCACATGGGAAGACTGCGCTTTCTGATAGCAGGCCGCAAAACAAGCACTCCCGAACGGCTCCTAGCCGCATCCACTGGCCAGCGAGCGAGGGAGTAGTGCCCACGGAGGCCGAAGGAGGCGGGGGAGGAGTGAAGCGGTGATGCGCACACTGTGCATCGGAGAAGATGTCATAGTGGAAGGCGGGGCCACTTGGGCCGAAGACGCTGTGCAACACATGCGGGATGCGGTACAAGTCGAGGCGGCTGGTGCCAAAGCATAGTCCGACGATGAGCCTGACATTCTTACCAACTCAACAATCAAACTTGTGCGGGAAGGCTATGCTCTCCGACAACAGGCTGAGGAACAAGCACTCGAGGTCGCCCGGGACTTCCCCGGCAGCTCCAAGCGAGGTGGAGGCCGAAGGAGGCAGGGGAGGAGCGATGCGGTGATGCATGCACTGCACGCGAAGAAGACGCTGTAGTGGGGGGGGGGGGGGGGGGGGGGGGGGGTGGGGGGGCGCGTGCGGGGTGCAGTACAAGTCGGGGTGGCTAGTGTTGGAGTACAGGCCAGCGACGAGCCCGACGTTCGTGTCAATGCATCACTCGAACTCGCACCAGAAGGCGATGGAGCTACACCGGCATGAGGAGGCGTGACGGCAGCAAAACCACCGCCAACAAGGACGAGGACCGCGGGACTTCAAGGTCGGCTGACGTGGTGACCTTTCTATGATTTTTCTTTCTATCGTTTTCTTTCTCTCTTTTTTGCCGGTTTATTAAGGAAAAGCCAATTGAATATTTTGATTTCTAGTTCGATTCGAATTATTAATCCAGGATGATGACACCGTCATCGAAGCAAAACAAAAAAAAAAAAAGGAAAAAATGGTTAAAAACGGGTTCGGTGCTATTTGATTTTATGGTGAAAAATTAATTTTGATTACAGGATTCAAAGTGCAAAAGGAAAATCCATCCATCAATACAACAAAGGTTTGAACTGCTGATGAAGGCTATTGTGCATATGTTGGGGAGCTTGATTACGAAAATGGCTCTCGACGGACTGATCTTGGGCTCGAACTCTCGATGGGCCTAGCATGGGCTTGATTGATGGAAAAGGCCCATGACGAACAAGGTCGTCAGGATAAGTAGGAGGCGGCCCTTAAGAGAGAAAACTCAAATACGACACCATCGGACCCCTCTGATTCGTACATTGGACGTGAACTCTGCACGTTCTCCATGCGATTGAATTTTCAACCGGTTTCATTCGATTATGGCGTTCGATGCGAGACGAATTATAAGTATGGTAGTATGGGTGAGCTCTCGTGTAATTCCGATCCTTGTAAAATTTGTGGTCTCATGTGGATAATGAAAATAAAACGATAGAAGTAAAATAGAAGAACCCAAATAGTAGTTTTGTTTCAAATTGATCATGCTTGATACTTGATAATATTTGGTTTGAATATTGTGATGTGCTGCTATAAATATGAATAAATTTAAAGACTTATGAAGCCTATTTGCTGGCAGTTTTTTAGTACTTCTAACATCTATTTATCTCTTTCTCTTCAAAATAAAAATTTTGAATAATATATGCCTTATAAGTTTTGGAAAATCTTGAAGAAAAAAATTATATGCTGCTCTACAGTCTACATGTCAATATATGAAAATTTTCATATGGTTTCTAAGTGATTTGGGTTGATAAAAATAAAGTGTGAATTATGCAAATTAATAAAAAAAAAACGAAACTCGAAGTTTAGAGTTCTCTACTTGACTTTTCTCTTTATAAAAAGTTGACGCTACCAAATTCAAACTTAGTTATCATATAGTATTCATATTAATATTTTTAAGTTTAAGCACAAGTGCTAAAAAAAATTGTAAAACTTATTACGAAAGTACAATTGAGTGTTAAGAATTTAATAAACTTCAATCAAGTTATAAAATTTGTCAAGTTGTTACAAATAAGTCTTTTCGTTAACTCCATCCAACTTAACTAATAGAAATTGCCAACATGACCATTTTTATTTTTATTTTTTCCTACGTGACTCTAATTTTAAGTGGAGAGTGGGTAAGTAACATTTTTAATTTGATTTTTTATCCTTTTTGCATTTTTACTAATTTTTCCTCTTTAAAGTTGAATTGCATTGCAAATATTAAAAGAACAATACAAAATTGCAATCTCTTCTGTTTTTTCAGATATTCCAGACAAAGAAGAAATATAAAATACTTTTTGTATAGGTTGCTATACTTTTTCTGTTTTTTCAAATATTTCTAGCATGTAATTTCCATTATCCATGTAATCAATTTTTCCGCTTAATTAGGCAATAAAATTTACCATATTCACTAATATTTCTTCCATAATTTGCTCTTTCCATACTAAGAACTAGCCTTTAAACATTTAGAAAGAGGGTTTGCGTGTTGAATATGTGAATAATTACTCTCATTAGTGCATTGAGTAAACAATGATTAATTCGATAGATTTAATGGATTAAGATACCTTTATGGTAAATAAATTTTCATTTTAAAATAATTCTTTATTTTATATTTGGAATTACAATTGTGATAGAATTTTCAAGCTTCTATGTAATATGCAACCATTTGTGATTTATGACTTAAAATAATATCAAAATAGATATAAATCATGAATTCTAAAAAGAAGAAAAAATAGATTCCCAGAACTTTACCCATGGCGGGACAAGGCACCATTGGTACATGCAAGCGGCCTTGTCTCATCATTCACTTCATCCCGTTCCATCTCGTGCCCATCCCTATTCAAACGAATGGAAGTGCAATGATATACATAGTCGAGGCATCTTAATAAACCTGTGCACTTGAACTGTATTTCTACATGACCCAACCATTTCAATCAGGCGTGCACCATCTATTTTCATTATTCAACTTTTTGACATCACAAAAAAGAGCAAAACCAAAAATCTCTTCCCTCTTTTCCTATCCATCCCAGGGATGGAAAAGCATAGACCTTCGAATGTCCCATTCGGTCAAGGATTGGAGCCTTGTAATCACTAGTCAACGTGCTTCTCTTCGTTCATGATCCAATATTCCGGCGTCCTAGGCGTGGAGGAACCTCGCCAATCCATCCCGAACTAGCCGGCCAAACTCCGCCGCAGCAGCCTCGGACGAAGTCGAGGAAGCATGAGGAAGCAGCCGCATGTTAGGGCATGCAAATTGGGCAAAGCAATGATTGTCCGTAAAGGCATGTGATGATGCTCGTGCACGCACGTGCATTGCCTCTGCCGATCATCGTACGGCCTCACGTGGCCCTCTTTGATATATTGCATTGACCCCCTCCTAATTTGCCTGATTAGTGTCGATTAGAATGTGGAATTGAATGGCTGGATTCCCGGGTTGGCCCGTGGGGGCCCATGTTTCTTTTGTTTAGGACAAGGTGCTCCGGCTCGACGGGACAAGAAAGTGCTATTTATCACCAATACCCTATCGTGTCTTGACATGATATTTATTAATCGAGGATCAATATTATCAAAAAACTCAAAATTAGTATATCTATGAAAGATTTACTCCCAAATTAATATTTGGACTATTAATAATCTCAAACCGATATATTTATAATATATTTACATTCCATTCACTTCCGTCAAATTTTATTGCAAAATTGTTGAGTCGGATAGCACACAATAAAATGCCAATTGATATGGCAAGTTAACGTGAAAATTCATATCAGTTTTTGTTCTTTAAAAATTAGTTTTAAGTAAATTTATCATGAATATATCAGTTTGAGGTTTTAAATAATCTAAAAATTAATTTAAGGTAAATTTATCATAAGTATATCGGTTTGGGATTTTTCGTGATATTAACTCTTAAATCAATCGCAATTTTTTTTGGCATCATGATAAGGATCGAGTTTTTTCTTTTTTTTCAAATTTCAAGAACCAGTTATACCACATTAATGTGAAGAATAGAAAAGACTTCTTCATACTCAATGGATCATAATCACTTCGTGACTTCTCCACCCAACCATGAAGGAACTTGATATACTATCCATTTAAAAAAAAATTGTTTACCAAACATTTTGTACTTTGCAATAAATCAGGCAAATACGTGATGTGGTCCTCCATTAGTACCCAAAAACTTATCCGATCATAGTCTCTTCAGTGCGAAAGATATTTTCTTGCGGCAACAAGGATGAACCGATCATATAACAAACTCAATCTAATGTGGTATAGAAACCACAAGCTCTTTCATCCTTCACATTCACGTGTTCACCTATATATGGTTTTTCTTTTTATGCACCGTGCAATATCAATCAACTTTGCACCCACTAGTATCGAATTTGTTTACTTAGTATTTACATTGTCACTTTAGAGATTGCGCAGGAAGACATTTTTCGATGAATTAAACTTGTTGATGATGAGGAATTCTCCGGCCCTCTAAAAGGCTAGGGTGTGCAATACCGTGTTCTCATGACCATATCCGAGATCTACCTAACATGAAATTTTGTATCCGGATGAACCGATTGGATAAGTTGTATCGAGAAATCGAGAGGTATCCTTTTAGAATTGACCGGTTTGGTCCGGTATTCAAGGCCGGACGTGAAAGTGCAATTGCGTGCAAGGTGCAATGTTCGGGGGTTTTGCCTGACGGAGTTGTCTGCTCGGGGAGAGATGAACCATGTGCAGCTGGTGATGTGTCATTAATTGTACTTGTCCATCCCTTGCGATCAATGGGCCCGCAGCCCATTCTCACCGACACGGCCCATTAAATGCCTCGCACGTGCGACGTGTTCCCAAAATTTTCACTTAATTTATGTTGATTAAATTTGGGGAATAAATAAATAAATCTGGTCAACCTTAGTGCCTCCGGTGAGAGTACGTGTAGGTCTTCTTTCCCTTTTATTTTTAGGGGGTTTCTTTAAACCGGTCGATTTTCTTTTTTATTATTTAGGAGTAATTGGCGGCTCTACCACATGCTTGAATTGAAAGCAAAATGTAAAATATAGGGTTACATATTCGTCTTTAAGTGGGAGGGACATCGACCTTGACTCGACTTGGCAATAAAATAATACTCGACTTTTCAAACGAACAAAAAACCCAGAGATAGTCAAAGACTCAATACACTGTCACTTACCTCTATCGCATTAAACTCGACCGAGACAATTCACGATGACCTGGTACATTGGAAATAGCTCCTAGATCGAGAAAGGCTATGCATAGAGATAAATGTTGCATGTGATATGGTAGGAATAAAAAAAGAAAAAAAGAGGATTGGACATGAACCTTCTACCTTGGACGGGTGATTTTTTTAGCGCCTCCATAGATATCAACCATTGATTTATGGACATGAGGTTCTTATTAACGGTTGAGATTTGTCAAGATATGTAAGAAAGCATTATGTAGGATGAGCGGTGAGCGTGATGAAAGGAACATGCAAGCTATACCATTTGATCGAGTAGCATTGATTTCCATGAATATGAGTAGATACATTATATATAGCCTAAAGTTATAAGGGATTATATATATAATAATAATAATAATAATCAGGATCGGGTAGTTTTTCGAGTCGGTTTTCATGCACCAAAGTAAATCTGTCACTCCAGTCCGAACAAGATAGGCTATTGAGAATTAGCAAGGAACTGCTTTCTTGTGACTCAATTTTCAAGTGGTCATGCCGACCAGCATTGATTTTTATTTTTATTTTGTCCAATTTAGTTCCGTTACAAAAGAAATTGGGGGGGGGGGGGGGGGCGGAATAGAATAGATATTGAAAATTATCAAACAAGATGGATGGATGGATGCATGCCGCGGATTATGCTTCATCCCGCGTGCCAGCGTTCGGATTTGTGTTTAGTATAATCCCCCGGGGGTTGGGGTCACATGGCAGCGCACGTGCGATCGCACGTGGGCGGTGCTCTCTTCGGGATCACCAAGGTTTCCTCTGCCAAAGGCGTCACGTGATTCGAGGTCTCCCCCCGCTCTCCAGCCGATGCTCCCCAAGGAAAAGTCCATCGATCTTCTCAAATTTTTTATCAAATATTTTCTCCACCACCATTTCTCATCTCTCCCACTTCCAATTTTTTGGCCCTGTCGGCCAAATTCTGCTCAATAAATGTACCCCACATTTTATTTTAAAATGAGGCACATCAAAAAAATCTAAAACTTATCATGAAAATGTAAATGAGTAATAAACCTTTCAAAAAAATATAATCAAGTTTTAAGATTTGTTTAAATTTGTTACAAAATTGTAATCAAATCTTAAAACTGTCAATGCGATCAAAGTCCTAAAGCTTGCTAATTTGGTCCAATCAAGTTTTTATGTTTATTGTATTTTTTAAGAGTTTTAGATTTCAATTCCACTTTCATGACAAGATTTCAGATTTGATAGTACTTTTTAAAGTTGTAAGACTGGATTGTATTTTCATGACAAATTTAGGATTTGATTGCACATTTTGAAAGTTTTAGAATTCAATTACACTTTAATTATAAATTTTAAGATTTTAGTGCACTCATCCTCTTTTCTATTTTTTTTTTTTTATTGAAGGAAGATTTTTAATTAACGGAAGAAATGAAGGGGGAAATCATTTTCTTCCTCTTTTTTTTTTTGGGTTTAAAATGTAAGATTATAGAGCATATGAAATACAACAACTTAGGGGCATTCCCCGGCATTACAAATAGAGCTAATAATTCAAAAGGATGGAGGTAGGAAGTCTCCATACAATTGCCAATACAACATTTGAGTAGGAATGTTTAATTTTTTTGGTGAAGTAAAGCTCTACGTCTTACATTTTTATGTACCTTGGCCAAAATAATATAGATATCGGTTGATTTATTTTGAAACCGTCTATGGTTATGCTCCATAAAAACGCAACATATGATTGCTAGGAAAGATATTTTGAGGAGTCTCGCTGCCAAATCTTTGCCCTTTGTTGCCCTAATCATCCATTGAAGTCCCTCATTCCCTTCTCCTCAAGACCGTCTAATCTCATGTTGCGCAAGGATGATGCAGTTTATGTTTTCTTTATATACATTTTTTTTTTACTTTTTATTTTCGAGTAATTTGTCAAAATTTGCCCAATGGAAGTCACATCATAAGCACAACTTTGCTAAAATTACTCAAAAATTTTGTAGAATTAGGCATGAGCGACATTGCCCAATCGAACCTTTTAATTTGCTGCACAAGACTAGACTAGCTTTGAACTACTTGGTCGATGAAATCACCTTATGCTACTCGTAAGTCGGAACAACAATTTAAGATAATAAAAAAAAACCAATAAAATCGATTCTCAATGAATGATCTATAATATTCTTTTATAGAATTGAGGCAACCGAACGTAACTTCGCGTGCAAAAACTGAATCGAGACATGGCCCGATTGCTACAAGGAAACTGGCGATTTCAGGTGAGATTGCAAATGTTTTCAATCAACTCCGCCTGAAATCTAGTCAATGTCCTTTGTTCCTTTACCTTGTGGGAAGTGACCATCTTGATGAATGGTAAGGCGTTGCTCCCTATCCACAGAGGTCATGTGGTATGTCGGCTGCACTCTTTGTAAAAGAACTCGTGAAAAAGATCATTCTGTCTCGCCCATGTATAATTCTGTCCGAGAGTCCACAGGGTCAAGGACTATCTTTAAGGACATATAGGGAGACTGACACTACTGTCAAAATTTTGTACGACCATCAACAACCATTCGAAAACTTTAATATGTTAGATTAACCATCATTGAATTATCAAATCTCGCTTGATATGAGGTTTAGGGCGCGCATGATAAAATTTCTACTTCTCTATTTCTCTGTTTCTCTGTTCCCCGGAACGGGTTTGAAACAAAAATATGTTTGGTAACGTAATTTGATTTTTCTATTTCTGGAACAGATTTATATTCTAGAAATAGATTTGAAGAATAAATTAGAAGCTAAAATTTTTAACTTCTCGATTTTTGAAATAGAAATTAAGAAATCAATTTCTGTTCCAGAAATTTTGTCATGCGCACCCTTATATACTCTTTATGTATGTGGTCTCCATTTACCTATAAATATAAACTTTTAGGGTGACTATCTGATATGGTATTGGGGCTGGTTCGGCTCCTTTCGCGCATGCATCCAGCAGTTGGTCCAACTCCACGTGCTACTCTAAATTCAGCTTGCGCATGATAAGAAGTATGGAAATATCATACATCGCTTGACATGTAGTTCATATGTTCTTTAAATAGATGTGATTTCCCATCATTTATAAGTTTAAACTCATGAGTTTGACCTTTTAACGACTATTATTTGGATACTTTAGTGCTCCCCCTCTCTCCATGCTTGAGTTGGACTTCGGAAAAAATTGAAGTGTAGAAATATAGGAGTGGGGAGGTATAATTGAGGCCTTGAAGGATTCAAATTCGGGACTTTCTGATTTGTCGGGATATGAAATTTTATAAGACTGTTGTTGACAATCTTGAGAAATCAAGCCCTTGCTCATTCTATGAGTGAGCTTGGAGAATGATCTTGGACATATCCACTAAATGAAGATCGATTAGTTTTTTTCTTATATAAGCGAATTTGGGCAAGTAATTCAACTTCTTATGCTATGATCCTCCAAGTTCAATCATTAGCCAAAGCAATCACAAATCAAGGCCGATCTAAGATGGCGACCACCATCTCTGGTTTTAGATTGCCTAGGTCCATGACCTCAAATCTCGATTTTTCGGGTCGATATGAGGCCATGGTGACCTAATGGGAGGGGAGAGAGAGAGGGAGAAGGGCATTATTATGGGTGATAATTGGATTGAGGGTTAGAGACAATAGTAAATGGCAATATCATGGCCGCAACAGGAGGGCATTGCAATATGGGAGAGAGAGAGAGGCGAGTCGAGTTGAGTTTGGCTTTTGTTTCTTTTTAGATTATAAGTATATTAAAAGTTTTAAAATTTATAATAAAAGTACTATTGAATTCTAAAATTTATAAAAAAAAAAAAGTGCGATCAAATTATAAAACTTATCAATTAATGCAAGTGAGTCCCTTCGTTAACTCCATCCAACTTACAAAAAACACTGATGTGACTCTTTTTCAACACTCTTTCTCTCTTATGTGGCGATAGTGTGGCTAAAAACATGAACTATAAGACTAAAATAATGTTGTTTTGGTTCAAATCTGATTTTTAACACAAACTTTATTTTTAACATGCTAGGCCCGACCAACCCTCGTCAACCGGCGGCGTTCAGCCAAATTTGGGTGAGAGCTAACAATCATCACCCGGTTTGGTAAGGACCATGATCCTCGCCTCCAGTCGCCAAGGGTTGTTGGCTTGGTTCCTCACCTCTCTCTCTCTCTCTCTCTCTCTCTCAATTTAATTCAAATTAAATTTGCATTAGAAATCATATAAGAAAACCAAATTGTTTTAGTCACGTCATTGTCACACGTAAGATAAAAATAATTAATAATAAAAAAGCCATGTCCAAATTTTAAGTCAATCAAGTTGGATTGAGTTAACATAAGGATTGAATTGTACCAACGTAACAAGTTTTGGACTTAATTTTTTATTTTATTTTTTTACAAATTTTAAGATTCAATTGCGTATTTGTGACAAATTATAAAACCTTCGCACTTATCCCTTTTTCTTAATATGCTTCCTCCCGCATGCAATAATTACTTGTAGCTCACGTCAATTTATGGCCAAAGTCTGGCATTACGATTTTTTTTTCTAATTAGAGCCGAAGAACTAAGAATTTTGTGTACTAAACTCGAATTATACGGGATAGCCTCACTCATAATAAAAATAAAATAAAAATGAAGCATCAATTAATGGCTAAAAAAGAAAATAAAATGAAAAAAAGGAGGTGGGGGCAGGATAATTTGGAAGAAGGGACGAACAGAACGAAAAAGTACAAAAGGGGGTACGATTTTGCAATCTTCCCCTGACCCGGGCCAGTTATCACGTCCCGCTTCGTGCTTCCTGACCCTTGCCATGTGCGCTCGTTTATTGTTTTTTGCATTTATCGTCGCCGCTGCTCATTCATTGCTCTCTCTACTCCGCTACAACTTGCGCCAGCTACCAGCCCTTCCAAAACACTTAGGCTTCCTTGTTTGATTGAAGGCATTTTCGAAAATTAGCTTTTCAAGCTTTCGTCTATTTGGTTCGCCAAAAATGACTAATCAATCAAAAATATTTTCCGATCAGCAAAAATATTTATGCTTAGAGTTAGCAAAGTGAATCCCGGAATTGCTCCTCTCTTTCTTCTCTTTATGCTCGTGCTTGGCGGTTGATCCTCCAAAAGCGGCGCCTGATCCCCCGTCGCCGTCGCCTTCCGCCGACAAAGGGCGAGTGAAGGAGATAGACGAAAACGAGCGAAGCAAGGGGACGTGAGTGGATGAACTTGAACGGAGGCTAAGGAGATAACTAGAATGATTCAAGGAAGGAAATGGGACGTGAAGGGAAGCAACTCAATTGGCAACGTCGCACTCGTCAATAAAGAAGGGGAGACGCGAATGTAATGACAATGACAGCAACCGCTGACAGTGACGATGGCACTTTCATTGAGTTCTTCAAAACAAGTTCCTCCTTCCGGAAATTTCGTTCGACGACTTTTGATTTCGAACTTTTTAGGGCCAACTTGACCTTAATTTCACATGTCCATTGCCCTAATTTAACTTCATATTGACAATTTTCCTATGTCGGTTCAAACGTTATTCATGAGATTGAAATTATTTTCCAAATGTGATCGAAATATCGCAAAACATTTTTGATCACGTATCACCAAAAAAGCATTTTCCTTTATCATTGAATTTTCCCCAAACAAATGCACCCTCACTTTGAGAACCATATGAGAAAAAGTCCACTTTCGAAATATTATTTATGCGTAATACAAGATGATCAGTGCATCAAAAACTGTAAAATTTCTTAATCGGTCACCTAATATGTGTCTTGAAACATCCATTAACGGAATTCCATGATAATCTAGCACATTTATAGCTATTTTAAGATTTTAGGTGGAGGGAGATCATATACATAAATAAAACATATAGGATTTGTTGTCGCATAATGTGAGACAATATTTCAATCCACCATGTCACATACCCGCCATATTTGAAGAGGCACGAGGAATTCGATTGATGGCGGTAAACACACATATGAGATATGGATAAGCATTGGTTTTGACATTATATTAGAAAATCCAATTCAAATTTTAAGTTAATATGTGGAGGAAGACCCTACATACATAAATCTAGATCATTTATGACTCGTTGTCGGGCAATTCGGGACAACAATTTCAACCTAAAGGTCCAGCACAAAAAGAAATCGAGACCACCGCCTGCAGTGACCCAGTTGGATAAGGCTCTCCAATGAAACTAATGAAAGTGGAGGGGGTCGAATCACGCTGGTCGCACAGGGATTTAAGAGTGGCGTCGGGGTGGTGGTTTCCCTACTAGCGTCACCAAGGGGTTTGCAGCGCACTGTCGGTGCAAGCTGATTCCTCTTGCACAAAAAAAAAGAAGAAATCGAGTTGTTTTAGGAAATTTCCCTATCTCTCGTCCCGACCCCGCCTAGTCCATTCGTACCGCTGCCGACCGTGCCGACCCTAGAGAGATTTAGCTTGGCCAAGGGGCATGGTGATCAAAATCGGCAACCGCATTCGCCCTCGCCTTGGCGAAACATTACAATAAGGGAAATAAAGGGCCGAGACCCTGCAAATCTGCAGCAAGAAAAGGTGCAATTCCTCGTGAAAATGCACGCTTCCATCACCCCTCGGCTCAATTCCCTCTGCCTTTTCTCGCAATAGTCAACTCAAGCACGTAATTTTCCTTACGACAACCACCTTTTCCGTTCGCCGCCGCGAAAGCAATTCCATGATTCCTCGAGAAACGGGTCCTCAATCGCGACCGCGTTTTATCACTGGTTCGGTGCAAAGTGTCGTGACGTGTGAATATTTGGAAATGTTTTCGATAAACAATTGAATCTAGTCTCAACAATGATAATTTCTTGGGACAGGATTGTGGATGTATCAAAGTCGAGACTCCGCATTTATAAAATGCTTTTGAACGAGTGTGTGAGAAATATTGACATTTTTCAATATTTATCATAACCCAATAGACAATCAATGCGGAATACTTTAACTCGATATGTAAGAAATATTGACATTTTTTGTACATATTGCACATATGGCGATCGGGTTGTAGAGAACTTTACATTTATTACACAATCTACAGGATTTTAATCCTAGTTAGTCAAATCTAAGCAATCCACTGACCAAAAAAAAATAAAAATCTAAGCAATCCAAAATGTTCCATAAAAGAACAATAAGTAATTATATCAAGATATTCACATGAAATAATTTCTTCCGATTATTATGCATTTATTTCACTTTGTGAAATTTTGGAAAGAAAGAGAATTTGGGTAAGGTCGAATTCCATTATCTTCCTGTTGTTCCTTTTTAGGAAAATGATATGAATGATCTCTAAATTTTAATTTAATGTGCAATATTGCCTTCGGATTTTTAATTTGTTCGATGCGATCTTTGAACTTCGGGTACATGTTCAATTTAGTCTCTAAAATTTATGAAAATGTTAAATGCTGTTCTCCTATTAATTAAAATTAACAAAATTCAATCATTTGGATTTTACTCCGGCACTATGAATGATGAACACCGGAAATGTTTCACATTCACACGAGATACTCGACTCAAATTAGGATATATAATCCCTTCAATTTGTTTAATTTGTTCAATATAGTAAAACAATCATCCATGTTATTCGATGAGGTGGACTATTATACCTCAATTTGAGTCGAATATTTTACGTGGATAATTCACGTCATTCACTCTATTTTTCTTTCCATCGTTCAAACTTATCGGATTGAAAGCTAAATCAACGAATCCTGTTAACTCGAATCGATCGAAGGATAACATTACATATCTTCATTCGGTCCGTAGACTGGATTGAATACTGATTGAAAAATCGGGAATAGTATTGCACATCGAGCCAAATTCAAGGACCACACCACAGTGAGCATATCAAAAGTACACGAACCCCAAATCATTATGTAATCATCAATTGTCTTTTTCCGCACAGGCCCGAACGACGGCTTTCTTTTTCAACTTTTTTCCCTCCTTTTTGCTCATAACCAGTAATTCATCGTCCGCGTTAATATTTTTCGTTACCTCGAGGACGAAATCGCCAAAAAAGCGAAATTCAGAGGGATTAGAAGTGTAACTTTTCGTAAGAAAAGAGGAAGGAAGATGAGGCCAACGACGCCGTATCACGTTATATATCCTCTCCGCACGTTCCCCTGTCCCCACCCTCTCTCCCCCTCCCTCGTTATATCCCCCTTCCTTCCCAAAGTCTCCCTCCTCCCTCCTCCACCGTACAACACTCTCTCTCTCTCTCTCTCTCTCTCTACGCTCGATCTCGCCGTCGCTTGCACCGGCGCGGAGCTCCCCGCCGGCGGAAAGGCCTCCCGAGAGATGGACCTGTACGGGCTCTCCGCCGCGCCGCTCGACGCCTTCCCCATCGACGACCTCCTCGACCTCTCCAACGACGCCCTCTTCTGCTCCCCCTCCGACCACCTCCTCCCCTCGCCACCCCCGCCGGACCTCCACCACCCCCACCCCTCCGCACACCACCGCGCCTGCGCCGACTCCTCTTCCTCCGCCTCCTCCTCCTCCTCCCCGCCCCCGCCGTCGTCCGCCGCGTTCCCCGCCTTCTCCACCGACTTCGCTCACGATCTCTGCGTCCCCGTAAGCTCACTCTCTCTCGCCGGAATCTCCGCTTTCCTCCTTTTTTTTTCTATCGTGGATTTTCAGTTTTTTTTCGAGAATTTTTCTGGAGTTTCACCACCGGTTTTTGCGGAGTCGCGCGTTTCGTCGTCTTTGCACTGGCGGAATGGGAGAAGCTTGGCTTCGGCACGGAACGGCTTCCTCATTTCGCTCGGGAGAAGGCAGATTGAGATCGCGACTTTTTTTTTGTTTCGCATTCATAGTTTCAGTAAAATTCGCCGAGATCTCGCCGAGATTGATGCGCATTTTTGGGCGTCCGTTTGGATTTTCTTCGACTTCCAGCGTTTTTGCTGAGAGCCGCTTCGCTCTGGAGACGGCTTTTCCTACGATTTCGACTGATTGCTTTTTGCTTGTTTCGTGCTGCGACTCGGAGCGCGATCGCTCATGGTGCTTTTTCTTCTCTGTGCAGAGCGACTACGCGGCGGAGCTGGAGTGGCTCTCGCGGTTCGTCGACGACTCGTTCGCGGACGTCCCGGCGAGCGAGTTCGCGGCGGGCGCCCCGGCCGCACTCCCGGACGCGGCGTTCTCCGGCGACAGGCCGCGGAGCAAGCGGTCGAGGCCGCCGGGCGCTCCCGCGGCGGCCCCGAGCGAGGGCGCGGGGCCCGAGGAGGCGGCGGAGGGAGACGGGGGCGGGAGCGGGCGGCGGTGCGCGCACTGCGCGTCGGAGAGGACGCCGCAGTGGAGGGCGGGGCCGCTGGGGCCGAAGACGCTGTGCAACGCGTGCGGGGTGCGGTACAAGTCGGGGCGGCTGGTGCCGGAGTACCGGCCGGCGGCGAGCCCGACGTTCATGCTGACCCAGCACTCGAACTCGCACCGGAAGGTGATGGAGCTGCGGCGGCAGAAGGAGGCGCGGCAGGCGCAGGCGCCGCAGCAGCACCAGCACCAGCAGCCGCAGCAGCAAGGCGGAGGGGGGCAAGGCTATCGTCACCCGCGGGACTTCGAGGTCTGCTGACGTGGCCGGCGCGGTTAGTTACGGGGATGAAGTGAGGATTTGGGAAGGCGCGGGTTTCTGCTCTCTCGCTGCATTATCATGTGTGCTCGTCCACTTTTTCTTTTTCTTTTTCCCTTTTTTCTCTATTTTATTTTCTTTTTCTCTCTCTTTTTTCTTTTCTCTTCGGTTTCTTTGCTTTTCCAAAGGAAAGCCAGTCGAGCATTTCGGTTTCATGTTATGGCTAACGTTGCCTGGTGTTTGCGAGTCTGGAGTGAGAAGGTATCGTCGAAACGAAACGAAACATGAAAACCAAATAGGTAAAAATGGGTTCGTCGTCATTTAATTTGCGAGCTTACCAAATTTCCTCACGATATTTCACCTGCAATTCGAACATGGTTCGTCCATAACTCGACTCGTGATGGACTAACGTATAGCCCGAACTCCCGATGGGCTTGGCACGGGCTTGATTGGTGGAGAGGCCTGTGACGAGGCATTTTGCAGGCGTTTCGTCAGGAGAAGTAGCGGGCCCTTTTGGTTGGGCTCGGCGATCTCTTCTTGTATAGCTAAATCTAATTACTGATGAGAATAGCATACAAGATACGTCTCTCCTCATTCGCTCTTTCGATGCTCGACGGAACCCGTTTGCACCACCGCGCAAAATAAGACGCGAGGCGAGACGTTTAAATTCGAATGCGACACCACGTAAGATGCTTCTAACTCGTTCATCAGGGCGAACTTGTCCATTCGATAGAATGACAGCACTTGATATGTGTGGATGTGATAATTCGCGCTCTCGCATAATTTCGATCCTCTTAACCTTGGATAATGAAACAAAGAATTATATCAACAGTGATTATTAAGGTCTTGTTGGGCTGATTGAATTGAGACGGTATGAGTAAAATAGAAGGGATCAGAATAAGTAAGGAATCAAATTAGTAATTACTTTTCAGATTCCAGCATCAAGTATAGATTTTCTATGCGCGTGACTTTTTTTTCTTCAAATTTGCAGCACGTTTTAAATAATTTTATATTCACACTCTCTCGTGAAAAATTAGGGAAAGATACAGATGGCGGGGCCGGTGATGAACCAGAGTCTTGTTTCTCTAACTATCATATATCCACCTTTAAACATATATAACATGTGCGCACGATATTATAAATCCCATCATTATCTTATTCAATTTTATCATTTGACAAAAACACTGAGCTGACCGAACACAACCTTAGTGTCGAAATTTAGTTTCCATCACTTAATTAGGTTACTAAATAGGTCGATGTTGAAAATTAAGTGTTGACAAATTTAAATATTGTAATCAAAATGAAAAGTGATTTGACAATAATTCAAAATCAAGCCCCAGATAATATTAATTTCTTACTAAGAATGGAATTACGATGTTTATCTATAGTTTCAACCGATATGATTAGCGAGATTTTAAATCCCATCTATTACTTTTTTCTACTCAATGAAAGAAAGTAATCCATTCCGTACTTATTTCATCAAGACATTGTTCGGCTTAACCGATCAAACAAGTTTAATCTCATTAAGTGTCCGATTTTTTTATACAACTTCCAGCAATGAAATATCTATCGAAACATGCACCGTAATTATATTGAAGATCGAATTTGATCCACCAATTATCAAGACATAAACCTCGCCGGAGCATTCTCGACTTTCGAAATAGCTCAATCTCCCACGACCTAAATTTTAGTGAGAGATTGCCATTCCGCCCTCCTCCATCAAACTTCCTGCAAAGACAATGACACCTGCAATTGATCCACAGATCAGGGCTCGCTCCGTAAAAGGGCCGAAATTTCACCCGCGCCGCCACGTGGCGGATCGAGAGTCGGCGTTCACCGAGCCGAAGCGACCCGGCCGGTCACCCGCCCGTTTTCCTCCACTGACGCGACTCCTCTATTTCGCCGCTCTTTCTCGACAGACGCAATCCGGAAGTCCCTTCACTCCGTCATCTTCTTCGTCTTCCTTCTCGTCCTCCTCCATCATCTCGCCCCCAAATCTCTCTCCCTTTCTCTCTGCGCAAAACCCTAGGCGGCTCCCGATCGGCGCTCCGACCATGCTGAAGTTCTCGGACATCGTGTCGAAGCAGATTCGCTTCCTGCTCGGGAGCGTCGACGAATCCAACCTCGACTCCGTCCTGCGCGAGCTCTACCAGGTCTCGTCCTCTCTCTCTCTCTCTCTCTCTCTCTCTATAACGGACCCAGTCGCTGCCTGTGTGAAAAGCTCGTCACTGTCCTCGTCTCCCGACGCGCGCGCGATTTAGGGAGTAGCATTGGCGTCTGTGCTGATTGGGGTTTGTAACCCTAGCTTGCTTCTCCGCCACCTGCACTGGCTTTTTCTGTTCTTTTTTCTTTTTCGGTGGTGATGATTCGAGCGGTTTAGGTTAAGCTCGTTCCGTGAGTTTACATTCGAACATCGCTTTGATTCTCGTCTGCTCTTTTTTTTTTTGGGGGGGGGGGGGGGGGGGGTTAGGGGTTTGTATCTGTCTGTCAGGTTGGGTTTTTTTTTGGTGGAAGAACCCTAACTACTGGCGGCTTGTCGATCGAATGTTGGTCGACTTCTTTTTACTGGATTGGTTTATAGGATTGTCACTCTGATGTTCTCTCTCTCTCTTTCTCTCTCTTCCCCCCCCCCCCCCCCCCCCCCCTTCCCTCGAGGACACTTGTTTTGTCGCTGAGTTCTCGTGGGAGTATGGTGTATGGGTTGGGAATTCTGGTATATGTGATGGTCGCCAGAGCAAAATGGAAAATATGAGGAGGAAAAATTTAAAGAACATGAGATGGTGTGTTTGTTCCGAGGCTGCCAGGCTCGGTTTCTCGTCTAGCATCGACGCGATTTCATTAATAAGTGGCCCTAAGATGAAGTGGTAACGTTCCTTATGAGTTCTCTATCCAAAACAACGTGCGACAGTTTGTTTTTCCATCTATAGAGGATGGATCGTTGGATGGCTTCCATTACCCAAGGTAAACTAAGGCTCGGTTTAGTGGTGCGAACTCAGTAAAGATTGAAGAGGTCTTGGTGTGAAACTTGTCTTCCTCTTGACATCTCGTGGTAATCCAATGACCTCTTTCTGTTCGTGAGACAACCTAAACCCGACCATAGCGAACCAAATTAACATTATCCAATAAATTGTAGGTCCTCTATTTTTCAACAATTCTGAATTAGCTGGAGTAGAGTTTCTGCCTTTAATAGAAGCAGAATGTCTTAACTGTATCCTACGGGAGTTGATCAGGATAAAGTCCCTGTAATCAGCCTCAATGGCCTACAGCTGACAGCATCTAGAGTATCTTGGAAACCATCTATTATTACTTATGACTTCTGCAATCAATACTTCATTTCTTAACCAGAAGCATATAATAACATTCTCGAGGAAAAAAAAAAACAGAGTAGATAGCACCCATTTGTCATGCTAAAATGAATTCTTGCGTGCATCTCTGGTGATGTGTTTAGCATGTTGCCTTAGTAATTGTATAGCAGCGAGTGTTTTCAGTAATAACTAGTGGTTGGAATAGTTCTTCTTAGCAGATGAGAGTTTATCCATTCTTTCCTTGGGTAGTTCTTTCAAAGAATATTCCATAGAATCAAAGACATCTCAGTATGTTGCCATATTCCGGGTAGTCAAAGTGAATGTCCCGTTTGCTTTAGCATAGGATGATAAAAATACAGGCTGTTTGGTTTGGCTTTAAGCTGACCAAATAAGCTACATGAGAATTCCCCACCAGACATATATTTTAATTTAAAAAATTGAAAAGGTTTGGGGTGACTTCAGTGATAGGGAAAAGTTAAACATTTTTGAAGTCGAAATTCATCCTCTTGTTCCCCCTTCTTTTCCTTTGAAGGTCAAACAAATTATATCAAGTTACCAAGGGGTACTGCCCTTTACAAACAACTCAAAACAACTTTAAAGGGATGTCTCCCATGTACAAACTTTAGGAACAAAATACCATTTCTATCATTCCAGTAAGCTATAAGTATGATATTGAACTTTTTCACCAAGGAGGCTTGAAGTTCCATTGGGTAGATTGGAAAGCTGGCAGACAAGCGAGGGTGGTTTAGCCATTGAGCCCCCTTGTTATTCAAGAAAGCTCCTCTTGGTAAATGGCTTTGGCTGTCTAGTGTCAAAAATTAACATCTTTAATGGGAAGTAGCAGTTGCAAAATGTTGAATGGATTGAATTCCTTCTTCTTGCTTCGCTTAAACTAGGTACCAGAAATCAGATACAGTTTTGGCTTGACGTTTTGTGTGGAGACGCAGCATTAAAAGATTGGTTCGAATCTGTTTGACATCGCTGGGAGCAAAATTGTTATTGTTTAAATGATGGTGTGATCATATGGGATATCAATTTCATGAGGCAAGCTCAAGATTGGAGTTTGGAGCTTTTGCCTTTTTTTTTAGTGTTTTGTATGATTTTTCTTAATTCCGAGGATGTTTTAGTGTGGACCAATGGAAGAGATGGAATCTGTTAGAAAGTACAAGCTGCTACATAGAGAGGTTGTTGGTGGTAGACTGGAGTGGGAAAGCAGTTTGAAAAGTGAGGGTTCCGACGAGAGTTTCTTTTCTTCTTTTGCTTGAGAAGCAATTTTGCAGTGAATCTTTACTTCAGATGACCTACAACAGAGAGGCAAAGTACTGGTTAAAGTACGCTGATACTGTGTGGCATCTCTTTCTTCATTGCCCTTGGACGAGTATGGTTTGGATTGCTTTCTGTGCTTGTACTAGCTTAGCTTGGGTTATTGGAGGTTCTATTATACAGAACTTTGGGCTTGGCTGGTGCAACAAGAAAAGAAAAATTGCCTAGATTCCTCTCTCTGTCTTTTGGTTGATTTGGAGGAGTGGAATGAGATTGCTTTTGATGGAGAGTAATCTTCCATTTCTGATTTTATTGGAAATTGGCTTAAACTAATACACTTGGTAGAGTGGAAACTTGCATATGGATGTAAATGCCTTGGTTGATATAGTTGATGATCTGTCCTGCAATTGAGCTCCCTTTTGTTTTTGAGAGCTCTTTTGTATATGGCTGTAGCTTTTGAGCTCTTTGGTATATGGGTTTGCACTTCTAGTGCCCTATAGTTCATATTTTTTACCCATAAAAAAATGATATTGAACTTGTCCACTATGCCAAAAGTGAAGGGTGCATAACCACTCAGCTCTAAAAGAGTCTGTAGAGGAGTCTTGTCTTTCAAAGCCTTTCCTGTTTCTTTCTTGCCAAATGAGAGCCAAATTATCTCATTTAACCATTCGTGAATTATAATAGTGATAACAGCTGTCATCAAGATGGTCATTAAGTCTTTATCCTGCTTCAGACGGGGAAACATCATTAATTTGTTGGCTTTTTGCATGCATCATTTCTTTCTGACACCATTTTTGTCCTCCATGCAGTTTCTTGGCTATGGTGTTGAAGGAAGCATTTTGCTGCTCCAAACCTGCCTGGACTACCTGAATCTTCACTGGGAAGAGTTGAACTCGCATGTTAAAGCTGCTTTAGTGTCAATTTTCAAGTACATCTTGGAGAAGCCAAACTTTAGCACGGTCTTTTGTCTCTCATTAAAAAGTGGAGTGCTGAGTGAAGCTTTTCTGGAGAATCTTTCTGATACATTATGCTTATCCCTGTGTGAAAAAATTAGCATTGGTCTTGCTTTGTCAAGCTCTGAAAATCTTGAAATCAGGAAGTGTGGTAAGTTTTATTCTTAAATGAGTGGTCTTTATTAGTTTTCCTTTAATGCGATGTTTTGTTGCTGAACAATAGCACAATTTTGACATAATTCCCAGGGAAGAACTTTTGTATGGCTCAGATTGAAGAATTGTCTGCAAATCCTGCTCCTTTGAAAGCTGCTGAGCAGATCCAGGGAATTATACTGTTCCTTCAGCGCTCGGACGACCTACGCAAGCATGTAGATTCTTTCATGCAGATGTTGTCTTTGGTGCAGCCTAAAGATGTTGCCTCATTCATTTTAACCCCTTTGCTTTCGGATGAATTGCGTGATGTCAATACAATGAGGTGCCAGTTATGCTCAACTCGTTGCCTTGATTTTGTTGAACTAAAATGTTTTGTCCGCTTAATACTTTTCTGCTGCAGGAGCTTGGATCTACTGTATGATTGCAAAGAAGATGATTTTGATGCTATCTTGGCAGAAATGGAGAAGGAGATTGGCATGGGGGATGTCATGAGGGAGTTAGGTTACGGTTGCACAGTTAATGACTTGCAGTGTAAAGAGACCTTATCTCTGTTTTCTCCACTAACTGAAGTCACACTCTCTAGAATAATTGGTACTATCGCCCGTACTTGTATTGGTCTTGAAGATAATCATAGCACAGCTTCGAGTTTTGCTATGGCACTTGGCAACGGCAGTTGGTCTGATCTTCCATCTCCAACCTCTTGGAACATTGATGTTCTTGTAGATTCAATCAAGCAGCTTGTGAGTTTGACATTTCTCATTCAATCTTAGGCTTTAATGGTAAGTGTACAGTGCATGCTAAGAATCACATATTTTAATACAGGCGCCTGGAATCAATTGGGCATCAGTAATTGAAAGCCTGGATCATGAAGGATTCTACTTGCCTAACGAGGAAGCATTTTCTTTCCTCATGTCTATTTATCGATGTGCTTGTCAGGTGTGTTTGCATGTCTTGGCTGGTTTTTGAAAGTTATTTTGCCTGGACATGGAGGTCTATTGGGAGCTCTAGCAATATAAGTTTACGGAATCTTAAACTTGGGTTGTGCAGGATCCTTTTCCTCTGAAGGCCATATGCGGGTCTGTCTGGAAGAATATTGAGGGCCAGATATCATTCTTAAAATATGCTGTGTCAGCTCCGCCCGAAGTATTTACCTTTGCTCATTCTGGGAGGCAGCTGGTATGTGCTCTAGAACTTGTAATTCTTCCCCTTCTTGTTTATTTGGTTCTAATTATATGGTAAAATTCTGTGTAGGCTTATGTTGATGCGATGAATGGTCATAAGCTCCAGCTTGGACATGCAAATCATGCTTGGTTGTGCCTTGACCTCTTAGATGTGTTGTGTCAAATTGCTGAAGCTGGTTACGCTGGATCTGTTCGTGCAATGCTTGAATACCCTCTCGAATACTGTCCAGAAGTCTTGCTTCTCGCAATGGCACATATTAATGTACTCCCTCTTCATTGGCAGTGCATTGACAAGTTTCATCATTTGTCTTGATATAATCTTCCCTGAATATTAATCTATGTATTCTTGTGCTTGCAGACTGTATATAATCTCCTGCAGTCTGAAGTCTCCCTTGCTGTGTTTCCCATGATAATGAAAAATGCCGGGGGTGTTGGTATGATACTTTACCTCTGGCACATTAACCCGATTCTTGTGTTGAGGGGGTTTGTTGATGCTGCGAGTCTTGATCCAGACTGCATGACTAGAATATTGGACATCTGCGAAGAGCTTAAGGTGAGATACAGCTGGTAGTTTTTATGGATCTACTCTTTAGGATTTTTTTATGTATAGTATTGCTCAGATACCCCGACACTGTTGTCTTCATTTTGCATTAGATTGTGGAGCTCTTTTTAACAGATATGAAAGTGGTTCCATATATCCCAACTTTATAGTAGGAAAGATAGTAGATGTCTTTGAGTTGATTGGGCTCATTCTTTTCTGTTTACTACTTTTGTCTTTCATGCTAGCAGAGAAAACTGTTTTTGTTCTGATATTTTCTCTTTTCTCCATTGCACTGATACATGGCTTGCTAATGATGCCAGATACTTTCTCAAGTTCTAGAGATGGTTCCTTCTTCCTTTGGCATCAGACTGGCTGCCCTTGCATCACGAAAGGAACTCATAGACCTTGAAAATTGGTTGACCAATAATCTGAGTACTTACAAGCACATTTTCTTTGAGGTAGTAGTTTGTTTTCCCTGGCTGTGAAGTGGTAGTGATTGTTCTAAAAAGTGATGCTGAGATGCTATAATTGATTTCTCATTTCTCATTTTAATTCTGAAGAGCTACTATTGTTCCTACTGAGATGCATTTATAATTGTCTAGGAGTGTCTTCAATTCCTAAAGCTTATGGAATCTGGTGAATCAGTGGATATTACTGCCAAGGGCTCTCTGCGTTCTGGCGGTCTTTTGAATCTTTATCTGGATGCAATCCCTAACTTCTTCAAGGTTCTGTTGCCACTTGTTGGACATCTGGGTTAATTATATGTAAATTTATCTCTGAGTGAAATTCAATCACGTTACCATCATTTTTGCAGACGCTTATGGCTCATGCAAGCTTGATCTCATCCCACCAACATTTGGAGGAATTGGAGAGATTGCGTATAGCACTTACAACCTCAACTGTTAGACTTCAAAATGGTGGGACTGCAGATTCAGCATCCTCTGAGGAATATGCTGAGGACATAGAGGGAGAAGCTAATTCATATTTCCAGCAAATGTTTTCTGGCCAGTTAACGATTGATGCCATGGTTCAAATGCTGACACGCTTCAAGGAATCTTCTGTGAAAAGGTGCACTGTTGTCGAGTCTAGTCATCATGTACCACTTCCATTGGACCTTTATCTTCTCAAATAAGTTACTTGTGAACCTTAAAAACAGCAAGTTTGGAAGAAATAGCATAAATCATTCAAATGTGTATTGTGCTAATTTTACTGCTCGCCATCTGATGCATATCGAGAATGCAGCCATTCTTCCACCATGTCAAGCATGAAAGTTAGTCATA
Source organism: Eucalyptus regnans (assembly GCA_037349125.1). Lineage (NCBI taxonomy): Eukaryota > Viridiplantae > Streptophyta > Magnoliopsida > Myrtales > Myrtaceae > Eucalyptus > Eucalyptus regnans. Next base: position 17,517,697 of record CM074669.1, on the reverse strand, counting down.
GAAAGATAAAATTACATGTTCTACGTGCTGTAGACCTGCTAAGTTGGGTACTGACTTATTTGGATCAGATCCTAGTTAGAAAAGAATCTCACTGGACACTGGCCAAGACTTTTATAATGTCAGCGATTATAATATGACGTGTTTCCTGTTAAGACCAATATATCTCACGAATGGATATCAGTCAGGAACGGCTTGGCAATCATAACATCCTGTAATAATCTAAAAGCTATTTCGTATTCGATATTGTATCTAAACTTATTATGTGCTCTCCATTAGTTCTTCCATAATGGGGCTGTTAAGGATTGAATAGCATTAGAGAGCGAACATTGAGTGATATCACTTTGATGCATGCGCAAGAATGTGAGGAAAGCAAAAGCATGAAGCTGATTGTTTCTTGGTATATTTATTAATGCGGCCAAAGTCCTGTAGTTGCTTTTTGAGTTCTTGATAATTAGATGTACACAATATTGCGGTGAGCCTCTTTTGAAGTTTTTCATGTAATGTTCAAATATTGGCTGTGAATATTGATTTGAGCTACTTTGATAACTGCAGGGAGCAGTCTATTTATGAGTGCATGATTGCCAACCTATTTGAGGAATATAAGTTCTTTCCCAAGTATCCAGAAATGCAACTTAAAATTGCTGCAGTACTCTTTGGTGAGTGTCATTGTTGCAATTATTATTGATGGCTGTCTTATATGTTCTCTTAGAAGCCATGATGCATTCCTGTTCCTCATTTTGAATGCCTGATATGTGTTTTTGTACACTTTTACGGTAGTCATTTCTTTTACCTATAATATGAACTATTTGATTGAGTTTGGTATATCCAAATCTCATGCAGAGACCAATAGACGGTGCACTCTCCCAACAGTTAGCTTGCCATACTTACATTTTCCGCCTTAGCCTACATACGTACTTAAAGTGTAAAATTTGTGTGCGTGTGTATATATATACACAGTAAATTTAGAGTTACGTTTTATGGTTACATGGAGAATAATTTCCTGGATTCAGTAACTTCTACATTTCTTAATGGTTATGTGGGTAAACAAAATTTGAACGAGATGGAGGTTTGTTGCCCTAACCATTCTACTTAGTTGCTATGTTGATAGTAGAGGATCCATAATTTATGTTCTATTATTTCTTTCTTATTTTTTGCGAATAAATATCAATCAAATAATTTGTGTATTTTCTTTCGATCTAGATATATTGATCCATGAATCTGTGTGTATGTAGATCCTCTGTCTGTCTATTTGTCTTGTGAAAAGGATCCCCAATATATGAATTTTCTTTGGCACAAAAGAATATGGTATCATTGCTAGGTGCTGTTGGCAATCCATTTTAGGACTAGAGATGCTTACCTATGTTGTATAGTACCCTGGTGTCAAGCATTTCTTTGATGACTGTCTCCTACTATTTAGGAATTGCTTAAAGTACATGGGAGCACTTGTGTCGCATATATTTATATATAGGGTTTGTATTCTCCTAATATACAGAAGGCTTGCTTAATTGCTTAGAAGCCTTAAATTGGAATGACATAAATGCTGCCTTCAAGAGTTGTCTGACTGGTAGTACGAGCGGTAAATGCTGGCAGCGGCAGCTGACATGATGTAGGAATGATGTGGAACTGACTTTATGAATGGCTTCAGAATTTCACGTTATGGATAAAATGTACTACTTTTAAAATTATTAAAGAACTATGGAAGTAGAATACTGAACCACGTTATCCAACAATATATGAGGATAAATTCTGTCAAGTTCTCATGATGAATGAGAGGATATAGTTTGGTTCCTGGTACGAACTCACTGCTGAGGTTCTTAGTCACGCCTTTCTCTGTTTCTTATGCTGATATGGCACTTTGTTTGATTATGTGTGCATCATATAGCTGATACGTTTGCCACTTGAAGCAGGCAATGCCACATTGGGGGCCTTGAGATTGCTCTTTTTTAGCAGTCTGATTAACACTGAATGGCCCAGATTAACCGAGTACAGACAGTGGAATTACTGGGGTAGAATTGGAACTGGAATTAATATTTAGGGAAGCAAGTAAAGTATTGGCATAATTAAAAAAAGCATGATAGGTTAGGCAAGCCTTCAGAAGTATTGCCAATTCAGAAGGTCTTGGTCAACCCTTTCTTTGATATTCTTGTGAAATGCGGGTATACTTTGCTGTTTTGGTATTTGAGTAGATATGGACATTGGACTAAGAAATTCCACTGTTAAGCGAACTAGAAGTTTTTCAAATAATTACAAGTGGAATTTTCTGAATTATGACATGACCTGTTATAGTGACATTTTTGATATGCTTACATGACTTTTGGAGATGTTTGGACTGGAAATTACTGAGGGATCCTCCTTATTTCTTAATGACGAAGTTGGTAAGATGTACTGTATAATCTGTTTGCATTTGTCTGTTAGCTCTGCTCTATCTACATAATCTGTTCGTGGCTGGGAACTCTGCTGGTATTTGACATGATTCTAAACAGTCCAGAAAGTAGGTATTGTTGTTGTTATGTCAATCTAGAAAAATAATGGTTGCACACTTGAAGTAAATTGACCTGTACTTCCAGTTTTTGTATGTAGTTTGGGTGTTTGTCATTCAGTTTTATTTTTTGAGAATCTTTTCTTCTTGTTCATTTGTTTCCTTACACTGCTATTCTAAAACTTGTCCAGGCTCTGTCATTAAGCACCAACTTGTAACTCATCTGTCACTTGGGATTGCCCTGCGTTGTGTTTTAGATGCGCTCCGTAAGCCTCCTGATTCAAAGGTTTGTGTTATTATTTGAGACATATAGTTCCACTTATTTATTTCTGTACTGATGTGCCTGGCTGCATGCAGATGTTTGTATTTGGAACCAAGGCATTGGAGCAGTTTGTGGATCGATTAATAGAATGGCCACAGTATTGCAATCATATTCTACAAATATCTCATCTTCGGGGCACTCACTCAGATCTTGTTGCTTTTATTGAGCGAACTCTTGCGCGAATATCATCAAGTCATTCAGATCCTGATGGAGGCAACAATCCTGTGAGTGTTCATCATGGTCCACCTCAAGGTGGCGCTGCAAATATGGAGGTCAGAACAATGTTTGTCTTCTGGCATGTTGCATGCATGACATAATTTCTTTTGGGATTAGAATTGAATTTTTTTGAGACCGGAGGGGGAGATCGGAATAATGTTTTGTCTGTATGTTGGAAGTTGATTTGAGATGTCTCCGTGGCATGGTAAGCCTCCTATTCCAGGCATCCTAAGCTAATGGCATGATCAACGTTTTCATTATTTTCCTCAGGGATATGCTGCATGTACCGGTGTGGGTTTTTCTTCTTCTTGGTGGTACTGTTGCCTTTACAGGAGTTGTTTTGAGTGACTTCAACCAATGCCATTGGATTTAAAATTTCCCTTCATCGTTCTAGTTGCATGTTTCACATTTATTCCCGTTGAAGTTTCTGCCTGCTTCTGTTTTTTTCCCTGCTAAAAACAAACCTGGTGCCTTTACAGGAGTTGTTTTGAGTGACTTCAACCAATGCCATTGGATTTAAAATTTCCCTTCATCGTTCTAGTTGCATGTTTCACATTTATTCACGTTGAAGTTTCTGCCTGCTTCTGTTTTTTTCCCTGCTAAAAACACACCTGGCTGTATCATCCTTATTGGAAACTGTGATACTGTAATATGAGCTCGAGGTCACAGAAAGAATACAGACATATGCAATTGGGATTATTCACATACTTGTGAGATTGCTGATGCTTCTATTGTAAAGTATGTGGACAATGTCCTCTCTCTCTCTCTCCTGGTTTTTCTTTTTTTGGGTGATCAAGCCATTTCAGTCCACCAGAAGGTCACATTGAATTTTATGTTAGGACATCTTATGTTAGAGCATAAAGTATGTTTTTCCCCTTCTTTCCTTTTTGTCTAGAGTTTGATGATGTGCTATAAAATCCTGAACCGGTCTTTTAGAGCCCCTTGAAGCTGCTTCCACGTGATCAGCGTGTTGCTGAATGAGGAGAATATCTGAACTTCCATGACTAAATAGTCAAAGCTTTGTCTATTTTGTGGTGGAGTTATTTTTGCTCGTGTCTTCCTTCTGAAATTATGTTTTTGTTTAATGAACTTATCATTATTTGACATGTTGTTGACTTATCCATTTCGTCCTCAAAGGCTTAGATTAATGTTGCAGGCAAATAGCACTTCAGGCATTCTTGCTGGACAGCAACTTCCTTTGTCATTCCAGCTTCAACAGAGACAGGAAGCATCCCTAGACGACAGGCATAAGATTCATGCATCTTCAGTAATGGAGGTGAAACCTGTGGTACCTGCACCAGGGAAACCTCCAGCTAGCACATTAGTTGAATCTTCAAATATCCACAAGGTATACTTGCTACTAGGCCATGGCTGCATTTTACCGTTCCTTCTGTTGATATCCATTACGGACATCTAAGTCTGAATTGCTTTTGTAAGTTGCAGATCCAGAATGCAGTGAGTACTGCTGTATCATTGTCTTCATCACCTGGTTTTGTTCGTCCTCCCAGGGCTCCTGCTTCTGCCCGTAGGTTCCTACTACTCCTGTGTAAATCATACGTGTTATTGTTTGATATCTTGAGGGACTTGTACAAATGCTTCGTTCAAGAATCGACATGGAAATGATCGTACTTCGTTCAAGAATTGACATGGAAATGATCCATTGGATCGAGATGCACAATATGAGGATCACATGTTGACTCTTGTGAAGTCAAAGTTGATGTTGATTATTGACATTGTGCGCTTTTAAATGTAGTCATAAAACATAGGCCCTTGTTTTGTTAACAGATGAAAACCAATGTCCAGATGTTCTGTTGAGGACACTCAGCACACCGCATTGTGCTTACCCTTCTGGTCGAAAGTCAATGAACCATCACTATAAAATGAAATACAACTGTTCTCTGATAGGCTAGTAAATTTTGTGCCTCCTCATTGAGCTTGGTTTATATGGAAAAAGCACGAAAAGATATATGAGGGTAATAGTCACCTTATCTACGCTGTTGCCATCACCTACAAGGCCATGTACATTTGAGGGATTTTTTTGAACTCTTGATGAGTATGTCAAACGTGTGATTTATTTTGATGCAGGATTTGGCTCTGCTTTGAACATTGAGACCCTCATTGCTGCTGCTGAGAAACGAGATACTCCTATAGAGGTACTTCTCCGGTCGCTATCTTCCAGACTGCTTTATCATTATATCGAGAACTGAAATCTTGGGAATGCTTTTGTGGGCAAAGATAGCATAGTATTGCATGCTTGAAAAGTTAAAACATCTAGTTTTCATTCATACAAGAGGGAGATTATTCAGTCTCAGAAAACCATGTGAATCGAAATCATTCTATGCTCCTTTTTCCTGGAACTGTTACTCCCTCTCATAGTCTTGTTATGTCTTCCGAGTAATCTTATGGAACCTGATGTGTTCTGTGTGGAATGTGATTTGAAATTTGTGATCTGTTGAGGGAATATGTTTCTGATGGTCTGGACGGTTGGTAGATCAGGTCTGGAAGCAATGGCGAAGATCACTCACTACTGTGTGTTATATTGAAGATTCTTTCTTTAACAGCATTTATTTTGTGTAGAAAAGCATGATACTTTGTAATATGGCCATTGCTTTGGAACATGGCCTTGACATGCACACATGGTCCTATAAATGTTGTTGGAACGTTATGATTAGTGTTAGAAGTTAATGTTACAACATTTTGGTGGTCAAATGGCATACACTGTGGCAGTCAAATGGTATATACTGTGGCTTACATCAAGCTATTTTGTTTGTTGCCTTGGATTATCTCTTATATGTATATGAAAATTGTTGGATGCCTGTGCTAAATCAGAGAACATTCAGTCAGGTTAGTTTTGAAATGTGTTTGCGATCTCAACCTGACTGAGCTGTCTTTTGCTTATGTTAGGGCACCTACTTGTCTGCCGGTCATAATATCTTGTATGCCTGTGGTACAGAATATGTTGTGAGCGGTTTAGTTTTAAGTTGTATCTTATTCTGATTGATCTCACTGGCTTGTATATCGTGATGACTTAATATATGAGTGCTGGTTGTCAGAATCTACTTGGGCTGTGTATGTGAGTTACTGCTGATTCTCATTTATGTACATAGTTAATGGGTTTCGCTTAGTGATCATTTGTCCCTGAAATCTGTTACTTTTTGTTTACTTAATGTATGCAGGCTCCGGGATCAGAAGTTCAAGACAAGATATCATTCATTATCAACAACATTTCAGTGACGAATATTGAAACTAAAGCGAAAGAGTTCACTGAAATTTTTAAAGAGCAGTTCTACCCATGGTTTGCGCAATACATGGTCATGAAAAGGTTTAAACTTAAACAACTGCTGTACTTTTAAGCATTTTTGGCATTCACCAGTATATTTTCATACCTTCAATCTTATACTGAGGAAGTCTAGTTACATGTACTATTCTTACTATTCCGCTCTTCGGAGATGCCTCCACACCCCATTCTGAAATTTAAAAAAAAATCCTTTTATTTCAAGGGTGAATGTCTTCCGACATTGTCTCTCTCTTTTTGTTACATCTGTATGTGTAGTAATCCTGAGATATTATGAGGGGTTTGGCTCCACTTATGTTAGTCACGCCTTACTTTTTGCTAATTTTCCTGGCAGAGCAAGCATTGAACCAAATTTTCATGACCTATACTTGAAGTTTTTGGACAAAGTCAGTTCAAAGGGCTTAAATAAAGAGATTGTTCAAGCAACTTATGAGAACTGCAAGGTTTGTTACCACTAATATGGTTGGCTCTGTATTTGATGGATGCTACAAGTGGGATGACACAGGATTTTTTTACTTTCTAGGTCCTTCTAGGATCTGAGCTCATAAAATCAAGTTCAGAAGAGCGCTCACTGTTGAAGAACTTGGGTAGCTGGCTTGGGAAATTAACCATCGGCAGGAATCAAGTTTTAAGGGCTCGTGAAATAGATCCAAAGTCATTGATTATCGAGGTGCTTGCACTTCAGGGAAATTTCTTTGTGTATATTGTGGACATCATTGCCTTTTAATGTCTTGTGCATTGTTTTTTTCACTTTATTCTTTTGTTTAATTGCATAATGTCTTTTGTTCGTCTCTTCCTGTATCTGATTATGAGAATCAACCCATTAAGGATTTAAGTTTTTATTTATTTAAATCCTTATATTTTGCAGGCATATGAGAAGGGTAAAATGATTGCAGTTATCCCATTTACTTCAAAGGTAGGGCTCCACTAGTGGATATTACTACTGCCCTTGCTTTTTATGGCTAACTCTACTCTTTCTGCAGGTTCTTGAACCCTGCCAAAACAGTCTGGCGTACCAACCACCTAATCCATGGACCATGGGGATTCTTGGATTACTGGCTGAAATTTATCTGATGCCGAACTTGAAAATGAACCTCAAATTTGATATTGAGGTACATGAAAACCATGTTAGACAAAGACAGGAAAAATCTTTCCTTCCATGTTGTCTTGCCTGATATAAAATGCTAGATTTCTTCTTATACGGCCCTTTTGATCACAGGTCCTGTTCAAAAATCTTGGGGTCGATTTGAAGGACATGACGCCTACGTCACTTCTGAAGGATCGTGTAAGAGAAGTTGAAGGAAACCCTGATTTTTCAAACAAAGATGTTGCCGCAACCCAACCACAGATACTTGCGGATGTTAAATCTGGAATAATGTCTCCAATAAATCAAGTAGAATTACCTCTGAAGATTGCAAGTCCGCCTGATTCTAGTGGACATGCACACTTATTGTCTCAGGTATGCATAGTATTATTGTCTTGTTGGGGCATGAAGTGGTACTTATATGCTGTAATATGACATGATGTGGATCTTCAGTTTGCTGCTCCTCTGCAACTATCATCTGGTGCACTTATCGAGGATGAGAAGTTAGCAGCTTTGGGTCTGTCTGATCCACTCCCCTCCGCTCAAGGACTCTTACAGGCTGCCCAGTCCCAGTCTTCATTCTCTGTTAGTCAGGTGGCTGCGTATGTTTGCTATTTCAGTTGTGGATGATAACTGTTTTTATGCTTATTAACAAGTCCAGTTTCCTGTTGTTTTCAGCTGCCTTCTCCAATTCTTAACATTGGAACTCATGTTGTAATCAACCAAAAGTTAACAGGTCTTGGCTTGCATATGCATTTCCAGAGGTAATGTTGCTGTTCTAATTCCTTCACACATTTAATATTACATTTTGTCTCTTTCAACCCCGCCTGTTTTCAAGAAAATTGTGAATATATTTTATGCGCCTGCACATGCACACATACTCAAGCATGTGAACGGTGTATATGAACCATCCACCCAGCTATCCATCCATGAGCTTCCTGGAAAGATGAATCCGTAATATTCCAAATGTATATCTTTGAATATTGCTGAATAAATTATTTTGTGCATATTGCAGGGTGGTCCCAATAGCAATGGACAGAGCTATCAAGGAGATAGTACCTGGGATTGTGCAGCGTAGCGTTTCCATAGCAACTCAAACAACAAAGGAACTTGTTTTAAAGGTGTTATTTTAAGGCTTTGCTTTTTTCAAAACAGAATCTAACCTATTGCTATGAATTTGACCTTGTACTATGTTGGATGTGTTTTCATTGTTTCCCCTGCGTATTTTTGAAATGGTAAAATTGTCCAAAGTGGCTAAATGTCAGCCAAAACAGGTTTCGTGTGGAGATGATAATAATTCCTTTCTTAATACATCGCTGCCATAGCTCTACCCTTTTGATTTTGGCGAGTACCATGGCTCAACTCTTCAGTCACAGCCGACTTCGCCTTAATTTTGTCTAACCTGTTTTAGATCATTATAGGAACTTGTTTACTATCAATCACATGTAACGCGTCTACCTTTGACTACTATATATTTAAGTGGTATTGCCTGTTCACCTGATTGCCTTGCCTGTTGTTTTTTTGAAGCCGTTACTATTTGCACGTGCTATGTTGCATCATTTTCAGAGAAACTCTACACCTGATGCTTCATATATCTTGTGCTCACATCAGTTTATATCGCCTATCCCTTTAGTTTGTTCAATAATAGTGGAGAGAGAAATCTTTCGGCATTTACAAACTAGAAATCTAGGATCTATTTTCTGAAAAATTAATGAGCACAGGTTCTAAGTTTTAGATTCACATAGAAAGAAATTCGTATGGGTGCTATCCCTTGGCCTGTGAATTTTAACTTATTAGTGAGTAGAACAGAAAAGGCTCTAGTTATGGCAGAATGCTCGAGCTGGGGATATGTTTGCACTTGGCAGTCCACATTGTCAAATTAGTCATTTCTGGCTGGGAATAATTCTTCTTTGTGTCGAGTAAACTTATTGTGGTTCACACTTATTGGATGGGATGATAGGATTATGCTCTGGAGTCAGATGAGACAAGAATATACAAAGCAGCGCGAAAAATGGTTGCCAGCCTTGCTGGAAGTCTAGCTCATGTGACATGCAAGGTAATTTTATTCATTATAGAAGTTGAATGTACTTACGTACTCATTTTTGGTTTTCAGAAGAGCTGAATACTTTCTCCTCCAAGGAGTGACCTCTATGATCTGGCATTTGACAGCAGGAACCTTTGCGTGCTTCAATATCAAATCAGCTAAAAAATTCGCTTCAGGGCTTGAATCTATCTGCTGAACTTCTCGACCAGGCTGTTCAACTGGCTACCAATGATAATCTTGACCTTGGCTGTGCAGTCATTGAACGGGCTGCAGCTGATAAGGTTAGAAATCCAGTTCTTATTAGCTTATAACTTATCGTTTTCTTCCCCTCTTTATGCTCTTCTTTTTTTAACGATGATATTGAGTGTAAGATGATTGGCACGATATTTACTGGTGGTGCACATAATTTATATAGACTATGCATCAGTAAATATATGTGTGAAGCTTATGCAGGATCTATCAAGTTTAGAATTCAGCTCCGGTATGTTTGACCTTGTTAGGATGAGTCTTTGATGGTCCAGCATCTGCTTCTTTGTTGTTTTTGCTTTAATCTTGTTGATAATTAATATTTGGTGAGATAAATGGACTGACATGTGCTTGCTTTCTGTGCATCTTTAAATGAGTGGATTGCACAATCTAAGTTAATAAATAGGTTTCTTTCTGTGCAGCATTAGTGGAAAGTTCTTTAAGAAACCATAACTTTTATCCACTTGCTTTTCAACAGTACATGTTTAACGTTGGTGTGGCAACATAATTATACGGTAGTATGTTTGTAAAAAAGACTATAATTAATGTTTGAGCTTGCAAATTCATCCATTGAATCAGGATAAGGCAAGTTATGCATCTCTTACAGAATTGATGATAGAGGGATTTGCTTTCCTGATTCATATTGGGGTGTGGGTTGCTTAGAACTTATGTTTCCCGACGGAATTAGGATCAATTACTGTTTAAATACTTAACGGTTCATTTTGCTAGTCGAGATTTTTCTAGGACTTGCATGGGCAGGGTTCTTGCACTGGGTGCTTAGCTAAATTTAAATAGTGGCAGTAGGATTGAGAATAATTATACCATAATGGGGAGTTGGCAGTACATAATGTAGATCCAAATATTTAACCTCATTTGTATAGCTGATGGTCCATAACATGTTTGAGATAAGTGCCTTTTGGATCTCTCCTTTGAATTGTCACTCGGATGACGGTTCTGTGTTTTCTTGTAGGCAATTCAAACCATCGATGGTGAAATATCTCAACAACTTAACCTAAAGAAACATAGGGAGGGTGTTGCTCCAGCATTTTTTGAAGCCACTGTATTTGGTCAAGGTTCAATGGGCATTCTCCCAGAGGCTCTTCGCCCCAAACCCGGTCACTTGTCCCTTTCTCAACAACGGGTTTATGAGGTATCACTGTTGGGCTGTTTTGAGAAGTCGTGATTTGATGTTAGATTATGCCTCTTTGAGCCTCTCTTTTCAACTATTCCATGCAGGACTTTGATAGGCTTCCTTGGCAAAACCATTCGAATCAAAGTTCAAATACACTGCCTTCGGGACATTCAGCTTCATCCGGAGGTTCTCTACCTTCTATTAATCTTAATCTGGTATCTGGACAACTATCTGGCTATGCTCCGTCCTACATTAACTCAGGAGCTGAAACAGTTTCTCGTCAATTGGATCTTCCTACTGAAGGAATAGAGGCTAATTCAGCTCCATTTCTCAGGTTCCTGCTTTTTCTTTGGAAAGGTTTCCATTCATGGTTTCATTAAAGTTGAAGTTCGGGATTCAGGGTTTCTGGCTAATCGGTTTTTCTGTGATTTCAGTGTGTCCTCTACTCATATTGGCACAGTGGATGGGGCTACTCATAGTTCTGACAAAAATGCAGTTGCTGCTTCACTGCCTTTGTCTGCTCCTGTATCTGAATTGAATTCAGTGGAAACCTCCACTGCTATGAAGGTTAGACTACTACTTTTGTGTTGATACTTCTATAACACAGATAAGTTATGTTGCTGAGCTGTGCTTTCTTGAACTTTGCAAGGACACTGCTCCTCCACAGCCATTGCCCTCGCCCGTGCCCTCTGAGCGCATTGGAAACGGCATATCAGAACCTTCATTGCAGCCAAGGGATGCATTAGACAAATACCAAATTGTTGCACAGAAGGTTCTAAATAATTTCATTCTGAATTTTGTGCCCCCCCCCCCCCCCCCCCCCCCTCCTTTTTCTCCTCTTTTTCTTTTTTCCTTTTCTTTGGTGAACTTTCTTGAAGCATTTAGCTTTTTAATTCAGAGTGTCATAAATTTCATGGAACTCTGTTTGTATGGGATGGAGGATAGACAGTAAACTGAACGCAGTTTAACCATCCATTGGATTTTCCTTTAAAACTGGCTTCTCAGGGACAACCATCACTAAAATCAATGTAAACTGTATCCATATGGACTGGATATGATCTTGCTGTCTTGGATTCCATACAAATGGATTTCTTAATGTCTCCTTTGCTAAACTATTCAAGTTAAGATTGTGCATCTGTCTAGTCGAAAAATATGGATTTCATCATATAAAGGAAATCATTTTCTTCATTTTCTGTTTTGGTTTTTGTCTTGGGAGTTGACAGATATGCTATTCCTTTTCCTGCATATAATAATAGTCAATTATTTGCTTTTGTTAATTTTCTATTTAGTTGGTGTTGGAGTGGTTCTTGTATATGAGGGTGCTCTTAAACCCCGCTCACTTATCTTAATACCTGAAGAGCTATCTACTGATCTTTTGCTCCTAACTTCTTGTAAGTTATTCATATTTTTTCTGTATCATCGTTGTGGCTCTTTAACAATTGTCTGTTTTAATTCCAGTTGGAAGATTTGATGACTAATGATGCTAGAGATGTAGAAGTTCAGGTATTATTCTTCTGGTGCCTCCTTGTGTTCATTGTATTCTTTTGTTCATTGCATATTTTTTTCCTTATTTTTGTGGAACTCATGGTGTGTCATGAGGTATGTTAAGTTGCTATTGTTTCCTCTTCTCCTGTGGGGATATGTGGTCTGAGTTTATTCTGTATATGTCTTGCGCTCCCCTCTGATATGTCTCTGCTAGACAGTATGTTAAACGTAGTTTCTGTTACTTTGTTAATTATTCTTCACTTTATTTTGGAAGTGGCTTCTCTTGGTGTATGTTTTTCTACATCTATTCAATTGAAATATTTGTGCACTAGTCTTGTGGACATATATTTGATAGAGGAAATAATCAATGATGTTGTTGTGACTTGTTTCAGAGAATAATTGCTGAAGTTCCTGAGATCATACTACGCTGCAGAGGTCGAGATGAGGCTGCTTTGGCAGTAGCTCAAAAGGTTTCCTATGTTCTATAATGAGTATTCTTATATGCAGTATTACCTTTGAACTTTCTCTTGCTTCCTATATTGCTCATTGGCTGATGCTGGATACTATGCAGGTTTTCAAGGGTTTGTATGAGAACCCATCAAATAACTTCCATGTCAGTGCTCATCTTGCAATTTTGGCTGCCATCAGAGATGTTTGTAAGCTCGTGGTTAAGGAGGTTACAAGCTGGGTATGAATGCGTGTTTCAATTATGTTAATTTTCGGTAGTTTCAGCAGTTTGGAGTACTTTGAATGTGCAACATTGTTTTCCTTAATATCATACAAGCTTGGAAATGCTTCTATGATGTGATTCTTGTGCTTCATCTTTTTCTCATATGTTCCTTCTGCTCTCTTACCATGTGTAGTTCAACTTTATGCAGAGTAGAATTTCTTTTGTCCATGAATAAAGCATGTGATTTGCGGAATGTAATTTCTAGCCTTTTGGTTCTTTGGGATGCTTGTATTGTCCCATAAAGTATCCCTGGTGAAGCTTCAAGCGGAATGTAATTTCCATGGAGGATTGCACTGGCATCAAACTCCCCTCTGTTGAACATCTGAATAATGTTAAAGCATATTTTTCACATTTGTATCTTCTTGTGATCAATTTTTTTAATATGTAGCACTATGGAGTAATCGGCATTGGAAACTTGGTAGGGTGTAGAATTAACTTTGACATAGACCATTGGCCAAGGCCATGATCTATTTTCTAACTTGGTTTAATGCAGTTCAACTCTTTTTATGATGTATGATGATAATTTTTTTTTTTTTTGGCTTAACTTTCTATGTATTGGTTTTTCATAGATAATGTGTCTATCATTGATTATGTCTTTCTTCTCTCTATCTCAGCACTCCCTGCATTCTTTTTAGATTTAATCTAATAATGGCATGGTTGGTGAACCCCTACCTTCAAGCCGAGGGTAATTACTTAATCGTTGTCTTGTCATAGGTAATATACTCAGATGAGGAGCGGAAGTTCAATAAAGATATCATTCTGGGACTAATCCACAGTGAATTGCTAAACCTTGCTGAGTACAATGTTCATATGGCAAAGCTGATAGATGGGGGCAGGAATAGTACGTAGCACAAAGATTTATTTTATTTTGGGATCTATTCTGTAGCATTTTCAACTGACCAGCCCATGTTCAAATCTGCAGAGGTGGCTACAGAGTTTGCTGTTTCTCTTCTGCAAACTCTAGCAGTTGAAGAATCTAGTGTTGTTTCTGAGCTCCATAGTCTTGTTGAAGCATTGGCAAAGGTTTGTTCCACTTTGTGAGTAATTTCTGTCTTATGTTTCCTATTTTTTGATGAATCTTGTTTTGTAGCATGCGGCAAAGCCTGGAATGCCTGAGTCATTACAGCAGCTGGTTGAGGTTTTGAAGAATCCTGGTGCTAATGTGAATGCTTTAGCTAGCGTCACTATTGGAAAGGAGGATAAGACCAAGCAATTGAAGGACAAAAAGGTCGGGGAAATTGCCATAATAAGATCTTTGCTTGTTGTGATCTCTTGTAACCTGTTGTCTCATTCTTTATGTGGAAATAGGCTCCTGGCCCTACCGCCATTGGTAGAGATGACTACAACAATGTCGATATTGTGGAGCCCGATCCTGCTGGCTTTAGTGAGCAGGTAAATGGATTATCATGCACCTGCCAATTGAATTTTGTACTGAGCAGGAGTAAGATCGGAAGTGTAGGTTTGAAGTATTGTTTTCATATGAAGTCATAGCTAATGAAAATACTGTTAGAAAGGTCATCAGCTAGGGAGGCTACTTGTTTCTCTATGTAACCTTACTCAAGGTATTGAGGGCAGCCAGCAGCTTCCTTTGTAGCTTTCTGTATTTATTTTTAGTACCTGGATAAGGAGACATCATTATCTGACTGGGTCTAGCAGTGTTAGGTGTGTCTGGAAAATCCGGCTTCAAGCATTGTGTATTTATTGGGAGTGGAGAATGTTTGAATCTGCTGGGCTTACACCAGTCATTCAGTAATTTGCACATGCGCCGGCAATTTCTGACAAACTTGCTGTTGAATGTTCTGCAGGCATCTTTGCGTTTTGGAGAATGGTACAGGATATGTGAACTTCCTGGTTCAAATGATGTTGCTTGTTCACATTACATCTTACAGTTGCATCAAAGTGGACTTCTTAAAGTTGATGACATGACAGATCGGTTTTTCCGTGCTCTAACGGTGACAATTTTAATACTACATAAAAATTTGGATTGATAATGGAGTTGCAATCCTTTTTCTTACCATTGGCTTTTATTTCCTAATGTCAGCATATTGCTGTTTCTCATTGCGTTTCCACTGAAGTGATCAATTCAAACACTACACAGTCACCTCAGCAATTACAAAATCTTTCATTCCTTGCAATCGACACATATGCAAAACTTGTCTTTTCAGCTGTTAAGGTAATTCAAGCTCCCCGGTCATGGTATTTCCATTTCTTGTTTTGGTTGACTGATTGTATTTTTTTAATTTCTTCCTATATTTGTTCGAAAGTATTGTCCCATGGACCAAGGATCCAGCAAGCATGCACTTTTTTCGCGGGTGAGACATTTTTATATATGTAACTGCAGTTTATAATTATGTACAATATTCAAATTCTCTCTGTCTCCCCTTTTGCTAGAATGATAAAAGATCTGCTTTGTTGTAGATACTGGCTGTTACTGTCAGATATATCCAAAAAGATGCAGAGGAGAAGAAAGCTTCGTTTAATCCGAGACCGTATTTCAGATTGTTTATCAATTGGCTGCTAGACTTCAATTCCGCAGATTCTGCTATTGATAGTGCACATTTTCAGGTATTCCTGTCAAAGGGTATTGTTTGATGGATTATGCTCCGACCTAATTGACTTAACATTTAGTGCATGATTCAGATTTTGACAGCATTTGCGAATGCATTCCATGCTTTGCAACCTCTGAAAGTTCCAGCGTTCAGGTTAGCATGACACCACTTCCAAAGCTTGCAAATGGAGAAATCGTTGTGTATTTTTTATTTTTATTATTATTATTTTTGTGGGCTTAATTGCATGTAGACCATCAATTGCTGCTTTCTGTAGAATTTCATCAAAGTGTCTTTAACAGACACATTAAATGATTCTGTCGGGCAATTAGGTCCATTGAATAAATAACTTAGTTGGGTGGTAAGTGGATAGTGTTTAGATTAGTCGAGGCGAAAACTAGTGATTTTGTTTAATGGAATTATTGTGTATTGTGGAATGTGCTGCAAGTTTTGACGTGCAGGTGTTTCATTTGGGCTTTTGGTTTTTGAAATGAGCGATTATTTCAATGACTTGGCAAATTTGCACTGACCCAGAACTTGTGCTTCGTGCATTGATGTGATCCAAAAGTTTCTTGCATTGGGTTGCACTTATGTGCAGGTCAAGAAACTTCTATGTGGCTAGGACCACTACTTGCCTTTGGCCACAAACAACCACCCTTGTACAGCTGCTGGCCCAGTGAATGAGCACCTACTAATAAAAGCTGAAAAAACACGGTGCCCATAGGGTACTGTCCCCCGTACTAGCAACTGATTCCATGATGAGTTGCAATTACCGGCAGTACTAAAACAAAAAGGATTGGCATGTTAAAGAACATATAATTTGCTCATGGTTTTTGGTGCCAAGAATCAAGAGTCATTATCTACCCATTTGTGTTGGAGATTTTGGAGTTTCTTTGAATATTTGCTGAATTACTTTCCCGTGGATCATTTTTTTTCCGGATAACTTCCATGTGGATCATGACTATGCTTGCATGTACTTTACAGCTTTGCATGGCTCGAGCTGGTTAGTCACAGGAGTTTCATGCCAAAGATTCTCTCAGGGAACTCTCAGAAAGGTTGGCCTTACTTCCAGCGCCTGCTGGTTGACTTGTTTCAGTACATGGAACCATTCTTGAGGAATGCTGAACTTGGTTTGCCGGTGGGCTAAATCTTTCTCTATCACTTTTAATTAGTCATCTTTATGGTTCTCAGATTTAACCTGCTTGATTGGCAATTAACGGTTCTAATATTCTTGTTTCCTTTTACTTGCACAGGTTCATTTTCTGTATAAGGGAACACTTAGAGTGCTGCTTGTGCTGCTTCATGATTTTCCAGAGTTCCTTTGTGATTATCATTTTACATTTTGTGATGTGATTCCCCCTAGCTGCATCCAAATGCGAAATATCATCCTTAGTGCATTTCCTCGCAATATGAGGCTTCCTGATCCATCTACTCCCAACTTAAAGGTCTCTATTGTTCATATTCCTCATGACTTCTTACTGAAGGTGATGGATATTAAAACTAAGAGCTTTTCTGCTTTTGTAGATTGATTTGCTTGCGGAGATCACTCAATCACCTCGCATCCTTTCTGAAGTTGATGCTGCTGTAAAACTAAAGCAGATGAAGGCTGATATTGATGAGTATCTTAAGGTATACATGCATGATTTTCTCTTTGATACTGGCCCGCCTGCTAGAGTAAAATTTAGGAATTTATTTTTATTTTAGTTATTATTATTTTTTTTTTGTGGAATTGTTCCATAGCATACAGTATGAGAATTGGAAATTTCACATGGACTATGGAACCTTCTTTTTTTTTTTTTTTTAAACTTTTTCAGTGCCTTCTCCCATATGACATATCTAGTCATACTTTTGTGTACTTTGAGCAGACAAGGCCACAAGGATCGTCATTTTTGACTGAACTGAAACAGAGATTACTGCTTCCAGCAAGTGAAGCCTCAGTCTCTGGCACCAGATATGATGTGCCGTTGATAAATTCTCTAGTTCTTTATGTTGGGATGCAGGTAACTTCCTTTCTGGTATTGAGTGGATTTCCTGTTATTTGGGGGTTTTTGGGGCTTCTTGGTTTCTTGAGACACCCTAACAATCTCTAGTCTAAGCTGTTGTGCTGAGCTATCTCTTTCCTGTTATTTGGGGGTTTTGGGGGCCTCTTGGTTTCTCGAGACACCCTAACAATCTCTAGTCTAAGCTGTTGTGCTGAGCTATCTCTTTCCTTTATAACACGCTTCATTCATGAAAATGAGAATTTTCCAGGGGAATAAAAATTGCGATTAATTAATTTGTTACCAGTTTACATCACATTGATTTGATTTCATTTCAGGCCTCAACCTTCTTATGCTAGCTCATGTATTTTTTAATTTATTGGCTATCAGCTCATACTTATTGATGAAAGAACTAAGTGTATAGAGTAAGAATAACCATGCTACGTAACATGTAATTTCTTGGTAGTAGAGTTACATGTACATGTTACTTCATTGGCTAATAAAGTTTGTAAGACTTGTCAAATTAATCACCCCTTACTGTTGCAAGTGATTAATTGACACACTAATTATGCCAATTTCAGTGACAGACGCTTATACCATATCTTATTTTCTAGCATTCCCTTCTTAAATTTTGGTAGCCTTTTCTTTTTCTTATTATTCGATTACAGTTCGATAGTTCAAATGAAACTTCCTTGGAAGTTGTAAAAGATTTGATCTAAAAGAAGATTAAAAAAAAAAAAGATCTTATTTTCTATCATTCCCTTCAAAATTTTGGTAGCTTTTTCTTTTTCTTACTATTTGATTACAGTTCGGTAGTTCAAATGAAACTTCCTTAGAAGTCGTAAAAGATTTGATCCAAAAGAAAATAAAAAAACACCATGAAGCTTTTGGATTATAAAATAAGAAGATGCAGTCCCAAATGTCATTGGTGTTTAGCTGTTGGAGTCTGGTGTTTGGTGAAGCCTGAGACTAGAGAGGGATGCAAACCGAGAATTGGGAGAGCGAAGGTGCCGTAGATTGAGCGGAGTTGAGGCTTTTTCTTTCTCCTATGCTAGTCCTCTGTTTTGGTCAAACAGGAAAACCCTGGAAACTATCAAAATCAATTGAGTTTCTATCTATGAAAAATTGGAAATAGAATACCCACATTTCCATTTTTGATCTTGTTTCTAAAGTTCCGCCAGAAGTGTTTCCTCTGCTCATTTTCATTTTAAATGGAAATGCTGTGGAAGAACTTGTTTTCTCCAGAATACTAAAACCACCCTTTTTTCTGATGATTCTATTTAATTAGTTGACGTTGAATAGTTCTGTTCTTTGTTAAAATGGGTGAAATTTACTCTGTCTTTTTCTTTTATAGAACTGGCAATTTGTTTATTCCTTTTATTGCTTCTGTCTTAAACATGGGAGGGCTAACATTCTGGTGTTGAGGCGAAGACATCTCTATATTTTAGGAATAAAACATCATTTAACTTTTTCCCCTATTACGCAGAAAGATTTTGGCAGAAAAATAAAGTCTAATGGGATAAAACGACGTCTGATTTAGTTTTTTAATGTTTCCTTCATCCTCCCAATTGAATATGTACAATTTTCTCTCTCTGGAGAGTGGAGTTATGTAGGTAACAGTTTTTAAAATGCGTACCCCGAATATTAGATTCTTTGAGAAGTGCTCTCTCAGTTGCTCTGTGACATATGACTGTTCACTTCTATATCTATATTTCAGGCCATTCAGCAGCTACAGTCGAGGACAGCTCATGCACAAACACCTGTAAATCCTGCTTCGTTGGCTGTTTTCCTGATCAGTGCAGCACTGGATATTTTTCAGACCCTGATAGTGGAGTTGGATACTGAAGGACGCTATCTCTTTCTGAATGCAATTGCTAATCAACTACGTTACCCAAATACCCACACACACTATTTCTCTTTTGTCCTCCTATACTTATTTGCAGAAGCGAATCAGGTAATTGCGCTGCCACTCATTTTCCTTACTTTGGGTCCCATGTTGTTTGGTTATATATTGGACTGACACATTGTTCTTAAGAATGCAAAGAATCACATGGTAAGTAGATGCTTAGTTGGCATATAGTTAATAGCTGTCTTTCTGGGGTTGAAGGATTCTAATTTGTATTGAGTTGCCATACTTTGATAGTTTTGACACTGTTGAGATTTTAGCCACAATCTTGAATTTCACTTTTGGAAGCTGTGTTCCAAACTTTGTAAATTTTCATTTGCGAAAGAGGTCCATGCTAGCTCTATGGCTGCTTACAACCAACAGCATAGGTGCTGTAATTTCTATGCTAGCTTTCTCCTTTCAGCTTTCAATGCTTCCGTCTTTGTCTGTATAAAACGTTAATGAGTGCTCAAGACATCAGTTTTTATGCGGTTCTCATTGGTGTTGGCTCATGCGGTCAAAACAATTTGTTTTATATCAAGTCTTACCATTTATTTTTCGTGGTGCCTCTCTCTTTTATCCAACCTTTCGTATGCTTCATTGAGGTTATTGATATACCGGTGCCTTCAAGCAGGAGATTGTCCAAGAGCAGATTACAAGAGTGTTGTTCGAACGCCTAATTGTGAACCGCCCTCATCCCTGGGGTCTCCTTATAACCTTTATCGAACTCATCAAGGTATACCGTGTTTCGGAAATGTTACTGTAGTGAGATGCCTGCCTTTTACATGGTTTCGTTAAAATTGTTGGATCTACGATTTGCAGAATCCACGATACAACTTTTGGAACCGATCCTTCATACGCTGCGCTCCCGAGATCGAGAAGCTTTTTGAATCAGTGGCAAGATCGTGTGGGGGTCCGAAAACTGTGGACGAGAGCGTGGTCTCCGGTTGGATATCCGACAGCGCCCACTGACTAACTTTGTGGCCGTAGTTTCCTTTTTCTTTTTCTTCAGTGTTTCCTGTATAGACCTTGTCTGTCTATTTTTCGGCCGAAAATTGGACATTGTAATTGGCCTTTGTACATTGTAGGACAAACTCAAACTCAGAAAATTCCAGAGCCAATTTTTTTTCTATGGGGACCTTTGGCACCGTTGTTATTGCAATGTCGCATGATGATCAAAGTGAAGAAATTGGTTGAGATTGTTTTGGCTAAGATCATTTGGTAACACTTCCAGGTACAAGTGATTCTATTCTTTTATTTTCTTGAACAAAAAAAGAATGAATAGGTAAATTTTTTATACTCGAGAATAAAAATCTGTTCTTTTGTTCTTGAGATTGTATTTGGAATAGAATCAAGAAGTAAATGAAGTCTAATTTTTTCCTTTTTTCTATCCTTTTCTTCTTCTTTTTGGCTGGTCATCGGCTAGACGAGGGCCGGTGACCTCGTTGGAGTGTCATCAGGCCCTGGCGATGTCAAGCCTCGGGGAGGCTTGGTGTCATTGGTTGGCATGAGGTTGGGCCTCACCGGGTTAGGGTGAGGCCGACCTCGCATCACATGTCCATGGTAGAGCCTCCCAGGCGAGGCTAGGCTCGTCCAAATTCTGAGGTCGAGGCTCACGGTGGCTAGGAGTGCCTTTGGCGAGTTGGACCTTGACAATGGCAGGCTCCAATGGCCGGCAATCGGCCACAAGGAAGAAGAAGAGAAAATGAAAAAGAAAAAAGAAAAAAGAAAAAGAAACAAAGAGAAAAAAAATAAAAGTATTAAAAAATTAAAAGAAACAAAAATTTTTGAGAATTTTATCATATATATTTTTATTTTGGGGAATAAAATTTTTCCATAGTTATCGAATATCTTAAAATGTTTAGGAACGGAATTAAGAAATATCATTCAACGAAATTAAGAAAAATAATTTCTGAGCAAATGTGTCCTTAGTTTCTTGCTCTTGTTTACTAGTACAAACAGCATACAAAAGAAAGAAGAACAATTTCAAAACAACGCATCAACTTGTACCCCTCAGGAGAAAAGGGAAGATCGTCCATATGCCCAACCATGCCAGCTCTTCCTCTACAAGTGCATTCACCTAGTCGCACGTTCTAGCCTCTTCCTATTGACCACAGTTAATCCAACATGGTAGTTGAAAATTTCTTTTTTCTTTTGAATTGATCTGATGAACTTGGTTTCCACTTCGAAATCGACTTGGAGAACTAAGTGTCGACGTGGAGAAAAAGAAACTCGATTCAAGAATTCAAGCTCTTTCGATTTCCGGGGTCTCATTTTTTGTTCTCTTTGATTTAGATGGACTAAAGACGTCGATTTCCAGTTGCAAGAGACTGCGATGTTCGACCTTACCAGCACGCTTGTTGTGTAGCTACGTCAAACTTAACGGCTAGAAATTTTGGTGTATCTATTTGGGGGAGCATGTTGATTTCGCGGGTTCAAAGCTGATGCGTCTTTTGAGAATTTGGCTATAGAAGGAAAGTCGCGAAATGAAGGGAGCTAACATACGTTGGTCTTTCAGGTAAAGACTAATGACTCCTTACATACCAAATACTTCTCTTAAGTACAATGTACGCTACATTTACTGTCAAAATCTTATATCTTAATTAGTTCATTTACTTACTAATTTGCTTAAAATTCGGCAATTGGGCACTTGTAATAATCCGAAACCAATGTCTTGAATTATAAGCAAATTACAGCAAAAACTCAGGAAGAGTTCTTCCCCGAGTAACCTCCAATGTAGCAAAACAGCGGATTCATCTGGAGATGATGCTCGGTGAAATTGCAGAACACCTGAAGGCATAGTAAACAAAGTATAAATCCGAAGGACTAGTTCATGCGTCATCGTCGAAAACGAATTTCCTTAATGTAGACCGCTTTGTTAACGATCGATGGACCTACTTTTTCTTCACGTGTATCATGCTATTCCATGTCCGTGAAGTACTTCTGCCGGGCGGAGACAACAGCCACCACAACATTTAGGCGCAGAAAAGGTTCGTACGAGTCGGCACTCGATATTTACGCTTCATGTCAGAGGAGAAATTGCGCAAATAATTGTGTCAAATATCCCTCAACCTCACTACTGATGCGAGATCTTGGTATCTTTGGTGGACCAAATTTGCTTTCACGTCGAAATCGTCACATAAGTACAACGTTATTTGCAAGCACCCGAATCACATAGACCTGCAGCGTATCCGAGCTGTGAGCCCCATGAAATTCAACGCTCACATGTGCCGAGCTAACCGCATCGGCCGTGCCCTGTAACTTCCATATGTCGGTACTATCGAGAGCCCGATCAATCCGGCGGTTTACTCGCCTGCATTTCGCTCTTCAAATAGTCTTTTTGTGCTGAAGAAGTTGCCCATTTCTAACCCTATTCGACATTGCAGAGTTCACAAATCCGACCGGCTCGCGAGATCGTTCCGGCACGTCCAAATAGGCGAGCCTGCCGGACTCCGGGGCGAGAAAACCGATCTCTTGCGCTCGGGATACGCCTAGACATTTCTAAGATTCTTAAATTGAATTGGGCGACATTTAAGGTGGAGAACCTGGACACGAGCTCATTCAATACTTCTGTCCCTAGGAACCGGCCGGAAAGAAAACTACGGAAAAAAAAAGGGAAAGGGCAGTGAATCTCTCCGTACGGAAGGGGAGGAAATGGGAAGGGAAGTTTCATTTTTTTCCATCTGAGATTGGAGAGGAGTGTGTTGGGGCTGGATCTGGAGCGAGTCAACTCAGTGCGCACGTGTAACTGGTCACTCGCTCTCTCGCTTCCGACGACACGAATGTCGAGACCATAGTCGTACCTCCATAATTGCCGTCTCCATATCTCCATTTTTATTCATTTTGATCATTTTTTTTTATAAATTTATTTCTCTCTCACCCTCTCTTTTTCTTTATTATTATTTTTTTTTTCTGATTTGCTGCAAGTTTATTTTGTTTATGTCATTTAATGTGGGTCCATACTCTCCTTCCAAGCGCCATACGAACTGTCGGCGGCGATTTTTATTTTATGGAATCGTCCAAGAAAATCTTTTCCAAGATTTGTATGGGTTAATTCATATATAAAAACAAACACTTGTTGGATCCATTTTTTTCAATTTGATCAGATAGTTTCTATTTACGTCGAAAAAAATTTTACTGGACGATTTACCATTGTCATGAAGATCTAAATTATTGCTCATCAAGTGAATTTATAATGTAAAAATGTCCTTTATGCAAGTCATGGAAAATCCCACGAGTGTCATATGAGCATTTGAAAATTACGGAACGTGAAATTTGATTTTTTGGACCACTTCAACTATGACAAATTGCAATGACCAATCCTTGTTATGATAAAAATGAGTGGACCGAGCTAATTAAATAGGAGAAAGGGGGGTTATTATTTGAGCTCGTTCAGATTTCTGGGTTTCATTTACATTCCACTATTCTAAATGTACATAAATAGAATTGCGATCTTATTCAAATGGTCGTCTCGCAATCCAAATAATCAATGGAGTCCTTACTGATCACTCTTACCCACATTTCAAAAGCTACAGATACAAGAAATCGGTTTTGAATGAACGGCACGCTCTCTAAATTGATTCAAGAACCACTCAATGCTCAACCCAAGATGAGAAAATAAAAGAAGAGTCAAAGCTCGAGTCGGCCTTAGACACTGAAGAAGAGGAGGACAATGAACTACTCTTCCTGCCATATCATGTCCCATATCAGACTGTCGGTGAGCTGTCAAGGTCTCCCAACGTGTGAAACCCTTCCTAAGTGGCAAATCTAAATTAGGTCAAGTCCAATGAAATCAAAGCAGCTTAGAGCCCCATGCATTATACAATTCGCTTAGCTGAGCTGTTGTGTCTGTACACCGTACTTTCAATGCACAATCTTTAATGTTATCTTTGCTTCCACCCACCTTCCAAAAGATGGAAAGGAAAAAAACCCTAATTTTCTTCTGATGATTCATTGTCGTTTCCTTTCCCTCTATTCCATTCACTCTCTTTAGTACCTACTCATTGGGGTCCCTATATAAAACCGCCTCCCCCTCAAAACCTTCCCAATCATCTCAACTCAACATCAACACCACCCAGAATTTTCAAATTTACTCCCCCAAAGCAAGCGCAAGAGCCTCCCCAGAAACGCTCTCCGATTCGAAATTCTCCCTGGGCAAATACGTTTCGAGAAATGGGTTCGTCTTCTCTTGCGACGATCTCGCCAAGGACGCTCCGGTCTGACCTCTACTCGTTCACCTACCGGCAGGACTCGAAGACACCGCTCGTCGTCTCGGTCCTCGCCTCACTCATCGAGCGAACCATGTCCCGGAACGAGAGGATCGCGCGGAGCTGCTCGTGGGCTCTGTCGAAGGACGTGAAGACGCGCGTCTTCGACTGCCATGAGTCGCCGGACATGACGATACAGAGCTACCTCGAGAGGATTTTTCGGTACACGAAGGCCGGCCCGTCGGTCTACGTGGTGGCGTACGTGTACATAGACCGGTTCTGCCAGGCCAACCCGGGGTTCAGGATCAATGCCAGGAATGTCCATAGGCTCCTCATCACGACCATCATGGTGGCTTCCAAATATGTGGAGGACATGTGAGTTTTCTACCTTCTTTCTCCTTTTCCCTTCTCCAATCTTTTTTCTCGATGGTTGAATTCGAGTGAAACTTGGGTTTTCCCTTGGCATTTCCAAGAAACGCGGTCCCGAAAAGCCAAATAAAAAAAAAGCCATTCTTGAACTTTCTATTCCATTTCCGAAAATCATTTCGAATCATGACAAAAGGTTAAGGTGACTCAAATGTGATGCGATGCGTTACCGACAGTACCGTCGTTTTCACTTCCATCCTCGAAACAAAATTCCAAAAAACATTAATTTCAAACGACCCTTTCAAAAACAATCGTTAAATTCTCCAAAAATCTGATGATCTAAGGCACCGAATGTCTAATTCTCGATGCCCTTTTTCTTGGAACAGGAATTACAGAAACTCCTACTTCGCGCGAGTCGGGGGACTGGGGACGGAGGAAATCAACAGGTTGGAGCTGGAGTTTCTGTTCCTGATGGGGTTCAAGCTGCACGTGAACCTGAGCGTGTTCGAGAGCTACTGCTGTCACCTGGAGAGAGAGGTGGGCATCGGAGGCGGCTACCAGATCGAGAGAGCTCTCCGGTGTGCAGAGGAGATCAAGTTCTCGAGGCAGAGGGCGGGGGATCCGAGGCTCAATCATCATCACGTCGCCCGAATCATGCTCTAGAAAACCCTTGATCATAGACGACAAAAAATTCGAGAAAAAATCGAAAGAAGGAAAAAAATATGGAAAGGGAAAATGAGTGTACAGATGTGGTGATTGGTGATTGATGTACAGATGGTTTTATCTTTCCGGGGGGCTTGAGTACGGCCATTGTACTGTGATTTACTCTGTCTCCCTCTCTTTTTGCAATGAATATATGGAGAAATTCAATTCTTTTTTTTACTGAGGTAAAAGGGATAATTTATCGTTTGCGAATTAACAGAAAATTGCTTTATCCAGCGGTATGCATTGAAGTCTTCAGTTGCAATGTTTTACACAATTAAATGACTTCTATATACATTGACTAGTTGATATTTTTTTAAGTATCTGGCGTTAGCTTATTTCAAGGCTATCTAGGTCCCCTCCCGTGCCCCTATTTTGTAAATTTTGATTAGCTGCCGCGAAGTTTAAATTATGTTCACAGGTGAAATTTGCAAATAAAGAAATCGGCGAGGGAATCTAATGAGTGGACGTGAAGAGTTTAAAACTCGGTCGTTTGGAGTTAAACAATGTTGTCTGAATTGTACAATTTAGATAGATAAGAAGAATCTCACTCCGCGTGCAAATAGTAAATGAGGCTCTCAAAAGCAATTGGCTTTACAGCTCGTTGGAATCAAATAAATGCCGCAATCTTCCTTACTTAACCCTTTATTTTTGGTAGGAGTAGAAGCACGATATGCTCTTTTTCTTAATTCCGTGGCACGATCGTAGAGTGCCTCTGCCTTTTGGAGGCTTGTGAAGCATCATGCAACGGCAATAAGCCAGGGTAAGTACAGAGCTTTGGCTTGTACTACAAACGGTCCAGATCTAGAACAGTTCACGCGTAATTTGTAGAGTTTGAACAAGTGTGGCCTTCCGTTCTTAAGCTGAAAAATTCAATTGAGGCTACCATCTACCTTGGACGCTTTTAAACGACTAAATACATCCATGCACGAAAAGACCTTTTGCCAAGAATAATTAGATATTATTATTGAGGCATGCTTTGTTTTTTTGCGTAGTCTGTGAATTATATATAGAGAGAAAGAAATGATTTTTTCAAAAGGAATTGAGCAATTGGCTAATTTAGTGGATTTGTAAAGGATGATAATTAAACATGTGTAAGTTGAATGGTAGCTCTATGAAAGACAGAGTAGTGAGTGATTTTTATTTTTAGACTCTATTTATTTCGTACAAAATCAATTGTTTGAAAATATTTTCCTAAAAATAATTGTTTGTAATATTTGAAAAATTTAGTCAACGAGAATCATTCTCATCATTAATAATAAATTATATTTGAATATTTTTACGAACGATGAAAATACTTTTCCTTCATTTATTTTTGTAAATAATACAAGTCATTTTTATGAAAATATTTTTCAAATCATTTATTTTCTGCGAAATAAATGGAGTCTTAATGGGAGAATAAATTAAATAATAACATAAAAATGAGATAAGAGCCGGTTCTAATTTAAATACATCGATATGCAAATCACACAGAGACAAGATTCATTCATAATAGTGTGACGGTTCCCGCTTTTAACTCAAGGAGGTTGAGGTGTCCCTTTTGTATAATGATTGAAGTCTACACCTTAGTTTTTTTTTTTTTTTTTGGTCGGTAAGTCTACACCTTAGGTTGAGATGGACGAATAATTCCCCGATCAAGGTGGAACTTGATATGACTCGACTTTTGTATTTTTTGTTAATTTTTTCGCGAGATATGTTTTAACTCAAACCTTATCTTAATACATGGGCCGAAAATTTACACTCGCAGCAATATAATAAATAGGTGCGGAATGTTGACATTTTATATACATACCGATTCTCTAAACTCGGTTCATAGATACTTATATGGTAATTTAGATACGCGTGAGATTTTGTGGAATCACTAATAACTTTTCTAAAAAAATTAACTTGTAAATGAAGTAATTATTTAATATATAAATATTTTAACACTTTCCCTCGAGCATAGACTAGATTTAGGTTAATGTACAAATTTGTAATTCCATCCAAATTGTGGAAATTCACAATGACTCCAAGTTTTAAAACAATTGTAATAAGGTCCATATACTATCAATGGCCATATTTAATAGATTATACAGTGAACTTTTGTGTAATTTTGCTCATCTTATGATTGTAATTGAATTCATGGGCAACACTCGATAAGAGTTTAGTTAGGTGCTAAAAAATCCTTAAATACCACAATCAATATTCCGAAAAATAAAAGAAAAATCACGTGCAACTTAGTTATCAAAGTGCTCATAATCGAGAAAACGTGCGTAACTCAACCGAAATCAAAGTGAAAATAGAGAATGAGGAGAAAGGGACACTTGTCAAAGTGTACGCAGCACAGAGATGCAAAATGAGACCACCTCCATTGAGCATCGTATGAGCTTCCTAAACATAGAATTTTAAATTCTAATTCGTCGACAGAATTAATTTTAAGAAAAATCATCAAAGAGCTTTCTCGGATCTGGATGTTCTCGTATTGCCAAAAGAAGACAAAACGAAAGAACGTGGAAAGTGGCCACAAGACAAGCACCTAACACAAATAAAAGGACAATTTTCACCTATTTTAGTAGGGTTCGTATATGAATTATATTCCCAATTAATCAGAATGATCAGATCATAGAGAGTTTAATTATATACTAATTATCTTATTATGTTTTTTTCATCGTGATTCTCGCGAGACAAGCACCTAACACTCTGCTCAAACCTATGACCACATATGTCCCATATGCATCATCATCCAACCTAAGAATTGTTTAAAACTGAGCAGGCAAATTTTCAATTTGGTACCATTGTACCTTGACATTGTCTTCGGGTCACCTTTTTCAAGGCCATTTTATTTTCTAATTTGGGCCAAATCGCAATTATAAGAAACATTCACAAGCGCACTAAGGCTGTTCCCCACCTACCCTTTTTAGCTGACCTTTTCCTTTCCTCTTTAACTAGCAAACAAAAAAATGACTCCAATAAAGGAATAACTGTCATTTTTTAGAAGAACAATTAATATAATCATTATTTTATTTTTCAGCATAAGTATGGTAGGCTTACTTCCTATACCATCTATTAAAGATATGTCATCATTTGCTTATATCTTTGTAAATTAGTAACTATTATAATGTATGCTTACCAAAAACATTCTTGACGTTCACTCGTGTGCTTTCTAACTATTACTAGGATATCAAATAAACTAGTTTCTTGGTCCATAATTAAGATTATGATTTCCGGGTTCTATGTAATTGAAAAAGTAAAAACAATAAAAGTCGAGATATAAAAATATTGATTGAACTATAAAATAATTAGGATTGTTGCGTTTCAAGAAGTGTGAGGTTTTGGTTTGTCTTCTACATTTATGGGAATTAGTATATGCTGCAATCTTCCTTGCTACTCGAGAATGCTTTTTTTTTTCCTCCCATTTTTTTAACCCTTTATTTTTGGTGGGAGTAGAAGCACGATATACTCCATTTCTTAATTCCACCTGCACGGTCGTGAAGTGCCCCTGCCATTCGGAGGCTAGTGAAGCATCATGCGAGGGCAGCAAGAGAGAGTAGGTTCAGGGATTTGGCTCGTGCAAACGGTTCAGATCCAATATGATTCAGGCGTAATTTATAGGGTGTGAACAAGTGTGGCCTTCCGTTCCTAAATACGTTCACGCATGTAAAGGCCTATTGTCTATAGTAATAAGATATTAGTGTTGAGGCAAATGCTGCTCGTATGCGTGATCGTCTGTGAATTACGTATGGGGAGAAAAATAAATTTTTTTCGGAAGGAATTCAACAATAACTTAATTGAGTGGATATGTAAAGGATAACTATTAAACATTTTTGAGGTTTTCTTTTTCTTTTTGGTCATAAACATGTGTGAGTTGAGTAGTAACTCAATGAAAGAGATTTAATGGGAGAATAATTTCGGAATTAGTAGAAAATAGAATAAAAAGCTGATTCTAAATTAAATACATCGATATACAAATCACACAGGGACAAGATTTACAATCAGATGAGAGCATTTTTAGGGTTAGCCTCGATTCTATCTAGAATGTGGAACCTAAATTGTTGGAACTAGGTTCACAATTTTTGAAACCTAAAACCTATATTGCATACCTTAGGATCTATAACTTATCTTGTCAATCAATTTTAGGATTTACATAGGAACTTATCAATTTTTTTTGTTTGTTCATTTTTAGTTAAGCAAAAATGAAAGTGAATGTTATAACAAAAATTCTCATTTATCAAGAGCAACAATTCATGAAACACGAATACATTATCTCGTTAATGAGTCATAAAAAAGAAGAGAACCATAAGTGGGCAACTTCTGCTTCGAAAATGACTCGAGTTTGTTCTGGATGCTTTCATTCTTCTCCGGACAAAATGAACATACCACAGGATTCAGATCGAGAACATGCATAAAAAGGCTGAGTGATAATTAAATGAGTGATAGGTAGGTTTGTGGTTCGGTTCTTGATCTGATTCCCGATCTAGTTCTTTGGTTCTTAGTTTCCGGTCTGGTTCAAAAAACATGAAGGAAAATTGTTAAAAAAAAAAAAAATTCAAACTATTACATTAGTGTCAATTCAATCCTAAAACTTTTAATGGTGCTAATTGAGTCATAAATCTTTTGAATTAGTGCTAACTTAGTCCTAAACGTTTTGACTTGGTGCCAATTTAATTTTTCTGGCTAATTTTGGCTGGACATTGCTTAAGTGGAAGCTGGCCTGCTTATGTGGTGGCATTGCCGGCACTGATATAGATAATTATTGATAATATTTTAATATTTTTTATTTCGAATTTTTTAATTATTATTATTATTATTATTATTTTTCTTTCTTTCTCTCTCCTTTCTTCTTCATTTTGTCGGTGATCAGCCACTGGCCATAGGTGATGACCAGCCACCGGCCACGGCTGGGCGAGCTAACCTTGCTTGCCCATGGTGAGGCCGAGTTCCGGCAAGGGTCGGCCTTGCTGGATCTTACTAGAATTTGGAATCGGACCGGCTAGTATCGATCTAGCTCTGCAGTTCTTGATTTTACCTTAAAACCATACTAACCTTTATTCAAAATAAGGCAGCAGTTCCTACTTTTAACTCAAGTGAATTGAGGTGCCCCTTTTGTGCAATGACTGAAGTGACGCATTTACACCTTAGGTTGATATGTCTTAATTATCCTGAATTGATGTTGAATTTGATGTGACATGACTTTTGTATTTTTTGCTATTTTTTTCCTCAACACATGCCTTAATTTGAATCTTATCTTAATATTTGGGCCGTAAATTTACCACGCCAAAAATATCATAAATAGGTGCCGAGTGTTGACATTTCATATATGAACTAATTCTCTAAACTCTGTTCATAGATATTTATATAATAACTTAGATACGTATGAGATTTCATGTGATCATTATCAACTATTTTAAAAGTTTAAATTGCTAAATGAAGTAATTGTTTAATATTTAAATATTTTAATATTCCCCATCAAGCGTAGGCTGAATTTAGGTCAAGCCTAGAGTGTGCAAATATGTAATTCCATCCAAATTGAGGAAATTCAAGATGGCTCCAAGTTTTAAGGTCCATATACTATCACTAGCTATCTTTAGTAGACGACAAAATGAAGTTTCGTTCTTTATGAAAATTAACCTTTGTGTAATTTTGATTGTAATGTGATTGTAATTAAAACCGTGCGAAACACTCGATAATAATTTAGTCAGGTGTTCAAAATTCCAAATACCAATAAAAGAAAAATCACGTGCGACTTAATTCTCAAAGTGCGAATGATGGAGAAAACGTACGTAATTCAACATAAATCAAAGTGAAAAGAGAGAATGAGGAGAAAGCGACTCTTGTCAAAGAGTGCGAGGCATAGAGATGCAAAATGAGACCACCTCCATTGACCATCTTATGAACTTCCAAAAAATAGAATTTTAAATTCTAATTTGTCAACGGAATTAATTTGAAGAAAAATCATCAAAGAGCTCCCTCAGATCTGGATAATATTGTATCGCCAACAGAAGACAAAACGAAAGAACGTGGAAAGTGGCCACGAGACAAGCTCCTAACACGAAGTTAAAAGGAGAATTTTCACCTATTTTAGTAAGGTTCATTTATAAATTATATTCCAATTAATCAGAATGATAAGATCATAGGGTTTAATTAAATACCAGTTATTTTATTATGTTTTTCTCATCGTGATTCTCGCGAGACAAGCACCTAACACTTGGCTCAAACCTATGACCACATTTGTCCCATATGCATCATCATCCAACCTAAGAATTATTTAAAAATTTGGGCTGGCAATTTTTCAATTTGGTGTACCTTGACATTGTTAACGGGGCCACCTTTTTCAAGGCCATTTTTTTTTTCCTAATTTGGGCCAAACAACAATTATAAGATATACACCTTCACAAGCGCACTAAGACTGTTCCCCACCTTCCCCTTTCTTAGCTGACCTTTTCATTTTCTCTTTAAGTAGCAAACAAAAAAAAAATGACTCGAGTAATATAATAATTCCTTTCTCTTTCCTCTAGGAATAATTCTCATTTTTGCAGAAGTATAATTAATTTAATCGTTACTTTAATTTTTTGAGCATCTATAGCAGGCTTACTTCCTATACCATCTATTAAAAAGATGAAAGTCATCGTTTGCTTATATCATTGTAAATTAGTAACTATCATAATGCTTGCTTACCAAAAACATTCTTGAGAGTCATTTGTATGCTTTTACTATTACTAGGATATCGAATAAACCAGTTTCTTTCCTCATAATTAAGATTTCGATTCGCAAGGTCTATGCAATAAAATAACTAAAGACATAAAAGTCGAGACCTAAAAGTGTTGATCAAGCAATAAAACAACAAGGATTGTTGTGTTTCAACAAGCATGAAGTCTCGGGTTCGATAACTTGATACGACCACTTGGGGTCCATGCCAAAAGGGGATAATCTCGTGCTAGTCTCGCAGTGCTGCTAGTACGGATTGCTTGTCTTTTACCAGACCTGAGAGGTGGATTTAACCTGGTGCATGAGGACTGTTCGAGAATATATACCGTCTCTCGCTTTTAAATGAAAAAAGGAAAGAAAAACTGTAAAGTGTGAATCAAACTATGGGCAAGATCCGGAATATTTCAGTGCCACTTCCCTAAGCATTAATAATAATTTCCTAGAGTACCAGCAAGCACAAACTGCTGCTGCGTCCGTTCTGAATACCACCCTTTTCGAGCAGAAGACAGTATCTCAGGAGGAAACACCCGAGAAAGGGCCTTGGCATGGCTAAACGACAAAATCAATTACAAATTAAAAACTAGTTTCTTCATGGAATCAGTGCTTATTAGTTTATTGACCATCGATTAGCACTGTTCAAACATGTTCTCTAATTGTCATTTCCAGTCTTAATCCACCAAGACAGGCAACTAACCACTTGGCCCAATCAAGGCAGAACAAATTGTGATCTGCTATCATGAGATCTCATGATTCCTGGGCATGTTCTGAAGGCAAATCGAACCAGATTATCTCAGGCAAATCAAACCTGTTTATTTCTGTCTGTCCTGTAAAGAAGCTAATTTCTGTTTCAACTAATTAAAAGGCTAACTACTTAATGATGGATGGTAGGGAGATTTGTCAATGGACATTGGACATGAATATCAAAAGGGCAGCTGACAAATTATTTTTGTGGTTTTTTTTTTTATTGGTATAACCATTTAGTACAACTATAAAAATTTAGCTTTGGAAAGTTCAAAGAAGACATATCAATTTATAATGCATGAAATAAAATAGTATTATAAAATAATCAAAATTTGAGAATGTGCCGAAAAGATGGCGCTCTCTGGTAGTTTGAAAAGGTAGGAAATTACCAAGTACTTAAATAGTTATTTTTGTTCTAATTACCCAAAGAAAAAGGGGGTAATGAGTGTATTGGTGGTTGCTCATTGATTAGAAAAAAGGCAGTTGAAACGCTCCCTTTGCACCGTTCTTTTAGACGATAGTGATGATGATGGGGGCACAACGATGGAAAGTGGAGCTTCCTGGTTTGTTACGTTATTACATAAAGAAGACTATTTGAACCGAGCTGTAATCATTAAACATCTCAAGTGGAGATTGAAATCCTTCAACAAAATTTAATACCCAATTGACCAAATTAAAAATGTGTAGGACTGAATTGATAAAAGTAAAATAAGTTTAGAATTTTTTGGACAATTTTTCTAGAAGAAGTGAGATGACTAATTAACATATGAGCTTTGATTTCATGGTCTAACAAGTTGGAATCCTTTTGGATGGGCGTGGCTTGAACCTTTGTGTTTCACTTTAGCAATCCCTTTGTCCTTGGTTGGTATTTTCTCTGATAAGCTCGCATTACACCGTTTAGGTTGATTTGTTTATATATTACTTATTTGAAGACAAAAGGAGTTCAAAATGATGAGCTCTCTTCAGAGGATTAAATTGAGTCCGGTTCGAGATTTCTCATACTCGATTCGAAATGCCTTCACTCAGAAGACAGGATTTTCCCAGTGCGACGATGGATAATATTGCTTCGACTTCTGCATCTTGCTAATGCAAAATCATTCTCGGTACATAGCAAAATGGTTCCCAACACAAATGATTTATATGGGAAAGAGGTAGGACAGCCAGACTGGGGCGGTCATTGTGGGAATCGAAATTAGGCTTCGACCGAGCCTTTGGTCGAATCATACGATGATAAAATTAAATTTGTATTCTGAATCTCTGGTCGACCCCTGGCCCCTCCACACGCTCCCGTTGCCATCCCTGTGAACATTTCGTTTCCTCTGCGATTTATATGTCTTGAAAATTGTTGGGATTGTCGGATTCCCAGAAACCGGATTCGACACTAAATCGAACCCCTAAAACTAATGCGGAAGACGAGCCCGGGAAAATTACATGTATCACCGATCAAAGGCACACCACGAGTTCGAGCATACCTTGTATCCACAGACTAAACACCGATGCCGATATGAGAAAGAGAATTTAGCCCTGTTCGATCCGATGACGTCAATTCGCCTTGAAGGGAAGATGAAATCGTCTTCTTGCTTTTTGTTCTTCTTTTGGGAGGAGAGGGAGAGAAGGAACGTACGTACTGTTGAAAAGGTACATTCCTCCCTCTCTTTTCTCCCTTAAATACGTCATCTCCAAAGGACGTGTCCCTTCGGTAAAAGACCTCTCCCAAAAGTTACAATCCTTCAACGTGTCCCTCCATCCATGGGCCCTAACTTTGTGGGCTAGGCTTTTAGGCCCAACATGGGTGGACGGGCCAACTTAGGCCCATCATATCAATTAAATAAAACCATAAAAAATATTAGAAGTGGAAGCTGTTGAATCAAAAAAGGATCAAATGTTCCCACTATAAAAAAGTATTAAAAAAGTTATAAATCTGTTGCATTTCTGTCAATTCAGTTCTAAATCTTTCAATTGGACTTATTTAATCTTAAAATTTTTAGATTTATGTCAACTGAGTTTATCCAGTCAAATTTTTGATTCATTAAATTATTAATTGAGTTATCAACTTTTATTTAACTTGATTGTCACTCCTCTAATTACTAGCTCTTTTTAAAGATTACCAACCTAATTTAGAGTGAGTTACCATCCTTTTCCATTTACTTAGTTAACCCCTTTTTTTTAATCTTTCTTGCTAACACCTCAATATCTACCAACTCTTATATGAAATTACTAACTCTTATTTGAGTGCTTAAAGATTGTTCCTTCAATTTCTTCCTTTTTTTAAATTGCTCCATGATACAACTTTAAAAGTTTGTGATTCTTATTCAATCGTAAACATTGTGTGAAGGATTTCTACGTCATTCATACTATGATCGATGGATACTGTGAGAATGAGGATATAGGTTTGTAGTAAATGACCAGAAAACGAAGACCATATTCAGTTACAGTAAGTATTTTAGCAATGTACAACATCAATCTTACTCTGTTCATTGCTTCCATAATTGACCCTCAACATAAGTGGGAATATGTGAGACATTTAATCAATGATGTTTATGAAAGTTAGCCGATAGAAACATTACGAGATAAAACAACATCTCCAACGTTGCCGTTTGAGCAATACCAAATTGGTGTGCCTTCGAAGCAACAAGTGAGGGTTGAGGTAAAAAGGTATGAGGATGATATGCGTGTCAAAGACTCCCCTAGTTGGTACTGGCATTGTGACTGTGAAGTGCCTTTGCCAAACGGGACAATACAATCCGAAAGAAAAATCTGAATTGGATAGTATTTAGATGATGCATGTGAACATCACAGCCTTGACTTTGATATGTTGAATTGGTGGAAAGTAAATTCTTCAAGATATCCTACTTCTCTTCCATTGCTCCAGACATTTTGGTCGCACCGCCTGGGATTTTGTTTTAATGAGAAATGGGATTTGATTCTCTGTTTAAGCTCTTCCTTTTCCTGATATCATAACCAAAGAAGACGACTTCAGAGTTATGTCCATCAGTCATCACTAAAAAAATCGAAACAAGGCACTGTTCTCAAACTATGGCAACTGAAAGTTTTCTGGTTCCAAGTATCTAAAGAGCCAGTGTTCATCGAGCAAGTCTTTAACCCACTGTGGAAACACATGTGCAAACCATTGAAGATAATGGTGATACAAAAATACTAATGAAAGCAAATGACCATAGTCCGCCAGTTTACCTTGAACCAAGAACTAAATTCATAATAAAAATAAGAAATGGGATTAAATGTACCAATCTGCAACTTCATTAGTCATCAAGAGAAACTACCATCGAGTGTGGCTCCATGATCGGAGTCGAGAACTCTGCATTAAATTGAAAACTAAAGTAACCATTGCGATATGGATGGGAATAAACACTCTATAAAACTTATTTTTACCTGATTCAAAATTTTCAAGTTCTTCCAAGTCATCCTCAATTGAAAGTGAATGGCATATATTATATATAATCTTGAACACATAGAGTTCTACCATACTCAGGCTCAAGAAGCTACATAAAAACCTCTTGTACTAATGTGGCCTCTGATGCTACAGTTGACGGGCACATCCAATATGTCTCGAGCAGTGAAAGAGAGAATAGGATATCTCGAATCATTCGCTTTCCACTAATTTAAGATATCAAAGTTGGCCCTATAACTTCTCATGCTTTCTTTGAACAATTATCAAATTCAGATTTTTTTTTTCCAAACTTTGCTGTCCCATTTGGATACAGTACTTCGCCGTCACAATGTCATCACCAACTACAAGAAACTTTGATAGGCTTATAATCCTCGTACTTTTTGACCTCAACCCCTTATTTGTTGCTTTGGGGGCATATACCAGTGTGGTATTGCTTGAACGATAACATCAGAGATGTTACTTTTATCTCCTAATGTCTCTGCCTGCTTACTTTCATATCAATCATCTTACATATTTCCATTTTGTCGAGAGTCAAGTACGCAAGCAATGAATAAAGTAAGATTAATGTTGTTCACATTACCAAAATACTTATTGAATTTAGTCTTCATTCTCTTGGCCATTTCGTGCATTCTCAATCTCGCAATGTCCATCAATCATCAATCCCAAAGACACACAATCATTACTAGTGACATAACTTTTGCCTTGGAAAGGTTTGCAAGTTTGCTATCTTGAATTTCCAATATGCCAAATATGGCTCCAACATCAAATGTGTTGTGTTCCAACAGTCTCAATATCCAAACATACAAAACTCTTGTACTCAACATTCTCTAGCTCAATGCAACTCCTGAGCCATCTCATCCGAGCATGAGAAGACCTCACACACCACAGGATGTTC
Organism: Eucalyptus regnans; assembly: GCA_037349125.1. Classification (NCBI taxonomy): domain Eukaryota; kingdom Viridiplantae; phylum Streptophyta; class Magnoliopsida; order Myrtales; family Myrtaceae; genus Eucalyptus; species Eucalyptus regnans. The sequence goes on along the minus strand of CM074669.1, from coordinate 17,480,250 downwards.
CAACCATGGAATCATTTCTATCTTTCATCTCTTCTCTTACAATCAAACTCAATACATGAGCACAGCACCTCGGGGAGTAACTCACCTCTCAATAATAGAGAGTTTCAAGAGTTTTAAGTCTCTTTTTTCACATATTGAATCCCAAGATATTTGAGCTCGCATTATCCATGATGATTGAAAAAACCCTCTGAATCCCCGACCAATTAAGCACTTCTCAACTGTTTTTCCTATAACCTCTCAGCGAAGTGACTAGAGATCTGACTTTTTAACTGCTGCTTCCAATCAGCATCTACGATAGGAGAAGTGAGAGACATAGCATATGTTAGTGGTAAGACAACCTCTAGAAGATGTATCGGAAAAATAATTCTTCAACTTACTTCTTTCTTCCACGTATAACTCATAACAATCATGTCTCAAGTGTTATGTGACAGATTAAGAACTTTGAGGGGATTCTTTTCACCAATAGCCAAAATCTCTCATCGAAGACATCTAGCGATCCTGAAAAAATATTTCACATTCATGTTTACATAACAGAAATTCATGGCTACCACCACTACTTTATGCAGGTAGCAAAAGTTTAATAAACAATCTTGCATAAGTTCAGCAAAACTAAGCTGTGATCCTGTAATTCTCTGGTAACTAAGCACCTCATTAGGCATTCATATAGGCAAAAGATCTTTGATGTGTCAAGGCATGGCATATTTTGGACTTCATAGCAACCCATTCAATGATACAAGACATAACAAGATAAAACAGCCTTACTTGCCCAATATACGCTCAGGTTCAGCAACAATCACGGCAGAGTACTCAATTTAGAGATCGAAAAATGGAAAATCAAAACATAAATGGGTAGTTAACATTTCGAAGAATGGGTGCGGCATCTAACGACAGAAAAAGTTTGATTATATGAACATTCATGTTGAATGATAAAAGGAAAAATCTGGAAAATTGCAAGAGCACTCTAGTTGGCCAGCAGAGGATCTCTAAAATCAATCGCAAATAGACAAAAAACGACATGCTGGTAAGCCCATCTAAGCTACAATTCGACCTGGAACAAGCAGTTTACTCTGAAGAGAGAGAGAGAGGGAGTACCCTACCTCGTACTTCACAGAGTCAACAGAGATGATCGAGGATGGAGGTAACAACACGGACATCAGCGACGGGGGCGACAACATAAACAAGGGCAGAGGCAATGGGGATGACGGCAGAGACCACGGCCACAATAGACACGACAGGATAACCGGACAAAGTTCCCCATCGAGGGGACGCTGTTCCGAAGGGTACGCGACCGCAGGCAGCGTGGAGAAGCTGGAGGGGGGCCGATGGGGGAGGGAGTTCAGGTCGGCGAGTCTGCAGGCGAAGGCAGGTGAGATGGTTGCGGTGAGGGGCGAGGGGAGGAGGCGGAGGTAGAGGAGTGGATGGCGGCGGAGATGCTTTTAGGTTTTCCTCTTATGTGTTGATAGGTTTCGAAACAAGTTCATGGTAGTTTTCTTCTGTACTTACTGCCCGAACCGAAATAAAACCCGCATCGAAAAGACACGGATTTTTTTTTTTTATTCGGTTTCAATTTCAGTTTGGATTATCTTTTTTACACCACCGATATACTTAGGCGATTTTTTTTAGAGGTATGCAAAGGAGTTGAGCTCGGAAGCGGACCAAATTAGCCTAGAATTGGCGTTTTCCATGGGCACCGGTTTAATCTTTGAATCTAGGTGTGAAAATGCCCATTGGGACTAAATCGATATACTTTCTTTCACGCCTTTCGCAACTCTCTTGTCCACTTCTTAAGTTGCACTGTTTCTGTCTTGTTCATATGATGCGGAGGACCATGTTAAATAGCTCTGCACGGCTTTGTACATATTGAGCCTTTAGTTTTAGTTATCAGATGGAAGGCTTCAAAGGTGCATCAAACAAACTAGTCTTTGCTTCCATCAAAAGTCTGTCCCTAATTCTAATGGCAGTTCTTTATTATTCAAATCTTAACATGTATGCCTTTGTTTATACAGTTCTCTTTGGTGCTTTCGCAATTCTGTAGTGAGTGTGATGATACAAATTGATAAATGCAATTTTGTATGGATTGAAGACCGGTTCTATGGATTCACTTGACAACTTAACTGAACCGACAATCCTGTTCTCAAGTAGGTCCAAGGAACCAACGGGTAGTTCCGGATTCCAATTTTTCTGGACTGGTTCTTGATGGGCAATTTTCAGTTCCTACCCACTTAGACCATACTCATCCCTAGTTTTTATCCATGACTGATACAAGTAACTCTCTTAAAGAAGATGGAAGGTTAACCACCCAATCAAGACTGGATAGGACATCCTTCTCTAGTATTGCAAAGCCACCCGATGGTTGCCTTCGCCAAGGGACAAACCTGAAATCCAAACTCGGGAAGTGGTCTCGCTCCTTTCATGTATCTTCAATACTCTCTGCCTATACTTACAGTTCGGTAAACCACTGCTCCAATATGGAATCCTTTGATCAGACCATCAGTGACGATGAGGATCGCCAGCCTATCCCGCCATACTGATAAATGATATGTATGTTTTAATGAACTCTTGCGGCATCCATGTCGGTACAAAATGTCATGCCCTGCCTAGTCAACATTAGCTTTAGTTTGCTTTGCAGATTGCTTCTTTGGAAGTGCTCTCCACCCAATGTCATGCTGGCAGAATCCTCCGGGCAAGTTGATAGCTTCAACTGCTTGGTAAGCTATTTCGTGCGCTTCTTCCGGTTTCATCCCCTGGCGGTGAGTGACCCAGGAACATGACCTCCGGCTGCGACAAAATTGCCATCTGAGACGAAAGCAGTTCTGGCATGAAATATTTTAATAGATGGAGCAACAAGCTCCGGTTCTTCAAGATTCCAGATCACACTCCCCTTTCCATAGGCTCCCGGATAGGCCGTACTTGCCCATTACCATCACATTGGCAGATCCAAGCAACCAATTCAGTGTCACTCAGTGCAGCTCTTCCCTGCACGCTGACAGCAACACTAAGTGCCGAGTCTGAAAGTGAGATATCGACACCTATATGGAAGAGGGAGCACAAGAGGGTGAGTAAACCCACTCTCAATGTCAACTTGTCAGCACATTATAGTGATTCCATAAAGTAAGTATAAACTTCAAGATGACACAATAAAAGGACCGAGGTTGAGTGACAAAGAACTGGCTGAGAGGTAGGAGCATTAAGGCCAAGGATGAAATCCTAACGTCATTACTGGATTGTCTTCTCTGTTTGCTGATTATGATCACTTATCTCACACTGATAAACAATCATCTCATACATCAAAGCTACATGAACTTCCATATTTGCTGATCATTCACATTAGTATCTTTTAATTTTTTTGCAGCACACATGTGCTCACAGTGTTGAATTCTCACCTACAGGGGAGGGGGGAACTGCTGCTGAAGGGGATTGGATGTGAAAAACTGAAGATTACCATGCACTGATGTGAACTACCCTATCAACTCTAATGGCATCTTTTCTACATGGTTATAGGATAATTTGGTACATCCATAAGTACCCAGCACTCTGCACTTTATTTCAGTATAAAACTCCATGTTCAAATTGTAGAAAATAGAGACCAGAGATCTTAGCCCAAGAAAAAGAAGACAGAGATTGCCAGTGATCACTGAAACTGAAGCATTAAGCAGCCACAACTCGGTACTTCAATACAAAATTGGTTATTATTGTTGAAGGTGGACTCTTGATAGCATCACATGGTCATAAATAAATATTGATGAAAGATGTGTCGGAAAACCTGGTGTTTCAGATCTCCAAATCAGTTAGTTTAGGCATCCAAGATTTCTTCTCTATCATGAGTCCAGCATAGAGACTGCCAACAAACTTGCAACCTTCAACTGCTGTCCCTTCAACAGTAGGGATAATGATGGGCCGCAGGACTAAGATTGAAACTGTGGAGTCAAGATATGTGCCGGATAGTACCCACCCGTTCACCGGTATCGGGCCTCGTATCCCCATCCCCAACTCGTTTATGGTCTTGAGCAGAATCAAGAGCAATGGCATTTTCCCCATGCACCAGTGCAACCGAAGAAGCTTCCTATCCTTCGAGGTAGTCCTCAACCATGACCTTGCAACAGGCAGCACCAAAAATCCCCTCTACAAGATGTCGAGTCAACAGCTTCATATACTTCCTCCAATGTTATGGCAATAATAACTCCTTTCCCAGCAGCTGAGCCATCCGATTTTATAACAATGGGTGCCCCCCTGCTCCTAGATGTATAGCTTCACCGCAGATGCGTCTGTAAAGGTCTTATACTGCACCGATTATTCGTAAACATCATGAGGAACTAAGTCTTTTCCATGTGATGGTCACCAACATCCAGTGGCATTCGACATATCATAATCGATATTGTTTTCAGAGTAACAGATTTTTGGTTTGATGAAGTTCGTAAACCAAATGGAGGAAAAGCTAATGCTACATGTCCAACTAGGAAACTACTTGACTGGGAATGTCACACTTGTCCCACAAATTCTTCATGAAGCTCTTGGAACCCTTTAAAACAGCAACTTCTGATGAAGGACCAAGGCAGGGATTCCAGCCTTCAACTAAATTATTTACCAAACCCGCAAGAAGAAGAGCCTGTGGTCCGACCACAACTAGTCCGATTCGCTGCTTCCAGAAATAAAGAAATAACAGTTGTACTATCGAGAACGTCAATCTGGAATGCAAGCGGCGTCCCGCGAGCTGGAAATGCCGGCATTTCCCGGCGCACAGAAGACCGCGTCACAACACGGAGACTGTTGCAATGCAAAGCAAAGTGCATGTTTCTTTCCTCCACCGCCAATGACGAGCAACGCCACTCTCTCTTGGGTAGAATATTAGGAAAAGGATATAAATAACAGAACTTTAGAAATGTACACATTACGAAAGGAAGGCAAATTATAAGTTTAAAATACCCTCAAGACAAAACCATAAACACAATCAATGAAAGCAAAACAAAAGCGAATCATTGCAAACATAATTTTTCTCTTCACATATGTTCTATACCACATAAATACCTTTATAAATAAATTTCCTGGTCATATAACGATTAATTCACCATGTTAAAATCTATCAAAGATAAAAAATAAATGAAATGTCTGTTATTAAGGTGCAACCGGAAGTAGAAATTTAACATAAGTACCCAAAGCAAGCCACAATTAGCATGACAGACAGGATTGGATTTCTCATAATAAGCTTAAGTTCCATATTAATAGCTGACAATCAGATAGAGGAATGGCATAACATCCTATGGATAATGCCAATATAACCCGCCAACAGTCTACGAGGCTTGCGCTGCTTTGCATCCATAGTTCCTAAAATGTTTTCATTACCCAAGGTTAGCAAAAACAAAATGAGCTGATGAAGAACATCGAATTGTAGTGAGGACAATCACTGGGAAATTTGAGGATCCGTGACACCAAAACAAAGGGATAGACACACTATGCAAACAAATACTAATCCCTGTTCACAATACCAAGAGCGCACCAGAGTAAATCCACAAAAATCGCTAATCACACCATCAGAAGCACAGTTACTTTGAGATAAATCAATGAAGGCCGATTGCTCTAATGTCCCGCCGACACACTTGAAAATAACCCGAGAATTTAATCTGATCGAAGGTAAACATTGTTCACAAAACAAAAGCGCTCCATGTACTTACATTCGAAATATTTCTAAAATGAGATGGTATATCTAAGGTGATGATAAAAAGACGAACACTAGTTTTTAAATGACAAGAAAAGTTGGCAAGTTAAAAAATAAGAATTAACATCAATAAGTAATTTAATTGAGACCTAGCAATCCAATATTAGGTTGTAAATCGATAGGATAAAAGGCGGCGAGTCACACTAATTTACATTGGTAAACTCTAAAAAGATAGTAAATTTTTGAGGTGTTGCTGACCGAAACAAATAAAGTTTGTAACTAAATAAAAAAAATTAATAAAGTAAAAAAAGAACGTTGGCAATTTACTCAAATAAGACTAGGTAGCTCAATAACTAGTTATTAATTGACTATGCCAAAGTTTGTCAGTTAATCTAATTTAGATTGATAAATCCATATAAGAGCTAATACATTCGAAATGTTTGAAATTTATGAAACTATAAATTGATAAGTTGGCACATTAATTGAAACTTACCGACTACAAAAAATTATTGATTTCATGAAATTGTTAGTAAGGTAGGTACTCACCAACACTTTTTTTCACGTTAATCGCCACATGCTCTCCCTCATCGTTAATTTGTGTAAACGGACCCCTACCACATTAAGAAGCATGTAGAATGGACTCCACGCTAATTCAACTCTTATAAAGCATTGATCGATTTCAACTAGGGGTGAGCATGGTCCGGGTTGGACTAATTCACCCCCTAACCCTAGGATCAACCCACACAGTGATAGTCCTCAATTTTTGGGACCGAATACCGACCCTATTGAGCTTAGGACCGAGGACTGGACTAATCCAATGGGTTCGATCCGGTTCTAGAGTCAACTTGGGACCAACCGATAATTTTGTATTTCATTTTTTGTATTCCTTAAAAAAACAATTGAAGACCGAACTGACCCAATGGGTTCGGTCCGGTTTCAAGGTCAACCCAATACTAATCAATAATTTTTTATTTCATTTTTTGTACTCTTTGAAAGGGCAACCGAGGATTATACCGACCCAATGGGTTTGATGATGAGCGAGGTCAGTTAAGAAAGGCAAGCGATAAGGGTTAAGTGGGGTGGGCGTTGAATAGAATGAGCATCGAATGTCAAGTGGGAGCAACAAGCCAAGCGAGCATCGAGCGGCGAGCAGCACAAGTGACCCAAAGTGAGCGAGGCGAGTGTTGAGTGACGAGCGGAAAAATTGTTTCTTTCAATTTTGCAAAATTGAAGACTAAGAGGACAAATAAGACGGAAGAGAACGAATACTAGAGGATGATGCTATAAGGTGCATTTTTGGACACCGTGAGGACTCCTCACAAAAATATTTTCCTCATTAATAAATTATGACTATTGATATCGTAAAAGATATTAAAAATCTAAGTTATTAAAGAACAATGTAAAATTACTTGAATTCCTCACTAAAGAGTTATTTAATTTTGTTGACGCCGTTTATTTTAAGGTTTTCTCTATATAAAAAAATTATATATATAGGTTGATTTGGGTTGGACCGACTCGGAACTCTCAAGACTGAGGACCGACCTGTACAGTACTAGTCCAGGAATTCCAGGACCAAGGACCGACCCAGTCTTCCTGGGAACCGGACCAAGACTGGCAGGGTTAGGCCGGTCCAGGATCAACCCTAATTTCAACAACTAGTTTTGCATTAATACTTCTTATTTGAGAAAGTAACCTTTTTTCTTTGATTAACCAACTTCTCTTATCTTACGAAAAAAAGAAGAAGAAGCTCTCATCTCATTTGGATCTTTTTTTACCTTTTTTATCGACATCTTCAATTTGCCAACTACTACATAAAATGACTTTACCAACTTTGTTACCGACAGTAAATGCAACTCTTATTAAGCACTGATCCATCTCAATAAATGGTGCAAACTTGGCATCTACAAATAAATGGCAATAGACAACTAAGCATTGGGTTTGGCAGGTACATTTTCCCGGCAAACCACAAGGCAATTGCAAAGCTGCTGGCTGGTTCCTTTTGGTGTACAGATGCACTTCTGCGGCATCGCGCTGGCCCCAAAATCGTTCAGGAACTTGAGAGCGCACTGGAAGCTCCCGTCTTCGCTGCACGCACCGTCGTACGTCTTCTCTTTCCGGCAGAAATTAGGATCTCCTGGATAATCGAACCAACAGAGGAAAAAACCAGAGTCAAATTGAAGAGATTTTGTCCCTTAAGGGTTGCGAAAATTATCCTTTTCATCCATGTGCTCGTAACGAGCTTTCACTTCGCAAAATGGGCAAATGAGATTTATCATTTTTCTCTGAAAATTTGAAATAAAAAACGATGAACGTACCTTTCGAGAGATCGACCAAACCGGAGATAAGAACCAGCGCGAACACAGTAAGGAGGACGGACTTCCTCATGATGTTTTCTTGGGGCCTCCGTTTTTAGCGTATTGTAAAGGGCCAATGTATCGCTCACTTGCTCACCAGTCTAGTCGGATCGTAGGGAGAAGTGTCTAGAGAAGTTCTAGGTGAGAATGTAGGGAGAGAGCACCCCTATTTATACACAAGGCATTTCAATTGCTACCGTTGATCATGTCTTGATCAAAAGATGGAGATCCATTCTCCTCAACTAATATCTATACACCACCATCAATCCTATTAAATACAAAAAATACCTTAAATGCAAATATACATCTCCAAAATCATCACTAGAATTTCTAGAATCCTCATCAAAACCGTGAGCCAAAAACATTTCAAGTCTTGTTGATCATCTAGGTTATCTCTTCGATCGGTTGGGTTTAGAAACCTCTCGTTTGTGACAATATGCTATGCGATTGTGACAACTTGCCCTAGAATTCTGAAACGTTCACGAAATAAGACAGGTATATATGAGGGCTTATGTGACCTCAATGGGAAGTACAAACGTGGCTATAAGAGGTGAAATTTATTTTGTTACTTGTTTGTTAATATCTTGGACTTTGCTTTCTTATGCAAAGTGTTAAATTTCTTGAATTTTTTCTATAGAATCACTGATTGTGGATGAGATTGATACGCGAGCGACCCTCTCTTTGGTGACACCACACATGTTTCAATCGTTGCACAAGATAAGTGACAATTAAATCAATTGTTGTGGCAGAGAGTCAGCTTCTAAAGCAATCCCATTTATCGGCATATCAAAAAAAGAAATTCTATGTTATTGTCCTCCCAAATTTAAGGGACTCAACTTGGTTATGGTCCTAGGTGACGTGCACGTGTACAAAATTGCCCCTTTAAAGGTTGAGATGCCATCTCGATATGATTAGTCAATTAAAGAAAAATGAAATGAAAAAAAATTTAGTCTGCTTTTGGCTTAAGAAAATAATTTTAGTTGCATTTTCTTAAAATTTCAAGGCCTTATTTAAAAGATAAAATTTATTTTGGAATGAAAAAAAGATTTCATACGACAAATGTACTTCACCGTAACAATAAATATATGACTAGTAACTTTGTTATTCTCGAAATTCTTTTCCTGATAAACTTAGTTATATATACAAGTTAGAGAAAAATAATTATTGTCATGATATTTAGGGAATTTCAGGTTGAAATCGCTAATATCATGCTTTGATTATGTAGGACCTCTTTTGAAACTACATATCGTGACTGTTTTATTTGAGAATTAGGCTTTGCCCATTAATCGAACGGTGCATAGAATTATGTGATTCACAAACATCTTGACTAATAAAGATGGAAAATTACATGCTATCCATTTAATAAAAAAAAATAAAAAAATTGTTGAGTTGGGCCGACTCAATCCAACTCAACTCAAAAATTCTTATAGTCCGATAAGTTAATCCGGTTTTCATGGCTGAAAAAAAGGACCATTGCGTTGAAAACATCTGTCCATAACTTCTTATCTTTCCAGCTAATATATCTCTTTTTCTATCTTTTTTTAAAAAATAAAAATAAAATAACAAGAATAATGTAAAGATGCTTATCGAAGCGCTCGTTGATATATCCTTCGTCGTGACGGACTCATGTCTTCAACGCACGCATTTCCTCCCCCTTTTATTTCTTCTAGACCGATTCTTCGCAAAAGCGTTTGTATTTCTCGACTTTAACGGACCCTTATTAGTTCATGGACTGCCGTTTCGACATCCATAAATCCTTCGGTATTTTCTCCATAATTCCCATAATTCGCAACTTAAAGTATTTTAAGTGCATTAAAATCTAGTATCTTACGCCAAAAGTGCCTCTTGAACATTAAATGCATTCAATTTCAGGAAAGGATTCCTTTTAAAAAAAAAGTTTTAACATTCTTCCCAAGAAAAGTAAAATTTACCGGAAAATCTCTTGAAAGCTTCAATCTTATTACGAATATTTGATTATATTGTGACAAAAAGTTTCAGTCTAATTACAAAGAGTTTATTATATTATGATATTTTGTATGAGGAAGGGAATAGACTATGTACACCAACTATGTGATGAAGATGACTGTTTTCTTTTACAAAAAAAATTTCAAGAGAAGAATATCATAAATATAGTATATATCTAATTATATTGATAAGTGATGAGAAATAAAATTAACTCCATGAGAATGAAATTACATTTATATTTACAAATTCAAGTAAATTTGGTTCTAGTAGGGAGGACATGTCATGTTGTAGAACGAAAATATGCACAAAAACATCTATACAATAACAGAGGAGACAAATTGATTTGTTGCACGCAATAAAAGTTGTAGCAAAATAGACTAACGCTATGTGAAACACAATATACGGAATTAGACCAATCTACAATCTATAACAATATAGTTGATATACTGTACACAATGTATTATGTATACGAAAATTATAGGTAATTATTATCATGAATAAATGATAATTACATATATAATGTTAAAAATTATTTTGAACTAATCCAAAATAAATGTAGTAGAATAAAATATTACGGTTAATTTTACTTAATTAAAGATTGATGATTGCTTAAAAATTTCGACTAATAGTGTCAAATAAAAAACAAAATTAGTCCATGATAAACTCAATTATAGTAAAACAAGACATATTAAGGCATATTACCTAATAAACAATCAGTATGGTTTTTGTGCAGTATTTTCTCTAACTATTTAAATTTTATGGCCATTGTCGTTGTTATAACTCTAAAAAATATACGATTATATTTTCAAATGAGTTGAGTGTGAAAAAGTAGAAGAGGAGTTTTTAATGGCTTTTTGAAATATAAAATCAATGCAAAGCATGCGCAAGTACACTATCTAATTTATGATTCTTCAATATGCTTTGTGAAGTGAACATGTTAGGGGAAGCACACAAAAATCCAATACCTTCATAATGGATAGATCCAGAAAAAAAGCCCGTAACTTGAGTCCATTGGCATCTTATTATGACTCATATTCACTCAAAAGTTTAAGTTATTGAATTATGGGCCAATTAGGAATTATCAATTATGTCTTTAAGCTAAAAACATCTGATGCGAGACTTGTTTCTTTGCACCACTCATATGTGCACTGACATTCACTCCCACACATATGATTCTATCACATTGGGTCAACTCCTCATCAATCCAAGTCTGATATTATCTTCCACCAACAAATCTCAACTCAAATCTCTAATCATCACCAATAGGTAAGAACAAGCCTTTGGCAAATGGCCCCCTCTTGGACCAAACCGTGATGGCAAACTGTGCTTGGCAACACTACAGATGCATAAAATTCCGTGTTGAGGATAGGATACCAATATACATTGGGGCTCACCAATCAACTATGGGCTTTAATCTCGCTACCGGGTTGTAGCACTGCAAAACCGCAATACCTTCATAATGGGGAGATCTATGGCGGGGCTCATAACTTGAGCCCATTGACTACTAAATAAACTTAAACAATTGAGTTATGGGTTGATTAGGTGTTATCAATTGTTTCTTTGACCTCTAGGCATCTAGTTGGACCCATCTAATGTGATTTTGCAAGAGTTTTCTCTATTTCATTTCCTCATTTGTGAGCCAAAATCGCCTCAATGCTAGCTTTTTATTTTTATTTTTTGGTCAAAGGAAACTTTTTTGAATTTGAAAGTACTTAAACATCAAAGCCTACATCCGATGCATCATAAAAAAGTGGATCCCAAAGGATTTGAAGGGGATAAGCTACCCTGTTAGAAGGTAAAGTTTTCAGTCTATGGGCCTCATTAATCCAATTTGCTACTCTATTCGATTTCTTGAGTAGTCTACTAAAGTAATATGCTTGAACCGGCCCATAACATTGAGAGCTTCTATGATAAGGGCTTCCACTTCCCACAAAGGCTGATCTGAATTGTTAACTATGTTCACCAAGGTCAAATAGTCAAACTTGGGTACAATTACTTCCATCTTCTTTGCTTCGAGGAGAGAGAGTGCCGCAACCAAGCCTAAAGTTTCAGTTTGGATCGCAGAAGATACCGATGCTGATTTTGCCACTCCGTCGACCAAAGCTCTCGACGCATCAGAACAACGCAGGCTAAATATCTAGAATTTGATCCTTCAATGAAGGAGCCATCAAAATTGGCTTTTAAAGCTTGGTCCTTCGGAGGTTTCCATCTCTGAGGTAGGGTTTCCTCTTCTGAAATGGCTTCCTTTTCTCTAAGTTTCCACTTCCTCTAGTTTTTGAGCATGTTGTGTGTTGATTCAACAAGAAAATTTGGATTTGGGCGTCTATTTCGAAAGATAAAGTCGATTCTTGCTCTATACGCAAACCACAAAACACTTGCGACCATCTCAAAGAAGGTATGTTTATTGCTTTCTCCTTGAATTTCAGCAGCCATTCTTCAAGTCTCAATAATCCGACTCGTGAGATCTGAATTTGCAATGTAGGGTTTGCCCAGATCAGGAGGTCCAAGGACAGAGCAAGAACCAGTGCGCTATTGTTTCTAGTTCTAAGTTGCAAAATGGGCACAAAGCATTAGGTATTATGTTTCTCCTGCATAAATTAGCCTTGGTTGGAATTGCGTTTTGACATAAACTCCGAGTAAAGATTCTGACTTTTGAGAGGGGGCGGGGCCTGGGAGGGTTTCTATATGCCAAATTTTGTTCCATGACTCCTGGGGTGGCTAGAATGATGTTGATATTTGCTCTCCTGTGTTCTGCGAGACATCTTTTCAGTCTTTATTATAGGCTATTTACTGTGAAATCACCTGATTCAATACCTGTCCACACCAACTTGTCTCGTGCATGTTGAGTTTTTAGAGGGATAGCAAGTATATCACTAATAATTTGCTCATCAAAAAGTCTACGAAGAGTTTGTTCATCCCATTTATCTTCCGCTTTTAGAATTAATTTAGCAACTCGAGTGGGTTCACCGTAGTTGACTGGTCCACCAAGAATATCTCTTTTTAGCCATCTATCTTCTCGTATGTTAATATTCTCCCCATTACCTACTAACCACATAATTGAAGATGGAATTGCTTCTTTGCCCATCAAGATACTTTGCCAACCCTAAGAGGGTTGGGATCCTTTTTCGGCCCTCCAAAATGAACCATTGGAGAATTAGATCCCTTTTAAAATTTGACACCATAAAGAAGGTGTTTCTTGAGAAATTCTCCAGGCTTGTTTTCCAAGCAAGCCTTATTAAAAGATATTAGGTCTCTAAAGTCCATTCCTCCTGAATTTTCCCTCAATTTCAATATCTCCCATCTTCTCTAGTGTAGCCTTGATTTAGATTCACTGTTTTTCCACCAAAAGGAAGCTATTCATCTTTCAATATATTTGCATATGAAAACCGAGATTTTAAAAATAGACATGGCCTATTGAGGCAATGCTTAAACCACCGTCTTGAGGAGGATTTCTTTTCCAACTTTTGAAATCAAGTTTTCGTTCTAGCCCTATAATTTCATATTCTCGACTACAGGGACTCTCAGTTCATTTGTCATGTTTCTTATCCAAATTTGTGGACACCCTTTATTAAATGAAATGCCTAACTTATTCAAATTGATAACTTGTCCAAAAACATAGCAATATTGATTCAGAATTAGAGCTAGGTTTTGACATTCTCTTACTATTTCAACTAGGAAGAAAATAGAATCATTTGCAAATAATAGGTGAGAGAGTGTTGGGAAGTGCCTGTTTTATTTTATCCCAGTAATAGTGCCCTACTCAATTGCTGTTTTAATTACAAATGACAATGAATTTGCCATTAGTATAAAAAGAGATATGGGAAGATAGGATCACCTTGTTGAAGCCCTCTAGAGGGCTAGAAGAAGGGTATAGGCTTTTTGTTGAATTTTACACTGAGTGAAATAGTTGTGGCACAAGTCATCACCCCATTAACCCACATCTCACCGAACCATATTTTCAGCATACATGCCTCCAAGAAATCCTATTCCACTTTGTCATATGCCTTCTTCGTATCAAGTTTTAAAACAGCTTGAAACTTCTTTTTTCGATCACATATTCTCAATTGATAAAGGACCTCCTGAACTATTAGAATATTATCTTGTATTGGTCTTCCTCCCACAAAAGCACTTTACTTAGCACCTATGATCTCAGGTAGCCATGGTTTTAATCTATTTGCCAAGACTTTCAAAAAAAAAATTGTACACAAAGTTGCACAAACTAATGGGTCAAAATTGATCCAAACTCTTGGGGTTAGGCACTTTTGGGATCAATGTAATGTAGGTTTTATTAATCTCTGGATTAAGATACCCAGTCTCAAAGAAGTTCCTCATTGTTTGAAACAACCCTATCTTGAGATCTTTCCAACATAGTTTATAAAATTGACCATTAAGATAATCTAGACCTGGTGTTTTCAAGGCTCCCATCTCAAATACAGCCCTTTTTACCTCCTCCGTCGTCACTCTTGAGGTTAGCTTTTGGTTCATCTCCTTCGTAAGAAGGACAGGGAAATTTTGTACACATAGGATCTAAATATCGCATGCCCACGGTATATATAGCTCTTCAAAAAATTCTGTTATCATCTTCTTAAGTTCTCTAGGCTCATGAATCCAGTTATTTTCTGACTTTTTCAATGTTGAAATTCTGTTCCTCTTCCTTTTTTGTATTGTTGTTAGGAGTGTGCATGGTCCGGGCGGGCGGTTCTTGACTTAGAATCGGGAACCGCCTGCTAAGGACCGGTTCCGAAAAATTGGAATCGGGATCCATCCGTTTGTTGCATGGATCCACTTGGGAACCAGACCGTCGGTCCGGTCTGATTCCCGGGTGGATCCATGGAATCGGTCTCATTGACCACGAGATGAAAATCTTAAGCTAAGGAAAACCAAACATCAAAAGAGAGGACATCATTGATCTCAATTCTCAAAGCATCATCAAAGCAAGCTAAAAAGTTTCAGCTCCCCAGTTAAACATCTTCGATGAAATGTTTGTGAGCTCCAACTGTAGAGCTTGACCTCCTGGATAGAACATTTGAAAAAGCAATATATATCATGATCATAATGTCTGAACACACAGATGGATTTGGCATTTCAATCTAAAAGAAAGAAAAGAAGGGCTTAAAGAGGCAGCTTAATGGATCCATTTAGTCAACTTTGGAATATAATCCAAACGAGACAAGCTTAATTTGATCAAACTATACATAACACCCAACAAGTTATCGGATATATAATTATTTTTCGTGCTCTTTAGTCAAAAGGGTGAATATTTTTATTTTTTGGTCATAAAAGGGTGAATGATTTCAAAGGTAAAATTTAACTATGAAATTTAGAAGGTAATTTGATTGGATTTGTGGAATGGATATTTAAACTTTACAAAATATAACAAAAACAAGTCTACAGTCAATGATTTTAAATTTGATTTGGTGAAAAGTTGAACCTAAAGCAGAAAGTAGTTATTAGCATCCCCAAGATTTTTCATTGGACCAAATCAATAATTGGTGCAGTCTCTGCAATATATATGAGGAAAAAACATGGGATTACCTCATCTCTCACAAGTTGACATACAGAGCCATGGCCATGTTTCAAAACTTTGTTTGCATGAAGATACAAACATTAAAGCAGCATGAATATATTAAAAATTAATCAGTCCGGTCTGGGTGGACGGGTGGGCGGGTTCGCCCATGGAACCGGGAACCGGACCGGTACCCACCGATTCCCATAAATTGGAACCAGGAACCGGACCGGTTCCCTCAAGAACCATCGGTTTCGGGCGGATCCCGATGCTTTTGCACACCCCTAATTGTTGTGGTGTGAAAGTACCAAGTGTTCTTATCTCCCCATTTTAGCCAGTTGATTCTTGAATTCAAGCCTCAATACATCTCCTCCTGTCTCTAAGACTGCTCAATTTTTTCAGTTAGTTGTTTCACCTTGTCTCTTGCAAAAGTCAAATTTTGTGCATTAAGTACATGCTGGATTTCCCCTTTTAAAACATGAATCTCCTTAATATTATTAAAGAAAGCCTTCTTGCTCCACTTATCTAGCTCTTTAAATAAAGCTTTCAACTTACGGGCTAAGCTCAAATTACCAAAAGGAAGAGAGTATACCTGCTTTACAATTTTTCCACTCTTCATTTTCAGTTCAAAATGCTTCAAACTTGAACAACTTGATTCTCTTCATTGGTGTAGCAGATGATAGCAGTAAAATAGGGCTATGAGTAATGCGAACGCTTCAGCTTCAGGGTACAAAATTCTCCACTCAATGCTACAAGTTATCCGATCCTACCTCTCTTATACATATTCCTCTCCTTCGTGATTATTAGCCCAAGTGAATACAAGCATTTAGAAAGTCTCTAAAGGTATTTGACCAATATGTTTTGGCCATTCTTTTACCCACCTTCTCCCAATAATACAAAATCTCATTGAAATCCCTTAAGCATAGCCAAGGTAATTTTTCCAGTGAATTTAATCCCTGAATGTTCTTCCATAAAGCCAACTACGCTAGCTTAACTTACATAAAAATAAGCATATATTAGAACATATTTTTCAGTCTCCAAACAAGTGCATTGTTTATTTAGCACGATGAAGAACAAGAGCAAAAGTCAGACATCAGATTTTTACTCGTTAAAGACGCTAGATATATTGTATAATATCACGTCCATCACATGCAGTTCACCAACCGCCACTAAATGCATTCAACTTCAGGTCCTAATCCGAAATCTTGTACTTATGCAAAAGCTTTGTACTACCATAATACGGATGAACTATTTTTCTATATCACGTTCCTAGATCAAAGAGCATAACGTTGCAGCATTGAGAGCCAGAGTTTCCATCGTTAATCAAGAAGAAAATTCGATTCAGCCTAAAAAGGACAAATACATAACTCGATGACAAACGATTCAAACCCGATGTGTGTGTGAGAGAGAGAGAGAGAGAGAGAGAGAGAGAGAGAGAGAGAGAGAGAGAGAGAGAGAGAGAGGATAATTAGGTGGGCTGGACAAAATGCAAAGATTAGGCGCGAGTCATGTTTCCCTTTGAATTTCATTAGCGTCGCGCTTTCCGCATAACGTCTTTCATTGCGGTTCCGGATTTATCGCAGCTCCAGAGTCGTGGAAGCGACGGCTTCCTAAAATCGCGATGAACAAAGGGTAGGCATATCCACACTTTGTTGTAGCGTAACAATGACAAGCAATAGTAAGGTAAATATGAAAGTCATAGAGACAAAATAGAAGGTTTGAATCACGTACGACGAGGTTAAAAGTTGAGTAAAAGTCGTTTTATTTAGAAATTAAACTGTTAAGAGGATGGTACAATGACATTGAGGAAAGCCTAACGTATGTGAACCTAATATTTGCGACTTTTCGACAGAGGATCATCGAAATTCCACCCCCCTCCCAAGAAAAAAAAAAGGTACATGAAAGGAGAATATGAGGGATCTAAGTTGAGACATGACTCTCAAATATGATTTATTTTTCGGCAAAGCTTTGATATCATGATGAACGATAAAAGATGGGTGTTTCTAATTTGCATCACTATATCAAATTTGAAAGGTATTTATATTACAAGAGATGATTATTGGACATACGTCATTTGATCTATAATTTATAACCTATAATCTTTGTTCTTTGTTGTTCATGTATGTTAGTCCATTGCCTCACCATGGAATCACATGATTGGAAAGGTTATCAACTTTATCCTTGGTGTACTAATCTAATGTACAGAGGACAAGTAGATCACATTCAACGTAAAATATATCAATTTCACAAACTATTCTTAATCCGCTTGAATGTTATTTTCTCTTAAAATTCTTTCTTCTCCATTGCGAAAATCATGTTGACTGGGAAGGAGTCAGCATTTCTTCTATTAGAAACTTATGAACAATAAATTTTCTCCCCTCTGAAAGCGACCACCACGTGGCCCCAACCCAGTAACCTATCAAGAATCAACGTCTTAATCCTATTTATATCCGGCTGATGGCGATACCCACGTGGACGTTTTCCATCACGTTTGAAATATGAGGATTGTGAAATCGAATCCATGGAAAAAATCGAACCACTGTCGTGCACCTTCTCGAATGGAGAAAATTCTTCTCCTCGATCGCCGACCAATGATAATAATTACACTTATTACATCCAATTGTTGTCAAGTTTGTTGATTTAAAAGGAAAAATTTTGGACAACCTCGAATTAAGACAAAACGAGCGTAGATGCTCCGGATCTGAGCTTTTGTCATCGACGTGTTAAACGATGCCCGCAAATTCAGCCTGCGAAGAAACCCTAATTCTCGCCACTCATTGCGTAGCGGGAGTCGCTCTTTTTCTTCGAAAAAGGTCGAGAGGAAATTGATAAATTAAAACTGAAGTGACGGTGCGAGGACGATCTTCAACGGTCCATAACCTCCATTAACGGCTGCATCAACGAACATGTCTCGCTTTCGTGACGAGGGTTTTGCCCTGTTTTTGTCTCTGCTGGATGCTGCAGGCAGTCCTTAAATGCTGGTGACTCGTAGAAACCCTAGATGACTCTACATCGAGTCATTCGCGACAGGATTGCCTGATTTCGTGGGAGTATGTATGTGCGGCGTGGAATAACTTGCTTCTCTTCTTACTATTATTTATTTATTTATTTCAGATACAATCATACATTAATAAGTCAATTCTCGCAATATACTATATCAACCTCACAATTCTTGTTAAATACATATATTATCGACACCATGACTGGACATTTCAGCTTAGGAGATTATTGAATTTAACCCGTGACGCTTATATTCACCTTTGAATGTATATAGTAACTTGATCAATTAATAAATTCGAGAGCTAATCTCTTTTTCCCCTAGAACATGTGTGCCTATTTTGTCTTAATCAATCAATTGGAGGAACGTGTTGGCCAAAAGAAATTGTTGGTAAAATGTCAACTTTGATCGTCTGCTCGAGACGTTGGACAATAATATAAACGAAGCAGTCCCTATCGCATGGGACGATATTTATTCGGGTGGATAACTGCTTTTTAGACTTAGCCGCTTGGACGAACCCCAAAAAATCGTATGCCCGGACAAACTTGAGGACATTGGATGTCCAATCAGAGAGATTTCCGCTCTATCACCTCCAAATTTTTTGACAATAAACAATTTCGTTCATAGTCTTCTCAAGGTACGTGTGCGCAAGTTTCAATTGCATTAAGAAAAATTCCGTAAACATACATAGGTCGGTTCATGACCACCGCATTCTTATAGATAAGATTGCTTTTTTCCCCTATATATACTTTTATTTTCTGTATTTTCTAACAGTTACATCGTAATTATTAACCTTCTGGTTCCTCAACATTACATAGAATACATAAAAAAAGACCAACTATGCCTAAATTCTGGATTTGCAGTTGTGGCCGTGCTTCTCAATGATAAAGTTGGACGGTGGACCTAGACCTTCCAACAGAAAATTCAACGGGTAACAGTTTCATGTGTCAAAGAATTGGACAACTTTAGTTTGGTAATCTCGGTGGACCTAGACCTTCCAACAGAAAATTTAACGGGTAACAGTTTCATGTGTCAAAGAATTGGACAACTTTAGTTTGGTAATCCTAGAATTATGGTTTATGGCCATACGAGCCTAACAACCTAGAGGCCAACCGAACACTTTGTATGCCCCATGAATAAGTTAAATCTAAACATGTGGCTTGGGCAAAGTGACCTTGCCCTAGAGTAGTTTACACGCACTTTGTGGGATTTAAAAAATTAATTCTAGCTTCTGAGCTGGAAATTCCTAGATGCCTCAATTAACTATGCAAATCTCGAGATATCTCTTCGATAATGTTATGCAAATAGTATAAAGATAGATGAATTTTTTTCTTATATCTTACTCCCCATAGTCATATAAGAATTTGTCGGCATGGAAAATTAAAAAAGACTAAGGGTCCTTTCATTTCGCGAAAAATGACTTCTGGGAAAATGTTTTTCGGATTTTTCAGTGTTCGTTTCATGGAAAATGAACTAGTCAAGGAAAATGTTTTTCATCATTGAAAAAAACAACCTTAAAGTGAGGAAAACGTTTTCCACTTTTGAAAAGTGGAAAACATTTTCCATGACTTCTTCCCTCTTACTTCTTTTTATTAATACATTTTTGTTTTATTTTTATGCTTTCTTTTTATTTTTTATTTTTTTTAAAATCAAGTTTTTAATTTCTTTTCTTTTCTTTTTTTCCTTTTCATCTTCTTCTTTGGCGGTGCCGTTGACCGACCACGGTGGCGTCTGGCGACTGGCCACAAGCCAGCGGTTGGCGACCTCGCTGGCCTCACTTGAGGCCGGCGAGGCTTCGCCTAGCTCAATCTGGTAAAGCTGAGATTGGGCCTGCGTCAGATCGGGCGAGGCGGAGCTCTCGCCGGCCTGGGCGGAGCTCGCGGCTCGCTAGATCCGGCGAGCTGGGCGGGGCTCGGGCCTCGCCCGAGCTCGCCAGAGCCCGGCGAAGCTTGCGGCAAGCTCGGGCGAGATCGGTCGAGCCTCGAGCTCGCCGGATTTGGCCACCGGGTCTTGGTCGGCCGCCGGGCAGCCGACCATCATCAGGTAGGAAGGAGGCGCCGGCGGCGAAAGGAGGAAGAAGGAGGAGGAAGGAGGCGTTGGCGGAGGAAGAAGGAGCAGGAAGGAGGAAGGAAAAGAAAAAAAGAAAAAGAAAAAGAAAGAAAAAATAAAAAAATTCGATTTAAAAATATAAATAATTAAAAATTCATTTAAAAAAATATATAAAAGTTGAAATTAATTTTTTGGTCAATTAAAAATATTAAAATTCAATTTTTGATAATTTTTCCCAAACAATTAAATGAGCTAATGAACGGTGGAAAATATTTTCCGCTCAAATTTTAGATTTTGGCCGAACACCGGAAAATAGAGTCATTTTCCTGGAAAATGACTTCCAGGAAAATGTTTTCCAGAAACATAATATTTTCCCCGAAACGAATGGACCCTAAGATTAAATGTTCCAAATTATATTTTCTATATACGTGGAATTATGTTATGGAGCCGGAAGTGCCTCTTGCCATATTTTGATAAACCTTCTCCCAGCCTAAGAAACATGCCTGGTTCTCTAATCTCAAAGAAAAAGAGGAGCTAGATCTCGCCTTTAGAATGATTTAAAGTAATTGCAGTTAGCTTAAAGACATTCGTAGATGTCGATTGATCAATGCTTTTGGAAGTACTAAGAGATGCGCACGCATACGTGCGATATCCAAACTATTTCCGTTGACCCTCATGAAAATCTGCGTACAGACCCTTGTTGCTAATTCTTTATTTGCCGTAAAATCTGCATGAATCCATACTTCAACGATTCAAACATCCCACGATCCGTTGCCGATATAGTTACGGAGATCATTGCGTCAGATTATTCAGCTTGCAAGAAAAGTTATAGCGCGAGCAAACCATATAAAATAACAATAAATAATGGCAAAAACTATCGCCGAAAATTCTCCAATGACGACAAGGACTCCGATTTAGTGGAGTTTTGTGCTCTCAATTTGACTATAAATACCCGCTCGTTGTGCTCCCAAATTGAGTGCAAGAAATCAAACTCCTGACCAAAGTGTCTCGAGAATCACATGGCGCTTCTTCAATCTCCATCGATTTGCTTCCCTCTCGCCCTTCTCCTTTCTCTCCTCATAAACTCGTCTCACTGCTTCAAACCCAAATCGCTTAACATCTCGAAAGTTCAGTCCAACGGTGATTGGTCGCCGGCAGGTGCGACGTGGTACGGGAGTCCCAACGGCGCTGGAAGCGATGGTAATGGAATGACAATATATTTTTATTTGGTCAATTCACCTGGAGTAAAAGATCTTTTTACGCAAGCGTCGTTGGTCTCATCACACGCCTTTCAGTAATTTTGACTTATCAAGTCTTTCGAGTATAAATCGGTTCGGACATATGAGTAGCTTAGGTCAATCGCTTAATCGTGATTGATTTTGGCTTTGTACCAAACACATATAGACTTAGAGGTCAAACTGGAATCAAGTACAACGCTAGACAATACTACTCTAGTAATTGCACATTTCACCTGATCTGCAAATATACATACATACATATATATATATATATATTATACATACATATATAATATATTATATATATATTATACATACATATATAATATATTATATATAATATGCTTTGTATGATATTTTGTACGTAGGTGGTGCATGTGGGTATGGGAGTGGGGTCGACCAAGCTCCATTCTCTTCAATGGTGTCCGCAGGAGGGCCTTCTCTTTTCAAATCAGGCAAAGGATGTGGAGCTTGTTACCAGGTTTCTCTCTTGCTAGAAAAGTGTTTCTCGAATTATTTTTATATTCGCCGTCATCGGAGAAAATTTGCCACGGACAAAGTTAAAATATGTTCACGAGATAAGCTTTTCCTAAATTAACAATCGTGGAATAGAATTCATGAAATCATCTACTGCGGCACGCTTTCAAGACTCCCATTAAAAGTAGTTTAAATTCTTCGTATTTAAATAGATTATTTGACTCGGTCCATATTGTCCTATTCAAACAGATTATTTAGTAGTAGTTAGGAAGTGCAGTCTTTTGAGCTCTTGTTGATTAAATTTCAGGTGAAATGCACTGAAAACGCGGCTTGTTCCGGGAACCCGGTGACGGTCGTTATAACTGATGAATGCCCTGGTGGCCCTTGTGTCGCTGAATCTGCTCACTTCGATTTGAGTGGCACGGCTTTTGGAGCCATGGCGAGCTCCGGCAAGGCCGATGAACTTCGCAACGCTGGGGTGCTGCAAATTCAATACCAAAAGTCCGTACGGTTGATCCTTTAGAGTGAATTCCAATTTTAACAGGCGCAGAGGGAAAAAAGGAAGATAAAACGCTTTGAAAAGTGCTTTAAATTAACGAGAAACTTTGCTTTCACCTGACTTATACTAATCAGCAAATAGTCTAACTTGCTTATTAAAAGTCTATTTATGTGCACATATTTACAATGCCAAGCAGAGTAGAGTGCAATTTCCCCGGCGCGAAGGTGGCATTCCACGTTGACTCTGGCTCGAACCCCAACTATTTCGCTGCGCTAATTGAGTACGAGGATGGGGATGGCGAGCTCGGCTCCGTCAACCTGAAGCAGGCTCTAGACTCTGACTCTTGGCTTCCGATGCAACAGTCGTGGGGCGCGGTTTGGAAGCTGGATGGCGCGGGCCAGCTGCGCGCCCCATTCTCGATCAAGCTCACCTCTCTTGACTCCGGCAAGACCCTGGTTGCCAACAACGTGATCCCCGCTGGGTGGCAGCCCGGACAGACGTACCGGTCGGTCGTCAACTTTGCTGTCTAAGGGTTGTGCGTGGTTTGCTTGGGAGACGAAGAAATGGAGATTGATCGTCAGTTAATTTGGCTGTGTGTGTTTTATGTGATAGGCAAAAAGAAAATATTGGATGGTGTGGAAAAAGAAAGTATTTTGCTTTTTCCACTCTGTTAATCTAGTCAGCTATGAGCTACCTCTTGGAAAAGAGAGTAGTAGTGATAAATGAATGGTATTGTCCTTTGAAAATCAAGAATGATTTACGTATTTGAAGCTTGAAAGCTTTTATGTTTTGCACCAATATAAGTACCACTTCCAAAATGGATGGTCATAAATTGTGTCAATCTATATGCAAATGGGTATTTTCTTCACTTTGAAAAAAATGAAATTTCTCAATGAAAATTATAATTTCTTAGAAACCATTTGTAATACATATTCATAAATAAAACTAACGAGCCCGACCTTTCAACATATTCCTATCACTCCCAACTATCACTACTTTGATTCATTTCTAGGAAATCAACCTCTTGTGCGTCGAGTTTGTACTTAATACTAGCCCCAATAATATATGTGAAAAGAAACATCATCATTGAATTTTCAGTTCAATCCCGATAAAACTATTGACTAAAATTTAAGTTCAATCTCCATCAAGGTACTCTTGGACTACGTAGGATGGTCGATGTTCACGTCAATAATTTCTAGCTAAAATTGACTCGAAGGACTACATTAACAAATCATCAAAAGGTTTAAGTGGCAAAATTTTGAGATTTTGAACTGAAGTGACATTCACGTAATAGATTTAGATTCTTTATTTTTTTTTCTTTTTTTTGTTAATCAAGTCAGATGAACGTCATTGACATGGACAAAGAAGAGCTGGGTATTGATGCAAACTAGTTTCTCGCCACCATTAAAAGGGTAAGTGATTTAAGGTGCGCATGATAACCATTCTATTTTTCTATTTCTCTATTTTTCAGTTCCTTGGGATAGATTTGAAACAGAAATTTGTTTGGTGACACAATTTCATTTTTTTAAATTATTTCTGGAACAACTTTCTACTTCAAAAATAGATTTGGACTAGAACTCAGAAGTTAAAATATTTACCTTTTCTATTTCTAGAACAAAAGTGAGTAATGAAAACTCTTCTCGTTGTTTACTCTCATCACTTCCCTCCACCCACTCATCGCCCATGGGTTGTAGGATGCCTGCCGCTGACCACCGTATGTCAGATGCCTGCCGCCGGTCGCTCATCGCTGGTTTTCGAACGCCCGTTGCCGGCCCTTGGACTTCGGCCATCTACTACTAATCGCCGATCGTTCACCACCGATTGCCCGCTGGTTGCTGGCTACTGCCTGCGTGCCTCCTGCCGTCGATTGTCGGTCACTGGTGACCCCCCTGTAGTTGTTGGCCGTCAGAAGCCAAACGCCTCCCACCACTACTTGGGGAGGGGGGGGGGGAGAAATTTTGTGTTATTATTAAACGAATTTCTATTTCAAGAGCGGAAATTTTATAAGGTTATCAAATGCATATTTCTGCTCAAAAAATTATCTGGAGAATGAAAATAGAAAAACTAATTTCTAGTCAGAAATTGATTTCTAGAATTGAATGGTTATTATACATGCCCTTAGTGTCCAGCGAATATTGTTCTTTGATAGTTGACCTCGGTGTAGACGCGAAGTGCATCATCAGTATCCTCAGAAGTCATTCAAGAATTCCGGGCCAAAGATGAAGAAAGTCAGCGAGTTCATGAAGGATGTTATGCTGCATTTGCGGTTCTTCATCCAAAGCCTACGTAAGGCATTTGGAGGCTTTTGCCTTCTTTTTGTTTTTTTGTTATTTTTTGATCATGTATTGCAATCCCTTCTGGCTTCTCCTGCTCTTCAATTTCTTATACCTTCACTATCCTGTGATACAATGTTGTTAAACCCAAACTTTATACTTAAGCTCGCTTGCCTTCAATTTTGAAGGTAACCAACCGAGCGATGAAATCGTTCTAGACATCAACTCAAAAACCCCAGATCTAGTTTGCGTTCCTTTCTCGAATGTCCGTCAGCTGTTTAACACACAAGGACTACGGCTGTGCCGCAATTTCTGATCTGTTGAAGTCAAGCGACAATGAATGTGGTACGTTTCACAATTCTCCGACTCATGTAATTTTAACATAAATAACATGTTACTGCCGTGTGGTACGATTGTCATATAAAATACCCTCTTTGGTCTTTAGTTGCGAAGCACTTTTGGTACTTGGGGCCCAAAGGCTTAAGCTACATTTGACTATTTCTCGTTTCCCTTAAGATGGATTAATGGGTTTGATATGAGACCATGTATTTGGGCTCATTTGGATCCAAATGAGGCTCGTAGGGGTGTGCAACCGGACCAGGTATACTTGGCAACCGGACCGGCCCACCCGAAAAATAGGATCGGGAACTAGTTCCCAAAATTCGGAACCGGTTTGAATTGGTTTGGGAACAGGTTCCGAGCAAATATCCACCCGGGAACCGGATCGATCGGACTGATTTGGGAACCGGTTTATAAACCCAAAAGACCAAAACACTATCTTTTCCCCCCTAATTTCTAATCTTAGAAGTGCATTTTTCCTCTTACACGGCGCTCCCCCATCGTTTCTCTTCTTCGCTTGCTTCCCTCCCTCACTAGCTCACTGTCGCACCATTCATTGCATAGGATTTTTGCTTTGCCTTATGATGTTTGTTTATGATAATTAACCTTGTGAATCCTTAGTTTTGTTTGGTCAAAAAGTTAATGTACTTATTGATTATATGTGTATAATGTTTCAATATAAAATAGGAGGATTTCGTTATTTTCTCACATATTAATGTAAAATTCGAAACCATATAGGATATTGGGCAGTTGCAAAATAGGTTCAAGTGAAAAAAGGGTTGACTTTGGAACTGGACCGGAAAAATAGGATGGTTCCAAAATAGGGTCCAGTACAAATAGGGTTGTGTACAAGATTCAGGTTTGCAAACTACTCACCCTGGACCTGATCACCCTAGGGGCTCATAGTATCCTTTCCCTAGTTTAATGAATCCACAATAGGGCTGCTGCTTTTTAGTTTAGGAAAAATATATCACACATTTACCTGTTTGAGATTTTTTGTAATATAACCCTTTAATCTATTGAATTGACCAAACATAGAAGCATGTCCAAGTGGGAGAAACCAATGAAGTAGAGAATTGCCATAGGATAACAAGTATATTACCGACACTAATAAAATGCCACCGATGATATTGAAAATTGCTGCTAATAATCTTTAAAATATCGCTAAATGCATCTTATCGTGCCAATTTCAGAAATGATGCTAATGTAGTGTAAAAAACGTTCGATATTGTTGTAGTGAGTTGGCTTGAGAGATAGTTCTCAATGATAGGGAAACTTTAGTTCTTTGCCATTTACTGTAGTGAGTAGGAGCAAATTTATTATTAACAAAAAATATAACCAATATACAATTGAGACGAAACTCACTTTTGACTTAAGCGTATAGAATATGGATAGATACATTTGTAACTTCTATATATATGGTAGTTGTCGCGACCTACCCTCGGGGGGAGGGAACAGGTTTAGGGGTATTGCCTAAAAGATGGGCTTAAGGCCTATGATTAGGCGCAGGCTCTCCCAAGCCCGTACCCCGCGTGACGTTGGGATATTTTTTTTAAGAATTTCACGTAAAAGGAGTCGCCACTAGCCTATTGGGGTCGGCTAGAAACCAAGTGAGGCATGGGAGCGTGCCTCACTTCCTACGTAACCAGAGAATTTAGGTTCGGGGACTTGATTACACTAATTGACCAATTAGTGCCCTTTCGGTACCTAATCTTGTTCGCCCTTTTTTTTTTTTTTTAAATGATTTTTGGCAGACAGTTTGAATTGATTTTATACTTATCCACTAACATGCAAGGTGACCATGCAGGTGCGCAATCATTAAAGTCATAATCATAACTAGCAAGATCCTAATTGCATTAAAAATTAAACATTTGCAATTAAACTTAGATAGATATGCGAATTAAACATGCACTTGTCGAAATAAAAGCAAATAAATATCTAATTACACTAAGAATGCGAAAAGTAACAACTCTTGACCAACCCCCAACATTTTTGGATTTTCGAGATTTTTAATTAAAAATAAAAAATAGAAATAAAAAAAAATTATTTAATTTTTTTTAATTTTTTTTTTGGTTTTTGTAATTTTTAATAATTTTTGTAATTTTTTTGTAATTTTTGTAATTTTTTGTAATTTTTAATAATTTTTAATAATTTTTGGATTTTCGAAATTTTTTAATTAATTTTTTTTTGAATTTTTGAATTTTTTTTAATGCTTTTAGAGTTTTGAATTTTCATAAATATTTTTGAATTTTTCGATTTTTTTTTTTGAAAATTTTTGAATTTTTAATATTTTCTTAATATTTAATTCGAAAAAAAAAAAAAATGGATCCGGATCGGGTAAACCCAAACCCGACCCGCGGACTCAATCCGAACCGGATCCGGCATTTTTTAATTTTTTTTTAAAAATAAATAACAATAATAATAATAATAATTATTTATAAAAAAAAAAAAAAAAAGCTGCGCACTCCCCCTGGCGAACTCTCCTTCCCGAGGCTTTCTTTTGCTTTGGTTTGACTCTTTTTTACTTTTTCCTTACTTTTCTTTTTCTTTTGGTTTTCCTTTTTTTTTATTTTGCTTTTGGTCTTCTTCTTCGTGGGTGCCCCTGCACGCCCGAAGCTTTTCCTTTCCAAAACCCAGCTTCACCAAAAACTCAGCCAAACAACAATGCATGATTATTTCGCTAGAATCGCATGAAATCGCAACGAAAACCTAAAAAAAAAGGCACGGCTCCGCATATATATGACCAAATACGGATCCGAATGAGATTAAACGCAAGTTGTTTCTCAGTTTTCTTTGAGACATTTTGTCAAACACATGGTCTACGCTACCAAACCCGAAGGATTTCGGCTCCACCGAACGCCGAGCATGCTTCAAGGGTCTTAAATATAACGTAGGAGGACACGGGAGCAAAGTGCAAAGGCAACGTGGACCGGAGCTCGCGCGAACCGGTCGGTCGTGAGCTCCGGCCCAACGTTTTCTAGAAACGAGACAACGGTTCAAGAGGCTTACCTCGTCCGGTGATGGGCTATGGCGGACAGCGGCGGGCGGGCGGGCGGACCTCTGGCGACAACGAGCTACTCCCTCGATCTCTCTGGTTCGGTCTCTCTCTCGCTTCAATCTCCCTCGATCTCTCTCTGTTTTTTTTCTCTCTCGCTTCAATCCCCTTTTTATGCTCGGCCAACAAGCGCGCATGGTCCCCTGCCCCCGCCAGCTGCCTTGCCGGCCTGACTCCGACCCTAGGATCACGCTGCGCGATCTGCTGCTCGCCATCCGTTTCTTCTCTCTGACTTGTACTCCTCTTTTTTGCAGGGCGTGGCCGGCGTGAGGAGGAAGAAGACTAGCGTGCGGGCTGGGCTTAGAGAAAAGTAAATGAAGTTGGGCTTGGCCCAAGCGAAAACACATACAAAGGAGTGGAGAAAAGAGAAAAAAAAAGGTGTCAACAGCTGCCCCTCTTTGAATGTAACCTCGAAGAGGTTGCAGTCAAAGACAGAAGACACATGAATTATTTTAGTGATAGAAAGACCCTAGGTGCATATGCATATATTAGGTTGACGAAAAGGACTCATAACTATGGAAACGCGTCTTGTCAATAAGGGGAAGAAAGACCCCAGGATACAAAGCTCTCGGGGTCATATGAAGTGAGGAAGACTCCAGGATACAAGGCTCTCCGGGTCGTAAGAAGTGATGAAGACTCCAGGATACAAGGCTCTCCGGGTCATATGAAGTGAGGAAGACTCCAGGATACAAAGCTCTCCGGGTCATATGAAGTGAGGAAGACTCCAGGATACAAAGCTCTCCGGGTCATATGAAGTGAGGAAGACTCCAGGATACAAAGCTCTCCGGGTCATATGAAGTGAGGAAGACTAAGGTCTCATCGTGTAAAAACGAGTATTAACCGGGTGGCGAACAAGCGTAGTTTACGGATGAACCCACCAATCTTGGAAAATGACATGGTTTAAGGCTAACCATGAACCTTTGTTTTTTTTAGGGAAGCGCCCGCTAACCCTTTAGAAAACTGCATGGCTTCACTGATGAACCCTATCAAACTCAACTTGAGCGAATGTTATTAGAGACGTCATCAAGAGACGTATTGGCAATATTGCAACATTAATTGAACAACATAATCAAGCTGAGTCCGACTGCTTTAGAAAAACACTCAATGTCCATTAGCGTCATGTGGCGCAAAACTGTCATCTAGTTCGTGGATATATCATTAATCATCACATTTTCTAGGAGACAAGTTCTCATCAGAATGACTACGACTTGAGAAAAGGCTCATTAAGCATGCCAAGCTAGAGCTTCTTAGTTAGAAAGGGTTTCTCACACACTCTTAATAAAATGGCTACTTGATCCCATTCATTCATGTGGAAGATAATTGGTTGTTGAAGGTGTCTCACATAGCATATGTCAAAGGCTTCCGGAAACATTCGCAATGAGCACAATCTGATCGATCAAAAAGGTATTTTGAAAGGACCGCAATATAGGCTCGGTTAGGGCTTACACAAAGGAATTATTGCTTTGAGACCAATAAAGGAACATTCGTCACTATCTTCATCGGGTTTACAAGCCGAGAGCTTGGAATATAAGACAAGATAAAATTACTTCCACTCCTTCAAGCAGTAGCTTCTTTGTGGTATTCTCATTCGCTCAAACCATCCCAATCAGAAGAGACTTTGGGAAAGGGTTGTAATGTTGGTTTGGGAGAGGCTCAAAAGGCTTAAAATTTTCAAGAGGGTTTTAAGAGTCGGTGATCATCATGGCATCGTGACCCGGTCACTCGACCTTTCGAAAGCATCTGGCTTTTGAAACACTGCACATCTCGAAAGTCCCCTGGTTAATTGTTTCGCACGGGAGCTTTACTCCTTTTTTCTAATTTCCTTTGCACTTGCGGTGATGATGATTTTTTTTTTTTTTACGCAAGCACTTGGACTTTGATATATTATTTTTATAAGATGCAGTCTTTTGGCTCTTTTTTCTTGACGGGCATTGGCCTTGCTTTTACTAGGCACACTGCTTTTTCATGCCCCCTAATTTGTCGAGCTTTTTGCTCTTTGAACTTTTGTAGCTCTCATGACTTTCGAGATGCTTTTCACATTTTCTCATGACTGTCAATTGTATTTGGTCAATTCTTATGCCTTGCCCTAATGCAGGGAGATGATCACCACTAGGGGTTTAGAAATGAATACTCAGGCCCAAATTGGTTAAAGCAATGGATATCAGTGTTTGGGTAGAGAAAGAAATGCTCTTCTTCACATTGAGATGAGTTAAGCTTTGATGAGAATTCCTCTGAAGCTACCACCAGAAGATTGATGCAAGTGAAAGTAATAGAATCTTTCTTAATATTTCACTCTACAACACGACCGTAACCTCCTGTGTTGCCCCAATGTAGGGTCGCTCTCGACAAGGGTACTTTGAAGAATCATCTCTCTCTCTCTTTTTTTTTTTTTTTGGCCCAAAAGGTTAGCAAGATATTAGCATGGTGTTTGGAATTGACGAAGGGAAGGCCTTTATCATTTCGATCTTTGTGCTCAATGCAAATGAATCATTCGTCCTAAGAGAATGTCGCTCTTCACTCAACTCTCAAAAGTGTTTGAGAGATGTGTTTGGAAATGGCTAGTCTCTTCATCCTAAGCACTCCATGTTTGGCATGGTTAATGTTTCACCCTTTTGCCCAAATAAAGTCATTTCGACGAGCTTTTTTTAGGATCACCGATGTGAAACACGCATAGTGACACTAGAGAATAGGTCACGCGAATCATGTCACGCATTTTTTGTTTTTGTCCTTATTCTTCTTTGTTTGTTTGTTTTGTTTTGTTTTGCCCTTTTATTGATAATTTCGGATTACCTCTCAAGAGAGACATTCAACCGTTTATGCGAGGACTTGGTGGATTCTTGAGTCAATTCTTTCTTCTGCCATTTCCTCGTCAGGCAGTAAGGTACCTGAAACACAAATAGATGTGCGCGTATGCAACATAAACATGATATCTACAATGTTATGCAACACAAATAGATGTGCGCGTATGCAACATAAACATGATATCTACAATGTTATGCATGATGCCATGTGACTCGAATTGTGCATGAAGTGGCTACTCGGCTTTGATTTCACTCATGGAAAGTACTTCTTGACTGCATCAGCGTTTACAGGTCTAGGCAATTCATTGCCATCCATTTCAACTAAAAACATAGCACCACCGGGAAGAATCTTCTTAATGACATACGGCCCTTCGTAGTTCGGGGTGAATTTGCCGCGAGGATCTGGTATGATTGGAAGCACCTTCCTCAGCACTAGGTCGTTGACTTCGAAATGTCTGGGACGCACCTTTCGATTGAAGGCTTTTGCGACTCGTCTTTGATAGCATTGACCATGACATACAGCTTGCAATCTCTTCTCATCGATCATATTTAGCTGCTCATGCCTTTGTTGCATCCACTCAATCTCATCAAGCTTAGACTGGGAAATGACCCTTAGAGAAGGAACTTCAACCTCAATAGGTAAGACCGCCTCCATCCCGTACATGAGTGAAAAAGGAGTTGCCCCTGTAGAGGTGCGGATAGAAGTTCGGTACGCCATTAGTGCATAAGGAAGTCTCTCGTGCCAATCACGATAATTTTCAGCAGTCTTTGACAAGATTTTCTTTATGTTCTTATTCGCCGCCTCCACTGCTTCATTCATCTGAGGGCGGTATGGTGATGAGTTCAAATGTTTAATTCGAAACTCACCGAGCAAACCATCCATGACCTTGTTGTTCAAATTAGTGCCGTTGTCAGTAATGATCGCCTCCGGTACCCCGTAACGGGCAATAATATCGCGACGAATGAACTTAGCCACATTCTTGGCGGTGACATTAACATACGAGTTAGCCTCGACCCACTTGGTAAAGTAGTCTATTGCCACTAAGATAAATCGATGCCCGTTTGAAGCTTTGGGGTTGATGGGCCCGATCACATCAATTCCCCACATTGAAAAAGGCCAAGATTGAGACATTTGGTGAAGTTCATTTGGAGGGGCATTTATCTTGTCTCCATAAATCTGGCACTGGTGACACCGTCGTACATGCTGAATGCAGTCGGACTCCATGGTTAGCCAAAAGTAACCGAGTCGCATGATCTTTCTCGCCAATAAGTGTCCGTTCATGTGAGGACCGCACTCCCCTTCATGTATCTCTTTCATCAAATGGTCAGCTTCTTTAGCGTCGACACACCTTAGCAATGTCGAGTCGAATGACCTTTTATAAAGGACGTCTCCACTGGCGAAGAATCTTGATGCCAGCTTCGAGATATGCTTCCTATCTGCTGCTTCACCTCTTTCAGGGAATTCGCCTTTCTGTAGGTACTTCAAGATATCACTGTACCACGGCTTTCCATCGGGCTCCTCTTCAATTATCATACAATAAGCTGGGCGTCTAAAGATTTTAATTCTTAATGGTTCAATGTCCATGCCTCCAGTTACTCGCAACATTGAAGACAAGGTAGCCAGGGCATCAGCGAACTGATTTTGGGACCTTGGTAAGTATTCGAATGATATTTCTTGGAATTCTTTCGTTAGCTTCCCCAGGAACTCATGATATGGAACCAATTTAGAATCTCGTGTTTGCCATTCACCTTCGGTCTGCAAGATGATAAGGGCTGAATCACCATAAACCTGCAACTTCTGGATCTTCATATCGATGGCAGCCTGGAGACCGAGCACGCACGCTTCGTATTCAGCGATGTTATTCGTACAAGGGAACGTCAATTTAGCGGCGACAGGGTAGTGTTGTTCGTCTGGGGATATAAGGACTGCCCCAGTACCAGATCCAGCTAAGTTAACTGCACCATCGAAGTACATCGTCCATTTGTCGCTTGATACAAGTAAAATTCTCTCTTCCGCATCACTATCTTCATCAGATGTTCCAGCCCCCTTGGAACTTTCTGCTAACATGTCTGCTATGGCACGACCTTTAATGGACTTTTGTCCCAGGCTCTGAACGTCAAACTCTGAAATTAAGATTTGCCACTTGGCCAACTTGCCAACCAATGCCGGCTTCTCTAGGAGATACCTAATGGGATCATTTTCGGTCACCAACAGGATTTGGTGATGAAGTGTGTATTGTCGCAGCCTGTGCAAAACCCAAATCAAAGCCACGCAAGTTCTCTCAACTTCTGTATAATTCCTCTCAGAAATGGTGAACTTCTTGCTTAAGTAGTATATTGCGCATTCTCTCCTATCGTTTGGTCTTTTCTGTGCCAACATGGCTCCCAATGACTCATTATGTATGGTTAAGTACAAGATCAGGGGAATTTTAGGGAGAGGGGGCACTAGGATCGGTGCGTGAGTGAGATAGTGTTTTATTTTCTCGAAGGCGCCTTGGCACTCAGCATCCCACTCAACCTTTGCATTCTTTTTCAGGAGCTTGAAGAATGGTTTCGCTATTTCAGACAGTTGACAGATGAATCTCGCCACATAATTGAGTCGTCCCATCAGGCTGCGGACTTCTCTGGTGGTAGTCGGGGATCGTAAATCACAGATAGCTTTAACTTTTGACGGATCAATCTCTATGCCCTTACCACTGACCATGAACCCCAACAGCTTCCCAGATCTCGCTCCAAAAACGCATTTTGCGGGATTGAGGCGTAGCTTGAATTTCCGAAGACGTTCGAATAACTTTCGCAAGACTTTAACATGATCTTCACCCCGTCTCGATTTTGCAATCATGTTGTCCACGTATACTTCGATTTCCTTGTGCATCATGTCATGGAATAACGTGACCATGGCTCTCTGATACGTTGCCCCGGCATTCTTTAGACCGAAAGGCATCACTTTGTAGCAGAAAGTTCCCCAAGGAGTTATGAATGACGTTTTGCTCCTGTCTTCTTCCTTCATACGGATTTGGTTATATCCAGAAAAACCGTCCATGAAAGAGAATAACTCAAATCCTGCTGTGCTGTCAACTAGAACATCGATATGCGGGAGTGGAAAGTCGTCCTTGGGACTTGCTCGGTTCAAGTCGCGGTAGTCAACGCACACCCTGATTCGCCCATCTTTCTTCATTACCGGCACGATATTGGCTACCCAATCAGGGTAGCGCGTCACTTCGATAAAATCTACTTTCAGCAACTTCATCACTTCTTCTTCGATCTTCTTGGACAACTCTGGTTTAGTTCTCCTAAGTCTTTGCTTCTTAGGCGGCACACTAGGATCCGTCGGCAAAGCATGCTCCACAATTTCAGGATTCAATCCCGGCATGTCGGCATATGTCCAGGCGAACACATCTTGATACTCTTTCAGAAGATTAGTCATCCTTTCCGCTTCTAACTCTGAGAGACATGCCCCGATTTTTACTTCCCTGACATTCTCTGCATCACCCAAATTTATGGTGACTGTTCGCTCTTCAGTCAACGGCTTCGATTCTTCGCGTCGATTCCATTCACGCTCGATCCCCTTCTGATCATCGTCGTCGGTGTCATCGGAACCTGAGGGACTCTCTTCATGCACATCTGAGTCACATGCGTCCTTATCATGATTATGCATAATGTAATGCCTGGGATGCGATGAGATGAGTTAGAGTAATGTCAACAACAAAGATGATGCATGTTGTTTTCAAAAAGTTTTTGAAGTATTTTTTGTAAAAATTTCAAGAACTCGTCCTCATATCCTCGGATTTCCTCGTTCTCGCAAAACATTCAAATAAGGAAGCATGTGGAGGCCTAGGCCTCAGTGACCATCATAGGGCTAGTTTGATGTGCTTCCACATGTCCTTAATAAAACATGTGTCTATTTTATTGAACGAGGAAAGATAAGGCCGTATTTTAACACACACCACCCTCGACCAACGGCTCAAGATCGGGGTTGACCATAGTTTACGTTACAAATGACATAAGCATGAAACAAAGAAAGGAAAACTACGAGATCCCGCGCAGGGGAAAAGACATAAAACCAAAGACTAGGCTATACGAGAACTGCCCTACTTTGGAGGGACATCCACGACTTCAGAGGACTTGGCTTCCTTGCACGCTAGGATGGTGCATATGACGTCCTCCTCAAATAGCTCGGTCACACCATAAACGTCCTCCTCTTCCTCGAATAACATCTTTGGAGGTCCCGGAAACGTCTCTTCTAGCAACGGGGGAAATGGGCCTTGATCGCCCTTGTCCTCCTCTGTTCGGGCAATACGTTCACTCCTATCTCTATAGCCACCTCGGCCTCCTCGGGCATTTCGGCCTCTCTGCCTTCCACGGCCTCCTCGATTGCCACGACCATCTTGCTTACTACGATCTCCTTGCCCCTCAACATATCCTAGGCCTCTCCTCTTCGAGTGTTTGTGAGCTTCAATGGGTTTTCGCACACCTTGACCCTGTGATCCAAGGCCCTCTCCAGGATTATACCCGCTCGCCAGCATAATCTTTCCCGCAGCTATGGCCGGCTTAGACAATTCAGGAGCCTTAATGAAAGACCCTGCAGGCACATGGACCATGGACACTAGCTCGAGGGTTTGAAAGCTGGATTCCTCAGTACACTCAGGCTCCACATAGGGGATGGTTGTCTCGTGATAGATCTTGAAATCAGATTCTCCATGGACCGTGATAAGCCTGTTGTCCACCACGAATCGTACCTTCTGATGGAGGCTAGAGGCAACAGCACCCGCTGTGTGGATCCATGGCCTCCCTAGCAGAAAATTGAAGGCGCTTGGTATATCTAACACCTGTAACAGGACTTGGAAAAGTATAGGGCCAATCAACAGCTCAAGTTCAATTTCCCCTATCACCTCCTTCTTCATCTCGTCAAAAGCTCGCACAGTCGACTTGCCAGTACGGATTCTCCCAAGATCAATACCAAGACGATGGAGAGTAGCCAACGGGCATATATTGAGCGCCGAACCGTTATCGATTAACGCTCTACAAACAAGAGTACCCTCATGCTTCACTGAGATATGTAACGCTTTGGTATGATTAGGACCATCGGGGGGGAGATCCTCATCAGTAAAGGAAATTTGGTCTTTCAGTAGAACGGCCCCAACGAACTCTTCTAACTGGACTTCATCGATCGACTCCGGTACATGCACCTCATTAAGGACTTTTAGCAAGATGTCCCTATGCTTCTCGGAAGATTTGAATAGTTCCAGGAGGGAGATTTGAGCCGGCAACTTCCGCAGTTGATCCACCACGTTGAACTCACTGGACTTTACTACGGCTAAGAATTGTTTTGCCTCCTCCTCGGTCACAGCCTTCTTTTCTACTCCTTTATCAGGTGCGTAACAGCGACCTGATCGCGTGACAGCATCTACCTCATTTGTTCCATAATCCCAAGGTACAGCTTTGGAATTGAATTTAGGAGGATATTCCAACATTATCACTTCATCTTTCTCCTGGGGTGGCAATTCAATCGTGACCGGCGTTGCGTTCTCTCCCGTGACTTCAATTGCCGACATCTCCTCGACCATAAGGTCAATTACTGTGGGTTCAGCGATTTCCATCTCGACATTCCCGGCGGACTCCTCATCAGATAGTTCAATCACCATCGGGGTTATCATAGCTATCATCCCTTCCTCGTACAAAGCTGGGGTCTTTGAGATACCAGGCATAACCTTTCTCGCCCGAGAAATACAAGTGAAGTTGTAGGAAGCTGAGCAGAATGACGACGGCATTATCATGGACACGACCTTCTCTTCTTCTTCTTCGCGTCGGATTACTCCCATAACCACCATCCTACGGACACGGTGCAGTTTCTCTTCTAGGGTCACATCCTCTTGACCTCCGTAGTATCCTGCTAGCACTAGGGACTCATACAATTCAGAAGCATCTACCACTAGAGGCTGTTGACTCGTCCGCGTGTCCTCAGAAATTGAGTTCACTTCCCCTGCATGATATGGTAAAGGGTTTTGTTGCACATTAGGCTGAGCCTCCCTGAAAGTCAAGATGTTCTTGTCTAGAAGCTGCTGAACTTTGTATCTCAGCACGTGGCAATTATCTACATCATGCCCCCTTTCTCCCATGTGGTATTCGCAGGTCTTGGTCATATCGAATCCGACGAACCTTGGGGGATTATCCCTAGGTACTTCCTTTGCGACCATCCTCTTTTCGAGAAGCATGGGCAACAACTTTGACAGCGGGCGTGGTAATGGAGAAAATCCCTTTCGAAATGGCCTTTTAGCATTATCATATGCTTGTGACGAGCTGCCTTGAGCCATTATAGGCTTGTGCACAGGTGTGGTGGTCGGCCGAGGGAGAGGTGGCTCTTGCACAAGCGCAACTTCGACCGCAGTCTCCTTATCTTTTCTCGCTATGAATTTCTTCATGCCTCCAGCAGATATTTTTCCCTCCATAATTGCCCATTCGACCCCTTCACCTACCTCAACCAGTTGTGGAAACGTCTGGCAACCTGAGAACACTAAACCTTGGAAGTATTCAGGGGGTAATGTCTTGAGGAATAGTTGCTTCATCTCCTTCTCATTCAAGGCCGGCTTCACTTGTGAGGCCATAGTCCTCCACCTTTGCGCGAAGGCCTTGAATGACTCATTCCTCTTCTTCTCAATGCGAGTCAGCTCCTCCCTCGTGGGGGCGAGCTCAGTATTAAACCGGTATTGCTGCAAGAACTCATTGGTTAAGTCATCCCAACTGGTGAACTCTTCAATGTCCAGTGCGATGAACCATGTTAGGGCAATGCCTTCCAAACTATCTTGGAATGTGTGTATGAGGAATGGCACGTTGTCAGCATAACGAGCCATTTTCCTCAAGTAATACCTAAGGTGGGTATTGGGGCATCCTGTTCCGTCGTACTTTCTTGTGAATTCCGGCTCTTGGAAATTCTCTGGGAAGTTTGTCTTGGTGTATGGAGATAGCCTGTCAGCTCCTTTCAACTCGTAACCCTGCAAGGCACACAGCCGCTCCTCCATCTTTGCCAGACGTTTTTCACTTTCTTCCCTTAGGCGGGGTGTTGGGTCTTCCTTCGGAGGAGGGTCCAAATTGACGATGATCGGCGTGACGGAGGGAGCCTCTCCGGCAATTTCTTTCCCAGGGAGATCAGCAACGTGCGTGCCTCCCGTCGACGGGGGAGCTTGTCCCGATGACGTAGGAGTGGATGTTCCAGTGACAGCTATAGCAGGGGGCTCTTTAAGCTTTTGGCTTATTTCAAGCATCATAGTGGTGAGTTGAGCCAGCTGGTCCTCTATCTTGGCCATGCGCACGTTGGTGTCCTCGTTCTCCATTCTGACTTTTGCACGCGTGCGAATTGGAGATCTCCGCTTGGCCGTGTCGACGATCGGCAGCTGACAATCGATCAGCTAGTACCTGGTGCAAGGGTAGATAAGCATACATAAGTATAAGTAATAATTAGACGGTCGGCCCATGACAATGATCTAATCGCCCCAATTTGTTCATTTCATTGAAAAACAGGTTGTCACATAATACAAGAAAGAAAGAGAGAGAAAACCCCTAAACAACGAAGCTACTTCAAAAACGAAAAGACAATCTCATAACTTCCAGTTTTCCACATAGAAACTCGAGACAAACTCCTTAATATTGCAATGCAAACGAATATGGTCTCGCTACATATTGCGCTTGACTCAATCTAACTAATGAGGACGGCTTTCGCTCGTGGCAGCTCCACTAACTCGGCTTAACTTCAAAGCACGCTCCTCGACTTCCTCGAGCTCCCTTTTGAGGCGCTTGATCTCGGCTCGATGGGTGATCTTCAATGGCACTTCAGGAATCTTCGGGCGGAGGCTCTCTGGGATCTTGTGCCTATGGATGTATTCCTTCGAGGCATAGTAGGTCTTCTCTTGCCCTTCCAATTCTTCTTCGGGCCAGATCAGCTTCCGAGGGTGGCACATATCCCACATCGACTTGACCAACGCGACGGAGTCCTCGTAACCTTGGCATCCGTCAGGGAAGTCTATCCTGAGCGGGTCCTCCTGAATCGCTGGCGGAAGCTGTTGAACCTCTTGAAACTGACGGGTGACTTGTGTCGGGTAATATTCGGTGACTCCAGTGATTCCCAACAGAGGAACAGGTCCAGA
Source organism: Eucalyptus regnans (assembly GCA_037349125.1). Lineage (NCBI taxonomy): Eukaryota > Viridiplantae > Streptophyta > Magnoliopsida > Myrtales > Myrtaceae > Eucalyptus > Eucalyptus regnans. Next base: position 17,440,902 of record CM074669.1, on the reverse strand, counting down.
AAGCCCACACACGAACCGTGCTTCTTGAACCCGAAGCCACTTGGCATGCCATTGGAAATCCTCAGGTCCAGGGTTAGTCATGAAAACTAGCCACTCAGAATAATGATAATCAGGGGCAAACGGTTTCCTATCTTTAAACTTTAGGATAGGGTGGCTAGAATCGGAAATGTTGCTTATGTTCATTAAGCCGCCGAACCCCTTAATATGAGAAAAGAACCAAGTTTGCAAGAGTGCAGGAGGAGCGTGGAAAACTTTGTCTTTATTCTCTTTAAAACGAGTAAGGGAGAGAAAAGTTTCAGTCAAGATAGCATTAACAAAGCCTTTTCCCATACATACTTCACGAACTACCCATGCTACAGAAGGATTAATAGCGTTCTTACAATGTGGGAATATCACAAACCCGAAGAAAGCTAGCAGGAAGATCCTATTCTTTTGGAAAGATGGGGCATTTTGAAAAAGCTCATTTAAAAATGAAAACGGGCAGGTTTTGCGATTGGCTTTCAAAACTTTTCTCACGTCCTCTCCTTTAACTTGAATGAATTCAGATAAGGTCGATGCATGCTCGGTTCCTATAGGAGGGCTAACCAACTCAGATACTAAGGGCTTCCCAATGGCAATACCGTATTCTTCCAAGGTTGGAGTGAGTTCGTGATCACCAAATACGAACGTGCAAGTTGCGGGGCACCAGACATGCGCTAATGCTCGCACGACACCACAATGAGTCTCAATTTCCAATAGGGGGAGTAATCGCCCGACATAAGATCGCACCCAGTCACGGCCAGACAGATCCAGCTTATCCCACCACGTGCGCAGCTCGACTCTCGGGATAGAAATGATGCGAAGCTCAGGTACCCCCATCGTATGCCAACCCAAATGACGACAAACCTAATTTGTCATGGACCAACCAAAAAGAAAGCGAATAAATAAATTGCGCAAGAAAGAATTCGAGAAACTTACATCCATTCATTGGGGTAACAATACTAATGACACAGGCATGCACATGGACGGTGGTTCGATTTCTACTCTAAACGGCTCAAAATGGAGCCATAGGATTACCGGACTGAACCAACAAGATTGTGGTTAGGTCGGGTTATCCCATGACTCCGGCTTCGTCAAAGAACCGACCTATGTCGCATGGTCGCAGACCAAGGTGGGGATCTTTGACATCAATAAAGAAATTTCGGGGTTAAGATGGGCGACTCGTACTACATGGTTGTAGTCGGAGTGGTATCCACCTCAACACCATCCTAAGTGATCCTATGCCATCCAGGTCCGACGACGGGTTGTGTGTGCTAGGGTGCAGTGCAATGCAAAAGAAATGCAAGCATGACAATTTATAGGCAAACAACACTTCATAAATTCAAAGCATAAACATTCATTCCCAACTCCACACCTGCAAGACAAGGGGTTAACAATCACTCCTCCCCTTATAACTCCCAACTGCAAAACATTTAACACCTAACACGTTAGGGACATACCCAATATCCTCACTGTCAAACAAAAATATTTTTGAACAAGATTAATTTTGGCCTAAGTCCTCTAAGGTCTAAAACCAAGTCCCCCAGCGGAGTCGCCAAGCTGTCGCGACCTACCCTCGGGGGGAGGGAACAGGTTTAGGGGTATTGCCTAAAAGATGGGCTTAAGGCCTATGATTAGGCGCAGGCTCTCCCAAGCCCGTACCCCGCGTGACGTTGGGATATTTTTTTAAGAATTTCACGTAAAAGGAGTCGCCACTAGCCTATTGGGGTCGGCTAGAAACCAAGTGAGGCATGGGAGCGTGCCTCACTTCCTACGTAACCAGAGAATTTAGGTTCGGGGACTTGATTACACTAATTGACCAATTAGTGCCCTTTCGGTACCTAATCTTGTTCGCCCTTTTTTTTTTTTTTTTTTAAATGATTTTTGGCAGACAGTTTGAATTGATTTTATACTTATCCACTAACATGCAAGGTGACCATGCAGGTGCGCAATCATTAAAGTCATAATCATAACTAGCAAGATCCTAATTGCATTAAAAATTAAACATTTGCAATTAAACTTAGATAGATATGCGAATTAAACATGCACTTGTCGAAATAAAAGAAAATAAATATCTAATTACACTAAGAATGCGAAAAGTAACAACTCTTGACCAACCCCCAACATTTTTGGATTTTCGAGATTTTTAATTAAAAATAAAAAATAGAAATAAAAAAAAAATTATTTAATTTTTTATTTAATTTTTTTTTTGGTTTTTGTAATTTTTAATAATTTTTGTAATTTTTTTGTAATTTTTGTAATTTTTTGTAATTTTTAATAATTTTTAATAATTTTTGGATTTTCGAAATTTTTTAATTAATTTTTTTTTGAATTTTTGAATTTTTTTTAATGCTTTTAGAGTTTTGAATTTTCATAAATATTTTTGAATTTTTATTATTTTTTTTTGAATTTTTCGATTTTTTTTTTTTGAAAATTTTTGAATTTTTAATATTTTCTTAATATTTAATTCGAAAAAAAAAAAAAGGATCCGGATCGGGTAAACCCAAACCCGACCCGCGGACTCAATCCGAACCGGATCCGGCATTTTTTAATTTTTTTTTAAAAATAAATAACAATAATAATAATAATAATTATTTATAAAAAAAAAAAAAAAAAGCTGCGCACTCCCCCTGGCGAACTCTCCTTCCCGAGGCTTTCTTTTGCTTTGGTTTGACTCTTTTTTACTTTTTCCTTACTTTTCTTTTTCTTTTGGTTTTCCTTTTTTTTTATTTTGCTTTTGGTCTTCTTCTTCGTGGGTGCCCCTGCACGCCCGAAGCTTTTCCTTTCCAAAACCCAGCTTCACCAAAAACTCAGCCAAACAACAATGCATGATTATTTCGCGAGAATCACATGAAATCGCAACGAAAACCTAAAAAAAAAGGCACGGCTCCGCATATATATGACCAAATACGGATCCGAACGAGATTAAACGCAAGTTGTTTCTCAGTTTTCTTTGAGACATTTTGTCAAACACATGGTCTACGCTACCAAACCCGAAGGATTTCGGCTCCACCGAACGCCGAGCATGCTTCAAGGGTCTTAAATATAATGTAGGAGGACACGGGAGCAAAGTGCAAAGGCAACGTGGACCGGAGCTCGCGCGAACCGGTCGGTCATGAGCTCCGGCCCAACGTTTTCTAGAAACGAGACAACGGTTCAAGAGGCTTACCTCGTCCGGTGATGGGCTACGGCGGACAGCGGCGGGCGGGCGGGCGGACCTCTGGCAACAACGAGCTACTCCCTCGATCTCTCTGGTTCGGTCTCTCTCTCGCTTCAATCTCCCTCGATCTCTCTCTGTTTTTTTTCTCTCTCGCTTCAATCCCCTTTTTATGCTCGGCCAACAAGCGCGCATGGTCCCCTGCCCCCGCCAGCTGCCTTGCCGGCCTGACTCCGACCCTAGGATCACGCTGCGCGATCTGCTGCTCGCCATCCGTTTCTTCTCTCTGACTTGTACTCCTCTTTTTTGCAGGGCGTGGCCGGCGTGAGGAGGAAGAAGACTAGCGTGCGGGCTGGGCTTAGAGAAAAGTAAATGAAGTTGGGCTTGGCCCAAGCGAAAACACATACAAAGGAGTGGAGAAAAGAGAAAAAAAAAGGTGTCAACAGTAGTCAGTATTTTTGGTTTAGAAAAGTAATTTCCAATATATTGTTAAATCGAATGAATAAATTATAATGCGTTGGATAGCCTTTTTTTTTTTCCATTGGAAAAGTAAGCACCCACTTATTAGTAACTATAAATTTGTTCACACACTTAGTTGATTTTTCAATAAGGAAAAGTAACTTTCAACCTATAATAAAAATGGAAAAAAAATAATATTCCACTAGTTATACGAAAAAGTAAATAATTCAAGGGTTGATGCTACAAAAAATCCTAAATTAATACAACCGTGACTAATTTACCACAAGTTAATTTGTTAATCACCAAAAACTTTAAGATAGTACATTTATGACAAATTTAATCCAAACTAATTTTTTGATTATCAAAAATTCAAAATTGATACATTTTTATTTTATTTTATAAATTTACCCTCCGTTAATTTCTCTTAAATTGAATTAATATCTCAAAAAGTCATAAATTGATACACTTGTGACAAATGAAGGGTAAAATTCTAAACTAGTATACTCATCAATTGATATGTGTCACCAAATTCAAAAATTTGACATTAAGTTTAATGAAAATTAAAAAAGGGTAAATTTGTCATATATAGAGTTTTAAATGGTCAAAAATTAATTTAGAGTAAATTTGTTATTGGTGTACCAATTTGAGATTTTTTAAGGTATTAATTCTAACTCTAATTAGCAACTTCTATATCTATATTTGATCAATGATATTCTCAATCAAAAAAGAGAGAGAGGCAAATTTCGATTAAAAAAAAGTAGTGAAAATAACTAAAATGGAATGCCCGACTCCTTCGGTTGTCTAGAGAACATAACGTGCACATGGCCAGTTGTGCAGGTCACTTGGGGAAGAGCTTGGTCAATTAATTTTAATATACCTTGCCAACTCTTTCGGCGAACATTCTTGCGCTCCTCGTCGAAAATGACAAATCGAAACCCAAGAGCGAGATATAGGAATCTGTGGAAAATATTCCTGACATTGTTATTTCTCAAGTCGGCTGACTGCTTCTAAATAAGAAAATCGAAACCCACAGGTGGGATTCATTAATTCGTGGGGTTTTTCTTTTTCTCTTCGTTTCCGAGCGCAAGGAGAAATACGTTGGGGGCCAACAGTGACAAGATGTTAACGCCTTAATTTTATTTAGGTTTGATTAATTAATTAAGTTTTCAAATAATAAATAAATAAACAACAAAACAAAAAAAACAAACAAAAAGAAAGCAAAAAAAGCAGCAGCAGTAGCCTCCCCTCCGCGTGGGCCCTTGCGGCCCATCCTCCTCCGGCCCGGCCCCTTTTGGTCATCTTCTTCCTCCATCCGCCTCTGCAGCACACGCGCAGAGAGCGCGGCGATGGATGGGCGGACGGGCAGCAATGGCGTACGTGGAGTAGGGAGGAGCAGACGTCGACGGGACGTGACCGGAGGAGGCGCAGAGGCGGATAGGATGGCGGTCTAACCGGCGGGTCGACCTTTGCCGACCGGCCCCCCCCTCGCCTATAAATAGAGGGGCGCCACTGTTGACGAAGAGGGAGGCGGACCACGGAGAAACAGACCAGCAGAGAGAGAGAGAGAGAGAGAGAGGCAGCGAGCGATCTTGGCTGCAGATCTTCAGGTTCGCCCCTCTGAGAGACTTCGGAACGGGGGCCGAAGACGAGCAAAGCCTGGATCCGCGAGTAGCCGAGGTCGAGAGGGAGGAGGGGTCTCAAGATCCGTGAGGAGAGCCTCGTCGCTGCTACTTGCCTCGACTGCAGCCGCCGTGCCGAGCCCACACCGCGAACAGGTAATGGCCGTGTTGGTTCCGTCCTCCGCGGTTGCCTTCATCGTCGCCATCGCCGTCATAGTCGCCGTCGCCGTCGCCGTCGCAACGCCTCGGATCCTACCCTCCGCGCCGCAAATTCGCAAACCCTAGGGTTTGCGATTTTCCGGGTCGCGAGGCGGATCCGGATCTCGAGGTCCGGGTAAGGTTTGCGATTTGGGGGCGGCGGAGGTCGGATCGCGACCCGGATCCGGGTCGGGTAGGGTTTCGAGGGAACCGGGTCGCGAGCCGGATCCGGGTCGGGGGAACCGGGTAGGGTTTCACCGGTCCCCCCCCCCCCCAAACGGTGCCGTTTTAATAAAGCAAAAAAAAATAAAAAAAATAAAAAAATAAAAAAAATAAAAAAAATAAAAAAAAGAAAAAGTTCAAAAAAATCCGAGTCGGGCCCACAACGCGGGCCCGTCTGCATTCGGCTTTTATTTTATTAATTCTAAATAATAGTTATATAAATAAATATTTTATTTTCCAAAAAAACCAAAACAAAAAAAAATATAATTTCGAAAATTATTAAAAAATATTTTAATTTCCAAAACAACCGAAAATATTAAAAAATATAAAAAAATATAAAAAATATTTTATTTTCCAGAGAAATCCAGAAAAATAAAAAATACTTTATTTTCCAGAAAATATTAATATATATATATATATATATATATTTTATTTTCCAAAAAAAATAAAAAATAAAAAATAAAAAATATTCCATATTTTCCAAAAAAATGCCAAAAATTCAGAAAAAGCCAAAAAGACTTGTATTTTTCCAAGAAATATCAAAAATCCAAAAAATCCCTTTTATGTCCAAAAAATTGGAAAAAATGTTCAAAAAATGCGTGGAAAATCCCTAAAACATCCAAAAAGCCTCAGGGTTTAAATAAGGTTAGGTACCGAAAGGGCATTAGTGATTAACTAGTGTAATCAAGTCCCCGATCCTAATTTCTCTGGTTGCGCAGGAGCGAATGTTTCTCCCAATATTTCGCATGGGTTTCTAATCAACCCACCCCAAATTGATTAGTGGCGACTCCATTTTAAAAATTAACTTACAGGTTAAAAACTTTGACCATTAAAGTCGTGAATTGGTGGACTTGGGAGAGTTCGGGCTTAATTAACCTACCCGAGCCATTAGCCTTTGCTAGGCGCCCGCCCCGATCGGGCGCCGGGAAAAAAGAGGTCGCGACAGCTTGGCGACTTCGCTGGGGACTTTAAAGACTTAGGCCTTTTTTTCCTTGTTTAAATTCTTTACTGACTTAGGTTTTTTTTATGCAGGTCAATAGCTTAGAAATTTATTTTAACTTTGTTTAAAATAGATTGTTTTGTGATTATGAATTGTGGTGCATGCTTTACTGTTTCAGCACTACACATGGCACACACAACCCGGCCGCCGGACCTGGGCCGCTATAGGATATTTAGGATGGTGTCAAGAAAGATACGACCTCGAACGCGAGACTGCGATGTAGAGGTTGCCTTTCTTTTCCCCGAATTTCTTTAGCCGAGGTTAGGAGGGTATGCTGCTAACGCGAGACTGCGACGGGCGGATACCCTTTTAATTTCAACAAGCCTTCTCTGTTAGAAATCGAGCCGCACATCTCATGTGCATGTCTTTGTACTTGCCGTTTTCTTTAAAAGTAAAATAATTTATTTACTTTTACTTAGTCTTTTCTATTGGCTCATGGCATAGGGTCAAGTCGTGTAACTCCATTTCTCATATGTGATGGGAAGAGTCGATATCCAGTTCATTCCGGCTCCCAAGAAAGAGCTCCTTAGATAGTGGAATCAGTTAGATTAGCTCGGCCAGGAGTATGTCAAATCAATCATCGGTCATCTCCTTCCGTTGCTCCAAATCAATATCCACTACGGAGTCATGCAAGCACCACCACATTTCTGGTGCCCTGAAGCATCCACCTTCATGTTCGGCAAATTTGAACTAACTCCGACCTTGGAGGAATACAGTCTTGCCATAGGAATGCCCCTGGAGAAGGAGCTCGCTAAGCCACTGACCCGCATTGACCCTGTGGTTAGCCTATCACGGTTTTTAAAAAATCGTTCGGTAAGAGAAATAGTTAAAGCCAACAACAATGCATTTCCGCTATCATCTTTGATTGAATGTTTTGAAAAACAATCAATGAACCAAAAAAGCAAGATCTTCCTCTTAGCGTTCTTCGGATTTATTATCTTCCCCTATAGGAAGAATGCCATAAATCCTTTAATGGCGGGGGTGATAAGTCAAGTCGCTTTTGGAGCAGGATATGTGAACATGGTTTTAGCTGAAACATTTTTATCCCTTAATCGTTTTAAGGAAAACAAAGAAAAAAATCACGAGGGCCGCCTCGGAAATTTTACAAATGTGGTTCTTTTCTCATGTCAAAGGATTTGGGCACCTCATGCAAATATTTGAAATCAACAAATTCAAGCATCCACTTCAAAAATTTCAAAGCTTGGAAAAATACTCTCCCAGCGAAGAATATTCTCGATGGATTGACTTATTAAAAAACCCTGTCCCCGAGGCATTCCTATGGCGAGCTAAGTGGTTCATTACAGGAGAGGCAAGTTTTGCGCTTGATTATTACGACCCCATCCCACTGCTAGGCCTCTCCGGAGCTACCTCATATTATCCACATAGGGTGGCTCGTCAGTACAGAGTCCTCCAGGAAATCCCGCCGCCACTCAAGCCGGGATTATTCCGAATCCTTTTCACGCACACCAGTTATGACTACTCAGAGGAGATCCGTATAATCCAGGATGCATGGTGTAGATGTCACACAGAAAAAAAATTGTCGTACCAAGAAGATTGAAGGGGCAAGAAAAAGCTCATCACGCATCCACATTCTACATCCTCAACCACATAATTCCCGAAGAATTGCAACCAGTAATCCCTGATGTAGCCGATAAACTTACTCTCCGAAGACGAATTGAATCGCTTGAAAGAAGTTTGAAGACAAGTAGGAAACACATATCAAAGCCAGCACGAAAGAGCAAGCGGATTCACAAGACTGGAGCTTCCCATCACATATGAAATTTGACAGTTCGGTTTTTTGATGTGAATATGTCTAAATGTGAATAGTTAGGATCGTTCTATCTTTTATGCCTTGTTTAAAGGGCCCTTTCAACATTGTATATATTCCCCTGTTAATAAATAAAAATGACTTGACCCTCGCCATGGGCCAATGTTCCATTTGTTTCCCTCACTTATGTTCTTTCCATTTTGCGCGAACAGGTAATTACGACGTAACTGCATTCAAAAGCTAGAATGGCTGAAGAAAACGTACCAAGCCATGTCGAGATCATGGAAAATGAAATGAAGCAGGTTTTCAATGTGCTCCAGCAACTCTCAAAGTAGATAGATTCCATTCAGGGCAAACTGGCTCTTGCCCCAGCCTCAATCGAAGTACTGTTACCACAATCATCCATTCGAGGTGATCAAGGAAGAGATATTGACGATAACATGCCTGAATTGGAGGATGATCCGCACCAAACCATGATTGAAAAAGCTAAGTCAGGCGGCTTGTCTAAAATCGAGCATGACAAACACCTCGAAAAGCTTGAGGAAAGACTGAAGCAATTGCAAGGCCTCCAGGATCCTACTTTGACGGATCTCTCCATTTACTCCAAAGTCAAAATGCCAGAAAAATTCAAAATACCCGAGTTTGAAAAGTACGATGGCACGACTTGCCCGAGAGCTCATTTGCAAATGTACTTGGTTCGAATGACCCAATACGTTAACAATGCGCCATTGATGATTCAGTTGTTCCAGTCAAGTCTAATAGGCCCTGCCCTGAGATGGTATATCACGAAAAATATAAACCTCCTCGAAGCATGGAGTGAAGTAAGTGAGGCATTTCTCAAGCAGTTAAGTTTATAATGGACATTACCCCTTCTCGTGAGGATCTAGAGCGCACGGAAAAGAAAAAGCATGAATCTTTCAAGGAATATGCCATTAGATGGAAGAATGTGGCTGCCCAATCAGTCCTGAACCAACTGATTTCGAACTAAGAAAAATGTTCATCAAAACCCTCCCCTATGACTACCGCAATCGAATGGTAACTACGATCGCTGAATCATTCAATCAACTCATCCCAGTAGGAGAACAAATTGAGATAGGGTTAAGGGATGGCTGGTTCACTGAGCCTGCACCCATCGGTAGAAGACTCAACGTGAAAAAAGACAAAGAACCCCTGGTTGAGGTTAATGCAACCTACACTACAAACACCAGTCACCTCCCGACTGTTCAGACAAGCGCAAGACAACGATAGACCGCCAATCGTCAACCTCCTCAACGCTACAACAATAGGAGACAGTTCACTCCGCTTCCCGGATCTCCATCACAAGTTCTCGCAATCCTCCGAAACAAGAACCTCCTCTCAACTGAGCCAAAGCGACCCAATGTTGAAAGCTTCTCCAGCTATGACCCGTCCAAAAAATGTGACTATCACATGGGAGAAATAGGCCACTCAACTGACGAGTGTTTCACCCTTAAGCATCGGATCCAGAACTTGCTAGATACTAAGGCATTCTCGTTCCAAACTACAAAGCCAAATGTCCAAAGCAATCTGCTCCCTGATCACGCCAGCAAGGTAAATGCAATATTCAGTTCAGAGGCCGGTCAAATCAGAAATGCCAAAGTACCTACTGTTGACATCTATCGAGGGCTGATAGAAGCTGGGTATTATTCAAGCAATGGGATACCACCCCCTGCAATAATGGAGGAAAGGGTATTAAGAATGATAGAGGCCAGAATAGTCATGCACGCCAGCCACACCAGTATAGTTTCTATCATATCGCAAATTCTCATCAACTGGGAGGAAGAATTTGCCGCGCTGAATGCGGAAGAGGAAAAGAAAGATTCCACCTCACCTGAGAGCGTCTTTGAAAGGAAGGAAGCTATTGTTCAAGCATCAGCAGCAGAAACAACTATAGTCATCGAGATTCCCCAACCTTGCAAATACGAATACAACAATGCCGTACCGTGGTCTTATGACCTTGAGGTTGGTTTAGTCACAAGATCTGGGCGAACCTATGCACAAGCAAACACTCAGTCTGCCAAGCCCATCACTGACGAAGAAGCCAAGGAGTTTTTGGCCATAGTTAAGGCCAGTGAATATAATGTGGTGGAATAGTTACGAAAATCACCAGCACAAATCTCTCTGCTAGAATTGCTTCAGACATCTGTCAAGCACCAGAAATCCCTCATGAAAGTCCTAAGCGAGGCACATGTCCCTGAAACAATTGAGCATGACAAACTCGAGGAATTTGTCAATACTATCCTTTTAAAAGATCAAATGGCATTCTCTGATGAAGAAATTCCTGAAGAGGGTAGAGGACACACCAAGGGCCTCTACATATCAGTCAAGTGCAACACATCTCACGTCGCTCGAGTGCTGATTGACAACGGATCTGCTCTTAACATATGTCCACTAGCGACACTCTGTCGCCTTAAAATAGAGAGATCATGGATCCAGGTACCCAGGACTTCCGTTCGAGCATTCGACGGAACAAAGAAGGAAACGGTGGGAGAAATTGAACTCGATGTTCAAATAGGCCCAACTATATTCAAAATTTTGTTCCAGGTGATGGATGTGGCACCCCCAAAACCCGAGACGGGTCGCCACAGTACTACGCGATAGAAGAAAGAATTTGAAAATACAAGCCCAAGCTTAGGCGTAAAATTTTTTCTTTTCTTTTCCTTTAAAAAGGTTTTAAGGATTTTGCGCAGCTCAGCGGAAATTAAGAGGCGATTCTCACCAACACTTCGCTTCCCTCACGCCAACACAATACACACCAACTATCTTTGATTAGGTGAAAACACGAAGCCGAACCACTTTTATTTACACTTATAATTACGAAGGGCTACACAGGTCGGTACAAAAAGGATAGGCCAAGACTCATCTATGCTCGGCCTTCACTCCTCAAAAAGAGACACACGACCCTAAAAATGCGATGTGTAACGATCTCCCTTCGATTTACTAGTGGCGGCCATCCAAAAAGTTGCTAACCCCCACTCCACGTGTGCAAGCCGTCACACCCAACCCGGTGCATCGGGCGGTGGAGGTGGCAGCATCCCCATCATCACACCGTTGCGGCGGATGTGGACAGAGATGTACTCCTGGATGACTAGGCCTCCAGATAAGCCCACATCATATGATACGATCGCGCGTACACGCAAAAGGTCAGTCCCGGCAGGGTGGGACAATCTATCTCAGTCACCACTACCTCCACATCAGATGGAAGTCCATAGAACACTCCCCGTGGAATGACGGGGATAGGCATCGCACTAATCTGAAATGTTAGGTCCCCGAAGGGGTGAGTACAACCACTCAACAAGTAAAGGAATCCAAACACCAATCAATGCATTTAAACAATATAAACAATTACATCATACATGCCACATATGCAATCCAATATACTTACCTCAAAGCCAGGCACATGCCAACATACATCATCATATCATATAACTCATACATGTCATCGTATTTTCATGTCATATCATGTATACACATGTCATCACCATGTCATATCATGTATATACATCATCACTATATCATATCATACATGCATGTCCTTATCATAATATCATGCCACACATGCATGTTATCATCATGTCATATCATGCCATACATGCATGTCATTATCATGTCACATCATGCCACACATGCATGTCAATTTCCACTTTGAAAATCCCAATTGATCATCACATCTTCCTTCCTCGGGATCATCCATCCCATATTTTACACTCGCACCCTCACTCGGGTCTCACGAGAAAAACCTCCGGAATTATGCCAACCATGGCCACCGGGCATCCGGCACCCCCAACGCTCCGGGCATCTCGCATCCCAACTGGCATCACGAGGTATCCCCTCGGGCAAAGACCTCCGAGGCTTCCGGCACCCATCTCATTCCAGGCATCCTAACACTCCCAGGGTATCCGGCCATGTATCTCTCTATACATTCCGGCCAACGCTTCCTCCTCCAACCATTTCCATGGATCACATTGCCAATTACTTTTCAATTTATCATGCACATGATGTCAAGACAAAACAGGATTACCTTAGTACTTGTGCATGCATAATTTAAGCATCTACACATACATGCAATAGGTGCAATTGCTAATATAGATTAAATCCTTGTGGGATTTTTACTTACCACATGCATTTTGAATTATAAAAAAATCCAATTTATTCCAAATTGAAATTAATTAAATAATCACATAAATCCTAAAATCATGAAATTAAGGCATATAATATCCAAATATAATAGAATGGAAAAATATGCAGAAAACACATGGCCAAACAATTTCCACATAGTAAACCACTTTTCCACAATTTCAATGCACGTTTTCGGATAAGGGCAGAACGCACAATTTTCTTGGTAAGTCAATTAAAATACCCATATGACCTCAGAAAATTATGAAATTTTACCAGGATGTGTTTAAGACATTAAACTATACTTTTCATGAAGGAAACTAAGTCAAATTCGTTTTAGATAATTTTCTACAGACCCACGAAGCTCCTGGTCAAGTCACCGAAATACACAGAGCACTATGTCCGAAATATGCAGATTTGACCTACTTAAACTTCTTCGTTCTCTCTGAGTTTTGGATATGTTATACTCCTAAGGATCCTCTACAACTTTCATGAAGAGACTTAAGCCAAAATACCAAAGTAAGACCTTCAAATGGTCCCACGAAGTCTCTGGTAACCCACATCGCAACTCCAGTTTCATCGTCTTCAAGGTCAGGTTGGTTACCTAGCCTAAAATTGTTATTTTTGCTTCAAATTTGAGTATGTTCATCCTTAAGATGTTCTCTACAATTTTCATGAAGAAGTCGAAGAGATATTCTTAGTAAAAATCAACATGCAAACCACGAACTCACCTCAAGGTAAAAAAAAAACAGTTCCAGATCTAGGGTCTCCGAAATATGAGGTTTAGACCCCTCAAATCTCCATCATTTTTCACGAAATTTCAGTATGTTATAGTTCGAGATGTTAGCTACAACTTTCATGAAGAGATCCAAGCCAAAATCGAACTCCAAACACACATGCAAGTCCTCACAAGTTTCTGACTTCACTGGTTCATGCGAAAACAGCATGTATTCTCAACATCCAAGCATTCTCACTCCATTTTCGTAGCTTTAAACCACCAAGAATCAAACATGCAAGCACACAAGCAAGGAAAGGAGATGGATCCTAACTTGCCTCTAGCCAAGAAAAGAACAACGGGAACGGCGGCGGACGGCGGCGTGCGGCGGCGGACGGCGGTTCTCCCCCCCCTTCCTTCTCGCGCGACAAGCCCCTCCTCCTTCTCCTTTCTCTCTTTCTCTCTTTCTCTCTTTCCCTCTCTCCCTCTCGCACGACACTCTCTCTCTCTTCCTCTCCCTTTCTTTTCTCTTTTCTTCTTCTCCCCTAATCATTTCTAAGAAGACCCTAAGCATGTATGCCAAGTGGCATACACACTAGGACACTTGGGGAGGGGCATGCAAACCCTCCCCCTCCTTCCTTCGCACGGCACAAGGCCTATTGGGCCTTATGGGCTTGGCCCTCATGGCTCACCCTTAGGCCCTCCAACCATGGGCCTAAGTCCATGCTAATTGGGCTTAAGGCCCAATCCAACTCCCTTATCTAAATTAATTAAAACAAACAATTAATTTCACCTAATTAAAAACCCATAACATTAAATCTATAACAAATAATCTATAACAAGTATGGCAACACAAAATTTTATCTTTAATAAATACCTTATAGCTTAATTTAAATTAGAAACAAACAAGGCACAAAGCACAAAGCACAAAGCACAAAGCACAAAGCACAAAGCACAAAGCCTTAAGAAAGAATTAAGGCTAAAACACAAACAAATAGGTAAATTCATTACCTATTAAAAAGCTCTAGGGCACCTTAGGACATGCCCTTAATTTCTAGGATGCCACAATGGACATCCCCACTGCGTTCAATTTCCTCTTAGGACGCCCATGGATCCACATCACAGGAGCAGTGCCGTCAAGCCTCCACCAAAGTGTGAAGTTTGTGGTTGGAGGAAAACTGATCACAGTCCGAGGAGAAGAGGATCACCGCATCTACCACGAGACAACCATCCCTTATGTTGAACCTAGTGAGAAAAGCGAAGCCAGCTATCAATCGTTCGAGCTCGTGTCTACTATACACGAAACTCGAGGGACTTTGCCCCTCATCCCCGAGGTATCAAGTGCTGCAATCATGGTAGGAAAAATCATGGTTGGACATGGTTTCACTCCAGGACAAGGGCTTGGTAGGAGAGGCCAGGGCATTCGTCAACCTATTAAAACCCTGAGGAGACCCTATACTATCGGTTTAGGATTTTCCCCAGATAGAAAAGCAAAGAAAAAAGTCGGCCTTGTATATCCCCGTCTCGAGGAAAATTTCCCAGGCCCAGCCAGGATGATGCATGAGGAAGAATAAGTGAATACTTCAAAGTGGTTCAACTCTGGAAGCACGAAATTGCCCATAATCCAGGAGAGCACAGTTCAGCCCGTACTTACAAAGGAAGAAGGACCAGAGGGCGTGACCACCATGTTTGGAGACCTTTTCATAGGTGCCATTGATGAGGAACGATTAGAAGAAACATGTGATAACTTCTCGTTTACCCAGCTTCAACGTCAAGTCAATGAGCTACACGAGACGGTACACCACTTGACAGAGAGTTTCGCCCAAATTGCCCGTACATTCCTCTCTCGTCACAACGAGGAGTTGGCAGCCGAAGTAAATGAAGAAGACCTTATTGACACAAGTTGGCAAGGGACTCGGCTACCCTAGTCCTCAAGAAGCACGCGGCCATATTCGCCTCTTCCTAAGTCGATGGCCATTATTTTTCCCGTTCTCCTAGAGCAAGGGATGATCACCAGGGAAATTGAGTCATCCTACTCCTGAGTACTTCCTTGGTTATGATCCGTCCAAGCAATGTGATTATCATTCGGGGGAATTAGGACACTCGCTAGATGATTGCACCATCTTGAGAGACAAGGTTCAGGATCTTTTGGACGCTGGGGTATTCACGTTTCGCTCCCCATGGCTGTGTTTTGGCGAAGATCGCCTCCTCGTAGTACCCAGCACCCGTACCATGTTCCCTGAGCATGTTAAGGAGGCACGTAGAGCAGAGGTGATCATGGACACTTTGGGCCAACCAAGTGGTAAATTTGACTACTATGTCAACTATTCGATCCCCCAAAGTTTCCATGATCATCATCACCACATCGTCCCTGATGGGTGGGAAGGCATGGATGATTTGAAGTCCGCGAAGCCACGAGCACAGGGAGACGAAACTGGCGATTGGTATGAAGACTTCTTCGTGGGTGCTATCATTGAAGGACCGTAAGGGGAAATGGGTGCAGACCCGCTCGAGTAGAATCCTTTTATTTTCCTCTGCATAGTCCCCTACGCGGGAGCCTGTACATATTTTTTTAAGTTTGGCTTGTTTTGTTTTCACCTCAGTTCCATCTAGGGAACCCTTTTTTTGAAACCACTCTGTAAATCCGTCTACTAATAAATAATGTTGAAAACATTTTGAGGGCATGAGGAGATACACCAAACCGGCCCGTTGATGATATTCGGCCGCAAAATGAAAGAAGAAATCTGAGGCCCAGGTTTCCTCATGCTTCCTCATCTTAAAAAGAACAATTCATCCCCATTTTCAAAAGAAAGAAGCATACATACTGTTAAACTTATTTGTCCCCTTAATCTATCTATTCTATGATACAGGGATAATCCAGCAGTAGGCGAGGGTATGGGAACGGTCCAAACCAACATCATAAGAAACCATTTTGATAACTCAGATGAAGATCTTGATGATTCCGACGAAATTCAACGGAATTGGGAGCAACACGAAGAAGCAAGGCCCCCTACTACTGAAGACACCGTCATTATCAATTTAGGCAGTATAGAAGATCCAAGGGAGATAAAGATCGGCGCGAACCTTCCTAAAGAAGAAGCTGCAAGCCTAATTACCCTCCTAAAGAGATATCAAGATGTATTCGCATGGTCATATGCCGATATGCCAGGCCTCGATCCAATGATTGTGGAGCATAGCTTGCCAACCAACCCTGATGTAGCCCCCAAGAAGCAACGGCTAAGGAGAACTAAACCAGAGTTGTCAAAAAAGATTGAAGAAGAAGTGATGAAGCTCCTGGAAGTAGGCTTCCTCGAAGTCTCGCAATACCCTAATTGGGTAGCAAACATTGTACCAGTAAAGAAGAAAGATGGTCGAATCCGAGTTTGTGTCGACTACCGCGATTTGAACAAAGCAAGCCCAAAAGATGATTTCCCGCTACCTCATATAGACATTCTTGTGGATAGTACGACTGGATTTAAGCTTTTCTCTTTCATGGATGGATTCTCAGGATACAACCAAATTAAAATGAAGGAGGAAGACAAGGAAAAAACAACGTTCATTACTCCATGGGGAACTTTTCACTATAGGGTCATGCCTTTTGGCCTGAAAAATGCCGGAGCAACTTACCAACGTGCCATGGTCACCCTTTTCCATGACATGATGCACAAAGAAATTGAAGTATATGTTGATGACATGATCGCCAAAACCAGACATGGAGAAGACCATGTGAAGACCCTGGAGAAATTATTCAACCGACTCCGCCAGTTCAAGTTGCGCTTGAACCCAGCAAAATGTGTGTTCGGGGCAACTTCTGGTAAATTACTTGGATTCGTTGTGAGCTGTGAAGGGATAGAAGTAGATCCGTCAAAAACCAAGGCAATATTTGAGATGCCTCATCCCTCGACTGTAAAGGAAGTCCGAAGCCTCTTGGGAAGATTAAATTATATTGCACGGTTCATTTCCCAACTTTCTGAAACTGCGAAACCCTTCTTTAAACTTCTCAAGAAGGGTGCACAAGTTAAATGGGATGATGATTGCCAACTGGCATTCGAAAATCTGAAGCGGTACCTGATGAAGCCCCCGATTCTGGTACCTCCGGTCCCGGGGCACCCTTTGATCCTCTACCTTACCATCAACAGTGAATCCTTAGGCGCAATGCTTGCACAAGAAGGACCTCATGACGGGAGGGAGCGAGACATCTACTATTTAAGTAAAAAGTTCACCACGTCAGAACAAAACTACTCCAAATCAGAAAAAACATGCGCTGCATTGGTATGGGTGTTGCACAGGCTCCGGCAATATACCTTGCACTACCAAACGTTCCTCATAACTGAGAGTGACCCGATCAAGTATTTGCTCGGTCGCTCGGCCTTGGTAGGAATATTGGCCAAATGGCAAATCCTGATCTCAGAATTCGACATCCAAGTTATGTCGCGAAAATCAGTTAAAGGTCGAGTGATTGCGGATATGTTAGCAGATGGCCCTAAGGAGGTACACGAGAATAATACACCAGACGACCGGATTTCAACAATAGAAGAAGACGCTTGGACTATGTTTTTCGATGGAGCTGTAAATTTGTCAGGTTCTGGCACTGGGGCAGTTTTGATATCCCCTAATGGGCAACATTATCCTGTGGCTGCAAAATTGATTTTTCCATGCACCAACAATATAGCCGAATATGAAGCATGCATCCTCGGCTTACAAGCAGCTATTGAAAGGGAAGTGACAAAACTAAAAGTATTCGGTGACTCCGCCTTAATCATCCACCAAACTGTGGGTGAATGGAAGACGAGAGATACCAAACTTGTGCCTTATCACAACTACTTGGAAAAATTGGTGGGAGAATTTCAAGACATCTCGTTTGAATACCTTTCTAGAATTCATAATCAGTTCGCTGATGCACTAGCAACGTTGTCATCTATGTTACAAGTAACGAAAGGGTTAGAAGTAGAACCTTTGAAGATCGAAGTTCTGACAAGACAGTCCCACTGCATGGCTATAACCGAAGAACCCGACGGAAAACCCTGGTATTACGATATCATGAAATACGTCCAGAAGCAGGAATTCTCTGAAGAAAGCACTCACTCTGATCGAAAATACCTAATGAAAATGGCCTCAAGGTTCTTCGTCAGCGGTGAAAATCTGTACGAAAGATCATATGATTCAGTCCTACTAAGGTGTGTTGATGCAACTGAAGCCACACGGATAATGCAGGAAATACATGAGGGAGTATGTGGCCCTCACATGAATGGACACATGTTGGCCAAGAAAATAATGAGATTAGGTTATTATTGGCTCCCTTTGGAAGGCGATTGCGCACAACATGTGCGAAGCTGTCATCGTTGCCAGATTCACGGGAACAAGATAAATGCCCTCCAACTGAACTACAATTATTTGAACCGTGGCCATTTTCAATGTGGGGCATTGATGTAATTGGCCCAATCAATCCGAAGGCATCAAATGGGCATCGGTTAATTTTTGTTGCAATTGATTACTTCTCAAAATGGATCGAGGCCACATCCTATGCAAGTGTAACTGCGCGGAACGTTATGAAGTTCATCAGACGTGACATAATCGCCCGATATGGCGTGCCAGAAGTTATCATCACCGACAATGGGTCAAACCTGAACAACAAGTTGATTGATCAATTATTCTCTGAGTTCAAAATCCAACATCTGAACTCGTCCCCTTATCGTCCACAAATGAATGGAGCTGTGGAAGCCGCCAACAAGAACATCAAGAGAATCCTAGCCAAGACAACTGAAAACTATCGCGACTGGCATGAAAGGTTACCCTTCGCACTAACAGCATATCGAACTTCCACTAGGGCAACCCCTTTTTCCTTGGTTTATGGCATGGAAGCGGTTTTGCCCATAGAAGTAGAAATCCCATCCCTACGAATTTTATCCCAGGTAGGGTTGTCTGAGGAAGAGTGGACACAACAAAGGCTTGAGCAACTGAATATGATCGATGAAAAACGACTAAAAGCCCTCTCTCATGGTCAGTGTTATCAACAGAAGGTAGCCCAATCGTTCAATCAGAAAGTGCGACCTAGGAACTTCGAGGTAAATGAGCTAGTCTTGAGGAAGACACTGCCGATCTTCCCGGAGCCCGGTGGCAAGTTTGCCCCAAATTACAAGGGTCCTTATGTGATAAAGAAGATACTCCCCGGAGGAGCCTTGATCCTGACTAAAATGGATGGGCGGGAATTCTCCAAACCGGTTAATTCTGATGCTGTAAAAAAGTACTACCCTTGAAAGATGTTCATTGCCTGGCATTGCCAAGCATTTCTCTATCAAAATGAAATTGCCTACGCGCCTTTTTTTGAGTGATGTATTTGCACCATCATAAAATGTGTTTGGTTGATTCAGCAAAGAAGAATGAATGGTAATCACTAGCATTTAAGGGAGTGTTGAGAATCAGGCAGCAAACTTGATGGGATAATCAATACTACCCAAGCAAGCGCATAGGAGTGACCTACGTCAAATTCGCCTAACTTGGTATAAAAGACGTGTCGTTCAAGAACCAGTCCAGTTAAATAAAAGAAGCCATCTATCCCAGACGATAACCTTGGAACTGTGAAACCTCACTTCTTGTTCTTGACGCATGTTCTCTCGGGAAGTAATTAACGAAAGCTAGATTGTCCATCTCAGATTCCATAGAAGCTTGAAATACATGACTTTATTCACATGCTACTATAATCAACAACCAGCAATCAGGCATACGTAGCCACAAATAAGAAATGCCAATCAAAAGAAGCATGGAACTGTAAAGAGACCGTCATCAACGTTCAAATATTCTTGGAGGCTAGCACATACAAATTATGGGGAAAAACTAATTTGGTATCATTCCCCAGCGCTCACTCTCTGAACTCATTTTCTTTGCCATATTGACAGGAGGCGTTGGGATTCTAGAACCAAGCTTAATGGTTAAATAGTGGCAAATCAAGTGATCCAGATCAATTTACATAACCCGAGACAAGAGCAGAGATGCTCGTTCAGAGTCCCAACCCTTAGCTGATCATTCGTGTATTATCTCTCTGTGAAGACGATCCATCGACACCCCTTTGTGAATAACTCTTTTGATATTCAAAATTCAGCACATTTGTAAATACAATTTCACTAAGTAAACACCCCTAAAGTTGTCAATAGGGTCTCTTGAGTAAAAAAACATTCATTTGTTTTGAGAGTACAAACTCTCTCATATTTAAAAAATGCTGCATGCCTTTCTCCAAATGGATTTTTGCATGATGATTTTGTCTGTCTCAAATCACTGATTCCATTGGGGATTACTAGAATAGACAGCTAAGTAAAGAATACAAGATTAGTTGAGCATGCTAGATGAGGCACATCAGAATAATGATAGGCAAGCCATATCCTACACACAGTCCCCCATCTATACACTTGTGAGATGAGCGCAGAAAATTCCATGACTTCAGGGTAAAGAGTTCTCTCGCGAATGGTACGATAACCAAAATAGTGAGAGGCATTTCATTGCTCACCCCCTATTGAGCCCCATACACTGGTGAAGCTTCTCTCATCAAGAATCACCCAACATTGGAGCATGTAAAAAACAAGGCAAATCCGCATCACAAGGTGAGAAGAGGGATAGAAATTCTCTTGCTTGCACTTGCATCAATCTTCGAGTGTCTTTATTGTATATGAACACTTGCAATTTAAGTGCCTTAGAATGACGAAGAGCAAATTCATTTTCTATGCATTTGTATACATTGTACAACCCAAGTGAGTCTGTAATTTTACCCTCACCTTGAGATAAAGCAGAAGTTATTGCCATAGCCTAGAGTGCTGGCTGAAGATGAAGACTCGAAGTCTAAATAATGGTGCTTCAATTGAACTCGCCTAGATCAGTTCCTCAAGCAACAAAAATGAAAAAAACAGGATCATAAAAAAGTACTGTACCTGGTAAAAGCAAGGTCAATGCCCATAATTGAGGAACTTGAATAAAAGCAGGGGCATGAAAAAGCAGTGTGCCTGGTAAAAGCAAGGCCAATGCCCCCCCAGTCAAAAAATACAGCCAAGAAAAAGTTGTGGTTGTAAAATCTCCATTTGACAGTAAGAAGAAAGACCAGTGACAAATGCTGAGACAGTCACCAACTCTCACCCTTCTACATGTGAGTCGAGTTTACGTTATGTTCCCATTGTAAAAAGTCTCTTCAAACTAGGGGCACTTCAATTAACGTGGGATTTCATATGTGCATAAGTATCGCTCGAAGAAGTACGAGCAAGATTACTCTATCTCTTTTCGCAGGGTTCCTGACTTGTAAATTTGGAGATGATCGTACAACATTTTCGTCCATCGGCTTCAACCTTGATGATCCTTTTTGATGAACTGCTGACCAAGTCTTCATCACAATTTCAAAAAAGACCTCTCACATTGGTAAAGTCGTACCACTTGCGAGATTACTCGGACCCCTGCTGACATGATGACAGTGAGAAGTGTGATCCTTATAAATCCTGCATCAATGGTCAGGATAAAACAACATTTCCACGAGAGCGAGTGAAAAGTCCTTTCAGACTAAAAGTCCCTCATCTGGCATACTCAAGATATCTACATTCTAAATGAGGGTTGTCTTTCAAAATCTTCCCCAGTGGAATTTGGATGATACAAAACTGACGAAATTGTCGTGCATAAATCACATTTTGAATTTATGAATTTACAGCATATACAATCATCGTGTACATGTCTGCATATTGTGTAAGTAGCGAACATACTCTCAGTGATTTGTGATATTCCCAGGTAAACATATCCCTATCCCCATTTGTCTTAAAGTACCTACCACCGTCCTGGTACTCTCTTCTTGTCACTCGACCTATTCGAGTCATCTCCTGAGTTTGGGTGCTTGCAGCGGTCTGAGTATCCCCCTGTCTTTGAGTACTTGCCATTTGCCGGGTACTCCCTCTTGTAGACACTCGACCTGTTCGAGTTGTCCCCAGAATGTTAATATTTGCAACTGTCCAGATATCCTCCTGTTTTTGAGTACCTGCCATTACTCAGGTACTCCTTCTGTTGACACTTGACCTATTCGAGTTGTCCTTAAAGTTTGGATGCTCATGACTGTTCAAGTATCCTCTTGTCTTTGAGTATCGATCATCGTTCGGATACTCCCTTTCCGTGACACTCGACTTGTCCGAGTTGTCCTTAAAATTGTATCTTTGAATACTAGCAGTTGCTAATCTATTTTACCACATTATGCGCCTGCAATCACCCAGGTATGCTTTCTTACACTTGGACTAGTTGAGTGGTCCCTAATTATATCAGTAAATATTTGTGTTCATCCAAATATTCCTCTACTTTGTACACCTGTGTGCTTGCCGCCATCTAGGTAAGCCTTGTGCTACATTCAAAATTTTCAATTACCAGGAGGTGAGAGACCTTCACGAATACCTCAGGTACGTCCTCGATATTCCCCATACCAGGAGGTGAGAGACCTTCGCGAATATCTCAGGTACGTCCTTGATATTCCCAATTACCAGGAGGTGAGAAACCTTCACAAATATCCAAGGTACGTCCTCGACATTCCCCAATTATCAAAAGGTGAGAGGCTTCCACGAATATGCGAGACCCATCCTCGATATTCCATTGGCCAGGTATTTTTTAGAAATTCGTACTTGTGATCATCCAAGTACCTCTTCAACACTTGCGAACGTACAGACATCCTTCAAAGTCTGTACTTGTTAACATCCAAGTACTCTTTTGACACTTGTAATCAATAAGGTATTTTCCAGAATCTAGTATCTGTAATCATACAGGTACCCCTTCGATATCTGCAAACATACAGGTATCCTCCAAGAGTTTGTACTGGTGATCATCAAAGTACCCCTTCGACGCCTGCAAAGGCCTAAATATCCTCCAGGTTAGTACTTGTGAATATCTAGGTACTCTTTCAATGCTGATGAATATCCAGGTATCTTTAACAAATCGATGCCTTGAAAAAAGTCGGCGCATCCCCCGAGAAAGGTCGGGTTCCAACAGGTGTCTTTGACAGAGGTCAGACATCCCCACAAAATCGATGCTCTGAGAAAGGTCAGTGCATCCCTTGAGAAGGGTCGGGTTCCCACAGGTGTCCTTGACGAAGATCAGGCACCCTCACAAATCGATGCCCTGAGAAAGGTCGGTGCATCCTCCCAAAAAAGGTCGGGTTCCAATAGGTGTCTTTGACAGAGGTCAGACATCCCCAACAAATCGATGCCCCGAGAAAAGTCGGCGCATCTCCCGAGAAAGGTCGGGTACCAACTAGTGTCCTCGAAACAAATCAGGCACTGACAAATAGATGCCCTGAGAAAGGTAAGTGCATCTCCTGTCACGACGACCGAAGAATGGTTCGGGTTCGAGACAAACTACTAATTGCTCTAACAGGCGACCGAAGAAAGGTTCGGGTCCTAGATAAATCGTTGATTGTTTTAACAGGCAACCAAAGAATGGTTCGAGCCCTAGAAAAGCAACCTCCTCATATCACCAGGTAAGATGACACCTTGATACTTGCCAAACTCGGGGTTCACACCCTATCTCACTCACTTTCGGTAAGTAACTACATGTATCTTCTTAGCTGTTTTAGTATATGTAATGTTATATTGCTCTTTTTGCATAGGTAAAATTTAGGCATCGGTTTGTCTTTGAATGCAATCTCTACGAGCTCACATTCAAAGAGGGGCAGCTGTTAAAGCCTTAATTTTATTTAGGTTTGATTAATTAATTAAGTTTTCAAATAATAAATAAATAAACAACAAAAAACAAAAAAAACAGACAAAAAGAAAGCAAAAAAAGCAGCAGCAGTAGCCTCCCCCTCCGCGTGGGCCCTTGCGGCCCATCCTCCTCGGCCCATCCTCCTCCGGCCCGGCCCCTTTCGGTCATCTTCTTCCTCCATCCGCCTCTGCAGCACACGCGCATAGAGCGTGACGATGGATGGGCGGACGGGTAGCAATGGCGTACGTGGAGCAGGGAGGAGTAGACGTCGACGGGACGTGACCGGAGGAGGCGCAGAGGCAGATAGGACGGCGGTCTAACCGGCGGGTCGACCTTCGCCGACCGGCCCCCCCCTCGCCTATAAATAGAGGGGGTTCACTGTCGACGAAGGGGGAGGCGGACCACGGAGAAACAGACCAGCAGAGAGAGAGAGAGAGAGAGAGAGAGAGGCAGCGAGCGATCTTGGCTGCAGATCTTCGGGTTCCCCCCTCTGAGAGACTTCGGAACGGGGGCCGAAGACGAGCAAAGCTTGGATCCACGAGTAGCTGAGGTCGAGAGGGAGGAGGGGTCTCAAGATCCGTGAGGAGAGCCTCGTCGCTGCTACTTGCCTCGACCGCAGCCGCCGTGCCGAGCCCACACCGCGAACAAGTAATGGCCGTGTTGGTTCCGTCCTCCGCCGTTGCCTTCATCGTCGCCATCGCCGTCATAGTCGCCGTCGCCGTCGCAACGCCTCGGATACTACCCTCCGCGCCGCAAATTCGCAAACCCTAGGGTTTGCGATTTTCCGGGTCGCGAGGCGGATCCGGATCTCGAGGTCTGGGTAGGGTTCGCGATTTGGGGGCGGCGGAGGTCGGATCGCGACCCGGATCTGGGTCGGGTAGGGTTCCGAGGGAACCGGGTCGCGAGCCGGATCCGGGTCGGGGGAACCGGGTAGGGTTTCACCGATTCCCCCCCCCCCAAACGGTGCCGTTTTAATAAAGCAAAAAAAATAAAATAAAAAATAAAAAATAAAAAAAAGTGCGGGCCCGTCTGCGTTCGGCTTTTATTTTATTAATTCTAAATAATAGTTAAATAAATAAATATTTTATTTTCCAAAAAAACCAAAACAAAAAAAAAATTTAATTTCGAAAATTATTAAAAAATATTTTATTTTCCAGAAAAATCCAGAAAAATAAAAAATACTTTATTTTCCAGAAAATATTATATATATATATATATTATTTTCCAAAAAAAATCAAAAATAAAAAATAAAAAAATATTCCATATTTTCCAAAAAAATGCCAAAAATTCAGAAAAAGCCAAAAAGACTTGTATTTTTCCAAAAAAATATCAAAAATCCAAAAAATCCATTTTATGTCCAAAAAATTGGAAAAAAGGTTCAAAAAATGTTTTTTTTTTCCAAAAAATGCGTGGAAAATCCCTAAAACATCCAAAAAGCCTCAGGGTTTAAATAAGGTTAGGTACCGAAAGGGCATTAGTGATTAACTAGTGTAATCAAGTCCCCGATCCTAATTTCTCTGGTTGCGCAGGAGCGAATATTTCTCCCAATATTTCGCATGGGTTTCTAATCAACCCATCCCAAATTGATTAGTGGCGACTCCGTTTTAAAAATTAACTTACAGGTTAAAAACTTCGACCATTAAAGTCGTAAATTGGTGGACTTGGGAGAGTCCGGGCTTAATTAACCTAGCCGAGCCATTAGCCTCCGCTAGGCGCCCGCCCCGATCGGGCGCGGGAAAAAAGAGGCATGCCTGGATCGGGGGCATATCTGGGAGGAAGCATGTACGCCGTCTGCATTTTATTTTCCATAGCCTGTTTGAAAGTGCATTCATGCGAGATACTTGGGAGGAAGCATGTACGCCGTCTGCATTGCTTATTGTCCTTTTCTATCGCCTAACTCGATGAAATGTTACTATGGAAAATATTAAAAGTGAGATGAATGCTGTTGACAGTAGAGATAACATTATAGAGGATTCGTGATAAATTTTAACAAGCCTAAAAACAAGTTTTCATAAAAAAGACAAAGATCTATTTTTTTTTTTATAAGTAAGACAGGTAGAGAGGCATTATAGTGCATATACCTTCCTGGGTGTTAACATGAGAGTTTCACACTCCTTACGAAAGATTTTGTTTAAGTCATTACTACTTAAGCTACGTTTGGAGGACCGAATATAATTTTGAATAGGATAATATCTGGTGTTTAGGAGAACACTAGATTTGAATGTATCTGGATGGACAAAAAATCCCCACCTTATGGAAAATCTAAGGAAAAAAGAAACAGAAAAAAAAAGGAGAAAAACCCGATGGACTCGCTTTGCTACTCTTGCTTTGATCTGAATAAAAGGATGGTGGTGATGGGTTAAATTAATGGGCTCATCCGGGACGGTTCGTCTTTACAACCCATTAATTTGGTGATGATGGGTCATCGACACGGGGTTGTTTAATGTAATCTAGGTTCTATTTGCCGGGACTTTATGGGTCTATGTCCGTCCTTTTTCAGTACTTTGTTCTGCGTTGTCAACAAGTTCTTGAGGCAACCAAGTCGCGTGTTCTATAATTTTCCTTTGAGTTTCAATTTTGGGTGATGGTATGTTTTAACTTTATTTCAGAGCAGAATCTCAGAGAAGAAACAAAGGATTTGAGTTCAGTTGTGGACTCGAGTATTGATTTCAGAGTACTAATCCAAAAGGCGACTAGCAAAGAAGGAACATTGAGCATCTAGAGCGAGAAAAAAGGGAATTGCAGTAGTGCACACCAGATGTGGAATCGTTAACCTCTTGCCCTTACTAAAGGATGAAGATGATGATGGTCTGTGATGTCTCATTTCCTTGACCACTAACCATGAGAGTGAAAAAGTGAGAGAGGTGAGTTGAGTGAGAATGTCAATGTATTTCAAACACTCAGTTGGGTAATATTTATTTGGATCTTTTATTTTTTATTTTTTATCTAGACGTTATCAAACACCATGTAGAAGATTTCAAATTTTATCATATCTTTATTTTATCTGACCTTATCCTATCCGGTAAAAATGTATGGAAGACCAAATGTAGCCTTAGTTTGTATGAGCTGGTGACCGTAGCGCTTGCCAAAAGTTAGGAAACGTGTTCACATGTGGTAGCAAATACACAAGGCACAAAATGACTAGAGGTTTGTTCATGATATGCGTCAAACTGGTGACCTCTTTACCACCATAACTAAGCATATAGCAAAACCAATATGTAATACACAAAGCTGCAAGTTAATCAGGACATATTTTTACATGAGGTAGCAAATGCACAAGTGACAGGCTGACTAAAGATCTATTCATGACATGCCTCAAACTTGTAACCTCTTGGAAGACATTGTGAACTCTATACCACCATAGCTAATGATATGGCAAAAGTATTATGTAATACTTGTAAATTAATCAGGACAAAATTAACCGGGGATATGTTCTATGGAATTATGGAATCAATATTAAGGAAACCCATCTTCTACACGTATGTTGTCTGTACGATAATAAGGTATATAAAACTATGAAAAAGACAAGAAGACTCTATAATCATGTTTCTTTTTTCGGCCGCTGGAGCGGAAGACCTATTTATCAATTGCTGGACCAAAAAACGGGGTGAACTTTGTGGTCAGAAAATAGGTGACTTGACATGTTTCTTTTCCCGGAATTAATATTTGACTGTGAATAAAACCCTAGACGTGGGTTGTGAACAGCAAGTTGAAAAGCGAGGACAATGAGCTGTCTGACGCACTCCACATGTTCCTTGGCACAAAATTGGGGCACATTCCGGGAAATCCTAATTTTTATAAGCTTAAAAATGACTACGTCTCAACCCCTAGTAACTGGAGTAGCTCATTCAATGGAACCTACACATGGGTGTTCCAACCTATATGTATGCCGGTATGCATCATAATGGCAATACTAAAGACGCTCTTCCTATTTTCAGCTCTGTCACTCATTAGTCCTAAGTCCTACACAAACACCTACAAACAGAGAGAATTCGAATCGCCGACCCCAACCGCAGAATCAGAAATGGCGAGCCCAGAAATTTTAGAGAAGAGCATGGACCAACTTACAGAGGCCAATTAGAGTCTACAAGAGCTAATCTCGAACCGCATCAGTAGGACTCAGGAATTCATGAATCTGTACTTCGTCTTCCAAGGTATTGTTTTTTCTTCTATGCTGACGTCCTCGGAAACGATCAGGTGTAAACTGAAATGGACTTTTTACGCCCTCTCTTTACTGGCCTCCATTTACAACTCCCTCGCGGTATTGGTAAACATCCGTATGTCGCTGAAGTCCTACGAAAATATGGCCCTCAACTGGGATCTATACGACAAACTGAGGGTGCACCTTGCCAATCTGAGGGTGCAACAACGGAACAATGCTAATGCCCAAGCAGCGGTAGAGCAACAGAACAATGCTAACGCCGAAGCGGTGCCGCAGCAACAGAACAATGCTAATGCCCAAGAGACGGGGCAGCAACGGAACAATTCCTATAGATTTAGAATCAATCAACGCTACACCATGTGTTATTTGACACTGCTGCTGCTTTTGGGCCCAGCACGATCCTAAACCTTCACATGGCCCACACAAAACAATATTGGACTTGGAAATAGTGGGCCAGAAAATTGCTGCAAAAATGGCCCATATGCACAGGAGCTTAATGGCCCAAAATTCTGGGCCAGCCCGCAGAAGTCCATGTCCCTTTTAATTAAAATTGCCCCACAAATTGGGCTATAGAATGGGCTAGGCGTGAGCCCATAACCCCCAAAACCCTCTTTTTTTTTTTTCTACAATCATATATGATTTGCTCTGATACCACATGACGAAATATTATCCACATAAATAACTAATCAATCAATAAGAATCGGATGCATATATGACTGTAAAACACAGAGATCAATAAGCACAACGGAATTAAAGTGTACCTGTTTGAGCCATTGTTTAACTTGAAGCAAAAATAGATCACTCTGATACTAGAGACCTATTGGAATGCCATATTTTCCTTTCTATGACCTATTTCAGTATAGCAGCTTTCAATGGGATTAAAACAATTGATAGGTATAACCTACCATTTTATAGGCTAGAGAGGGGATTTAGCAAACCTTAATCAACATCGTGTCAACTGAACTCTTTCCATTACGGGCTTCAGTTAAATATAATTGCCTACACCTTGTTGCTCAACTAAGCCTGTTATGAATAGATGCCAAAACCCAATTCAATAATATCACTATAGGATTTAACAAATATTGGAATATCTATTAACTCGATTATTTAAAAAAAAAAATTAATTAATTAATGTAAGCCCATATTATAGGAAATTTCCAACATTGCAAACATAATTTTTCTCTTCACATATGTTTTGTACCACATAGATACCTTTATAAATAAATTTCCTAGTCGTATAATGATTAATTCACCATGTTAAAGGTGCAACCAGATGTAGAAATTTAACATAAGTACCCAAAACAAGCCACAATTACCATGACAGACATGATTGGATTTCTCATAATAAGCTTAAGTTCCAATGTTAATAGCTGACAATCAGATAGAGGAATGGCATAACAATATAACCCGCCAACAGTGTACGAGGCTTGCGCTGCTTTGCATCCATAATTCCTAAAATGTTTTCATTACCCAAGGTTAGCAAAAACAAAATGAGCTGATGAAGAACATCGAATTGTAGTGAGGACAATCACTAGGAAATTTGAGGATCCGTGACACCAAAACAAAGGGATAGACACACTATGCAAACAAATACTAATCCCTGTTCACAAAACCAAGAGCGCACCGGGGTAAATCCACAAAAATCGCTAATCACACCATCAGAAGCACAATTACTTTGAGATAAATCAATGAAGACCGATTGCTATAATGTCCCGCGACACACTTGAAAATAACTTGAGAATTTAATCTGATCGAAGGTAAACATTGTTCACAAAACAAAAAAGCGCTCCATGTACTTACATTCGAAATGTTTCTAAAATGAGATGGTATATCTAAGGTGATGATAAAAAGACGAACACTAGTTTTTAAATGACAAGAAAAGTTGGCAAGTTAAAAAATAAGAATTAACATCAATACGTAACAAATTGAGACCTAGTAATCCAATATTAGGTTGTGAATCGATAGGATAAAAGGCGGCGAGTCACACTAAGTTACATTGGTAAACTCTAAAAAGATAGTAAATTTTTGAGGTGTTGCTGACCGAAACAAATAAAGTTTGGTAACTTAATAAAAAAATTAATAAAGTAAAAAAAAAGAACGTTGGCAATTTACTCAAATAAGACTAGGTAGCTCAATAACTAGTTATTAATTGAATGCCAAAGTTTGTCAGTTAATCTAATTTAGATTGATAAATTCATATAAGAGCTAATACATCGAAATGTTTGAAATTTATGCAAGTATAAATTGATAAGTTGGCACAAAAATTGAAACTTACCGACTACAAAAAATTGTCGATTTCATGAAATTGTTAGTAAGGGAGGTACTCACCAACACTTTTTTTCACGTTAATCGCCACATGCTCTCCCTCATCGTTAATTTGTGTAAACGGACCCCTACCACATTAAAAAGCATGTAGAATGGACTCCACGCTAATTCAACTCTTATAAAGCATTGATCGATTTCAACTAGGGGTGAGCATGGTCCGGGTTGGGCCAGTTCACCCCCTAACCCTAGTTATAACCCGCACAGTGATAGTCCTCAATTTTTGGGACCGAATACCGACCTTATTGAGCTTAGGATCGAGGACTAGATTGACCCAATGGGTTTGATCCAGTTCTAGAGTCAACTCGGGACCAACCAATAATTTTTTATTTCATTTTTTGTACTCCTTAAAAAAACGATTGAGGACCGAACTTATCCAATGGGTTCGGTCCGGTTTCAAGGTCAACCCAGGACCAACCAATAATTTTTTATTTCATTTTTTGTACTCTTTGAAAGGGCAACCAAGGATTATACCGACCCAATGGGTTCGATGATGAGCGAGGTCAGCTAAGAAAGGCAAGCGATGAGGGTTAAGTGAGGTGGGCGTTGAATAGAATGAGCATCGAATGTCAAGTGGGGAGCAACAAGCCAAGCGAGCATCGAGCGGCGAGCGGCACAAGTGACCCATAGCGAGCGAGGTGAGTGTCGAATGACGAGCGGAAAAATTGTTTCTTTCAATTTTGAAAAATTGAAGACTAAGAGGACAAATAAGACGAAAGAGAACGAATACTAGAGGATGATGCCATAAGGTGCCTTTTTGGACACCGTGAGGACTCCTCACAAAAATATTTTCCTCATTCGTAAATTATGATTATTGACGTCGTAAAAGATATTAAAAATCTAAGTTATTAAAGAACAATGTAAAATTACTTGAACTCCTCACTAAAGAGTTATTTAATTTTGTTGACGCCATTTATTTTAAGGTTATATATATAGGTTGATCCGGGTTGGACCGACTCAGAACTCTTAGAATTGAGAACCGACCTGCATAGTACTGGTCCAGGAATTCCAGGACCAAGGACTGACCCAGTCTCCCTGGGAACCGGACCAAGACTGGCAGAGTTAGGCCGGTCCAGGGTTGGTCCAGGATTAACCCTGGACCGATGCTCACCCCTAATTTCAACAACTAGTTTTGCATTAATACTTCTTTTTTTGAGAAAGTAACCTTTTTTTCTTTGATTAACCAACTTCTCTTATCTTACGAAAAGAAGAAGAAGAAGCTCTCATCTCATTTGGATCTTTTTTTACCTTTTTTATCGACATCTTCAATTTGCTAACTACTACATAAAATAACTTTACCAACTTTGTTACCGACAGTAAATGCAACTCTTATTAAGCACTGATCCATCTCAATAAATGGTGCAAACTTGGCATCTACAAATAAATGGCAATAGACAACTAAGCATTGGGTTTGGCAGGTACATTTTCCCGGCAAACCACAAGGCAATTGCAAAGCTGCTGGCTGGTTCCTTTTGGTGTACAGGTGCACTTCTGCGGCATCGCGCTGGCCCCAAAATCGTTCAGGAACTTGAGAGCGCACTGGAAGCTCCCGTCTTCGCTGCACGCACCGTCGTACGTCTTCTCTTTCCGGCAGAAATTAGGATCTCCTGGATAATCGAACGAACAGAGGAAAAAACCAGAGTCAAATTGAAGAGGTTTTGTCCCTTAAGGGTTGCGAAAATGATCCTTTTCATCCATGTGCTCGTAACGAGCTTTCACTTCGCAAAATGGGCAAATGAGATTTATCATTTTTCTCTGAAAATTTGAGATAAAAAACGATGAACGTACCTTTCGAGAGATCGACCAAACCGGAGATAAGAACCAGCGCGAACACAGTAAGGAGGACGGACTTCCTCATGATGTTTCTCTTTCTTGGGGCCTCCGTTTTTAGCGTATTGTAAAGGGCCAATGTATCGCTCACCTGCTCACCAGTCTAGGCGGATCGTAGGGAGAAGTGTTTAGAGAAGTTCTAGTTGAGAATGTAGGGAGAGAGCACCCCTATTTATACATGAGGCATTTCAATCGCTACCATTGATCATTTCTTGATCAAACGATGGAGATCCACTCTCCTCAACTAATATCTATACACCACCATCAATCCTATTAAATACAAAAAATACCTTAAATGCAAATATACATCTCCAAAATCATCACTAGAATTTCTAGAATCTTCATCAAAACTGTGAGCCAAAAACATTTCAAGTCTTGTTGATCATCTAGGTTATCTCTTTGATCGGTTGGGTTGAGAAACCTCTCGTTTGTGACAATATGCTATGTGATTGTGACAATTTGTCCTAGAATTCTGAAATGTTCACGAAACAAGACAGGTATATATGAGGGCTTATGTGACCTCAATGGGAAGTACAAACGTGGCTATAAGAGGTGAAATTTATTTTGTTACTTGTTCGTTAATATCCTGGACTTTGCTTTCTTATGCAAGGTGTTAAATTTCTTGAATTTTTTCTATAGAATCACTGATTGTGGACGAGATTGATACGCGAGCGACCCTCTCTTCGGTGACACCACACATGTTTCAATCGTTGCACAAGATAAGTGACAATTAAATCAATTGTTGTGGCAGAGAGTCAGCTTCTAAAGCAATCCCATTTATCAGCATATCAAAAAAAGAAATTCTATGTTATTGTCCTCCCAAATTTAAGTGACTCAACTTGGTTACGGTCCCTAGGTGACGTGCACGTGTACGAAATTACCCCTTTAAAGGTTGAGATGCTACCTCGATATGATTAGTCAATTAAAGAAAAATGAAATGAAAAAAAAATTTAGTCCGCTTTTGGCTTAAGAAAATAATTTTAGTTGCATTTTCTTAAAATTTCAAGGCCTTATTTAAAAAAGAAAATTTCTTTTAGAATGAAAAAAAGATTTCATATGACAAATGTACTTCACAGTAACAATAAATATACGACTGGGTAACTTTGTTATTCTCGAAATTCTTTTCTTGATAAACTTAGTTATTTATACAAGTTAGAAATTTTTTTTTGTTGTCGTGATATTTAGGGAATTTTAGGTTGAAATCGCTAATATCATGCTTTGATTATGTAGGATGTCTTTCGAAACTACATATCGTGACTGTTTTATTTGAGAATTAGGCTTTGCCCATTAATCAAACGGTGCATAGAATTATGTGATTCACAAACATCTTGACTAATAAAGATGGAAAATTACATGCTATCCATTTAATAAAAAATAAAATAAAAAATTGTTGAGTTGGGCCGACTCAATCCAACTCAACTCAAAAACTCTTATAGTCCGATAAGTTAATCCGGCTTTCATGGCTGAAAAAAAGGACCATTGCGTTGAAAACATCTGTCTATAACTTCTTATCTTTCCAGCTAATATATCTCTTTTTCTATCTTTTTTTTTAAAAAAATAATAATAACAAGAATAATGTAAAGATGCTTATCGAAGCGCTCATTGATATATCCTTCCTCGTGACGGACTCATGTCTTCAACGCACGCATTTCCTCCCCCTTGTATTTCTTCTAGACCGATTCTTCGCAAAAGCGTTTGTATTTCTCGACTTTAACGGACCCTTATTAGTTCATGGACTGCCGTTTCGACATCCATAAATCCTTCGGTATTTTCTCCATAATTCCCATAATTCGCAACTTAAAGTATTTTAAGTGCATTAAAATCTATTATCTTACACCAAAAGTGCCTCTTGAACATTAAATGCATTCAATTTAAGGAAAGGATTCCTTTAAAAAAAAAGGTTTTAACATTCTTCCCAAGAAAGGTAAAATTTACCGGAAAATCTCTTGAAAGCTTCAATCTTATTACGGATATTTGATTATATTGTAACAAAAGTTTCAGTCTGTCGCGACCAATTTTTCGGGTGTGAACCACCTATGATTTGGCTAATGGATTACTAAGCCTAGACTTAGCTCGGGCTCTCCCAAGCCCATACCAATTCACGACTTAGGTTCAAGTTCTTAACATGCAAATGATTTTCAATTAGGAGTCGCCACTAATCTATTTTTGGTGGGTCGATTAGAAACCCAAGTAAAGTAACGGGAGTTTTATTTACTCTTACGAACCAGAGATTTTGGATATGGGGACTTGATTACATTAGATTTTCCTAACGCCCTTTCGGTACATTTTTCTTTTGTTTTTGAAAAATGTTTGGCAAGCAGCTTGAATTGATTTCAATTTATTTTCCTAACGTGTGAGGTGTTCATGCGGATGCGCATACCACCAATTTAACACTCAAGAAAGCAACTAAATAATGCAGGACTTACCTCATAGCAACGAAAGCATCTACAGTGTTACATCAGAATTCACATCAGCAAACCTAGATATGATTTCTAATTAACAAGCAATCACTCAATTTTTGCTTTCACTTTTTAACGAGAATATAGTCCATATGCAATGCAATGCTTTCAATATAAAATGAAATAATATGGCATGGCAAAATGTCGAATGAGTAAAAGTTTTTGTGATTTTTTTAATGAACATGCATAATTAAATATGCAATCTAAATTAACTAAAATGACCTAATTCTAATGACGGGCAAATTCTAATTAAATGGACCTAGCAACATGACTAAATGATGTGCATTCCATGATTTTATTTAACAAAAATTCGTAATTAAAATCACTTAAAAATGAAAATCAAATTAAAGTGAAATACTATCTATTCTAAATGCTTTCTAAACATGCATTTAAAAAACCTATCATGCAATTCATCTAAAGATCTATCTAGACCTAAAATGCAATTTTTATCTAATGTGCAATGACGTGCAAAGAATGCCCTAATTCTAATTTTTTTCATTTTTTTTATGAAATTCGAAATTAAAATTAAACATGCAATTCAGATAATAAAAAAACTAACATCCTAGATGAATGCATTTTTTCCTTTTCTTTTCCATGACTCAAAATAAAATCCCTATTCTAATCATGCAATATAATTTAAAAAAAAACAAATCTAATCCTAATTCAAACTTTTTTTGGATTTTTTCCTAAAATAAAATTGATTCAAATACCATGACAACAAATCAAGCATGATAAGATTGATGTCTAAAAATTGACGAACCATATCTCATGCATGAGATCGGGTTGGTCAATTTTAAATAAAACCGCGAATCGAATCTCGAGCATGAGATCGGATTGGCGATTTTCCATGCGATTGCGAGTCGGATTTCGAGCGTGAAAATCGGATTGTCAATCATAAGCACGTTGTGAAATTAGGGAATAAATCCCTTAATTTAAAAAGATTTTTGGGAAACTTTGGATAAGATGCATCATTGGAAGATTTGAATTTAAACACAATATCAACGGATTAAGTAAGGAAATTATCAAATTAAATTTGGATAATATCTTTACCTATTTTGTAGATATCGTCCCCGAATTCGAACTCGTCAAGTGATGGGACTAGCAATGGCTCGTGGTGCTCAACGGGGAATGATCGATGACACGTATTCAGTAATCCAGAGAAGAACGGTGGCCGAATGTCTTCTCACTTAGTCTTCTTTTGCTCCTTCTCTATATGAAGGTATTGGAAGCTACTGGGGACCACCATTTAAAAATACTAGCTAGCCACCTGGACGCCTGCAAAGACAAATCTATAAACTACCGAGATAGCCCGAACAAGAAAAGAGATAGTCAGTGTTGAATCTTTTTCAGATGTTGCAATTAGGAATAATGAAACTTGGACAGCAACTTCGTCAAGAACCACAACAGGACAAGGCGCAAGTGCAGGCATGGCCGGGCTTGTGATGTGCACAATTCAAGCCTGAAACGATTCTGCAATATTTGGATGGACGCTGGAGACGATGCTGTTCAGTCTTCCTTGAAGCACATCTAGACTGGCGCCTCTCACGGACACAACACTGGACTGCTGATGGAAGCTGGGATGCGGTGGTGGCCCTGGTAGTGTGCCCAGAGTGACGGTCGGCTAGGCGAGCTTCTCGGAACATCAAGAAATCATCGGAGCCCTGCAAAAATAGAAACTTTGTTGTTCTGTTTCAGTGAGGACATGGCTCGGCTCACAATGTGCTCAGCCTCTTGTCGCTCATGTTAAAGCAACTCCGGGCCGGCATGGAGAGGGAAGTGTATGTTCCGCAGCAAAATTTAACCGGATCCGTGAGGGAGACTGAGATGCGAGCGGCGTGGTCGATAGACCTGGATCGCGGTGGCCGTGGCTACTACGGAGGGAGACGAGGCCGCGCGCTATTGGGACTTAATGGTGAGGTTTGTCGTCATTGGATCTCGCTAGGGCTGCAGTTGCGTTGTCACTAGCGCGGCTGAAAAGGCGAAGCGTGGATGTTTGTAGGCTACGTGGAGGATCACACTGGGAAGCCCATCGCCATCTTTCTTTTTCTCCAATATCTATAGAACGTCCGTTGTAGAGAAGCCCTTCTTACGATTTGCGATGAACCAAGCTCCTTTCTCTCTCTTCTCTCCACACTTTTTCTCTTTGACTTTGTTTTGAAATTCTGATTTGCTGGCCTCCACGATTTCTCCTCTTGGCTTTTTCTCTCTAAAGCTCTCTCTGTGTGCCGTGTATTCAAAGTCCTCCTCTTTTCAGAATTATGGCCGTATGTATTGATTGTGTGGCCTCCTTTAAAACCCTAAGCAAACAAACTTATTTATAGGCACCGACTAGGTTTTCAATTTTTCCAATCCGATATCTATGAAGATTCTTTTTTTTTTTCAAAAAAAACATATTTGTTTTGCTAAACGCAATATTTGTTTTTCCACTTGCCCTATATTGATAATGAACCAAAATCGCGATGGAATTTTTTTCAAATCCAAATCTTGCCAAAATCAATTGCAACAATTTTTAAACCATATCCCCTATCCAAAAAATCCATCATATCCCAACAAAATTCCAAGATTTCTATTTTTTCATAAGATAATTTTTTAATCATTAGAAAAAATGGGCCCGGGTCAACTTGCTTTTTCATGGGCTTAGTCCATCTAATTTGAAACTCAAAACCATTAATTCAACCCATCTGCCGTCCTAAAAATAAAAATGCAAAACATGTAAATTAAAAATAAACGCACCTAAAATTAATGCTATGCAATTGAATTATAATATTTAAAATTAACCCCTAATGACTAAATGGGCCGCCAAAATTTAGGTGTCAACACAGTCTAATTACAAAGAGTTTATTAGATTATGATATTTTGTATGAAGAGGGGAATAGACTATGTACACCAACTATGTGATGAAGATGACTGTTTTCTTTTACAAAAAAAAAAATTCAAGAGAAGAATATCATAAATATAGTATATATCTAATTATATTGATAAGTGATGAGAAATAAAATTAACTCCATGAGAATGAAATTACATTTATATTTACAAATTCAAGTAAATTTGGTTCTAGTAGGGAGGACATGTCATGTTGTAGAACGAAAATATGCACAAAAACATCTATACAATAACAGAGGAGAAAATTTGATTTGTTGCACGCAATAAAAGTTGTAGCAAAATAGACTAACGCTATGTGAAACACAATATACGGAATTAGACCAATCTACAATCTATAACAATATAGTTGATATACTGTACACAATGTATTATGTATACAAAAATTATAGGTAATTATTATCAGGAATAAATGATAATTACATATATAACGTTAAAAATTATTTTGAACTAATCCAAAATAAATGTAGTAGAATAAAATATTACGGTTAATTTTACTTAATTAAAGATTGATGATTGCTTAAAAATTTCGACTAATAGTGTCAAATCAAAAACAAAATCAGTCCATGATAAACTCAATTATAGTAAAACAAGACATATTAAGGCATATTACCTAATAAACAATCAGTATGGTTTTTGTGCAGTATTTTCTCTAACTATTTAAATTTTATGGCCACTGTCGTTCTCTAAAAAATATACGATTATATTTTCAAATGAGTTGAGTGTGAAAAAGTAGAAGAGGAGTTTTTAATGGCTTTTTGAAATATAAAATCAATGCAAAGCATGCGCAAGTACACTATTTAATTTATGATTCTTCAATATGCTTTGTGAAGTGAACATGTTAGGGGAAGCATGCAAAAATCCAATACCTTCATAATGGATGGATCCAAAAAAAAGCCCGTAACTTAAGTCCATTGGCATCTTATTATGACTCATATTCACTCAAAAGTTTAAGATATTGAATTATGGGCCAATTAGGAATTATCAATTATGTCTTTAAGCTAAAAACATCTTATGCGAGACTTCTTTCTTTGCACCACTGATATGTGCACTGACATTCACTCCCACACATATGATTCTATCACATTGGGTCAACTCCTCATCAATCCAAGTCTGATATTATGTTCCACCAACAAATCTCAACTCAAATCTCTAATCATCACCAATAGGTAAGAACAAGCCTTTGGCAAATGGCCACCTCCTGGACCAAACCGTGATGGCAAACTGTGCTTGGCAACACTATAGATGCATAAAATTCCGCGTTGAGGATAGGATACCAATATACATTAGGGCTCACCAATCAACTATGGGCTTTAATCTCGCTACTGGGTTGTAGCACTGCAAAATTGCAATACCTTCATAATGGGGAGATCTATGGCGGGGCTCATAATTTGAGCCCATTGACTACTAAATAAACTTAAACAATTGAGTTACGGGTTGATTAGGTGTTATCAATTGTTTCTCTGACCTCTAGGCATCTAGTTGGACCCATCTAATGTGATTTTGCAAGAGTTTTCTCTATTTCATTTCCTCATTTGTGAGCCAAAATTGCCTCAATGCTAGCTTTTTATTTTTATTTTTTGGTCAAAGGAAACTTTTTTGAATTTGAAAGTACTTAAACATCAAAGCCTACATCCGAGGCATCATAAAAAAGTAGATCCCAAAGGATTTGAAGGGGATAAGCTACCCTGTTAGAAGGTAAAGTTTTCAGTCTATGGGCCTCATTGATCCAATTTGCTACTCTATTCGATTTCTTGAGTAGTCTACTAAAGTAATATGCTTGAACCGGCCCATAACATTGAGAGCTTCTATGATAAGGGCTTCCACTTCCCACAAAGACTGATCTGAATTGTTAACTATGTTCACCAAGGTCAAATAGTCAAACTTGGGTACAATTACTTACATCTTCTTTGCTTCGAGGAGAGAGAGAGTGCCGCAACCAAGCCTAAAGTTTCAGTTTGGATCGCAGAAGATACCGATGCTGATTTTGCCACTCCGTCGACCAAAGCTCTCGACGCATCAGAACAACGCAGGCTAAATATCTAGAATTTGATCCTTCAATGAAGGAGCCATCAAAATTGGCTTTTAAAGCTTGGTCCTTCGGAGGTTTCCATCTCTGAGGTAGGGTTTCCTCTTCTGATATGGCTTCCTTTTCTCTAAGTTTCCACTTCCTCTAGTTTTTGAGCATGTTGTGTGTTGATTCAACAAGAAAATCTGGATTTGGGCGTCTATTTCGAAAGATAAAGTCAATTCTTGCTCTCTATGCAAACCACAAAACACTTGCGACCATCTCAAAGAAGGTATGTTTATTGCTTTCTCCTTGAATTTCAGGAGCCATTCTTCAAGCCTCAATAGTCCCACTCGTGAGATCTGAATTTGCAATGTAGGGTTTGCCCAGATCAGGAGGTCCAAGGACAGAGCAAGAACCAGTGCGCTATTGTTTCTAGTTCTAAGTTGCAAAATGGACACAAAGCACTAGGTATTATGTTTCTCCTGCATAAATTAGCCTCGGTTGGAATTGCGTTTTGACATAAACTCCAAGTAAAGATTCTGACTTTTGAAGGAAGGGGCGAGGGGGGGGGGGGGGTGGGTGGGAGGGTTTCTATATGCCAAATTTTGTTCCATGACTCCTGGGGTGGCTAGAACGATGTTGATATTTGCTCTCCTGTTTCTGCGAAACATCTTTTCAGTCTTTATTATAGGCTATTTACTGTGAAATCACCCGATTCAATACCTGTCCACACCAACTTGTCTCGTGCATGTTGAGTTTTTAGAGGGATAGTTAGTATATCACTCATAATTTGCTCATCAAAAAGTCTACAAAGAGTTTGTTCATCCCATTTATCTTCCGCTTTTAGAATTAATTTAGCAACTCGAGTGGGTTCACCGTAGTTCACTGGTCCACCAAGAATATCTCTTTTTAGCCATCTATCTTCTCGTATGTTAATATTCTCCCCATTACCTACTAACCACATAATTGAAGATGAAATCGCTTCTTTGCCCATCAAGTTACTTTGCCAACCCTAAGAGGGTTGGGATCCTTTTTCGGCCCTCCAAAATGAACCATTGGAGAATTAGATCCCTTTTAAATTTGACACCATAAAGAAGGTGTTTCTTGAGAAATTCTCCAGGCTTGTTTTCCAAGCAAGCCTTATTAAAAGATATTAGGTCTCTAAAGTCCATTCCTCCTGAATTTTTCCTCAATTTCAATATCTCCCATCTTCTCTAGTGCAGCCTTGATTTAGATTCACTGTTTTTCCACCAAAAGGAAGCTATTCATCGTTCAATGTATTTGCATATGAAAACCAAGATTTTAAAAATAGACATGGCATATTGAGGCAATGCTTGAACCACCGTCTTGAGGAGGATTTCTTTTCCACCTTTTGAAATCAAGTTTTCGTTCTAGCCATATAATTTCATATTCTCGACTAGAGGGACTCTCAGTTCATTTGCCATGTTTCTTATCCAAAATTGTGGACACCCTTTATTAAATGAAATGCCTAACTTATTCAAATTGATAACTTGTCCAAAAACATAGCAATATTGATTCATAATTAGAGCTAGGTTTTGACACTCTCTTACTATTTCAACTAGGAAGAAAATAGAATCATCTGCAAATAATAGGTGAGAGAGTGTTGGGAAGTGCCTGTTTTATTTTATCCCAGTAATAGTGCCCTACTCAATTGCTGTTTTAATTACAAATGACAATGAATTTGCCATTAGTATAAAAAGAGATATGGGAAGATAGGATCACCTTGTCGAAGCCCTCTAGAGGGCTAGAAGAAGGGTATAGGCTTTCCGTTGAATTTTACACCGAGTGAAATAGTTGTGGCACAAGTCATCACTCCATTAACCCACATCTCACCGAACCATATTTTCAGCATACATGCCTCCAAGAAATCCTATTCCACTTTGTCATATGCCTTCTTCGTATCAAGTTTTAAAACAGCCTAAAACTTCTTTTTTCGATCACATATTCTCAATTGATGAAGGACCTCCTGAACTATTAGAATATTATCTTGTATTGGTCTTCCTCCCACAAAAGCACTTTACTTAGCACCTATGATCTCAGGTAGCCATGGTTTTAATCTATTTGCCAAGACTTTCAAAAAAAAAAAAAAAATTGTACACAAAGTTGCACAAACTAATGGGTCAAAATTGATCCAAACTCTTGGGGTTAGGCACTTTCAGGATCAATGTAATGTAGGTTTTATTAATCTCTGGATTAAGATACCCAATCTCAAAGAAGTTCCTCATTGTTTGAAACAACCCTATCTTGAGATCTTTCCAACATAGTTTATAAAATTGACCATTAAGATAATCTAGACCTGGTGTTTTCGAGGCTCCCATCTCAAATACAGCCCTTTTTACCTCCTCCGTCGTTACTCTTGAGGTTAGCTTTTGGTTCATCTCCTTCGTAAGAAGGACAGGGAAATTTTGTACGCATAGGATCTAAATATCGCATGCCCACGGTATATATAACTCTTCAAAAAATTCTGTTATCATCTTCTTAAGTTCTCTAGGCTCATGAATCCAATTATTTTCTGACTTTTTCAATGTTGAAATTCTGTTCCTCTTCCTTTTTTGTATTGTTGTTAGGAGTGTGCATGGTTTGGGCGGGCGGTTCCTGACCTAGAATCAGGAACCACCCCCTAAGGACCGATTCCGAAAAATTGGAACCGGGATCCACCCATTTGTTGCATGGATTCACTCGGGAACCAAACTGTCGGTTCGGTCCAATTCCCGGGTGGATCCATGGAACCGATCTCACTGACCACGAGATGAAAATCTTAAGCTAAGGAAAACCCAACATCAAAAGAGAGGACATCATTGATCTCAATTCTCAAAGCATCATCAAAGCAAGCCAAAAAGTTTCAGCTCCCCAGTTAAACATCTTCGATGAAATGTTTGTGAGCTCCAACTGTAGAGCTTG
This sequence comes from Eucalyptus regnans, assembly GCA_037349125.1. Classification (NCBI taxonomy): domain Eukaryota; kingdom Viridiplantae; phylum Streptophyta; class Magnoliopsida; order Myrtales; family Myrtaceae; genus Eucalyptus; species Eucalyptus regnans. The sequence continues at coordinate 17,398,322 of CM074669.1, read as the reverse complement.
ACCTCCTGGATAGAACCTTTGAAAAAGCAATATATATCCTGATCATAATGTTTGAACACATAGATGGATTTGGCATTTCAATCTAAAAGAAAGAAAAGAAGCGGTTAAAGAGGCAGCTTAATGGATCCATTTAGTCAACTTTGGAATATAATCCAAACGAGACAAAAGCTTAATTTGATCAAACTATACATAACACCCAACAAGTTATTGGATATATAATTATTTTTCGTGCTCTTTAGTCAAAAGGGTGAATATTTTATTTTTTTGGTCATAAAAGGGTGAATGATTTCAAAGGTGAAATTTAACTATGAAATTTAGAAGGTAATTTGATTGGATTTGTGGAATGGATATTTAAACTTTACAAAATATAACAAAAACAAGTCTATAGTCAATGATTTTAAATTTGATTTGGTGAAAAGTTGAACCTAAAGCAAAAAGTAGTTATTAGCATCCCCAAGATTTTTCATTGGACCAAATCAATAATTGGTGCAGTATTTGCAATATATATGAGGAAAAAACATGGGATTACCTCATCTCTCACAAGTTGACATACAGAGCCATGGCCATGTTTCAAAACTTTGTTTGCATAAAGATACAAACATTAAAGCAACATGAATATATTAAAAATTAATCAGTCCGGTCTAGGTGGGTGGGTCCGTCCATGGAATCGGGAACCGGACCGGTACCCACCGGTTCCCATAAATTGGAACTGGGAACCGGACCGGTTCCCTCAAGAACCACCGGTTTCGGGCGGATCCCGATTCTTTTGCACACCCCTAATTGTTGTGGCGTGAAAGTACCAAGTGTTCTTATCTCCCCATTTTAGCCGGTTGATTCTTGAATGCAAGCCTCAATACATCTCCTCCTGACTCTAAGACTGCTCAATTTTTTCAGTTAGTTGTTTCACCTTGTTTCTCGCAAAAGTCAAATTTTGTGCATTAAGTACATGCTGGATTTCCCCTTTTAAAACATTAATCTCGTTAATATTATTAAAGAAAGCCTTCTTGCTCCACTTATCCAGCTCTTTAAATAAAGCTTTCAACTTACGGGCTAAGCTCAAATTACCAAAAGGAAGAGAGTATACCTGCTTTAGAATTTTTCCACTCTTCATTTTCAGTTTAGAATGCTTCAAACTTGAACAACTTGATTCTCTTCATTGGTGTAGCAGAGGATAATAGTAAAATAGGGCTATGATCTGAACCGATGGCTAGCAATGCGAACGCTTCAGCTTCAGGGTACAAAATTCTCCACTCAATGCTACAAGTTACCCGATCCTACCTCTCTTATACATATTCCTCTCCTTCACGATTATTAGCCCAAGTGAATACAAGCATTTAGAAAGTCTCTAAAGGTATTTAACCAATATGTTTTGGCCATTCTTTTACCCACCTTCTCCCAATAATACAAAATCTCATTGAAATCCCTTAAGCATAGCCAAGGTAATTTTTCCAGTGAATTTAATCCCTGAATGTTCTCCCATAAAGCCAACTACGCTAGCTTAACTTGCATAAAAATAAGCATAAATTAGAACATATTTTTCAGTCTCCAAACAAGTGCATTGTTTATTTAGCACGATGAAGAACAAGAGATAAAGTCAGACATCAGAATTTTACTCGTTAAAGACGCTAGATATATTGTCAAATATCACGTCCATCACATGCAGTTCACCAACCGCCACTAGATGTATTCAACTTCAGGTCCTAATCCGAAAGCTTGTACTTATGCAAAAGCTTTGTACTACCATAATACGGATGAACTATTTTTCTATATCATGTTCCTAGATCAAAGAGCATAACGTTGCAGCATTGAAAGCCAGAGTTTCCATCGTTAATCAAGAAGAAAATTCGATTCAGCGTAAAAAGGACAAATACATAGCTCGATGACAAACGATTCAAACCCGATGCGTGTGCGAGAGAGAGAGAGAGAGAGTGGATAATTAGGGTGGGCTGGACAAAATGCAAAGATTAGGCGCGAGTCATTAGCGTCGCGCTTTCCGCATAACGTCTTTCATTGCGGTTCCGGATTTATCGCAGCTCCAGAGTCGTGGAAGCGGCGGCTTCCTAAAATCGCGATGAAGGCATATCCACACTTTGTTGTAGCGTAACAATGACAAGCAATAGCAAGGTAACGATGAAAGTCATAGAGACAAAATAGAAGGTTTGAATCACGTACGACGAGGTTAAATGTTGAGTAAAAGTCGTTTTATTTAGAAATTAAACTGTTAAGAGGATGGTAAAATGACATTCTATGTATTATCTCTCCATACTCTTCCGTACGGAGGCTGATATAATGAGGAAAGCCTAACGTATGTGAACCTAATATTTGCGACTTTTGGACAGAGGATCATCGAAATTCCACACCCCCCGCAGGAGAATATGAGGGATCTAAGTTGAGACATGACTCTCAAAAATGATTTATTTTTAGGCAAAGCTTTGATATCGTGATGAACGATAAAAGATGGGTGTTTCTAATTTGCATCACAATATCAAATTTGAAAGGTATTTATATTACAAGAGATGATTATTGGACATACGTTATTTGATCTATAATTTATAACCTATAATCTTTGTTCTTTGTTGTTCATGATGTATGTTAGTCCAGTGCCTCACCATGGAATCACATGATTGGAAAGGTTATCAACTTCATCCTTGGTGTACTAATCTAATGTACAGAGGACAAGTAGATCACATTCAACGTAAAATATATCAATTTCACAAACTATTCTTAATCCGCCCGAATGTTATTTTCTCTTAAAATTCTTTCTTCTCCATTGCGAAAATCATGTTGACTGGGAAGGAGTCAGCATTTTCTTGGATTAGAAACTTATGAACAATAAATTTTCTCCCCTCTGAAAGCGACCACCACGTGGCCCCAACCCAGTAACCTATCAAGAATCAACGTCTTAATCCTGTTTATATCCGGCTGATGGCGATACCCATGTGGACGTTTTCCATCACTTTTGAAATATGAGGATTTGAAAGTGAAATCGAATCCATGGAAAAAATCGAACCACTGTCGTGCAACTTCTCGAATGGAGAAAATTCTTCCCCTCGATCGCCGACCAATGATAATAAACAGGAAAAATTACACTTATTACATCCAATTGTTGTCAAGTTTGTTTATTTAAAAGGAAAAATTTTGGACAACCTCGAATTAAGACAAAACGAGCGTAGATGCTCCGGATCTGAGCTTTTGTCATCGACGTGTTAAACGATGCCCGCAAATTCAGCCTGCGAAGAAACCCTAATTCTCGCCACTCATTGCGTAGCGGGAGTCGCTCTTTTTCTTCGAAAAAGGTCGAGCGGAAATTAATAAATTAAACCTGAAGTGACGGTGCGAGGACGATCTTCAACGGCCCATAACCTCCATTAACGGCTGCATCAACGAACATGTCTCGCTTTCGTGACGAGGGTTTTGCCCTGTTTTTGTCTCTGCTGGATGCTGCAGGCAGTCCTTAAATGCTAGTGACTCGTAGAAACCCTAGATGACTCTACATCGAGTCATTCGCGACAGGATTGCCTGATTTCGTGGGAGTATGTATGTGCGGCGTGGAATAACTTGCTTCTCTTCTTACTATTATTTATTTATTTATTTCAGATACAATCATACATTAATAAGTCAATTCTCGCAATATACTATATCAACCTCACAATTCTTGTTAAATACATATATTATCGACACCATGACTGGACATTTCAGCTTAGGAGATTATTGAATTTAACCCGTGATGCTTATATTCACCTTTGAATGTATATAGTAACTTGATCAATTAATAAATTCGAGAGCTAATCTCTTTTTCCCCTAGAACATGTGTGCCTATTTTGTCTTAATCAATCAATTGGAGGAACGTGTTGGCCAAAAGAAATTGTTGGTAAAATGTCAACTTTGATCGTCTGCTCGAGACGTTGAACAATAATATAAACGAAGCAGTCCCTATCGCATGGGACGATATTTATTTGGGTGGATAACTGCTTTTTAGACTTAGCCGCTTGGACGAACCCCGAAAAATCGTATGCCCGGACAAACTTGAGGACATTGGATGTCCAATCAGAGAGATTTCCGCTCTATCACCTCCAAATTTTTTGACAATAAACAATTTCGTTCATAGTCTTCTCAAGGTACGTGTGCGCAAGTTTCAATTGCATTAAGAAAAATTCCGTAAACATACATAGGTCGGTTCATGACCACCGCATTCTTATAGATAAGATTGCTTTTTTCCCCTATATATACTTTTATTTTCTGTATTTTCTAACAGTTACATCGTAATTATTAACCTTCTGGTTCCTCAACATTACATAGAATACATAAAAAAAAGACCAACTATGCCTAAATTCTGGATTTGCAGTTGTGGCCGTGCTTCTCAATGATAAAGTTGGACGGTGGACCTAGACCTTCCAACAGAAAATTCAACGGGTAACAGTTTCATGTGTCAAAGAATTGGACAACTTTAGTTTGGTAATCCTAGAATTATGGTTTATGGCCATACGAGCCTAACAACCTAGAGGCCAACCGAACACTTTGTATGCCCCATGAGTAAGTTAAATCTAAACATGTGGCTTGGGCAAAGTGACCTTGCCCTAGAGTAGTTTACACGCACTTTGTGGGATTTAAAAAATTAATTCTAGCTTCTGAGGTGGAAATTCCTAGATGCCTCAATTAACTATGCAAATCTCGAGATATCTCTTCGATAATGTTATGCAAATAGTATAAAGATAGATGAATTTTTTTCTTATATCTTACTCCCCATAGTCATGTAAGAATTTGTCGGCATGGAAAATTAAAAAAGACTAAGGGTCCGTTCATTTTGCAAAAAATGACTTCTGGGAAAATGTTTTTCGGATTTTTCAGTGTTCGTTTCACGGAAAATGAACTAGTCAAGTAAAATGTTTTTCATCATTGAAAAAAACAACCTTAAAGTGAGGAAAACGTTTTCCACTTTTGAAAAGTGGAAAACGTTTTCCACGACTTCTTCCCTCTTACTTCTTTTTATTAATACATTTTTGTTTTATTTTTATGCTTTTTTTTTAAATCAAATTTTTAATTTCTTTTCTTTTCTTTTTTTCCTTTTCATCTTCTTCTTTGGCGGTGCCGCTGATCGGCCACGGTGGCGTCTGGCGACTGGCCACAAGCCAGTGGTTGGCGACCTCGCTGGCGAAGCTGAGATTGGGCCTGCGCCAGATCGGGCGAGGCGGAGCTCTCGCCGGCCTGGGCGGAGCTCGCGGCTCGCCAGATTCGGCGAGCTGGGCGGGGCTCGGGCCTCGCCCGAGCTCGCCAGAGCCCAGCGAAGCTCGCGGCAAGCTCGGGCGAGATCGGTCGAGCCTCGAGCTCGCTGGATTTGGCCACCAAGTTTTGGTCGGCCGCCGGGCAGCCGGCCATCATCAGGTAGGAAGGAGGCGTCGGCGGCGAAAGGAGGAAGAAGGAGGAGGAAGGAGGCGCTGGCGGAGGAAGGAGCAGGAAGGAGGAAGGAAAAGAAAAAAAGAAAAAGAAAAAGAAAGAAAAAATAAAAAAATTCGATTTAAAAATATAAATAATTAAAAATTCATTATAAAAAAATATATATAAAAGTTAAAATTTATTTTTTGGTCAATTAAAAATATTAAAATTCAATTTTTGATACTTTTTCCCAAACAATTAAATGAGCTAATGAACGGTGGAAAATATTTTCCGCTCAAATTTTAGATTTTGGCCGAACACCGGAAAATAGAGTCATTTTCCTGGAAAATGACTTCCAGGAAAATGTTTTCCAGAAACATAATATTTTCCCCGAAACGAATGGACCTAAGATTAAATGTTCCAAATTATATTTTCTATATACGTGGAATTATGTTATGGAGCCGGAAGTGCCTCTTGCCATATTTTGATAAACCTTCTCCCAGCCAAAGAAGCATGCCTGGTTCTCTAATCTCAAAGAAAAAGAGGAGCTAGATCTCGCCTTTAGAATGATTTGAAGTAATTGCAGTTAGCTTAAAGACATTCGTAGATGTCGATTGATCAATGCTTTTGGAAGTACTAAGAGATGCGCACGCATACGTGCGATATCCAAACTATTTCCGTTGACCCTCATGAAAATCTGCGTACAGACCCTTGTTGCTAATTCTTTATTTGCCGTAAAATCTGCATGAATCCATACTTCAACGATTCAAACATCCCACGATCCGTTGCCGATATAGTTACGGAGATCATTGCGTCAGATTATTCAGCTTGCAAGAAAAGTTATAGCGCGAGCAAACCATATAAAATAACAATAAATAATGGCAAAAACTATCGCCGAAAATTCTCCAATGACGACAAGGACTCCGATTTAGTGGAGTTTTGTGCTCTCAATTTGACTATAAATACCCGCTCGTTGTGCTCCCAAATTGAGTGCAAGAAATCAAACTCCTGACCAAAGTGTCTCGAGAATCACATGGCGCTTCTTCAATCTCCATCGATTTGCTTCCCTCTCGCCCTTCTCCTTTCTCTCCTCATAAACTCGTCTCACTGCTTCAAACCCAAATCGCTTAACATCTCGAAAGTTCAGTCCAACGGTGATTGGTCGCCGGCAGGTGCGACGTGGTACGGGAGTCCCAACGGCGCTGGAAGCGATGGTAATGGAATGACAATATATTTTTATTTGGTCAATTCACCTGGAGTAAAAGATCTTTTTACGCAAGCGTCGTTGGTCTCATCACACGCCTTTCAGTAATTTTGACTTATCAAGTCTTTCGAGTATAAATCGGTTCGGACATATGAGTAGCTTAGGTCAATCGCTTAATCGTGATTGATTTTGGCTTTGTACCAAACACATATAGACTTAGAGGTCAAACTGGAATCAAGTACAACGCTAGACAATACTACTCTAGTAATTGCACATTTCACCTGATCTGCAAATATACATACATACATATATATATATATATATATATATATATTATACATACATATATAATATATTATATATAATATGCTTTGTATGATATTTTGTACGTAGGTGGTGCATGTGGGTATGGGAGTGGGGTCGACCAAGCTCCATTCTCTTCAATGGTGTCCGCAGGAGGGCCTTCTCTTTTCAAATCAGGCAAAGGATGTGGAGCTTGTTACCAGGTTTCTCTCTTGCTAGAAAAGTGTTTCTCGAATTATTTTTATATTCGCCGTCATCGGAGAAAATTTGCCACGGACAAAGTTAAAATATGTTCACGAGATAAGCTTTTCCTAAATTAACAATCGTGGAATAGAATTCATGAAAACATCTACTGCGGCACGCTTTCAAGACTCCCATTAAAAGTAGTTTAAATTCTTCGTATTTAAATAGATTATTTGACTCGGTACATATTGTCCTATTCAAACAGATTATTTAGTAGTAGTTAGGAAGTGCAGTCTTTTGAGCTCTTGTTGATTAAATTTCAGGTGAAATGCACTGAAAAGGCGGCTTGTTCCGGGAACCCGGTGACGGTCGTTATAACTGATGAATGCCCTGGTGGCCCTTGTGTCGCTGAATCTGCTCACTTCGATTTGAGTGGCACGGCTTTTGGAGCCATGGCGAGCTCCGGCAAGGCCGATGAACTTCGCAACGCTGGGGTGCTGCAAATTCAATACCAAAAGTCCGTACGGTTGATCCTTTAGAGTGAATTCCAATTTTAACAGGCGCAGAGGGAAAAAAGGAAGATAAAACGCTTTGAAAAGTGCTTTAAATTAACGAGAAACTTTGCTTTCACCTGACTTATACTAATCAGCAAATAGTCTAACTTGCTTATTAAAAGTCTATTTATGTGCACATATTTACAATGCCAAGCAGAGTAGAGTGCAATTTCCCCGGCGCGAAGGTGGCATTCCACGTTGACTCTGGCTCGAACCCCAACTATTTCGCTGCGCTAATTGAGTACGAGGATGGGGATGGCGAGCTCGGCTCCGTCAACCTGAAGCAGGCTCTAGACTCTGACTCTTGGCTTCCGATGCAACAGTCGTGGGGCGCGGTTTGGAAGCTGGATGGCGCGGGCCAGCTGCGCGCCCCATTCTTGATCAAGCTCACCTCTCTTGACTCCGGCAAGACCCTGGTTGCCAACAACGTGATCCCCGCTGGGTGGCAGCCCGGACAGACGTACCGGTCGGTCGTCAACTTTGCTGTCTAAGGGTTGTGCGTGGTTTGCTTGGGAGACGAAGAAATGGAGATTGATCGTCAGTTAATTTGGCTGTGTGTGTTTTATGTGATAGGCAAAAAGAAAATATTGGATGGTGTGGAAAAAGAAAGTATTTTGCTTTTTCCACTCTGTTAATCTAGTCAGCTATGAGCTACCTCTTGGAAAAGAGAGTAGTAGTGAGAAATGAATGGTATTGTCCTTTGAAAATCAAGAATGATTTACGTATTTGAAGCTTGAAAGCTTTTATGTTTTGCACCAATATAAGTACCACTTCCAAAATGGATGGTCATAAATTGTGTCAATCTATATGCAAATGGGTATTTTCTTCACTTTGAAAAAAATGAAATTTCTCAATGAAAATTATAATTTCTTAGAAACCATTTGTAATACATATTCATAAATAAAACTAACGAGCCCGACCTTTCAACATATTCCTATCACTCCCAACTATCACTACTTTGATTCATTTCTAGGAAATCAACCTCTTGTGCGTCGAGTTTGTACTTAATACTAGCCCCAATAATATATGTGAAAAGAAACATCATCATTGAATTTTCAGTTCAATCCCGATAAAACTATTGACTAAAATTTAAGTTCAATCTCCATCAAGGTACTCTTGGACTACGTAGGATGGTCGATGTTCACGTCAATAATTTCTAGCTAAAATTGACTCGAAGGACTACATTAACAAATCATCAAAAGGTTTAAGTGGCAAAATTTTGAGATTTTGAACTGAAGTGACATTCACGTAATAGATTTAGATTCTTTATTTTTTTTTTCTTTTTTTTGTTAATCAAGTCAGATGAACGTCATTGACATGGACAAAGAAGAGCTGGGTATTGATGCAAACTAGTTTCTCGCCACCATTAAAAGGGTAAGTGATTTAAGGTGCGCATGATAACCATTCTATTTTTCTATTTCTCTATTTTTCACTTCCTTGGGATAGATTTGGAACAGAAATTTGTTTGGTGACACAATTTCATTTTTTTAAATTATTTCTGGAACAACTTTCTACTTCAAAAATAGATTTGGACTAGAACTCAGAAGTTAAAATATTTACCTTTTCTATTTCTAGAACAAAAGTGAGTAATGAAAACTCTTCTCGTTGTTTACTCTCATCACTTCCCTCCACCCACCCATCGCCCATGGGTTGTAGGATGCCTGCCGCTGACCACCTGTCGCGACCCGATTTTTCGATGGGTGAGGAATCAACTAAAACTAGGTTAATGGATTACTAAGTCCGAAGACTTGGCGCGGACTCTCCCAAGCCCTACCAATCGCGACTTGATACTAAGAAAAAGACCCATTAAGACATGCAATTATATTTCAAATTGGAGCCGCCATTAACCAATTAGGGCTGATTAGAAACCCAGGTAAAGTATGGGAGAATACTTTACCTTTTACGAACCAGAGATTTAATGGATTCGGGGACACGGTTACGCTAGATTAATCTAACGCCCTTTCGGTACCTTAAGAAAAACATTTTTGCAGACAATCTTGATTAATTTTAACCTAAGATGCTAACATGCAAATGGTGGTCATGCGGGTGCACAATCAATTAAATAACATTCAATAAATCAAAATGCTAAGAAATTATAAACCACAACTTTATTTAAGTCCACTCTCTAAGAAAACATTTAAAAAAATGCTAATTAAAATGCATGCCCTAAACATGATTCCTAAATGACATGACACCTAACTTTTATTATTATGCAATCTTAATCTAAAATTAATATGCATGAATTTTACTTTAATGATATGTGAAATGCAATTTATATGGCCTAATTTGAACTATATGTATGCAATCTGATTTATGCAATCCTAAATGTGCATATACTACATGACATGAGATGCATGATATAACAATTTTATATGCATGTTCTTTTTGTGATTTTTTTAATGATTCTCTTTTTATGTAGGCAACCTACACTAAATAAAGATGATATGAAATGGGATTAATTATAAACTCACCTATTAATTAACTAAGTAAATGATTTATTTTGTTTTTTTTAATTAAAGAATTAATTATATGCAATTAAAAATTACACGATGGGATTACTAAAACATGATAATATGATGCAATCCTAATTTATTAATATGTAAACTCTAATTAAATGTGCCTACTATGCAAACTAGCTAAAATGCACCTAGTATTCTTATTTGAAATTAAACAAACTAATTAAGCTATTCAAAATGGAATAATTTCCTAATTCAATTTCGGGATTAATTTGATTTAAACCTCATTTGTCTTATAAAACCATTTTTTTTTACCTTTTTTTATTATCTTTTCATATTATGAAAGCATGCAAATAACTAAGGATGAAATCCTAAAAATAATCCTAAAGGTTAATTTATTAAACCTACGTGTCTAAATTAATAAACCTATATGACCTATATGCTCATGCAAATTTTTAACTTTTCACTATTTCCTTTTTTATATTTTCATTTTTTTAACATGACCGAATAATTTTTATTAAAAAAAACGTAATGATGCAATGCTAACTTTTTGTTTTTTGTTTTTTTATATCTTTATTTTATATTTAAAAAGACTACGTGATGGAAAACAAAACATTAAACTATGACTCACTAATTAAAATGCAACATGTAACGTGCACCTTATGAAATCTATATAATCTAAATAACAATTTTTTTATTCTTTTTTTAGTTTATTAAAGGAAAATTAACCTAATCCTACATGAATCTAAAAAGATAAAATGTGTTGCTTAAAATGTAAAATACTTAAGGACCTAAATATCTAAGTTCTAAATATGACATAAAATGCATGATATGTGATAAACAAATAACCATAATGCACCAAAATATGTACCTAAAAAATCATCAATGTAAATCAATGACATATTATTTTAATGGGCATCAATAATGCAAGGCAAACCAATAATTTTACCATAAAAAAAGTCAAGATAATCAAAAATCTAACCCGACGTCTCGCGGGTCAATATTTTTAATTACTATGGCTTAATATGACAAATTTCCTATTTGGATAATAAATCAAAACAAATCAAGTTAAAATGAAAATAATAAATAAATACACTATGAAACCAAATATCTAAAAATTTACCTAGACTAACTCACGGTGGACTCGAAGAAATGGTGAGGAAGCAGTAATGGCTGAGCTGCGATGGTGGTTCGCCAAGGGTGATGGGTCGCCACTCGGAACAAGGTTGTTCGTCGGAGCTCCGGCGAGGCTCGGCTGATAACGGACCTACAACCAAAAAGAAGAAAGCAGCAAGTGGGTCGTGGGCATGGTGGTCGCAGCGGCTTCGGGTCTTCGGTGGTGTGGAGTCCGATAGCTTGATCAGCTTCGGGTCTTCACGGATCAACGCGGGATTTCAGGTGGAAGGACTCACGAACGGAGTAGGACGTCGCTCGGGCTCGGGGTGGCGATCGGCCTGCTTCGTGTTGGGTGTCACGGGCGTTGAGCGGTGACGGAGCGGCTCGGGCGAGTGGTGCGATGGAGGTGGAATGGTGGTGGCTCCGAGCGGTGGGCGAGGCGGCGGGTCTTGGCCGGCGGCGATTTGGAGCAGGGGGACGTCGGGACGGCGTGGAGCGTCGGAGGTGTGCTGGATCGGGAAGTCGCGGAGCGGGACAATCGGCACGGCGGTCGCGGCGACTTCGGGTCTTCGATGGTGTGGTGGCGAGGACGAGTATGGCGAGGCGGTGGTGGGGAAGACAAACAATGGCTCCCTTTTTCTTCTTTCTTTTTATTTTTTTCTCTCTCTTTTGTTGTACGCACGTTCTTCCCCCTTGTCTCTCCTCTGCAGACTTTCAAAACCCAACTTTTTCGTGTTGACTTTTCAAAGGCATAAATGAAAAGCCCCCGCACACGAAAGAACTTTTTCTTTCTTTCTTTTCGACACAGAACTCGAGAGAAACCTCTCAACGAAAAACAAAAGAACCCAAAAGAAGAAAAAATTTCTTTCCCCCCCTTTGCGAAAACCAAGAAAAATGCCCCCCTCCGAAAGTGAAAACTCAGGAGCCCCCATTTCAAGACCTCCGTGCTCTTCATTTATAGAGCCAAAACGAATCAAATTTGTTTTTGCCGATGGAGATTTTTACTCAACCACTTAACAAAGAAATGGCTCCAAAATCACCAACGTTGAATTTCGAATTTGAAATGAGGAGATATGTTCAACAACCAAATGTTTTATTTATTCAAAAAGAATTTTCAAAATCTTCCTCAAAATGTTTTTATTTTATAAGTTACTTATTATCCTCTATTTTTATTTTGCAAAATAAGTCTAATCCTAAATGCGATGCTATGAAATGCTTAATGTAATTTTTATTAGGTGTCAACACCACCGTATGTCAGATGCCTGCCGCTGGTCGCTCATCGCTGGTTTTCGAACGCCCGTTGCCGGCCCTTGGACTTCGGCCATCTACTACTAATCGCCGATCGTTCACCACCGACTGCCCGCTGGTTGCTGGCTACTACCTGCGTGCCTCCTGCCGTCGATTGTCGGTCACCGGTGACCCCCCTGCAGTTGTTGGCCGTCAGAAACCAAACACCTCCCACCACTACTTGGGGAGGGGGGGGGGGAGAAATTTTGTGTTATTATTAAACGAATTTCTATTTCAAGAGCGGAAATTTTATAAGGTTATCAAATGCATATTTCTGCTCAAAAAATTATCTAGAGAATGAAAATAGGAAAACTAATTTCTAGTCAGAAATTGATTTCTAGAATAGAATGGTTATTATACATGCCCTTAGTGTCCAGCGAATATTGTTCTTTGATAGTTGACCTCGGTGTAGACGCGAAGTGCATCATCAATATCCTCAGAATTCATTCAAGAATTCCGGGCCAAAGATGAAGAAAGTCAGCGAGTTCATGAAGGATGTTATGCTGCATTTGCGGTTCTTCATCCAAAGCCTACGTAAGGCATTTGGAGGCTTTTGCCTTCTTTTTGTTATTTTGTTATTTTTTGATCATGTATTGCAATCCCTTCTGGCTTCTCCTGCTCTTCAATTTCTTATACCTTCACTATCCTGTGATAAAATGTTGTTAAACCCAAACTTTATACTTAAGCTCGCTTGCCTTCAATTTTGAAGGTAACCAACCGAGCGATCAAATCGTTCTAGACATCAACTCAAAAACCCCAGATCTAGTTTGCGTTCCTTTCTCGAATGTCCGTCAGCTGTTTAACACACAAGGACTACGGCTGTGCCGCAATTTCTGATCTATTGAAGTCAAGCGACAATGAATGTGGTACGTTTCACAATTCTCCGACTCATGTAATTTTAACATAAATAACATGTTACTGCCGTGTGGTACGATTGTCATATAAAATACCCTCTCTGGTCTTTAGTTGCGAAGCACTTTTGGTACTTGGGGCCAAAGGCTTAAACTACATTTGACTATTTCTCGTTTCCCTTAAGATGGATTAATGGGTTTGATATGAGACCATGTATTTGGGCTCATTTGGATCCAAATGGGGCTCGTAGGGGTGTGCAACCGGACCAGGTATACTTGGCAACCGGATCGGCCCACCCGAAAAATAGGATCGGGAACTAGTTCCCAAAATTCGGAACCGGTTTGAATTGGTTTGGGAACAGGTTCCGAGCAAATATCCACCCGGGAACCGGATCGATCGGACTGATTTGGGAACCGGTTTATAAACCCAAAAGACCAAAACACTATCTTTTTCCCCCTAATTTCTAATCTTAGAAGTGCATTTTTCCTCTTACACGGCGCTCCCCCATCGTTTCTCTTCTTCGCTTGCTTCCCTCCCTCACTGGCTCACTGTCGCACCATTCATTGCATAGGATTTTTGCTTTGCCTTATGATGTTTGTTTATGATAATTAACCTTGTGAATCCTTAGTTTTGTTTAGTCAAAAAGTTAATGTACTTATTCGAAGTGGTCACAGGAGCTCCGGCGGGCATTGATAACAAAGGATAAAGATGGTTTCCTCGATGGAACCATCGCAATCCCCTCTGATGAACGCCAAGCCCGACTTTGGCGAAAGTGCAATCACCTCGTCCGAACATGGATCGGTAATTGCCTATCCCCAAAGGTCGCGGCTGGGCTTCCACCCACAGAGGATGCCAAAACCATGTGGGAAAACATACGAGAAATGTATGGTAAATTGGACCAAGCAAAATTTTTTAACCTAATGCAGGAAATCAGCAAACTTAAACAGGCAAACACGACGGTCACGGTCTGCTTCAATAGACTATCGTCTTTGTGGAATCAACTTGAAGCAGTGGAGGAAAGGCTAGAAGGGCCAGAATCAACTCTCAAACAGTACAAACAGATCAAAGAGAGAGAAAAAGCCACGAGATTTCTCATGATTCTAAACGAATGATACCTCACGTTCCGATCCCACATCCTGGCCATGGATCCCATGCCATCGATCGGACGCATCTTCCAGTTGGCGATGCAAGAGGAGAGTCAGCGACTCGCATCAGTCGACCATACGAGGAATAGCGAGAGCCTCCCTCTCGCCGCCCGTGGAGAACGAAAAGACGCGGCCGCCAGGACTCTCTCAACCCTAGCTCGCGAAAGGAAGTCTCTTTTAGGGTTCGGCGATATAGATCCACGCCCCTTTAAAAGGGATGGAGCGAACGGTCCAGATCATACGCGAGGATCGGGTGGCTCAAATTTCGCGAGAGGATCGAACGGCCAGGAATTCACGCGAGGATCGGACGGCATCCAAGGGGGCGATTACGCGCTCGGATCAGACGGTGGACAGGAGATCGCGATCAAAGGAATGGACGGACAGATCTTCGCCATGTCATCCAGAAATTTCGCAAATTTTTTTAAAGGAAAGGGTAAATTTTTTTGTGATTATTGTAAGCATACTAACCATACTGTTGACAACTGTTGGAAATTACACGGGAAACCGGGGGATAAGGAGAAAAAAATTTCCACAACCTATCAAGTCATTGGACCAACAGGTCCAAAAATTGATCAGGCTATTTCAATTGGCCAGTACCAGCAGCTCGTGCAGGCATTACAAAAAATGAATATTTCCAACAAAGGGGAAAATTTCTCAGGTATTTCACATTGCCTAATTAATTATATTTCCAGAAAAGCATGGATTATTGATTCTGGGGCAAGTGACCGTATTATATGCGACAAGGGATTATTTTTAGATATGAATGAAAATTTAGATCATCCTGTCTCCATACAATTACCCAATGGCAGTTTCACTTATGTCAAAGTGACAGTAACAGTGAATCTCAGTCCACAGATTATTCTCCAGAATGTGCTCTATGTACCAGAATTCCAGTTCAACCTCATATCTGTGTCTAGAGCCTGCAAAGAAAATTCATGCCGGGTATTTTTTGATGCTGACACCTGTTTATTTCAGGCCCTTTCGACTGGCAGACTGATGGACTTGGGTAATCTCTCAGAATGACTATTTCTGGACAGATTTTCCAAGTAATTTTAATTTTCCTTGCAATAAGAAATCATTGTGTAATTCCACTACTAATGATAGAAATTTTACTATGCACATGAGATTGGGTCATAGTGCTTCCTTTCCATATCCTGAGTGTTCTATTTGTCCTCTTGCAAAGCAATCAAGAACACCTTTTCCTTCTAGTACTTCACGTTCTAGTAACATATTTGCATTAATTCATGTGGACATTTGGGGACCATATCATACGGTCAATCATGATGGTTCTCGTTATTTTCTTACTATAGTAGATGACTATTCTCAGGCAACATGGCTTTTCTTGATGCATTCTAAGAATCAAGTCGTTTCTCACCTGAAGAATTTTATCTTACTATCTAAGAATCAATTCCAGAAATCCATTCAGCGGATACGTACTGATAACGGGAGTGAATTTTTTAGTCATGAATGCTCCTCATTATTCAATTCTCATGGCATTCAACATGAACATTCATGTGTATATTCACCACAACAAAATGGCGTGGTTGAAAGAAAGCATCGACATCTCTTGGAAGTTGCTCGTGCCTTAAAATTTCAAGCATCTATTCCAGACAATTTTTGGGGCGATTGTGTCACCACAGCAGCCTATCTTATTAATTGAATGCCTACTCGAACCCTGAATGGGCAAACACCATTTGAGCTGCTATTTGGAAAGAAGCCAGATTTAAATCATCTCAGGATCTTCGGCTGTCTCTGTTATATCGCAACGACGGGACCTCGAGATAAATTGAGCCCATGTGCACGTCGATGCATTCTTATGGGATATCCCAATCTACAGAAAGGATATCAAGTTCTTGAGATTTCAACACAAGAATTCTTCGTCAGTCGCGATGTGATTTTCCATGAGAATATTTTCCCATTTTCAGAAAATGCATCTCCAAATGAAGGTCCAGAGACAATCCCCAGACATCAGAATTTCCTTGATGAGGCTTCTTATCAAGATCTCTCTTACATACCAGTGACACAACCAAGGAGTCTTGATTCTTCTCGCAACACTTTTTCGCCAAGTTTTGCTACGCACTTAAACACTTCAGAACATATCCAACAAGATGCAGAAGAAGATTCCATTATGGATATCAATGACCTTGCACCAACTTCCTCACAAGAGCCATCACAATCTCCAACTGCAGTTGAATATCCTAGGCGCTCTGGACGGGCTACAAAACCTCCAACTTGGACCAAGGATTATGTATGTGCTGCTCACAACTCTCCAGGTATTCAACATCCAATCTCCTCATATGTTTCCTTTCATAGATTATCTAAGGAACATAGATGTTGTATTAGTCGTTTATCCGATGACAAGGAACCATCTAGTTATAACGAAGCCTCCACTCATCCAAAATGGCAAGAAGCCATGACGGCCGAATTGAAGGCTCTTTATGATAACCATACATGGGATCTTGTTTCCTTACCACGTCATCGGAAACCGATTGGATGCAAATGGGTCTATAAGATCAAGTATCGTGCTGATGGCTCCATTGAACGATACAAGGCAAGATTGGTAGCTAAAGGATTCACCCAGAGAGAAGGCTTTGACTATCACGAGACGTTCTCTCCAGTTGCCAAAGATGTTACAGTACGTTCCTTCTTAGCTGTTGCTGCCATTAATGACTGGAATCTCCACCAGATGGATGTTCATAATGCTTTCCTCCATGGTGATCTGGATGAAGAAATATACATGGATATTCCTCAAGGCATACGGAGACAGGGGGAGAATAAAGTGTGTCGTCTCCGTAAATCCCTTTATGGATTGAAACAGGCATCCAGACAATGGTATGCCAAATTTGCTAGTGCTCTTACAACAGCAAGCTTCAAACAATCCAAACATGATTATGCTTTGTTTTCACGTATTAAAGGTATGTCATCTATCTATCTGATGATTTATGTTGATGACATACTTGTCATGGGAAATGATAGAACCTCTATAGAGAATTTCAAGGAATATTTGCACGCTACCTTTCACATTAAAGATTTAGGAGCACCGAAATATTTCCTTGGAATTGAAATTGCTCGTTCTGACAAAGGAATTTCCCTTAGTCAGCGGAAATTTATTTTAGAGATCATATCAGAGGCAGGTATTTCAGGATGCAAGCCAGCTGTAATTCCCATAGAGCAGAACACTAAGCTGACCACCGCATATTATGATAAAGTAACGTCTCAAAATGATGATCCTGTACTCAGTGATTCATCAGGCTATCAAAGACTTGTTGGGAAACTTATATACCTGACAATGACTAGACCTGATATCTCATATGCGGTTCAAACACTTAGTCAGTTCATGCATCAGCCAAAGCGATCTCATTTGGATGCAGCCTTGAAAGTCGTTAAATACTTGAAGAAATGTCCAGGACTTGGGATACTTCTATCTAGAAAGAGTGACTTAAGAATGTCAGCATATTGTGATGCATACTATGCAACTTGTCCCATTAGTAGGAGATCTGTCACTGGATATTGCATCAAATTGGGAGAATCTTTTCTTTCTTGGAAGACCAAGAAACAGGCTACCGTATCTCTCTCTTCAGCCGAAGCAGAATATCGAGCTATGGCTAAGGCTACATGTCAAGTAGTTTGGATGCGAGGATTGCTCAAGGATCTTGGAGTAGAAGTATAAGGATCCACGAAGCTGTACTGTGATAATGATGCGGCTCTTAAACTTGCATCTAATCCTATAGTGCATGAAAGAACGAAGCACATAGAGGTGGATTGTCATTTTACACGTGAAAAGATCCAAGAGGGTGTAATTGAGACAAGAGGAATTGGGACAACAGAACAGCCAGCGGACATGTTCACCAAGCCCTTATGTCAGAAGCAACACGCATATCTACTAAACAAGCTAGGCGTCTTGGACATCTACAAGCCACCAGCTTGAGGGGGAGTGTTGGAAGATATGCGGATTTGTCCCATATCTTAATTGATTGTGTTTCATGTATTTATGTAAATTGAATATTAGATTTAGATCTAGATTGATTAAGATTGATTATTAGATCTTTTATTTCCTTGCACAGAATACAACTTGTATTCTTTATTAGACTGAATTGTACATTCATTACATATTGGAATATAGAAAATTCCTACACAACTCTTTCTCTATTCTCTTCCTTCTTCTCTTGCCTTTCTTTCATATTTTTGCTCAAAAAAATTATCTAGAGAATAAAAATAGGAAAACTAATTTCTAGTTAGAAATTGATTTCTAGAATAGAATGGTTATTATACATGCCCTTAGTGTCCAGCGAATATTGTTCTTTGATAGTTGACCTCGGTGTAGACGCGAAGTGCATCATCGGTATCCTCAGAAGTCATTCAAGAATTCCGGGCCAAAGATGAAGAAAGTTAGCGAGTTCATGAAGGATGTTATGCTGCATTTGCGGTTCTTCATCCAAAGCCTACGTAAGGCATTTGGAGGCTTTTGCCTTCTTTTTGTTTTTTTGTTATTTAATGATCATGTATTGCAATCCCTTCTGGCTTCTCCTGCTCTTCAATTTCTTATACTTTCACTATCCTGTGATACAATGTTGTTAAACCCAAACTTTATACTTAAGCTCGCTTGCCTTCAATTTTGAAGGTAACCAATCGAGCGATCAAATCGTTCTAGACATCAACTCAAAAACCCTAGATCTAGTTTGCGTTCCTTTCTCGAATGTCCGTCAGCTGTTTAACACACAAGGACTACGACTGTCCCGCAATTTCTAATTTGTTGATGTCACGCCCCGAACCCCGAGCGCGCCAACATCCCACCATGGTCATTCAAAAAGCGACGTTCCCAGGTTAAGTCGCCGACCCAATCAGTTCTTTAATGCACACGCGGAAGCATATTATAAAACCCCTGACAATAAAATACGGGATAGAAAAGCATGAAGCAAAACCCCAACATAACACTTTCATAATTCAACAGAATTACAAACAAATGCCTACAGCCAAAAGTCTACGAAAGACCGGCTCTTAAAAAGGAACCGTCCTACGACCTACAAGTCGGACACGTTCTTCAATCCTTATGACTTCTCTACAACTCCTCAGAGCCAACCAAAGCTATCTAGCCGCTCCATCCACCAGGGACCTGAAATTGTTGTCCCCAAACCGGGATGAGACAATGTCTCAGCAAGTTCAACCCTCTAAACCCCTATTAGAAAGCAAATACACCCAGGGTGGCCTAGCCACCTCACACAGAAGACTTACCTCGTCTTAATTTCTCTCCTGCAAGTTAGCACAGTTATAATTCAACCACTCAAAATTCTGATAACCAAACAACTGTGGCACAATCAAATTATCAGGACAATTCAATCACTTAGATCGTCTCAACGATCAATCGACTCGGCCGATTACATGTCATTCTAGCAAATCAATCACTGTTTCCAATCACGACCCTATAGGAAGGTTTAACGACTAGTGGCAATCACGATCCCACTCAGCACAATTAGAATCAGTGGCATTACGGCCCCACTCGGCGCGACCTTTAAAAGGTGGCAAACTACGGCCCCACTGGGCACGACCTTTAAAAAGGTGGCGAATTACGGCCCCATTGGGCGCGACCTTTAAAAGGTGGCGAATTACGGCCCCACTGGGCGCGACCTTTAAAAGGTGGCGAATTACGGCCTCACTGGGCGCGACCTTTATCAGGTGGCAATTCACAAAGAATACAGGTCCAGTTGGCCTAGCCTCTACTGCGACCCGAGCCACGTCACACACTGACGGCAATTCACGAGGAGAACAGGTCCAGTTGGCCTAGCCACTACTGCGACCGAGTCTACCAACCAACACACGACAAATCAATATTGACTTCCGGACTTTCCACAATTCATTCACATACTCCAATTTCAATAGTAAACCTTAACAAGCAAATTGCTGCATCAAAATCCAACACTTAGATTTTTATGGCTAAAAGCCCTATTAATAACAATCAACACTCAATTTGCCACATCCATTCATCAAATTCTAATTCTAAATGCACAGCAACGATCAGCACGAAATTCTAAGCAATTGAGGTCAAAAATAATTTTTCGAGTTTTTTTTTTTATTATAAATAATAATATTTTAATGATTTTCGGAATATAATATATTATTAAATTCCAGAATTTCGAAACAATTAAATAAATCAAAAATAAAACCCATTATGTCACATCAAGGCTTATATTAAAAATAAACCTTCTTAACTTTAAACTAAACACCATTTAACTTAATTAAATACACTAATCTAATCCACAATCAAATAAACTAATCAACCCACATAAACTCACTTAACTTAGACTAAGCACACTTAGGGTATCATTAACCGTCTAATCAAGATTTAGTGAGCTAAACTCACCGGATTAGCGAGCCGAGCACGCCAAAACGACGGGGCCGACGCGAGGATCGACTTTCCTCAAGGCGGGCCGAGCAACCGGGGCCGGGAAGGCGGCCAAAAAGGGCAAAAACCAGGCTGCCATACCCATTTCTGCAGCTGCTGTCCATGGCTGAAAAATGGTAGATCCGGCGCCGGTTTGGGTCAGAAACGGGCGGAGAAGACCGGCAGTAGCTCAGGCGGCGATCGGTGGTGGCTCACGGCGGCGGAGGGAGCTCCGGCGAGGGCTGGCAGCTCGTCCCGAGCTGCTGGAACGCAGCTGCGCGGGCTGCGCGGCGCGCGGGCGCGCGGGCGACGGGCGACGACGGCGGTCCGGCGGCGGCGGTCCGGCGGTCCGACGGCGGCTGCTCCTCCCCTTTCAAACTTCTCTTGGCTGGATTTGAAGAAAAACGCAGAACAACAATGGAGGAGGAAGCCTACGGGAGGAAGAAGAGGAAGAAGAAGAAAGAGGGAGGAGAGAGAAGAGGGTTTCTTTTCTTTTCTTTTTGTCTTTCCTTTAATCCACAAAATGACCTCACCATGACATCATCATGATGTCATGCCCCACTAACTCTCCACAACCTTAGTCCAATGGGTCAAATTTCATTTTCCGCCGGGGCCTAAAATCTCGTACCTTGAATTTCTCAAATCCAATCAATTCTCGTCCAATTGAGTCCAATTGAAGTCCATAAAATTAATCCAATGTCACCACACTTCAATTCACATCTTCACTTATCCGTAGAACCAACTTAAGTCCCAAAAGCATGACCAAAGGCGGGCCTTCCAATTTCTCGAGCCAAATTAATCATACTTTGATTATTTTGCCGAAAAACTCGGTTTGCATGAAAAATCCTTCGAAGATGAATCAATGCTCCTAAAATGATTTGTGACACACCATGACTTCCAATTTCTGAATTTGATCTCAATTTAACGGTTAATTTCACTCTGGCACGATATTAGCGCGTCCTGATCTACCGGGTAGCTTTTAGAAATTTTCATGCATTTGACCTGTGGTTGATCAATTCAAGCCACAACGTACATCTTTGACACATTGGCGACTATCGGTTGTCGGGAAAATCTCAAGGTTTCAAACACGGACACAGGGTACCCAAACGACAGAGAAGCCGGCCCAGTGCCGATCGACAAGAATTGTGCGATCTGGTGGAATCACCCACACTCGATCACATGCCTCTATCGAGTCGACCTATTTCCGGTCTCTAATCGATCTTTAACTGTGCCGTAATGACCCTTGCAGATCAACTCGGTCGAAAGGTCGTTTCCTGGTCAAATTCTCGAGTCCGATGCATTAGAATTTCTTAATGACTTCACCCGATAGACTAGTTATCCCATGAGTGATCAGTTCAGGAGAAAGAACTATATGCGTGCAGATGAAATGCCCGTTTCAATTTATTGAAAATAGAATTGGAAATTCGGGATGT
Organism: Eucalyptus regnans; assembly: GCA_037349125.1. Lineage (NCBI taxonomy): Eukaryota > Viridiplantae > Streptophyta > Magnoliopsida > Myrtales > Myrtaceae > Eucalyptus > Eucalyptus regnans. The sequence goes on along the minus strand of CM074669.1, from coordinate 17,376,037 downwards.
CACAGTTGAAGTCAAGCGACAATGAATGTGGTACGTTTCACAATTCTCTGACTCATGTAATTTTAACATAAATAACATGTTACTGCCGTGTGGTACGATTGTCATATAAAATACCCTCTCTGGTCTTTAGTTGCGAAGCACTTTTGGTACTTGGGGCCCAAAGGCTTAAGCTACATTTGACTATTTCTCGTTTCCCTTAAGATGGAGTAATGGGTTTGATATGAGACCATGTATTTGGGCTCATTTGGATCCAAATGGGGCTTGTAGGGGTGTGCAACCGGACCAGGTATACTTGGCAACCGGACCGGCCCACCCGAAAAATAGGATCGGGAACTAGTTCCCAAAATTCGGAACCAGTTTGAATTGGTTTGGGAACCGGTTCCGAGCAAATATCCACCCGGGAACCGGATCGATCGGACTGATTTGGGAACTGGTTTATAAACCCAAAAGACCAAAACACTATATTTTCCCCCCTAATTTCTAATCTTAGAAGTGCATTTTTCCTCTTGCACGGCGCTCCCCCATCGTTTCTCTTCTTCGCTTGCTTCCCTCCCTCACTGGCTCACTGTCACACCATTCATTGCATAGGATTTTTGCTTTGCCTTATGATGTTTGTTTATGATAATTAACCTTGTGAATCCTTAGTTTTGTTTAGTCAAAAAGTTAATGTACTTATTGATTATATGTGCATAATGTTTCAATATAAAATAGGAGGATTTTGTTATTTTCTCACATATTAATGTAAAATTCGAAACCATATAGGATATTGGGCAGTTGCAAAATAGGTTCAAGTGAAAACGGGGTTGACTTTGGAACTGGACCGGAAAAATAGGATGGTTCCAAAATAGGGTCCAGTACAAATAGGGTTGGGTACAAGATTTAGGTTTGAAAACTACTCACCCTGGACTTGATCACCCTAGGGGCTCATAGAATCCTTTGCCTAGTTTAATGAATCCACAATAGGGCCGCTGCTTTTTAGTTTAGGAAAAATATATCACACATTTACCTGTTTGAGATTTTTTGTAATATAACCCTTTAATCTATTGAATTGACCAAACATAGAAGCATGTCCAAGTGGGAGAAACCAATGAAGTAGAGAATTGCCATAGGATAACAAGTATATTACTGACACTAATAAAATGCCACCGATGATATTGAAAATTGCTGCTAATAATCTTTAAAATATCGCTAAATGCATCTTATCGTGCCAATTTCAGAAATGATGCTAATGTAGTGTAAAAAACGTTCGATATTGTTGTAATGAGTTGGTTTGAGAGATAGTTCTCAATGATAGGGAAACTTTAGTTCTTTGCCATTTACTGTAGTGAGTAGGAGCAAATTTATTATTAACAAAAAATATAACCAATATACAATTGAGACGAAACTCACTTTTGACTTAAGCGTATAGAATATGGATAGATAAAATTGTAACTTCTTTATATATGGTAGTCAGTATGTTTGGTTTAGAAAAGTAATTTCCAATATATTGTTAAATCGAATGAATAAATTATAATGCGTTGATAGCCTTTTTTTTTTCCATTGGAAAAGTAAGCACCCACTTATTAGTAACTATAAATTTGTTCACACACTTAGTTGATTTTTCAATAAGGAAAAGTAACTTTCAACCTATAATAAGAATGGAAAAAAAATAATATTCCACTAGTTATACGAAAAAGTAAATAATTCAAGGGTTGATGCTACAAAAAATCCTAAATTAATACAACCGTGGCTAATTTACCACAAGTTAATTTGTTAATCACCAAAAACTTTAAGATAGTACATTTATGACAAATTTAATCCAAACTAATTTTTTGATTATCAAAAATTCAAAATTGATACATTTTTATTTTATTTTATAAATTTACCCTCCGTTAATTTCTCTTAAATTGAATTAATATCTCAAAAAGTCATAAATTGATACACTTGTGACAAAAGAAGGGTAAAATTCTAAACTAGTATACTCATCAATTGATATGTGTCACCAAATTCAAAAATTTGACATTAAGTTTAATGAAAATTAACAAAGGGTAAATTTGTCATATATAGAGTTTTAAATGGTCAAAAATTAATTTAGAGTAAATTTGTTATCGGTGTACCAATTTGAGATTTTTTAAGGTATTAATTCTAACTCTAATTAGCAACTTCTATATCTATATATGATCAATGATATTCTCAATCAAAAAAAAGAGAGGCAAATTTCGATTAAAAAAAAGTAGTGAAAATAACTAAAAGGGAATGCCCGACTCCTTCCGTTGTCTAGAGAACATAACGTGCACATGGCCAGTTGTGCAGGTCACTTGGGGAAGAGCTTGGTCAATTAATTTTAGTATTCCTTGCCAACTCTTTCGCCGAACATTCTTGCGCTCCTCGTCGAAAATGACAAATCGAAACCCAAGAGCGAGATATAGGAATCTGTGGAAAATATTCCTGACATTGTTATTTCTCAAGTCGGCTGACTGCTTCTGAATAAGAAAATCGAAACCCACAGGTGGGATTCATTAATTCGTGGGGTTTTTCTTTTTCTCTTCGTTTCCGAGCGCAAGGAGAAATACGTTGGGGGCCAACAGTGACAAGACCATAGCCTGTTTGAAAGTGCATTCATGCGAGATATTTGGGAGGAAGCATGTACGCCGTCTGCATTGCTTATTGTCCTTTCCTATCGCCCAACTCGATGAAATGGTACTATGGAAAATATTAAAAGTGAGATGAATGCTGTTGACAGTAGAGATAACATTATAGAGGATTCGTGATAAATTTTAACAAGCCTAAAGACAAGTTCTCATAAAAAAGACAAAGATCTCTTTTTTTTTTTTTTATAAGTAAGACAGGTAGAGAGGCATTATAGTGCATATACCTTTATGGGTGTTAACATGAGAGTTTCACACTCCTTACGAAAGATTTTGTTTAAGTCATTACTACTTAAGCTACGTTTGGAGGACCGAATATAATTTTGAATAGGATAATATCTGGTGTTTAGGAGAACACTAGATTTGAATGTATCTGGATGGACAAAAATTCCCCACCTTATGGAAAATCTAAGGAAAAAAGAAACAGAAAAAAAGGAGAAAAACCCGATGGACTCGCTTTGCTACTCTTGCTTTGATCTGAATAAAAGGATGGTGGTGATGGGTTAAATTAATGGGCTCATCCGGGACGGTTCGTCTTTACAACCCATTAATTTGGTGATGATGGGTCATCGACACGGGGTTGTTTAATGTAATCTAGGTTCTATTTGCCGGGACTTTATGGGTCTATGTCCGTCCTTTTTCAGTACTTTGTTCTGCGTTGTCAACAAGTTCTTGAGGCAACCAAGTCGCGTGTTCTATAATTTTCCTTTGAGTTTCAATTTTGGGTGATGGTATGTTTTAACTTTATTTCGGAGCAGAATCTCAGAGAAGAAACAAAGGATTTGAGTTCAGTTGTGGACTCGAGTATTGATTTCAGAGTACTAATCCAAAAAGCGACTTGCAAAGAAGGACATTGAGCATCTAGAGTGAGAAAAAAGGGAATTGCAGTAGTGCACACCAGATGTGGAATTGTTAACCTCCTGCCCTTACTAAAGGATGAAGATGATGATGGTCTGTGATGTCTCATTTCCTTGACCACTAACCATGAGAGCGAAAAAGCGAGAGAGGTGAGTTGAGTGAGAATGTCAATGTATTTCAAACACTCAGTTGGATAATATTTATTTGGATCTTTTTTTTTTTTTTTTTTATTTTATATCTAGACGTTATCAAACACCATGTAGAAGATTTCAAATTTTATCATATCTTTATTTTATCTGACCTTATCCTATCCGGTAAAAATGTATGGAAGACCAAATGTAGCCTTAGTTTGTATGAGCTGGTGACCGTAGCGCTTGCCAAAAGTTAGGAAACGTGTTCACATGTGGTAGCAAATACACAAGGCACAAAATGACTAGAGGTTTGTTCATGATATGCATCAAACTGGTGACCTCTTTACCACCATAACTAAGCATATAGCAAAACCAATATGTAATACACAAAGCTGCAAGTTAATCAGGACATATTTTTACATGAGGTAGCAAATGCACAAGTGACAGGCTGACTAAAGATCTATTCATGACATGCCTCAAACTTGTAACCTCTTGGAAGACACTGTGAACTCTATACCACCATAGCTAATGATATGGCAAAAGTATTATGTAATACTTGTAAATTAATCAGGACAAAATTAACCGGGGATATGTTCTATGGAATTATGGAATCAATATTAAGGAAACCCATCTTCTACACGTATGTTGTCTGTACGATAATAAGGTATATAAAACTATGAAAAAGACAAGAAGACTCTATAATCATGTTTCTTTTTTCGGCCGCTGGAGCGGAAGACCTATTTATCAATTGCTGGACCAAAAAACGGGGTGAACTTTGTGGTCAGAAAATAGGTGACTTGACTTGTTTCTTTCCCCGGAATTAATATTTGACTGTGAATAAAACCCTAGACGTGGGTTGTGAACAGCAAGTTGAAAAGCGAGGACAAAGAGCTGTCTGACGCACTCCACATGTTCCTTGGCACAAAATTGGGGCACATTCCGGGAAATCCTAATTTCTATATGCTTAAAAATGACTACGTCTCAACCCCTAGTAACTGGAGTAGCTCATTCAATGGAACCTACACATGGGTGTTCCAACCTATATGTATGCCGGTATGCATCATAATGGCAATACTAAAGACGCTCTTCCTATTTTCAGCTCTGTCACTCATTAGTCCTAAGTCCTACACAAACACCTACAAACAGAGAGAATTCGAATCGCCGACCCCAACCGCAGAATCAGAAATGGTGAGCCCAGAAATTTTAGAGAAGAGCATGGACCAACTTACAGAAGCCAATTAGAGTCTACAAGAGCTAATCTCGAACCACATCAGTAGGACTCAGGAATTCATGAATCTGTACTTCGTCTTCCAAGGTATTGTTTTTTCTTCTATGCTGACGTCCTCGGAAACGATCAGGTGTAAACTGAAATGGACTTTTTACGCCCTCTCTTTACTGGCCTCCATTTACAACTCCCTCGCGGTATTGGTAAACATCCGTATGTCGCTGAAGTCCTACGAAAATATGGCTCTCAACTGGGATCTATACGACAAACTGAGGGTGCACCTTGCCAATCTGAGGGTGCAACAACGGAACAATGCTAATGCCCAAGCAGCGGTAGAGCAACAGAACAATGCTAACGCCGAAGCGGTGCCGCAGCAAGAGAACAATGCTAATGCCCAAGCGACGGGGCAGCAACGGAACAATTCCTATAGATTTAGAATCAATCAACGCTACACCATGTGTTATTTGACACTACTGCTGCTTTTGATATTTTCGGCTCCAATGCTATATGGTTTCTCCCAAATTCACTGTTGTCTCCGATGCAGTTACGGATGATTAGTGTGATTTTTACATTATGTTACACTAGATCACATGTCAACATGTGGGGCATGTAGACTAGTAATTCGATCATGTCGGGGTCAAGCTACGTAGATGTCGCCCAGTTGATTTTCCGTTTGAAAGTGCTTCTTGCATGTATTGAATAAATATTATGTGGACCTTAAACTATGCTTCCATTGTAAAAGAAGTAGGTTTGCATTGTGTAATGGAAAAATTGTCCAAAAATTAGCCAATTCAGTTCTGAACATTCAGTTTTGCCAATTAAGAACTATTTTTTTTTTTTTACATTTTACCAATTAAGTCCATTTGGCCTATTTTAATCGGAAATCAGTAACGTGGACTCCCCTGATGCTACATAGGATTCTTGGTCCTGACATGGACAAATTTTTGTAAATTTTCTCTAAGTTCCAATGTTAATAGCTGACAATCAGATAGAGGAATGGCATAACAATATAACCCGCCAACAGTCTACGAGGCTTGCGCTGCTTAGCATCCATAATTCCTAAAATGTTTTCATTACCCAAGGTTAGCAAAAACAAAATGAGCTGATGAAGAACATCGAATTGTAGTGAGGACAATCACTAGGAAATTTGAGGATCCGTGACACCAAAACAAAGGGATAGACACACTATGCAAACAAATACTAATCCCTGTTCACAAAACCAAGAGCGCACCGGAGTAAATCCACAAAAATCGCTAATCACACCATCAGAAGCACAGTTACTTTGAGATAAATCAATGAAGACCGATTGCTATAATGTCCCGCGACACACTTGAAAATAACTTGAGAATTTAATCTGATCGAAGGTAAACATTGTTCACAAAACAAAAGCGCTCCATGTACTTACATTCGAAATGTTTCTAAAATGAGATGGTATATCTAAGGTGATGATAAAAAGACGAACACTAGTTTTTAAATGACAAGAAAAGTTGGCAAGTTAAAAAATAAGAATTAACATCAATACGTAACAAATTGAGACCTAGTAATCCAATATTAGGTTGTGAATCGATAGGATAAAAGGCGGCGAGTCACACTAATTTACATTGGTAAACTCTAAAAAGATAGTAAATTTTTGAGGTGTTGCTGACCGAAACAAATAAAGTTTGGTAACTTAATAAAAAAAATTAATAAAGTAAAAAACAAGAACGTTGGCAATTTACTCAAATAAGACTAGGTAGCTCAATAACTAGTTATTAATTGACTATGCCAAAGTTTGTCAATTAATCTAATTTAGATTGATAAATTCATATAAGAGCTAATACATCGAAATGTTTGAAATTTATGCAAGTATAAATTGATAAGTTGGCACAAAAATTGAAACTTACCGTCTACAAAAAATTATCGATTTCATGAAATTGTTAGTAAGAGAGGTACTCACCAACACTTTTTTTCACGTTAATCGCCACATGCTCTCCCTCATCGTTAATTTGTGTAAACGGACCCCTACCACATTAAAAAGCATGTAGAATGTACTCCACGCTAATTCAACTCTTATAAAGCATTGATCAATTTCAACTAGGGGTGAGCATGGTCCGGGTTGGGCCTGTTCACCCCCTAACCCTAGGACCAACCCACATAGTGATAGTCCTCAATTTTTGGGACCGAATACCGACCTTATTGAGCTTAGGATCGAGGACTAGACTGACCCAATGGGTTCGATCCGGTTCTAGAGTGAACTCGGGACCAACCGATAATTTTTTATTTCATTTTTTGTACTCCTTAAAAAAACGATTGAGGACCGAACTGACCCAATGGGTTCGGTCTGGTTTCAAGGTCAACCTAGGACCAACCAATAATTTTTTATTTCATTTTTTGTACTCTTTGAAAGGGCAACCAAGGATTATACCAACCCAATGGGTTCGATGATGAGCGAGGTCAGCTAAGAAAGGCAAGCGATGAGTGATAAGTGAGGTGGGCGTTGAATAGAATGAGCATCGAATGTCAAGTGGGGAGCAACAAGCCAAGCGAGCATCGAGCGGCGAGCGGCACAAGTGACCCATAGCGAGTGAGGCGAGTGTCGAATGACGAGCGGAAAAATTGTTTCTTTCAATTTTGAAAAATTGAAGACTAAGAGGACAAATAAGACGAAAGAGAACGAATACTAGAGGATGATGCCATAAGGTGCCTTTTTGGACACCGTGAGGACTCCTCACAAAAATATTTTCCTCATTCGTAAATTATGATTATTGACGTCGTAAAAGATATTAAAAATCTAAATTATTAAAGAACAATGTAAAATTACTTGAACTCCTCATTAAATAGTTATTTAATTTTGTTGACGCCGTTTATTTTAAGGTTTTATATATATATATAGGTTGATCCGGGTTGGACCGACTCGGAACTCTTAGAATTGAGAACCGATCTGCATAGTACTGGTCTAGGAATTCCAGGACCAAGGACCGACCCAGTCTCCCTGGGAACCGGACCAAGACTGGCAGAGTTAGGCCGGTCCAGGGTCGGTCCAGGGTTAACCCTGGACCGATGCTCACCCCTAATTTCAACAACTAGTTTTGCATTAATACTTATTTTTTGAGAAAGTAACCTTTTTTCTTTGATTAACCAACTTCTCTTATCTTACGAAAAGAAGAAGAAGAAGCTCTCATCTCATTTGGATCTTTTTTGACCTTTTTTATCGACATCTTCAATTTGCTAACTACTACATAAAATAACTTTACCAACTTTGTTACCGACAGTAAATGCAACTCTTATTAAGCACTGATCCATCTCAATAAATGGTGCAAACTTGGCATCTACAAATAAATGGCAATAGACAACTAAGCATTGGGTTTGGCAGGTACATTTTCCCGGCAAACCACAAGGCAATTGCAAAGCTGCTGGCTGGTTCCTTTTGGTGTACAGATGCACTTCTGCGGCATCGCGCTGGCCCCAAAATCGTTCAGGAACTTGAGAGCGCACTGGAAGCTCCCGTCTTCGCTGCACGCACCGTCGTACGTCTTCTCTTTCCGGCAGAAATTAGGATCTCCTGGATAATCGAACGAACAGAGGAAAAAACCAGAGTCAAATTGAAGAGGTTTTGTCTCTTAAGGGTTGCGAAAATTATCCTTTTCATCCATGTGCTCGTAACGAGCTTTCACTTCGCAAAATGGGCAAATGAGATTTATCAATTTTCTCTGAAAATTTGAGATAAAAAACGATGAACGTACCTTTCGAGAGATCGACCAAACCGGAGATAAGAACCAGCGCGAACACAGTAAGGAGGACGGACTTCCTCATGATGTTTCTCTTTCTTGGGGCCTCCGTTTTTAGCGTATTGTAAAGGGCCAATGTATCGCTCACCTGCTCACCAGTCTAGGTGGATCGTAGGGAGAAGTGTTTAGAGAAGTTCTAGTTGAGAATGTAGGGAGAGAGCACCCCTATTTATACATGAGGCATTTCAATCGCTACCATTGATCATTTCTTGATCAAACGATGGAGATCCACTCTCCTCAACTAATATCTATACACCACCATCAATCCTATTAAATACAAAAAATACCTTAAATGCAAATATACATCTCCAAAATCATCACTAGAATTTCTAGAATCTTCATCAAAACTGTGAGCCAAAAACATTTCAAGTCTTGTTGATCATCTAGGTTATCTCTTTGATCGGTTGGGTTGAGAAACCTCTCGTTTGTGACAATATGCTATGTGATTGTGACAATTTGCCCTAGAATTCTGAAATGTTCACGAAACAAGACAGGTATATATGAGGGCTTATGTGACCTCAATGGGAAGTACAAACGTGGCTATAAGAGGTGAAATTTATTTTGTTACTTGTTCGTTAATATCCTGGACTTTGCTTTCTTATGCAAGGTGTTAAATTTCTTGAATTTTTTCTATAGAATCACTGATTATGGACGAGATTGATACGCGAGCGACCCTCTCTTCGGTGACACCACACATGTTTCAATCGTTGCACAAGATAAGTGACAATTAAATCAATTGTTGTGGCAGAGAGTCAGCTTCTAAAGCAATCCCATTTATCGGCATATCAAAAAAAGAAATTCTATGTTATTGTCCTCCCAAATTTAAGTGACTCAACTTGGTTACGGTCCTAGGTGACGTGCATGTGTACGAAGTTACCCCTTTAAAGGTTGAGATGCTACCTCGATATGATTAGTCAATTAAAGAAAAATGAAATGAAAAAAAAAAATTTAGTCCGCTTTTGGCTTAAGAAAATATTTTTAGTTGCATTTTCTTAAAATTTCAAGGCCTTATTTAAAAAAGAAAATTTCTTTTAGAATGAAAAAAAGATTTCATATGACAAATGTACTTCACAGTAACAATAAATATACGACTGGGTAACTTTGTTATTCTCGAAATTCTTTTCCTGATAAACTTAGTTATTTATACAAGTTAGAATTTTTTTTTTGTTGTCATGAAATCTAGGGAATTTCAGGTTGAAATCGCTAATATCATGCTTTGATTATGTAGGATCTCTTTCGAAACTACATATCGTGACTGTTTTATTTGAGAATTAGGCTTTGCCCATTAATCAAACGGTGCATAGAATTATGTGATTCACAAACATCTTGACTAATAAAGATGGAAAATTACATGCTATCCATTTAATAAAAATAAAATAAAAAATTGTTGAGTTGGGCCGACTCAATCCAACTCAACTCAAAAACTCTTATAGTCCGATAAGTTAATCCGGCTTTCATGGCTGAAAAAAAGGACCATTGCGTTGAAAACATCTGTCTATAACTTCTTATCTTTCCAGCTAATATATCTCTTTTTCTATCTTTTTTTTTTTTAAAAAATAACAAGAATAATGTAAAGATGCTTATCGAAGCGCTCATTGATATATCCTTCCTCGTGACGGACTCATGTCTTCAACGCACGCATTTCCTCCCCCTTGTATTTCTTCTAGACCGATTCTTCGCAAAATCGTTTGTATTTCTCGACTTTAACGGACCCTTATTAGTTCATGGACTGCCGTTTCGACATCCATAAATCCTTCGGTATTTTCTCCATAATTCCCATAATTCGCAACTTAAAGTATTTTAAGTGCATTAAAATCTATTATCTTACACCAAAAGTGCCTCTTGAACATTAAATGCATTCAATTCAATTCAAGGATTCCTTTTAAAAAAAAGTTTTAACATTCTTCCCAAGAAAAGTAAAATTTACCGGAAAATCTCTTGAAAGCTTCAATCTTATTACGAATATTTGATTATATTGTGACAAAAGTTTCAGTCTAATTACAAAGAGTTTATTATATTATGATATTTTGTATGAGGAGGGGAATATACTATGTACACCAACTATGTGATGAAGATGACTGTTTTCTTTTACAAAAAAAAATTTCAAGAGAAGAATATCATAAAATATAGTATATATCTAATTATATTGATAAGTGATGATAAATAAAATTAACTCCATGAGAATGAAATTACATTTATATTTACAAATTCAAGTAAATTTGGTTCTAGTAGGGAGGACATGTCATGTTGTAGAACGAAAATATGCACAAAAACATCTATACAATAACAGAGGAGAAAAATTGATTTGTTGCACGCAATAAAAGTTGTAGCAAAATAGACTAACGCTATATGAAACATAATATACGGTATTAGACCAATCTACAATCTATAACAATATAGTTGATATACTGTACACAATGTATTATGTATACAAAAATTATAGGTAATTATTATCATGAATAAATGATAATTACATATATAACGTTAAAAATTATTTTGAACTAATCCAAAATAAATGTAGTAGAATAAAATATTACGGTTAATTTTACTTAATTAAAGATTGATGATTGCTTAAAAATTTCGACTAATAGTGTCAAATCAAAAACAAAATTAGTCCATGATAAACTCAATTATAGTAAAACAAGACATATTAAGGCATATTACCTAATAAACAATCAGTATGGTTTTTGTGCAGTATTTTCTCTAACTCTTTAAATTTTATGGCCATTGTCGTTGTTATAACTCTAAAAAATATACGATTATATTTTCAAATGAGTTGAGTGTGAAAAAGTAGAAGAGGAGTTTTTAATGGCTTTTTGAAATATAAAATCAATGCAAAGCATGCGCAAGTACACTATTTAATTTATGATTCTTCAATATGCTTTGTGAAGTGAACATGTTAGGGGAAGCACGCAAAAATCCAATACCTTCATAATGGATAGATCCAAAAAACAGCCCGTAACTTGAGTCCATTGACATCTTATTATGACTCATATTCACTCAAAAGTTTAAGGTATTGAATTATGGGCCAATTAGGAATTATCAATTATGTCTTTAAGCTAAAAACATCTGATGCGAGACTTCTTTCTTTGCACCACTCATATGTGCACTGACATTCACTCCCACACATATGATTCTATCACATTGGGTCAACTCCTCATCGATCCAAGTCTGATATTATCTTCCACCAACAAATCTCAACTCAAATCTCTAATCATCACCAATAGGTAAGAACAAGCCTTTGGCAAATGGCCCCCTCTTGGACCAAACCGTGATGGCAAACTGTGCTTGGCAACACTATAGATGCATAAAATTCCATGTTGAGGATAGGATACCAATATACATTGGGGCTCACCAATCAACTATGGGCTTTAATCTTGCTACTGGGTTGTAGCACTGCAAAACGGCAATACCTTCATAATGGGGAGATCTATGGCGGGGCTCATAACTTGAGCCCATTGACTACTAAATAAACTTAAACAATTGAGTTATGGGTTGATTAGGTGTTATCAATTGTTTCTTTGACCTCTAGGCATCTAGTTGGACCCATCTAATGTGATTTTGCAAGAGTTTTCTCTATTTCATTTCCTCATTTGTGAGCCAAAATCGCCTCAATGCTAGCTTTTTATTTTTATTTTTTGGTCAAAAGAAACTTTTTTGAATTTGAAAGTACTTAAACATCAAAGCCTACATCCGAGGCATCATAAAAAAGTGGATCCCAAAGGATTTGAAGGGGATAAGCTACCCTGTTAGAAGGTAAAGTTTTCAGTCTATGGGCCTCATTAATCCAATTTGCTACTCTATTCGATTTCTTGAGTAGTCTACTAAAGTAATATGCTTGAACCGGCCCATAACAGTGAGAGCTTCTATGATAAGGGCTTCCACTTCTCACAAAGGCTGATCTGAATTGTTAACTATGTTCACCAAGGTCAAATAGTCAAACTTGGGTACAATTACTTCCATCTTCTTTGCTTCGAGGAGAGAGAGTGCCGCAACCAAGCCTAAAGTTTCAGTTTGGATCGCAGAAGATACCGATGCTGATTTTGCCACTCCGTCGACCAAAGCTCTCGACACATCAGAACAACGCAGGCTAAATATCTAGAATTTGATTCTTCAATGAAGGAGCCATCAAAATTGGCTTTTAAAGCTTGGTCCTTCGGAGGTTTCCATCTCTGAGGTAGGGTTTCCTCTTCTGATATGGCTTCCATTTCTCTAAGTTTCCACTTCCTCTAGTTTTTGAGCATGTTATGTGTTGATTCAACAAGAAAATCTGGATTTGGGCGTCTATTTCGAAAGATAAAGTCAATTCTTGCTCTCTACGCAAACCACAAAACACTTGCGACCATCTCAAAGAAGGTATGTTTATTGCTTTCTCCTTGAATTTCAGCAGCCATTCTTCAAGCCTCAATAGTCCTACTCGTGAGATCTGAATTTGCAATGTAGGGTTTGCCCAGATCAGGAGGTCCAAGGACAGAGCAAGAACATTGTTTCTAGTTCTAAGTTGCAAAATGGGCACAAAGCATTAGGTATTATGTTTCTCCTGCATAAATTAGCCTTGGTTGGAATTGCGTTTTGACATAAACTCCGAGTAAAGATTCTGACTTTTGAGGGGGGGGGGGGGGTGTGGAGGGTTTCTATATGCCAAATTTTGTTCCATGACTCCTGGGGTGGCTAGAATGATGTTGATATTTGCTCTCCTGTGTTCTGCGAAACATCTTTTCAGTCTTCATTATAGGCTATTTACTATTAAATCACCTGATTCAATACCTGTCCACACCAACTTGTCTCGTGCATGTTGAGTTTTTAGAGGGATATCACTAATAATTTGCTCATCAAAAAGTCTACAAAGAGTTTGTTCATCCCATTTATCTTCCGCTTTTAGAATTAATTTAGCAACTCGAGTGGGTTCACCGTAGTTCATTGGTCCACCAAGAATATCTCTTTTTAGCCATCTATCTTCTCGTATGTTAATATTCTCCCCATTACCTACTAACCGCATAACTGAAGATGAAATCGCTTCTTTGCCCATCAAGATACTTTGCCAACCCTAAGAGGGTTGGGATCCTTTTTCGGCCCTCCAAAATGAACCATTGGAGAATTAGATACCTTTTAAAATTTGACACCATAAAGAAGGTGTTTCTTGAGAAATTCTCCAAGCTTGTTTTCCAAGCAAGCCTTATTAAAAGATATTAGGTCTCTAAAGTCCATTCCTCCTGAATTTTTCCTCAATTTCAATATCTCCCATCTTCTCTAGTGTAGCCTTGATTTAGATTCACTGTTTTTCCACCAAAAGGAAGCTATTCATCTATCAATACATTTGCATATGAAAACTGAGATTTTAAAAATAGACATGGCATATTGAGGCAATGCTTGAACCACCGTCTTGAGGAGGATTTCTTTTCCAACTTTTGAAATCAAGTTTTCGTTCTAGCCCTATAATTTCATATTCTCGACTATAAGGACTCTCAGTTCATTTGCCATGTTTCTTATCTAAATTTGTGGACACCCTTTATTAAATGAAATGCCTAACTTATTCAAATTGATAACTTGTCCAAAAACATAGCAATATTGATTTAGAATTAGAGCTAGGTTTTGACACTCTCTTACTATTTCAACTAGGAAGAAAATAGAATCATATGGAAATAATAGGTGAGAGAGTGTGGGAAGTGCCTGTTTTATTTTATCCCAGTAATAGTGCCCTACTCAATTGCTGTTTTAATTACAAATGACAATGAATTTGCCATTAGTATAAAAAGAGATATGGGAAGATAAAATCACCTTGTCGAAGCCCTCTAGAGGGCTAAAAGAAGGGTATAGGCTTTTTGTTGAATTTTACACTGAGTGAAATAGTTGTGGCACAAGTCATCACCCCATTAACCCACATCTCACCGAACCATATTTTCAGCATACATGCCTCCAAGAAATCCTATTCCACTTTGTCATATGTCTTCTTCGTATCAAGTTCTAAAACAGCTTGAAACTTCTTTTTTTGGATCACATATTCTCAATTGATGAAGGACCTCCTGAACTATTAGAATATTATCTTGTATTGGTCTTCCTCCCACAGAAGCACTTTACTTAGCACCTATGATCTCAGGTAGCCATGGTTTTAATCTATTTGCCAAGACTTTCAAAAAAAAAAAAAATTGTACACAAAGTTGCACAAACTAATGGGTCAAAATTGATCCAAACTCTTGGGGTTAGGCACTTTCGGGATCAATGTAATGTAGGTTTTATTAATCTCTGGATTAAGATACCCAGTCTCAAAGAAGTTCCTCATTGTTTGAAACAACCCTATCTTGAGATCTTTCCAACATAGTTTATAAAATTGACCATTAAGATAATCTAGACCTGGTGTTTTCGAGGCTCACATCTCAAATACAACTCTTTTTACCTCCTCCGTCGTTACTCTTGAGGTTAGCTTTTGGTTCATCTCCTTCGTAAGAAGGACATGAAAATTTTGTACGCATAGGATCTAAATATCGCATGCCCACGGTATATATAGCTCTTCAAAAAATTATGTTATCATCTTCTTAAGTTCTCTAGGCTCATGAATCTAGTTATTTTCTGACTTTTTCAATGTTGAAATTCTGTTCCTCTTCCTTTTTTGTATTGTTGTTAGGAGTGTGCATGGTCTGGGTGGGCGGTTCCTGACCTAGAACCGGGAACCGCCCGCTAAGGACCGGTTCCGAAAAATTGGAACCGGGATCCACCCATTTGTTGCATGGATCCACTCGGGAACCAGACCGTCGGTCCAGTCCGGTTCCCGAGTGGATCCATGGAACTGGTCTCACTGACCATGAGATGAAAATCTTATGCTAAGGAAAACCCAACATCAAAAGAGAGGACATCATTGATCTCAATTCTCAAAGCATCATCAAAGCAAGCCAAAAAGTTTCAACTCCCCAGTTAAACATCTTCGATGAAATGTTTGTGAGCTCCAACTATAGAGCTTGAACTCCTGGATAGAACCTTTGAAAAAGCAATATATATCCTGATCATAATGTCTGAACACAGATGGATTTGGCATTTCAATCTAAAAGAAAGAAAAGAAGGGGTTAAAGAGGCAGCTTAATGGATCCATTTAGTCAACTTTGGAATATAATCCAAACGAGACAAGCTTAATTTGATCAAACTATACATAACACCCAACACGTTATCGGATATATAATTATTTTTCGTTCTCTTTAGTCAAAAGGGTGAATATTTTATTTTTTTGGTCATAAAAGGGTGAATGATTTCAAAGGTGAAATTTAACTATGAAATTTAGAAGGTAATTTGATTGGATTTGTGGAATGGATATTTAAACTTTACAAAATATAACAAAAACAAGTCTACGGTCAATGATTTTAAATTTGATTTGGTGAAAGGTTGAACCTAAAGCATAAAGTAGTTATCAGCATCCCCAAGATTTTTCATTGGACCAAATCAATAATTGGTGCAATAGCTGCAATATATATGAGGAAAAAACATGGGATTACCTCATCTCTCACAAGTTGACATACAGAGCCATGGCCATGTTTCAAAACTTTGTTTGCATAAAGATACAAACATTAAAGCAGCATGAATATATTAAAAATTAATTAGTCCGGTCTAGGTGGGTGGGTCCGCCCATGGAATCGGGAATCGGACCGGTACCCACCGGTTCCCATAAATTGGAACTGGGAACTGGACCGGTTCCCTCAAGAACCATCGGTTCCGGGCGGATCCCGATTCTTTTGCACACCCCTAATTGTTGTGGCGTGAAAATACCAAGTGTGCTTATCTCCCCATTTTAGCCAGTTGATTCTTGAATGCAAGCCTCAATACATCTCCTCCTGTCTCTAAGACTGCTCACTTTTTTCAGTTAGTTGTTTCACCTTGTTTCTTGCAAAAGTCAAAATTTGTGCATTAAGTACATGCTGGATTTCCCCTTTTAAAACATTCATCTCCTTAATATTATTAGAGAAAGCCTTCTTGCTCCACTTATCCAGCTCTTTAAATAAAGCTTTCAACTTACGGGCTAAGCTCAAATTACCAAAAGGAAGAGAGTATACCTGCTTTACAATTTTTCCACTCTTCATTTTCATTCAGAATGCTTCAAACTTGAACAACTTGATTCTCTTCATTGGTGTAGCAGAGGATAGCATTAAAATAGGGCTATGATCTGAACTGATGGCTGGTAATGCGAACGCTTCAGCTTCAGGGTACAAAATTCTCCACTCAATGCTACAAGTTATCTGATCCTACCTCTCTTATACATATTCCTCTCCTTCGCGATTATTAGCCCAAGTGAATACAAGCATTTAGAAAGTCTCTAAAGGTATTTAACCAATATGTTTTGGCCATTCTTTTACCCACCTTCTCCCAATAATACAAAATCTCATTGAAATCCCTTAAGCATAGCCAAGGTAATTTTTCCAGTGAATTTAATCCCTGAATGTTCTCCCATAAAGCCAACTACGCTAGCTTAACTTGCATAAAAATAAGCATAAATTAGAACATATTTTTCAGTCTTCATACAAGTGCATTGTTTATTTAGCACGATGAAGAACAAGAGCAAAAGTCAGACATCAGATTTTTACTCGTTAAAGACGCTAGATATATTGTATAATATCACGTCCATCGCATGCAGTTCACCAACCGCCACTAAATGCATTCAACTTCAGGTCCTAATCCGAAAGCTTGTACTTATGCAAAAGCTTTGTACTACCATAATACGGATGAACTATTTTTCTATATCACGTTCCTAGATCAAAGAGCATAACGTTGCAGCATTGAGAGCCAGAGTTTCCATCGTTAATCAAGAAGAAAATTCGATTCAGCGTTAAAAGGACAAATACATAGCTCGATGACAAACGATTCAAACCCGATGTGTGTGTGTGTGTGTGTGTGTGTGTGTGAGAGAGAGAGAGAGAGAGAGAGAGAGAGAGAGAGAGAGAGGATAATTAGGGTGGGCTGGACAAAATGCAAAGATTAGGCGCGAGTCAAATGTTTCCCTTTGAATTGCATTAGCGTCGCGCTTTCCGCATAACGTCTTTCATTGCGGTTCCGGATTTATCGCAGCTCCAGAGTCGTGGAAGCGACGGCTTCCTAAAATCGCGATGAACAAAGGGTAGGCATATCCACACTTTGTTGTAGCGTAACAATGACAAGCAATAGTAAGGTAAATATGAAAGTCATAGAGACAAAATAGCAGGTTTGAATCACGTACGGCGAGGTTAAAAGTTGAGTAAAAGTCATTTTATTTAGAAATTAAACTGTTAAGAGGATGGTACAATGACATTCTATGTATTATCTCTCCATACTCTTCCGTACGGGGGCTGATATATTGAGGAAAGCCTAACTATGTGAACCTAATATTTGCGACTTTTAGACAGAGGATCATCGAAATTCCAGCCCCCCTCCCAAGAAAAAAAAAGGTACATGGAAGGAGAATACGAGGGATCTAAGTTGAGACATGACTCTCAAAAATGATTTATTTTTAGGAAAAGCTTTGATATCGTGATGAACAATAAAAGATGGGTGTGTCTAATTTGCATCATGATGGAATTCTAGTCGGCAGAAGACGACTTACCTGATTCCAATGCGCAAACAGCAAATAGCCCCGGATCGAACGTTGAATTGCGAATCAATCACGGACAACACTTCCTCACGTTAGTCTGGATGCAATCACAAGGAAAACGTCCGATTTCCACAGCATAAATGCCGATCGTTCTTGCAAAATTGAAGATGGAACGCCTTCTTCCTTGATGATGGAAATTGAGAGAGATTTTGGTGCAAATGATCTGACAACCTAACCCAACGGTTGTGTTCGAGAGATTTTATACGTCTCCCTTCGTACCTCTCCATTGGTGACTTTCCATCGTAACGCATCAAGACGAAACGGTACGTTCTGTTCACACCCTATCATGGACGTACTAGCTGAAAGAACAACATCTCCCACTTGGACATGATGGGCCTGATAGCGCTCTATCAAGAATATAAGGCAAGGCATTCAACATTCATCAACTTTACAGAACAATTCATACTGGCAAGTAAGCGTGCGACCAATGAGTACACCTGCACTTGGGAGCTCAAATTATGCACCTGTTAGGGATGACATAATGGCTACAACCCGAAAAGAAAAATAAACAATCGATGTCTCACAGTGCCCCAGACATATTTTGTTACATCAATTCAAGTATACCTATCCCTTAGAGGCTATACTTGATTATCCTCAAAACACCATGTATTTACAATTATATCCGCAACCACATAAGACGATATAATTGGTCGACCAGTAAATACATGTGATAGATGTAATACAACAACAATCTTCCTTCGCACTCATGTCTCTCCTAATTTTATAACAACTGCTTTCCTAGACACGTCCCATAGGCCATATCTATTCATGACCGCCCGTAACATGCTAAAGTAGCAACATTGATCTTTCATTTCGAGAACATAGTCAGAAGTAACATAGGGCACGAATTGAGGTAAATTATAAATTACCTCAAGGGCTCACACAATGAGTAAATAGGGATAATTTTACTCACCTTCCCTTGTCGGTCGAACAATGCACATGTAATATTTCTCTTTCTTTAAGAGCGTATGTCATTTCTTAAATATATCCACTATACGGATCTTAGCCTAAACATAGTCACGTGCTTCTCACGTACTCATGTTTTAACTCGAGTACTATATTAGCTCGCTTTCTATAGCACCCAATTAAGTACTCGCATCCGGTATCTTATAGGCATACATGATTGTTGGACTATCATGTTCGGTCTTAAACAAATCATATACCTCATCTTGACTCCAATCAAGGTGATACATTTTATGTACCAGACTTGCTCTTCAGCATTTATTTGTACATAACGTCTCATCTCAACGTGCTAACTATAGCACTTGAGGCGATTGCTCGTGTGAGTGAGCCAATCATTACCTGCTGACATACTTTCCAATAATATATGTGTGCTTGTGCTAGTTTCATAATGGATTTGTACTTTTTGATAAAACATCAAGTCATTAATAAACAAACAAGTACAATACATATGTCCACAAAATACATAAAACAATGATTCTCTACAATAATACATATCACATTCTACGCAAACCTAGTGACATCCTGTGGGTCAAGAATATGTCTCTAGGAATAGCCTTCGTAAATGGATCAGCAACCATTCTATTGGTTGAAATGTACTGTAGAATCACTTCTTTCTGCGCTATAATATCTCTGATGAAGTTATTCTTCATGTCAATGTGCTTCGTCTTTCCATGATACTTGGGATCTTTCACATAGGCAATGGCAGCTTCACTATCGCAATAAACTGTCACCGCTCTTGGAACCTCAGTGACAGTAGCTAAATTTTCAAAGAAACGTTTTAGCCATACTGCTTCTTGCACTGCGGCATAACATGCAATAAATTCAGCCTCCATAGTTGACAAGGCTGTGCATGTCTGTTTCTCGCTATTCCAAGAAATTGCACCTCCATTGAGCAAGAACGCATATCCAGAAGTCGATTTACGCTCATCCAGGTCTCCACCCCAATCAGCATCTGAATAACCTAATAGGCGTAAATCATTCCCTTGGTAACAAAGTCGATAGTCCATGGTGCTCTTCAAGTATCTCAGGATCCTCTTCACTGCTTTCCAGTGTGCTTGACCGGGATTTGATTGATATCGGCTCACCAATCCCACAACATAACATATGTTGGGTCGAGTACACATCATAGCATACATCAAACTTCCGATCGCACTAGCATAAGGAACATTTTTCATTATTTTAATTTCTTCTAGAGTCTTAGGACACATCTCAGTACTTAGGCCTTTACCTTGCATGACAGGGGTATCAATGAGATTACAGTGCTACATATTGAAACGATCAAGAATCTTCATAATATAAGATTCTTGTGATAAAGTAAGGAGTTTCCTTGATCGATCTCTTTCGATCTTAACTCCTAATAGATAAGCAGCTTCTCCCATGTCCTTCATTTCAAAATTGGAGGACAACCATTCTTTTATGGTTATTACCATAACCTTGTCATTTCCAGCCAACAAAATATCGTCCACATAAAGTGATAAAATCACAAATTTATCTTCGGACTGTTTGACATATACACAGTGATCTTCTTCGATCATCGTGAAACCAAAAGTTGTTATGGCTTGATGAAAACGAAGATACCACTGTCTAGATGATTGCTTAAGGCCATATATTGAGCAATGAAGTTTGGAAACTTTATGCTCTTGACCTTTAGCTATGAAACCTATTGGTTGTTTCATATAAATTTCCTCATCTAGTTCTCCATTAAGAAATGCCGTCTTTACATTCATTTGATGTAATTCAAGGTCCAAATGTGCAACGATGGCTAGAATAAGGTGTATTGAGGCAAACCTTAAAACTGGTGAAAATGTTTCCTCGTAGTCTATACCCTCTTGTTGAGTATAACCTTTCGCCACAAGACGAGCCTTATACTTTTCAATGGATCCATCCGCCCTTTGCTTAATCTTAAAGACCCATTTGTTTCCAATGGCCTTACGATTGGATGGTAGATTAACCAAGTCCCAGACATGATTTGTCGTCATTGACTCCATCTCGTCTTCCAAAGCTTTTCTCCATTCTTCCTTATCAGAGGATGAGAGAGCCTCTTGAACAGTCTTATTAGGCTCGGCATCATCTTTATGAGCAATCATAAATGTTTCCCCTTCAATCTTAAAACGACGACGAGGAATACTTTTACAATTACTTTTACGCAACTGAATTTCTCTTGAATTCAATTTGCCAGACGATGCTACACTCCCACTAGGTCTTTCATGTTGAGGTAAATCTTCATTTCTCTCCATAACATTAGTGGGTGTATTATTAGGATCTTCCATCTCATATAATTGGAAATCCTTATCAATCTCACATCTACTAGGAAAATCGTTCTCCAAGAAAGTGACATCTCGTGACTCCTTTTCGGTCACACTCCCATCAGCTTGTTCACCTATGAACACATACCCTTTGGAGTGTTCAGAATATCTTATAAAGATACATTTCTTCCCTCTAGGGCCTAATTTGCCATATTTATGGGAAGATTCATGAACATAAGCTGCACATCCCCATGGACGTGGATTACTTAAGTCTGGTTTTCTACCAGTCCACAATTCATAAGGGGTGGAAGTGACCGATTTTGAGGGCACTCGGTTAAGTACATAGGCAGCAGTCAATAATGCATCTCCCCAAAAGGAGATAGGTAAATTTGCTTGCGCCATCATAGACCTAACCATTTTTAATAGGGTTCTATTCATTCTCTCAGCTACCCCATTTTGTTGTGGAGTATTAGGATTAGTCAATTGTCGTACAATTTCCTTTTCATCACAAAGAGCCTCGAATTGCTCTGATAGATACTCACGTCCGCGATCGGTTCTCAATGCCTTTATTGTTTTGTTCAACTAATTCTCTACTATCGTTATATATCGTCTAAAGCATTCTAATGCTTCGGACTTATGGGTGATCAGAAAGACATAACCAAAACGCGTGAAGTCATCTATGAAAGTAATGAAATATGAGGCTCCATGCCTCGCCCTCACATTCAAAGGACCACAAATGTCAGAATGTATGAGTTGCAATGGAAATTCAGCTCTAGTCCCTTTACCGAATGGTTTTCTAGTTGCTTTTCCCACTAGACAATGTTCACATACGGGTAGATCAACATTAGTGAGTGACCCTAAAAGACATTTTCTAGCTAATCTTTGCATTCTTTGCAACCCAATGTGACCTAATCTAGCATGCCAAGTATTTGCATCAATTTCAACATTACTAGAAGATGCAATTAAAGAAAAACAACCATTAACATTAACATTGTACTGATCATAGTCAATGTCTAACACCATAAAACCATTCAATACATGACCCGAACCATAATAAACTGTTCCATACAAAATGTCAACACAATCACCATGGAAATTCAATACATAACCTAAGCTAAGAAGAACAACTACAGAGACCAAGTTTTGTCGAATATCTGGAGCATAAAGGACATCATGCAGGAATAGGTTTAGACCACCACATAAGATTAATTTACATGTGCCGATACCCTTCACTTCAACTCTTGAGTTATTCCCAACATATATCCATCTTCTTCCAGGTGGTATCCGACGATACTCCACAAATGCTTCTCGGTCTCTAGCTACATGGTCTGTTGCTCCTGAGTCTACAGTCCACATTGGATGAGATTCAGCAAGCATTACAGTACTAGAAACAAAAGCATTACTCAAAGTAATAGAGTAATAGGGTACCTTTTTCGGCTCAGTGCATTCACGAGCAAAATGACCCAGCTTGCCACAATTGTGGCACTCCATCTTGGCCTTGTCCTTCTTCCCACCACGCTTCTTGCGTCGGAAGGTCTTAGCCCTCTTGGGTCCCTGATCAGTCATCTTCCCTTTGTTGTTGAACTGAAGATTCCTCTTGCGCTTAAAGCCTGAAGCTTTGCGCGAACTCGATTTAGCAACATAAGTATGGGTAGAGGATCTCGCAGCCTCTAGGCGCTCATCCTCTAATTCCAAATGACGCGCAATATCATCAAAAGTGACGATGTTCTCATTATGCGTCATATTGATCTTCATATGTTCCCAATTATCAGGAAGAGACCTTATAACAGCCTGGACTTGCTGTTCATCAGTAAGGGAGTGACTTGTTGACTTTAGCTCACGGATCATGTTTGACATCTCCCGAAGATGCTGCCTCATCGTTACATTTGGGCGCTTCCGGAATGTGTCAAACTTATCTTTCAAGGCCATCCACATAGCTTGAGCTTTATCATAAATTTCAAACTCACACATGAGATCATCTTGCATACAGCTCAGCAACGTGATGCGAGCAATGCCATTCTTCTTTTTCCAAGCCTGATAAGCTTCTAGATCTCTCCTGTGTTGAGCTGAAGTTCCATGCTTAGGTTCATCCATGGTATGGTTGAGGGTTTCCAAAACCTCTTGCTCCTCAAGGATGTACTGAACCTTTCGGTGCCAAATATCATAATTGTCACCGTTCAATTTTTCACCCTTATTGAGGTCATCCACAATGGTCTTTGATGCCGATTCCATAATCAATTGCTATAACACATTAACATAATAGACACATAATCAATACTAGCACATTTTTCAGAGTAACACACATATTTAATTTGCAGCAAAAACAAACTAAAATAATGATAATTCAACAAAAGACACAGAAACAAAAGTTCACTATGTTTCCAATCAACTTCTATGTACGATTGTTCAATTATCATTAATTAGTTTAATTTGCACAAATTTGGAGTTCTAGGTGAGGACTCCTTCGAATTCTACCAACCTACGAACTCCCACTAGGAAAAATAATTACATGACCGCGAGCAATGCTATTCTTCTTTTTCCAAGCTTGATAAGCTTCTAGATCTCTCCTGTGTTGAGCTGAAGTTCCATGCTCAGGTTCATCCATGGTATGGTTGAGGGTTTCCAAAACCTCTTGCTCCTCAAGGATGTACTGAACCTTTCGGTGCCAAATATCATAATTTTCACCGTTCAGCTTCTCACCCTTATTGAGGTCATCCACAATGGTCTTGGATGCCGATGCCATAATCAATTGCTCTAACACATTGACATAATAGACGCAGAATCAATACTAGCACATTTTTTAGAGTAACACACATATTTAATTTGCAGCAAAAACAAACTAAAATAATGATAATTCAACAAAAGACATGGAAACAAAAGTTCACTATGTTCCCAATCAACTTCTATGTACAATTGTTCAATTATCATTAATTAGTTTAATTTGCACAAATTTTGAGTTCGAGGTGAGGACTCCTTCGAATTCTACCAACCTACAAACTCCCACTAGGAAAAATAATTACATGACCTCATGTAATTTCTACATCTTTCCTTAACACAAAACCATAGCATGATAATAACCAATGTACTAAACAACAATCATGCTTCAACTATAATTAAAATTGCAATTCAACATGTAATGGATTTCCTACAATTGTTCTAATTTTCTAGCAACTAGAAAATTGCAAGTATATTAAAACCATATACATCATATCATTGAACCAAACTTTACACAGCATATATAACATCATTTGCACACAAGTTAGCCACTGTATTGCTTAAATACAAGCCACAAATGAATAAACTGCATCAAATCTAAAAAAAAAATATGCGTACATGGGGTTCCCTACACATTTTCATATATTTATAATAACCAAAAATGAAAAAAAAATTATACCACAGTGTATGGGACATCCATACGAACCCAACGCCACTGACCACGCTCCAATCGGAGCTTGCACGCACCCCCATGCGCCGCCTGAGTGCGCGGTGCGTGTGGCGCACGCGCCAGCGAGCCAAACGGCTCCTGGCCGGTCCGACCGTTGACCGGTCAACGGTCAACGGGTCGGGTCGGTGGACGGGTCGGGTCAACGGGTCGAGTCGGGTTGCCGGCCGGTGACTGGCCGGCCAACTACCGCCGGCGGTGACGTCATCGATGACGTCATCCCAACGGTTACCGACTGTTGGATGACGTCACAGTGACGTCATCACGCGCCGGTTCGCCGAGCGGCGCATGTGGCGCATGCGCTGGCCAAGCCAGCGCTTCAGGCTCGTGGCGCCCACGCGTAGTAGCTTCTGACCGCGCGTGTGGGCGCGTGCGGCGTCGTACGGCAACGCTCGACCCACCGTTGGACTCGTCTCGACGAGATCTTTCACCCTGTATATTAAAAAATTAATTTTGGCAAAAAATGTATATCGAAAAATGGCCAAAAACGTACGGGTGTACGCGACCCCGAGTTCGTTCTTCACTTCGGTTCGATTTTGTGTTTCTCAGATGGTAATCCCGACCATTAGACATCCAAACAGTGTAGAAAACAATCTCTTGATCTCAATATCAAATGGTAGATGAGAAAACTCAATGAAAAACAAGGCAGAAATCACGATCGCGCTCTGATACCAATGATGGAATTCTAGTCGACGGAAGACGACTTACCTGATTCTAATGCACAAACAGCAAATAGCCCCAGATCAAACGTTGAATTGTGAATCAATCACGAACAACACTTCCTCACGTTAGTCTGGATGCAATCACAAGGAAAACGTCCGATTTCCACAGCGTAAATGCCGATCGTTCTTGCAAAATTGAAGATGGAATGCCTTCTACCTTGATGATGGAAATTGAGAGAGATTTTGGTGCAAATGATCTGACAACCTAACCTAACGGTTGTGTTCGGGAGATTTTATACGTCTCCCTTCGTACCCCTCCATTGGTGACTTTCCATTGTAACGCATCAAGACGAAACGGTAGGTTCCGTTCACACCCCATCATGGACGTACCGGCTGAAAGAACAACACATCACAATATCAAATTTGAAAGGTATTTATATTACAAGAGATGATTATTGGACATACGTCATTTGATCTATAATTTATAACCTATTCTCTTTGTTCTTTGTTGTTCATGATGTATGTTAGTCCAGTGCCTCACCATGGAATCACATGATTGGAAAGGTTATGAACTTTATCCTTGGTGTACTAATCTAATGTACAGAGGACAAGTAGATCACATTCAACGTAAAATATATCAATTTCACAAACAATTCTTAATCCGCCCGAATGTTATTTTCTCTTAAAATTCTTTCTTCTCCATTGCGAAAATCATGTTGACTGGGAAGGAGTCAGCATTTCTTGGATTAGAAACTTATGAACAATAAATTTGCTCCCCTCTGAAAGCGACCACCACGTGGCACCAACCCAGTAACCTGTCAAGAATCAACGTCTTAATCCTGTTTATATCCGGCTGATGGCGATACCCACATGGACGTTCTCCATCACTTTTGAAATATGAGGATTTGAAAGTGAAATCGAATCCATGGAAAAAATCGAACCACTGTCGTGCAACTTCTCGAATGGAGAAAATTCTTCCCCTCGATCGCCGACCAATGATAATAATTACACTTATTACATCCAATTGTTGTCAAGTTTGTTGATTTAAAAGGCAAAATTTTGGACAACCTCGAATTAAGACAAAACGAGCGTAGATGCTCCGGATCTGAGCTTTTGTCATCGACGTGTTAAACGATGCCCGCAAATTCAGCCTGCGAAGAAACCCTAATTCTCGCCACTCATTGCGTAGCGGGAGTCGCTCTTTTTCTTCGAAAAAAGTCGAGCGGAAATTGATAAAGTAAACCTGAAGTGACGGTGCGAGGACGATCTTCAACGGCCCATAACCTCCATTAACGCTGCATCAACGAACATGTCTCGCTTTCGTGACGAGGGTTTTGCCCTTTTTTTGTCTCTGCTGATGCCGCAGGCAGTCCTTAAATGCTGGTGACTCGTAGAAACCCTAGATGACTCTACATCGAGTCATTCGCGACAGGATCGCCTGATTTCGTGGTTATATGTATGTGCGGCGTGGAATAACTTGCTTCTCTTCTTACTATTATTTATTTATTTATTTCAGATACAATCATACATTAATGAGCCAATTCTCGCAATATACTATATCAACCTCACAATTCTTGTTAAATACATATATTATCGACACCATGACTGGACATTTCAGCTTATGAGATTATTGAATTTAACCCGTGACACTTATATTCACCTTTGAATGTATATAGTTACTTGATCAATTAATAAAGTCGAGAGCTAATCTCTTTTTCCCCTAGAACATGTGTGCCTATTTTGTCTTAATCAATCAATTGGAGGAACGTGTTGGCCAAAAGAAATTGTTGGTAAAATGTCAACTTTGATCGTCTGCTCGAGACGTTGGACAATAATATAAACGAAGCAGTCCCTATCGCATGGGACGATATTTATTCGGGTGGATAACTGCTTTTTAGACTTAGCCGCTTGGACGAACCCCAAAAAATCGTATGCCCGGACAAACTTGAGGACATTGGATGTCCAATCAGAGAGATTTCCATTCTATCACCTCCAAATTTTTTGACAATAAACAATTTCGTTCATAGTCTTCTCAAGGTACGTGTGCGCAAGTTTCAATTGCATTAAGAAAAATTCCGTAAACATACATAGTCGGTTCATGACCACCGAATTCTTATAGATAAGTTAAATCTAAACATGTGGCTTGTGCAAAACGGCCTTGCCCTAGAGTAGTTTACACGCACTTTGTGGGATTTTAAAAAAATTAATTATAGCTTTTGAGCTGGAAATCCCTAAATGCCTCAATTAATTATGCAAATCTCGAGAAATCTCTTCGATTATGCAAATAGTGTAAAGATAGATGAATTTTTTTCTATCTTACTTCTCATAGTCATGTAAGAATTTGTCGGCATGGAAATTAAAAAAGACTAAGATTAAATGTTCCAAATTATATTTTCTATATACGTGGAATTATGTTATGGAGCCGGAAGTGCCTCTTGCCATATTTTGATAAACCTTCTCCCAGCCTAAGAAGCATGCCTGGTTCTCTAATCTCAAAGAAAAAGAGGAGCTAGGTCTCGCCTCTAGAATGATTTGAAGTAATTGCAGTTAGCTTAAAGACATTCGTAGATGCGCGCGCACCCATACGTGCGATATCCAAGCTATTTCGTTGACCCTCATGAAAATCTGCGTACAGACCCTTGTTGCTAATTCTTTATTTGCCGTAAAATATGCATTAATCCATACTTCAACGATTCAAACATCCCACGATCCGTCCCCGATATAGTTATGGAGATCATTGCGTCAGATTATTCAGCTTGCAAGAAAAGTTATAGCGCGAGCAAACCATATAAAATAACAATAAATAATGGCAAAAAACTATCGCCGAAAATTCTCCAATGACGACAAGGACTCCGATTTAGTGGAATTTTGTGCTCTCAATTTGACTATAAATACCCGCCCGTTGTGCTCCCAAATTGAGTGCAAGAAATCAAACTCCTGACCAAAGTGTCTCGAGAATCACATGGCGCTTCTTCAATCTCCATCGATTTACTTCCCTCTCGCCCTTCTCCTTTCTCTCCTCATAACCTCGTCTCACTGCTTCAACCCCAAATCACTTAACATCTCGAAAGTTCAGTCCAACGGTGATTGGTCGCCGGCAGGTGCGACGTGGTACGGGAGTCCCAACGGCGCTGGAAGCGATGGTAATGGAATGACATTATATTTTTATTTGGTCAATTCACCTGGAGTAAAGATCTTTTTATGCAAGCGCCGTTGGTCTCATCACACGCCTTTCAGTAATTTTGACTTATCAAGTCTTTCGAGTATAAATCGGTTCGGACATATGAGTAGCTTAGGTCAATCGCTTAATCGTGAATGATTTTGGCTCTGTACCAAACACATATAGACTTAGAGGTCAAACTGGAATCAAGTACAAGGCTAGACAATACTACTCTAGTAATTACACATTTCACCTGATCTGCAGATTTACATATATATTTATACATACATATATAATATATTATATATAATATGCTTTGTATGATATTTTGTACGTAGGTGGTGCATGTGGGTATGGGAGTGGGGTCGACCAAGCTCCATTCTCTTCAATGGTGTCCGCAGGAGGGCCTTCTCTTTACAAATCAGGCAAAGGATGTGGAGCTTGTTACCAGGTTTCTCTCTTGCTAGAAAAGTGTTCCTCGAATTGTTTTTATATTCGCCGTCATCGGAGAAAATTTGCCACGGACAAAGTTAATATATGTCCACGAGATATGCTTTTCCTAAATTAACAATCGTAAAATAGAATTCATGAAAACATCTACTGCGGCACGCTTTCTAGACTCCCATTAAAAGTAGTTTAAATAGATTATTTGACTCGGTACATATTGTCCTATTCAAACAGATTATTTAGTAGTAGTTAGGAAGTGCAGTCTTTTGAGCTCTTGTTGATTAAATTTCAGGTGAAATGCACTGAAAACGCGGCTTGTTCCGGGAACCCGGTGACGGTCGTTATAACAGATGAATGCCCTGGTGGCCCTTGTGTCGCTGAATCTGCTCACTTCGATTTGAGCGGCACGGCTTTTGGAGCCATGGCGAGCTCCGGCAAGGCCGAGGAACTTCGCAATGCTGGGGTGCTGCAAATTCAATACCAAAAGTCCGTACGGTTGATCCTTTCTCTATGGATCCTTTCGAGTGAATTCCAATTTTAACAGACCCGCAGAGGGAAAAAAGGAAGATAAAACGCATTGAAAAGTGCTTTAAATTAACGTGAAACTTTGCTTTCGCCAGACTTATAATAATCAGCAAATAGTCTAACTTGCTTGCTTATTAAAAGTCTATTTATGTGCACATATTTACAATGCCAAGCAGAGTAGAGTGCAATTTCCCCGGCGCGAAGGTGGCATTCCACGTTGACTCCGGCTCGAACCCCAACTATTTCGCTGCGCTAATTGAGTACGAGGATGGGGATGGCGAGCTCGGCTCCGTCAACCTGAAGCAGGCTCTAGACTCTGACTCTTGGCTCCCGATGCAACAGTCGTGGGGCGCGGTTTGGAAGCTGGATGGCGCGGGCCAGCTGCGCGCCCCATTCTCGATCAAGCTCACCTCTCTTGACTCCGGCAAGACCCTGGTTGCCAACAACGTGATCCCCGCTGGGTGGCAGCCCGGACAGACGTACCGGTCGGTCGTCAACTTTGCTGTCTAAGGGTTGTGCGTGGTTTGCTTGGGAGACGAAGAAATGGAGATTGATCGTCAGTTAATTTGGCTCTGTGTGTTTTATGTGATAGGCAAAAAAGAAAAAAGAAAAAAAAGGATGGTGTGGAAAAAGAAAGTATTTTGCCTTTTCCACACTGTGTAATCTAGTCAGCTATGAGATACCTCTTGGAAAAGAGAGTAGTAGTGAGAAATGAATGGTATTGTCCTTTGAAAATCAAGAATGATTTAGGTATTCTTGTTCCTTTTTTCATGCCAATCTATTGTATTTGAAGCTTGAAAGCTTTTATGTTTTGCACCAATATATGTACCACTTCCAAAATGGATGGTTATAAATCGTGTCAATCTATATGCAAATGGGTATTTTCTTCACTTTGAAGAAAATGAAATTTCTCAATGAAAATTATAATCCCTTAGAAACCATTTTTGATACATATTCATAAATAAAACTAACGAACCCGACCTTTCAACATATTCCTATCACTCCCAACTATCACTACTTTGATTCATTTCTAGGAAATCAACCTCTTGGGCATCGAGTTTGTACTTAATACTAGCTCCAATAATATACGTGAAAAGAAACATCATCATTGAATTTTCAGTTCAATCCCGATCAAACTATTGACTAAAATTTAAGTTCAATCTCCATCAAGGTACTCTTGGACTACGTAGGACAGTTGATGTTCACGTCAATAATTTCTAGCTAAAATTGACTCGAAGGACTACATTAACAAATCGTCAAAAGGTTTAAATGATAAAATTTCGAGATTTTGAACTAAAGTGACATTCATGTAATAAATTTAGATTTTTTTTTTTTTGTTAATCAAGTCAGACGAATGTCATTGACATGTACAAAGAAGAGCTGGGTATTGATGCAAATCAGTTTCTTGCCACCATTAAAAGGGTAAGTGACTTAGGCACACATGATAACCATTCTATTTTTCAGTTCCTCGGAATAGATTTAGAACAGAAATTTGTTTGATGACATAATTTCATTTTTTTTTAATTATTTTTGGAATAACTTTCTACTTCAGAAATAGATTTCAACCGGAAATCAGAAGTTAAAATATTTACCTTTTTCTATTTCTAGAACAAAAGTGAGTAATGAAAACTCTTCTTGTTGTTTACTCTCATCACTGTCGTCCACCCGCCCATCGCCCGTGGGACGTCGGATGCCTGCCGCTGACCACCATATGTCAGATGCCTACCGTTGGTTGCTCACTGCCGGTTGTCGGACGCCCATCGCTGGCCCTTGGACTCCGGCCATCTACTACCGATCACCGATTGTTCACCACTGGCCGCCCACTGGTTGCTGGCTGCTGCCTGCGTGCCTCCTGCCGCCGATTGTTGGACATCGGTGACCCCCCTGCGGTTGTTGGCCATCAGAAGCCAAACGCCTCCCACCCCTACTCGGGGAGGGGTGGAGAAATTTTGTGTCATTATTAAATGAATTTCTATTTCAAAAGCAGAAATTTTATAAGGTTATCAAATACATATTTCTACTTAGAAACTTATCTAGAGAATAAAAATAAAAAAAATTAATTTCTAGTCGGAAATTGATTTCTAGAATGGAATGGTTACCTTAGTGTCCATTATTAGCAAATTTTGTTCTTTGATAGTTGACCTCGGTGTAGACACGAAGTGCATCATCAGTATCCTCAAAAGTCATTCAAGAATTCCGGGCCAAAGATGAAGAAAGTCAGCGAGTTCATGAAGGATGTTATGCTGCATTTGCGGTTCTTCATCCAAAGCCTACGTAAGGCATTTGGAGGCTTTTGCCTTCTTTTTGTTTTTTGTTAATTTTTAATCATGTATTGCAATCCCTTCTGACTTCTCATGCTTCAATTTCTTATACCTTCAATATCCTGCAGCGTTAATACAATGTTGTTAAACCCAAACTTTATACTTAAGCTCGCTTGCCTTCAATTTTGAAGGTACCCAATTGAGCGATCGAATCGTTCTAGACATCAACTCAAAAACCCAGATCTAGTTTGCGTTCCTTTCTCGAACATCGGTCAACTGTTTAACACACAAGGACTTTGGCTGTGCCGAAATTTCTGAATTGTTGAAGTCAAGTGACAATGAATGTGGTACGTTTCACAATTCTCCGACTCATGTAATTTTAACATAAATAACATGTTACTGCCGCGTGGTATGATTGTCATATAAAATACCCTCTTTGGTCTTTAGTTGCGAAGCACTTTTGGTACTTGGGGTCCAAAGGCTTAGGCTATATTTGACTATTTCTCGTTTCCCTTAAGATGGATTAATGGGTTTGATATGAGACCACATATTTGTTGTAATTATGGTTAATGGATCAATGAAAGCCAATAAATTAAGATACTTTTTTTGTATTCACGTATCTCTTTTGGATTCATGTATTTATGTTCATGTATCTATTGATTTCATGAATTTCCTAGATTCATGTATCTTTCAGTTCTTGAATTCACGTATCTTTGGATACATGAATCTCTTGGATTCACGTATCTCTTTATTCATGAATCTCGTGGATACACGCATCTATTTAATTCATGTATCTCTTTAGTACATGAACTAAAACGCTCTATAAATAGATATGAGAATAGAGCTTCATTATATAGTGTTTTGGTTTTGGTTTTTCCGACTCGATTCCAAAAGGCTTTGATATTCTTTTCTACTCTTCTGATTTTTCTGAGTGTGCTGGTTCAATTGAACGGTTCGATTGAGTCCTGTTTGCATAGTGTTGATCCAAATAGGTTCGAGGTGTTGTATCTTGGGAGGCATAGTTCGTGAATCTACGGGGCACCTTTGGCAGGAACTAATCGCCTTAAGGAGATTCGGTTATCCGTACTTCACCTCCAATTTTATGTTATTTTTCAGTAATATATTATTTTCATCTTCTCCAAGATTTGTAAAAGGAAGGATATTATAAAGTTGTTATCATCTTCTTTACAACAAACAATGTGTATTCTCTGGATTATATTCCAACAATCTTAAGGCGATTATAATCACTCACTGTTTGTTATTCTTGTCAGATTATTGAGATGGCTGAAAACAATCAAGTGCCATTCAATGTTCATAATGTTTCAGGAGACGTTCCTATGGTCAAT
Organism: Eucalyptus regnans; assembly: GCA_037349125.1. NCBI lineage: Eukaryota > Viridiplantae > Streptophyta > Magnoliopsida > Myrtales > Myrtaceae > Eucalyptus > Eucalyptus regnans. The sequence goes on along the minus strand of CM074669.1, from coordinate 17,342,773 downwards.
TCGACCATTGCTATGGAAGATGTTCAACCCTCAGGGTCTGAATTTGTAGCAGCTTATGCTACGGGCCCTTGGGCTGACACCAATTTTGGTGGTGCGGGTACAAGTCATACGACTGGTATGCCCGGGACTGTTTTTCAGAATAGTACAGGCCAAATGGCTTTTGGCTCCGTTTCTAGAGGGGTAGTTCAACGAACTTTGCTGACTGTAATGGCAACACCTTCAGTTATAGCTAATGAGAAACCAGAGAAATTCACCATAGTGGGCTTTAAACAGTGGCAGTAGAAGATGTTCTTCTATCTGACCATGCTCAATCTAACGAAATATTTATAGGAGGTGTGCCCGATAATCAGTCCAGATGAGCAAGATGTCACGACGCTTGGTGCGTTGGAGGCTTGGAAGCATGGGGACTTCTTATGCCGAAATTATATCCTCAACTGTTTAGTGAATTTTCTTTATAATGTTTATTGTAATATTGAATATGCTAAACATTTATGGAAGTCCTTAGAGAAGAAATACAAGACCGAGGACGCTGGCACCAAGAAATTTGTGGTTGCCAAATTCTTGGACTACAAGATGGTGAATTCTAAATCCGTCATGAGTTAGGTTCAAGAATCTTATAAACAAAACCTCTGTTTCTATCAAAGTTCCTTTGATTGTTCGTATGCACCAACTAATTATGAAATTGCATATTAATTCTGAGTGACATCTCTACTTAGGGAATGATTCTTAGTGAATCATTCCAAGTGGCGGCTATGATTGAGAAATTACCTCCGGGCTGGTCAGACTTCAAAAATTATTTGAAGCACAAACGGAAGGAACTGCACCTCAAAATAGAGGAGGAGAATACAGTTCAATCAATTTCAAAGAGTTTTGTGCTGGTTTTGGAATAATTCTCCAAACGACTGCACCTTATACTCCGCAATAAAATGGAGTTGCTGAACGATTAAACAAAACACTAAAGGAGATGGCGAACGCCATGCTTTTGAGTTCAGGTTTACCTCAGAACTTGTGGGGGGAGGCAGTTTTAACTGCAAATTTTCCTAAAGAAGGTTTACCTCAGAACTTGTGGCGAACGCCATCGACTAGTTAAGTAAGTCCGATAGGCTTTCACTAAAGAAGGTTCAAAGCGAAAGCTACCTATCTTGATGCGGTATATTTCAACAGGCATGCTCAGATTCCTTCGATTCAAAAATGTTTTGTTGATCCATTAATGTGGGGGATTGTTGTAATTATGGTTAATGGATCAACGAAAGCCAATAAATTAAGATACGTTTTTTGTATCCACGTATCTCTTTTGGATTCATGTATTTCTGTTCACGTATCTATTGATTTCATGAATTTCCTAGATTCATGTATCTTTCAGTTCATGTATTTATTGAGTTTATGAATCTCTTGAATTCACGTATCTTTGGATACATGAATCTCTTGGATTCACGTATCTCTTTATTCATGAATCTCGTGGATACACACGTCTATTTAATTCATGTATCTCTTTAGTACATGAACTAAAACGCTCTATAAATAGATATGAGAATAGAGCTTCATTATATAGTGTTTTGGTTTTGGTTTTTCCGACTCGATTCCAAAAGGCTTTGATACACTTTTCTACTCTCCTGATTTTTCTGAGTGTGCTGGTTCAATTGAACGGTTCGATTGAGTCCTGTTTGCATAGTGCTAATCCAAACAGGTTCGAGGTGTTGTATCTTGAGAGGCATATTTCGTGAATTTGCGGGGCACCTTTGGCAGGAACTAATCGCCTTAAGGAGATTCGGTTATCCGTACCTCACCTCCAATTTTATGTTATTTTTCAGTAATATATTATTTTCATCTTCTCCAAGATTTGTAAAAGGAAGGATATTATAAAGTTGTTATCATCTTCTTTACATTGATGTTTTGATTATAACAAACAGTGTGTATTCTCTGGATTATATTCCAACAGTATTTGGGCTCATTTGGATCCAAATGGGGCTCGTAGGGTGTGCAACCGGATCGGGTATACCTGGCAACCGGACCGCCCCACCCGAAAAAATAGGGCTGGCAATTGGTTCCCAAAATTCGAAATCGGTTTGAATTGGTCTGGGAATGAGTTCCGAGCAAATACCCACTCGAGAACCGGATCGACCGGACTGATTTGGGAACCGGTTTTGTAAACCCAAAAGACAAAAACCCTATCTTTTTTCCCCTAATTTCTAATCTTAGAATTGCATATTTCCTCTTGCACAACGCTCCCCCTTCATTGTTTCTCTTCTTTGCTTGCTTCCCTCCCTCGCTGGCTCACTGTCGCACCATTCATCGCATAGGATTTTTGCTTTGCCTTTTATGTTTGTTTATGATAATTAACCTTGTGAATCCTTAGTTTTGTTTAGTCAAAAAGTTCATGTACTTATTGATCATAATCGGATATATCAGTTTGAATCTACACCATAGCATCAGATCTTGCATGGGGCCAGCACTATCCAAGATCATTTATAACCCGGGATACTTTGCAATTTAAAGAATCATTAGAGACCACTCTTATTGAGAATTTATCTAAAAATGACCAAAAAGGATGCTTGGACTAGCTAAGGTTCTTTGAAAGGTTATAACTTCTTAGTCGATGATCGCTATATGCCACAACGCATAATCCCAATAGAAAGATCATGCTTCTGAATCGGGAAAAATAAGTGAAAATTTGATAACATATTATGTTACAAGAACATAAATATGCATCTAAAGTCCAAACATCACATTTGAATCTAACGTTCAATTGGTTTTGTCAACAGCTTATTTGGGTCAACAATATCAGAAGATGCATGATTTAATCTTGGGTTAATATCACGAAAAACCATAAATTAGTACACGTGTGACAAATTTACTCTAAACTAAAATCTCAAATTGATAGTCATGTAACAATTTTACTCAAAACTAACTTTTTAACCACCAAAAAGGGAAAATTGAACCCACCCATAAGTAGCTCAAATAGTGCTCTCCCTCATCACCGAGGTCAAGAGTTCAAATCCTCTCGTTGCATTCCATGACTCAAGTGGGGGTCCTAGGGGTGGATTACTGGGCCAGCCCCCCCGAGGTTTTACATATAAATAGTGGCTTGTGGCGAGGCCCGCCAGTGCTACCGAGCACCGGAGGGTCATGTGATCCCTGAAGGGTGATTACCGGCGGTTCCTTGGTCATCAAAAAAAGAAGAAGGGAAAATTGTCCAAAAAACCATAGACCTATAACATTTTTGTCAATTTAATTAAAAAAATTTCAATTGATACGTAAATTTTTTCACGTTTTGCTAATTGAGTTCATTCGGCTAATTTTGGTAAGAAATTACTTATGTGAAAACTGATCGTCTTATGTGTTATGATCAGTGTTGACAATTTTGTCAATAATATTTTAATATTTTATAGATTTTTTAGTTATTTTTTTTTCCTTTTCTCCCTTTTGTCTTATTTTCATTTTCTTCTTCCTTTTTCACTTTTTCTCATTGTCAACCACTCTCGAGCCTCATCGATGGCCAATGAGTTGTTGGCCTTAGGCGAGGACCACCCTCGCTAGCCTCAGCCTCGGCCATGGCTGTCGGCGGTGATTGGGATTTGAAGCTCATGGCTGCCATAGCCACTTGAGCTCGAGCTTTGGCTCATGGCCATGGTTGGGATATGGAGCTCATATATCTTGAGCTCGTCGCCTCATGGCCATAGTCGAGATGGATAGTGGCAAGGAGTCTATTGTTGGCAATCGGTTGATGTTCACCTTCCATATTCCTCTTGACGGTGGGATCCAAACAATTAGTGAGTTCTGCTTCCTTTTGGCTCGTTTCACTATAAGAGGGTTCCATCTCAAGTAGTCCTTATTCATTGCCATGGCCTCCTCCATTGCCTTAGATCTATGTGCTACTAATGGAACACAATTTTTTTTCTATTTTTCCATATATTTTAGAGCACTCCAGCGCCAACCATGGCTGCAATGGTGGACGGGATCTAGAGCTCTAGATCCTAGCCATCGCTGCGAGGCCACGAGCTCAAGATATGTGAAACTAGCCATGGCTGTGAGGCGATGAGCTCTAGATCTCGGCCATCGCTGCAAGCCTAGAGCTTGAGTCAAGGGGCCATGGTGGCCACAAGCTCCACAACTTGACAACCACTGACATCCATGACCACGAGCTAGAGCTTGAGCTGAAGTGGCCATGGTGGCCACAAGCTCTAGGTCCCAACCACCATTGATAGCCGTGGCTCGGGTTGAGGCAGAGGGTGGCAACTTGCTGGCCATTGACAAGGCTTGGTGGTGGTTGGCGGAGGGCATGGCAATGGCTGGCGGAGGGAAAAAAGGAAAAGGAAAAGGAAAAGGAAAAGAAGAGAAAAGTAAAAAGGAAAAAAAAAAAAAAAAGAGAAGGAAAAAAGTCAAAGGTGGTTGATGGAGGGAAAAAGGGAAAAAGAAAAGAAGAGAAAAGGGAAAAAAAAAAAAGAAGAGAAGGAAAAGAGAAAAAAGAAAAAAAGAAAAAAAAGAAAAAAAAGAAAATCCCAAAGATATTGAAATATTATTAAAATTGTCCACGTCAAAAACCGATCATGCAATGTAGGATGGCTGATGTCCATATCAGCAATTTTCAACTAAAATTAGCTGAATGGTCTCAATTGGCAAAACGTAAAAATGTTTAGAACTCAATTAGTAGGTTAAGACTGACTTGACAAGAATGCAATAAGTCTATGAATTTTTAAATAATTTTCTCTCATAAAAAGCTCCAAACTAGTATATTCGTGATAAATTTATCCTTCGAAAAATCACAAATTTGTATATCTGTGGTAAATGGAGGATAAAACCCTAAAATGGTACATCCACTACTTGCCATGTATCATCCAACTCGGCAATTTTTCAATAAAATTCATGTAAACTAATATATAGTAAATTTATCACATGCGTACCAGTTTGGGATTTTTTGTGGTTAAAAAATTAGTTTAGGAAAAAAATATCACACATTTACCCGTTTGAGATTTTTTGTAATATAACCCTTTAATCTATTGAATTGACCAAACATAAAAGCATGTCCAAGTGGGAGAAACCAATGAAGTAGAGAATTGCCATAGGATAACAAGTATATTACTGACACTAATAAAATGCCACCGATGATATTGAAAATTGCTGCTAATAATCTTTAAAATATCGCTAAATGCATCTTATCGTGCCAATTTCAGAAATGATGTTAATGGAGTGTAAAAAACGTTCGATATTGTTGTAGTGAGTTGGTTTGAGAGATAGTTCTCAGTGATAGGGAAACTTTAGTTCTTTGCCATTTACCGTAGTGAGTAGGAGCAAATTTATTATTAACAAAAAATATAACCAACATACAAGCGAGACGAAACTCACTTTTGACTTAAACGTATAGAATATGGATAGATAAATTTGTAACTTCTTTATATATGGTAGTCAGTATTTTTGGTTTAGAAAAGTAATTTCCAATATATTGTTAAATTGAATGAATAAATTATACTGTGTTTGATAGAGCTTTTTTCTTTTTCCATTGGAAAAGTAAGCACCCTCTTATTAGTAACTATTAATTTGTTCACACACTTATTTGATTTTTCAATAAGGAAAAGTAACTTTCAACCTATAATAAAAATGAAAAAAAATAATATTCCACTAGTTATACGAAAATTTAAATAATTCAAGGGTTGATGCTACAAAAAATCCTAAATTGATACAACTATGACTCATTTACCACAAGTTAATTTGTTAATCACCAAAAATTTTAAGCTAGTACACTTATGACAAATTTTATTCAAATTAATTTTTTGATCACAAAAAATCATAAATTGATACAACTATGACATATGAAAAGTAAAATTCTAAACTAGCATACTCGTCAATTGATATGTGTCACCAAATTCAGCAATTTGACATTAAAGTTTAATGAAAATCACCAAAGGGTAAATTTGTCATATATAGAGTTTTAAATGGTCAAAAATTAATTTAGGGTAAATTTGTTATCAGTGTACTAATTTGAGATTTTTTATGGTATTAATCCTAACTCTAATTAGCAACTTCTATATTTATATTTGGTTAATGATATTCTCAATCAAAAAAGAGAGGAAAATTTCGATTAAAAAAAAGTAGTGAAAATGGCTAATATGGAATGCCCGACTCCTTCGGTTGACTAGAGAACATAACGTGCACATGGCCAGTTCTGCAGGTCACTTGGGGAAGAGCTTGGTCAATTAATTTTAGTATTCCTTGCCAACTCCTTCGCCGAACATTCTTGCGCTCCTCGTCGAAAATGACAAATTGAAACCCAAGAGCGAGATATAGGAATTTGAGGAACATATTCCTGACATTGTTATTTCTCAAGTCGGCTGACTGCTTCTGAATAAGAAAATCGAAACCCCCAGGTGGGATTCATTGATTCGTGGGGTTTTTCTTTTTCTCTTCGTTTCTGAGCGCAAGGAGAAATACGTTGGGGCGAACAGTGACAAGACCATAGCCTGTTTGACAGTGCATTCATGCGAGATACTTGGGGGGAAGCATGTACGCCGTCTGCATTGCTTATTGTCCTTTTCTATTGCCTAACTCGACGAAATGTTACTATGGAAAATATTAAAAGTGAGATGAATGCTGTTGACAGTAGAGATAACATTATAGAGGATTCGTGATAAATTTTAACAAGCCTAAAAACAAGTTCTCATACAAAAGATAAAGATCTCTTTTTTCTTATAAGTAAGACAAGGTAGAGAGGCGTGATAGTGCATATACCTTTCTGGGTGTTAACATGAGAGTTTCACACTCCTTACGAAAGATTTTGTTTAAGTCATTACTACTTAAGCTACGTTTGGAGGATCGAATATAATTTTGAATAGGATAATATCTGGTGTTTGGGAGAACACTAGAATTGAATGTATCTGGACATAATTTGGACAAAAAATCCCTACCTTATGGAAAATCTAAGGAAAAAAGAAACAGAAAAAAAGGAGAAAAACCCGATGGACTCGCTTTGCTACTCACCGCTCGACTTCGTCCACACCAGATGAACACCTCTTAGTCGATCTCTCTTCTTGTTGTCGGCTCAACATCACCGCCCTTGACCTCAAATGCCATTTTCTTAAACTGTCGCTTCTAGCTTCGTCACGCGCAGCCATCCAAAGAGTTGACTTCCTCCAACAAGTTTCAGATTTCTTTTTCTTTTTCCTCGCAGAAGAAGCCATTCTATTTGTGAAATTTTTTTTGGCGCCTATCATCGAGAATTTCGATGAACGTTGCCCTTATTTTCAATCATCCTCCGCTCTTGCTTTCATCTGAATAAAAGGATGGTGGTGATGGGTTAAATTGATGGGCTCATCGGGGACGGTTCGTCTTTACAACCCATTAATTTGGTGATGATGGATCATCGACACGGGGGTTGTTTAATGTAATCTAGGTTCTATTTGCCGGGACTTTATGGGTCTATGTCCGTCCTTTTTCAGTACTTTGTTCTCCGTTGTCAACAAATTCTTGAGGCAACCAAGTCACGAGTTCTATATTTTCCTTTGATTTTCAATTTTGGGTGATGTTATGTTTTAACTTTAATTCGGAGCAGAATCTCAGAGAAGAAACAAAGGATTTGAGTTCAGTTGTGGACTCAAGTATTGAATTTAGAGTACTAATCCAAAAGGCGACTTGCAAAGAAGGAACATTGGGCATCTAGAGTGAGAAAACAGGGAATTGCAGTAGTGGACACCAGATGTGGAATCGTTAACCTCCTGCCCTTACTAAAGGATGAAGATGATGATGGTCTGTGATGTCTCATTTTCCTTGACCACTAACCATGAAAGCGAAAAGGCGAGAGAGGTGAGTTGAGTGAGAATGTCAATGTATTTTTACATGATGTAGCAAATGCACAAGTCACAAGAAGTAGGTTTGCATTGTGTAATGGATCATGGTCAAAAGACATCGTCTAAAGTTTACTTTTGGAGACGATATCAACGTCGTCTAATGCACAAATTATATTAGTTCTAATCCACTGGTGTAAACAAACCTTATATCTTATGTAACTAGAGTATGGTATGTAAAATTTCGAAATAAAATCTTGAATAATACTTTGCCTAAGAGCAAAAGTATTAACGTCTCATGTCATCCTCATTTGCATTCTGAGTCGTGTCTTTTTTGGCTAGATTTAAAATGTGCAGGAGGAATGAAGATTGCTCCCTTTTGTTTTAGTTTGCTCTTTGATCATTAATTTTGAAAGGGCATATTTTCCAGCATCTCTGATTGGAAGAACCTAGTTTCTAGTTGATGAGTTGTAAAACATGGACATAACGAATATTTACTTTTAGTTTATTTATATATATGTGATGCTTGTGTCTATAGCTTATCCATTATAGGCCTCCAATCAGAAGCAGTGGAAGGAGACGTCCAAATACTACTTCCGAGGTCAACGAAAATGTACATTTTATTGGGATAAGTATACTAAAAGTTTTAAAACTTGTCATGTAAGTACGGTAGAATTCTAAAACTTTTATAAAATGTAATCAAATCATAAAACATATTACAAAAGTGTAATAGAATTGTAAAACTTTTAACATGCACAACTAAAACTTAAAACTTGTCAAGTTGATGCATTCAAGTCTTTTCATTAGTTGATGCACAACTAATTTGACTAGTTTTAGGACTTAATGACACTTTTTAAAAATTTTATGACTTAGTTTTATTTCATAATAAGTTTTAGGACTTTCAGTGCACTTATTCTTATTTTTATTCCATCACAAGTTAACTTAACATGGAGTGTGGTTTAATACTATCTAGGTGTCACGCCCCGAATCCCGAGACACGTGAACAACCTGTCATGGTCATGCAAATGCGACATTCCCAGGTAGTGTCGCCGACCCCATTATTTATATTTTGCGCAAGTGGAACGTATTATCAAAACCCCTGACAAGACTTACAAGATATGAAAATAGAAAACCAAATCATTCAAAAACAACATACTTTCATATATACTGACACCAAGTTAATATACATAAAAAATGGGTCAGAGTCTATGTGCGTCAAAAAGGTTAGTCTGCACAACAGGGATTGGTCCACCAAAAAGAGGAACAGTCCTATGACTACTAGTCGGACTCGTTTGTCGATCCCACATCTTCCACATTTGATTACATGGCCTCTAGAGACGATGGGTTGTCCACTCCACCATCAGGAAGGTCAGCTACACCTTCACCCAAAATGTCATTCACCAAAGCAAGTGGAATATTAAAACTATCGAGTGGACCAATCCTAAAGCCATTGGCCCCAGAATGGAACCATGCCTTAAACCTATGTGGCACCTTGACATCCACAGTCTCTTGAATCTAGGTGGTGGACCTGATCAGTTCGTACACCAAATGACTTCCAGGGTTAGGAAAACTATGCACCTGCTTGACAATGTGCATTGGAATGCCATTTTTCTCTTGAGGTCCTACCATCTACGGCCCTGTAATAATTTTCCGCAACGGGGTGAGACATTGTCTCAGCAAGTTCACTCCTCCTAAACCCTTATTAGAAAGAAAATACGCCTACGGGTGGCCTAGCGACACAACACAGAATAATTACTTCGTCTTATTTCCTTCCTGCAGGTTAGTATATTTCAAATCACTCAATCACATGTAGTAATAGGAATATGAACAAATGAAACGCAATCAATTTCACGTAATCCACAACCACCGCATGTGATCTCATTTTATTCAATTCCACACATGAATATAGCCTACTCGTAGTTCGACTATTTACTGGCATATAGCCAGGCATCGTCTCCCCACCTTGGAGCACGGCTTCGTCAGTACTTCAACAGCGTTCCCGAAGGAGCATGGGCCCAGAATCAACTGCGACCCGCAACCACTACGTGGGGCATCCCATATAGGGGCAAGTTTGGCTCAACAGCCCAGGACAAATTTCTCTTAATTATCACACAACCAATTCATACTCGGCTCAGGACACTTTGCCTTTCAATTAGTGCCTTCAATTAAAATAGTGATCCCGACCATTTTTCATCATATTAAAATTATTCCAGAAATTACTCACGTGAGTGGGGGTACGTTAATTTCGAACCAAAAAGCCAACATCTCACTTTTTCAAACCCCATTATTTAATATAATCCTTAATATCCAATTTTGGTATCAAAACCCGACAACGGGGATTTTCTGAATAAAATCCATATTTTTCACAATTAACACTCAATTTATAATTTCCAATCATCAATTTCCAAATTTGACTATACAACAACGATCAGCGCGAAATTTTGAGAATTTAGGGTCTCGACAAAATTTTCGGAATTTAATAAATAATTAATTTTATTTCGAAATTAATTAAATAATATTATTTTAATAATTAAATAATATATTTAATATTTAATTTTTTTGATAATTTCGAAATATTCCAATTAAATCAAAATTCCTTCATTTAAGTCAAATCATCATTTAACTAATATAAACAACAATTTAACCTTAATTAAACCTACTTTAACTTAATCATACTCTTAATCTAATTTACCTTAAAATAAACTAAACTAACCACCTAAACTTAATTAACTTAAGCTAAACACACCTAAAGCATAATTAACCCTCTAATCGAGGTTTAGTGAGCTAAACTCACCGGAATCGCGTTCCGATGAGTTCCCGGCGAAGAGGACGGCGAGCCCGACGACAAATCTCCTCGGGGCAAGGCCAAAGGAGGATCAGAAGAGCTCGGAAATGGGCCTTGAAGGTTTGGGGGTGAGCTGGAACTTCGGTGGATGTGCTTGGCCGGACGAAGGAGCTACGGCGGTCGGTTGCGTGCGAAACCGGCGGGAACGGCCGCGGCTGCTCAAATAATTGTTGGCAGTGGCTCCGGCGGCTTTCTGGCGGCCTTGGTGATGGCGGGCAACACAGGATGACGAAGGTGAAGGCTGGTCAGAGGCTGCTCAGGTGGAGACGGTGTGACGGCTGGCCAGCGAGGTGCGCGCCGGCCTTCACGTGTGGACAGGCGACGACTGCGACGGCTCCGGCGACGGCAGCGAGCGGCAGCGTTGAGCGGGCGGACGAGTTGGGCGTCGAGCTGGTTGGTATCGCATGGTTGTAGCTCCTCTCTCTCTCCTTTTCAAAAATCCAAGAAGCAAGGTTGAAGATGATGGAGATTGAAGTGAAATCCCAACTTTCCAATAGCAAATCCTCACCCTCCACTTGTCAATATCCTAGCCACTCTTGCCCCACACTATGACATCACTTGTGATGTCACAATCCACTATCTCAAAGCTTCCACCACAATCTTCCCAATGGGTGCAATTTCATTTTCCGCCGTGGCATGAAATCTTGTATAACAAATTCTTCAATTCCATTTGATTCTCTTCCAATTGAGTTCAATTAAAATCCATAAATTAATCCGATGTTCCTAATAAGATATGTGACACAACTGGACTTTCAATTTCTGAATTCAGTCTCAATTTCACGGTTAATTTCACTTTAACACGATACTAGCGTGTCTTGACTTATCGGGTAACTTTTATAAATTTTCATGCATTCGACCTATGGTTGATCAATTCAAGCCACAATGTACATCTTTGACACATTGGCGACTCTTGGTTGTCGAGGTAATCTCAAGGTTTCAAATACGGGCACAGGGTACCCAATTGACAAAAAAGTCGGTCTAACGACCGACAAGAATTGTGCGATCTGGTGGAATTACCCACACTTGATCACATGCCTCTGTCGAGTCGACCTATCTCCGGTCTCTAATCGATTTTTAATTGTGTAGTATTGACCCTTGCAGATTAGCTCGGTTGAAAGGTCGCTTCTTGGTCAAATTCTCGAGTCTGATGCATTAGAATCTCTTAACGGCTTTACCTGATAGACTAGTTTTCACATGAGTGGCCGACTCAGGGAAAAGAACTATATGCATGTAGATGGAATGCCATCTCAATTTATTGAAAATAGAATTGGAAATTCGGGATGTCACACTAGGCCCATAAATCAAGATGAACCTTGGATGAACAACGGGGTGGAACACTCACAAACAATTATAGATAGCTATTGTTAAATCAAGAACGAACTCAATTTATATAAAGGAGGAAATCAATCATTACACTAGATTTATGTAGCTCGGTCTTGTCATAATCTTCCAAAGGTGAAATCTCCAAGGGAGTTTGATAAATTATGGAGTGAACGTCCATAGTCTCCCTTGTGCATTCGGCACGGGTTCTCCCAAACTTTACCGATCATGAAATTAGTTGACTCGATTAATTATAAAAATCATGTTCTTACTCTAGGAGTCACTAGGGATAAGCATGATTCCAGGATAGAACCTAGAATTCAAGAACCGAACTAGTAAGAACTTGTCGGTTCCAAAGTATACATTATAGATTCCAAATTCCAAAAAAAATGAAGAACTTGTTTCGACGGGTAAGTTTTAGGGTCTTAGTTGGAGGAACCTAGAATCTGGAACTTATAACCTAAAACCTAGAACAAGTTTTAATGTTTTGCTTAGTCCATGCCTTTAAGTGATTCTACGATGTCCATATCATTAGATGATGAATTAATAATGTGGAAGTATTAGTTTTAGCTTCCATTTTATGATTAAGACTTCTCCTTTATTAATGTTCATATTTTTCTTTTATTTAAATAAAAGTTAAAGTCAGCAAATTGTATAAACAAATAGTGATCATTAAAGGTTTTAATTTACTATAATAGTTCAATTAGTAATATAGATGAAACCTTAATAGACCTTGTAATGGGTTAGATTCTAAGTTATATGGTATGTAGGATAGGTTTTAGGTTCTAAAAAAATGGGAAACCTGTTCCAATTGGTAGATTTTAGGTTTCGGGTTGAAACTGTAATAAACCTGAAATTGCTCACCCCTAAGAGTCAATACTAACCTATTTGAGTCCAGTTAGAGGCCAAGTAAAATGTGAGAGGTGGATTTAGGGGACTTGGTTAATCTAAAGTCTATTAGCGCATTTTCTGTTCCTTTTTTCATCATTTTTGAAACTGTTGATCATGCGATCTTATCTAATTAAATTCCTAGGCACACTCACCTAAATGACCATGGATTATTTATATGCACAATGACATTTAATAATCACACAATCTCGCACCATATCTCAATCAATCGAAGAAATTAAATATCGGTGCTATCGCTGGGAGGCTGAGCGCCAACATTGGGATGGACGGCTGCTGGAATTACCTAGATCGGACTCATTGCCTGAAGGAAATTGCTGAGAAACGGCCAATCCGTACGAGATTGGTCGCCGAAGTTGCTGGAAACGTATTCTCCCAATGTGGCCAGTAAAAAAATACTGAAGGTTGGTGGTGGTGAATATTCTGGAGGGAATCCAGAGAAGATAAACTTTACAGTTATCCCTCTACGATCATGGCAGCCATGGATTTTAGTGCTAGGATCCCCAGAATTTTTAGCTCTCTAAGTGCTTGTTTGGTAACCATCCAAACAGTATCAAATTCTATTCTTTTGTTCCCGGAAGTAATTTTGGAACATAATCGTGTTTGATAAATTTTTTGTTTTTCGAGAATAAATTTTTTTGTTTTTTTTTTGTTTCTGAAAGTAGATTTGGAACATAATAAAAAATAAATAAAAAAGTTGATTCTTGTTCCCTAGAACAATTCCAAAATCAGGTCCATATTTTCTCTTCTTCTTCTTTATCCATTGCTGTGGTTGCCGTATGCCGCCCACCACTTGTTGCCGCTGGTTGCCGGAGGCAAGCCCAGCCATCGGCGAGGAGGGCCTCACCCAGCCCCCACGAGGCTCACCCAGCCCTATCGATGGCCAGGCGGGCCCTTCCTAGCCCCGGCAAGCCTCGCCTGGCCACTTGCAAGACTCGGCCTCCCCTAACCCCGGCGAGGCTTGCCCAGCTGCCGGTGAGGCTAGGTGAGCCTTGCCCAGTTGCCGGCGAGGCTCGGCCGACAAGGGTCAGCGACGCTCCAGTGAGGTTGCTGGCCCTGGTTTGGGTTCGGCGACTGGCCACTTGAAGAAGAAGAATAGGAGAGAGAAAGGAAAAAAAGAAAAGAAGAAAAAAAGGGAAAAAATTAATAAAATTATTTAAAAATTAAAAGAAAATGATTTGGAGTAGAAATTTTGAGCACGGTACCAAATGCAATTCTATTCTAGGAATCAAAATTTTGGACAGTTACCAAACGGCTTAAAATGCTTAGAAATTGTTCCCGGGAACAGAATAAAAAGAATCATTTCTGATCAAAAATTGTTTCCGGGAATAGAATCGTTACCAAATGCGCCCTAATTCAATTCCAGATTGTTACTCCAATCACTTTCCTTCATGAGATGATTTTAAAATAAAAACACACAAGTTTCATGACTTTTATCGAAAAGCTCAATTGAGTGCAACAACTTTATTTTTGACCACATAAATGTTATAACTTTTAAAAAATATTCACTTAAATGCCACAACTTTCTATCCATCGCTTAAGTGAAAATTCTTTTTAAAAGTGTTCATCAAAGTATCAGAAATCCGATGTAACATAGAGCTTATGGTGACCGTTTTTAAAAGGTTATAGCACTCAAGTAATCAGAAAAATGTTATGGCTCTCAAATGAGTAATATACATGAGTTAACACTCAATTAATTGGAAAAAAAAATTGTGTAACTCAAGTGAGTGTTGTTCGTAAGTTATGATACTTATAGTATTCTTATCCTCAATTAGTGTACAAATATGATGCGATGACGATGATGATTGTGGGATCAACTTTGTCTCTTGCTCTCTTTTCTGTTCGGTAGACTTCTCTAGCAATACATGAAAATATGTTAACTCTAACTACAAAGTAAACCAATATTTCCGTTTAGGGTTTGGGGTCGATCCCTGATTTTCTATACAGTGAAAAACTAAATGGGTTTATAAAAATTTAGGTGCCGACAGAAGTATGATCATGGATCCGAAAATCAAGGACATTGCGGTTTTAATTTCAAGTTTGAATATTAACCGCTTAGAAGCGGTTATATTTGGTAAAAGTCTACATAAGCCATGTTGAACCATTGTAAAAGCCCCCGACAATCTTGAAGGCAACTGTGTACTTTTTAATTTATCAATTTCCAGCAATTGCATTTGTCCAATTCGTAGATTTAGTTAGTGCAGATCCGTTTCCGGATTCCTGTTCAAATTGCCACTGAACAATAAGCTAACAAGAACTGGAAATTCACCTTTGGTGAAAAGTATTTAGTCGATTGAACAATTCGCAGCGAAACAATAGGACTACTATCATTCGGGACTTTAGGACCATCACATGGAAAAATGTTAGTCAGGCTTTAGCATCCACTACCACGGAAAAGAATGTTTGGGATTTAGGACCATCACATGGAAAAAGGTTATTCAGACTTTAGCACCCACTACCACGGAAAAAAATGTTTGGGACTTCAGGACACTCCTGCTCAACTGAACAGCCACGACTCTTCTTCGCTTGCTATTCCATCCATGATTCTATAAAAAGGTATGATTTCGCTTCTCACGCGCAACATCACAGCATTCGACTTCTCTCCTCCTCGAATCACTGATATCCTCTTGCAAATTTATCCTCCGTGTGTGAACTCCCACAACCACTGCAGAAGCAGCGTGAAGAAATCCACTCCTCCGCCGGATGGGTTTAATGTTGGAGACCGCTCAATCTTGGGCTTCGCAAATAATAAGAGCAGTTTTACGTAAGGGATTATGATTTCAAGATAACGATTGCACATGAGAAAATTCCTATCTTTCTGACAATAAACTGAATTCACATTTTCTGCCGATTCCATGAATTTGCTATTGATTTCCTTGACTCAATAAGCTCTAACTATAGACCAGTTTTTCATGGACAACTTTCTGCCATGATGGTTTTCATAGAATAATTTTGAAGGTGGAACACTCAAATTCAGTAAACTCAGACTCTAGTTGAGAGACAAAGTACTTTGATTGATTGTGTCATGCCGTGAACCCCGAGACACGTGAACATCCCACCATGGTCATACAAATGCGACATTCCCAGGTAGTGTCGCCGACCCAATTAATTCATTATGCGCATGCGGAACGTGTTATAAAACCCCTGACAAAAACTCACGAGATAGGAAAGCAGGAAATCAATACAATCATAAACAAACATACTTTGATAAACAAACAACCTCCCAAGGGTTTACAAATATATCAAAAGAAGTCAGCTTACAAAAAGGGATCAGTCCACCAAAAGAGTAAACAGTCCTAAGACTACTAGTCGGACTCGCTCTTCGATCCCACTTCAGACTGAATAGTCTCCGGAGACGATGGTTCCTCCAATCTACCATCGGGAGGGTTAGCTACTCCTTCTCCTAGGATGGCTTCTATTACAGCTGCTGGAATATCAAAACTACTAAGGGGACCGATCCTGAAACCATTGGGCCCAAAACGAAACCAAGCCCTATAACTATGAGGCACCCTAACAGTCAAGCCCTCTTGGACCCAGACTGTGGTCCTAACTAGCTCATAGATCCAATAGCCATCAGGGTAGGGATAGCTGTACTTCTGCTTTGTACTATGCACAGGAAGGCCATAACGCTCCGGGGGTTCCGTCATCTACGGACCTGAAATTTTGGCCCACAACGAGGTGAGACATCATCCCAGCAAGTTCAACCCCCTAAACCCTTATTAGAAAGAAAATACATCCAGGGCGGCCTAGCCCCCTCACACAGACGACTTACCTCATCTTAATTCCTCCCTGCAGGTTAGCACAATCTAGATATCACACAAACTCAAGTAATAATAAGAGTTTAAATAATTAGAACGACATCATTTTCATATAAAATCACAATCGCACTCAGCACGCATTCCAATTATTCACCGCCACACAAGGGCATAGCTTACTCGTAATTCAGCTATCTACTGACACTCATGTCAGGCATCGCCTCCTCCCATGGAGCGTGGCTTCGTCACTACGTCGACGGCATTCTCGAAGGAGCATGGGTCCAGTTGGCCTAGCTTCTACTGCGACCCGAGTGTATCAACCAGCACACGACAAATCAATATTGACTTCCGGATATTCCATAAATCATTCACATACTCCAATTTCAATAGTAAACCATAACAATCAAATTTTTGCATTAAGATCTAACACTTGGGTTTTTATGGCTAAAAACCCTATTTATCACAATTAAAACTCAATTTACCACATCCATTCATCAAATTCAAATTCTAAAAGCACAGCGACGATCAGCACGAAATTCTAAGCAATCGAGGTCAAAAATAAATTTTTTGACTTTTTTTTTAATATAATAACCAACACTCAATTTTGCCACATCCGTTCATCAATTTCAAATTCTAAGAGCACAGCGACGATCGGCACGAAATTCTAAGCAATTGGGATCAAAAATAATTTTTCGAGTTTTTTTTTTTAAATAATAATATTTTAATGAATTTCGGAAATTAGTAAACTATTAATTTTTTTTTCCAGAATTTCGAAACAATAAAATAATTCAAAAATAAAACCCAATAAGTCACATCAAGGTGTATATTAAATAAACCTACTTAACCTTAAACTAAACACACTTAAAACTAATTAAATCTCTTAATCTAAATCACAATTAAATAATCAAAACTAACCACCTAAGCATAATTAACTTAGGCTAAGCACAATTAGGGCATCATTAACCCTCTAATATAGGTTTAGTGAGTTAAACTCACCGGATTAGCGAGCCGAGTACGCCAAAACGATGGGGTCGACGCGAGGATCGACTTTCCTCAAGGTGGGCCGAGCAACCGGGGTCGGGAAGCCAGCCGAAAAGGGGCCCGAAATTCCAGATCTTGGTTGGAATTTTGGCCTTCAACCGAGGCTGGCCGGAGGGGGAAAAGGGGCGGCTTGGGCACGGAGGAGGCGGAGGAGCGGTGGCGGCGAGCTGGCGGTGACGGGCGACGGCGAAGGGGCGGCGAAGGGGTGGCTCGACGGGCTGGGCGGAGCGGCACTCGGGCGGGGCAGCGTGCGGGCGGAGCAGCACGCGGGCAAAGCGGCGCGCGGGCGGTGACGGTGGTTCGGCGGCGGCTGCGGCTGCGACGGCAAGCTGGTCTGGTCGGTTGGCTGCTGGTTTTGAAGTTCAAAGGAGAAAGAAGATGGAGGAGGAAAACCAACGGGGAAGGAAGAAGAAGAAGAAGAAGAAGGAGAGAGAGAGAGGGGGAATATTTTCTTTTCTTTTTCTTTAATTCTACCAAAAAGGCCCACCATGACCTCATCATGTGATGTCATACCCCACTATCTCAAACCCTCCACAACCTTAGTCCAATGGGTCCAATTTCATTTTCCGCCGGGGCACAAAATCTCGTACATTGATTTCTTCAATTCTAATCAATTCTCTTCCAATTGATCCCAATTAAAATCCATAAAATTAATACATGTTCCTCATAAGGTATGTGATACCCCAGGACTTCCAATTTATTAATTCAGTCAAAATTTCACGGTTAATTTCACTTTGGCACGATTTTAGCGCGTCTTGACCTATCGGATCGTTTTTAGAAATTTTTATGCACTTGACCTGTGGTTGATCAATCTCAAGCCACAATGTACATCTTTGACACATTGGCGACCCTCGGTTGTCGTAGAAATCTCAAGGTTTCAAATACGGACATAGGGGACCCAATCGACAGAAAAGTCGGTCCAGTGTCGACTGACAAGAATAGTGTGATCTAGTGGAATCACCCACACCCGATCACATGCCTCTGTCGAGCCGACCTATCTCCGGCTTCTAATCGATTTTAAACTGTGCCATAATGACCCTTGCAGATTAGCCCGGCGAAAGGTCGTTTCTTGGTCAAATTCTCGAGTCTGATGCATTAGAATCTCTTACCGGCTTCACCTGATAGACTGGTTTTCACATGAGTGGTCAACTCAAGGAAATGAACTATATGCGTGCATATGAAATGCTTGTCTCAATTTACTAAAAATAAGATTGGAAAAATCGGGATGTCACAAATTGTGTTTGTTCAGAAATTCTCTTTTCGAGGTGATTCATGTTCAGCTGATCATTGTGTGTTTCATTGGCTACCCAATAACAAAAGTAAATGTGTTGTGATATAATTTATTGAGTTGGAACAAATTCATATATATATATGGAGGGGAGGGAGGGAGATCATTTCGCTTGTGTAAATAAATTAGCGGTAGGTTACTCTACTTTAGTTCACTTTTTATGTGTAGCTTTTCATCGACATCTAAATTTTCATCTTAATATTGTTTCATTTATGTCATCCTGCATTGTTAAATCTAGAATTTTAATGAATATTTCATCTTGGGATAATATCGAATCTAGTATGGTCTTAAATACCCTTTTCCTTTGCTTATTCTTTCCTTATGATTTCCTTTAATTAAATCATTCAATAGAGATTCTGAAGAGAATTGGGACACTATTAATAAATGCCTTTCAGACTCAACATGTGCTCTTTGACGCGGACGGTTGGATGGGGAAAGCCAGAAAGCTGGCTTGATTCATTCTGGAAACGAAATTTTGGAGACCTACAAATATAGTCTTGAAATCAGGTAATCTCTTGGTAGCTGGTGTTTGTCTTCTAAGTGACAGTTTCCTTTTGGCTTGATCTTTTGGTTATTAGGTTCTATGGCTATGCTTATCAAACGAGTTTGATTATTTTGTGGAAGAAATTCAGTCTACAAGAATTTTACTTTACTGGCCAGACATTGTTTTTGACATTGGCTTTTTATTTCATGTTCTGCTAGATGTGATCTTCATCAAGTTTGGAATACTTTTGTTTATGTGCTGATGTGGGATTATTTGAGATAATCTTAATCCAAGCATGTTGTTTAGTAAAATATGCTTTTCTAATTATTTATTCCTTCGTACAGGGGTAAATCAAACTCTTTTTAGCATACTTGGATAAGTGAATTGAATGATTCAGAAAGCATAGATAATGCATGGTCATACCATACATAGTGGGAAGGAACTCCCATAATTCTTGTATGGGAGGAACACATACCTATTCTATAGCTCTGGTTTTTCCATTTTGATTTGTTTAATCAATTTTGTGAACAGAGTTCTCAATTTCTACAAGCATGTGATGATTGATTTTTATTGAGGGAAGTTTGTAGCTTGGGTAGCATATGGCAGGATCAGGATGCTCATTAGGGGCAATGTTCATGTAAATTTAGTGCAATTTGTTTGAAAGTGTATTTGTTTTGATAAGAAAAGTCGCTCATTTTCTATGCACCTTCTGCATGGTGCTCAAAGCCATTATCGGTCTTTTTATTTGAAGATCTTTATTATCAACTAATCAAGTCCTCATGTTGTCTTCAAAACATTTGTTTTACCATGGCAATACTAGACAACAAGTTTCTAATACATCAATCTAGTGTCCATCTCTACATCTTATTCCTTGGTGACAAAATTAAACGAGAATTCCAAGAATTCAGATCTGGCAAAAGACATTTCTCAATTTTGAAATGGAGAAATTCTGATAATATGAAGTCAACTTTTAAGTCCCTTCAAAGAAGTTAACACATTTTGTTCGATTTTCATTATGACACTTAAAACTTGAATGTCAGAACTTATAATTCGTTCATAATTCTAGTGTTTGCTGTTTAACTCAACTAAAGCCGAATCCCACCCGTCGCCAAATCTACATGGAAGATACCATACAATAGGTGGAGATCAAGTGCATATGGTCCCGAAAAAAGGGGGAAAATGGTGATGGTCAAGTATGAGAATAAAGAATAAATGAAATATCGAGGTATGAAACCAGCCGGCGGCCGATCCATACTATAGCTTTGAGTAATGATTCAGCTGGCGGTTGAGCCGTAAAATCAAAATTTAGTGTATCGCTAATTCCAAGACTTTTCAGTGTCAAGACAACATTAGCAAGGTTGGTCCGTTGAACCTCTAGTACAGTGTTATCTTCTAGATCAATTTGCTAATTGCGTAACGTGTACAACGTGAAACACATTCCTCGACCAGTTCTTCCGGCACAGCCAGCTCTCTGCATTGCTGAAGCTTTGGAGATTGGAGTCACTAGCTGTGATTCCATTCCCGTCCTTGGGTTGTACGATTTCATCTTGCAAAAACCCGGATCAATCACATAGCTTATTCCATCAATTGTTAATGACATCTCCGCAATATTTGTCGTAATGACCACCTTACGAGCACCTTCTGGCGTGGGTTCAAATATCTTTGCCTGAAGATCTGTAGGCAAATCAGCATATATCGGGCATATAATGAGTTCGCCAATTTTGGAGCCAAAACCCCTTACCTATGCTTCAAAAGCTCTTCCGCCGCTTCAATTTCCTCTTGACCGGTAAGAAATATCAAAATATTGCCACATGGTTGCTGCACATGTATTTGAAGAGCAGTAACAATAGCTGCATCCAAGCAATCTGCTTCAAGTGCACTGGTGTGGAGAATTTCAACTGGATACTGCCTTCCTTGCTCAACCTATTCAGTATTCATCAAACTCCAAACGTTTCAGACTCGGCGACGAAGAGGGCACGAACGATGAAGCAGCACAAGAACTCTCAACAGCTCAATCCCAACTGATTGGAAAGGTTATCAACTTTATCCTTGGTGTACTAATCCAATGTACAGTGGACAAGTAGATCACATTCAACGTAAAATATATCAATTTCATTAAGCCGCTTGAATGTTATTTTCTCTTAAAATTATTTTTTCTCCACTGCGAAAATCATGTTGACTGGGAAGGAGTCAGCATTTCTTCGATTAGAAACTTATGAACAATAAATTTTCTCCTCTCTGAAAGCGACCACCACGTGGCACCAACCCAGTAACCTGTCAAGAATCAACGTCTTAATCCTGTTTATATCCGGCTGATGGCGATACCCACGTGGACGTTTTCCATCACTTTTGAAATATAAGGATTTGAAAGTGAAATCGAATCCCATGGAAAAAATCAAACCACTGTCGTGCACCTTCTCGAATTGAAAATTTCTCCTTTCAATTGCCAACCAAAACCACTGACCAAAACCACTGGGGGTTCGCCCCAGTGGCCACCCTTCCATCTCGGAAGGGGGAGGTTGGGGTTCAAATCCCCACCTTCTCAGGGGGGATTGGGGTGGGGATGATTTCATTTCAGGAGTGGGTTTCGACTCCCACGCCCTGCAAGGAGGCAGGGCAAAAGTCTGAGAGTGAGTGTTAGAGTAGGATTAGCGTAGAACAGACCAAAAAAAATAAAAAATTGCAGACCAATGATAATAATTACACTTATTACATCCAATTGTTGTCAAGTTTGTTGATTTAAAAGGTAAAATTTGATGAAGTCACCTTCTCTCGATATGCAGAGCCCTCTCTACCTTAATGGTAGCTCAATTTCATAAACCCTAATCTTCCCCTTCCACTCTACCTGCATCTCATCCATCATCCATGGCTCTATCGTATCCCCTGTCATCCATGGCTCTCTAGTACCCCCTGCAATCTCAATCCCCTCCTTCCTCGATGCTATCTACGCTGGTCTTCAATGCCGCTTCTTTCACCTGACTAGGTAGAGCTTTGCCTAGCCAACTTCTACCTCTTCGATACCCTAACCCCTTGGGCTCAGCATTGTTCTCAATTCTGGTCGCTAGATTACTTTTTCGGTCTCTGCATGGCTACAATTGTCCATTTCCGAGATTTCTTCCCTCAATCGACGCTCCAGATTTCGGTGGATTCGGCTTCTGCAGCTTCGCTCTAGCTTTGCCTTTGCCTTCCTGTCAATCGACTCTGTGAATCCACCTCATGGACCCTCGAAGAACACGAGAATTCCTCCAAACTTGCTGCCCTATGTCACAAATTGGGCCTCTTTGCTCTGAACAAGAAATCATGGTTTGGAATGATGAGCGGTCGCCTGAAAAACTGAAGGAATGTCGATTAACACTAATAGGTAAAATTCATTCTAATCCCTCTATTAATTTTCAAGCATTTCAAAGTACCTTGAAACGTGCGTGGAGAACAGAACATGTTGAAATATCACAAAGAGAGGCTGGATTGTATGTAGCAAAATTCTTGTCAAAGGCAGAAAAACAAAGAATCCTAGAAGGTGGGCCTTGGTTATTTTCTAGTCATATGGTCGTTTTTAAATCATGGATACTAAATACACCGATGCAATGCTACAATTTTTCTACCTGCGGTTTCTAGGTGCAAGTCTTTGGCCTCTCTTTGGAATGGTGCACTAAACAAATGATTATCAAAGCAGTTAAAAATGTGGGAAGGTGCTAGAAGTGAAAGCAGATTCGAAAGAGGGTTCCACACTTGGAGCTGGCAGAGCAAGGGTAGAAATTAATTTACAATAACCGTTGAAGACAGGCCAACTGATCAGAAATAAATAACACGACTCTATGGCTAGATTTTCGTTATGAAAGGCTATCCCACTTCTGCTATTCATGTGGAAAACTAGGACATTACGTAATGTATTGCAAGGAGATTCCTTTTGATGAAGCAAAACTAGAAGTCAAGGAGAACATGGCTTATGGCCGATGGCTTTGCGCAGAGGTCAAGGAGCACGGCCCTTACTAGCGGATTTATTATGAAACAAAGGAAAAAACAGAGCATCCAAACCAGATAGTACCTAAAACTCCTCCATCTTCGACCCACCATCTCCCATTACTACCCCCCCCCCCCATTGCCAACACCGAAGAGGTCCCCCTGTAATAGCCTATGGCAGCAATCAACTCTATGTCTACAGCTCCAAAGGCGCAAAATCGTCAAGTTGGAATGGTGCACAGTAGCCCCATTACCACTACTCTGATACCTGTGGCAGCAAAAATGAAAGGATTACAGACCCAGTTAATCACATTACCATAGGCCAAGAAAATGAAAAACACTAGACTTACTCCAAAAATTGGACTTGCTAAGAAAGTCAAGCGCTATAATCCTTATGAAATGAGAACTTCAGCATAAGATAATCTAGATGAATCACTTCTCCTGGACACACCCATCTTGGAAGTAGATGAGGCAGGACAATGGGCTAAGGTGGCTGGCCCTCAATAGCCACCCACTCACAAATGAAGCTCCTAAGTTAGAACTGTCGGGGTTTGGACAATCCCTCGACAGTTCAAGCACTAAAGGCCCTAATGGCAAAGGAATAGCCTGACCTTGTTTTTTTTTATGGAAACTAAAAACAAAGACTCTGCGCTTCAACGACTATAACGCCGTTTACATTTTTGAATCTACATGTGAATAACTTGATTGACTCGGCTGGAGGCTTGGTTATCTTTTGGAATGATAAGCTTTCGTTAACGATAGTTCGGTCTACTTCAGACTCCTTTGATATGATATGCAAGGATGATATGGATAATAGAACCTGGTGACTCACCTATATTCATGCCTCCGCAGTTTATCAACTACGCCAACAAGTATGGGAGGACCTCAGACAAATCAACTATGGCAATCATTTACCATGGGTTTGTGTTGGTGATTTTAATGAAATCATTTATCACTAGGAAAAAGTAGGGAAAAGACCAGATGAATCTCATCGCTTATTTTCTTTTCAAGCTGTTTTGAATGATTGTTCTCTAATGGATATAGATCGTAAGGACTCCGCCTTCACATGGATGAATAACCGAGAAGGGGATGATTTCATAAAGGAACGACTGGATCGAGTGTTGTGTACTATGGATTGACACCTAATGTTTCCTGAGGCTGAAGTTTTTGCTCTACCTACTGTGGGTTCGGATCACAGTCCATTATTACTAAACACTACAACATCTACTGGAAAAAGACAACATCATTTTATGTTTGAAGCCTTTTGGAACCAGGACCATGAATGTCGTGAGGTTATTGTCAAACCATGGAACTCAGATCAAGTAAAGGATTCTGGCCTCTTGCATAAATTACGGGATGTTTCTATTGCTTTAGCTAAGTGGAGTCACAAGAAATTTTCACATAATCACCTTAAAGTGGCAACTTTGCAACAACAACTACAAAATCTCATCAATCAACACCATTGTTCTTACGACAAATTGACAGCAACAAATTTGAAAGAGCAGATCCAACAGGTGTGGCAACAAGAAGAACAATATTGGGCAATGCGTTCCCGGATCAATTGGTTGAAATGGGGAGATAAGAATACCAAATTTTTTCATGCTACCACCATACAAAGACGATAAAGGAATCGAATCAACATACTGCAGGACGACAACCAAAATTGGGTGCGGGATACTAGGCAATTACAAGAGATGATGTTCGCCTTTTTTTCACGCTTATATACAATAGTAGGCAGTCGCAACTTTGGACCTATATTAGACCAATGCCCATGTGTTGTTATAACGGAGATAAATGAGGTGTTAACAGCTATGGTAACTCGTGAGGAGGTGTACCAGGCCACTTTTCAGTTAGGTACTACCAAAGCCTTGGGCCCAGATGGCCTAAATGGCGGCATAAGAACGCTTCAAGTGCCATAACTTGGCATAAACGGACACTTAAGTGCCATAACTTACGAAAGGTACACTTGAGTGCCACTTTCGAAGAAAAACGGATCACTTAAGTGCCACTCCGGCCGAAGTCCGGCCAAAACGCCGACGTGGCATTTTTCCGATGAGGCAAGCCCAAAACGACGCCGTTTTGCTTGCTGACATGGCCAAATAATACAAAAACGGCGTCGTTTTGGGCTGACGTGGTAAAAAAAATTAATGAAAAATTAATTAAACTAAATTTAAAATTAAATTTAGTTAAAATATTTAAAAATAATAATTTTAAAATTAAATTTAGTTAAAATATTAAAAAATAATTATTATAAAATTAGAAAAACTAAAAATATTTTTAAAAAAAAATTAAAAATTTTAAAAAAAATTTAAAAAAATTTAAAAAAATTTAAAAAGTTTTACAAAAAACTGAAAAAAAATTTTAAAAAATTTAGCAAATTTAGAAAAAATTTTAAAAAAATTAGAACAAAATTTTATAAAATTAAAAAAAAACTAAAAAAAAATTAAAAAAATTAAAAAATTTTAAAAAAGGGGGGGTGTGGGCGAGCCCAAAACAACGCCGTTTTGCTTGCTGACATGGTCAAATAATACAAAAACAGCGTCGTTTTGGGCTAACATGGTAAAAAAAATTAATGAAAATTAAATTAAAAATTAAATTTAGTTAAAATATTTAAAAATAATAATTTTAAAATTAATTTAGTTAAAATATTAAAAAATAATTATTTTAAAATTAGAAAAATTTTAAAATTTTTAAAAAATATTAAAAATATTTTAAAAAAAGGGGGGGTGTGGGCGAGCCCAAAACAACGCCGTTTTGCTTGCTAACATGGTCAAATAATACAAAAACGGCGTCGTTTTGGGCTGACGTGGTAAAAAAAACTTAATGAAAAATTTAAATTTTTTAATTTTTTTTTTAAATTTTTTCTAAAAATTCATTTAGATTTTTTAAAATTTTTAAAATTTTTTAAAATTTTTTAATTTTTTAAAATTTTAAAATTTTTCTAAAATTTTTTAATTTTTTTTTTTAAATTTTTTAAATTTTTTTAAATTTTTCAAAATTTTTTAAAAATTTTATATTTTTTTTTTATTTTTTTAAAATTTTCTAATTTTATATTTTTTTAATTTTTTAAAATTTTTTAAATTTTTTTTTAAATTTTGAATTTTTTTTTAGTTTTTAAAAATTTTCTAATTTTAAAATAATTATTTTTTAATATTTTAACTAAATTTAATTTTAAAATTATTATTTTTAAATGTTTTAACTAAATTTAATTTAATTAATTTTTATTTTAATTTTTTTACAACATCATCCCAAAACGACGCCGTTTTTGCATTATTTGGCCACATCAGCGAGCAAAACGGCGTCGTTTTGGGCTCGCTTCGCCGGAAAAAATCGACGTCAGCCTTTTGGCCGGACTTTGGCCGGATTGGCACTCAAGTGATCCATTTTACTCCGATTTTGGCACTTAAGTGTACCTTTCGTAAGTTATGGCACTCAAGTGTCCCTTTCTGCCAAGTTATGGCACTTGAGGAGTCCGCACCTCCCTAAATGGCATTTTTTTTTTATCAACTTCACTGGGATATCATTAAGGACGATCTCTTTATAGCGATGCAAAACTTTTTTATATCAGGGAATATGCCCCCACTCTAAATAGGACCATTATCTCTTTGATTCACAAGACCCCACACCCAGAACGAAGCCTTTGTAATTATGCTTATAAAATTATTTCCAAAGTGACTGCTAGCTGTTTGAAACCAATGCTACCGGATCTG
This sequence comes from Eucalyptus regnans, assembly GCA_037349125.1. Classification (NCBI taxonomy): domain Eukaryota; kingdom Viridiplantae; phylum Streptophyta; class Magnoliopsida; order Myrtales; family Myrtaceae; genus Eucalyptus; species Eucalyptus regnans. The sequence goes on along the minus strand of CM074669.1, from coordinate 17,315,689 downwards.
ATTTCTGAGGAACAATGTGCCTTTGTGGGTGGTAGGCAAATACATGACAATATTTTAATAGTCCAGGAGGTTCTTCATCAGATCAAGATAAGGAAAAGGAAGTGACACTTCCGGATAGTTCTTAAAATGGATATGCAAAAGGCGTATGACAGGGTGGAATGAGATTTTCTTCAAGATTATTAATTTAAATTAGGATTCCATTCCACATGGATCGGGTGGGTGATGCAGTGCATAATGACAACATCCTTCAGTGTAAAATTTAATGGTGAACAGCTACAATATTTCCATCCTACAAGGGGTCTTCGGTAGGGCGATCCTCTATCCCCATATATTTTCATCTTGCTGGAAAATATCTTATCTTACCTTATTAACCAAGCTACTAACATGGGGCATCTCAAGGGCTAAACAGGTGGTGTCCTACTCTATCCCATCTATTTTTCACTGATGATGCAATTTTCTTTCTAGATGGTATTGTTCAAGAATGTCAGAATCTAGCAAATATCTTAAATCAATATTGTTTAGCTACAAGGCAAGAGGTTAACCATAAAAAATCTAGAATTTTTTTCAGTAAAACTTGCCCTGCTAGATTATAGGAAAATCTAGTGAGAGAGCTTAGAGTACCAGTGCTACAAAGGTCTGGTAAGTATTTGGGAATACTATCTAATTGGGGGTGTTCCAAAAAGGATATATTTTCCTGGATCACGGGGAGAGTTCATGCAAATTTGGAAGGCTAGAAAGAAAATCTAATTTCAAAGGGTTGAAAGGAGATCCTTCTTAAGACTGTAGTGCAGGCGATACCACAATACGCCATGTCTATCTTTAAACTCCCTATGTCCCTTTGCAAATCCATTGAACAATGAATTGCAAGGTTTTGGTGGCAGAATGATAGGCACAAATCAAGAATTCATTGGCAGAATTGGGAAGTTCTAAAAGGAAGAAAGGAAGCTGGTGGTTTAGGGTTTCGTGATCTTATAAACTTTAACAAAGCCATGCTCGGGAAATAGGCATGGTATTTACTCCATTAGCCATTATCTCTATGGAGTAAATTTTTTGAAGGACTTTACTTCCATGCAAAGAACTTCTAAAATGCGGAAAAAGGCCCCTGACCATCATGGGGTTGGCAAAGCCTTCTAATTGGCAGGGATGCAATTTTACCCAATATTAGATGGTCTGTTGGAGATGGGCATTTGATCAACATATGTGAAGATAGGTGGCTACCTATCGGGATATTAGGTGGACTTGTAGCTCGAGACGAACCTCAGTTGGTGGCTGACCTCATCGATCAAGACCACAACACTTGGAATGTTCCTCTTCTAAACTAGTTTTTTGACAATCAGGTTATAGCCGAGATCATTACCATTCTAGTAAGACCCAACTATGCCAAGGAAAAACTCATTTGGACTGCTACAAAACATGGCCATTACACTATTAAGAGTGCTTACCATGCTCTCACCCAATTAGCAACAAATTAGACAGGCAATAGGGCTTCCACATCATATTAGAATCCTAAATTGTTATGGAGGAAAATCTGGACAATGCATATTGCCCCAAAAATTCGCACTTTCCTATGGTCACTATGCCACAATGCATTATCCTCCAGAGCAAACTTATACCAGAGACACATTATCACTGATCCAACTTGTAATCTATGCAATCAACAAACACCAGAAACCCTAGAACATCTGTTTTTACTCTGTCCATGGACTCAGCAAACATGGTCTCATCCCCAAATGAATGTTTAGATCTTACCTCAAGCAATACAGAGAATTGATGCTTGGCTCACAGAGAGAGTTCAAACACAGCAACTATTACCTGGTTTGGAGACCATCGCAACAGTCCTTTGGCAAATCTAGCGAGCTTGTAACAGGTTTATCTTCCAGCATGAGAGTCTCGACCCGATACACATGGTAGATGCAGCGTTAGCTCAGACCCATGTCACTCGGCTGTCCATTCGAACCTACACTAGCAAAGGCAGATTGATCTTGAACCAAGAATCTCTTTGGAAGCCACCAAATCTTAGCATCCTGAAGGTCAATATCGATGGAGCACATCAGCCAGGCAGCAAGGAAGGAACTATGGCCTGTATTTTCCGTGATTACCATGGAAGACTTACCTACGACTTCTCCAAACGATTCGCCGCTTGTTCAGCCTTGCAAGCGGAGATCCAAGCATTTTCTTTCACTCTCCAGCACCTGCTTTAGCAAGGCTTCAATCACGCAGATCTGCTCGTTGAATAGGACTGTCTCATCCTCTTTGACACGCTGAACAAACGCAGAGAGCCGCCATGGGAGGAGCGTCCTCTGTTTATTGAAACTACCGTTCTGTTTTATGTTTTCTCTAATCTTAGTCTTCGACACTGTAGAAGAGAAGTCAACGTCGCTGCCGATCAGGCTGCCAGGGCCCATAATCGTGCAAACTTAACTCAAAACTGGGCCGTCTCTCCTCCTTTTTACTTGCTCAACCTTGTTTGTGCTGATGCACTAGCCGCAGGTTGTACCAGTTATCTCACTTGAATATATAGTTCCTCTATTTCGACCAAAAAAAAGTAAAATTTTGGACAAGCTCGAATTAAGACAAAACGAGCGTAGATGCTCCGGATCTGAGCTTTTGTCATCGACGGGTTAAACGATGCCCGCAAATTCAGCCTGCGAAGGAAATCTAATTCTTGCCACTCATTGCGTAGCGGAAGTCGCTCTTTTTCTTCGAAAAAGGTCGAGCGGAAATTGATAAATTAAAACTAAAGTGACGGTGCGAGGACGATCTTCAGCGGCCCATAACCTCCATTAACGGCTGCATCAACGAACATGTCTTGCTTTCGTGACGAGGGTTTTGCCCTGTTTTTGTCTCTGCTGGATGCCGCAGGCAGTCCTTAAATGCTGGTGACTCGTAGAAACCCTAGATGACTCTACATCGAGTCATTCGCGACAGGATCGCCTGATTTCGTGGTTATATGTATGTGCGGCGTGGAATAACTTGCTTCTCTTCTTACTATTATTTATTTATTTATTTCAGATACAATCATACATTAATGAGCCAATTCTCGCAATATACTATATCAACCTCACAATTCTTGTTAAATACATATATTATCGACACCATGACCGGACATTTCAGCTTATGAGATTATTGAATTTAACCCGTGACACTTATATTCACCTTTGAATGTATATAGTTACTTGATCAATTAATAAATTCGAGAGCTAATCTCTTTTTCCCCTAGAACATGTGTGCCTATTTTGTCTTAATCAATCAATTGGAGGAACGTGTTGGCCAAAAGAAATTGTTGGTAAAATGTCAACTTTGATCATCTGCTCGAGGCATCTCCTCCTCTTATGTTCCTGGACGAAATGGATATGGTTAGACCCCCGCATTAAACTGAATACAGCCGTCGAAAAAGTTACAAGGATGGATAAATGGATCTCGGAGAACTTGTTTCACCAGAATGAGCGGAAATCAAACGCATTTCTTGCAGGTATTTTATGGTCGATATGGAAAGCAAGAAACGCATGGGTTTTCAGATCCAGTAGACTAAAACCACAAAAGATTGTGGAGGAAGCTAGTTATGATCTAGAACTCTACAGAAAATGGAGCTCCAACACCACATCGCAGAACAGAAAGGAAAAGGAAGATTGGATAGAGGAGGACTGGATACCACCGGCAATAGGCGAGCTGAAATTGAACGTGGATGGGTCTTGGTGTAGCACTTCGAAACGGGGAGCGGTTGCTGGGATTTGCAGAGATCATCGTGGGCGTCTTGTGGGTGGATTCGCCAAGAAAGTCCTTGCTCCGTCTGCCCTTGTCGTAGAAACCCTAGCTCTAAAGGCAGGGCTGAACTTCGTGGAGAAGACACGCACGGATGGTCTTCAGTTCAATGAACAAGGGCAAACAAGTACAGCAGTTCCTGTTCAGATCGTGACCGACAATTCGACAGCAGCATATGCCATCCTGGGACGGGCTGAAGTTCCCTGGGCTGTTCAGTCGGTGGTGGCAGATTGTCAACAACAGCTGGGTTCTTTACCTGGAGTGTCCGTTGGCGTTAGTCCGAGAGAAACGAATCGGGCCACGGATTGGATCGCAAAGGCTTGCCGCGACGATTCCCTTGCGACGAACTGGTTGTCTCATCCTTCTCACTGTCTTACGTCTCTTTTATGTTTGGACTTGGGTAAATGTCCTCGTTTTGTTTCTACGAAGTAATGAAAGAAACCTCTTTAGACCAAAAAAAAAAAAAATCATCTGCTCGAGGACGTTGGACAATAATATAAACGAAGCAGTCGCTATCGCATGGGACGATATTTATTCGGGTGGATAACTGCTTTTTAGACTTAGCCGCATGGGCGAACCCCAAAAATTCGCATGCCCGGACAAACTTGAGGACATTGGATGTCCAATCAGAGAGATTTCCGCCCTATCACCTCCAAATTTTTTGACAATAAACAATTTCGTTCATGGACTTGTCGAGGTACATGTGCGCAAGTTTCATTTGCATCAAGAAAAATTCCGTAAACATACACATAGGTCGGTTCATGACCACCACATTCTTATAGATAAGATTGTTTTTTTTCCCCTGTATATACTTTTATTTCTGTATTTTCTAACAGTTACATCGTAATTATTAACCTTCTGGTTCCTCAACATTACATAGAATACAAGAACTATGCCTATATTCTTGATTTGCGTTGTGGCTGTGCTTCTCAATGATAAAGTTGGACGGTGGACCTAGACCTTCCAACAGAAAATTTTAAGAGTAACAGTTTCTTGCGTCAAAGAATTGGACAACTTTAGTTTGGTAATCCTAGAATTATGGTTAGAGAGAGAGAGAGAGAGAGAGGAGCATACAAGCCTAACAACCTAGAGGCCAACCGAACACTTTGTATGCCCCATGAATAAGTTAAATCTAAACATTTGGCTTGTGCGAAGTGGCCTTGGCCTAGAGTAGTTTACACGCACTTTGTGGGATTTTAAAAAATTAACTCTAGCTTTTGAGCTGGAAATCCCTAAATGCCGCAATTAATTATGCAAATCTCGAGAAATCTCTTCGATAATGTTATGCAAATAATATAAAGATAGATGATTTTTTTTCTTATATCTTACTCCCCATAGTCATGTAAGATTTTGTCGGCATGAAAATTAAAAAAGACTAAGATTAAATGTTCCAAATTATATTTTCTTTATACGTGAAATTATGTTATGGAGCCGGAAGTGCCTCTTACCATATTTTGATAAACCTTCTCCAGCCTAATAAGCATGCCTGGTTCTCTAATCTCAAAGGAAAAGAGGAGCTAGATCTCGCCTTTAGAACGATTTGAAGTAATTGCAGTTAGCTTAAAGACATTCGTAGATGTCGATTGATCAATGCTTTTGGAAGTACTAAGAGATGCGCACGCATACGTGCGATATCCAAACTATTTCCGTTGACCCTCACGAAAATCTCCGTACAGACCGTTGTTGCTAATTCTTTATTTGCCGTAAAATCTGCATGAATCCATACTTCAATGATTCAAATGTGACGCAGAGGAAGTTATGCATTCCAAAAGATATCATTTCTTTTAAATAATGAAGTGCAGATTACAAAATCTTAGGTGTCTATTTATAGGGAGGTCGCCATCTAGAAAATAACCAAGTAATCGAAATAGAATAACAAAATTAAGTAAAATATATTGATAAAAGGGAAAGTTATCAAAATACAACTAGAAAATCTGCAAAAGGCGTTTGAAATCTGTGACATCTTTGATTTGTGGGATTGTCTGCTCTTATGACGCTCTAATGTTTCCATAAAGGCATTTGCATGTTGTTCTACATCAAAACGTCCCACGATCTGTCGCCGATATAGTTACGGAGATTATTTTGTCGGATTATTCAGCTTGCAAGAAAAGTTATAGTGCGAGCAAACCATATAAAATAACAATAAATAATGGCAAAAACTATCGCCGAAAATACTCCAATGACGACAAGGACTCCGACTTGGTGGAATTTTGTGCTCTCAATTTGACTATAAATACCCGCCCGTTGTGCTCCCAAATTGAGTGCAAGAAATCGAACTCCTGACCAAAGTGTCTCGAGAATCACATGGCGCTTCTTCAATCTCCATCGTTTTGCTTCCCTCTCGCCCTTCTCCTTTCTCTCCTCATAAACTCGTCTCACTGCTTCAACCCCAAATCGCCTAACATCTCGAAGGTTCAGTCCAACGGTGATTGGTCGCCGGCAGGTGCGACGTGGGACGGGAGTCCCGACGGCGCTGGAAGCGATGGTAATGGAATGACAATATATTTTTATTTGGTCAATTCACCTGGAGTAAAGATCTTTTTATGCAAGCGCCGTTGGTCTCATCACACGCCTTTCAGTAATTTTGACTTATCAAGTCTTTCGAGTATAAATCGGTTCGGACATATGAGTAGCTTAGGTCAATCGCTTAATCGTGATTGATTTTGGCTTTGTACCAAACACATATAGACTTAGAGGTCAAACTGGAATCAAATACAACGCGAGACAATACTACTCTAGTAATTACACATTTCACCTGATCTGCAAATATACATATATATTTATGCATACATATATAATATGCTTTGTATGATATTTTGCACGTAGGTGGTGCATGTGGGTATGGGAGTGGGGTCGACCAAGCTCCATTCTCTTCAATGGTGTCCGCAGGAGGGCCTTCTCTTTTCAAATCAGGCAAAGGATGTGGAGCTTGTTACCAGGTTTCTCTCTTGCTAGAAAAGTGTTTCTCGAATTATTTTTATATTCGCCGTCATCGGAGAAAATTTGCCACGGACAAAGTTAAAATATGTTCACGAGATAAGCTTTTCCTAAATTAACAATCGTGGAATAGAATTCATGAAAACATCTACTGCGGCACGCTTTCAAGACTCCCATTAAAAGTAGTTTAAATTCTTCGTATTTAAATAGATTATTTGACTCGGTACATATTGTCCTATTCAAACAGATTATTTAGTAGTAGTTAGGAAGTGCAGTCTTTTGAGCTCTTGTTGATTAAATTTCAGGTGAAATGCACTGAAAACGCGGCTTGTTCCGGGAACCCGGTGACGGTCGTTATAACTGACGAATGCCCTGGTGGCCCTTGTGTCGCTGAATCTGCTCACTTCGATTTGAGTGGCACGGCTTTTGGAGCCATGGCGAGCTCCGGCAAGGCCGATGAACTTCGCAACGCTGGGGTGCTGCAAATTCAATACCAAAAGTCCGTACGGTTGATCCTTTCTCTATGGATCCTTTAGAGTGAATTCCAATTTTAACAGACGCGCAGAGGGAAAAAAGGAAGATAAAACGCATTGAAAAGTGCTTTAAATTAACGAGAAACTTTGCTTTCACCAGACTTATACTAATCAGCAAATAGTCTAACTTGCTTATTAAAAGTCTATTTATGTGCACATATTTACAATGTCAAGCAGAGTAAAGTGCAAATTCCCCGGCGTGAAGGTGGCATTCCACGTTGACTCCGGCTCGAACCCCAACTATTTCGCTGCGCTAATTGAGTACGAGGATGGGGATGGCGAGCTCGGCTCCGTCAAACTGAAGCAGGCTCTAGACTCTGACTCTTGGCATCCGATGCAACAGTCGTGGGGCGCGGTTTGGAAGCTGGATGGCGCGGGCCAGCTGCGCGCCCCATTCTCGATCAAGCTCACCTCTCTTGACTCCGGTAAGACCCTGGTTGCCAAGAAGGTGATTCCCGCTGGGTGGCAGCCCGGACAGACGTACCGGTCCGTCGTCAACTTTGCTGTCTGAGGGTTGTGTGTGGTTTGCTTGGGAGACGAAGAAATGGGATTGATCGTCCGTGAATTTGGTTGTGTGTGTTTTATGTGATTGGCAAAAATAAAATATAGGACAGTGTTGGAAAAAGAAAGTATTTTGCTTTTTCCACTCTATGTAATCCAGTCAGCTATGAGCTACCTTTTGGAAAAGAGAGTAGTAGGGAGAAATGAATGATATTGTCCTTTCTAAATTAAGAATGATCTGAGTATTTTTGTTCTTTATTTTTGTGCTAATCTATTATATTTGAAGCTTGAAATCTTTTATGTTGTACCACTTCTAAAGTGGATGGTCCAAAATTGTGTCAATCCATATGCAATGGGTACATTCTTCATTATGAAAAAATGAAACTTCTGAATGAAAATTATAATTCCTTAGAATTTTTTTTTGATACATATTCATAAATAAAACAAACGAACCCGACCTTTCAACATATTCCTATCACTCCCAACTATCACTACTTTGATTCATTTCTAGGAAATCAACCTTTCGTGCGTCGAGTTTGTACTTAATACTAGCTCCAATAATATACATGAAAAGAAACATCATAATTGAATTTTCAGTTCAATCCTGATCAAACTATTGACTAAAATTTAAGTTCAATCTCCATCAAGGTACTCTTGGACTACGTAGGACGGTCAATGTTTACGTCAATAATTTCTAGCTAAAATTGACTTTAAGGACTACATTAACAAATCATCAAAAGGTTTAAGTGGCAAAATTTTGAGATTTTGAATTGATGTGACATTCATGTAATAGATTTAGATTTTTTTTTTTTGGTTAATCAAGTCAGATGAACGTCATTGACATGGACAAAGAAGAGTTGGGTATTGATGCAAATTAGTTTCTTGCCACCATCAAAAGGGTAAGTGACTTAAGGCACGCATGATAACCATTTTATTTTATTTTCTTTAATTTTTTTTGGAATAGATTTGGAACAAAAATTCGTTTGGTAACATAATTTCATTTTTTTAATTATTTCTGGAATAATTTTCTACTTCATAAATATATTTGAACCATAAATCAAAAGTTAAAATATTTACCTTTTCTATTTCTAGAACAAAGGTGAGTAATGAAAACTCTTCTCGTTGTTTACTCTCATCACTGCCCCCCACCCACCCATCCCCCGCGGGACATCGGATGCCTGCCGTTGGTCGCTCACTGCCGATTGTCGGATGCTCGTCGCCGGCCCTCGGACTACGGCTATCTACTACCGATCGCTAATCGTTCACCATCGGCCACCTGCTAGTTGCTGGCTACTGCCTGCGTGCCTCCTACCGTCGATTGCCGATCACTGGTGACCCCCCTGCGGTTGTTGGCCGTCACAAGCCAAACGCCTCCCACCACTACTCAGGGAGGGAGGAAGAAAGTTTGTGTCATCATTAAACGAATTTCTATTTTAAGAATATAAATTTTATAAGGTTATCAAATGCATATTTCTACTCAAAAACTTATCTAGAGAATACAAATAGGAAAATTAATTTCTAGTCAGAAATTGATTTTTAAAACGGAATGGTTATCATACATGCCTCTAGTGTCCATTATTAGTAAATTTTGTTATTCAATAGTTGACCTCGGTGTAGACGCGAAGTGCATCATCAGTATCCTCAGAAGTCGTTCAAGAATTCTGGGCCAAAGATGAAGAAAGTCAGCGAGTTCATGAAGGATGTTAGGATGAATTTGCGTAAGGCATTTGGAGGCTTTTCCCTTCCTTTTGTTATTTGTTATTTTTTAATTATGTATTACAATCCCTTCTGGCTTCTCCTGCTCTTCAATTTCTTATACCTTCACTATCCCGCAGCATGGATACAATGTTGTTAAACCAAAACTTTATACTTAAGCTCGCTTGCCTTCAATTTTGAAGGCCCCCAATCGAGCGATCAAATCGTTCTAGACATCAACTCAAAAAGCCTAGATCTAGTTTGCGTTCCTTTCTCGAACGTCGGTCAGCTGTTTAACACACAAGGACTGTGGCTGTGCCGAAATTTCTGATCTGTTGAAGTCAAGCGACAATGAATGTGGCATGTTTCACAATTCTCCGACTCATGTAATTTTAACATAAATAACATGTTACTGCCGCGTGGTATGATTGTCATATAAAATACCCTCTTTGGTCTTTAGTTGCGAAGCACTTTTGGTACTTGGGGCCCAAAGGCTTAGGCTATATTTGACTATTTCTCGATTCCCTTAAGATGGATTAATGGGTTTGATATGAGACCACATATTTGGGCTCATTTGGATCCAAATGGGGCTCATAAGGGTGTGCAACCAGACCGGGTATACTTGGCAACCGGACCGGCCCACTTGAAAAATGGGGCCGAGAACTGGTTCCCAAAATTTGGAATTGGTTTGACCTGGTTTGGAACTAATTCCAAGCAAATACCCACCCGGAAACCGGTTGACCGGACTGATTTGGGAACCGGTTTTGTAAAACCAAAAGACCAAAACCCTATCTTGTTCCCCCTAATTTATAATCTTAGAATTGCATTTTTCCTCTCGTACAACACTCCCCCTTCATCGTTTCTCTTCTTCGCTTGCTTCTCTCCCTCGCTGGCTCACTGTCGCACCATTCATTGCATAGAATTTTTGCTTTGCCTTATGATGTTTGTTTATGATAATTAACCTTGTGAATCATTAGTTTTGTTTAGTTAAAAAGTTCATGTACTTATTGATTATATGTGCTTAATGTTTTAATATAAATTAGGAGGATTTCATTATTTTCTCACAAATTAATGTAAAATTCGAAACTGTATAGGATATTGGGCGGTTGCAAAATAGGTTCCAGTGGAAACGGGGTGGACTTTGGAATCGGACCGGAAAAATAGGATGGTTCCAAAATAGGGTCCAGTACAAATAGGATCGGGTATAAGATTCAGGTCTACAAACTACTCACCCTGGACCTGATCACTCTAGGGGCTCGTAGTATCCTTTGCCTAGTTTAATAAATCCACAGTAGGGCCGCTGCTTTTTAGCAGCTGCCGGTTCAGTCTAATGCCTGGTCTAGGATCTCAAGACATACAAGCAAAATGTTGCTCTTTACAGACTTGCAATCAATCAATCTTGATCTAACATCAGTAACAATCTTTCTGTATACATTATTTACATCCAACGCAATTCCACCATTATGTAATCTCTAGTAGCAGACTAAGCAAGTTTAAATAGCAATGCCAGAAAAGAAGCACCCCTTGACACTTTTTAATCCAATGAAACCCAAAGTCCACACATCACGCATCCTATTTGTACCAAAAAGATCCAACACTCTCCTCCAAACTAAAGATGAAAATCTACATTCAAAGATTAGATGATTGTTTCTCATTCACGAGGCCACACAAAATGTGGCTAGCTGAAGACATAGAAACACAACTTATCGTCCCATCTCAACTAGCAAGCCTAATGAGAACAAGCATCCATGAAATAAAACAGTGCTTGGGAATAGATGGGTTAAACCAAATATGTCTGTGCCAATCAACATGCTGGCCCTTCACTGTAATAGTCCTCCAAGAACAAGCAGTAGAGTAAGAACTAGATGAGTAAGGAATCCAAATCAACTAAAAATCAGCTGCCACATTGGGGAACAACACACCAGATATATCAGTTTGAATCTGCACCATAGCATCAGATCTTGCACGGGGCCAGCACCATCCAAGATAATTTATAACCCGGGATACTTTGCAATTTAAAGAATCATTAGAGATCACTCTTATTGAGAATTTATCTAAAAATGGTCGATGATCGCTATGGGCCACAACACATAATCCCAATAGAAACATCATTCTTCTGAATCGGGAAAAATAAGTGAAAATTTGATAAGATATTATGTTACAAGAACATAAATTTGCATCTAAAGTCCAAACATCACATTTGAATCTAACGTTCAACTGGTTTTGTCAACAGCTTATTTGGGTCAACAATATCAGAAGATGTATAATTTAATCTTGGGTTAATACCAAGAAAAACGATAAATTGGTACACATGTGACAAATTTACCTTAAACTAAAATCTAAAATTGATAGCCATGTAACAAATTTACTCAAAACTAACTTTTTAACCACCAAAAAAGGAAAATTGTCCAAAAAATCATAAACCTATAACATTTTTGTCAATTTAGTTCAAAACTTTTCAATTCAAACGTAAATTTTTTCATGTTTTGCTAATTGAGTTCATCCAACTAATTTTGGTCAGAAATTAATGACGTGGACACTGACTGTCTTATGTGTTACGATCGGTGTTGACAATTTTGTCAATAGTATTTTAATATTTTTTCAGATTTTTTAGTTAATTATTTTCTTTTCTTTTTTCCTTTTTGCCCTTTTGTCATATTTTTATTTTCTTCCTTCTTTTTCCCTTTTTCTCATTGTTGGCCACTCTCGGGCCTCATCGGTGGCCAATGAGTTGTTGGCCTCAGGCGAGGACCACCCTCGCGGGCCTCGGTCTTGGCCATGGCTGTCAACGGTGATTGGGATTTGGAGCTCGTGGCTGCCATAGCCACTTGAGCTTGAGCTTTGGCTCGTGGCCATGGTCAGGATATGGAGCTCACATATCTTGAGCTCGTCGCCTCATGGCCATAGTCGAGATGGATAGTGGCAAGGAGTCTATTGCCGGTAATCAATCGATGTTTACCTTCCATATTCCTCTCGACGGTGGGATCCAAACAATCAGTGAGTCCTGCTTCCTTTTGGCTTGTTTCTCTGTAAGAGGGTTCCATCTCAAGTAGTCCTTATTCATTGCCATGGCCTCCTCCACTATTTGTCTTAGATCTATGTGCTACTAACGGAACACATTTTTTTTTCTATTTTTCCATGTATTGTAGAGCACTAGTGACAACCATGGTTGCGATGGTGGACGAGATCTAGAGCTCTAGATCCTAGCCATCACTGCAAGGCCACGAGCTCAAGATATGTGAAACTGGCCATGGCTGTGAGGCGATGAGCTCTAGATCCCCGCCATAGCCATAAGCCTAGAGCTCGAGTTGAAGTGGCCATGGTGGCCACAAGCTCCACATCTTGACAACCACCAACATCCATGACCACAAGCCAGAGCTTGAGCTCAAGTGGCCATGGTGGCCACAATCTCTAGGTCCTAACCACCATTGATAGCCGCGGCTCGGGTTGAGGCCGAGGGTGGCAACTTGCTGGCCATTGACAAGGCCTAGTGGTGGTTGGCGGAGGGAAAAGGGAAAAGGAAAAGAAGAGAAAAGTAAAAAGAAAAAAAAAAAAAGAGAAGGGAAAAAGTCAGAGGTGGCCGATGGAGGGAAAAAGGGAAAAGGAAAAGAAGAGAAAAGTAAAAAGACAAAAAAAAGAAGAGAAGGAAAAAAGTCAGAGGTCGATGGAGAGAAAAAGGGAAAAAGAAAAAAAAGATGGAAAGTAAAAAAAAAGAGATGGAAATTTTTTTAAAAAAAAAAAAAATCCCAAAGATATTGAAATATTATTAAAATTATCCACGTCAAAAACCGATCATGCCTTGTAAGATGGTTGATGTCTTCATTAGCAATTTTCAACTAAAATTGGCCGGATGATCTCAATTGGTAAAACGTAAAAATATTTAGAACTCATTTAGTAGGTTAAGACTGACTTGACAAGAATGTAATAAGTCTATGAATTTTTAAATATTTTTCTCTGATAAAAAGCCTCAAACTAGTATATTGGTGATAAATTTATCCTTCGAAAAATCACAAATTAGTACATCTGTGGTAAATGGAGGGTAAAACCCTAAAATGGTACATCCACCACTTGCCATGTATCATCCAACTCGGCAATTTTATAATAAAATTCATGGAAACTAATAGATGGTAAATTTATCACATGTGTACCAGTTTGGGATTTTTTGTGGTTAAAAAATTAGTTTAGCAAAAATATATCACACATTTACCTATTTGAGATTTTTTTTAATATAACCCTTTAATCTATTGAATTGACCAAACATAAAAGCATGTCCAAGTGGGAGAAACCAATGAAGTAGAGAATTGCCATAGGATAACAAGTATATTATTGACACTAATAAAATGCCACCGATGATATTGAAAATTGCTGCTAATAATCTTTAAAATATCGCTAAATGCATCTTCTCGTGCCAATTTCAGAAATGATCTAATGTAGTGTAAAAACCGTTCGATATTGTTGTAGTGAGTTGGTTTGAGAGATAGTTCTCAATGATAGCGAAACTTTAGTTCTTTGCCATTTACTGTAGTGAGTAGGAGCAAATCTATTATTAACAAAAAATATAACCAACATACAAGTGAGACGAAACTCACTTTTGACTTAAACGTATAGAATATGGATAGATAAATTTGTAACTTCTTTATATATGGTAGTCAGTATTTTTGGTTTAGAAAAGTAATTTCCAATATATTGTTAAATCGAATGAATAAATTATACTGCGTTTGATAGAGCTTTTTTTTTTTTTTTTTTCCATTGGAAAAGTAAGCACCCTCTTATTTGTAACTATTAATTTGTTCACACACTTAGTTGATTTTTCAATAAGGAAAAGTAACTTTCAACCTATAATAAAAATGAAAAAATATAATATTCCACTAGTTATACGAAAAAGTAAATAATTTAAGGGTTGATGCTACAAAATATCCTAAATTGATAAAACTATGACTAATTTACCACAAGTTAATTTGTTAATCACCAAAAACTTTAAGCTAGTACATTTATGACAAATTTAATCTAAACTAATTTTTTTATCATCAAAAATCCAAAATTGATATATATATATATATATATATATATATATTTATATATATATAAATTTACCATCCGTTAGTTTCTCTTAAATTGAATTAATATCACAAAAAAATCATAAATTAATACACTTGTGACAAATGAAAGGTAAAAGTCTAAACGAGTCTACTTGTCCATTGATATGTGTCACCAAATTTAGCAATTTGACATTAAAGTTTAATGAAAATTAATAAAGGGTAAATTTGTCATATACAGAGTTTTAAATGGTCAAAATTTAATTTAGGGTAAATTTGTTATCGATGTACCAATTTGAAATTTTTTAAGGCATTATCCTAACTCTAATTAGCAACTTCTATATCTATATTGATTAATGATATTCTCAACCAAAAAAGAGAGGCAAATTTCGATTACAAAAAGTAGTGAAAATAACTAAAATGGAATGCCCGACTCCATCGGTTGTCTAGAGAACATAACATGCACATGGCCAGTTGTGCAGGTCACTTGGGGAAGAGCTTGGTCAATTAATTTTAGTGTTCCTTGCCAACTCCTTCGCCGAACATTCTTGCGCTCCTCGTCGAAAATGACAAATTTGTTGTTCAAATATGGCTTCGAATAGGGTAGAACAATGAAGACGGATCTTTTGAGTACTCGAGTCGGACTTTGAGGCGTGATATCACTTTCTTTAAGGATTTATTTTCTCCACAAAGTTGCTAATAGTCACCGGCAAATATCCTATAGGATACAACAAAGTCTCAATTTGAGAATACTAGATAGTAATTCTACTATTTCTCCAGGATCTCTCTAGGAAACAATTGAAAGAATGGCTGTCGTTTTTTCAGAAAGAAGACTTGAAAAGATTAAAAATGATCACTCCCACTATTCCTCAATCTGACAAGTATATATAAAATAGTCTTAAAAAACGAAGACAACTCTTCGTGAAAAGTTGCGAAATGAATAAACACATTCTTTCGAAAATTTGCTCAAATGAACAAAAGTGTCTATTCGTAAGAAGTTAAAACCGAACCAATGCAACCCTTCGGGAAAGGTTGCAAACCGAATGGGTATCATATGCAAAGGTTGCCTTGAAAAGACACAAATAAATTCGGAATAATAATTAATAATTTTTTATTTATTTATTTAATAAATAAAATTTCGAATTTTCATTTTATATTTTATTTCCGAAATTCTCAAAACAAACAACCTTTGATTAAAATTAATAACATAACAAAAAAAAAATAATAATAATAAAGGGATTAGTGCTAATTATTCGCGCACCCGCACGCGGGCATGGTGGGGTCTAGCCCCACTCAATCATTCTTTTAAATATACAAAGGAAATCCCACACTTTTAAACTAGTTTACTTCTTCCCACCTTTCCCATGTGGGACAAGGTAAAAAGCACTCATTTTTGTTTTAATAAACAAAACTCCAACAAAATCGAAACCCAAGAGTGAGATATAGGAATCTGTGGAAAATATTCCTGACATTGTTATTTCTCAAGTCGGCTGACTGCTTCTGAATAAGAAAATCGAAACCCATAGGTGGGATTCATTAATTCGTGGGGTTTTTCTTTTTCTCTTCGTTTCTGAGCACAAGGAGAAATACGTTGGGGCGAACAGTGACAAGACCATAGCCTGTTTGACAGTGCATTCATGCGAGATACTTGGGAGGAAGCATGTACGCCGTCTGCATTGCTTATTGTCCTTTTCTATCGCCGAACTCATTGAAATGTTACTATGGAAAATATTAAAAGTGAGATGAATGCTGTTGACAGCAGAGATAACATTTTTGAGGATTCGTGATAAATTTTAACAAGCCTAAAAACAAGTTCTCATAAAAAAAGACAAAGATCTCTTTTTTCTTATAAGTAAGACAAGGTAGAGAGGTGTGATAGTGCATATACCTTTTTGGGTGTTAACATGAGAGTTTCACATTCCTTACGAAAGATTTTGTTTAAGTCATTACTACTTAAGCTACGTTTGGAGGACCGAATATAATTTTGGATAGGATAATATCTGGTGTTTGGGAGAACACTAGATTTGAATGTATCTGGATGGACAAAAAATCCCCACCTTATGGAAAATCTAAGGAAAAAAGAAGCAGAAAAAAAGGAGAAAAAACCGATTCGCTTTGCTACTCACCGCTCGACTTCGTCCAAACCAGATGAACACCTCTTAGTCGATCTCTATTCTTGTTGTCGGCTCAACATCACCGTCCTCGACCTCAAATGCCATTGTCTTAAACTGTTGCTTCTAGCTTCTTCAAGCGCAGCCATCCAAAGAGTTGACTTCCTCCAACAAGTTTCAGATTTCTTTTTTTTTTCCTCGCAGAAGAACCCATTCTATTTGTGAAAAAAATTTTGGCGCCTATCATCGAGAATTTCGATGAACGTTGCTCTTATTTTCATTCATCCTCCGCTCTTGCTTTCATCTGAATAAAAGGATGGTGGTGATGGGTTAAATTGATGGGCTCATCAGGGACGGTTCGTCTTTACAACCCATTATTTTGGTGATGATGGGTCATCGACACGGGGTTGTTTAATGTAATCATCAGAGACGGTTTTATTTGCCGGGACTTTATGGGTCTATGTCCGTGCTTTTTCAGTACATTGTTCTGCGTTGTCAACAAGTTCTTGAGGGAACCAAGTCGCGTCTTCTATATTTTTCCTTTGAGTCTCAATTTTGGGTGATGGTATGTTTTAACTTTATTTCGGAGCAGAATCTCAGAGAAGAAACAAAGGATTTGAGTTCAGTTGTGGACTCAAATATTGATTTCAGAGTACTAATCCAAAAGGCGACTTGCAAAGAAGGAACATTGAGCATCTAGAGTGAGAAAACAGGGAATTGCAGTAGTGCACACCAGATGTGGAATTGTTAACCTCCTGCCCATACTAAAGGATGAAGATGATGATGGTCTGTGATGTCTCATTTTCCTTGACCACTAACCATGAGAGCGAAAAAGCGAGAGAGGTGAGTTGAGTGAGAATGTCAATGTATTTCAAACACTCAGTTGGTAATATTTATTTGGAACTTTTTTATTCTAGACGTTATCAAACACCACATAGAAGATTTCAAATTTTATCATATCTTTATTCTATCTGAACTTATCCTATCCGGTAAAAATGTATGGAAGACCAAATGTAGCCTTAGTTTGTATGAGCTGGTGACCGTAGCGCTTGCCAAAAGTTAGGAAACGTGTTCACATGTGGTAGCAAATACACAAGGCACAAAATGACTAGAGGTTTGTTCACAATATGCATCAAACTGGTGACCTCTTTACCACCATACCTAAGCATATAGCAAAACCAATATGTAATACATAAAGCTGCAAGTTAATTAGGACATAGTTTTACATGAGGTAGCAAATGCACAAGTTACAAGCTGACTAAAGATCTATTCATGACATGCCTCGAACTTGTAACCTCTTGGAAGACAGTGTGAACTCTATACCACCATGGCTGATGAAATGGCAAAAGCGATATGTAATACTTGTAAATTAATCAGGACACAATTAACGGGGGATATGTTCTATGGAATTATCGAATCAATATTAAGGAAACACATCTTCTACACGTATGTTGTCTGTACCATAATAAGGTATATAAAACTATGAAAAAGACAAGAAGACTCTATAATCATGTTTCTTTTTTCGGCCCCTGGAGCGGAAGACCTATTTATCAATTGCTGGACCAGAAAACGGGGTGAACTTTGTGGTCAGAAAATAGGTGACTTGACATGTTTCTTTTTCTGGAATTAATATTTGACTGTGAATAAAACCCTAGACATGGGTTGTGAACAGCAAGTTGAAAAGCGAGGACAATTAGCTGTCTGACGCACTCCACATGTTCCTTGGCACAAAATTGGCGCACATTCCTGGAAATCCTAATTTCTATATGCTTAAAAATGACTACGTCTCAACCCCTAGTACTGGAGTAGCTCATTCAATGGAACCTACACGTGGGTATTCCAACCTATATATATGCCGGTATGCATCATAATGGCAATACTAAAGACGCTCTTCCTATTTTCAGCTCTGTCACTCATTAGTCCTAAGTCCTACACAAACACCTACAAACAGAGAGAATTCGAATCGCCGACCCCAACCGCAGAATCAGAAATGGCGAGCCCAGAAATTTTAGAGAAGAGCATGGACCAACTTACAGAGGCCAATTAGAGTCTACAAGAGCTTATCTCGAACCGCATCAGTAGGACTCAGGAATTCATGAATCTGTACTTCGTCTTCCAAGGTATTGTTTTTTCTTCTATGTTGACGTCCTCGG
Organism: Eucalyptus regnans; assembly: GCA_037349125.1. Classification (NCBI taxonomy): domain Eukaryota; kingdom Viridiplantae; phylum Streptophyta; class Magnoliopsida; order Myrtales; family Myrtaceae; genus Eucalyptus; species Eucalyptus regnans. Next base: position 17,296,961 of record CM074669.1, on the reverse strand, counting down.
AAACGATCAGGTGTAAACTGAAAGGGACTTTTTACGCCCTCTCTTTACTGGCCTCCATTTACAACTCCCTCGCGGTATTGGTAAACATCCGTATGTCGCTGAAGTACTACGAAAATATGGCCCTCAACTGGGATCTACACGACAAACTGAGGGTGCACCTTGCCAATCTGAGGGTGCAACAACGGAACAATGCTAATGCCCAAGCAGCGGTAGAGCAACAGAACAATGCTAACGCCGAAGCGGTGCCGCAGCAACAGAACAATGCTAATGCCCAAGCGACGGGGCAGCAACGGAACAATCCCTATAGATTTAGAATCAATCAACGCTACACCATGTGTTATTTGACACTGCTGCTGCTTTTGATATTTTCGGCTGCAATGCTATATGGTTTCTCCCAAATTCACTGTTGTCACCGATGCAGTTACAGATGATTAGTGTGACTTTTACATTATGTTACACTAGATCACATGTCAATATGTGGGGCATGTAGACTAGTAATTCGATGTCGGGGTCAAGTAGATGTCGCACAGTTGATTTTCCGTTTGAAAGTGCTTCTTGCATGCATTGAATAATTATTATGTGGACCTTAAACTATGCTTCCATTGTAAAAGAAATAGGTTTGCATTGTGTAATGGAAAAATTGTCCAAAAATTAGCCAATTCAATTCTAAACTTTCAGTTTTGCCAATTGAGAACTAATTTTTTTTCACATTTTACCAATTGAGTCTATTTGGCCTACTTTAATCCAAAACCAGTGACGTGGACTCCCATGGTGCCACATAGGATTGTTGGTGCTGACGTGGACAAATTTTTGTAAATTTTTTCTATAAGATTTGAATTTTTTTTCTTTTTTTTTCCCTATCGAATGCAGTGAGGGATGCTGGCATGGTCACAAGCAAGGGTTGGTGACTAGGTGAGGGCCGTAAAGCCCTCGCCTAGTGACCAATGAGGGTCGGCTAGCCCTTGCTGAGCTTGGAAGAAAAAAGAAAGAAAAATAAGGAAAGAAAAAAGAAGAAAAAATTATAAAAAATTCAAAATTTTAAAGAAATTTTTTTAAATTGTTCAAATTAGTATTAGCCATGCCACATAAAACAACTACCATCCATGTTAGGGATTTCTCGCTAAAATCTGCCTAGTGTACCCAATTGAAAAAACATAAAATTTTTTTTGATCAAATTAGTAAAATTGAAAGGCTTATAATTGAATTGACCAAAGTGTAATAAATTTAAGACTTTTTGAACAATTTTCCCATTGTGTAAGATATGAAATGTCTGGCAATGGAAAAAATCGAAGGATTTTTAATCTTGTACATGGAGTTTGTAAAGTTTAGATTACCCAAGTAGATGTTCTAGATCATGGTCAAAAGACGTCGCCTAAATTTTACTTTTGGAAACGATATCAACTTTGTTTAACATTCAAATGCACAAATAATATTAGTTCTGATCCATTGGTGTAAACAAACCTTATATCTCATGTAACTAGTGTATGGTATGTAAAATTTCGAAATAAAATCTTGAATAATACTTTGGCTAAGAGCAAAAGTATTAACGTCTCATGTCATCCTCGTTTGCATTCTAAGTCGTTTCTTTTTTGGCTAGATTTAAAATGTGCAGGAGGAATGAACATTGCTCCCTTTTGTTTTAGTTTGCTCTTTGATCATTAATTTTGAAAGGGAATACTTTCCAGCATCTCTGATTGAAAGAACCTAGTTTCTAGTTGATGAGTTGTAAAACATGGACATAACGAATATTTACTTTTAGTTTATTTCTGTATATGTGATGCTTGTGTCTATAGCTTATCCATTATAGGCCTCCAATCGGAAGCAGTGGAAGGAGACGTCCAAATACTACTTCTGAGATCAACAAAAATGTACCTTTTATTGGGATAAGTACACTAAAAGTTTTAAAATTTGTCATATAAGTACGGTTGAATCCTAAAACTTTTATAAAATATAATTAAATTATAAAACTTATTACAAAAGTGTAATAGAATTATAAAACTTTTAAAATGCACGACTAAAACTTAAAACTTGTCAAGTTGATGCATTCAAGTCTTTCTATTAATTCCATCTAACTTGACTAATTTGACTAGTTTTAAGACTTAATGGCACTTTTAAAAAATTTTATGACTTAATTGTATTTCATAATAACTTTTAGGACTTTTAGTGTACTTATTATTATTTTTATTCCATCACAAGTTGACTAAACATGGAGTGTGGTTTAATACTGTCTAGGCCCATAAATCAAGATGAACCTTGGATGAACAACGGGGTGGAACACTCACAAACATTTATAGACAGCTATTGTTAAATCAAGCAGAACGAACTCAATTTATAAAAGGGAGGAAATCAATCATTACACTAGATTTATGTAGCTCGGTCTTGTCACAGTCTTCCAAAGGTGAAATCTCCAAGGGAGTTTGATAAATTATGGAGTGAACGTCCATAGTCTCCCTTGTGCATTCGGCACGGGTTCTCCCAAACTTTACTGATCACAAAATTAGTTGACTCGATTAATTATAAAAATCATGTTCTTACTCTAGGAGTCACTAGGGATAAGCATGATTCCAGGATAGAACCTAGAATTCAAGAACTGAACTAGTAAGAACTTATCGGTTCCAAAGTATACATGGTAGATTCCAAATTCCAAAAAATGAAGAACTTGTTTCGACAGGTAAGTTCTAGGGTCTTAGTTGGAGGAACCTAGAATCTGGAACTTATAACCTAAAACCTAGAACAAGTTTTAATGTTTTGCTTAGTCTTTGCCTTTAAGTGATTCTACGATGTCCATATCGTTAGATGATAAGTTAATAATGTGGAAGTACTAGTTTTAGCTTCTATTTTATGATTAAGACTTCTCCTTCATTAATGTTCATATTTTTCTTTTATTTAAATAAAAGTTAAAGTCAATGAATTGTATAAACAAATAGTGATCGTTAAAGGTTTTAATTTACTATCATAGTTCAATTAGTAATATAGATGAAACCTAAATAGACCCTAGAATTGATCTTGAAACCTGTGACGGGTTAGATTTTAAGTTATATGGTATGTAGGGTAGGTTTTCGGTTCTAAAAAAATGGGAAACTTGTTCCAATGGGTAGATTTTAGGTTTCGGGTTGAAACTGTACGAAACTTAAAATTGCTCACCCCTAAGAGTCAATACTAACCTATTTGAGTCCAGTTAGAGGCCAAGTAAAACGTGAGAGGTGGATTTAGGGGACTTGGTTAATCTAAAGTCTATTAGCGCATTTTCGGTTCCTTTTTTCATCATTTTTTAAACTGTTGATCATGCGATCTTATCTAATTAAATTCCTAGGCACACTCACCTAAATGACCATGGATTATTTATGTGCACAACGACATTTAATAATCACACAATCTCGCACCATATCTCAATCAATCGAAGAAATTAAATATGGGAAGATAAGATACGCAAAGTAAAACCCAATATGTATCGAGCAAAAAGTATACACCGCCATAATTTTTAGCCTCGGAACACAACCCCGTGAGGTAAATCGAAACGTGTCATTACTCCAAGGTAACGATAAAAATATCCTAACCAAATGATGATATAAGGAACTAACAAAAAATAGAGCACGATGAAGCACGTAACAAATCTAAACGATATCATGCACCATCCATTTTTTTTAAAATTATTTTCTCACTTACTGCTTTCCATCATTTTTTTGTGGTTTTTATTATACTTATTTATTTAATGACGAATATGATTTAAAAACTAATTGTACTAAATGCAAGTCATAACAGTGTAATCTAAATGCCAAGTTTAAAATCAACTCAAATATGACACACCTGATAATGAATATGGTTAATATCACAAAAAATCCAAAAGTAGTACGTCTTTGATAAATTTACCCAAATTAATCCTTTGACCACAAAGAACCCTAACCTGGAATAATTATGACAAATTTACCTAAAACTAATTTTTGACCACTACATTTGTAACAATCTGCCCTCCATTAGTTTCCATTAAATTCAATTAATATCACGAAAAACCACAGACTGATTGATTGGTGAAATCTAAACTGGTAAATCCATCAACAGTCACGTGTTACTTAACTTAGCATACTAATTTGGGATTTTTAGTTGTTAAAAATTAATTTTGGATAAATTTATCACAAATGTATTAATTTGAGGTTTTTAATAGTATTAATCATTATGAATATAACTTAAAACCAATGCAAACAAATAATGATGGCCCTCCGGATCTGTGGGGACCAATTGAGGTCACTGCAGAGAAACCATTGGAAGGGTTTGGACCGGCCCAATAAATGTGAACCTACCACGACCCGGTGATCAAACCTGCATCGTTGGTGGTTCGGCCATCAAACCGAACCAATTGGAGCCCACATTTGAAAGATCGGGCCAAGTGGTCTACCCAGAGATCATGAGAAGGTGCTTCCGTCTTCCGTCTCCCCCCACCCGGGATTCTTTATTTGTTTCTTCTCCCCCATCGCACATGCATCTACTTGTCTTTTTCCATCTGAGGGTGTACTTGCTTCATCGAAAATACTTAAAAAAATATTTTTAAAAAAATTACCACTTACGTTATTGATAAAAAATGAATGAATGAAAAATATTTTTATCATTCGTAAAAATATTTAAACATAAATTATTACTGATAATAAAACTAATTTTTAATGATGCCAATTCAGTCATAAATCTTTTAATTTTGTCAATAAAATTAAGTTCATCCGGCTAATTTTCACCAAATATTGCTAAGGTGATGCCAATTCTACATGAACGGCCGACGTTGACTAGACAGTTTTTAATACTATTTTAATTTTCTTTAAATTTTGTTGTTAATTTTTCTTTTCTTTTTCTTTTTTTTTTCCATCCCTTCTCCTTCCTCCAACCATCGGTGACGCTCCTAGCAAGGTCCAGCAGTGCTGCGATTGCCTGCAGCGTCTCAGCTAATTCCCTCTGCAAGTTTCTTTGCTTCTAGGTTTCGGCCACCAGCCCAGCACCGCCACAATTGCCAGCTCCTCCACTGCAGTTCAGTGAGCTTTGTTGCCTGCAGGGCAACCTACTATATTCATCGATTCCAGCGGCAGTCTGATTAACAACCGGAGTGTCCCAGTGTCCAACCGCGACTTCTGCAGTGCCTTCCAGCCCAAGTCGCTCCTAGAAAGTGACGCTCGTTGATACTGGAGAGAGGTAAACCGCGAGTGCGTGTTGTGGGTTGGATCGTTGATGTCCGGATCAACGTGGCTCTGACGATTGATTGTTGTCTCCTCTTCAAGATTGCCTCACTTTGCCTTTTTCTTTCTCAAAGCCCCATGTTGGTCTCCCGAATAACTTTTCTTTTTAATCGGTGGTCATAGTCCTTTCTTGTCTTCCCCAAACTTCACCACTTGGCTCTCCCTCCGTATTATTTCTTGACTTTTCCCTTCACCTCTCCCCACTCCCCACATTGTATTATGAAGCTCTCAATTCTCTTATTGTCGTACTCTGCCGCCTCTCAGTTATGCGTCCCTCAAATGGTGTCAATGCCCCTCGTATAATGCTAGGTTTAGGGTTCTTTAAACAATATATTTTCTACTTTTTAGACCTTAAGAGATACACCAAAATTTTAACCATCGGAAACTTTCCTCTTACCTCTTAATGATTCCAATTGTGATAATATCAATTTGCTCAATTACTCTCTAAGATCATGTTGATACCAATATTTTCCACCTTGGCATTTTCCAATTTTCCAGTGTAAATTTCAACCATAATGTGTTCATGGGCTTGGCCAAATTTCCTTTCATTGCGGCTTAGTCCAATTAGCTAAATTAAGCTCAAACCTATTTACTTAAACCCATTCGCCGTCGATCCAAATAAATATGCAAACTATATGGGCTTGATTAACTACAAATGTATGGAATTTAATCAAAATATTCTTTTAGGGATTGAGGCCGACCCTTAACTCTTCTATGTAGTGAATGACTATATGGATCGTCAAAATGTATGTGTCTATGGTTGTTGACACCTGAATTTCGTGATAGGTCCACTAACAGAAAAAAACTCAAGATAAGGAGTCACCACCAATTACGATAGTGTCCGTTTCTTGGCACAAAAGAGTCATTTTAGCATTTTTCAACATTTTTCGAGTTTCGTTACAGTTTATCTAAACGTTGGAGTCATTTTATCAAATAATTTAAGTATGACTTTTTAGTTGACTTTTTGGCTAATCCCTAAAGTCAACCCTTGGTCAACATTTTTTTGAATAATTAGCAAAATAAAAAATTCATTAACTCTATCCATTTCAAACGTAATTAGGCTATTAAATCGAGAATTTTCCCTTGATTGGACAATTCCAAAATTTACACATTTCTAGTCATTTTTTAGAATAATCTATTTCTTCGCATTTGACCGAGAGGTTGTAACGCATTGAAATTTCAAGCTAATTTTAAGAATTCCGGATCAGGATGAGTAGATCAATTTTCGAGCACAAATTGGCCCACGGTCTATTCTTCACAAATAGTGCAAACCAACCCAGTTCAAATTTGATTAAGTTAAATCAAATTAATTTCAATTTGAATTTTGATAGAACTTAGTAATTTGGCAAAATTCAGCCTTAACGACGAATCGGGACCGCTGAATTCGGTCCAAGTCAACCCATTGACTTAACCTAGTTTGGCTCACTTGGGCTGAAGCCCAATTCGACTAATTGGGCCGGATCAAGTGTGTTGGCCAAACCTATGTTGCTAATGAAAGAATCAAGACAACTGGCCTTGGTCAACTCAAGTCAACTCAATTAAACCTAAATTGACCCGACCCATTGGGCTAATCCTCAATTAGATTTATTCGGCCCACTTAGCCAAGACACGAAGCTCAATTGGTGAAATTAGAGTAAAATTTAACAATTAGGGTTTCTCGGATCGAGTAGTGGTCACTGGAGCCAAAGGGCTTAGACAAATAGCGGCTCCAAGCAGGTTTCTAAGATGGTGAAAGGGATCATAATGAATTGAATTGCAAAAGGATTATTTTTGATAGGTGACATTCTGGGATGGACGGCTGCTGGAAGTACCTCGATCGGACTCACTGAAGATTGCCCGAAGGAAATTGCTGAGAAACGGGCAATCCGTACGGGATTCGTCGCTGAAGTTGCTGGAAACGTATTCTCCCAATGTGGCCGGTCAAAAAAATGCTGAAAGTTGGTGGTGGTGAATATTCTGGAGGGAATCCAGAGAAGATAAACTTTACAGTTGTCACTCTACGATCATGGCAGCCATGGATTTTAGTGCTGGGATCCCCATAATTTTTTATTCTTCAAGAAGAATAATGAGGTCACCTTGAATACGTAATAGTTAGTGGAGTCTTCCTTCCTTTAAGAGGAGAGAGAAATATCGGACTTCCTTCTTTTTAATTACAATTTTCTGCAAATATGGATGTCTACCATTGGCCAAATACGTGGGTTACCCCTTGCTTTGCCTATTCAACCCCAGGTCTGCCAACTACGCCCATTGCTTTGCCACCCTTCTCTCACTTTATTTAGGTTCCGTTTGGTTCGACTTTGGAGGAATAGTCTTGGGGAAATGCAAAGACCTTGAATCTAAAGGGGTTTAGCGAAATGCAAATACTGTTTGGTAAACTAAAATTGAAAAGATGTAACTTGGGGAAAATGCTATTTGGTAAACACATACATTTGAAAAGTCATTTCATGTGCTAATTTTAAAATTTTGCAACTTTAATTTGTTTAAAATCAAAAACAAAAATCAATGGCCTTAATTTTTTATATATTTTTTTCAAGTTGAGAATAATGTATAAGAGACATTAATAAAATTTAAAATAAAAAATCACATCAAACTCAATTAAAAATAGAGTAATTTCATTACAATAAACATGACAACATATGTCCCAAAAAAAGAAATAACTTATCGTTACATATTACGAACATCCTTAACTATTTATCAAGTTCATAACTATTTCATCACGTAAACGTGCCATATCAGGAAATGCATTATCATTTGAAAACCTTGTCCCCTCATTCTCAACATCATAGTCAACCGAATATCCATACTCGGGATCCAAATCTACCGTTTCAAAATCCGTATTAGTTATGGCATTTTTTCTTATAAAATTGTGCAAAGCCATTGTAGCTATGACAATTTGCACTTGCTTTTCATAAGGATAACTTGGTATAGTAGTTAAAATCTTCCACTTCATTTTTAATACGCCAAAGGCTCGTTCAATTTCTGAGCGAAGTGAGAAATGTGCACGGTTGAACACTTCTCGATGACCCGTAGGTGTAGGACCTTGTTGAAATTCTGGCAAATGATATCTAATTTCTCTATATGGCCTCGAATAACCCGTGAGATTTGGATATCCAGCATCTACTAAATAATATTTACCTACACAAATTTAATATAAATTTAATTAACATATTCCACATAAATATATATATATATATATATATATATATATTTATTTATGGATGTACATAAACCATTAATTAACCAACCTGGAGGTGGATGGGGAAATTGTACATCACGTCTTCCAATAGTATCATAGAAGACACGAGTATCATGAGCTTGTCCCTCCCAACCGGCACTAACGTAAATGAATTTCATATTAAAATTACATATGGCCAACACATTTTGAGTAGTTTTTCCTTTTCGACCAATAAAGCGAATTTGATCATACACCAGTACCATTTTTGGGATATGTGTACCATCCATAGCTCCAATGCAATTCTAAAACAAATAATGCAAATATTACTTGATTTAAATTTACTTTTTCGTTTTTATTGTACAATCGTAACTTACCTTAAAATATGGATAAAATCGTCGATCTTTTCTAATCTTCTCTGGAACTTCCCGAAATTGTCGATCACTTGGTTGGATCAAATCTTTTCCCATATTGCATACTTTATTTAAAACTAAACTAAAGTGCATACTTATGGTTTCCCCAGAGTGTTGAAAGCGTTCTTGTGCTACCCTATTACCTATACCATGTCCTAACATATAAAGAAACATTCCAACCATTTCTACAACATTAGTATTCCTAGATCCTTTAAGGCCATAACGTGTTACTAAGTCATGTGTTAAATTATTAAATACATCCCTATGCATTTTAAACATATTATAGCATCTTATTGGATTAGTATCTTTGGCCATCAACTCTCTCATCCATGCATGACCTGTATATGATGAGGTCATGGAAGGTTGTTTGCAACGGCGTTGCTTGATAAGCAATTGAAGCCTTAGCAAATGAAAGCAAATCCATGAATTCATCTTCCTCTTGTTCACGATTTTCCTTTTGTTGAGAATCATCCATAATTGCCTAATGTAACAAAATATAGAGTTAGAATAAGAAAAAACAATGAATAATCTAGACAATCCATTAAGAAAAACAATAGTATCAATCAACATATATATGAAAGTCAACCACATAAAGAGAACCTCAATTAGAAACAATTCTCACATTAAAAATATTAATATAAATTAGGTCCATACATAATTTAAATAGAGTTCAGATATAAAAATAAAATAGCATATTCAAAAATTCAAATAAGAAGCTATGACAACATCTTAGTCATGATTAAGATCTTCCATCTCAAGCTTGAGATACTTCACCCTCAAGGCATCGGAATTCAAGCCTATGAAGACCTACCTATTGTCTATCTTTTGCTTAAAATGTTTGATTGCAAAAAAATACAGCTTTTCATCTTGCACAATCTCCAGTATGGCATCCAACATAGATATAAGGTTCTTGTAAGGACCAAATCCATCATGTGCTCGAGAGGCAACAACATCAGCACTCCTACTTTCAACAGCAGAACAAAGCCTCTTAATTTGGCTTCCAAGCAATTGTGCCGAGCTCAAATTATTGTCTTTCTTTCCTCGAGTTTGCCTCGTTGAACTCTACGCTACTCTTTTATGAGCCCGAGTTTGAATTGGTTCATCAATATCTTCACCCACATGACATTCCAAATTATCATTAGTAGATCCTATGACATCATCAATGTTGGGTTGTGTGGCATCAACACTCTCATCAACACATAAACCTTGTGCAGGATTCCAAGTGATTCCTCCAGTAGCAACCGTATCCCTGAACATTCTATCTAGCAACACTTCAAGATCAGGAGGTGTTGGATGAAATCCCTTAAGGTATTTTGAAGTTGACAAAACAGGTTTATCAGTCTAGTCTGAAGACTTACAGACTCTTCTGACAAAGTCTGAAGATCAAAGTCTGAAGGACAAAGTCTGAAGATTAAAGTCTAAAGCTAGCAAGACTCAAGACTTATATTTCAAAGTCTACTCACATGGACAGTTTCCAGGACGACGTTTATTCTGATCTTATACGATCTTTATTCTAACGACTAATGGATATCTTTCTACTGGATTCAGCATTAAACGATCTAAGTTTTATATGGAATATGTTTAGATTCTTTGACGACTTCGCAACTTATATTTGGAAGGATCTACTTATGGAAACCGAGATCCTGATTGTATGGGCGAGCAGGATTGATGGGCTATCAACACTTACCTTAAAGAGCTCGAGATCTCTCTAATTGATTCTGTCCAACGGGTTGATTGGAAGAACTTCTTTGGAAGGTGCCAACGGTATGGAAGGCATGAAGAAGTATAGAAGAGAGATGCTCTAGTTGTTGAAGGGCGCGGATAGAAGAATTCCAAAGTCTGAAATCTCCTTTACTACTTTGCGATATCATTCTTTGAGCGTTACATGTAATCAAAAGAGAGATCATATTGTAGACCTTGAGGAAGTGTAGTAGAGTAATCTACACTGTGGACTCAAGAGCGTGGGATTGTAATCACTCTTATTGATTCTTAGTGAAATCCAGCCAGAAGGGCTGTCCGTGCGGGAGAGTGGACGTAGGCTTGAACTAAGCCGAACCACTATAAATCTGGAGTCTTGATTCTCTATCCCTAATCCTTTATATTGTTAATTGCTTTCATTTGCTGCAATCGTTGATTTTAAATTATTCATATCTTATTTGATTTGAATTGTTAAAATTGCGATAAACACCTATTCACCCCCCTCTAGGTGCTAATACTAGTTCTAACAATTGGTATCAGAGCTTGTGTACTTGTTTATAAGAAGTGTCTTTACTTCTAAGTAAAAGATCTATGGCTAGTATGCTGCCTACAGGGTTGGTTGAAGGACAAAGCAATACCAGACCTCCATACTTTGATGGAAAGGATTACAGCATATGGAAAAATAAGATGAAGGCATTCCTAAGATCGAAAGATCCTTTGGAATGGGAAGTGGTTGATAAAGGAATCATTTCTGTTGCTGAATCAGACTCAGAGAGAGGAAAAGAACCTGCAGTTCCTACTCTTTTGACTCAAGAAGAAATTACCAAGAGACAGACTCTCGACGCCAAAGCTATTTACTCTTTATATTGTGCTTTATCCCCTACTGAATATAATAGAATATCTTCTTGTGATACAGCAAAAGAAGTATGGGACAGGCTTCACATCACCTATGAAGGAACTGATCGTGTGAAAGTAACAAGGATCAACATCCTCTTGGGACAATATGAAGTCTTTAAGATGAGATCAGGAGAATCAATTACTGACATGTTTAGTAGCTTTACTGAAATTGTGAATGGTCTTGAATATCAGGGACATCCAATCTCAGGACATATGAAGGTCAACAAACTCCTTCGTGGTCTCTCAAAAGACTGGAATCACATAAAAACCTCAATAAGAGAGACACAGAGGATTGCTCCACTTTCTGTAGATGAATTGGTTGGAACTCTTCAATCCTATGAAGTAGAACATACCAACGAAGAGGAAGACTCAAAAGGTAAGAAATTTATTGCCTTAAAGTCTAATGACTATTCTGATGTTACAGATTCTGAAGAAGATCTAGATGATGAAGAACTGGCACTTATGATAAAGAGATTCAGAAAGCTGAACAGAAAAGGAAGGAAATTCAATTGGAAGAAACAAAATTCTCAAAGGTTTCAAAACAGGTCAACAGAGGAAGATGATACGAATAAAGAAGTTACTTGCTTTGAATGCAAGAAAAGAGGACACATAAGACCTAACTGTCCTTTGTTAAAAAAGAGAAAAGGGAAGACTGAGAAAAACAGGAAGACACTCAAGGCAGAGACTTGGAGTGATACTGAATGTGAAGATAGTGACAATGATTATGCCAATATTTGTTTAATGGCAAAATCAGACTCAGGCTCAGACCTTGATTCAGACACAGACTCAGACAGTGAACTCGAGGTAAGTAACTTGAAAATTCCTGTTAAAGTTTCTAAATACATTGATGAACTTTGTCTTAGTCTGAAAACCTCTCTTAAGAGGGTCTCCGAATTGAAAAGGGAAAATTCTACATTGAAACATTAGGATAAACTTATGAAAGAAAAGGTTGAAAAACTGGAAAAAGATTTTGCTGTTGTGAAAGAAAACTCAGACAGTATTTCAAATGAAAATAATCTTTTGAAAAATGATATCACTAACATATCAAAGAGATTTTCAAATGGTTCTGAAAAGCTGGATAAGATCCTTTCGATACAAAGACCATATTTTGACAAGTTAGGTCTTGGTATGACTTCTGAAACTATTCCACTGATTGATTTTCCAAAGGTAAAAGAAAGAATTAAACAAAGACCAGCTAGAACTGTTTACACGAATCATTTTCAGAAAGTCTTTGTAAAACCTGTTGGTAGAAATGCTCTGAGATGTTCCAAGTGTAAAAGCTTAGAGCACTTCGAGAAAGAATGTCCTTTAGTTTGGAGACCTGTTAAAAAGAGTTGGGCTAAGACTGTCTATTGTACTAACACTTCTGGACCCAAAATGGTATGGGTACCAAAAAGAGCTTGAATTCTTGTTAATTGCAGGTTACTATCAAAAAGAAGATTAAATGGTATCTTGATAGTGGCTGCTCAAGACATATGACAGGAGACTCAAACTGCTTCATAAAACTTATCCAGATAGACGGAGGAAAAGTTTCCTTTGGTGGTAACAATAGAGGGAAGATTACTGGTCGAGGAACAGTGAAGATTGGGAGTTTGTCTATCAATAATGTTTCATTAGTTGAAGGATTAAATTACAACTTGCTTAGCATAAGTCAGTTGTGTGATTCTGGTTTCAAAATCAACTTTCAGGAAGAAACGTGCTCTGGAATCAGTAAAGACCTTACTCAATCTTTTACTGATCGAAGACATGGAAATATCTATCTTCTGGATGTGAATCAAGAAAGATCACAATGCTTAATATCAGTACAAGATGAAGCAAATCTATGGCACAAAAAGCTAGGCCATATCAACATGAAGCAGATCAACAAGATCTCTACAAAGAAACTTGTTCGAGGATTGCCTACTTTGAATTATTCAAAGTCTGATCTATGTACACCATGCGTACTGGGTAAACAGGTTAGAAATTCTTACAAATCAATAAATAGAGTTTCCACTAATCATGTATTGCAGCTTCTGCACATGGATTTGTTTGGACCTACCAGAACAAAAAGCATTGGTGGTAAAAGATTCTGTCTGGTAATAGTGGATGATTATTCACGATTTACTTGGGTCTACTTTCTAACAAGTAAGTTAGAGACTTTCTCTCTCTTTTCAAAATTTGCTAAAAAGGTGCAGAATGAGAAAGGTCACACTATTACAAGCATTCGTACAGACCATGGAGGTGAGTTTGAAAATCAAGACTTTGCTAACTTATGTGATGAATTTGGATTTCAACACAAATTTTCTTCTCCATATACACCAGAACAGAATGGGGTTGTGGAAAGGAAGAATAGATCTTTACAAGAAATGGCAAGAACACTTTTAATTGGTAATCAAGTTTCTTCAAGGTTTTGGGCAGAAGCTGTTTCAACTGCTTGCTATATTATAAACCGAGTGTTTTTAAGACCAATTCTTGAGAAAACTCATTATGAAATTTTTAAAGGGAAGAAACCAATAGTTTCTTATTTTCAAATATTTGGATGCAAATGTTTTATTCTAAAGAATGCAAATGATCGTGTTGGTAAGTTTGAAGAAAAATCAGATGAAGGATTCTTTCTTGGATACTCTACAACAAGCAAAGCCTTTAGAGTGTTCAACAAAAAGACTCAGACTGTGGAAGAATCAATGAATGTCAAATTTCAAGACTCTCCACAAGTTCAGCAGATACAGACTGAAGACTCAGAATCTGCTCCAGACACTGCTAAAGCTAACTCCACTGAAGCAGTTGCTAATTCAAAATCAGTACAACAAGCTACTGATGAAGAATCTACTCAAGAAAAAGATCAACAATCTATCAGACTGAATAGTAACTGGAAGCACAAGTCCAGTCATCCTGAAGAACTCATTATTGGAAACATTAATGAGGGAATTCGAACAAGATCCAAAAGACGAGAGGAGTCTAGTGTTGTTGCTCTTATTTCTGAAATAGAACCCAAAAATATCGAAGAAGCTTTAGCTGATGAAAGCTGGATTGAAGCAATGCAAGAAGAGCTCAGACAATTCAGTATTAATGACGTATGGGAATTAACTCCCAAACCAAAAGGTAAATCAGTTATTGGAGCTAAATGGGTTTTCAGGAACAAAGTTGATGAAAAAGGCAAAGTAACGAGAAACAAAGCAAGACTCGTAGCTAAAGGATACACGCATGAAGAAGGGATAGACTACAATGAGACTTACGCTCCAGTAGCAAGGTTAGAAGCAATCAGATTATTACTTGCTTTTGCTTGCTATAAGAATTTCAGGTTGTTTCAAATGGATGTCAAAAGTGCATTCCTGAATGGATTTATTCAAGAAGAAGTCTACGTAGAACAACCTCCTGGTTTTGAAGATTCAAAGAAACCAGACTCTGTATTCAGACTGAAGAAAGCTTTATATGGACTGAAACAAGCTCCTCGAGCTTGGTATGAAAGGCTAAGTAATTTCTTAATTCACAGTGGCTTTTCTAAAGGAAAGGTTGACACTACTTTATTCATTAAAAAGGAAGGTAAAAGCTTTCTACTTGTTCAGATTTATGTTGATGACATCATATTTGGATCATCTAACGAGACTTTGTGCAAGAAATTTTCTAAGTCTATGCAGGATGAATTCGAGATGAGCATGATGGGTGAACTATCCTTTTTCCTTGGTCTTCAAGTCAAACAACTAAAGGAGGGAATATTCATTCATCAAGAGAAATATGCAAAAGAACTTGTTAAAAAGTTCGGTCTGGAAAATTGCAAAAAGACTGACATACCAATGTCAAGTTCCTTGAAGATAGACAAAGATGAAGCAGGGAAGAAAATTGACCAAAAATTATACAGGAGTATCATTGGTTCACTTTTTTATCTTATTGCATCCAGACCTGACATATTATTTAGTGTTTGCATATGTGCTAGGTTTCAATCTGACCCTAGAGAATCTCACTTAAGCGCTGTTAAACGTATTATTAAATATGTTGCTACTACTGCTAAGATCGGTCTTTGGTATCCTAAAGAAGGAGACTTTACACTTCTTGGCTATTCAGACGCAGATCTTGCAGGTTGTAGAGTTGAAAGAAAAAACACTTCAGGTACTTGTCAATTGCTTGGAAACAGGGTGGTATCCTGGTTTTCGAGGAAACAAAGTACTGTGGCTCTTTCAACAGCTGAAGCAGAATACGTTGCTCTTGGAAGTTGCTGTTCTCAAATATTGTGGATAAAACAACAACTGCAAGACTTTGGCATTGAAGACTCTTGCACAGAAATTAGATGTGACAACACCAGTGCAATTAATCTTACAAAGAATCCCATTCTACATTCAAGAGCAAAACATATTGAGATTCGACATCACTTTATAAGAGATCATGTTCAGAACAAAGAAGTCTTGATACGATTCATAGACTCAAAGAATCAATTGGCAGACATCTTCACAAAGCCTCTTGAGAAAAGCTTGTTTGAGTCTATACGCTCAAGACTCAATATATTATCTCTTGAAGAATGTTGAAGTTCAGACTCAGTAACTAAAGTCTGACAGAGCATCAGACTCAAAGGTTAAAAGACTGAGAATACGAATCGACACGACTGTAAGTTTCCTTACTTAAACTGTCTTATTGATAAGGTAAGATTATCTGTCTATTTTAAGTCGGTTATTATTTTCAAAAGAAGTGGTTATCGTTTTATTAAGGCAGTTATTTTTCAAAAAGGAAAATTCAAGATTTCCAAAATATACGATGCTTGGTTATCCCTCGTACCTGTTATCTTTTATACATCTCTTCTCCTTCGTTTTCACTTTATTCAGAAACCCTAGATCAAAAGCTTTTCACTGCTCTGCATTTTTCTCTCCAAAACTTCATTGTTACAAAGTTCTCAACTTTCTTGCGACACAAGTGAGAAAGTCTCTCCAAAGAAAAGCACAATGTCGTATCAGAGGAAGTCTTCCAGAATAGCAAACAGGGGACCACAAGGCTCTGGTGAGGGGCCTACGCATTTTGATCTCACTGAGGAAAGCGACATTCCTTCTGAACAATCTCCACAGCGGTCATCTCCAACTAGACCTCAAGTTCCTCAAGATGAAACGATTTATGAAGATGTCGAACCAGTAAGAACTCTAAAACCTGCCTTTGTTTTTAAGCTTTACTCTGCGTTAAAGGAAGGTTCTGCTATGACTTTTGTGGATGAGTTTCTGAAAGAGAAGGGTTATAGAAACGAGACACACTTTCTTACTGTTATGGAAAGGTCTGGAATTGTGCCTGAGGGAACGGCTGCAAGAGCATTTGCAAATTTCCCGAGTGACCCTAGGTTTAGTAGCATGAATCAGCCTGAGGGAAAGGATGATGATGAAAAGATGTTCATGCACTTCAAACCATGGATGGGTGTGGCTGCGAGCCTAAGAGGGAAGAAGGATGAATTGTTCCGTTCAAACGGACACAGGAAGAGATATGAAAAATTGCTGAAGCGTGGGGTGATGAACCCACGAACTGTGGATTTCGATTTTCTGGATTTGTTGAGCATAAATCTGCGAGAGAAATTCGAAAAGCTCCAACTTTATCAGTTCTGCACAGACTGTGACACAGCACATTCTGAATTAACTGCCTATTTCTACTCCAATATCAGTTTCATTGATGCGAACAGTTTTACCTTCAATGTGAGAGATAAGGAGTATGTCATTGATTGTGATATTTTGGCTGATGTGCTTGGTGTGGAAAGAGGGGCTTTCCAACCAATCGGTGTGTCTGTAAGTTCATGCTACGCTTGAACTAGCAAAGGACAGAATTGCAGAGGGAAGACTATCTTATTCCAGAATGAATGCAACAAATACTTTGCTGCATAAAATTGTAATCAACTGTCTAAGACCCAAATCAACATCTAAGACAGATGTTTCAATTTCTTAAGCTAAGTTGATGTTTGCCATCAAGATAGGTGTGAACTTCTCCTTGCCACATACCATCATCTTTCACATGTATAGATGCATGGTTAAGGACAAAGGAAAGCTTCCTTATGCTGCTCTCATTACTCGGCTCCTCAAACATCTCAACATTCAACCTCCTCATATTCTCACAGTGAAGACTATTGATAAAATGGTCATCGGGCTGAGGATGATTACCAAGATGCGTCTAAAAGAGCTTAGCAAGAAGCTGGAGCAATTCAAGGAAAAGACTCCTATCAAACTCAGACCAGACTCATCTGCAGCAAAAAGGAAAGGGAAAGAACCTGTGGCTGGTTCTACCAAGAAGCGAAGGGCTGTCATCCTGGAAGATGAAGATGATGAGGATGCAATTCCTATCTCTGTTCTTATTTCTCAAATTGCTGCATCTACTCCAACTGTTCCAGAACATCAAGCTGCAGAGAAAGAGAAAGAGAAAGAGAAAGAGAAAGAGGAAGAGAAAGAGAATAAAGAGAAAGAGAAGACAGAGGAAGAGAAGACAGAGGAAGAGAAGACAGAGGAAGAAAGAAAGGAAGAAAGAGAGGAAGAGGAAGAAAGAAAAGAAGAACAAGCAGATGAACCTGAAAGAACAGATTCTCCAGCAGAAAAGGAGGATTTACAACACCCTGTCACTGAGGAAACGCCTCAGAAAGATGAATTCTTTTCTGCACCATAAGACATGGAGACAGGGGGAGATAAAGAAAGAGAACACACACCTCTTCAGCTGACTTTTAGAGAAGAGGATGCTCAAACAGGTGTTAGTCGATCACCTCCTGCTGCAGAGGATATTCATGCTGCACAGTTTCCTGAAGGAGAGGCATCATCTCCACACACTGAACCGCCTGCTGACATTCCTACTGGCTTGACTCCACCATCAGACCGAGATGAAACAAGCACTCAGACTGACAACTTTGGAAATTTTCAAAAGTTGCTTGAGATCATCTTGGAACTTAAAGGTCAAATTTATGCCATGGGATTTAAATTTCAGACCTTGCAGAATGAAAATCATGCAATGTTCATCACTTTGCATGATCAGATTAAAGATGTTCAGCGTCAGATTCAGGATACTGCAAAGGGCGCTACTCTCACCCAAGTACAGGAAGATTTGAGGAAGTTGGAAGACACTGTAAAGTCTATGGGAGACTTTCAACTTGTTCGCATTCCTCGAGTTCCTTGATTTTTTTATGCTGACAAAAAGGGGGAGAAGACTTTGCAGATTTCTATTCGTTTTCAAACCAAACCAAATCCTATCTTTTTATCTTTTGATTGCTTGACTTTGACTTGACTTGAGTTTTTTAAACGTATGTAGTTTTTGGAATGTGTGCTCTCTATGGCAATACTTCAAGCTTTATAAATTAGATAGTACTGTTTGTTTATGACTAATGAGGTTTCTGTGAATGCAGATCTGTGTACAGGGAAAGTCTGTGTACAGGATAAACGTATACTATCTTATCTTTTATATGCTTGCTTAAAAGTTGTATTGCAGGGCAATTATATTCAAATCTGCAGGAAAGTTTTGTCACCATCAAAAAGGGGGAGATTGTTGGATGAAATCCCTTAAGGTATTTTGAAGTTGACAAAACAGGTTTATCAGTCTAGTCTGAAGACTTACAGACTCTTCTGACAAAGTCTGAAGATCAAAGTCTGAAGGACAAAGTCTGAAGATCAAAGTCTGAAGATTAAAGTCTGAAGCTAGCAAGACTCAAGACTTATATTTCAAAGTCTACTCACATGGACAGTTTCCAGGACGACGTTTATTCTGATCTTATACGATCTTTATTCTAACGACTAATGGATATCTTTCTACTGGATTCAGCACTAAACGATCTAAGTTTTATATGGAATATGTTTAGATTATTTGACGACTTCGCAACTTATATTTGGAAGGATCTACTTATGGAAACCGAGATCCTGATTGTATGGGCGAGCAGGATTGATGGGCTATCAACACTTACCTTAAAGAGCTCGAGATCTCTCTAATTGATTCTGTCCAACGGGTTGATTGGAAGAACTTCTTTGGAAGGTGCCAACGGTATGGAAGGCATGAAGAAGTATATAAGAGAGATGCTCTAGTTGTTGAAGGGCGCGGATAGAAGAATTCCAAAATCTGAAATCTCCTTTACTACTTTGCGATATCATTCTTTGAGCGTTACATGTAATCAAAAGAGAGATCATATTGTAGACCTTGAGGAAATGTAGTAGAGTAATCTACACTGTGGACTCAAGAGCGTGGGATTGTAATCACTCTTATTGATTCTTAGTGAAATCCAGCCAGAAGGGCTGTCCGTGCGGGAGAGTGGACGTAGGCTTGAACTAAGCCGAACCACTATAAATCTGGAGTCTTGATTCTCTATCCCTAATCCTTTATATTGTTAATTGCTTTCATTTGCTGCAATCGTTGATTTTAAATTATTCATATTTTATTTGATTTGAATTGTTAAAATTGCGATAAACACCTATTCACCCCCCTCTAGGTGCTAATACTAGTTCTAACAGGAGGTATGTCTTTCGTCCTAAAAACCTTAACCTTAGGATTAACTCATTATAAAAAGCATTTGAGTAAGTTGTATATAATTGAAAATGAGAACTTAATTGAAAAGTAAAAGAACAAGTGATAAACACCTGGATTTTACTCTCCCACCATTCATCACTCGCATCAATGATCTTCTTCCTTGGATCCCATCCTAATTCCGTTTCATTATAAACCAATGTCCTCCATCTTTTCCATTCTTCCTTAAGATTATCCCACTTACTCTTCATTTGAATTTTATCGTACTTTTTGCCCCTCAACTCCTTGAACTTATTAATTATGGTAGTCCATCCACCTCTCTTGGTGGTTGCAGGACGATTACCCTTATCGATTTGTTCAACACACAACTTACAATATGTTTCCACATCTTCGGCGGTCCAATATGCCTTTTCCTTTGTTGAACTTGCAATCTTCCAACAATATGAGCATGAACAGATTTGAGAGACATATAATAAAGAAAAAATTCAGCAATTGAATTAAAGCCAAATCAAGGTGAACTAGTAAAGAACAAATCAAAGTGATATTATATTAGATATCGGCCTAAAAAACAAGAAAAAAAACCAACAACATGTCTAAAAGCCAACCATTCTAGCAGATATTTCTTGAAGTTCTCAATTTGCTACATTGCATGAGAACTAGGATCTAGGGTAAAGATTAGAATCAGTAGATATTTCTATGTCCTATGAAAGATGGAAAGGCTGACTATCATCTTAACCATTAACATTCTTCACTCAAGAATCGAATCAGCAAGCAAAGTCAAAAAGCATGTTACTTGGATGAACACAAAAGTTAGAACCTAAACCTCCTATGTCATGCAGTGCATTAGTGTATATGACAATCTGTAAACTACTTTCCAAATGAATACAACAGATCATTTGATATAATTATCATTTAGCCTTGTGACGTTTGGATTCTACGTTTTCCAACAACATTTCCAGCACAAAGAAAATGGGGAAAAAAAATGCTCCAGCCAATAGGACATCCCCTTGAGCCAAGACCTTAGTCTTATGTAGAAACGAGGAAAACATGAAAAGCAAGTATATCCACTCTATCTTCCCCTAAATACTAAATTCCCAAGGACTCTCGAAGGGAGAAAATCTACACCTTATAAAAGATGGAAAGGCTGGCTTTCATCTTAGCCATCATCAACGTTCTTCATTTGAGAATCGACTCATCAAACAAGGCTAGCCATGGATAATAGATGATATTAGGCGTAAAAGAGCAGCCAGTCAATTCTCCTCTTCATCTTCTTACAAGGAACTTAGGTGAATCTGCATCAGCATTCACCTTGGCTCTTGTTTCTCACTTAACAAAAGCCACCTAGCATAGTATGCTATCAGCTACTTGGGGTGAAATCTAAATGCAGTACATAGTATTTCATGACCAACAACTGAATTGCAAGCTAAAATTCTAACAGTGCTATAGCACACCACACTTTACACAAAATATTCCAAAAAATATTGAATTTTCAGAGTTATCAAATACCAGCATATCAACTAAGAAATGATGTTATTACATAAACCTTTTCTTCAATGAATAGCTTTCTCTGTAATAAGAAAGCAAACTGAGAAATGATCCAAAATAACACACATAAGAATTCACAAACCTATAAAACTTTGGTGACACCTAAACCCACACACATTAATAGCATCTACTTCTATTATAACCATCTTCTTATGCTACATAATCGCCAATATAACAAGAGCTACTAGCCTACATACTCTGCTGGTTAAATCCCATATTGAAACTTAACTAAGACTAAACCATTCGACGAGAAAAAATTACAGTGAAAGCTACCTCATAATCCACGTTGCGCCTCGACCTAATAACATGCTACGATCTCTCGCCAAATCAGACAAGATATTCAATTACCCACACAAATTTCCACAAAAATTGCAACATGAATAGAGAAAATCTAACCTGGACAAAAGTGAGCGCGAGCGTGACAGGAGAGCTTGAGGGCAGCGAGCGTGAAGGAGTGACACGAGGTAGAGAACTCAAACCCTTGCCAACCGTGAGGGAATGCTACTTCAAGCACGAAAGGGGGAGTCATGTGAAGGTAAGATAAAGGCGAGGGACTTCCATACATCCGAACAGAACCAAGGAAATCTTACCTGGAGAGGCGAGTGAATGTGAGGGTCGGACACAAACCAATCGTGAGGTAGAGAGAGTCGTGAGAGCGTAAAAAGAGTACTGCCCACGGCCCTCGCGAGTAATCTCGTGTGGAATCTTCAGCGGCGACTATGAAATTGGATGAATGAGTAATGGAATCGAAGCTTCCGAGCTTACCCAATTGTCCTGCTATGAGCGCGACGCGAGAGCAGAACGGCGGGAGGCGATCTTTGAGGTTGGGATGGCTGATCTCCGATGGACACCGGAGAGTAGCTCGCGAAGGAGACAGAGGGACAACGGAGAGAGGTGTGAGGCTACAGAAAACGTGAAGATCTCTGATGGACACGGGAGAGTAGCTTGCGAAGGAGAAGGTGAGGGACGACGGAGAGAGAGGCGTGAGAGTGCAGAGGAGGCGTGAGGTCGCGTGAGGCAACGGTAAGGAAGAGGAGGCTTAAGGTTTTCTTATTAAAAAAGGGCAAAAGCGGATTTTGGTTAATAAATGAGGACAAAATGGGCAACTAACAAATTTTTATTAAAGAAAAGAAGTTGCATCCCGAAAATGCTACTTTGAGAATGCACCTCCACCCCTCCATCCCCCTAAAGGCCTTTGAAGCCCCTTGGAGATGCAATTGAATCTCCCCAAAGTCCTAAAAAAATGAACCAAACACCACCGCATTTGGCCAAACCCCTTTAGAGCCCAAATGATCATTCCAAATGCTGAACCAAACAGGGCCTTAATGTTCAACTAGCCACCACACAGGGCGCATGTTTCCACCGAGTGCTCTCCATCATGGACTTCACTAGCTCTCTAATTCAATTCCAGATTGTTACCCCAATCACTTTCCACTATGAGATGATTTTAAAATAAAAAACATCACAAGTATCATAACTTTTATTGAAAAGCTTAATTGAGTATAATAAATTTATTTTTGACCACATAAATATTATAACTTTTAAAAAATATTCATTTGAGTGCCATAAATTTCAATCTATAATTTAAGTACAATTTTTTTTTTTTATAAATGTTCAGCCAAGTGTCGAAAATCCGATACAACATAACACTTATGATGAACATTTTAAAAAAGTTATAGCACTCATGTAATAAAAAAAATAAAATTTATAGCCCTTAAGTGAGTACTATACATAAGTTAACACTTAATTAATTGGAAAAAAAATTAAGCAACTTAAGTGAGCGCCGTATGCAAGTTATAACACTTATGATGTCCTTATCCTCAATCAGCGTGCAAATATGATGAGATGACAATGATGATTGTGGGATCAACTTTGTCCCTTGCTCTCTTTTTCTATTTGGTAGACCTCTTTACTAATACATGAAAATGTGTTAATTCTAAATGAGAAGTAAACAATATTTTTGTTTAGGGTTTGGGGTCGATCCCTAATTTGCTATACAATGAACAACTGAATGGGTCTATAAAAATTTAGGTGTCGACAGAAGTATGATCATGGAGCCGAAAATCAAGGACGTTGTAGTTTTAATTTCAAGTTTGAATATTAACCACTTAGAAGCGGTTATATTTGGTAAAAGTCTATATAAGCCAGTTTTAATTGCTCTCCTCTCTTGAAATGCAGAGATTTTCTTCTACCGTTATGGTAGTTTTAACCTAACCCTAATCTCCTTCTTCTCGACTTTTCCTCCATCAAATCTTGAATGGCTCGGGCCCGTAATCTACATACTTGGGTCTATGGAGTGGCCTTGCCCGAAGCTTCTCCTTCCCCTGTTCGAATTGCGATTCCACCACAACCCTACCCTCGCCTTTAACTTCTTTCATCTTTGCCCTCAATTCCATCGAATTCCCCCTCTATGCCATTCTTGGAACTACGCCTGGGGTCTAACCCACTCTCGGCTCCTATCTCCTGCTCGACCTATGCCTTCATTGTTATCAATTATTTCGGTTCAACTCCTTGCATGATGTCTCGGTGGCCCCTACCACTTCATGGAGGGCCAACACTTTGCAGATGACTCTTGCCTTGCAGCCTTGTGCAACAGATTGGGGCAACTCTACATTGATCATGCCCTTGAAGTCTGGGATGACCTACCACCACAAGAAACAATTGAGGAATGCAAGCTCAGTCTAGTAGGTAAAATTCTATCAAACCCTTCAGTAAATTTCTAGGCACTACTGGCTTCTCTTAAAAGATCGTGGTGCACGAAACAAGTGGAATTCACACAGCGTGACAATGGGTTCTATGTGGCAAAAGTTATATCTGTCGAGGAAAAACAACAAATTCTAGAGGGTGGTCCATGGCGTTTCGCCAATCATTTGATTATATTTAAATCCTGGCTCCCTAATACACCCTTGCATTGCTATGATTTCTCAACAAGCATCTTTTGGGTCCAAGTATTTGGATTACCCCTAGAATGGTGCTCTGAAAACATGCTAAGTAAAGCAGTAAGACATATTGGCAAAGTGGTGACTGTTCAGGTTGATACCAAGGAAGGTCACAACATCAAATCAGGCCGAGTTCGGGTGGAACTAAATCTAAACTAGCCTTTAAAAACAGGGCATTTAATCCGAATAGAAGGACGAAACATTTGGCTCGATTTTCGCTACGAGCTTCTCCCACACTTCTGCTACTCATGTGGGAGGCTTGGACATTATGCTACGTATTGCGAAGAAATTCCATTTACTGAGGCCAAACTAGATGGTAAGGATAAAATTGGCCAAAGCGATCGCAATCAAGGTATAGACACAGTGGAAGTAATACCTAAGACCCCTCACTTTCTGCTTGGTAAGGCCCCGGCGCACCCCCTACTGAGAATGTCACCATACCTTCTGACTATGCTGCTCCACCAGCAGGGAACTCTTCCACAGGGCAGTTGGCCCTTTGCCTTAGCTAAGTAAAAGGGAAAATCAGCTTGCATCAGTCGGATCAAGGGCCGACAAAGGAGACCACGCAATTACTAGCTTTACCTCAATATGACCACCATTTGTAGAATGCACAACAGAGGATAGCACCTCAATGGGATGTTTCCAAGGAGGCCATCCTTCCCGTATCTACAAAGTCCATCGATATTCAAGATCAGTATATGGCAGTCCAACATCCTAAAAAATTGAAGCACTCCAGATTACTTAATAGAACAGGAACCTCGAAAAAGCTGAAGCGGTACAATCCCTATGAGTCTAGAACACAGGCGGTAGAGGATTTTGATGAATCACACCTTTTGGACACCTCCATTCTTATGGCTGAAGAGAAGAATCGATGGGCTGAGGTGGCTTGCCCTCAAAAGCCACCCACAGCAAAATAAAACTTATTATTTGGAATTGTCAGGGCCTGGGGTCTCCCCCGACAGTTCAAGCCCTAAAGGCCCTAATGGCCAAAGAAAGACCGTATATGATGTTTTTCATGGAAACTAAGAACATATCGGATATGCTAAAAAAAATTCAGAGGCGGCTTAGATTCACCAACTCCTATTTAGTCAATCCTGTTGGTTTGGCAGGCGACATGGCCATTTTTTGGTAGCAACACCTATCTATCAGCGTGCTTCTATCAAACCAGGACCTTGTTGACTTCATGTGTACTGATTCACAGAACAACATACCTATTCATGTGACTTGCGTCCATACACCAGCTATGTATATGCTTCGACAGCAGCTTTGGGACGCCCTCCGAAGAATTGCAAGCTCAAATTCCTTTCCTTGGATATGTGTTGGTGATTTCAATGAGATAACCTACCATTGGGAGAGGATGGGTAAGAGGACAACAGATTTCCAACGTTTGCATTCCTTTCGAGAGGTATTACATGATTGTTCTTTAATTGGTATGGAATGCAAGGGGTGCGCCTTTACCTAGACAAACAACCGCTTGGGAGATGAGATTGTTAAGGAGAGACTGGATCGAGTTCTCTGCAATTTGGATTGGAGGTTGGCTTTCCCGGAAGCTGAGGTGCTAGTTTTGCCCGCAGTGGGATCAGACCATAGTCCTTTAGTTTTAAATACTGAAGGCCTTGGGAGATGGAGTAGACGGCCATTTATCTTCGAATCATTTTGGTCTCAAGATGCAGAATGTCGGCTTATTGTTGCTAAGGCTTGGCACAATACCGGCAGCTATGGGAATGACATGCCACAAAAATTAAAAGTAGTTAGTCTTGCACTTGCCCGGTGGAGTCATAATAAGTTTTCAAAGGCGAAGACTAGAATATCAGAATTACAATTTAAATTACAGTAGATCACAAACCAAACTGCCGCTAGTTTTGACAAATTAGAAGCAAATAGTATCAAGCATGAACTTCAGCAACTCTGGCAGCAAGAGGAGCATTATTAGGCTATGAGGTCTAGGATTAACTGGCTGCAATGTGGTGATAGAAATACATGTTTCTTCCATGCCACTACCATACAACGCAGACAGAGGAATCGAATACGAATGATGCTAGACAATAACAACAACTGGGTGCAAGATGAGGACATGTTGAAGGCGATGACTATGAATTTCTACCGTGACCTCTATACAACAGTCGGTCCCCGCAACTATGACCCAATTCTAGACCAATGCTCGGTCGTTGTTACCAACCATATGAACTCCACTCTTATAGCTGATGTCACCAAAGGGGAAATCCACCTTGCCACGTTTCAATTAGGAAGGACAAAAGCCCTGGGTCCGGATGGGTTGAATGGATTGTTTTACCAATATCACTGGGATATCCTCCAGGATGAGATAGTGAAGTCCGTTCAGTTTTTTTTCCAATCAGCCTTGATGCCTGTGAACCTAAACAAGACTGCTATAACTCTCATCCTCAGGATTCCACTACCTGAGTGTCTGGATCACTACCGTCCCATCAGCCTGTGCAATTATGCCTACAAGATCATCTAAAAAATCGTTGCTAATCGCCTCAAGCCTTTGCTCCCTGATCTAATTCCCATCGAACAAACTGGCTTTGTTTCTGGAGGACAAATCCAGGACAACATCCCTATAGTCCAAGAGGTGCTCCATCAGCTAAAGACTACGAAACACAGAAGAAATTTCCCAGCAATTTTAAAATTGGACATGAAAAAGGCCTATGATAGAATTGAATGGGACTTTTTACAGGCTTATCTCCTCAAGTTAGGCTTCCATCCCACCTGGGTCCAGTGGGTTTCACAGTGCATCTCATCGGACTCACTAAGCATAAACTTCAATGGCGAATAGCTACAGTACTTTCAACCATCTCGAGGTCTTCGTCAGGGCGACCCTTTGTCCCCTTACTTGTTTATACTGCTGACAACTCTCCTATCATTCCTCATCAAACAAGCCATTGATATCGGGAATTTGTGGGGTATCAAACTAACCAGGTCGTGCCCTACTATCTCTCACTTGTTCTTTGCCGATGATGCCATTTTCTTGTTTGATGGTACAATTAAGGAGTGTCAGAACCTGGCTAACATACTAAACCTATACTGCCTAGCCACTGGCCAGGAAATCAATAGGAATAAGTCAGGTATTTTCTTTAGTAAAGACTGCCTTGTAAGCTTTAAGGAGAACATGGCTCGTGAGTTAAGAGTCCCTGTGCTTGATAAATCAGGTAAATACCTCGGCATTCCCTCTAACTGGGGGCGATCTAAAAGAGATATGTTTGCATGGCTGTCAGCTAGAGTACATAACAAACTGGAGGGTTGGAAGGAGAGTCTTATTTCCAAAGGGGGAAAGGAAATCCTAATTAAAACGGTGGTGCAGGCTATACCTCAGTATGCTATGTCAGTTTTTAAAATCCCTATATCCATTTGCAAGGCTATTGAACAGAAGGTTGCCAGATTCTGGTGGCAGACTAATGGTCGAAAGTCAGGGGTGCATTTGGAAACGATGGGAGGTCTTAAAATGTCCAAAGGCTGTGGGAGGCATGGGCTTTAGAGATTTAGTTGCTTTCAATAAGGCCATGCTTGGGAAACAAGCATGGCGTTTACTACAACAACCTTCCTCTCTATGGAGCACACTGTTTAAAGGCCTATATTTCCCGTCCAAGGATTTTCTTAAGGCGGATAGAGGATCCCGACCCTCCTAGGGTTGGCAAAGCCTGTTGGCAGGAAGGGCAGCAATCTTACCTAACATCCAATGGTCGGTCGACAACGGCACTCAGATTTGAATCCGGGAAGACAAGTGGTTATCAAGTGGGGTACTAGGCGGTATGGCTGAACGTGAGGAACCTATCTTTGTCGCTGATCTACTGGACCACAATACAAATAACTGGAATGTTCCTATGCTGCGGCAATTCTACAATGCATCCACGGTTCATGAAATATTGAAAATCCCAGTTAGACCAAACTTTGCCTCAGATCGCATAGTCTGGACAACCACCGCCCAAGGTGAGTACAAAGTGAAAAGTGGTTATCTGTCTATCAAGAATACAGCACCAACCACGCCCACTAATCAGGCCTCATCATCTTATCAAGCACCTTCAATCCTATGGAAAACAATCTGGCAACTTCAACTCGCCCCTAAGGTAAGAATTTTTCTATGGTCTATCTACAACAACGCTTTGCCAACTAAACACAACCTCTTTTGGAGACGTATTAGTCTTGACCCGATTTGTGTACTTTGCCGAGACCAGCAACCTGAGACCATTGAACATCTACTTCTTCTATGCCCATGGACTCACAGAATCTGGGCGCACCCTAGTATATGTGTCGCGACCTAATTTTTTAGGGTGAATCACCTAAAACTAGGTTAATGGATTACTAAGTTCGAAGACTTGGCGCGGACTCTCCCAAGTCCTACCAATCGCGATTAAGAAATTAACCCATTTAACATGCAATTATACTCAAGTTGGAGCCGCCACTAACCAATTAGGGTTGATTAGAAACCCAAATAAAGTATGGGAGAATACTTTCTTTTTGCGAACGAGAGATTCAAAGCCCGGGGACATGGTTATGCTAGATTAGTCTAACGCCCTTTCAGTACCTTTTATTTCAAAAATATTTTTCTAGGCAGTATTGATCAATTTTAACCTAAGTCACTAACATGCAAATGGTGGTCATGCAGGTGCACAATCAATGAAATAACATTTAATAAACCGAAATGCTAGATTCATAAGAAATTATAAACTATAACTTTATTAAGGTTCAATCTCTAAAAAAAACATTTACAAAAACTATTAATAAAAATGCAGGCCCTAAACATGATTTTCTAAATGACATGATATCTAATTAAATGCATGATATCTAATTAGATGCAATCTTAATTTATTTTTTATATGCATGACTTTTACTTTAATGATATGTGAGATGCAATTTATATGGAATAATTTAAATTGTCACTGTTGACACTTAAATTTTTGCCCAAAAATCATTTCCAAAAAAATGGGAATTTGTTTTTCCACAAAAATATTTCAAATTAAATTCTTGCATATAGATTATCTAGGCATTTAGTATAGTGTTTTAAATGAAATATGGTTTTCCTTCAAAAAATTAAATTAAATTAAATATATAAAAAAAAGATTAAAAAAAAGATAAAAAAAAAAGAGAAAAAAAGTTGGGGCCAATGATCTAAATATGACAAGCCAAGCCCGGGAGGTCAGATTGGAATTAAAATGGCAAATTGGAGCCAAAATGCAATTTTCAAAAGTTGAGGGTCCAATTCGCAAATTTTGCAAAATTTTGCCCGAACCCTTAAATCATCATCTTGGTCACCAATTAAGTTGAAATTGAACTTGGGCCAACTCGAATCAATCAAATCGGGCCAAAAAGACCAAGTTTGTGTTGAATTTGGTATTTTCGGATAAGAAATGGCCAATTTTGAGGGACTTTCTTGCAAAATTGGGTAGGTAAAATTGCGAAATCTGGTCAAGATCTTAAACTACTATGAATGATCTTGCTAATTGATCAAAATTCGCAGCCAAATTGATGGATTAAAGCACCTAAACCAGCTGACAAACCTCAGTCCACAAGTTGGTCTGATTTCGGAGTTGCTGAGTAAGCAACTTGGTGGCCCCACCATATCCTCCTCAGCCGCCCATCCAGCTTGATCTTTGCACGTGATTGAAGAAAATAATGAGTAGTGCCAGTGGACAGAAATCGGCCAGGGATAAGCTGCTGAATGCATGGGAAAGTCACAGCAAAACCCGCACACTCAACAGCTGCAAAATTTCAAAATTTTGGCTAAGTCATAAAGTTGGTAGACTGCTCAGTTGGTGGGCTTAGCAGATGGACAAAAAGCGGACCAAGGGATTGATGATTTTGGTGGATAACATCTACGAAGCAAGCTCTTTCAGGTCATGAGAGAGAGGAGACGAGAGGGAGAGGAGAGAGCTCACGGTCGTCCCCCAAAGAGGCCCTCAGAAGCACCTTCAGAAAAGCAAACCCAGAAATTCCGGACCGACCTTGAGAGAGAAAAGTGCAATTTTCACAAACTTTCAGCCCAAATTAGCCAAAACCTTCAACTAGAGAGTGAAACTTCACTCAAATATCTTTCCAACCATAGGTCGCATGTCCCAAATAGAGATCGGGAAGGCCTCCTAAAGCCCCCCGGAAAACTACCCTCCTGGCGGGTCAAAGAAAGTCTGAATTTTTCTTAGTGTTGAGCCCTATTGGTCACGAGTGAGAGAAAGCGAGTATTTTTGAGAAATTTGAGAGACAAATGAGGAAACAAATTAGTGCAAAACCAAAGTAGAATACATATAGCTTTGTTTGGTGTTTATTTTTCCAACAAAAAAAGTCATGGAGTCTAATTTTGGAGGTTAATGAAAACCTTCATTATCAGTTCTTTCTTTGCAGATCTGGTTTTCCAGTTGAAGAAGCCAACTTCCACGTGCCTCCCGAGGATAAGTTCTCCATTTCCTTGGCCAAGAACCACTTGAAAGGGAAACTAGGAAGCAAGGTAAGCATCCTAGATGTATTTTGGTTTAATTTTGAACATGTTTTGATCACGAAAATCAAGAGGAAAACTAGTCTGGAGGGCTGATTTTCGAGGTGGAAATTTTTCTAAGTGTTGGAATCTCTTCAAGAGTTTTACATGTGTGCTTCTTGGAGAGGTCGTTTTTGATGTGTTCGGTTGATCATTCTCTGTGATGTTTGTTTCCTTTGAAAGCTCATGTTACCTACTTTCACTCGGACCAAGTAGTGTTTTCCGTAGATCTTGCATGTGATGAGTGTCGGGGCTTGAATATGGGCATATAACCTGTTTGCTTGACTTGGGTTCAAACCTAAATTTGCAAAATCAGCTCAAACCTGAGGACGATTTTAGCTTGGTTCTAGTGTGTTTTAAGCTATGATTTCTATCTAATCTTGTTCTTTATATGTGGTAGTATAATCTTGATACTTTATTTTCACATAAGTTTGCTCATGCGTCGAGATTGAAGGCCGCAAACAATGCTCGAGGAAGCTATTTGGGCTAGTTTGAGGCATGCCAAGTGTTCGACAAAATGTGCAAACCAAGTTTCGATCTTCAAACGATCGATTTGAGCTCGGTTCTTATTGTTCATGTACTGGGCAGTGTCATATTAGTGTAAATCGGCATATATCGGTTTAGGGAATTAATTTTAAATAAAAAAATAAAAAAATATGAAAAATATGAAAATTTCAAAAATATAAAAAAATGTTAGATAGTATCAAATTAGGGAAAAAATGACATCTAGGAAATTTTCCTAATTTTTAAAGGTCATTTTCTTAATTTAATGATATTTTGGTATTTTATAACCATTTTTGTAAATAATCTATTTTTGCTTAGATTAAAATTATTTGGAGTAATTTCATGCATATTTAAATTCTCATTTTGCTCACGGGGGTCCTGTCCCGGGGCGTGATAACAAGGCCATGTAATATTGTTTGCCCGACTTGTATCGGGTTTTCCTTTTCTGCATTTATTTTCAAGTTATTTCAATTTCTTGGATGTTTACTTATGCACTGCTTTTCATTAATTTGAGTGTAAATTTCTCTTCTAAATTATGCTAGGATTAGTCTAGACATTAAGGAAAACAAACTTACAAAAACATTTGCATTGACGCTTAGCGGTTTTATAAGGATTATAATTGGTAATTAAGATTGTGTGGCCATTTGGATGAACAACCTTTCAAGTTAGTGGTACCGCAAGGGCGCTAATAGAAACATTAGCGTAAACAAGTCCCCGTTCCTAGAAATCTCTGGTTGCGTAGGAATCGAGACAACACTCCCGCGTCTTGATTGGTTTCTAGCCGACCCCAATAGGCTAGTGGCGACTCCTAGAAGTACATAGGTTGTTAAGAACTAAAATTCAAAATCTAACGTCGCGCGAGGTATGGGCTTGGGAGAGCCCGCGCCTAATTTAGGGCCGTTGGTCCGCCTCTTTAGGCAAATACCCCTAAACCATTCTTTCTTTTCCCCCGAAAGAAAAAAAGAGGTCGTGACAGTTTGGCGACTCGACTGGGGACTTGGTTGCAAACCTTAGAGGACTTAGGCCATAATAACTTGATTGGTTGTTCACTAACATGGTCTTCATTTGATAGCGCGTGTCAAAGTCGCGTGGAAAATAAGGTTAGTCCGCTAACAATGTGTTAAATGTTTTTGTAGGTTTGGAGTAATAAGGGGTGGAGTGTCTGTTGACCCATTTCTTTTGCAGAGAGGTGTAGGAATGTATGTCTATATGGATGAAATTGAAGTGTTGTTTGGATATCAATTGTTGTGCGTGCCTTCATGCTTGCACTACACATTTACACACACAACCCGCGATCTAAAACCCCGATCGCACTAGGAAGCCCATAGGAGGTGCCAAAAGATGGAATCCGTGCGGGGAATGACCCATGGTTATCCACTTTTGGTCCCGCTCATTATTATTAATGATAAAGAGAACTGTCCGACGCAAGTGCGGAGTGGGGAAAACTCTTTTGATCTAATCAAAATGGGGACCTTAAGCCTTTAGAATTCCACCTTTATGCGTCAAACCTCACAAGTTTACATCCGCATGTCTATGTGATTGAAAAAAAAAAGTCTCTTCACCCACTGTAAGTACGATTTCTCCATCTACTTGCTCACTTCGGATTGAAATTTTCATTTTTTGAGATTGACGGAAATCAATGGAATGCCCTTGAAAATATAGGCTTGCCACTCTTGATAAACAAACATTTCAAATGCATCTGATCTGGCCTAGATTAGAACATATGTTTTTGTTTAAATTTTCAATTACAAACTCAAAATCACATTTTTTATAGAAATTCTTCCAAGTCAAGATTACATTTTGGGGCATAGAATTAAAATCAAATTTTCAAGAAAATTCTTGATCGCATTTTGAAATTCAAATCACATTTTGTGTATTGATTTCTCAAAATAAAAATCACCTCACCTTTGCATGAGTGAAATTACAAATTAATCTTTCAAAATCAATGCCCCATTTGTGTATGAAACTTTTGGAACAAAATGGGCATTCAATTGATAGCCGTGGATTGATCTTTTAATGAAATCTCCTCTTACTAATAAAATCTTGATGAAATACCAAGTTCTTCTAAGTGGATAGTATGAAGAAGGTATTGTCGCCTTGATTTCATTGTAAGAGGCGGCTTTATTGAAAGATCAATTTTTCATTTATGTACTGACATTTTCTTCCTTTCGCAGGTCATGCGTGACAACTATTCCTTGAACTCTTTTTGCTTGACCATGCCAAAAGTGGACTTTAAAGCTAGGACGAGAATGGTTGATCCGCAGAACGATGCTTTAAGGGGGCAAACTGACGGTTTTGTTCAAGATTAACATTTACTTCCTCTGGAAAGACAAAAAAATAATAAGCAACTGCAATCCCTACACTTCCAATGGTTTCTTGGCATCCAATCCTGTATGGAGATGATTATTGGGGGTCTGCAAGACAACACTTCAAGATATAGATGCACACAAACAAGAATCGGTCATCAAATGTTGCCCTCGAATAAAAAGTGGTAATCGTTTCAAGTTAAATTCAATTTATTTTAGGAATGACTTGTCCTTGTACTTTGTGTAGATTTTAGTGAGGCAAATTACTGGCAAGCAACGAGATTACATTGGAAAGACAGCTTGGTCCAGAATCACACAATCTCTAAAAGAAAAGGGTGTGTTCGTTCCAAAAGTCAAAACAACTCATTTATAAACTAACATAGCCACTCATGCTTACAGATTGTGAAGTGGGAAATGCATTGACGCACAAAAAATGGCGAAAGATCACCTAGCCTAAAAGGGGAAATTTTTGGGGTAGATGGCCACAAAATGGATCGGGTGCACGCAATGCCTGAGTCACCCGACTTCTAAAAAGGGATAGATTCAAATGGAATAAACATTTGTCAAATGAATTACTGTCAATCATGAGAGCAAATCCCTCCCCATAGCCAAGGAAATAGGATGGAACGCGGTCATCAAATATGCCGTAAAAGGGAGTATACCGTTCCTAAAATGAATTATATCGAGTATGAAAATAACATATTCGTCTCTTTTTCCTTGTAGTTGATGAATGGGGAAAATCACTTAAAATAGAGTAACTCTCACCCATGAGCAAGATGAAACAAAGTCAATTGATTCAGCACAAAAGGGGAGTATCGTCCCTAAATTAGTCCAATTCAATTTTGGAATATAAGTAACCTGCCCCATCTCTTGTAGGAAAAGGTGTACATTGACCGCTGGAGCAACACCTTATACCAAGAAGGCATGCTAAGGTCCAACCATCCATTTTGATGGAATAAATGGAGTAAAACATATAAGGAGCAATGCTTTCACATGTCGAAACAAGGAGTACCCCTCTCCTTTCATCTTTGACACCCACTTAGAATGAGTGAATTCTATAATATCTAAATGGCCCATTTGCAAGATATTCGAGGAAATGTTAACACCTGAGGAGCAAATGCACATGAAGAGGAAACACAAGACATTTAAAGTCAGATGCAGGAGAAGGGTAATTCGGTATCGTTTCGAAAATGCCCCTCTCTAACTTCATTTTTGATGTAGTTCCCTTGTTTGACAGGAAGCGTCGGTATTCGAGGAACAAACTCGAGAAATTGATTTAAGCATAATCTATATGGACCAAGCAAGCATATGGAGGTAACACATGTCAAATTCACCTAACTTGGTGGAGTTCAAGAGCCAGTTCAATTAAATAAAAAAGGAAGCACCCCATGGACACTACCGGCGCTTCGGCCTGGTGGTATAGGGAATGAATGAACGGGTCCGAGAGGTACGGGGTTCGATCCCCAGAAACGGCAACAAGGTTGCCATGTAAAAAAATAAAAATATAAAAAACTTTTTGCATCTCTTACTTTTGCAAAATGAGGAAAATGCTTGAACTAATGAGACCAAAGACTTGAGAATCTCTTCAAGTCTTAAAACAATAGGTTCATGCTGCTGTTTGCCGCCAAATGGTGAAACTGACCAAGGGTAATGTTGTATTGTCTCCAGTTTTACGATCCCTGAGGATTCATATACTAACACATTCCCTTTTGTTCTTTGTAGGGTCGCCTGACTACTAAGGCACAGGTAAGTACCCTTCTTCTCAAAATCAAGTGGAAAATAAATGGAGAATTTCCATCGCAAAAAAAGAACATTTAGTGTTTTTCTAGAAACAAGCGCAAAAAATGGAAATTGAAGAAACAAGTTTTCCATAAGGTTTGCAAAAATCTTTTTTACCTTTAAATTGTCCATCCACTCGATGGATCACTCATTTGGAATCAAAGTTCTCTATGGAGATTAATCCACTCAGATGATCTCAACAAAAATGAAAGGCGATGTTGCTTATGCCAAGCGAGAAACACTTAGGATGAGGAAAGGCAACCCATTTCCAAACATGTCCTTTAAGCACTCTGAGATTCGAGTGAAAAAGAAAACCCGTGTTGTTTAGGGTCAATGAATTCATTCGCAAGCGGTACATAGATCAAGATGATGAGAGGCATTTATTTCATCTATCATGCACACCACAGGTGACAATAGTTAGCCCATTTGAGCCTTTTGATGTGAAGATTTTCTACAAAATACCCCTGTCAAGAACCACCCCACGATGGGGCAATTATGGAGGTTTGGGTTGATATTATATGGAGAGGAAAGATGAGAAAGGTTTCTTTGCTCTCACTTGCATAAATCTTTTTGTGGTAACTTCAGGTGAATTCTTATGGAAGCTCGAAGCATCCTAAGGTGAAGAAGAGCATTCTTTTCTCTATCCAAACACCTATACCCATTGCTCAAACCATATTGAGCCTAACTATTCATTTCTAAAACCTGAGTGGTGATTATCTACCCACATTGGGGGCAGGGCACATGATTTACCAATGCAATTGGTGTTTATATGAGAATATGAAAAGCATCTCGAAAGTCTTAAGAGCTCAAAAAGAGAAAAAGAGAAAAAGTCAAGTGAAAATTAAGGGGCATGAAAAAGCAGTGTGCCTGGTAAAAGCAAGGCCAATGCCCGAAAAAAAAAAAGAAGGAGAGAGAGTGGAAGAAAAACAATTGCATCAAGAGGAATATCTCTGTGAAAACAAAAATGGCAACAAAAAATGCTTGCATTGAAAAGAAAATCATTGCAAATGCAAAAGCCATTATGTTAAGATGATTAGTCAAAGGACTTTCAAGACAATTTGAATTTTAAAAGTCAAGTGCTTAAAAAAAGAAAAAAAGAAAAAAAGAAAAGGGGATGATATGATAATGATGCCATGATAATCACCAACTCTCAAATCCCCCATCGACAAAAAGATCTAAGCCTTTTGAGCTAAGCCTTTTGAGCCTTTCACCGAACCAACATTACAACCTATTCCCAAAGTCTCTTCAGATTGGGATAATTCGAGTGGAAATTAGGATTTCTAAAGAAGATGCCGCTTGAAGAAGTGAGGGCAAGGTTGTCTTATCTCATCTTAAGGTTTCTTGACTTGTAAACCCGGCGAAGATGTTGATTAGTGATTAATTCATTTCATAGCCAATGATGCTTATCCATTGCTAAAACCATGACCAAACTTGCACTACGGTCCTTCTAAAAGACCTCTTAGATTGGTCAATGTGTACTTATTACGAATGATTCAAAGCCTTGCACACTGGAAGAGTGAGATTGAGTGATTAGTTTATTTCCCACATGAATAGATGGGATCAAACAGCCCTTTTCTTGAGAATATGCAAGAATCCCTTTCTGACTAGGTGTCCTCGCTCGGCATGCTTAATAGACCTTTCTCATAAGTCAAGGTCATTTCAACAAGGATTTTTCTCCCAAGAGAATTTGACGATTAATGATATCATTCGAGCGTGATGACAGTTTTGTGAGTTTGTCAAGCGATCGGAATTAGCTTGATTTATTTATGCAATCATTGCTTTCCCATTACCGACACACTTTTGATATTGTTTTGATGACATGTGTTGAAATCGATCTCATCTAATATGCTTTCGCTACTAGAATATTTATTATAATGAATACTATTTGATGTGCAGTATCCATTTCAGAATATTCTCGAATGATAGGTTCCTCCGGTAAAACCACACAATTTCAAAGGATTCATGGGTTAGCCTTAAACCATGCATTTTCAAAAGGTTCTTGGTTATCCTTAAACCTTGCAATTTCAAAGGGTTCATGGGTTAGCCTTAAACCATGCATTTTCAAAAGGTTCTCGGTTATCCTTAAACCTTGCAATTCAAAGGGTTCATGGGTTAGCCTTAAACCATGCATTTTCAAAAGGTTCTCGGTTATCCTTAAACCTTGCAATTCTAAAGGTTCATGGGTTAGCCTTAAACCATGCATTTTCAAAAGGTTATTGGTTATCCTTAAACCTTGCAATTTCAAAGGGTTCATGGGTTAGCCTTAAACCATGCATTTTCAAAAGGTTCTCGGTTATCCTTAAACCTTGCAATTCAAAGGGTTCATGGGTTAGCCTTAAACCATGCATTTTCAAAAGGTTCTCGGTTATCCTTAAACCTTGCAATTCTAAAGGTTCATGGGTTAGACTTAAACCATGCATTTTCAAAAGGTTCTTGGTTATCCTTAAACCTTGCAATTTCAAAGGGTTTATGAGTTAGCCTTAAACCATATATTTTCAAAAGGTTCTTGGTTATCCTTAAACCTTGCAATTCTAAAGGGTTCATGGGTTAGCCTTAAACCATGTATTTTCAAGATGCCATTTCAAAGGGTTCATGGGTTAGCCTTAAACCATGCATTTTCAACAGGTTCTTGGTCATCCTTAAACTTTGCAATTTCAAAGGGTTCATGGGTTAGCCTTAAACCATGCATTTTCAAAAGGTTCTTGGTCATCCTTAAACCTTGCAATTTCAAATGGTTCATGGGTTAGCCTTAAACCATGCATTTTCAAAAGGTTATTGGTTATCCTTAAACCTTGCAATTTCAAAGGGTTCATGGGTTAGCCTTAAACCATGTATTTTCAAGAAGTTCTTGATCATCCTCAAACCATACACTTTACGGTTAGTGGGACTGCCTTAAACCACACGGTTAGTGGGACTGCCTTAAACCACACGGTTAGTGGGACTGCCTTAAACCACAAGGTTCGTGGGACTGCCTTAAACCACACGGTTCGTGGGACTGCCTTAAACCACAAGGTTAGTGGGACTGCCTTAAACCACACGATTAGTGGGACTGCCTTAAACCACAACGTTTGTGGGACTACCTTAAACCACACGGTTAGTGAGACTGCCTTAAACCACAAGGTTAGTGGGACTGCCTTAAACCACAAGGTTCGTGGGACTGCCTTAAACCACAAGGTTCGTGGGTATATCCTTAAACCACACTTTTCAAAGTATTCATAGGTACATCCCTAAACTACGCTCTTTACATTAAGCTTACTTGCATTTTCATTTTACTATTAAAAAAAAAACAAAACAAAACAAAAAAACAAAAAACAAAAAAATTAGGTGTCACCTTATCTTTGAAAGAAATCTCTTTGAGCTTCATTCCAAAGAGGGGCAGCCGTTGACACTTAAATTTTTGCCCAAAAATCATTTCCAAAAAAATGGGAATTTGTTTTTCCACAAAAATATTTCAAATTAAATTCTTGCATATAGATTATCTAGGCATTTAGTATAGTGTTTTAAATGGAATATGGTTTTCCTTCAAAAAATTAAATTAAATTAAATATATAAAAAAAAGATAAAAAAAAGATAAAAAAAAAAGAGAAAAAAAGTTGGGGCCAATAATCTAAATGTGACTAGCCAAGCCCGGGAGGTCAGATTGGAATTAAAATGGCAAATTGGAGCCAAAATGCAATTTTCAAAAGTTGAGGGTCTAATTCGCAAATTTTGCAAAATTTTGCCCGAACCTTTAAATCATCATCTTGGTCACCATTTAAGTTGAAATTGAACTTGGGCCAACTCGAATCAATCAAATCGGGCCAAAAAGACCAAGTTTGTGTTGAATTTGGTATTTTCGGATAAGAAATGACCAATTTTGAGGGACTTTCTTGCAAAATTGGGTGGGTAAAATTGCGAAATCTAGTCAAGATCTTAAACTACTATGCATGATCTCGCTAATTGATCAAAATTCGCAGCCAAATTGATGGATTAAAGCACCTAAACCAGCTGACAAACCTCAGTCCACAAGTTGGTCTGATTTCGGAGTTGCTGAGTAAGCAACTTGGTGGCCCCACCATATCCTCCTCAGCCGCCCATCCAGCCTGATCTTTGCATGTGATTGAAGAAAATAATGAGTAGTGCCAGTGGATGGAAATCGGCCAGGGATAAGCTGCTGAATGCACGAGAAAGTCGCAGCAAAACCCGCACACTCAACAGCTGCAAAATTTCAAAATTTTGGCTAAGTAAGAAAGTTGGTAGACTGCTCAGTTGGTGGGCTTAGAAGGTGGACAAAAAGCCGACCAAGGGATTGATGATTTCGGTGGATAACATCTACGAAGCAGGCTCTTTCAGGTCATGAGAGAGAGGAGACGAGAGGGAGAGGAGAGAGCTCACGGTCGTCCCCCAAAGAGGCCCTCAGAAGCAACTTCAGAAAAGCAAACCCAGAAATTCCAGACCGACCTTGAGAGAGAAAAGTGCAATTATCACAAACTTGCCGCCCAAATTAGCCAAAACCTTCAACTAGAGAGTGAAACTTCACTCAAATATCTTTCCAACCATAGGTCGTATGTCCCAAATGGAGATCGGCAAGGCCTCCTAAAGCCCCCCAAAAAACTACCCTCCTGGCGGGTCAAAGAAAGTCTGAATTTTTCTAAGTGTTGAGCCCTATTGGTCACGAGTGAGAGAAAGCGAGTATTTTTGAGAAATTTGAGAGACAAATGAGGAAACAAATTAGTTCAAAACCAAAGTAGAATACATATAGTTTTGTTTGGTGTTTATTTTTCCAACAAAAAAAGTCATGGAGTCTAATTTTGGAGGTTAATGAAAACCTTCGTTATCAGTTCTTTCTTTGCAGATCTGGTTTTCCAGTTGAAGAAGCCAACTTCCACGTGCCTCCCGAGGATAAGTTCTCCATTTCCTCGGCCAAGAACCACTTGAAAGGGAAACTAGGAAGCAAGGTAAGCATCCTAGATGTATTTTGGTTTAATTTTGAACATGTTTTGATCACGAAAATCAAGAGGAAAACTAGTCCGGAGGGCTGATTTTCGAGGTGGAAATTTTTCTAAGTGTTGGAATCTCTTCAAGAGTTTTACATGTGTGCTTCTTGGAGAGGTCGTTTTTGATGTGTTCGGTTGATCATTCTCTGTGATGTTTGTTTCCTTTGAAAGCTCATGTTACCTACTTTCACTCGGACCAAGTAGTGTTTTCCGTAGATCTTGCATGTGATGAGTGTCGGGGCTTGAATATGGGCATATAACCTGTTTGCTTGACTTGGGTTCAAACCTAAATTTGCAAAATCAGCTCAAACCTGAGGACGATTTTAGCTTGGTTCTAGTGTGTTTTAAGCTATGATTTCTATCTAATCTTGTTCTTTGTATGTGGTAGTATAATCTTGATACTTTATTTTCACATAAGTTTGCTCATGCGTCGAGATTGAAGGCCGCAAACAATGCTTGAGGAAGCTATTTGGGCTAGTTTGAGGCATGCCAAGTGTTCGACAAAATGTGCAAACCAAGTTTCGATCTTCAAACGATCGATTTGAGCTCGGTTCTTATTATTCATGTATTGGGCAGTGTCATATTAGTGTAAATCGGCATATATCGGTTTAGGGAATTCATTTTAAATAAAAAAATAAAAAATATGAAAAATATGAAAATTTCAAAAATATCAAAAAATGTTAGATAGTATCAATTAGGGCAAAAATGACATCTAGGAAATTTTCCTAATTTTTAAAGGTCATTTTCTTAATTTAATGATATTTTGGTATTTTATAACCATTTTTGTAAATAATCTATTTTTGCTTAGATTAAAATTATTTGGAGTAATTTCATGCATCTAGAGTAATTTCATGCATATTTAAATTCTCATTTTGCTCACGGGGGTCCTGTCCCGGGGCGTGATAACAAGGCCATGTAATATTGTTTGCCCGACTTGTATCGGGTTTTCCTTTTCTTCATTTATTTTCAAGTTATTTCAATTTCTTGGATGTTTACTTATGCACTGCTTTTCATTAATTTGAGTGTAAATTTCTCTTCTAAATTATGCTAGGATTAGTCTAGACATTAAGGAAAACAAACTTACAAAAACATTTGCATTGACGCTTAGCGGTTTTATACGGATTATAATTGGTAATTAAGATTGTGTGGCCATTTGGATGAACAACCTTTCAAGTTAGTGGTACCGCAAGGGCGCTAATAGAATCATTAGCGTAAACAAGTCCCCGTTCCTAGAAATCTCTAGTTCCGTAGGAATCGAGACAACACTCCCGCGTCTTGATTGGTTTCTAGCCGACCCCAATAGGCTAGTGGCGACTCCTAGAAGTACATAGGTTGTTAAGAACTAAAATTCAAAATCCAACGTCGCGCGAGGTATGGGCTTGGGAGAGCCCGTGCCTAATTTAGGGCCGTTGGTCCGCCTCTTTAGGCAAATACCCCTAAACCATTCTTTCTTTTCCCCCGGAAGAAAAAAAGAGGTCATCACAGTCACTATATGTATGCAATCTCATTTATATAATCCTAAATATGCATATACTACATGACATGGGATGCTTGACATAACAATTCTATATGCATGTTCTTTTTGTGATTTTTTAAGGATTATTTTTTTACTAATCATTAAAAATGTATGCAACCTACACTAAACATTGATGATATGAAATGGGATTAATTATGAACTAACCTATTAATTAACCAAATAAATGACCTTTTGTATTTTATTTTTTCTTAAAAATGTTAATTATATGCAATTAAAAATTACAGGATGGGATTACTAAACATAATAATATGATGCAATCCTAATCTACTAATGTGCAAACTCTAATTAAGTGTGCCTACTATGCAAATTAGTTAATATGCACCTAGTATTTTTGTATATATTTTTTTATTGAAATTTGAAACTAATAAACAAACCTAATTAATCTATCCAAAATGAAATAATTTTCTAATTCATTTTTGGGATTAATTTGATTTAAACCCCATTTTTTCTTAGAAAACTATTATTTTTTATTAAACTATCATTTTTTTATATTATGAAAACATGCAAACTTTTCCTAAATAATTTTTTTTAAAAGGTTTGTTTAAATTCAATCCTAACTAAAAAAAAAAAAGCTATCTAAGGATGAAATCTTAAAAATAAAATCCTAAAGGTCAAGTTATTAAACATACGTGTCTAATTTAATAAACCTATATGACCTATATGCTCATGCAAGATTTTGATTTTTCACTATTTTTTCAATTTTTTAATGTTTTTTATTAACAAACAAGTAATTATTTTTACATAAAGAAAAAAACTAAGATAAGAGTTAAAAATAATCGAAAAGATAATCCATTTTCTCACGGATTAAATTAACAATTATTTTAACTTTACAATCACAACGAGGAAATCAAAATAATTAAAAATTTGATCCGACGTCTTACGGACCAAATTAAATAATTATTGTGATTTAACAAATGAAATTCTACAAAAACCATAAATTAGTATAATTAAAAAAATGATCCGACGTCTCTCGAATCAAATCTCAAATCAAATTAATAACTATAATAATTTTAGGTAAAATCTACGGATAATGCCTATAGAAATTACAAATATTTACACAATATTTAAATAACTAAACTAAATATGTTATCAAATGAAATAAACAGGAAAATAATATAGAAGATAAACAAATAATGAAATAAACTAAACTCCAAAAATGAAAAGTAAAAAAAAAAACTACCTAGGGGCTAAAACCGAAGGGCAGCGTCGGGTGATCGTCGGAGGGGGAGGGGGGCAGCAAATGGTGTCCGGTGCAGGGTTGCCGTTCGAAACAGGGGCTGTTCGTCGGAGCTCCGGCAAGGTTCGGGTGATAACGGACCTACAACCAAAAAGAGGAAAG
Source organism: Eucalyptus regnans (assembly GCA_037349125.1). Lineage (NCBI taxonomy): Eukaryota > Viridiplantae > Streptophyta > Magnoliopsida > Myrtales > Myrtaceae > Eucalyptus > Eucalyptus regnans. Next base: position 17,253,732 of record CM074669.1, on the reverse strand, counting down.
CAACAAGTGGGTCGTGCGCACGGCATCAACGTCGAGTGAGGGGCCGTCTGGCTACTAAGATTGATTCGGGTTGTTGGGCATCGAATTGGAGGGGGCAACGGCGTCGGGCTGCTTGAAGTTCGCTGGGAGGAACGCAGTAGTGGCGCGGGGGCAGCAGCGTCTGTCACTAGTCTTCGGCTTCGAACAATAGGCATCGCGGTGATTTGAATGGCACTCCGGCATGGCGGCAGGCGAGCAAAGAGCTTGGGCTTCGTCTGCGGTGAGATCGAGCGTCATTGGCGCTCGAATGAGATCGCGGCAAGGGGTCCACACAGGTGTGGCGTCGCTTCGGGCAGGGGAAACGGTGAGGGCACTGAGTGGTGGGCAGAGGCAAGTGACAGGTGGGTCGTGCCTATCGGTGTCCAGGGATGGTGGCACAGAGGCGGTTGTTGTGGCGGCGATCGACGGATCACAGAGGCACGGCGTCCAGCAGAGGTGGCGTTGGCGCGGAAGCACAGCGGGGACGTCGGAGGCGGAGAATTGACGGCTCGGGCAGCAGACAGAAGCGTGGTGACGCGGTGACCAGTGGGGGGCTGGCGGCGCCGCACGGTGAGGCGAAGCGGCGAGGAGGCTGCCGGCGTTGGCTCGCAGAAATACCGGTGCAAACGGCGGGGGACTGATGAGGAAGAAGAACAGTGTTTCTTCTTCCTTTTTTTTCCTTTCTTTTCACCTCAGTTGGCAACACGTCTTTTCTGCTTTTGTTGACTTCTTTTCCTCTGCACCTTGTCAGATGAGAAAGGAGAAGCTGCGAGGGTTTCCTTTCTTCTTCTTTTTTTTTTTTTTTTATTTCGGAAAAACCAACAAAGCAAAAGCTCCCCCTACACTTTTCTATTTCTTCCCTTCCATGAAAAATCAAGAGAAGCCCCCTTGTTCCGAAACCTCACTTTCTTTATAGAGAGGGAAGACTCGAAGTTGTTGAAGATCTGGCGATATCCACTCAACTCCTTCAACAACAAAGTGGCTCCAAAAATCTCACGGCTGTTGAACTTTTGAATTCAAAATTTCTTTTCTTTTTCAAAATTTCCCTCTAATCAAAGATTATCTTCTATTTTAATTTTCTAAATTCAAATTAGGTGTCAAAAGCCGCCCCTCTTTGAAGGGAAGCTCGTAGAGGTTTCCTTCAAAGATAAATGACACCTAATTTTAAACTATGCAAAATGAATATGCAAATGTTAACTAACAATGAATTTTATTTTATTTTATTTTAAGAAATGGACTCAAATAAATTTAACCCCTAAAGAATGCCATGTAAATGCAATGATTTGGTCAGGAACATAGACTCAATGTGTCTATGCCCAATGCGAGTGCAAAGAAGAACACGTACATGTCGTATTTGTCTAGGGATTTAGGTGTGAAATGATTCCTAACAATCATCTTGAACTCCCTTCAAATAATTGAAAGGCTCAAAGTCTTTAGGGATCTGGAATTCTCATCAGATTCTAAGTACCTTGAAATTGCATCAAGTACTTGAAATTTCAAAAATCCGATTCTTATGTCAGACATTTGAAAAATTTACTAACCATCTGGAAATCACATCAGATGTTTGGAAAGACAAACACTTGGAAATCACATCAAGCGTTTAAAGGTTCAAATATCTTGAATTCACACTAGACATATGAAAACATTTTATAAATAGGTACTTGGAATTCTCATCAAGTATAAAGATGACTGAACAAACTCAGGGTTTCAAAAACAATTTTTTTTGTCTTTGAGGAAAAATTCAATGAAGGTCCATGCATGATGGCTTTATCAAGCTTCCACTGGAAAAATTATCACCAGAACAATTTTTAGTTATGGCATGAATCTCTTGGACATGCTAAATGAGACACTTTTGGTGTGAAAAGGCTTTTTCACTCGCTCTCATTTAAGAGGGGTTATTTGTCCCGACCATTGATGCGGGAGTATATCACTCAATCTTATCATCATCATGTTGACAAGAGTTCGAATTTTCTTGCAAGCAATACGACCTTACCAATCTGAGAGGTCTTTGACAATGATTGTAATGTAGGCTTGGTCAATGGCTTAACAAAGGGACTCTTCGAGTCAAAGCAATTGAAAGAATGATTCTGTAATCATCTCCGGGTTTACAAGTCAAGAACCCTGCAAAATGAGAAAGAAATAATCTTGCTCGCACTTCTTTGAGCAATGCTTAAAACATGTGAATTCCTATGTTAATTCAAGTGCCCTAATTTGAAGAGACTTTGTAAGGGATGTAACATAGGCTGGATTCATGGGTTGAGAAATGAAAGGATCGTTAGGCTCAAAGATGTGTATAAGGGTCAAAGTTGGTGATCATCTTGACATTGCCACCAGTTTTCTTCGCCACGGATTGTCTTCTTGAAAGATTTCTTTATTGACTCAAGAGTTTATCACTCAATGCCAATGATTATTCAACTGGAGATCTTTTCTCGACATTTTTTCTTTGATGATGGGTATCGATCAAGCACACTATTTTTTTTTTTTTTTATGTCCCCCAATTCATCAGTCATTTCTCTCTTCTTTTCACGGGCATTGGCCTTGCTTTTACCAGGCACACTGCTTTTTATGCCCCTTAGTTCTATTTTGATTTCAGTTCTTGCGCACAATGTGTGTGTCAAGTATACTTTAAATGACACTCGAACCTTCCAGAATCATCATCTGTCTCTTGCCTTGCCCCAGCGTGGGGGATGATCATCAACTGGGTTTAAAAGAAATGAAATAGCAGGCTCAAGTGGGCTATGCAAAGGATATAAGTGTGTAGGATAGTAAAAGAAATGCTCTTCGTCATCCTAAGGCACTTAAATTAGCACATGAATTCAATGTAATAGCATGACTTGAAGATTGATGCAAGTGAGAGCAAGAAAATTTCAATTCATTTTCCTCACTTCATGATGTAATTTTATCTCCCAATTGCCCCGATGTGGGGTGATTCTTAACAGGGGTAATTTGAAAAGAATATCCATAAGTGTATGGCTCAAAAGGGTTAAGCAATGGATCACCTGTAGTGTTTGGGATAGAGAAATGAACTGCCTCTTGTCATTTCAGCTGTCGTACTTTTCGCAAGAAAACTCTTCACCTTGAAATACAAAATGTTTCCATACTCAGCTCACAATATATAGACAAGGGACGGTGTAAGGGATTAGGCTTGCCTTTCACACCTCATTTAGCATGCTCAAGTAACTCGACATCTTTCACTGAATTATTCATTTTGATAAATTTCAAGTGGAATTGACGAATTACACAATATCATGTGAAAGCATTCTATAATGATAAATAGGGCATGCTCATAAAGTGAAAACTATTATGTGTCCATGTCTTGCCATTCCTTTGTAAAGGAGCTCATAGAGATTCCTTACAAAAAATAAGACACCATCGTTCACATCCATTCTTTGCCCCTGCAAAAATAAAATATGCAACATTATACACTAGAGATTTGATTTGAGCGAGGAAAAGGTTTTTACGAGCCATTTTATTCATGGATAGTATTTCTTTACAGCATCATAATTTATAGGATTTATGAATTCATGCCCATCCATTTTTGCCAAAATTAAAGCACCTCCAGGAAGCACTTTCTTCACAATGTATGGCCCACTATAATTTGAAGTGAATTTGCCACGAGGATCAAGGTTAATTGGTAGCATCTTGCGTAGCACCAAATCATGGACCTTGAAATGCCTTGGTCGAACCTTCTGATTAAAGGACTTGGCCACCCGCTATTAATAACATTGGACATGACATACGGCCTTCAATCGTTTTTCTTCAATCAAATTGAGTTGGTCATACCTCTGTTGTGCCCATTCAGCTTTTGTTAGCTTTGACTGAGACAATACTCTTAGAGAAGGGATTTCTACTTCAACTGGCAGGACTGCTTCCATGCCGTACACCAGAGAAAAAGGAGTTGCCCCAGTAGAAGTGCGAACTGAAGTCCTATACGCCATTAGAGCGTAAGGAAGCCTCTCATGCCAGTCGCGATAATTATCAACTGTCTTTGCCAGAATCTTCTTGATGTTCTTATTCGCTGCTTCAACCGCACCATTCATCTGAGGGCGATAAGGTGATGAATTCAAATGACGAATTTTGAACTCCTTGAACAAATCATTGATAAGCTTGTTGTTTAGGTTTGTCCCGTTATCTGTGATGATGGCTTCAGGCACGCCATAACGAGCAATAATATCCCATCGCACAAACTTCACGACATTCTTTGCGGTAACAATTGCATAGGATGCTGCCTCTATCCATTTTGTGAAATAATCAATAGCGACCAGGATGAAACGATGACCATTCGAGGCTTTCGCATTAATTGGGCCGATTACATCGATGCCCCACATTGAAAAAGGCCATGACTCTGACAGTTGATGCAGCTCATTTAGAGGAACATTTATCTTGTCTCCATAAATCTGACAACAGTGACAACTTCTGACATGTTGAATGCAATCAGTCTCCAAGGTTAGCCAGAAGTAACCTAGTCTCATAATTTTTTTTGCTAACATGTGGCCGCTCATGTGAGGTCCACACACTCCTTCATGTATTTCTTCCATTAACTAAGTGGCTTCCTTAGCATTGACACATCTAAGTAGGACGGAGTCGAAAGACCGTTTGTATAATGTATCTCCACTAATGAAGAATTTGGAGGCAAGTTTCATGAGATGCTTTCGGTCAGCTGGATTGATACCTTCTGGGAACTCTTGCTTTTGAATATAAGTCATGATGTCATGGTACCATGGTTTTCCATCCGGTTCCTCTATCACTACCATGCAATAAGCTGGCCTTGGCAAAACCTCTATTTTTAAAGGCTCAACCTCTAACCCATCAGTGACCTGTAGCATAGAAGACAACGTCGCAAGTGTGTCTACAAATTGATTATGAGACATTGGCAAGTATTCAAACGAAACTTCCTCGAACTTTTCCATCAGATCTTCTAAATACTCGTGGTATGGGAGCAATTTGGCCTCCTTGGTCTTCCATTCACCTACGGTCTGCATTATGATTAATGTGGAATCCCCGAACACTTTTAACTTGGCTACACCTATCTCAATTGCAGCCTGAAGCCCGAGGATGCAAGCTTCATACTCAGCCACGTTGTTAGTGCATGGGAATACCAATTTTGCAGCCACCGGATGGTGCTGTCCATCTGGGGATATTAGAACTGCTCCAGTACCAGAACCAGACAAGTTTACAGCTCCATCAAAGAACATCTTCCACGAGTCTTCATTTATACTTGTTAGGAAATAATAATAAGGGTAAAATAGTCATAAGAGGGTTACTAGGGTTACTCATATATATATTCTTGTAATCCTTTTTTGATTAAGTGAATACAATACGTAGAATACTCTCTTTCAACATGGTATCAGAGCTAGGTTAAAACTTCAAGAGAGTGATCCCACCACCACCACAGCTCGGCGGCGGAGGCCGTCGCCAGATCCACATCCTCCACCGCCATCGCCGCAGCGTGCTTCTCTTCTAAACAGCGGAGGAGAAACAACACCCACATCGTCGTTCGGCCATCTTCCTCAGATCCAGATTTGTTTACTGGTTTTCTAAGATCTGGATAGAACTACTGCCCAGTGTCAATCCCCGAAGCCTATCCAGCAATATTGGTTTGTGTTCAACCTTCTTTCTTGACGACAGGATTGAAAACCGATTGCACGATTTGGTATTCGCTTGTCTTGTGATCTAGATTCTGTGTTTTTCATATGTCTTGAGGATTTTAGTTTCAGTTCTGCAAGGGTTTCGTTCGGTTCTGTAAGGGTTTCACCCAGGAAAAAAAAAAAATTCGACCCGAATTGCGGGCATCAGAAGTTGTTTTCCAGTATACTTATATGAATTCTCATTGAAGTATATTGCTTCTTGAAGTGCTGGTTGGTATGTGCATAGTAATCTTTCCAATGTTGGATGGTTTCCAGTCATCTTTGAAGTGCTGGTTGGTATGATTTTATGGCCTCTCGGTGAAGTATATTGACTCAGTGGTGGATCGATTGAACCCTTATTTCTGTTTGTTGTTGTGTGGCTGATTGCACAATTGGAGTTAAGTGCTTGATTATTGTGTCATTCTTATTGGGTTCGGTCGATTCTTATGTTCAACCTGTCTAGCTAATTTCGTTCTTGGAGTACAATAGAGTTAATACTGATGGCTTCTACTTCATCTACTGGTTTGACGCATTTTCAATTGACATTTGTCAAGTTGGATGGCACTAACTATCCATCATGGTCTAAAGCTGTACAAGTTTATCTTACTACAACAAGACAGCATGATTATCTTACATCTACACTTCCCTCGGATATGAGTAAAGTAGATGATTGGATTGCTGGAGATGCAATGATCCGTACACTATTATGGAATAGTATGGATCCGAAGATTAGCCTTCACTTCATTCAATGTAATTATGCTAAGGAAGTTTGGGATAAATGTGCTCTACTTTATTCTGGCCAAAATAATATGACACGAGTGTGTGACACATGGGAGGCCCTGTTTGATCTTCAGCGTGGAGATCAGTCTCTATCTGAATATTATGCTCGTTTCACTACACTTTGCCGACAACTAGATGCTTATCTTCCAGCTTCTAATGATCAGAATATATTAGTCAAACGTCAAGAGGATATTTGAGTGATACTATTTCTTAAAGCACTAGGGCCTGAATATTCCTCTCTTCGTCAGCAAATTATGTCTGAAAGCTCCCTTCCTACAGTTGATGAGGTTTTCTCCCGAGCCTTACGTTCAACGCCTACTGACAAGATCTCCACTACAACTTTAGAGACAAGTGCCGTGATCTCTCATGGCTCTAGTGGCCGTGGAGCTCGTGGTCGTGGTTATCGAGGTCATGGACGTGGGTTTATTCAGAGTGGAAGTCGTGGTGGTTGTGATAGAACTCTTGGTAGCCGTGGCTCTCGATATTGTAACCATTGTCGGAGGGTTGGACATACTGAAGCTTACTGCTACATGCTTCATCCAGAGCTTCGACCCACAGTTGCTGCATTTGCTGAAGTCGAAGAATCTTTCTCACCGATTCAATCCAATCCTACTCATGTGTAGGATACAAAAGATTCAGTTACATTGACACGTGTAGAATATGAGGCTTGGATTCGCTCCAAACAGGTGACAGGAACTTCAGCTCCCACTGCAACTCTAGCACATAGCTCAAAAGGTAGTTCATCCTGTTTACTTTCTACAGTGTCAGACTCTTGGGTTATCGATTCCGGAGCTACTCATCATATAGCTGGTAACTCTATATTGTTGTCTTCGTTACATTCCACACCTCTTGGGGGTGTCCAACTTTGTTACATTAGCTGATGGTTCCATTTCCCAAGTTACTGGCACTGGAGATGCCCATTTGAGTTCCTCCCTTTCTTTATCATCCGTCCTTCATCTCAAATCTCCATATAATTTGATTTCCGTTAGTTCATTAACTAAAGAGTTAAATTGTTCTGTAACCTTTTTTGCTTCTGATTGTGTTTTTCAGGATCTGAGGACTGGACAGATGATTGGTGGGGGACATGAATCAAATGGTCTATACTATCTAGACAAGAAGGTGATAGCTGCAGCAGCTATGAAGCACACATCCACTGATGTCTATCGAATGCATTGTCGTGCTGGTCATCCACCGCCAAACATTCTTCGACGATTGTTTCCAGAGTCTGAGTCTGTGAGTACTTTTGAGTGTGAAGCTTGTCAGTTTGGAAAACACCATAGAGTCTCTTTTCCTTCTCGCTTTCAGAGTCGTGTGTCTAGTCCCTTTGAGTTGGTTCATTCAGATATATAGGGTCCGTGCTGTGTTTCTGATACATCTGGTTTCCGGTACTTTGTTACATTTGTGGATGATTTTTCCCGAATGACTTGGTTGTTCCTAATAAAAGATCGTACTGAGATTTTTCATTGCTTTCGTCAATTCTATTTTGAAGTGCTGAATCAATATAATACTTCTGTGAAAACTCTCCGATCCGATAATGCCAAATAGTATCTTGCCATTGCCTCTGGTTTTCAACCTTTTCTTGATTCCCATGGCATTATTCATCAAACTTCTTGTTCATATACACCACAACAAAATGGTGTAGCTGAACGTAAAAATCGTCACCTTCTTGATGTTGCTCGTTGTCTTATGTTTCACATGCATCTTCCGAAAACATTTTGGGGCCATGCTGTTCTTACAGCCTGCTTCTTAATTAATCGGCTTCCAACTTCTGTTCTTCAGGGGGAGACACCTTTCTCCATTTTACATCCAAATCGTCCTCCCTTTGCATTACCTCTACGTGTCTTTGGATGTGTTTGTTTCGTCCATTCTCTGACTCCAGGTCTTGATAAGTTGGCTCCTCGTGCTGCTAAATGTGTCTTTGTTGGGTACTCTCGAACTCAGAAGGGCTATAAATGTTACAATCCTACCAGTCATCGAGTGTTTGTATCAGCAGATGTGACATTTTTTTAGGACCAGCCATACTATAGTACTCAAACAGTCTCTACAGTGTCTCCTGACAATGACAAGTGTGTCTTACCAATTCCTCCACCAATCTCAATTCCTCCAGCATCGTCAACAGGATTTCAGTTTGCTAATCAAACTTACCATAGACGAGGAACAGCTCCCACTACGGAGGTACGACCATCAATTGATTCATCTGATCCCTCATCGGTTGCTGTGCCATCCCCTGATCCTAATCCTGATCAACCCATTGCTACTTGAAAAGGTACACGATCTTGTGTTGGGCGTCCTGTCGATCGTTATACACTTTATTCTGGTTTGTCTGATTGTCTTCGTACTCATCATCCTATTAGCAACTTTCTGTCTTATGATCGTTTATCTCCTACCTTCTCTACTTTTGTCTCGTCCTTGTCCTCTATTTCTGTGCCTAGCAATGTTGCTGAAGCTCTTGCTCATCCTGGTTTGAGACAAGCCATGGAGGATGAAATGAAAGCACTCATTGAGAATCACACTTGGCAACTTACTACCCTTCCTGTGGGAAAGCAACCTGTTGGTTGTCGTTGGGTTTTCACGGTTAAAGTCCACCCTGATGGTACCATAGATTGATTGAAGGCACGGTTGGTCGCTAAAGGATATACTCAAACATATGGTGTTGATTATGATGACACTTTTTCTCTTGTAGCCAAAATTCCATCTGTTCGTGTCTTCATTTCTCTAGCAGCGCATTTTGGATGGTTTCTTCATCAATTAGATATCAAAAATGCGTTCCTACATGGTGATTTGGCTGAAGAGGTGTATATGGAGCAACCACCTGGATTTGTTGCTCAGGGGGAGAATTTGGTATGTCATTTACATACGGCATTATATGGACTCAAGCAATCTCCTCGTGCTTGGTTTGGTAAGTTTAGTGACGCTGTAATCAAGTTTGGATTAAAGCGTTGTCAAGTAGATCATTCAGTCTTCAGTTCTGTCTCCTCAACTGGTTGTATTCTTCTGGTGGTATATGTGGATGATATTATCATTACTGGCAGTGATTCAGATGGTATTCAAAGACTCAAACAATTTCTGCATACACAGTTTAGTACTAAAGATATGGGACGTTTGCGGTATTTCCTAGGTATTGAGGTTGCCTACTCGCATACAGGTATAAATTTAACTCAGAGAAAATATGTTCTTGACATTCTTGATGAGGTTGGACTTGTTGGAGCAAAACCGGTTGATACTCCTATGGAACCCAATGTGAAACTTGATGCAGAAGATGGAGAATTATTACATGACCCAATGAAATATCGGAGAGCAGTTGGTAAGTTGAATTATCTTACCGTCACGAGACCCGATATGTCTTTTGCCGTTAGTGTTGTAAGCCAATTCATGGGTTCTCCTCGGACTACTCACTGGGATGCTGTGCTTCGAATTATCAAATACTTGAAAGGAGCACCAGGTAAAGGACTAATTTTCAAGAATTATGGCCACCTGAATACCACAGGTTTTTCTGATGCAGATTGGGCTGGATGTTCTACTAGTAGAAGATCTACATCGGGTTATTGTGTATTTCTTGGAGGTAATTTAGTTGCCTGGAAGAGTAAGAAACAACATGTGGTTTCTCGGTCAAGTGCAGAAGCGGAATATAGAGCAATGGCACATGTGACTAGTGAATTGCTCTGGTTGAGGATGTTATTGTCAGAAATTGGGATGTCAACATCAGAACCATCGATATTATATTGTGACAATCAATCAGCTATTCATATTGCAAACAATGTTGTCTTCCATGAGCGAACCAAGCACATTGAGGTTTATTGTCACTTTATACGAGAAAAAGTTCAGAAAGGAGAGATCACTCTTCAACATACAAGAACAGAGGATCAGCTTGCAGATATTTTTACCAAGTCTTTACTAGGAAATAGAGTGAATTTTTTATGTAACAAGTTGGGATTGTTTGATATCTACATCCCAACTTGAGGGGGAGTGTTAGGAAATAATAATAAGGGTAAAATAGTCATAAGAGGGTTACTAGGGTTACTCATATATATATTCTTGTAATCCTTTTTTGATTAAGTGAATACAATACGTAGAATACTCTCTTTCAACAATACTCAAGACACGGTCATCAAGGAAACTGTCATTGTCATTAGAGACCCCCGAATTATTGGCCAATAGGTCAACAATCACTCAACCCTTAACCGACTTTTGTGGCATGAATTGTACATCAAATTCAGAAATTAAAATTTGCCATTTGGCCAACTTACCCACCAAAGCTGGTCGATCAAGTAAGTACTTGATGGGGTCGCTCTCAGTACCGAGGAATGTCTGGTAATGCAGTGTGTATTGTCGCAATCTATGCAATACCCACACCAAAGCCGCACAGGTCTTTTCAACATCAGGATACTTCAGCTCTAATACAGTGAACTTCTTGCTTAGGTAATAAATGGCTCGTTCTTTTCTGTCAACGGGACTTTCTTGAACCAACATTGCACTTAGTGACTCACTATGAATAGTGAGGTAGAGAGTTAAAGGATGCCCCGGCGATGGTGGGACAAGCATTGGTGGATTCATCAAGTAACACTTCAACTTGTCGAACGCTTCTTGACATTCATCATCCCAATTGACTCGTGCATTTTTCTTTAGGAGCTTGAAGAATGGCTTGGCGGTTTCAGAAAGTTGGGAAATGAATCGAGCAATGTAATTCAACCTCCCCAAAAGGCTCCGGACTTCTTTCACCATTGACGGAGGTCGCAGCTCACAAATGGTTTAGCTTTAGCTAGGTCGATTTCAATCCCTTTACTGCTCACAATGAATCCGAGTAATTTACCGGATGTTGCTCCAAACACGCACTTAGCGGGATTTAGTCGAAGCTTGAACTCACGGAGTCGATCAAATAGCTTCCTCAAGGTTTCGATGTGGCCTTTTCCAGGTCGAGTCTTTGCAATCATATCATCGACATAGACCTTAATCTCTTGATGCATCATGTCATGAAACAATATTATCATGGCTCGCTGGTAAGTTGCCCTTGCATTTTTGAGTCCGAATGGCATAACTTTATAATGAAAGGTTCCCCACGGGGTAATAAATGCAATCTTCTCCTTGTCTTCCTCCTTCATCCTTATCTGATTGTACCCAGAAAAACCATCCATAAATGAGAATAATTCAAAACCGGCGGTACTATCCACAAGGACGTCTATGTGCGGTAATGGAAAATCATCTTTTGGACTAGCCTTATTCAGATCCCGATAATCAACACAAACTCGAACCCAACCATCCTTCTTCATTACTGGTACAATGTTGGCCACCCATTCGGGGTACTATGAGACTTCGATGAATCCCACCTTTAAGAGCTTCATCACTTCCTCCTCTATCTTCTTTGAGAGTTCGGGCTTAGTCCTTCGCAGCCTCTACTTCTTGGGTAGCATGTCCGGATTAGTAGGCAAACAATGCTCCACAATTGACGGGTCTAAACCAGGCATGTCAGCATAGGTCTATGCAAAGATATCCTGATATTCCTTTAGTAACTGAATTAGGCGCTCAGCCTCGTCTTTGGGGAGACTCGCCCCAATTTTCACCTCTTTGGCTTCTTTAGTGTCACTTAAGTTAATAGTGACAGTCTGCTCGGATGTGGGAGCCTTAGCCTTTTCATGTTGTTCCCAGCTACGTTGCACTTCACTAGAGTCTTCGTTTGAGTCTTCGGGATCATCATTATTAGCACCTGCTGTATTAGATTGGACCATTCTCACGTCCTTGCAAGTCATAATATCGTCCCTGAAACAGGAAGTAGATGAATTAGAAAGACAAACAGGGTAACCTAGATTTTTTTGAATTTTTTTTTTGCAATAATCATTTTTTAAACATTTTGACACAAGGAAGCATGATGAAGCCCAGGCCTCAGAATTCTCCTTGGATTTTCTTTTCTTTTATCGGCTGGATATCATCACCGGGCTAGTTTGGTGTACTTTATCATGCCCTCAAAACATGAAAATTTCCATGTATTTTATTGGATGAAAAGCAAATTACATTATTGAAATGATAGAAATCCTAGGAATGGAAATGCAAATACGAAAAGCAATAAAAACTCCTGCACAGAGGAGTGTGCAAATAATTAAAATTCTCCTACTCTCGAACTTCGTCAATGACCAACACGAAATTCTCTTCGAACAATTCGGCCATTCCTCCGAGTGCGTCGTCTTTCCAGTGGATCGAGTGGTGTTTGCAACCGGCTTGTCTACCACTACCCATTCGGCAGGAATAACATCAATGTCAGCAACTGGAGACTTGGAGTACTGAACACAGGTATTGATCGCCCCTTCTTCCTCATGCATCATCCTCGCAGGCCCAGTGAATGTGGACCTAATGTGGGGTCTAATGACGCCAGTTCGTCCTCATCCTCTTCCTCTTCCTCTACAGGATCGTCCACCTCTATCACGATAGCCCAATCCAGTAGTGTATGAATTCCGCCCGGCCTCAATTGGTTGGCAAGTGCCCTAACCATATCGGCCTAAACCATTACCTGGAACAGAACCACTCCCGACCATGATCTTGCCTACCATGATCGCCGACTTTGACAACTTTGGAGTGGGTAGGGTAGTACCTTGAGAGACATGAATGGTTGAAACCAACTCAAATGCTTGAAAACTGGATTCTTCTTTACAATCTGGTTCAATATAAGGGATAGCCGTTTCATGATAAATCTTGAACTCATCCTCTCCTCGAACTGTAATAAGCTTCCCCTTTGTCACAAACTTCACCTTTTTGGTGAAGACTTGAAGAAACTGCCCCTGCTGCATGAAGCCATGGACAACCTAACAAAAAGTTGAAGGCTGTAGGTATGTCCAAGACCCGAAAAACTGCATTAAATAACACTGGCCCTATCTGCAAGTCTAAATCCACTTCCCCAACTGCTTCTTTTTTTGTTCCGTCAAATGCTCAAACAGAGGTTTTAGCCGCCCGAATTTTCCCTAAATCATACCTAAGACGCTTTAGAGTTGCAAGGGGGCATATGTTTAAAGCCGATCCATTATCAATGAGTACATGGGATACCAAGGTATTTCAACACTTAGCTGAGATATAAAGGGCTTTGTCGTGTCCCCTTCCTTCATCCATGATTTCATCATATGAGAAAGTGATCTGGTTGTTTAACAAAATGGCCCCCACGAATTCCCCCAACTTCTCAAGCTCAATGGACTTTGGGACATGTACTTCATTAAGGACTTTCATCAAAGCCTTTTGATGTTTCTCCGATGTCAAAAGCAACTATAATATGGAGACTTATGCTGGCAGTTTTCGAAGTTGGTCCACTACGCTATACTCGCTTGCCTTGATCACAGCTAAAAATTCTTTAGCCTCTTCATTAGTGGCTGGCTTGACAGGTTGTGAGTTGGCTTGAGCGTAGGTGCGTCCCAATCGAGTGACCACATCTATCTCCGCATCATAACACCATGGACCACCTTATTATTCGTGTATGCATAGGGTTGCGTAACATCAAGAATCAATTCTTTATCATCTGATGGCGGCACATCATTGATGATTAATCCATCTTCATCCGAAGCATCTTCCAACGGTGGCATGTCAAAAACTAGGGGATTGCTAGCCCCAATGTTCAAGCCGGTAAATTCAATTTCAAAATCAGAAAGCTCCTCCTACAGATCAATAATGATTGGAGTGATAGTTGAAATTGTGTCGGCAGGATCTGCGCAAACAATCATCCCCTTCTTGGACATTACCTTAACTCTCTGCACCTTCTGAGACATGGTAGGTTCTTCTACATCTGAGTAGTATCCAGCTCAAACTAAACCATTATAAACATCGTCTAGATGTACTCTCAAGCTCTTCTTTCGACCAGCATCAAAACTGAAAATGGCATTCACAGCTTCTGGGTGGTCAGGGAGTGGATTATTCTGGATGTTCGGCTGTGCTTCGCGGAATGAGACCACTTTAGCATCCAATAGATTTTGGATTTTGTGTCGCAGCATATAGCAATCATCAATAGAATGCCCTACCTCTCCCATATGGTAAGCACATGTCTTGGAAGGATCATAGTTGGGGAAACGCTCGGGATTAGGTCGCTTAGGCTCCTTAGTGAGTAATCCTTTCTTCTGAAGGGTCGGCAAGATCTTGGACAATGTCTTAGGAAGAGGTGTAAATTGACGCCTGGAAGAGTTCCTCTTCCGGCCAAAGAATGGACGTGCTCCTCCCTGTTGAGTGTTCGAGACAGGGCGAGGGGGTTGAACATAAGCTGTATTAACTTCCGCTACAGGCTCTTTATCCTTCTTGGCTGAAACTTTCTTATATGAGCTGGTTTGATCAGATGCCCATCTATCACGTAGGGCTATTTCAATTCGCTCGCCAACAGGGACTAGCTAATTGAACGACTCGGCAGTCGATCCTAACATCCGATTTCGATATTCAGGCGGGAGCGTCTTCATGAACAAATCCATCAGCTCCTTTTCAGTCGGCTCTGGAGTAATTTGAGCAACTACAGTCCTCCATCTCGTGACATAGGCCTTGAAAGATTCTATCTTCTTCTTCTCGGTGCGAAGTAAATCCTCTCGAGATGGAGTGACATCAATATTATACTTGTATTGCTTGAAGAAGGCATCGGTCAAATCTTCCCAAGTCTCAAGGAGATTAATTTTCTTCATAATATACCACTGTAGTGCCGGTCCTGTCAGGCTTGCTTGAAATTGCTGAATCATCAGGGGTATGTTATCAACATATGGGGTCATCCTAACCACATAAGTCTGCAAATGGATCTTTGGGCAAGAAGTGCCATTATACTTTTCAAAGTCTGGCATTTTGAACTTCTTTGGTATCTTGATCTTTGCATAATGGGACAGATCAGTTGGGTCTTGGTTAAATGCACCCTGCAGCTGCTTAAGTTTCTCCTCGATTTTCGCCGAGCGTTTTTCTTGTTCAGTTTTCGGTACAGCCGACTGTATCACTTGTATCTCCTCATCAATAATGATTTGAGGCATGTCGGTAGTTTTCTCCCTAGAGACATCATTAGAGCTTGATGGGCCACTTATGGATATATTCTTGCCTTTATCTCTCGAATCAACCATAGGGGCATGTTGTGGTAACACCACTTCAACTTGCGGAGGTGGTGGGGCAGTGTTTGCTTGGAGAGAATCGATTTGTTTAGAGAGCTGCTCAAGGACATTCAGGACTTGCTTCATTTCTGTTTCGAGGGCGGCGACGCGAGCTTGTTCAGCACCACGCATTTGTTCGACGTCATTAGCCATTGTTACTCTAGAACGAGTACGGATTGGTGATCTTGGGTGAGCTGTGTTGTTACCTAGGAAAAGAGATAATATAAGAAACAACGACAAGATAGGAAAATGGCCCATGACAATGGTCTAATCATCTCATTTTATTTATTTTAAATGTTTGAACCAAACTCCCTAACAATGAACCAAACTTCCTAACAATGAACTAAGAATTGAAATTCAAATCCCTAAACATTGAACTAAAATTGAAAACACTGAATTGAAGTCAAGATCCCTAAACATTGAACTAAGAAACTAAAACATCTCATTTTATATGCTTTCGGGAACCCAACGCCTTGCGAAGCTTCTTATTTTCAACTTCAATCATTTCCACTTTCTGCTTAAGATGCTCAATTTGTGCTCGTTGGGTGGGCTTCTCGGTCACATCAGGGACCACTGGACGCAAGGCAGTAGGAATCCGATGTTGCTGGATGTAGAACGCCGATGCATGGTGAATCTCCTCGCCTTTCAATCTCTTGGGCTCCAAAATGTTCTCTAGATGGCATTCATTCCATGCAACAATGATCATCTCGACCTCGTTAAAGTAATCATAGCTCTTATGATCAAAACGAACTTGAAATAATTCCGTCTTGAGGGGCGGATGAACTTCTTGAAGAGCTTTGTACTGACGGGCCACCCTATGTGGATAATAAGAAGTCGCACCGGAAAGGCCCAGCAATGGGACTGGCTCATCATGCTTGTGTGAGTAACGAGCCTCCTCAACTCGAAACCATTTAGTATGCCATAGGAATGCCTTAGGATCAGGGTCTTTCAAAAAATTTATCCAACGAGCGTACTGCTTGTGTGGAGAAAAACGTTCTAGGACTACAAATTTTTGTATGGGGTGCCTAAAATCGTCAATCTTGAATTGTTTCATCAGGTGCCCAAACCCTCTTATGTGAGAGAAAAACCATATTTGCAAAAGCTCAAGGAGGGCACGCATGGTCTTTTCCTCATTTTGTTTGAAACGGGTTAATGACAAAAATGTTTCAGCTAAAACCATATTGACATAATTCAACCCATCACAAACTCGATTGACCACCCACGAAATTGAGGGATTAATGGCATTTTTTCAACAAGGAAAAACGATTAGTCAAAAAACATGAAAATCCTAGCTTTTGAAATCATTGGTTGGTTTGCAAAACACTCTTTCAGAAATGAAAATGGGAATGCATAGCAATTGGCTTTAACAACCTTTCTTACCACTTCAGCCTCGATTTTTAAAAATTGTGATAATTCAGAATCAATATCGATAGGTGGCCTAATAAGCTCTTTCTCTAGAGGCATTCCCATGGCAATACTATATTCCTCTAGTGTTGGAGTTAGCTCATACTCACCGAACACGAAGGTTGAAGTTTGTGGACACCAGAAATGGGGCAGCGCGTGTATAACACCAGAGTGGATGCTGATATTTAACAGCGGAAGAAGTCGAGCAATCCTAGTTTTCACATATCTCTGGCCGTCTTGATCTAACCGGTCCAGCCACATTTTTGAGCTCTTTTTTTGTGAGTGGAAATGAATTGTACGTCGGTTTTCCCCATTGCATATAAGACAAGACTGACGACGAAACCTATTGTCATGGACCGACAAAATTACAATAAAGTAAGTAAATTGCAAAGTAGGAGTTTAGACAACTTACTTTTACCAGAAAAGGGATGACAATCACATAGACACACGCATGAAATGTGTGGTTCGATTTCTATCTAGATGGCTTAACAAAGTGGAGCTAAGGGGATCATCTGACTGTTGCAGTCTCGCATTAACGTGTCAGGTCCCCCTAACTCCGGCTTAGTCGAATGGAATGTCCAATAATCACGTAGTCTCGCGGATATGGACAAACACATTTCACACCATGAAAGAAATTTCGGGGAAGAGAAGGTCAACCTCTACATAGCAGTCTCGCTTTAGAGGAAGTATCCTTCTCAACACCATCCTAGAAATCCTATCGCAACCCAGGTTAGACCACAGGTCATGTGTTCAATAGTGTAGCGCTAAGAGCGATAAAACATGCACAACAGTTTAAATACAAACAACACTTCTAATTAAGGAAAAATAAATCATTCATCTTTACACCCTCCTGCAAGACAAGGATTAGCAAAGACTACTCCCCTTATACCTCCCATATGCAAAAACATTTAACACCTTAGCAATGTTAGTGACATATCTGGTATCCTTGCTGCCAAACAAATTTTTTTTTTTTTTTTAGAGAAACATGCCTATGTCCACTATGAGTTTTAACTCTAGGTCCCCAGTGGAGTCGCCAAGCTGTCGCGACCTAATTTTCTAGGGTGAATCACCTAAAACTAGGTTAATGGATTACTAAGTCTGAAAACTTGGCGCGGACTCTCCCAAGTCCTACCAATCGCGATTAAGAAATTAACCCATTTAACATGCAATTATACTCAAGTTGGAGCCGCCATTAACCAATTAGGGTTGATTAGAAACCCAAATAAAGCATGGGAGAATACTTTATTTTTTGCGAACCAGAGATTCAAAGTCCAGGGACATGGTTACGCTAGATTACTCTAATGCCCTTTCGGTACCTTTTATTTCAAAAATATTTTTGTAGGCAGTATTGATCAATTTTAACCTAAGTTACTAACATGCAAATGGTGGTCATGCAGATGCACAATCAATGAAATAACATTCAATAAACCGAAATGCTAGATTCATAAGAAATTATAAACTATAACTTTATTAAGGTTCAATCTCTAAAAAAAACATTTGCAAAAACTATTAATAAAAATGCATGCCCTAACCATGATTTTCTAAATGACATGATATCTAATTAAATGCATGATATCTAATTAGATGCAATCTTAATTTATTTTTAATATGCATGACTTTTACTTTAATGATATGTGAGATGCAATTTATATGGAATAATTTAAATTGTCATTATATGTATGCAATCTAATTTATATAATCCTAAATATGCAGATACTACATGACATGGGATGCATGACATAACAATTCTATATGCATGTTCATTTTGTGATTTTTTATTGATTCTTTTTTTAATGTATGCAACCTACACTAAACAATGATGATATGAAATGGGATTAATTATGAACTAACCTATTAAATTACCAAATAAATGACCTTTTGTGTTTTATTTTTTCTTAAAAATTACACGATGGGATTACTAAACATAATAATATGATGCAATCCTAATCTACTAATGTGCAAACTCTAATTAAATGTGCCTACTATGCAAATTAGTTAATATGCACCTAGTATTTTTGTATATATTTTTTTTATTGAAATTTGAAATTAATAAACAAACCTAATTAAGCTATCCAAAATGAAATAATTTTCTAATTCATTTTTGGGATTAATTTGATTTAAACCCCATTTTGTCTTAGAAAAATATTATTTTTTATTTTTTATCATTTTTTTATATTATGAAAACATGCAAACTTTTCCTAAATAATTTTTTTTTTTAAAAAGGGTTGTTTAAATTCAATCCTAACTAAAAAAAAAAACTATCTAAGGATGAAATCTTAAAAATAAATCCTAAAGGTCAATTTACTAAACCTACGTGTCTAATTTAATAAACCTATATGACCTATATGCTCATGCAAGATTTTGATTTTTCACTATTTTTCGATTTTTTTATTAACAAACAAGTAATTATTTTTACATAAAGAAAAAAACTAAGATAAGAGTTAAAAATAATCGAAAAGATAATCCATTTTCTCACGGATTAAATTAAAATAATTAAAAATTTGATCCGAAGTCTTACGGACCAAATTAAATAATTATTGTGATTTAACAAATGAAATTCTACCAAAAACCATAAATTAGTATAATTAAAAAAATGATCCGACGTCTCTCGGATGAAATTAATAACTATAATAATTTTAGGTAAAATCTACGGATAATGCCTATAGAAATTACAAATATTAACACTCAATATTTAAATAACTAAACTAAATATGTTATCAAATGAAATAAATAGGAAAATAAGATAGAAGATAAACAAATAATGAAATAAACTAAACCCCAAAAATGAAAAGTAAAAAAAAAAAAAAAAACTACCTAGGGGCTAAAATCGAAGGGCAGCGTCGGGTGATCGTTGGAAAGGGAGGGGGGCAGCAAATGGTGTTCGGTGCATCGTCGCCGTTCGGAATTCGGAACAAGGGTTGTTCGTCGGAGCTCCGGCGAGGCTCAGATGATAACAGACCTACAACCAAAAAGAGGAAAGTAGCAAGTGGGTCGTGGGCATGGCAGCAACGTCGGGTGAGGGGCCATCTAGCTACTGAGCCTGATTCGGGCTGTTGGGCATTGAATCGAAGGGGGCAACAGCGTCGGGCTGCTTGAAGTTCGTCGGGAGGAACGCGGCAGTGGCGTGGGGGCAGCAGCGTCGGTCACTGGTCTTCGGCTTTGAACAGCAGGTGTCGCGGCGATTTGAATGGCACTCCGGCGCGGCGGCAGGCGAGCAAAGAGCTTGGGCTTCGTCTGCGACGAAATCGAGCAGCGTCGGCGCTCAGATGAGATCGCGGCAAGGGGTCGACATGGGTGTGGCATCGCTTTGGGCAGGGGACACAGTGAGGGCACTAAGTGCTAGGCCGAGGCGAGCGACAGGTGGGTCACGCCTGTTGGTGGCACGAAGGCGATTGCGTGGCGGCGATCGACGGATCACAGAGGCACGACGTCTAGCAGAGGTGGTGCTGGCGCGGAAGCACGACGGGGACGTCGGAGGCGGAGAACCGGCAGCTCGGGCAGCAGACAAAAGCGTGGTGACGCGGCGATCAGTGGGGGGCTGGCGGCATTGCACGATGAGGTGAAGCAGCGAGGAGGTTGCCGGCGTTGGGTCACAGAAATACTGGTGCAACGGCGGGGGACTGGTGAGGAAGAAGAACATTGTTTCTTCTTCCCTTTTTTTCCTTTCTTTTCACCTCAACTGGCAGCACGTCTTTTCTGCTTTTGTTGACTTCTTTTCCTCTACACCTTGTCAGAAGAGAAAGGAGAAGCTGCGAGGGTTTCCTTTCTTCTTCTTCGTTTTTTTTTTTTTTTTTTGATTTCGGAAAAACCAACAAAGCAAAAGCTCCCCCTACACTTTTCTATTTCTTCCCTTCCATGAAAAATCAAGAGAAGCCCCCTTGTTCCGAAACCTCGCTTTCTTTATATAGAAGGAAGACTCGAAGTTGTTGAAGATCTGGCGATATCCACTCAACTCCTTCAAAAACAAAGTGGCTCCAAAAATCTTGCGGCTATTGAACTTTTGAATTCAAAATTTCTTTTCTTTTTCAAAATTTCCCTCTAATCAAAGATTATCTTCTATTTTAATTTTCTAAAATTCAAATTAGGTGTCAACAATATGCATACACATCAACGCAACAGCAATCCATCGAATTGAAGAGTGGTTATCTGACCGAATCTATCACAGGAAGAACTCACATGATCTGGAGACCATTGCAACAATTTTTTGGCAGATTTGGAAAGTGAGGAACAAGTTTGTCTTCTGCAGAACTCGACCAGATCCTTGTCTTGTTGTTGACGCCGCTCTTGCTCAGGTCAAAATGGCCCAAAACCTCCTACATCTCTCGAAAGGAACAAGCTGCGACTCCCCTGACCGTGGCGATTTTTGGCAAACCCCTGATCCGGGCGTTTTGCATATCAATATAGATGGGGCTTATTTTCAGGATGATACGGAAGGCTCTGTGGCCTTCATATGTCGCGATCACTCCAGGAAATTGCTTGAAGGCTTCACGCAGATGGTACCCGCTTCCTCAGCCCTTCAAATAGAAGCACAAGCTCTGATCATTGCCCTACATCACTTACTGTAGCAGAACAAAAGCGAGGTGCACCTTCAGATTGATTCCGATTGCCTCATCCTGGTTGAATCTGTCAACGGCACACTTGATCCTCCATGGGAGACACGGTCCCTCATCGTTGAAGCCGCTGCTCTGCTACACCGATTTTCACATATTCGAATTAGCTTTTGCAAGCACACGTCTAACTGTGTCGCTGACTAGGCCGCGAGAGCCCACAATAGGGGTGGGCTTGTAACTAACTGGGCCCAAAGTCCTCCTCCTCCTCTATTCGACCTTTTGCTTTCGGACGCACTATCGGCGGGTTGTAACCGCCTTTCTTCTTAATGTTTATTTCTTTCTGTCCAAAAAAAAAAACCATTGTAAAAGGCCCCGACAATCTTGAAGGCAACTATGTACTTTTTAATTTATCAATTTCCAGTAATTGCATTTATCCAATTCGTAGATTTAGTTAGTGTAGTTCCATTTCTGGATTCCTGTCCGAATTGCCACTGAACACTGATCTAATAAGAATTGGAAATTTACCTTTGGTAAAAAATATTTAGTCGATTGAACAATTCACAGCGAAACAATAGGACCATCATTATTCGGGACTTTATGACCATCACATGGAAAAAGGTTAGTCAGACTTTAGCATCCACTACCACGGAAAAGAATGTTTGTGATTTAGGACCATCACATGGAAAAGGGTTATTCACACTTTAGCACCCACTACCACGGAAAAGAATGTTTGGGACTTTAGGACACTCCTGCTCAACACAACTCTTCTTCGCTTGCTGTTCCATCCATGATTCTATAAAAAGGTATTGCTGACACCAATTTAAAAGCAAAACAAAACAAAACAAACAACAAAAAATGAGTTAAAAAAAAGTATAGGGGTTGGGTCGGGCTAGATTTGGCTTTGGCCCGACCCACCCCTCTTCCTTTCTTCTTCCCCCCACGTGGGCCTGAGCCCGGCCCCATTTTCTTCCCTTCAACCCAGCCCACGCCCCCGTTGCTCCCCACCTTCAGCCCAGCCAATGACGACTCGGTCTTCTCCGTCCCTAGCGCGCGCAACCTGCAACAAAGGGAGAAAAGATAGCACAAAGGAGTAGGGGCAGAGGTCAGAGCAGGGAGGAGCAGAAGATGGGAGAAGACAAGCAAGGAGAGGAGGGGTAGAGGATAAGGGACGATTGCAGAGGGAGAAAGGAGGAGGCGGAACCGCATAGGGGGAACAGGAGAGGAAAAGGGGGGGAGGCGACCAAAGACGCCTTGCCACCGCCGGAGAACTGCCCTAAGATGTCTTGCCACCGTCGGAGAGCTGCTCGGAGACGCCCTACCATCGCTGGTGAGCCGCCCACTACCATCTCTCTTGAAACACAGGTAGGCATTTCGTCGAGCACCTTGTGTGCATTTATTTTATTTGAGTCGGACCTCCTCTCAACTAGTTTGGGTGAGCTCTGGCCACCACTTGTCCTCCACGACTGTCTTTGATGTTCTGGCGTATTACCCTAAGGTTTGTGACCGGTGCTCGGGCCTTGGGCAAGCCAAAACTCCCTAGATCCACGGTGCACGTCGCCTGCTCGCTGAAATGCCCAAATGACTCTTCTTCCCCAACTCCTTTGTGTAGAGCCCGGCTTAGATTTTTGGCCACCGGAGGGCCGTTGCCGCTTGCCTGGAAGCTGAGCTGTGCCCCGCCTAACTGGGGTGGCACCGTCGCAGCCGCGGCCGGAGGAGTCGCCCTTGTCGCTCGCTATTGCTGTCCCCGCCATGATTGAAGAATTGCGGGGTAGGGGTCGTGGGCCAAGCTGGGCCAAATCTCTCTGGCCTGCTCGACCCCTTTCCCCTACTGGCCAACAGCCTAGAGTTGACTTGGGCTGTGGGCCTGTGGGGGAAGGCCCTTCTCGTTTGCAAAAGGGGCTGGGCCCATTCGGACGGGCTGACCGGCCCGCCCCCAAGAGGGCCGAACCTAGGTCCGGTCAGACCGGACTGGACCAGATTCGATTAGGTAGGACTCGACTCGACCCAGCAAAAAAAATTCCAAAAAAAATAAAAATATATATATTTTTAAAAAATTAAAAAATTAAAAAAAATTCGAAAATTAAAAAATGTAGGGTTTGGTTAGGAATTGCCATGTCTTGCATTCTTAATGTAATTAGGCATTTATTTGCTCGTATATTGATTATATTGCATGTTTAATTCGTATATTTGATTATGTTTAATTGCATGTGCTCAATTTACTACAATTAGGATCTTGGTTGCTAATTGTTATTTTACTAATTTTGTATCCGCATGATCACTTCACATGTTAGTGGATATGTATAAAATCAATCTAAACTGCTTGATAAAAATATTTTCTTTTAAAATGAACAAGATTACGTATCGAAAGCGCACTAATTGGTCAATTAGTGTAATCAAGTCCCCGACTCTAGATTCTCTGGTTGCGTAGGAAGTAATGTACACTCACATGCCTCACTTGGTTTATAGCCGACCCTAATAGGCTAGTGGCGACTCTTTTTTACAAAATTATTAAAAATACCCCAACGTCATGCAAGGTATGGGGCTTGGGAGAGCTCGCACCTAATCATAAGCCTTAGGTCAATCTTTTAGGCAATACCCCTAAACCTATCCCCTCCCTCTGAGAGGTAGGTCACGACAGGTATGATTTCGCTTCTCACATGCAACATCACAACATTCGACTTCTTTCCTCCTAGAATCACTGATATCCTCTTGCAAATTTATCCTCCGTGTCTGAACTCCCACCGCCACTGCAGAAGCAGCGTGAAGAAATCCACTCCTTCTCTGCCGTCGGCTCGACAGTTTGTACTTCTCTCTATTCTACTACTCCTATTGGCATGGGTTCAATGTTGGAGACTACTCAATGCTGGGCTTCGTAAATAATAAGAGCATTTTTAGGTAAGGGATTATGATTTCAAGATAACGACTTCCTATCTTTCTGACAATAAACTAAATTCACATTGTCCGCCGATTCCATGAATTTGCTATGGATTTCCTTGACTCAATAAGCTCTAACTATAGACCAGTTTTTCATAAACACCTTCTGCCATGATGGTTTTCATAGAATAATTTTGAAGGTGGAACACTCAAATTCACTAAACTCGACTTTAGTTAAGAAAAGAAGGAGACAAATAGGCTTTTTCTTTTAATTTTCTTTTCTTTAAAGAAATGATTACCATACTTGACTTTATATAGGTTTGTACATGACTAGTGATCTTAAATAACTCATAAATGTATCTATCATTCTGAGATAATACATTCAATAAATTTACAAAACATTGAACTAGACGGACATTCTAAACATACACACCACTTGCACGTAAGGGATTAAATATTTATGGGTGCACGTTGGACATTCACGAATTTAGTTTAATCACTAACAGATTTCACATGAAGTAGGTGTTAACTAGACATTACACACCACTTGCATGAGATGAGATTCTAGTTACTGCTGTTGTACTATGAACTCAGGGTTATTCTACATTATCTTCATGTTAATGAACATGTTGCACCATTAGAATATGTCTCATGTGTTTAATTACAAATGAGAGGAGACTATTAGTGATATATGATATTTGTTTGGTGGGATATTTGTTTGGCGGACACTGTCATGAAACTTAACAGGTAGACGGGATCAAAGAGCAGGATTATTGACAAATCTTTTACTTGTGATTTGAAACAAGGCTTTGGCCGCCTAAGTCTATAATCCATAATAATTCTGATAGACCCATTGTTCTGATCCCCATCCAATGTATTACTAAAGCCCTTCTACAGCTTGGCATAGTCTGCGGGATCTCGTGAAAATAATCCTAGTGGGAGAATCTATAGAAGTGTACGGTCGCAACTACGACCTCAATGAAACGAACTTCCACTGATCCTTTTCCGTGCAGGGAAGGTAGGAGAAAAAGTCCAAGCATTGGAGACACATGTCCGCGATGAGGAATATCTCAAGGGGTTGGACGTAAACAGGGCAAATCGTATTCTTCATAGTCAACTGACGCCTAACATGTACCTTGTAACATCCCGGGTCTCCACTGTACACATATTGTCCGCTTTGGACACTAAGTCCTCATGGTTTTGTCCCTCTCGGGGCAGCCCATAATACCTCAAGAAAACGCGTATCGCAAGGGCAGAGGCGCGGACACACCGCCATCCCTCTCCTAAGCCAATATATTGTCCTCTTTATGTACATACATCCACATCGGAGTGCTCAGAGTGTACAGCATAGCGGTCCCACTCAAGGCTTTGTTTCCTCCGCCCATGGGCTCAGAACGCATATGTACAGTTAGAGGGACCCAAGCTTAATAAGATAGCCGAGGACTCTCTCCATACGTGATGCGGGACAAGAGAGGGACCCCTTTCTTGCGCACGTCCGAGGATCGCCGCTCGGGCTGTCACACTCTTCACCTCTTAACAGAACAGCGTCCTCGCTGTGGCCCCACATTAGGTCGAGAGTTAGAACAGCATTCTTGCTGTGGCCCCACACGCGGTCGGGAGCCGGCTCTGATACCACTTAACAACTGCTTCAACCTTCTTTGGATTCACTAATATGCCATCATTCGAGATCACATGACCCAAGAATTCTATATGATCAAGCCAGAAATCACACTTACTAAATTTGGCATACAACTTCTTTTCATGCAAAGTCTGCAAGACAAATCTCAAGTGTTATTCGTGTTCCTCTAAACTCTTCGAATACACTAAGATGTCATTAAAGAACACCACAATAAATTTGTCTAGATATTCCTTGAACACTCTGTTCATCAAGTCCATGAAGGCAGTAGGCGCATTTGTTAATCCAAAAGGCATGACGAGAAATTCATAATGGCTATACCTTGTTCTGAAAGTGGTTTTAGGCACATCATCTATCTTTATCTTCAACTAATGATACCCAGAACGAAGGTCAATCTTGGAAAATACCTGAGCTCCCTGAAGTTGATCAAATAAATCTTCCATCCGGGGCAAAGGATATCTGTTTTTTACCGTTACCTTGTTAAGCTCTCGGTAATCTATGCAATGCATACCACCATCCTTCTTTTTCACAAATAGAACAGGAGCTCCCCAAGGTGAAACACTGGGTCTGATGAAATCCTTATCCAAAAGCTCTTGCAGCTGCATTTTCAATTTTTTCAATTCAATGGGTGCCATCAGATATGGTGCCTTAGAGATTGGTGCTGTACCGGGCATCAATTCAATACAAAACTCAATTTCTCTATCAAGAGGCAAGCCTGGTAAATCTTTGGGAAATACACTTGGAAACTCTCTAATGATAGGAACATCTTCCAACTTTACTACAACCTTACTTGTATCTTTTACACAAGCTAAATAACCACAACAACCTTTTCTCAAAAGTTTCCTCACTTGCAAAGCCAAGATCAACCTTGGAGAAGTGTTTTGACAACTTCCCGAAAAAGAGAATTCGGGTTGATTCAAAAGTCTAAATATCACTTTCTTTGAAAAACAGTCAATAATAGCACGATATGTAGATAACCAATCCAGAATTCAATATCTTAAACCAAACAAATAACATTTTGCAACATAGCCCATCATCCATTTCATATCCATTTCTCAAATCATCATAAACCTTTCCATAAGTTAGCTGCAAAGCAATTTCATATATATTTCTCCACAAACCTTGTATAACATGCTTTTCAAACATTCACAATCAACCAAAGAGTAGCAATTCTTCAATCTGGCTTTTATGCAATAAAAATGCTCTTCTCGATTCAATATATATACATATATACTTCAAGACATGATTTATAAAACTAAAGAAAATATAGTACCACTCACCTCGTCATCTATGACCAAACGACGAACGATACTCGTATCGTTGAACTCAAGGCCCTGTCAAATAACTGAGAAAAATGTTAAAATCTAATAAAACTCTATCTCCATTACGAAACAACTAAATTACGCCTTAACTCTAAGAAAAGGACTTCCATGCACTAACAAATCGCATAACCAAAACTATTGTTCAAGCCAATCGTGACGCGGAGTTTAAGCGCACATATTGTCCGCTTTGGACACTAAGTCCTCACGGTTTTGTTCTTTTTGGGGCAGCTCATACCACCTTAAGAAAACGCGTTGCGGGGGTAGAGGCGCGGACACACCGCCATCCCTCTCCCAAGCCAATATATTGTCCTCTTTGTGTACATACGCCCACATCAGAGTGCTCAGAGTGCACAGTGCAGCGGTCCCACTCAAGGCTTTGTTTCCTCCGCCCAGAGGCTCAGAATGCGTATGTACAGTTAAAGGGACCCATGGCCTTATAAGATAGCCCATGACTCCCTCCCTAAGTGATGTGGGACAAGAGAGGGACTCCTCCTTTGCACACGTCCGAGGACTGTTGCTCGGGTCGTCACTCTCCACCTCTTAACAAAACAGCGTCCTCGCTGTGGCCCCACACGAGGTCGGGAGTCAGAACAGCATTCTTGCTGTGGCCCCACACGCGGTTGGGAGTTGGCTCTGATACCACTTGTAACATTCCCGGTCTTCCACTGTACACATATTGTCCGCTTTGGATAGTAAGTTCTCACGGTTTTGTTCCTCTCGGAGTAGCTCATACCACCCCCAAGAAAATGTGTATTGCAGGGGCAGAGGCGCATACACACCGCATCCCTCTCCCAAGCCAATATATTGTCCTCTTTATGTACATATGCCCACATCAGAGTGCTCAGAGTGCACAGCGCAGCGGTCCCACTCAAGGCTTTGTTTCCTCTGCCCACAAGCTCAGAATGCGTATGTACAGTTAGAGAAACCCAAGCCTTATAAGATATCCTAGGACTCCCTCCCTAGGTGATGTGGGACAAGAGAGGGACCCATTCCTTGTGCACGTCTGAGGATGGCCGCTTGGGCTGTCACACTCTCCACCTCTTAATAAAACAGTGTCCTCATTGTGGCCTCACACGAGGTCAGGGGTCAGAACAACATTCTTGCAGTGGCCCCACACGCGGTCGGGAGTCGGCTCTGATACCACTTGTAACATCCTGGGTCTCCACTGTACACATATTGTCCGCTTTAGACACTAAGTCCTCATGATTTTGTTCCTCTTGGGGCAGCCCATACTACCCCAGAAAATGCGTATTGCAGGGGCAGAGGCACGAATGCACCACCATCCCTCTCCCAAGCCAATATATTGTCCTCTTTGTGTCCATATGCCCACATCAGAGTGCTCAGACTGCACAGCGCAGCGGTCCCACTCAAGGCTTTGTTTTCCTCAACCCATAGGCTCCAAACGTGTATTGAAGAGGCAAAGGCACCGACAAACCACCATCCCTTTCCCAAGCCAATATGTTGTCCTCTTTGTGTACATACGCCCACATCAGAGTGCTTAGAGTGCACAGCGCAGCGGTCCCACTCAAGGCTTTGTTTCCTCCGCCCACAGGCTCAGAATGCGTATGTACAGTTAAAGGGACCCAAGCTTTATAAGATAGCCCAGGACTCCCCCCTAGGCGATGTGGGACAAGAGACGGACCCCTTCATTGCACACCTCTGAGGATTGATGCTCGGGTTTGTTCCTCTCGGGGCAGCCCGTACTACCCCAAGAAAACACGTATTGCAAAGGCAGAGGCACGGACACACCGCCATGCCTCTCCCATGCCGATATATTGTCCTCTTTGTGTACATACGCCCACATCAAAGTGCTTTGAGTGCACAATGCAGTGGTCCCACTCAAGGCTTTGTTTCCTCCACCCACAGGCTCAGAACGAGTATGTATAGTTAGAG
Organism: Eucalyptus regnans; assembly: GCA_037349125.1. Taxonomy (NCBI): domain Eukaryota; kingdom Viridiplantae; phylum Streptophyta; class Magnoliopsida; order Myrtales; family Myrtaceae; genus Eucalyptus; species Eucalyptus regnans. The sequence goes on along the minus strand of CM074669.1, from coordinate 17,224,551 downwards.
GGACCCAAGCCTTATAAGATAGCCCAGGACTCCCTCCCTAGGCGATGTGGGAAAAGAGAGGGACCCCTTCCTTGCGCACGTCCGAGGATCGCTGCTCGGGTCGTCACATACCTTAACTGTAATGTAGCAGGGCAGGTCGTCATAGCAGAGGCCAGTCATGCTGGCCAGGTAGTTACTTTAAAAGTCTAGAAAGCTTCTTTATTGTTGTCTTTGCTGCTTTTCTTCGCTCTTTCGGCGTACTTCTCAGTCGATTCATCAGTCAAAAGAATAGACATGGAGGTTATCGCAAACTTAGGCAGATATTCTTTGCGGTATGCAAATGCATGTTTAATAGATCATTATGTTAAATAGATAATATAGTGATTTTCAGGATCCGTTTGTTTTGCAAAATTTTTTCCTAAAATTGGTAACATGCAATGCTTGAAATTATCAATTCACGAAAAATATTATTATCTGTGGCACCCCCAAAGCCCGAGGCGGGTCGCCACAGATACTACGCGATAGAAGAAAGAATTTGAAAATACAAGCCCAAGCTTAGGCGTAAATTTTTTTTTTTTCTTTTCTTTTCCTTTAAAAAGGTTTTAAGGATTTTGTGCAGCTCAGCGGAAAATTAAGAGGCGAGTCTCACCAACACTTCGCTTCCCTCACGACAACAAAATACACACCACTATCTTTGATTAGGTGAAAACACGAAGCCGAACCACTTTTATTTACACTTATAATTTACGAAGGGCTACACAGGTCGATACAAAAAGGATAGGCCAAGACTCATCTATGCTCGGCCTTCACTCCTAAAAAAGAGACACACGACCCTAAAAATGCGACGTGTAACGATCTCCCTTCGATTTACTAGTGGCGGCCATCCAAAAAGTTGCTAACCCCCACTCCACGTGTGCAGGCCGTCACACCCAACCCGGTGCGTCGGGCGGTGGAGGTGGCAGCATCCCCATCATCACACCGTTGCGGCGGATGTGGACAGAGATGTACTCCTGGATGACTGGGCCTCCAGATAAGCCCACGTCATACGATACGATCGCGCGAACACGCAAAAAGGTCAGTCCCGGCAGAGTGGGACAATCTATCTCGGTCACTTCGACCTCCACGTCAGATGGTAGGCCGTAGAACACTCCCCGTGGAACGACGGGGATAGGCATCGCACTAATCTGAAATGTTAGGTCCCCGAAGGGGTGAGTACAACCACTCAACAAGTAAAGGAATCCAAACACCAATCAATGCATTGAAACAATATAAACAATTACATCATACGTGCCACATATGCAATCCAATATACTTACCTCAAAGCCAGGCACATGCCAACGTACATCATCATATCATATAATTCATACATGTCATCGTATTTTCATGTCATATCATGCATACACATGTCATCACCATGTCATATCATGCATACACATGTCATCACCACGTCATATCATGTATATACATCATCACTATATCATATCATACATGCATGTCCTTATCATAATATCATGCCACACATGCATGTCACATCGTCGTGTCACATCATGCCACACATGCATGTCATTTCCACTTTGAGATCTCAATTGATCATCACATCTTCCTTCCTCGGGATCATCCATCCCATATTATACACTCGCACCCTCACTCGGGTCTCACGAGAAAAACCTCCGGAATTATGCCAACCATGGCCACCGGGCATCCGGCACCGCCAACGCTCCAGGCATCTCGCATCCCAACTGGCATCACGAGGTATCCCCTCGGGCAAAGACCTCCGAGGCTTCCGGCACCCATCTCATTCCAGGCATCCTGACACTCCCAGGGTATCCGGCCATGTATCTCTCTATAGATTCCGGCCAACGCTTCCTCCTCCAACCATTACCATGGATCACATTGCCAATTACTTTTCAATTTATCATGCACATGATGTCATGACAAAACAGGATTACCTTAGTACTTGCGCATGCATAAATTAAGCATCTACACATACATGCAATAGGTGCAATTGCTAATATAGATTAAATCCTTGTGGGATTTTTACTTACCACATGCATTTTGAATTATAAAAATCCAATTTATTCCAAATTGAAATTAATTAAATAATCACATAAATCCTAAAATCATGAAATTAAGGCATATAATATCCAAATATAATAGAATGGAAAAATATGCAGAAAACACATGGCAAAACAATTTCCACATAGTAAACCACTTTTCCACAATTTCAATGCACGTTTTCGGATAAGGGCAGAACGCACAATTTTCTTGGTAAGTCAATTAAAATACCCATATGACCTCAGAAAATTATGAAATATTACCAGGATGTAGTTAAGACATTACACTATACTTTTCATGAAGGAAACTAAGTCAAAATCGTTTTAGATAATTTTCTACAGACCCACGAAGCTCCTGGTCAAGTTACCGAAATACACAGAGCACTATGTCCGAAATATGCAGATTTGACATACTTACACTTCTTTGTTCTCTCTGATTTTTGGATATGTTATACTAATAAGGATCCTATACAACTTTCATGAAGAGACTTAAGCCAAAATACCAAAGCAAGACCTTCAAATGGTCCCACGAAGTCTCTGGTAACCCACATCGCAACTCCAGTTTCATCGTCTTCAAGGTCAGGTTGGTTACCTAGCCTAAACTTGTTATTTTTGCTTCAAATTTGAGTATGTTCATCCTTAATATGTTCTCTACAAGTTTCATGAAGAAGTCGAAGAGAGATTCTTAGTAAAAACCAACATGCAAACCACGAACTCACCTCAAGGTCAGAAAAACAGTTCTAGATCTAGGGCCTCCGAAATATGAGGTTTAGACCCCTCAAATCTCCATCATTTTTCACTAAATGTCCGTATGTTATAGTTCAAGGTGTTAGCTACAACTTTCATGAAGAGATCCAAGCCAAAATCGAACTCCAAACACATATGCAAGCCCTCACAAGTTTCTGACTTCACTGGTTCATGCGAAAACAGCATGGATTCTCAACATCCAAGCATTCTCACTCCATTTTCGTAGCTTAAACCACCAAGAATCCAACATGCAAACACACAAGCAAGGAAAGGAGATGGATCCTAACTTGCCTCTAGCCAAGAAAAGAACCACGGGAACGGCGGCGGACGGCGGCGTGCGGCGGCGGACGGCGGCTCTCTCTCTCCCCCTCTCCTCTCGCGCGACGCCCTCCCTCCTTCTTCTCCTTTCTCTCTTCCTCTCTTTCTCTCTTTCTCTCCCTCTCTCTTCTTTCCTCGCACGGCACCCCTTCTCTCTCTCCCTTCTCTTTTCTCTTCTCTTCCCTAATCATCACAAGGAAGACCCTAAGCATGTATGCCAAGTGGCATACACACTAGGACACTTGGGGAGGGGCATGCAAACCCTCCCCCTCCTTCCTTCGCACGGCACCACACAAGGCCCATTGGGCCTTATGGGCTTGGCCCACACGGCCCACCCTTAGGCCCTCCAACCATGGGCCTAAGTCCATGTTATTGGGCCTAAGGCCCAATCCACTCCATTTTCTAAATTAAACTTAAAACTAACAATTAGTTTTACCTAATTAAAATTCTATAATATTAAATCTATAACAAACAATCTATAACAAGCATGGCAACATAAAATTTTATCTTTAATAATTATCTTAGCTCAATTTAAATTAAAAACAAACAAGGCACAAGGCACAAGGCCTTAAGAGAGAACTAAAATTAAAGCACAACCAAATAGGTAAATTCATTACCTATTTAAAAAGCTCTAGGGCACCTTAGGACATGCCCTTAATTTCTAGGATGCCACATTATCATAGAGAACAATTTATATCTAAATAATTTTGCGGACGATAAAAACACTTTTCTTATTGATTTTTAGCAATTATTTTTAGGAAAATATTTTTTAAATCATTCGTTTATCGCACCTTAAATATACATTTAAACCACGGGAAAAGTACCAAAAAATATGTTGCATTTGTGTCAATTTAGTTATAAACATTTCAATTGTTCCAATTAAGTCCTAAACTTTTTTAAAATTTGCCAATGTAGTTCATCTAGTCAATTTTCATAAAAAAATCATTGTTATGGATGTCAACTAGCCAGTGTGATATGATCGGTGTTGAATTAGACAATTTTTAAAAAAAAATTAGTTTTTCTAATTTTTTTATTACATTTTTCTTCTATTTTCTTTTCTTTTCTTTTCACAACTGTGGGTCAACTCTGCCTTTTGCTGGCCATGGGCAAGAATCTTCGTGCCCTCGCCAACCACAAGCAAGGGCATCAAGCCCTTGTGTAGATTTAAGATAGGGCTGCGATGCCCTCACCTAGTCTAGGCAAGGGCCATAATGCCCTAGTTGGCCACAGGCGAGGACCATAAACCCCTCACCTATGGCTAGCGAGTAGGGGTGTCCAAAACCGAACCGAACCGAACCAAAAAAATTCAGTTTTTTCGGTTCGGTTTTCATTTGGTTCAGTTCTCATTAAAAATCGAATTTTTTTTATCAGTTTGGTTTTTATTGGTTAACTGAACCAAACCAAGTCAACAAACCGATAAGAGCTTATTTCTTGGAAATGAAAAATATATACAACAAAAAAAAAGAAAAAAAAAAACAAATGTAAAAACCGAAAATCGAAAGCTAAAAACCAAATCGAACCAAACCGAACCCAAATTTCGGTTCGGTTTATATTCGGTTCAGTTTGGAAGTTTTTACTAACGGTTCAATTCGGTTTCCAACCGAAAAAATCGAACCGAACCGAACCGTTGACACCCCGACTAGCGAGGGTGTCATAGATCTAGGCAAGGGCCTAACGCCCTCACATGTTGCTGGTGAGGGTTCGAAGGCCTTCACCTATGGTTAGTGAGGGTCGCGACGCCCTTGCTTGTTATTGGCCATCTCACCGGCCTAGAGTTTTTGGGAAAAGAAGAAAAATAAAAAATTTAAAAATAAAAAATTCATAAAAATATTGAAATTTGTTTGCATTAGCGTCAATCATGTCATATAAAATGACCAACATCCATGTCAGGAATTTCAAGTCAAAATTTGTCGAATGGATTATATTGGCAAATCATCAAAATGTTTATAATCTATTAGTAGAATTGAAAGAATTATAACTGAATTGACACAAATGCAATTGACTTTTTTGATACTTTTCCCTTTAAATCTCAAAATTTGTCTGATCCTTAGCTACATTAATTACTTCTTCGCGATTATAGTCTTGAGGTCCTACATCTAGGTTTTTAGAAATAATTTTGATTTAGCTTTTAATAGAATATATTATAGGTAATTTTTTTATAAAAGCTCTTTATTTCTAAAGTTGAAGATATATAGCTATTCGGTGCATCTTTTTTCTGTAACAAGAAAAATGGTTCCTGTGTTTCGATTGTTAGGTCTCTTCATGATAGCTAATGGCTTTTGAGGTTTCTAGGCATTGCTGGCCTTCCCCATAAACTGTAACAAGACATTGATTTCTTGGATTACAATAAATAAGCTGAATGACTTGTGGATTTTGCAATTGATATACTTACCAGTTTTATCATTACTCCGGTATATTATATTGTATAGTCCTCGGAATGACAAATGCTTATTTTGTTGCTCTATATACACTATTTATTTTATGCTTGAGTATTGATTTTTCTTCATTATAAGCCGTAGGTTAAGTACAGCCTGCCTAGCTAGAAGGTAAGGACATAGAGGTTGCAGCCCTTCAGCAGGGAGAAAATATTTCCTATGGAGAAAATCTTGTGTACCGTAAAAGTGTCACGTCAATTTTACTCAGAACTATTCACACGTTGACACATGGTCTCGGGACCCACCACGTCAGCCAACTTTAAACTAGCGCTCTCCTTTCCTGACCTGACGACGTTGTCTCCCAAATAGCGCTCTCCGATGAGGGTCGCGCTCCCACCGACGACGGCGATGCTCCCTCCCGACGATGGCTTCTATCTCTACTCCATGGCCTCTTTGCTCTCCGACGACAGCCACTCTCTCTTCTCCACGACCTCTTCCTCCCGGCCTCTTTCTTCCCGAATTACGCTCTGTCCCGATGCTAGGCTTTCTTCGACGACGGCCGCGCTCTCTCCACTCTGCTCAAAGCCGCCGTCTCTCCCGAGAAGCCCTAGATCTGCGACAACAATCCCCGCATTTCAGGTTCAATTTTTTTTTTTAAAAAAAAAAAATCAGAGTTTTATGTCCACGTCTTTGTTTTGGGTGAAGCTGACATGTTGATTGTGAAAATTCCTTGTTTTGCCACCATGTGCGTAGGGGTGGTTCTAGCAGAACGGAGATGCAGTCGCTCTATTCTCTCATCTAATCTTCAATCGCTTCCACACTCGGATCAGCTCAAAGCCGTCCCCCGGAGAAGCCCTAAATCTATGGCACGACCAGTGTTGGAATATGATATGTGGAAACGACAGGATATTGTAATTTATGTCAACACGAAATCACCAAAGAAATAAACGAGAAATAAAAAGGACACTAGAAATTTACGTGGTTTAGTGCGAGTATCAGTACCTACGTCCACAAGGAGAGCCAGCAGCAAATAAACCACCATAATTGGAGAATCGGAGTTTACAATCACTCACACACTCAAGTATTTCCCATATCTAGATTTAACCCCAAACCCAAAGTGTTTGTAAATAAACACTCATTTGGACATAAACTCACGGCATAAAATTACCGCGCATTCAAGATCAAAACAAAACGCTCTACGTACAGCTTCACGTATCTCTTCAAAGCTTCGCATGGCTTCAAGGACTTGTAGCTTCAGACATCATGGATGTGCGGCTTCGTAGGGTTTCGACAGTCCATGCACGCATGAAAATAACGTATATATATGTGTGCCCAGAGTCAAACTTTGACTCTGGGCCCCACCATTACTTTCCTTCTTCAATGGCTAAGGAAAGTGGGACGCTGCAGAGCTTCTTTCGTAGCTTTGTGTGTGTGCCCAAGATTTTGACTTTGGGCCCACTACCCTTTTTACTTCAACGTAGATTAGGTTTCCCACTGCACGAAAAAGTGAAACCCTTTTATTTTATTTATTTCCTCTTATACAAATCTTCAAGAGTCCAGCGAATCGTGTTATTGCAAATGCTCAAACTCGAGTCATAATTTAATAATTCTCCATCTTGGCTCGATGTTTGAAGTCAAGTTATAGTGCTCATCATCTATGCTGCTCTCCCAATGCCCCAACGGCCGCTCACTCTCCACAGACGCCAATAGAGCTCAAGCAGAGCTTGAGCTTCGCCAAAGGAATAGACTTAATCATCATGTCTGCCGAGTTATCTGATATAGCAATCTTTTTGACAATAACATTATCCTTAGCTAAGACATCTCGGATGAAATGGTACCTGATGTTGATATGCTTTGTACGCTTGTGATAAATTGGATTTTATGCCAAATATATTGCACCTTGGTTATCACAGTGTATATCCACACTTTTTTGTTCTAAACCAAAATCCAAGAGCAAACTTTGTAACCATATCGCATTTTTCGCTACAAAAGTTAGTGCCATATACTCTGCCTCAGTTGAAGACAAGGCAATGTGATCCTGTAAGGATGCTTTCCAACTAATTGCACCACCTGCTAATGTAAATATGTACCCTGCTAAAGATTTGCAATCATTCAAGTTACTGGCGTGATCCGAATTCACAAAACCAGTGGTCTCATTGCCATTGCTGTCCCTTCGGTACATTATACTCATGTCTATTGTCCCCTTCAAATATCTGAGGATCCACTTCACAGCTTCCCATTGAGCTTTACCAAGACACTTCATATAGCGACTAACCATGCTTACAGCTTGTGAAATATCAAGCCTAGTGCACACCATAGCATACATGATACTACCTACAGTACTAGAATAAGGAACACGGGACATATGCTCCTCCTCCTCCTCAAGTCTACAGTGATAATTTATCTGAAAGTTTAAAGTGCTTCGCTAAAGGTGTACTTAAAGATTTTGCCGACTGTAAATAAAAACGTGCCACAATCTTCTCAAAGTTTTTTTTTTTTTTTTGAGATAGACGTAAAACTCCTATAGTATTGTCATGCAAAATCTCCTTACCCAAAATTTTCTTTGCAGTACCTAAATCTTTCATCTCAAATTCAGCATTTAAACGCCTCTTCAGAACATCAATATCAGACATATTCTTAGCTGCTATCAACATATCATCAACATATAAGAGTAGATAAATAAATAAATAAAACCATTCTCCAATCTCCTATAGTAAACGCAACTATCCATCTGATTTTTTTTAATAGTCTTGACTAGCCATAAAAGTATCAAAACGTTTATACCACTATCTAAGAGACTGTTTCAACCCATACAAAGATTTCTTCAACAAGTAAACATGATCTTTCGTACCTGAAATAGCAAATCCCTCTAGTTGCCTCATGTAAATCCGCTCCTCCAACTCACCGTGAAGAAACACTGTTTTCACATCTAGCTGCTCTAACTTGAGATCCTGCGAAGCAACTAAGGCAAGAAAAACACGAATAGAAGTATGTCTTACCACATGAGAGAATACATCATTGTAGTCAATGCCCTCACGCTGTGTATACCCCTTCGCCACAAGTCTCGCCTTATACCTCGCTGCCTCAACATCGGGAATGCCCCTTTTTCCGTTTGAAGACCCATTTACTTCCGACAATCTTTTGGCTCTTGGGTACTTTGACTAGCTCCCATGTTTGATTTCGATGGAGAGATTCCATCTCTTCACTCATAGCCCTTAGCCACTGCGACGACTCTGAACTAGCCATCGCTTTAGAGTAAGATGAAGGCTCATCTGTCTCCACTTCATCACCTACAGTCAATGCATAAACATTATATGTATAACCATAACGTGCCGGTGATTTAATTTGCCTTCTCTGTCTATCTGTAGCTATAATGTGTTGCAGTTGTGCTGGTTATTCACTATCACCAACTTCAGGAACTGCGGCTTCATCTGTAGTCTCAACTTCTGTTACCTTCGAGGTCTTTGAAGTCTCCACTTGAAGCTCTATCTCACTAATGACACAATGATTTGTCTTCTTTGCTGGTTGTGTCTTAGAACTCGTCTGTTGAAGCATTGCAATCTCATCGAAGATCACATCTCTGCTGATTAGAAAACCGGGTGATCTGGGATCAGTGCACCATAGCCAGTAGACTTTCACCTTATGTGCATAACCTAGAAATATCCACTTCTTCGCCCACAGCTCAAGCTTATCATCACTCGCATGAGTATATGTAAGACATCTGAATATACGTAATTCGGAGTAATCAATAGGTTTCCCTGATCATACTTCCTCAGGAGTCTTCCACTTGATAACAGATGATGGAGATCGATTAACCAAGTAACATGCCATGTTTACCGCTTCGGCCAAAAATTCATTGCCAAGCCCTGCATGCGAAAGCATGCGTCGAGCTCGCTCAAGCAAAGTTCTTTTTTTCCATTCTGCCACGCCGTTTTGTTGTGGTGTGTGACGTCCCAGGGCGTCACATACTAAGTGCAGGCGGAAAAATTCAATTATAATTATTGTTATCTTTCTTTCACTTAAAAACCTCCTTCAATGGTATCCATAGTATTTACCATTGAAGGTTAGCATGTATAACATGGATTATTTAAAATCTATAATTTGTACTATGGGGTTATCCTACCATTACTCTACTAAAGATAATTAATATCATTCACATAGATAAGATCACAAGAAGCTTCATTACTTTAACATCACAGGGCCTACAAAATTTTATCGACCTGGACTTCTTTCATGTTCCTCGCCTTTATGTACAACATATATAAAGCAAAAGTAAGGCGCATCATAAACCAGGGATAAGAGGGTGAGGGTTTCTACTTCATAAGTTCCCACACAAGCCCACGTACAAAAAGAAAAGAAAGTTAGATAGCTTCTTCGTGATGAAAGGCGTCTAGGCGCCATCCGTCCCAGCTCCTGCACCGTCGTTTCCAAAAGGTATAGGGCCAAACATCGCCCCATCATGCTTGATAAACCAAGCAACAAACTTCAGGGGAGTCATCTCCGCTCTACCGTCATCCATCCATAACGTGGCCTCATACTTGGAGAAGGTCAGCTCGACATCATCATCATACACATCGGTAAAAGTAACCTCAATGCTTGTTATCACACCGTAACGAGCTACAGGCGGCACGTCCATACTATCACTCTGAAAAATGTAAGGTATGAGCAAATCTATGCCCAGTAAAGAATAATAAAAGTCTAACTTAAATAATCCACAACCATCAATATTACCAGGGAATCATAATCCAAACAATTCAGAACATAATAATATAATTGTCACAAACGTAGTCAATTAGATATTAATACACCACCTAAATAATCACCTTGTATGCATCCATCTCCATACTTACCTTTTCAAAAATCAATTTCATATCATGATGCAATGCAACAATAATGCATGAACTCACTCGCCAAATAGAATTATATTTAGTGTGCATATGATCCACCCTCAAATCAGTCATAACCGGAACTCTGCCGGCCTGATCGAGTCACTTCCAGAAAGTACGTTATCCAGACTTCCACAATATTTCTATTATGGGCATCTCACTCTGAGGCATCCCGGTATCACACAACCGAGGTCCTCCCAAGACCACTCAGCAAGGGGCATCTCACTCCGAGGCATCTCAGTATCACACACTGCTGAGGCATCCTTGATCACACACAAGGGCATCTCACTCTGAGGCATCCCGGTATCTCTCAACCGAGGCATCCAAGACCACTCAGCAAGGGCATCCCAAACTTCTGGGGGCATCACCGGTATCTCTGTACCGATGGGTTCGTTCACTTCTCTTAAGCACACATTTCACACCATTACACTTTTGATTAATGCATTTATCGTATGCAAAAGAAAAGACTCCAAAGTATCTATCTAGGTATATAATTTTCATGATCCTAGCACAGGTGCGTGTCCAAATTATAAGATAAAATCCATTACGACATGTCCCATACCATGCCGAACAAATATTCATCCCATAATCAAGCACTATGCACCGCACACATTGCACTCGCATGGTACTATATGCACTTATATTTCTAATGATGTATGTGGCCTAAGACTATGTCTACCGTGAGCTTATTAGACTTTATATATATATAAATACCTCATGAGTCGATTATATAACACAGTATATATATAAGTTCTCGGATTAGGACACATTATTAGTTCAATGCACAGTTTCTGTTTTGGTAATAGAAAATATATCAATTATTGTCAAAATATTACCAAATTTTAGTACGTTATACTAGAGACATAGATTGACAACTTCCGTGAAGAAACTTAATTTCGAATCTTGCTGTATTAAGAAAAACAATTACTGTAATCTTTATTATTACTCTATACTGACGTCCAGCTTTTACATTCACTAAGAAAATTGTTTTACTAAACAATTCGTGTTCATTTAATCTCAAATTTTGACACGTTATTCCTTAGGATGTGTTCTACAATTTTTATTAAGAACTCGAAGTCCAATTCTAACTAGGTAAATACAGAAAATTCACATAATCAGTGAAGGTCATACCATTTATCACAAAAACAGTTTACTGACTTTTAGCAAATTCCCTTTTTATTACTATACTTTCGGATTCGTATGTTTCTAGCTACTCTTATAACTTGATATTATCTATGTTTCACCATACAGAATAATTACTTTCGTAATTCCAATAATCATACTTAAGAAAATAAATACAAACGTAAATATCTCATACCCGTTTTTACGTAGAACCGATCGTATACACGATTTCCTTTTTACTTTCATTCGACAAATCCATTTAACTTTTCACAAACTCCTTTGACAATACTCTAGCACCTAATCACAGCAACTTAAAATCACTTCGGCATGTCTATCTTCACGATCAATCGATTCATAACTTGGCTCGAGGTATTGCCGCATCCGCGAGATCACTTATCTCAATTTTCACCAACTCTATTCACTCGAAAACCACCACATCACTTCACTTCATCAAACAGCCAACTTCCATAAAATTTTCGAGACATGCAAAGCTTAAAAACAACATGCAAAGGCTTCTAGCTTCACCCTTAGGTTCATCAAGCTCAAAACAACACAAATCCATCACATCTCATCACTTTTCTTCACAAGACAGCATACTTACATTTGGAATTCGCAACATGCAAGGTTTGAATATAACATGCAATGACTTCTACAACTAATCCATCACTTACACAGCTCAAATAATCAATAAGACAACAACTACATCTCATATTCCTCATGGCTTGGTTAGATCCACAAGCTTTCTTGATGAAATGGTGGATACACTTCAATTTAGAGTTCTATTTTTCCTTACCTTGTTCGGCTATCAATCTAACACAAAAACACTTCAAGAACAACACCAAAACTTCACATGCAAGAAGAAGAATGACTGGTCTTGCTTCTGGTTTCTACTGCTTGGCCGAGAGAGAAGAGAAGAAGATGAAGGTGAGTTTGTTCGGTTTTGAGGAGAGAGAGAGAGAGAGAATTTCGAATTTATGAGTGGAAAATAAGCTATAAGCTAGTCCTATGTTAGTGAAATGATTGGATTTAGTTAATGATTATATTTTCTTGAAGTTGTCATTCGGTTCTATGGATTTGAGAAGAAAACCGTGGGTGGTGGAGAGAGAGAAAACGGATGGAGAGGAGGGGTGTGTCACGGCTTCCAAGCTTCGGTTTCCTTACCAATTATCAACTTAATTTTTGTTAGGTCTTAATTCATGTCATTAATTATAACATTAGTTGACAATGTCCTTCAATTAATCCCTTTCATTTCCACTTGATTCGATTACACGAAATTGTAACATATACTACATATCAACTAGTTAATGTTAGTAAAAAAGAATCCATCACAAAATACTAAAGTCAGAAATTTATATTAGCATCACAATCATTAATTTAAATCATCTTAATTGTGATCTATAAATCTTAACTAAAAATAAAATTACTTGGGCCTAATTTATCTATCCCTAGCCCAATGGGCCTAATCCATAACAATCCCGGCCCACTAAACTAAGCCTTCAATCCTAAGAATCCCGAACCTTGGCCCACTTAAACCAAGTCCAAGCCCACTATCTCTCACTCGAATTCACAAGTCCAATTCATGTGGCCCACTTATTTCTCAAGCCCATTCAATCCTCACGGTCCATCGGGTTCACTTCTTGGCCTATTTTAAAAATAATCCGAACTCCTAATGGTTCAATTACACTAATGAAGGTCACTGAAATTCGGGATGTCACATAGTGTCCCAAATACTGTGCGGTATCTCACAATACATTCTTTCTCAAAGAACTCGGCAAAATCTTTACCACAAAACTCCATGTCATTATCAGTTCTCATGCACTTGATTTGTTTATCTAACTATTCATCAATCAATGCCTTAAATTTCTTGAACCAATCGAACACATCATATTTGTGCTTCAGAAAGTATACCTATACCTTCCTCGAATAGTCGTCGATAAATGTCAGCATATATCGAGCACCTCCTTTTGAAGGAACCGAAGATGAGCCTCAGACATCTGAATGAATATATTCCACTGGTCGTTTAGTCAAATGAATAGCTGTAGTAAACTTAACTCAGTGCTGCTTCCCAAAGATGCAGTGCTCACATAAGTCCAGCTTTCCTGTCTTTTGACCCTTCAACAACCCCCTTTCACTCAGTATCATCATACCTGCGTCACTCATGTGCCCTAAACGCATATGCCATAACTGAGTCAAGTTAGCGTCTGACTCACCTGATGAAACTACAGCAGTCCCAGTCACAGTCTCTCCCAGTAGATGATAGAGAGCATTCACTTTCTTCCCCTTCATCATTGTCATGGCACCTCGAGAGATTTTCAGTACTCCACCTTCAGCAGTGTACCTACACCCGATGTCATCGAATGTCCTTAGAGAAATAAGGTTCTTCTTGAGCTCCGGTACATGCCTCACATCTATCAATGTGCGCACCACCCCATCGTGTAACTGAATCCGAATTATCCATATTCCCACAGCCTTACACACTGCATTATTCCCCAAAAGAACTCTACCACCATCTGCACTCTGGTAAGTAGTAAACCAATTCTTATGAGGCGTCATATGATAAGAACATCCCGAATCCAGCACCCACTCGTCTCCTAAAGAAGTAGTAGTTACACATAAGACAGCTTCTGCATCACTAGTGCTTCCATCGGCAACGTTTGCCACACTGCTTGTGGCATTCTGCCTATCAACTTTATTCCTCCGTTTTGGACAATCTCTCCTGATGTGCCCCTCCTTGTGACACTCAAAGCACTTCATGCGTCCCTTGGACTTTCTATGGCGTGATTTTGATATGCTTTTACCTCTATTGCTACTAGGCCCTCGATGTTGTTCTCTACTCCAAATTGTTAGTGTTTGCACTACTCCTTGCGTCAGATCGTCATCTCATAACTTTCTTTGCCACTTCTTAGAGAATAAGGCGAACTTTACCTCTTCTGAGGTAATTGTTGTATGCCCCTGCAATAGTGAAACAGTAAAGTGCTCCCATGACTCTAGTAAAAAGGCTAACAATATCATGCCTTGTTCTTCATCATCAAGTATCTTACCGACGTTCTTCAAATCCATCATGAGTTTATTAAATTTTTCTAAGTGGGTTATGATAGACGTACCTTCAGTATATCTAAATTAAAACATCTTCTTCAACATGTACAAGCGATTGTTCAAACCTTTCTTCACATAGAGCACTTGAAGTTTTGCCCATAATGCTGCGGCATCCTTCTCCTCAACAACCTCTATTAAGACCTCATCCGACAAATTTAATAGGATTGTGCTCTTTGCCTTTTTCCATTAGCTCCACTCTCTTAGAGGCTTTCATTATAATAGGCAACTCATCTTCACCATCCAGTGCCTTGCTCGCATCTTGATGCTCTATAACACAAAGTTGTTGCTCCCGTTAAACTTCTCAATTTCAGATTTCCTCTCAGACATAATTGCAATAATAGAATTTTCATATAATAATCAGACGAACAAAAGCTCCAAATCACAATCAAGAAATTTGATCCCAAGTTCTAATACCGATTGTTGGAATATAATACGCGGAAATTATAGGATCTTGTAATTTACGTCAACGCGAAACCACCAAAGAAATAAACGAGAAATAATAAAGACACCAGAAATTTACGTGGTTCTGTCCAAGTATCGGTACCTACGTCCACGAGGAGAGCCAGCAGCAAATAATCCACTATAATTGGAGAATCGGAGTTTATTAATACTCACACGCTCAAGTGTTTCCCAAACCTAGATTTAACCCCAAACCCAAAATGTTTATAAATAAACACTCACTTGGACATAAACTCACGGCACAAAATTACCGCGCGTTCAAGATAAAAACAAAACACTCTACGTACAGCTTCGCGTATCTCTTCAAAGCTTCGCGCGGCTTCAAGGACTTGTGGCTTCAGAGATCGTGGACGTGCGGCTTCGTAGGGTTTCGGCAATCCATGCACGCATGAAAATAACATATATATGCATGGAAAGAACGTGTGTGTGTGCGCGCGCGCGCCCAGAGTCAAACTTTGGCTCTGGGCCCCACCGTCACTTTCCTTCTTCTGTGTGTGTGTGTGCGCGCGCCCAGAGTCAAACTTTGACTCTGGGCCCCACCGTTACTTTCCTTCTTTCGTAGCTTTGTGTGTGTGCGCAAAAGTCAAGATTTTGACTTTGGGCCCACTACCCTTTTTACTTCAATGCATATTAGGTTTCCCCCTACACATAAAAGTGAAACACTTTTATTTTATTTATTTCCTCTTTTGCAAATCTTCAAGAGCCCAGCGAATCGCGTTTTTGCAAATGCTCAAACTCGAGTCATAATTTAACAACCAGGCCTCATCATTTCACTTTGGGTTGTCTTCACTGGTCTTTGGTCTCTGTTCGATTCTCTCGACTCAACATGTAAACCCCTCCTGTTCGTTCTTTCTTTCTTCTTTTGCTCGCCTTGCATCCAATATTCTGGATATATGGCCAGAGCAAAATGTTCTTGGGTCGTGTTGTCAGTCTCAAGGTATTCGAGGACAACATCTTGGTTCGGGAGCTGCTTGAAGCTAGAGGCGAAGGAAGCTTGAGATGCGCTCTGGTGGGTGGGAACATGATACAAAGTCATCCTGCACAAGTATGAAGTGATTATTTTTACGTTTCTTGACATTTTGGTTCAATGAAACTTCTATGGAGAAGCTTCTTGTTTATGTTTAAACTCAAAGTAAAATTGCTGCTTCGGTCATATTTGGAGGTAGCTCTTGCTTGCATCATATAGTAATCGTACTTGACCTTTTTGAAGTAGTACTCAAGGAGCTAGAGCTCTCCTTGTCCAGCTCGTCTCTAACAGATTTCAATTCAGTATTCAAGGAGCTGGAGCTCATTATTTTTTCCTCCTGCTCTTTCTAGGCTGCTCTCTACTTTGATGTTGGTGATGCTCGAAGGCAGCCACCTGTTGACACTATGTGGCAGCAGGTTATGGCTGCTTCCTTTTCGTAGTCCATTCTCTATTTTGGTGGCGAAGTCAATACCATAATAATGTAGAAATTTGGTCTTTCATGATGAAGTCCTTATTTTCACTGGGGCGCTGCAGTAAATAGAAACTGCTGATGTTTTATTGAGATTCAGAGTCTTTTGGTTGAGATGACAGTGACTTATGTTTCAGCTATCTTGTCTTTCGGTATATGAACTATTACAAGAAGGAAAATATTTAAGATAAGAAGTATTTTGTTTTGTTTTGTTTTTTATGTTAAGAGGGTCTTTTTGGGCTGCCCTATTTTCTTGGGGATATTGTTGATTGTAGTTGATTTATAAGCACAAAACTCCTATGCCTGTAGCTGACTTATTTTACACATGTCTTGTTTCAACATATATACATTTGCTTGAGAACTTGTTATGACAATGAAGCAAGAGACGTTGCATTGTCATCCCGCAGTGCACCTCAATTTGCACCTCTCGTTCTATTTGTTTATTGCATAAACGTATTGATTGTTGTTCTTCCCTAATGGTTATTTGTTATTGGCAGCTCACAGAATGGATAAATACTGGAGGTGTGGTTTCTGCTAACATAGCGGCTCCTGCTTCAGAAGAATGTGAAAAGTTGTTAAGAATGGGTGATCGGGTGGGTTGAGCTACATATGATAAGAAAAGGTTGTTACTATATGCGATGATATCTAGTTCTCGAAGGGGCTTGTCGAAAGGCTACTAAGAGATCTATCAGCACTTTTCACCACCAAAGAAGATTTCTTGTGGTTTAAACTGTTAGCCATCAGGGAGTTCCCTTTGGGAGGTTCATTTGCTATCTTTAGTGAGAGTTCAGTCCCCTATAGTTTAGAGGATTTGCAGGCTTACCTAAATAAGTTTGCAGCATCATACTATACCAAAAATGGGAAGGACCCTCTTGTATACCCATATATTCTGCTCCTTAGCATCTAGTTCCTACCCGCTATCCTCTATTTGTCTAAAGAAGTAGAAGATGAAGGGTACAACATTGATGCCACTCACATAGCTGTCGTGCTTGTCGACCATGGTGTCCTTATGGAAGGTACAGGGGCAGGATCAAAGTTTGGTGTAATGGATGCTTATGTAGAAGCATCTAGCATGATTCGACAGCATGGGTATTCATATTTACGTCTTGGAGATCTTTCAGTGGCATTGGAATATTTTGCACAGGCTGCTGCTGCTGTAGTCGGTGGTTGACGACTATCTTGGACTAGAAAGGAAAATGCAGATCAATCTTGCATCTTGTGAACTTGCCGCATATCAATGTTGTAATGCATAGTTCATAATATCTCCCCGCAATTGAGCCATATAGCCACTTCTGGGGCTAATCAATATTGCATCTTAGTTATAAAGTCAAATAATGTTTCATCAAAGTAATCAAAGGTCTTCACATTTGCTACTTCAGGAGCAAGAGGAGGCCCACCAACGGAAATATTGTTGGTCTCAATAGTGGTTATGGCAGTAGAATTGATTTCAATGGCATGAGATTCACCACGCTTGCTCGTATTATTTAAAGATGCCTAGTATAGGTCAACAAAGTGCCTTGGCGTACGACAAGTACGTGACCAGTGCTCAGTCATGCCATAGATGACAAATACTTTCATTAATTACCTTCTTTGGCTTCTTTTCTTTGCCATAATTCAGGCCAAAGTTTGATTTCATAGGGCAGTTAAATTTTCTGCTATCCCTTATAGGATTATGTTCTTGCCTGCGTTTATAGCCCTTAAAATGGCTAGTAATTTTCTCAAAGTTAGCATGTGCTTTAGGCAATACTTTTGAGCCAGCAGGTCTAAGATCATGATTTTTTAGTAGCAATTCATTAGTTTGCTTGACAGTTTTAGCTAACTCTTTTGGAGTTCCAATCAAATTTATATTGTAGACATAAACTGCTACAATAGCAAATCAGGTTTCTGATTTCTTAATAAATACGCATGGGCAGATAGGATCATTCTTGTACCTTTCCTTAATTAGGTACTCACTTAGACGTTGATACCACATGCGACCGGATTGCTTTAACCTGTACAAGGATCTTTGCAATTTTATTAAGAATAAATTGTGGGAAGTGCATGCTTCAGGCATTTTGAATCCCTCGAGAATTTTCATATAAATATCAGAATCTAATGAGCCATATAAATATGCCGTCACAACGTCCATAAGACGCATTTCTAATCTTTCAAAGATTGCTAGGCTAATGAGAAAACGAAATGTAATCATATCCATCACAGGTGAATATGTCTCATTATAATCAATCCCAGGTCTCTGGGAGAATCCTTGGGCAACGAGTCGAGCTTTATATTTCATGACCTCGGTTTTTTCATTTCGTTTTCGGATAAATACCCATTTATATCCAATGGGCTTTACATTATCGGAGATACGAGTTACAGGTCCAAAAACCTCGTCTTGGTGTCAACCACCCCTTTGATCATGGGGATCATTGACGGACATTTTGGATCGGGAACTTTGATGCACTTGGTCCTCATGTCGATCATGGCTCCCACACTATCGAAGAATTGCATACCCAAAATGAGATCATAGTCGTCAAGTGGGATTACCTCGAAAGTCATATTGTCTCTCCATTCGCCAATCTTGACATCCACGTCGAGAGCTGCTCCTATGCCATGGAAGTCGCCCGAATTGATGGGTTTGTAGGACTTCACAGATGGCTCCACGCGAAGACCCAAGGCTTTTGCCGCCTCAGTGGACATGAACATGTTCAACGCTCCCGTGTCGACCAAAGCATAGAGCGTTCGGCCACACACTTCGACTTCCACGAAGAACATGTCCATGTTCGGGGTAATCCCCTTTTCTTTGGTTGGCAACCAAGCTTGGACAGCATTGTTCATCTTCACCGCTCCAATCCGGATCTGCCTCCTCTCTTCTTTGGGTTCCTCCTTTTTTTCCTCGATGGCAAGGAGGGCATTGATTCCACCCTTCTTTGGGCACTTTTGAGTCCAATGTGGACCTTGGCAAATGAAGCAAGGAGAAGGCAAGGGTTGATCGAACTTACTCGTGTAGTTCGTTTGCGGTCGACCCCTTTGGAAGGATGGCTTGGAAGTACCTTCGCCCCATGTCTTGACTCGGCCGTTTTGATCTTTCGGCGCACGGGGAGCATCTCCAGCTTCATCCTCGGATCGATCCGAACTCCACTCTCTTGTTCTAATCCTTGGCTCAGCTCTGGTGAGGTCGACGAGCGACTCGGCCACGCTTAGTGCTCTCCCAAGACTACTCACGTCTTGGCGCTTGAGCTCGAGTAGTGCCCATGGCTTCAACCCATCCATGAACGCTCCGAGGGCCTCCTCTTCGCTTAGGTTGCAAATCTGGAGTTTGAGTTCCGTGAACTCCTTCACGTACTCTTGGACCGTACCTCTTTGTTCAAGGCGATGGAGCTTGCTGCGGGCTTCCTGCTGCGTGAACTCGGGAAAGAAGTAGTCCCGGAACTCCCTTACGAAGTCATCCCATGTGTCCACGGGATTGGCACCGCGCCTAGTCTCATCACACCTATTGCGCCACCAAAGCATTGCCGTATCAGTAAGGAACATAGAAGCGGTTCGTACCTTGATCGACTCATCATGTATGTTGACAACGCCAAAGTATTACTCCATGCTCCAGACAAAGTTGTCCACCTCCTTGGCAGATCGTTCGCCTTTGAATTCCTTCGGCTTTGGCACTTCAATTTTGGACACCGCTTGGGTAGGTGCCGCACCATTGGTGATGCTAAGCTTGCATAGGGCGAGCTCAATCTTGAGCTCTTGGATCTCCACCTTCATGGCTTCGACCTCGTCCCTACATGGGCTCACCTCCTCAATCAGTTGGACGCGCTCTTTCAACACATCGATTGATGCTTCAAGGGCTTCGTCCTTGTCGTGCAACGGGGCTGTAGCTTCGTTGAGGCAGGTCGTGAAGTCTTCACAGAGCGAAGTCTCAACCTCCATGACCCGGTCTCTCACTTCGTCAAGACCTTCCATGAGTTCGAGCACAGCACTCTGGACCTTCCCAATCTTCTCGTCGAATGCAGCTGCAGCATCCATCGAGGCATCTCTTTTCTTTGTTCGGCCGCGAGGTTCCTTGACTTACACGGCCTCTCTATCCATGACAGCATCCTGGCTCGACATTCTCTCGAATAGTTGGCGCTCTTCAATCTCTGGAAGCGGATCTCTCCTTTGCTCTGATACCACTTGTCACGGGCCGATCGATTGGGATCGTGACCGCGTGGCGACTCGGGCAACTTTGGATCACCTAAGCCAAGCCTTGCTCAATCAATGCTCGCACACTCGCTTGCACACCCGGATCGTAGAGAGAGAAAGCTTCTAGAGAGAGGAGCTCTGGAGAGAAAGAGAACTTGTATTACTGAAAAGGATTGGATGGATACAAAATGAGGGGGAGGGCACCCCTTCTTATACTCGCGGCCCTCTGATTACATCCGTTGATTGAGATCTTAGTCGGCGGACGAGATCGCACCGCCTCAACTACCGACACTAACGGCGGCTACTAACCACCGACATAAATGAAAGCTATCAACTACTAACATAAATAGAGATAGAGTCTAATTACGGTTCCGACCACACTTGGATACTTCGGGGAGAAGACTTGGCGGGAACCCGAGTGAAAGCAGGAGATCCTCCAAGGCTGCGTGACGGTTGTCCTCTGGGAACCTCTTGGGTTGGCCTTCTTTGGGCCCGTGACAATAGCATCAGATATTGCACAGGGCGAGCACCATCGAAGATCATTTATAACCCAGGATACTTTGCAATTTAAAGAATCATTAGAGATCACTCTTATTGAGAATTTATCTGAAAATGATCCAAAAGGATGCCTGGACTAGCTAAGGTTCTTTGAAAGGTTATAACTTCTTAGTCGATGATCGCTATATACCACAACGCTTAATCCCAATAGAAACATCATGCTTTTGAATCGGGAAAAATAAGTGAAAGTTTGATAACATATTATGTTACAACAACATAAATCTGCATCTAAAGTCCAAACATCACATTTGAATCTAACGTTCAACTGGATTTGTCAACAGCTTATTGGGTCAACAATATCAGAAGATGTATAATTTAATCTTGGGTTAATACCACGAAAAATCATAAATTGGTATACATTTGACAAATTTACTCTAAACTAAAATCTCAAATTGATAGCCATGTAACAAATTTACTCAAAACTAACTTTTTAACCACCAAAAAAGGAAAATTGTCCAAAAAATCATAAACCTATAACATTTTTATCAATTTAGTTCAAAACTTTTCAATTCAAACGTAAATTCGTTCATGTTTTACTAATTGAGTTCATCCAGCTAATTTTGGTAAAAAATTACTGACGTAGACACTAACTGTCTTATGTGTTATGATCGATGTTGACAATTTTGTCAATAACATTTTAATATTTTTCATATTTTTTAGTTAATTTTTTCTTTTCTTTTTTCCCTTTTTGCCCTTTTGTCTTATCTTCACATTCTTCTTTCTTTTTCCCTTTTTCTCATTGTTGGCCACTCTCAGGCCTCATCGATGGCCAATGAGTTGCTGGCCTCAAGCGAGGGCCACCCTCGCCGGCCTCAGCCTTGGCCATGGCTACCAACGGTGAATAGCCATTCAGTGCATCTTTTTTCTGTAACAAGAAAAATGGTTCCTGTGTTTCGATTGTTAGGTCTCTTCATGATAGCTAACGGCTTTTGAGGTTTCTAGGCATTGCTGGCCTTCCCATAAATTGTAACAAGACATTGATTTCTTCGATTACAATAAATAAGCTGAATGACTTGTGGATTTTGCAATTGATATACTTACCAGTTTTATCATTACTTCGGTATATTATATTGTATAGTCCTTCTCGAAATGACAAATGCTTATTTTGTTGCTCTTTATACACTATTTATTTTATGCTTGAGTATTGATTTTTCTTCATTATAAGCCGCAGGTTAAGTGTAGCCTGCCTAGCCAGAAGGTAAGGACATAGAGGCTGCAGCCCTTTAGCAGGGAGAAAATATTTCCTACGGAGAAAATCTTGTGTACCGTAAAAGTGTCACGTCAATTTTACTCTGAACTATTCACATGTCGACACATGTTCTCGGGACCCACCACATTAGCCAACTTTAAACCAGAGCTCTCTCGCTCTGCCCTCTCTTCTCTCTTTCTTTACTCAGTGGGTCATTTCTCTCTCCTCTCTCTTCTCACTCTCTCCCCTCTTTCCTAACTTGACGACGTTGTCTCCCAAATAGCACTCTCCGATGAGGGCCGCACTCCCACCGACGACGGCGACGCTCCCTCCCGACGACGGCTTCTATCTTTACTCCACGGCCTCTTCGCTCTCCGGCAACAGCCTCTCTCTCTTCTCCATGGCCTTTTCCTCCCGACCTCTTTCTTCCCGAATTGCGCTCTCTCTCGACGCCAGGCTTTCTCCGACGACGGCCGCACTCTCTGCACTCTGCTCAAAGCCGTCTCTCTCGAGAAGCCCTAGATCTACGACAACAATCCCCGCTTTTCAAGTTCAATTTTTTTTTTTTTAATCAGGGTTTTATGTCTATGTCTTTGTTTTGGGTGAAGCACATGTTGATTGTGAAAATTCCTTGTTGTGCCACAATGTGCGTAGGGGTGGTTCTAGTAGAACGGAGATGTAGTCACTCTATTCTCTCGTCTAATCTTCAGTCACTTCCACACTCGACTCGGCTCAAAGCCGTCCCCCGAAGAAGCCCTAAATCTATGCCACGACCAGTGTTGAAATATAATATGCGGAAATGACAGGATTTTGCAATTTACGTCAACGTGAAATCACCAAAGAAATAAACGAGAAATAATAAGGACACTAGAAATTTACGTGGTTCGGTTCGAGTATCGGTACCTACATCCACGGGGAGAGCCAGCAACAAATAATCTACTATAATCAGAGAATCGGAGTTTACAATCACTCACACACTCAAGTGTTTCCCACACCTAGATTTAACCCCAAACCCAAAGTGTTTGTAAATAAACACTCATTTGGACATAAACTCATGGCATAAAATTACTGAACATTCAAGATCAAAACAAAACGCTCTATGTACGGCTTCACGTATCTCTTCAAAGCTTCACATGACTTCAAGGACTTACAAATCCAGAGATCATGGACGTGCGGCTTTGTAGGGTTTCGGCAGTCCATGCACGCACGAAAATAACGTGTATATATATATGTGTGTGTGTGTGTGTGCGCGCGCGCCCAAAGTCAAACTTTGACTCTGGGCCCCACCATTACTTTCCTTGTTCAATGGCTAAGGAAAGTGGGACGCTTTAGAGCTTCTTTCGTAGCTTTGTGTGTGTGCCCAAGATTTTGACTTTGGGTCCACTACCCTTTTTACTTCAATATAGATTAGGTTTCCCCCTGCACGTAAAAGTGAAACCCTTTTACTTTATTTATTTCCTCTTTTACAAATTTTCAAGAGTCCATCCAGCAAATCGTGTTATTGCAAATGCTCAAACTTGAGTCATAATTTAATAATTCTCCATCTTAGCTCAATGTTTGAAGTCAAGTTATAGTGCTCATCATCCATACTACTCTCCCAACGCCCCAACGGGGGCTCACTCTCCAAAGATGCCAATAGAGCTCAAGCAAAGCTTGAGCTTCGCCAAAGGAATAGACTTAATCATCATGTCTACCGAGTTATCTGATGTAGCAATCTTTTTGACAATAACATTACCCTTAGCTAAGACATCCCGGATGAAATGGTACCTAATGTTGATATGCTTTGTTCGCTCATGATAAATTGGATTATACGCCAAATATATCGCACCTTGGTTATCATAGTGTATATCCACACTTTTTTGTTCTAAACCAAAGTCCAAGAGCAAACTTTGTAACCATATCGCCTTTTTCGCTACAAAGGTTAGTGCCATATACTCTGCCTCAGTCAAAGACATGGCAATGTGATCCTGTAAGGATGCTTTCCAACTAACTGCACCACTTGCTAGTGTAAATACGTACCCTGCTAAAGATCTGCAATCATCCAAGTTACTGGCGTGATCCGAATTCACAAAACCAGCGGTCTCACTGCCATTGTTGTCCCTCCGGTACACTATACTCACATCTATTGTCCCCTTCAAATATCTGAGGATCCACTTCACAGCTTCCCATTGAGCTTTACTAGGACGCTTCATATAGCGACTAACCACGCTTACAGCTTGTGAAATATCAAGCCTAGTGCACACCATAGCATACATGATACTACCTACGGCACTAGAATAAGGAACACGGGACATATGCTCCTCCTCTTCCTCAAGTCTGTGGTGTTAATTTATCTGAAAGTTTAAAATGCTTCGCTAAAGGTGTACTTACAGATTTTGCTGACTATATTAAAACGTGCCATGATCTTCTCAAGGTATTTTTTTTTTTTGAGATGGACGTAAAACTCCTATAGTCTTGTCATGCAAAATCTCCATACCTAAAATTTTCTTTGTAGCACCTAAATCTTTCATCTCAAATTCAGCATTTAACCGCCTCTTCAGCACATCAATATCAGACATATTCTTAGCTGTTATCAACATATTATCAACATATAAGAGTAAATAAATCAAAAAATCATTCTCCAATCTCCTATAGTAAACATAGCTATCCATATGATTTTTTTGAATAGTCTTTACTAGCCATAAAAGTATCAAAACGTTTATACCACTGTCTAGGAGACTATTTCCGCCCATACAAAGATTTCTTCAACAAGTAAACATGATCTTCCTTAACTGGAATAGCAAATCCCTCTGGTTGCCTCATGTAAATCCACTCCTCCAACTCATCATGAAGAAACACAGTTTTCACATCTAGCTGCTCTAACTTGAGATCCTGCGAAGCAACTAAGGCAAGAAAAACACAAATAGAAGTATGTCTTACCACATGAGAGAATACATCATTGTAGTCAATGCCCTCACGCTGTGTATACCCCTTCGCCACAAGTCTCACCTTATACCTCGCTGCCTCAACACCAGGAATGCCCTATTTCCGTTTGAAGACCCATTTACTTCCGATAATCTTTTGGCTCTAGGGTACTTTGACTAGCTCCCATGTCTGATTTCGATGGAGTGATTCCATCTCTTCACTCATAGCCCTTAGCCACTGTGACGACTCCGAACTAGCCATCACTTTAGAGTAAGATGAAGGCTCATCTGTCTCCACCTCATCACCTACAGTCAATGCATAAGCAATATATGTATAACCATAACGTGCCGGTGATTTAATTTGCCTTCTCTGTCTATCTGTGGCTATAGTGTGTTGTAGTTTTGTTGTTGTTCACTATCACCGACTTCAGGAACTGCGGCTTCATCTGTAGTCTCAACTTCTATTACCTTCGAGGTCTTCGGAGTCTCCAGTTGAAGCTCCACCTCACTAATGACACAATGATTTGTCTTCTTTGCTATTTGTGTCTTAGAACTCCCCCGTTGAAGCATTGCAGTCTCGTCGAAGATCACATTTCTACTGATTAGAAAACCGGGTGATTTGGGATCGGTGCACCACAGCCAGTAGCCTTTCACCTTATGTGCATAACCTAAAAATATGCACTTATTCGCCCTCGACTCAAGCTTACCATCACTCGCATGAGCATATGCAAGACATTTGAATATACGTAATCCAGAGTAATCAACAGGTTTCCCCGATCATACTTCCTCAAGAGTCTTCCACTCGGTAGCAGATGATGGAGATCGTTTAACTAGGTAACATGCCATGTGTACCGCTTCAGCCCAAAATTCCTTGCCAAGCCCTACATGCGAAAGCATGCATCGAGCTCGCTCAAGCAAAGTTCTTTTTTTCTATTCTGCCATGCCATTTTGCTGTGACGTCCCATGTACCATGTGGTATCTCACAATACATTCTTTCTCACATAACTCGATAAAATCTTTACCACAAAACTCCATGTCATTATCGGTTCTTATGCACTTGATTTGTTTATCTGACTATATCTCAGTCAATGCCTTAAATTTCTTGAACCCATCGAACACGTCATATTTGTGCTTTAAAAAGTATACCTATACGTTCCTCGAATAATATTCGATAAATGTCAGCATATATCGAGCACCTCCTTTCGAAGGAACCGAAGACGGGCCCCAGACGTCTGAATGAATATATTCCACTGGTCGTTTAGTAGAATGAATAATTATAGTAAACTTAACTCGGTGCTGCTTCCCAAAGATGCAATGCTCACATAAGTCTAGCTCTCCTATCTTTCGACCCTTCAACAACCCCATTTCACTCAGTATCGTCATACCTACCTCACTCATGTGCTCTAAACGCATATGCCATAACTGAGTCAAGTTAGAGTTTGACTCACCTGATGAAATTGTAGCAGTTCCAGTCACGGTCTCTCCTAGTAGATGATAGAGAGCATTCACTTTCTTCCCCTTCATCATTGTCATGGCACCTCGAGAGATTTTCAGTACTCCACCTTCAGCAATGTACCTACACCTGATGTCATCGAATGTCCCTAGAGAAATAAGGTTCTTCTTGAGCTCCGGTACATGCCTCACATCTATCAATGTGCGCACCACCCCATTGTGCATCCGAATCCGAATTATCCATATTCCCACAGCCTTACACATTGCATTTTTCCCCAAAAGAACTCTACCACCATCTGCAGTCTGGTAAGTAGTAAACCAATTCTTATGAGGCATCATATGATAAGAACATCCCGAATCCAGCACCCACTCGTCTCCTAACAAAGTAGTAGTTACACATAAGATAACTTCTACATCACTAGTGCTTCCATAGGCAACGTTTGCCAAACAGCTTGTGGCATTCTGCCTATCAACTTTATTCCTCTGTTTTGGACAATCTCTCCTTGTGACACTCAAACCGCTTCACGCGTCCCTTGGACTTTCTATGACGTGATTTTGATATGCTTTTACCTCTATTGCTACTAGGCCCTCAATGTTATTCTCTACTCCGAATTGTTAGTGCTTGCATTACTCCTTGCGTCAGATTATCATCTCGTAACTTTCTCTGCCACTCCTTAGAGAATAAGGCGGACTTTAGCTCTTCTGAGGTAATTGTTGTACGCCTCTGCAACAGTGAATCAGTAAAGTGCTCCCATGACTCTAGTAAAGAGGCTAACAACATCATGCCCTGTTCTTCATCATCAAGTATCTTGCTAACATTCTTCAGATCCATCATGAGTTTATCAAATTCATCTAAGTAGGTTCTGATAGATGTACCTTCAGTATATCTAAATTGAAACATCTTCTTCAACATGTACAAGCGATTATTCCAACTTTTCTTCACATAGAGCACTTGAAGTTTTGCCCATAATGCTGTGGCATCCTTCTCCTCAGCAACCTCTATTAAGACCTCATCCAAAAAATTTAATACGATTGTGCTCTTTGCTTTTTCCATTAGATCCACTCTCTCAGAGGCTTTCATTATAATAAGTAACTCATCTTCACCATCCAGTACCTTGCCCGCATCTTGATGCTCCATAACACAAAGTTGTTGCTCCCATTAAACTTCTCAATTTCAGATTTCCTCTTAGACATAATTGCAATAATAGAATTTTTAGTTAATAATCAGACAAGCAAAAGCTCCAAATCACAATCAAGAAATCTGATCCCAAGTTCTAATACCGATTGTTGGAATATAATACGCTAAAATGACAGGATCTTGTAATTTACGTCAACGCGAAATCACCAAAGAAATAAGCAAGAAATAATAAGGACACCAGAAATTTATGTGGTTCTGTCTGAGTATCGGTACCTACGTCCACAGGGAGAGCCAGCAGCAAATAATCCACTATAATTGGAAAATCAGAGTTTAGAATCACTCACACGCTTAAGTGTTTCCCACACCTAGATTTAACCCCAAACCAAAAATGTTTATAAATAAACACTCAGTTGAACATAAACTTGTTAGATGTATGCCCTAAAGCTGTTATGTAATAGTTACATATTAGGGATTTCATTTGTACATATAAAGATTATGTTCCTTTTATTTTTAAGGAATTGATTAATTAATTATTTGTTCATTTAATTAATTAATACCTTTTAATAACCAACAAAATATATATATATATATATATATAAAGCCTCATGCATGTGCATGTGCACATGCATGAAACTTGGATGGTCAGCAACCGCTGACCATTATCCACGAATTCGTGCATGAACGGTCAGCAGTTGCTGACCATCATGCACGATTGTTCGTGCATGAGTGGGGACGATCAGCAACGGTTGCTGATCGTCCATCGATCAGCAACGGTTGCTGATCGGTTTATAACTTTAAAAGAGTTGTTTTGTTTTTAATGCGACACTTCAAAGGGTTGAAAGACAGAGAAAAGAGAGCAAAGTGTGTGTGTGTGTTCTTGTGTCTTTGAGACGCAAGAAAGAAGAACATTATCTCGTTCGGGCCGTGACTATTATACATCAAGGATACGACGGTTTGTTTCCACGTGATTGCTAGCACAATCGAAGTGGTGAATATCCAAAATTCTTTCTTCCGTTCGACGTTCGTTGTTGGTGTGTCTGAGCTAGAGGTCCGACACTTGTGGGACTCGAACTGTAGAACATCCGAACCGACTTGTTTAAAGCGCGCTTCGAGAGGTAATTTGTTTAACTCTCTTTTTACATTCATATTTTGATTAAAACGCACGAACAACGCCTAAGGAGAATCATGTGTAAAATATATCTTTGTTTCCGCTGCGTTTATTTTGTTAATTTTTCTTATACATGATTCATGAAAAGACCAACAGTGGTATCAGAGCCAACCTTAGGCATTCTTTCGTTCGTTTAATTGATTTATAGTTCAAATATATTTTTGCGTTCTAATGGCCAATTTATTTATTTTTTTAAGAGAATTGGTTCTCTTGCTCTCATGTGGCCTATAGAAGTTGATTAATTTATGTGATAAATTTAATCAGCCAAGCAAAAATTAGAACTAAATCAATTTTGAATCAAAATCCGTAACTTGTTATACTTTGTATTTATATTCTGCAAATGATATGTAGAATTTTATGTATGCCTTCCAGAGCTTTAAATTTTGAATTTATGGCTCATAAGGAAGGGTGGTGATCATGGAAAAATCCACAATTGTTGTATGGATGAATGTATGATGATTACAGGTATTCATTTTTGGGGTTGTAATTATTAAATGGAGGCTGCGTCCTTCCTTTTATTTTATTTTAATTTTTCATGATATGTAATTATTAAATGGAGGCTGCGTCCTTCCTTTTATTTTATTTTAATTTTTCATGATATGTAATTATAGTATAGTTTAGTATTTCAATTGTTGATGTAAATACTACAAAAGAGGAGGAGCCATTGGAGGAGCCATTAAACCGGTGAGCTCTCTGGGCCCGGTCTTTGAAGAGTTCAAAGATTGAAGAAAAAGTGAAGAGCAGGTCCATATAATTAAAACATTAAAATGGCTAAATGGGTCTCTTTGGCTCGAGACCCATTGAACCATAATTCCATGATCACCACATAGGATAGATATTATGTGATATCTATTTATTTATTGTGTTTATGATATTGTGCATGTTAAACCGGTTAATGTGCAAAGTGAGACCGTTAATAACGACCCAAATCTCCTTACAAAGAATATTAAGTCGAAACGGGTTTCGGACTCGTGGCCTTCCATTGTCGTGGTTTGATTCAATATTATTGTGGTTAACTGACCGGCTATGGATACATAGGGGTTAATTACCATTTATAATATTGGACCACTCCATTATACATATGATGTTGTGGGGTTGGAGCCAAATGATTTCTAATAACTGTTAGGTGAGGAAATCGTTTGTGTTTTCAATACTTGCATGAGACGATGGGCTAGACTTAACTATGATCATGATGCCAATAACTGTTAGGTGAGGCTTTCATGATCTAGAGGCCGAAGTTATGATTGGGACTCGCATATGATGCGTTGAACAAGTTGGTTCACTCACTTAGTTCATAGAACACCAATAACTGCTAGGTGAGGTGGACTTTGGACTAGTGGGACTCCAATCCCCACTAGTAATCTTTACCCAACAAAGATTACCGTTTCCCATCTTAAGGAGTATGGGATTCGAAAATAAATTTAGTGGGAGGATCTATTTCATTTAAAGGCCAAAATGAAATAGTTATTTTGAAAGATACAATGGCTAACAATTTATTTTCTGCAACAGATATATTATTACTCTGAAAATGGTGACTACAAACCCACTCGCTTCTATACTTGACAAGAATTGTTTGACTGGACCCAATTTCACTGACTGGGTGAGGAATTTGAGAATTGTTCTCAATTCAGAAAAAATTGGGTATGTGCTTGATGAAATGATGCCAACCTCCTTTCCTGAGGGTGGGACCCAAGAGGAGCGTGTCACTTATGATAAGTGGCGTGACGATGACTTAAAAGTTAGGTCATATATGCTTGCTTCTATGAATAATGAATTGCAGAAGAAGTATGAATCTATGGAAGATGCTAGGTCGATCATTTTGCACTTAAAGGAATACTTTGATGAGAATGGTCGAACCTCTAGATATGAGATATCTAAGGCATTGTACCGTATGAGGATGGCTGAAGGATCATCAGTTAATGATCATGCTTTGAAAATGATTTGGCACATTGAAGAATTGGCTAGGCTAAATCTCGTTATGGACAACGAGTTAGCTGTGGATTTGATCCTCCAATCTTTACCCGATTCCTTCTCTGGTTTTGTCCAAAACTTCCACATGCATAAGATGGATAAAACTCTCGCTGAGTTACATAGTATGCTGGTAGTTTATGAGAAGGAAATGCACAACACGAGACCAAATGTAGTGGCTATGGCTAAGGCTTCTTCTTCAAAGGGTAAGACTGTTTTAAAGAAGAATAAATGGAAGAGGCCTGCCAAACCTGTTGTGCAACCAAAACCCAAGATTGATAAAGGGAAATGTCATTACTGTGGTGTTAAAGGGCACTGGAGGAGGAATTGTAGGAAGTACCTCGCGAGCTTGAAGGTCAAGCCCAAGGACCAACCTTATGAAGGTATGGTGTCTATGCTTATTGAAACTAATCTTATGGTTAGTGTTGAATCCAGCTCATGGGTTCTAGATTCTGCTGCAACTTCACATATTTGTATGTCTTTGCAGAATTTGGAAATAAGCAGGATGCTAAGGCGAAATGAGATTGTCCTGACGTTTGCCAATGGAGCAAGAGTTGCTGCATTAGCTATAGGGATTTTTCGTTTATGTTTGCCTTCTGGACATGTATTGGTTTTAAAGAACTGTTTGCATTATAAGAATGCTGTTAGGAACATCATCTCTATACCTCGTTTGGGTAAAGAGAATTATGAATTTTCTTTCGCTAATGATGTATGTTCTATTTATCATAATAGAACATGTGTTGGTTCTAGCTTATTAACCAACAATCTTTATACCATTACAATGTCCGGTAATGCGATTACCAATGTCAATAAGCAAAATAGAATTGATATAAATGCCATAACTAATAAACGCCCTAGAGACGGTCCAAATAAAAAGTATGTTTGGCATCTCCGATTAGGTCATATTGGAGAAGACAGAATTAACAAGTTGAGTAATGATGGGTACATTGATCCATCAAATTTTGAGTCATACTCGACTTGTGAGGCATGTCTTCTAGGAAAAATGACCAAAGTGCCTTTTGTAGGACAAAGTGCGCGAGCTGCTGACATATTAGAATTAATACATACGGATGTATGTGGACCAATTAATGAAACTGCTAGAGGTGGTTACAATTACTTCATTACCTTTACCGATGATCAGTCACGGTATGGTTATTTATACCTCATGAAGTATAAATCTGAATCCTTTGAAAAGTTCAAGGAATTCAAGGCTGAAGTTGAGAAACAAACAGGAAAATGTATTAAGGCTCTTCGATCGGATCGAGGAGGTGAATACCTTAGTACTGAATTCCTGGACTATCTTAAAGAGAATGGCATTTTATCACAATGGACACCTCCTGGAACTCCAGAACATAATGGTGTATCTGAACGAAGAAATCGTACTTTATTAGATATGGTGCGATCTATGATGAGTTACACCGATTTGCCAATATCCCTTTGGGGATATGCCCTTGAGACAGCTGTATATATACTGAATAGAGTGCCGTCCAAATCTGTTCCAACTACGCCCTATGAGATATGGCATAGTAGGAAACCTAGTCTTAATCATATTAAGATTTGGGGTTGTCCAGCTTTCGTGAAAAAGTTGAAAATGGATAAATTGGAGGCAAGATCTGAACAAGGTCGCTTCATTGGATATCCAAAGGAAACTCTTGGATATTACTTCTATTTTCATTCAGACCAAAGAATTTTGGTAAGCAAGCACACTTCTTTTCTGGAGAATCAGTTCATCCAAGAAGGTGGTGCTGGGCGGAAAATAGTCTTACAAGAAGAAAATAATGAAGTACCAAACAACCGAGTTCAGATACCAATCTATGATTCAGTGGGAGCTTCTGATACACAACCTCTTAGGAAAAGCGTGAGAATGTCTCGCCCACCTGCTCGTTATAGACACTCAGTTGATCATATTGAACCAATATTCATTGTGAATGATAGTGATCAACCTGGTGATCCTAAAACCTATGAGGAGGCGATGTTGGACATCGATTCTGGTAAATGGCTAGAAGCCATGAAATCCGAAATGGATTCAATGTATTCCAATGAAGTTTGGACCTTAATTGACCTGCCTGATGGTATTGTACCAATTGGCTGTAAATGGATCTTCAAGAGGAAGATGAATGCTGAAGGTCAAATTGGAACTTACAAAGCACGGCTGGTGGCGAAAGGATATCGTCAGAAAGAAGGAATTGATTATGACGAAACTTTCTCACCTGTGGCCATGCTAAAATCCATTCGGATTATGTTGGCTATAGCTGCACACCTGGATTATGAGATATTCCAGATGGATGTCAAAACGGCTTTTCTAAATGGTTTTCTCGATGAGGACATCTATATGGAACAGCCACAGGGTTTTGAATCCATTAGTAAAAAACGAAAGGTGTGTAAGCTTAAGAGATCCATTTATGGACTCAAACAAGCCTCCAGAAGTTGGAACATCCGTTTTGATGAGGTAGTCAAATCGTTTGGCTTCATAAAAAATCCGGATGAACCTTGTGTATACAAGAAGATCAGTGGGAGTGCAATTGCATTTCTAGTTTTATATGTCGATGATATACTTTTGATTGGAAATGATGTACCAATGATATCATCGATAAAAATATTCTTGTCACAGAAATTCTCCATGAAAGATTTAGGAGAGGCAACCTATATTTTAGGTATCAAGATCTATAGAGATAGATCAAGACGATTGATTGGCCTCTCACAATCTACGTACATAGACAAAGTGTTAACACGGTTTAACATGCAATGTTCCAAGAGAGGATTATTGCCTTTTAGGCAAGGGATCCGTCTTTCTAAGGAGATGTGTCCCCACACTCCTAAAGAAAGAGAGCGGATGGCGAAGATACCATATGCATCCGCTATTGGAAGCATAATGTATGCTATGCTATGTACTAGACCTGATATTGCGCATGCTGTAAGTATTACTAGCAGATATCAGTCTGATCCAGGAGAAGAGCACTGGATAGCAGTCAAGAATATTCTTAAGTACTTGCGAAGGACTAAAGATTTATTCTTGATATATGGAGAAGGAGAATTTGAAGTTGTAGCTTATACTGATTCCGATTTTCAGTCGGATCCGAATGATTATAAGTCTACGTCTGGTTTTGTCTTCACATTCAATGGTGGTGCAGTTAGTTGGAAAAGTTCCAAACAAAGTATAACTGCCGATTCCACCACTGAGGCAGAGTATGTAGCTGCTTCTGAAGCAGCAAAGGAAGCCGCTTGGATGAAGAAGTTTATTTCTGAACTTGGAGTCGTTCCTTCAATTGAGCAACCGATCACATTGTTTTATGACAACAATGGGGCGATAGCTCAAGCTAAGGAACCAAGGTCTCACCAGAAGTCCAAGCACATTGAGAGACGCTTCCATCTCATCAGAGAAATTGTTGGGAGAGGTGATATCGCCTTGCAGAAAATTGCCTCAGCAGAAAACGTGGCAGATCCTTTCACTAAGGCCTTACCTCAGTCTTCTTTTGAAAGACATATTGACAAAATGGGTTTGAGGTACCAGACAAGTTGGCTTTAGTGCAAGTGAGAAATTGTTAGATGTATGCCCTAAAGCTGCTATGTAATAGTTACATATTAGGGATTTCAGTTGTACTTTCATTATTATTATTTAATTAGTGGCAATGACGTATTCATTCATTTGTCCAATTATTCTATATTGATGAATGATTCCATAAGATCAATTGCAACTAGACCTATTCTTGAGACGTCAAGAATATATGTGATGGGTTCATAGTTAGACCGAATCTTTAAATTGTTCCCGGTCGATGGATTATTGAGTGGATATTAATAATCCTGTTGAGACCGGTGTGTTCTTAACTTCGCCATTAAGTATTGGATACTTAAGGGAATGATGAGTCATATGTCATTGGGTATTATGATGCCTGAGTTAGAACACAGGTGTTTGTATTAGACAAATTCACTGAACGTGACGCATATAGAACGATTAGTGACATGGAAGCTTTTAGCGTGGTCAATGTCTAATTGTTCATGCTTTGGTCTTGTGTAAATAATCCTTAGACCTGAGGCACAGTGTTAACTTGTGTATTGAACAACTATGGTTCAGGGGTGCACATAATGCCGGGTCGTTGATCCGTCTTTATACCTGATGGTCATAATTTGTTCATATATGAAGTTACACGTGTGCGCAATATGGAATCTGTCTCCTTGTTATATGCATGGTATGATAATGATGTCCTATGCGATCTAATTGTGACACTACATTGAAATCCTCGGCCGGGGTTGTAATTGAGAATAAATTGTTTATGTCTCAAATAAAATGCATGTCAATTAGATTTGTGCATATGATCGAATTAATGACTTGACTAATATTCCATGGTCTTTGTTTGATCGGGACATAGTAAGACAGAGGGATTGAATTACACTATAGCCAAAACTGACAGGTTCATTATGTTCTTAAAGTATTCACACTATCTGGGTAGCCATGACATATTGCTAGATGTCAATCGTGGCTTGTAAGACCCAAAGATTAATCGGGACAATTAATTCTTTTGGAAGTACTAATGTGTTAGTACAAGTCTTACTACCAGCTTAGTGATGAACCTAGCGATGTCACACACCATAAACAATTAGGATGACGTGGAACAAGAGAGAAATATTATTGCAAATGTGTTTGCAATTACAGCAATCGAATTGAGTCGATTTGAAATTAAATTAAATGAGATTTAATTTAATTTGTATTATAGTCACGAGCCTACTTGCATATGATGCACACGCATGCCCAAAGTGGATATATGTTAACATACCAAACAAGTTGGCTTTAGTGCAAGTGGGAGATTGTTAGATGTATGCCCTAAAGCTGTTATGTAATAGTTACATATTAGGGATTTCATTTGTACATATAAAGATTATGTTCCTTTTATTTTTAAGGAATTGATTAATTAATTATTTGTTCATTTAATTAATTAATACCTTTTAATAACCAACAAAATTTTTATATATATATATATATATATAAAGCCTCATGCATGTGCATGTGCACATGCATGAAACTTGGATGGTCAGCAACCGCTGACCATTATCCACGAATTCGTGCATGAACGGTCAGCAGTTGCTGACCATCATGCACGAAGTCGTGCATGAGCAACCGCTCATACACGAAGTCGTGCATGAGCAACCGCTCATGCACGATTGTTCGTGCATGAGTGGGGACGATCAGCAACGGTTGCTGATCGTCCATCGATCAGCAACGGTTGCTGATCGGTTTATAACTTTAAAAGAGTTGTTTTGTTTTTAATGCGACACTTCAAAGGGTTGAAAGACAGAGAAAAGAGAGCAAAGTGTGTGTGTGTGTTCTTGTGTCTTTGAGACGCAAGAAAGAAGAACATTATCTCGTTCGGGCCGTGACTATTATACATCAAGGATACGACGGTTTGTTTCCACGTGATTGCTAGCACAATCGAAGTGGTGAATATCCAAAATTCTTTCTTCCGTTCGACGTTCGTTGTTGGTGTGTCTGAGCTAGAGGTCCGACACTTGTGGGACTCGAACTGTAGAACATCCGAACCGACTTGTTTAAAGCGCGCTTCGAGAGGTAATTTGTTTAACTCTCTTTTTACATTCAGATTTTGATTAAAACGCACGAACAACGCCTAAGGAGAATCATGTGTAAAATATATCTTTGTTTCCGCTGCGTTTATTTTGTTAATTTTTCTTATACATGATTCATGAAAAGACCAACAAAACTCACGGCACAAAATTACCGCACATTCAAGATCAAAACAAAACACTCTACGTATGCCTTTGCGTATCTCTTCAAAGCTTTGCGCGGCTTCAAGGACTTGTGACTTTAGAGATTGTGGACATGTGGCTTCGTAGGGTTTCGGAAGTCCATGCATGCACGAAAAGAACGTATATATGTGTGTGTGTGTGCCTAGAGTCAAACTTTGACTCTGGGCCCCACCATTACTTTCCTTCTTCAATGGCTAAGGAAAGTGGGACGCTGCAGAGCTTCTTTCGTAGCTTTATGTGTGTGCCCAAAAGTCAAGATTTGACTTTGGGCCCACTACCCTTTTTACTTCGACGTAGATTAGGTTTCCCCCAGTACGTAAAAGAGAAACACCTTTATTTTATTTATTTCCTCTTTTGCAAATCTTTAAGAGCCCAGCGAATCGCGTTTTTACAAACGCTCAAACTCGAGTCATAATTTAACAACCAGGCCTCATTATTTCACTTCGGGTTGTCTTCACTAGTCTTTGGGCCCTGTTCAATTCTCTTGGCTCAGCATGTAAGCCCCTCCTCTTCGTTCTTTCTTTTTTCTTTTGCTCACGTTGCATCTAATATTCTGGATATATGGCCAGAGCAAAATGTTCTTGGGTCGTGTTGTCACTCTCAAGGTATTTGAGGATAACATCCTGGTTCGGGAGCTGCTTGAAGCTAGAGGCGAAGGGAGAGTGTTGATCATCGATGGCGGAGGAAGCTTGAGATGCGCTCTGGTGGGTGGGAACATGATACAAAGTCATCCTGCACAAGTATGAAGTGATTATTTTTACATTTCTTGATATTTTGGTTCAATGAAACTTCTATGGAAAAGCTTCTTGTTTATGGTTAAACTCAAAGTAAAATTGCTGCTTCGGTCATATTTGGAGGTAGCTCTTGCTTGCATCATATAGTAATCGTACTTGACCTTTTTGAAGTAGTATTCAAGGAGCTAGAGCTCTCCTTGTCCAGCTCGTCTCTAACAGATTTCAGTTCAGTATTCAAGGAGCTGGAGCTCATTATTTTGTCCTCTTGCTCTTTCTAGGCTACTCTCTACTTTGATGTTGGTGATGCTCGAAGGCAGCCACCTGTTGACACTATGTGGCAACAGGTTATGGTTGCTTCCTTTTTGTAGTCCATTCTCTATTTTGGTGTAGAAGTCAATACCATAATAATGTAGAAATTTGGTCTTTCATGATGAAGTCCTCATTTTCACTGGGGCGCTGCAGTAAATAGAAACTCCTAATGTTTTATTGAGATTCAGAGTCTTTTGGTTGAGATGACAGTGACTTATGTTTCAGCTATCCCGTCTTTCGGTATATGAACTATTACAAGAAGGAAAATATTTAAGATAAGAAGTATTTTATTTTGTTTTTTATGTTACGAGGGTCTTTTTGGGCTGTCTTATTTTCTTGGGGATATTGCTGATTGTAGTTGCTTTATATGCACTGAACTCCTATGCCTGTAGCCGACTTATTTTACACATGTCTTGTTTCAACAGATATACTTTTGCTTGAGAACTTGTTATGACAATGAAGCAAGAGACGTTGCCTTGTCATCGCATAGTGCACCTCAGTTTGCACCTCTCGTTCTATTTGTTTACTACCTAAATGTACTGATTCTTGTTCTTCCCTAATGGTTATTTGTTATTGGCAGCTCACATAATGGATAAATACTGGAGGTGTGGTTTCTGCTGACACAGTGGCTACTGCTTCAGAAGAATGTGAAAAGTTGTTAAGAATGGGTGATCGGGTGGGTTGAGCTACATATGATAAGAAAAGGTTGTTACTATATGCGATGATATCTGGTTCTCGAAGGGGCTTGTCGAAAGGCTACTAAGAGATCTATCAGCACTTTTCACCACCAAAGAAGATTTCTTGTGGTTTAAACTGTTAGCCATCAAGGAGTTCCCTCTAGGAGGTTCATTTGCTATCTTTAGTGATAGTTCAGTCCCCTATAGTTTAGAGGATTTGCAGGCTTACCTAAATAAGTTTGTAGCATCATACTATACCAAAAATGGGAAGGACCCTCTTGTATACCCATATATTCTACTCCTTAGCATCCAGTTCCTACCCACTATCCTCTATTTGTCTAAAGAAGCAGGAGATGAAGGGTACAACATTGATGCCACTCACATAGCTATCGGTGTTGTCGACCATGGCATCCTTATGGAAGGTACAGGGGCATGATCAAAGTTTGGTGTAATGGATGCTTATGCAGAAGCATCTAGCATGATTCAATAGCATGGGTATTCATATTTACGTCTTGGAGATCTTTCAGTGGCATTGGTATATTTTGCACAAGCTGTTGCTACTGTAGTTGGTGGTCGATGACTATCTTGGACTAGAAGGGAAAATGCAGATTAGCAAATAGAGAAGTTTGATGCTGAAACAACTCCTCATGGAGCTGTTATTGCGAGATGGTGGGGTTTACTTTTTGCTTAGTTCAAGAGGTTCTGGGGAAGAAGGTGAATTGACAAGGCTTATACTGGATGTGAAAACAAGACAGCAATTTATGCTTGAAGCTGCTCAGCAATGCTTGGAAGCTGGGATATATGATAACGTATGGTCTTTCTCCCCATTTTCCTCCCTGTGTAAAATTTAATTAATGTTTGACTATGGTGTTTCCAATCATATCACTAAACTTTGATTTCAATCGCCCAATGTCAGCTAATTGCTAACATGGTGGCCACGTGACCATGTGTATACCACATCGATACTATGCTTGAAAATTGGCTGGATTTTGGTCAAAGTGCATAAATTGTAAAGAAATAAAGGTTCTCAACATGAGATGATCAAAACTAAAGTTCAGCGAACCGTTAGCGAAATTTTTTCAAGTTCAGTGACTGCTGATGGAATTAGCCTTTCTCCTATTGCTTTTATGGAGTCACAAGTGAAATAAGTTTTCAGCGAATCTTTGAGAGCAAAAGTACTTTTTTTTTTGTCATAAAGATAAATTTCATTAAGTAACAATAGATATACACCCCGCTTGTAAAGCATCGGTCAAGAAAAGTTTAACCAAAATGGGGGGGGGGGGGGGGGAAGGCCCAAGGTGATTTCAGAGACCCGCGATAATGAGCTCGTGCAGTTTAATCCGCTGGTGCATTTGCCTCACGTTGGCAAAACCTAATCTAAAGACAAGAGAAATAGGGGAGGAGGGCGGTCGTTTCAGCAAGTAGCGATCTTCCTTCCTAGGGAGTTGTCTGTCGGTCAGCTACCATCTAAACCACCTGGAGGCAATCTGTATCGATGATGAGGGCATCGACAAACTTACCGATCTGTAGAAGATGCCTCAGAGCGACATTCAGAGCTTGGATTTCAATCTACAAGGCGGTGGATGCTGCAGCTTCGCAGGTAAATCCTTCTTTCAAGTGACCGGTATGGTCTCGACATATGTACGCTGTTAAGCCGGAGTGACGACCGGTCTTAAAGGCTCCATCAATGTTGATCTGCAGCACACTAGGGTTGGGGGCCGCCACAAAGAACCTAGATCAATGTGAGATAGGGTCGCGCCTGTTGAGGTGGCAGCTAGAAAGCTTATATAAAGGATTTGCCAAATTTCTTTGGGGACAGATATATTTTATTTTTGAGGAAAAAGTTGAGAGATTCTCTTCTACTGTTCTTTTGAGGACTTGACCTAATCAAGGTTCCCTTGTGATGGTCGATTCGACTTATCGAGCGAGATAGCAAATTCTTTCGCACGTGGCATCTCTAACGTTTGTTGGTTGACACGCGTTTGTTAACAGGTCACGTTCATACCGAGATTGCCAATCACAGCTTTGATTGGAGGTCGAGGTTCGCAATTCGCCTCATCTAGGCCTGTGTAGAACGCTCTTTCCGCAACGATTCACATCAGTTGGTATCGGAGCTTGCTTCTACAAGGTCTATTTATCTTTAATTTTCTGTTGATATTCAACAATTTGAGATTTATTGAGCTAGGGTTTTGGTTCTAGCTAATTTAGGGATCCGATTGCTTTTGTGCTTCCATACGTAGTTGTTTGCTGTTAGTTTAAAATTTTCTTTTCTAGCATCTTAAATTGTATTTGAGTTCATAAAAAAAAAAGAGAAAAAAAAGAAGAGAAAGAAAACGCATACAAAAAAAAAGTGCGCAAGGGAAAAAAAATTAGCCAAACAAAAAAAAAAATCAAGAAGGCGACTTGTTTGTTAGTAGACCGAATTGAAACAAAATCAGTAGTGATTTGCGTTTCAATTGGAATTTCGAAAGTTGTACTTGTTGGTTTGAAATTGTTACTTGCTGAAACAAAATCAATAGTGATCTAATCTTGTTTGATTAGTTTGATCGATTGTCATGAGGGGGTTGAGAGACAGGTTTTGAGTCCAATAAAGAGCTTGTGAAAAGAGAATACGAGAGGAAAAAGGCAAGAGTGTGTAAGCTTAATTGAGGGTGGAAAAAGCTTAGACTTGAGTTAAACTCGAGGGGAGTAACAAATACCTTGAGAGAAACACATGAGGGAGCGATTGGTGAGGATTTTTGTGACTAACGTTTACATGCAGGTCTAAAATATGTCGCGTGAAGAAAGTGTGAATCAAAGGGAGGCTGACTCCATACGAAGGGATGAAGCGCTCGTGGAAAGCATCCAGCAATTGAGAGCAGTAGTGGAGGAGCTTAGTGGCCGAATGATGGGGAATGGCATGAGGGTTGATGGTGACCGAGAGATACCTCGAGGAAGGCCGCAACATTAGCAAGACGCCTCTAGAACACAACATAAAAGGTAGCGGCAATATGATGATGATGAGGCCGACATGGAGGATGATCAAGATGCTCGATTTGAAAGGTGGAATGGAGGCCGAAGGTTTAGACACCGAGGAGATGATGAACTTGGCAATAGCAAGATGAAGATTCCTTCCTTCCAAGGGAAGAATGACCCCGATGCGTATCTAGAGTGGGAGAAACGCATGGAGATGGTATTTGATTGCCAACGATACTCTGAGCTCAAAAGGGTAAAAATTGCAGCTATTGAATTTACTGATTATGCTATAATTTGGTGGGATCAACTTGTGACTAGTAGGAGGCGCAATGGTGAAAGACCGATAGAGACGTGGGATGAGATGAAAGCGGTGATGAGGAGGCGTTTTGTGCCAAGTCATTACCATCGAGATTTGTTTCAAAAGTTACGAAATCTGATACAAGGAAATAAGAGCATGGAAGAGTATCACAAGGAGATGGAGATTGCCATGATCCGTGCTAATGTGGTGGAGGATCGTGAGGCCACAATGTCAAGATTTTTGAGTGGTTTGAGCCGAGACATAGCAAGGGTGGTGGAGCTGCAACACTATGTTGAATTGGAGGATTTGGTGGACAAAGCCATCAAAGTTGAGCTGCAATTGAAGATGGACCGAAATCACAAACGTGGAGGAGGTTCAAATCAAAATTGGAGATCCAACTGGAAGAGAGATGAAAAGCCAAATTGGAGAGGAAACAACACCAAAACCGAAACCTCAAAGGAGAAGGAGAGGGACGGTAAAGTTGGAACGAATCTGGTTTCAGGTAAAACTGAAGACCCTAACACTAGAACTCGTGAAATTAAATGTTTTAAGTGTTGGGTAGGGGTCATATGGCGAATCAATGCCCTAATAGGAAGGTGATGATCATGATTGGACATGGTGTTATTGAGTCCGAAAGTGAAAGGGAAGAAGAAGATGATGAGATGCCACCGTTGGAGGATTGTAGTGATGGAGAAGTAGCCATAAAAGGAGGCTTATTGGTGGTTAGGCGTTCTCTTAGTGTGCAAGTAAAGGAGGAGGAGCATCACCAACAAAGAGATAACTTGTTTCATACAAGATGTGTGGTGAATGGTAAGATTTGTAGTTTGATAATTGATGGAGGTAGTTGTGTAAATGTGGCAAGTTGTATTATGGTGGATAAGTTAGGTTTGAAGACAACA
Source organism: Eucalyptus regnans (assembly GCA_037349125.1). Lineage (NCBI taxonomy): Eukaryota > Viridiplantae > Streptophyta > Magnoliopsida > Myrtales > Myrtaceae > Eucalyptus > Eucalyptus regnans. The sequence continues at coordinate 17,181,916 of CM074669.1, read as the reverse complement.
AAGCACCCTAGGCCTTATAGACTTCAATGGTTAAATGATGGTGGTGAGGTGAAAGTGTCAAAGCAAGTTCGAATCCCATTTGAGATAGGGAGATACAAGGACGAGGTAGAGTGTGATGTTGTCCTTATGCAAGCGGGTCATATCTTGCTTGGAAGACCATGGCAATATGATCGAAAGGTACATCATGATGGGTATACTAATCATTATTCCTTGGTGATGGATCAAAAGACTTATACCTTGGTACCAATGACACCTAGTGAGGTGTATCAGGATCAGTTAAAGTTACAACGAGAAGCCGAGAGAGAGAGAAAAGGTGAGAAATCCGAGGGCTTGTGTGGTGTGTCTGAGATGCAAGGAAAAGGAGAGGCCGAGAGAAGGATTGAGGTAAAAACCGAGGGAAACGAAGAGAGGAAAGAAAATAGGCAAAATAATTTTTATGCAAAATCAAGTGAAGTGAGGAGAGCCTTAGTTCTAGATCGACCAATGCTTGTACTTGTGTACAAGGAGGTTTCGTTTTCTACTAACGATCTTGACCCAAGTTTGCCTAGTCCTATTATGTCTTTATTGCAGAAATTTGAAGACGTCTTTCTTAATGAACTTCCTGGAGGGTTACCACCAATTAGAGGCATAGAACATCAAATTGACTTGATTCCTGGTGCGCCATTACCTAATTGACCCGCCTATCGAAGTAATCCCGAGGAGACAAAGGAACTTCAGCAGCAAGTTAGCGAACTATTGGAACGGGGGTATGTGAGAGAGAGTCTTAGCCCGTGCGCCGTCCCCATTTTGTTGGTGCCAAAGAAGGATGGAACTTGGCGAATGTGTGTCGATTGCCGAGCAATCAATAATATTATGGTAAAGTATCGACATCCGATTCCTAGGTTAGATGACATGTTGGATGAGTTGCATGGTTCTTACTTTTTCACTAAGATCGATTTGAAAAGTGGCTATCATCAAATTAGGATGAAAGAAGATGATGAATGGAAAACTGCATTTAAGACCAAGTATGGGTTATATGAGTGGTTAGTCATGCCATTTGGATTAACTAATGCACCGAGCACGTTTATGCAGCTTATGAATCATGTTTTGCGTGCTTTTATTGGTTGATTTGTGGTTGTCTATTTTGATGATATCTTGATATATAGTCAAAGCCCTGATGACCGTATTGAGCATGTACGAGCTGTCTTGCAGGTTTTAAGGGCCGAGCAATTATACACTAATCTAAAGAAGTGATCTTTTGTTACCAACAAATTAGTATTTCTAGGATTTGTTGTTAGTGCTGATGGTAAACAGGTTGATGAAGAAAAGGTCAAAGCAATCCGTGAATGACCAACGCCTAAGACCATAGGAGATGTGCGTAGCTTTCATGGATTGGCGAGTTTTTATCGGCGATTTGTGAGAAATTTCAGCACCATTGCCGCACCTTTAACTTAGGTTATCAAGAAGCACGTGGGTTTCACATGGGGAGAAGAGCAAGAGAAAGCATTTAATCTGCTAAAAGATAAGTTGACTAATGCTCCTTTGTTATCTTTGCCGAATTTCAGTGCTACTTTTGAAATAGAGTGTGATGCTTCTAGTACAGGAATTGGAGACGTGTTGATGCAAGGAGGGCGTCCCATAGCTTATTTCAGCGAGAAATTGAGTGGAGCAACATTGAATTGTCCTACCTATGATAAGGAGATGTATGCTTTAGTGCGAGCTTTGGAGACTTGGCAACATTATTTATGGCCGTAGGAGTTTGTGATCCACACCGACCATGAGACCTTGAAGTACTTGAAAGGGCAGCAAAATTTGAATAAAAGACATGCCAAATGGATGGAGTTCATTGAGATTTTTCCATATGTGATCAAGTACAAGAAAGGTAAGGAGAATGTGGTAGCCGATGCACTTTCTCGAAGGTATGCGATTCTAACTACTTTAGAAGCAAAGTGTTTAGGTTTTGCGCATATCAAGGACTTATATAATGATGATGATGACTTCGGGAGAGTGTTTGAAGCATGTGAGCATGCTCCATTTGATAAATTCTATAGGCGTGAAGGTTATCTTTTCCGTGAAAACAAACTATGTTTGCCTAAGTGTTCTTTGTGTGAATTGTTGGTGCGAGAAGCATATAGCGGTGGTTTAATGGGGCATTTTGGTATTAATAAGACTTATGAAGTGTTGCATGAATATTTTTATTGGCCACATATGAAGAGAGATGTTACACGTGTCTGTGAGAGATGCATTGCTTGTAAGCAATCGAAGTTTACAACTAAACCGCATGGCTTGTATACACCATTACCTATTCCAACGCATCCTTGGACTGATATTTCTATGGATTTTGTGTTAGGATTGCCTAGGTCTAAGTATGGTAAAGATTTTATTTATGTGGTTGTTGATTGGTTTTCAAAGATGGCTCATTTTATACCTTGTCATAAAACTAATGATGCATCTCATGTTGATGATTTGTTCTTTAGGGAGGTTGTACGTTTGCATGGCATGCCTAGATCGATTGTTTCAAATCAAGATTCTAAATTTCTTAGCTACTTTTGGAAAACATTGTGGAAAAAACTAGGAACACGGTTGTTATTTTCTACTACTTGTCATCCACAAACCGATGGTCAAATCGAGGTAGTTAATAGAACTTTAGGGGTATTGTTGCGTGCTATTATTAAAAAGAGCATGCATTCTGCTACTAAATTACACCATTTGAGGTTGTCTATGGTTTTAATCCGTTAACTCCTTTAGATTTAACCCCTTTACCTGTTGATGAGCGTGTGGATTTAGATGGAGCAAAGAAAGTGTGCCATCCCAAAATTCAAGGCAATCTCTTGAAGCATTAGAGTCTATGAATAGGTGACGGAAGTACCATCAAGTTATATTATAGCTTTTGACCTACAAATCTCAGTGAGTTTATGGCCAAGCAGTTATTGAATAATTTAATAATGAGAATTTTGATCTTGATTATACATGTAATGGATTTAAATTTTGGATAATTGTTGCAAAGCTTTATTAGTATTTTAAGGGGAGGGAGTGGGCTGATTTTTGGGCCAAACCAGCCCACAATTACACCCGCCCATCGACCGGCGGAGGCCCGGCCCACAAGGCCCAATAGGGCCGTCGACCAAGGGGAACGGATGGAGGAGGAAGGGGGCCAGCCCAAGAGAGGCCCCTTTTCTTTTGCATGCCATTTTACAAGTGGCTTAGGAGGCTTACCAAGTGTCACTCCGCATGCTTAGCAATGATTACAAGCTAATCATTGTAGGGAGGAAAGAAAAATATTAGAGAAGGAAAAAGGGGGGGGGGGGCTGTTGTCTGTGAAAGGGAGAGAGAGATAGAGAGATTTCGAGAGAGGGAGAAGGGAGGAGGACAGCCCGCGCGCGAGGAGGAAGAAAGAGGAGGAGTCCGTCGCCGCCGTGTCCTGCCGTGTGCTCGCCGTTGCTCGATCTAGAGGCAAGTAGGATCCATGATCTACTCTTGATGTTATGTTTGGTGCATGTGTTGGCTTGTGATTGATTTTCGGAGCCATGGAAGGTGAAATATGGAGTTGATGAGTGTAACACCCTAATACAAAGGGCTGTTCTTGAGAAAAAGGCTTAACCTAGGATGTTCTAGGGACTTGCATGTTATGTTTTACTTGAAATTTAGCTTCGATGTCTTCATCTATGTCTTGACTACAACATAGTTAAATTTCGTGATTTTTGAATGCCATTTGCCTATTTAATCGAAGGTGTTTTGAAAATAGTGCAATCTGACTACTCGGACTTGACAATGTTGAAATTCATGGCCTATACTATTCTGTACAAATCTCTTTTGGGAAAGTGTTCTTCATGAGATATCTTCATCTATGTCTTGCCTACAACATAGTTAAATTTCACGATTTTGAAGGTCATTTACCTATTTAATCGAAAATATCTTAAAAACGGTGCAATCGGATGTGTCCGGACTTAGTGATGTTACAATGTGTGGTTCATACTGTTCTATGTAAAATTCTTTTGGGGAAGTGTTCTGCACGAAATATCTTTATTTATGTCTTGTTTACAACATAGTTAAATTTTCTAATTTTTGAAAATTATTTTGGTGTTTAACTATAAATGTTTCAAAAACTGTACAAGATGAATGGATAGAATTAATAATGCTATGATGCGTGGTCTGTAGTTAATTATGTGAGGATCTCTTGGTGAGGAGTTCTTCATTAAGTGTCTGCTTTTATGACTTAATTATCACATGTTCAAATTTCATAAATTTTAAAGGTCATTTAGGTGTTTAATCGAAAATGTTGTAAAAACTGTGCATGAGTAAGGCTAAAACTCTTTTCTTGTGACATACAGATTGTACGTATTCTGACTTAGCTAGAAATTGTGTTTTTTATGGGTTATTGAAATTGTTGTGTAAATCATGATGTTTTGGATTATTATTCATGCAATGATGTGATGACATTTATACATTTCATATGACATTTAAGGATTGGTAAATTTTCATTAACTCAAAGATGGTTTTCCTTTTTAAAAAAAAAAAAAAACCATTGCATGGTACCTTTCTCCATGCATATTACATGATTTCAAGAAGGCTGATTTCAATCAATGGTATTGTTACATCAAATGTGAAATTGAGAATGAGACATATAAGAACATGCGTTGAAATAAGGATACCGTCGGAGGTGTGAGCCGACGATGCCCTGGGAGTGTTGGGATGCCCGGAGTGTGTGTGCCGGATGTCCTCGGGATTTTCAAGATGCCTAGAGTGTGTGTCCCGGATGCCCAGAGGTGTGTGTCGGAGGTTCCTCGCGATGCCATACGAGTTCTTGGAGGTGTGTGTGTCTTGCGCGGTACTTTTTACGGCCTTCCCTTGGATGTGGAGGTCGAGTGCTTGGAGCACGTATGCGTCACCATCCTTGGGTTGGTGTTCATACGAGTGCGGGTGCTAGTGATGTATGATGTGGGCCTGGCTGGGGGCCCCGTCATCCAGGAGTTCCTGTCCGTCCATGTCCGACGTGACGGGGTGATGCTGGGGATGTTGCCGCCGTCACCGCCCGATGCACCTGGATGGGTGTGATGGCCCGCGGGAGGAGAGGGTGGTGACACTTTTTGGAGAGGGAGCCGACACTTGTAGATGGAAGGTTTTACACGTTCGATATAGGGGGTCAACGATCTCTTTTGAGATGTAGCCAACCATAGTGAAAAGTCTTGGTTTCCCTTTTGTTTTTACCGACCCTAGATGTCTATCCTGAAAATGTAAATAAAAGTGGTTCGGCTTTATGTTTTCATTCAATGTGTAGTTGGTGTGCATTGTATCATCGCCAAGAGAGTAGAGGGATGGTGAGATTCGCCCCTAATTTCCGCTATGAGAGGCGCTAAACTCTTTTAAAAAAAAAATGCCTATGAACCTCGGTCCTTCTTTAAAACTCCCCTTTTATAAATGAGAAGTAACCAGTATGCAATAGGTAGAACGATTGGTATCTGTGGCGACCTTACCAGTTTGGGGGTGCCATAGCGGTTGGTATCAGAGCAAAAGGTTTATATATGGAGTGATAAGGAGCTTCATTTGGAAAGTGAGGAAAGTAATGACAATGCACACCATAGGATACTGACTGAGAGTGGTTGACTAACTTTGAACAACGGGTGATATGTATTCGCCCGTAGATCCCTAGTTTGTATTTTGAAGCTACTCGTGGGTGCCAGTAACATGGTTATGTTACTTATATTCTTTGTGCTATTACTTTTAATAAAAACTTTGAGTCACAGATATTTCCTGAGGCAAATGCTTGGAAACTGCAGGAAAATCATGGTACGATATGGAAGTCATCATCCATCAACGGCTGAAGCCTCTGCATCAAGGGCTGAACCCCGAATGGAAGATATCCTGTAGGCATTGGCCAATATCGGAAATATGATGGAAAGACAAGCGCAGCAACAAACCGGAGCAGAACGCCGTACTCAAGGAGTAGTGGAGCAATTTTTGAAGTTGAAACTACCCAAATTCAGGGGAAAGGAAAGTCCTGAGGAGGCGGAGCATTGGATTGATGGGATGGAGCGAATTTTCCGGTTGTTGGACTGTAATGATGTTGGGAAAATAACTTTAGCAGAGTACCAGCTGGAGGGAAATGCGAAGTTTTGGTGGAGAGCTTCAAGGGACACAATCTTTCCACCAGGTACTGATGTTAATTAGGAAGAGTTTGTCAGGGCTTTCAATAGAAAGCATTTTTCTGACTATGCTAGGGATAAGAAAATCACAGAATTTGTTCAATTAGAACAAAAAGATCTGACAATGGATTAGTATGAGGCAAGATTTTCTGAACTGTCTAGATATGCTCCTAGATTGATTGAAAATCAGGATGAAAAAGCTAAGAGATTTCTAAAGGGATTGAGAACTAGTGCCTTTGAACATAAGAGATTATAATGAGATCTATGAAAGGGCACGGTTGGTGGAGCAAGAGTTAGTAAGGGAGCAGTCAGAGAATAAGAGACAATTGTCTTTTGGTGATAACCAGCGGGGTAAGAGACCCTATACAGGTCAGGGTCAAACCTAGGAGTCTAAGAAGAAGGGCAATTTTGGGAATTTTGGAAGAGCTAAGGATGGTCCAACTTTGGGAAAAACACCTTATCGGAATGAAGAATGTCGAAGGTGTGATGGACGACATGGCCCCGGACCTTGTAATGGACAGTTGAAATGTTATGGCTGTGGAAAGGTAGGACATCTTAAGAAGGATTGTCCACAAGAGAGGTCCTACACAAGTATCAACTCACTGCGACGAGTACCCCAACGTGCTACTAGGCCATATTCTCAAAGGAATCCACAGAGACCACCAGCTCAAGGAAAAGTATATGCAGTCACCTAAGAGGAAGCAAAAGCTTCCAAAAACGTCATCTCAGGTACAATTTTTATAAATGGCAAGAAGGCTTATGCATTGTTTGATACGGGTGACACGCATTCATTTGTGTCTGAAAGATATAGATTGTTGAGTAAAAATTGAAACGATATTTCTTGAGACCCCTCTTTGTGTTTCTACACCTTTAAAGGATGCGGTGTTGTCTACTCTGGTATGTGAAAAATGTAAGATAACCATAGGAGGAAGAGATATGGAAATAGACTTAGTCGTAATGGCTATGTATGATTTTGATGTTATCATAGGAATGGATTGGATTCATAAGTATCGGGTCAAAATGGATTGTTATAGAAAAGTGATCCAGTTTATTCTACCTGATTGGTTGGATTGTAAATTTCTGGGAGGCCAGACCGACCTATCTATAGCACTTATTTCCGCAGTAGAAGCTGATGTGTTACTTGACGAAGGATGTCAAGGGTACCTAGGAATGGTTAAAGATTGTACCAAGGGAGAGCCTAAGCTTGATGAAATTCGGGTAGTGAATGAATTTCAAGACGTATTTCCTAAAGAGTTGCCAGGATTACCCCCAGAAAGAGAAATTGAGTTTGAGATTGAACTAATGCCTAGAACAGGACCAATATCGAAAGCCCCTTATAGGATGGCCCTAATGGAACTAAAGGAGTTAAAAGTGCAACTATAGGAGTTGCTTGACAAAGGATTCATTAGGCCAAGTGCTTCACCTTGGGGTGCACCGGTTTTGTTTGTGAAAAAGAAAGATGGGTCGATGCGCTTGTGCATTGACTATAGACAACTGAATCAAGTGACCGTTAAAAATAAGTATCCCTTGCCTAGAATTGACGACCTATTCGACAACTCCAGGGAAGTTCGGTTTTCTCTAAGATTGATTTAAGGTCGGGATACCATCAGCTAAGAATTAAGAAAGAAGAAATTCTTAAGATTGCATTTAGGACTCGTTATGGACATTACGAGTTCCTTGTCATGCCATTTGGGTTGACAAATGCACCAGCTGCATTTATGGATCTAATGAATAGGGTGTTTAAACCCTATTTAGATCAGTTTGTGATTGTTTTTATCGACGATATCCTGGTTTATTCGGAAGGGCCTAAGGAACATGATCAACACTTGAGGTTAGTTTTACAAACTCTAAAAGATCACAAGTTATATGCCAAATTCAGCAAGTGTGAATTTTGGTTGGACCGAATAATATTCCTAGGACACGTGGTGTCAGGAGGAGGAATTGCAGTAGATTTGGTGAAGGTTGAGATGGTAATAGATTGGCCAAGACCGACCACACCCACCAAAATACAGAGTTTCCTAGGACTGGCCGGTTATTACCGAAGGTTTATTGAAGGGTTTTCACGATTGGCAGGCCCCTTAACCAAATTAACTCGAAAGAACGCGAAATTTGAATGGAGTGGGGAATGTGAAAGGAGCTTTCAAGAACTTAAAAGGAAGTTAACCACGGCCCAAATCTTGACTATACCATCTGGACCTTATGGTTTTACAGTATATAGTGATGCATCTCACAAAGGATTGGGATGTGTTTTGATGCAGCATGGCAAGGTCATAGCCTACGCATCTAGACAACTGAAACCCCATGAACTGAACTACCCAATGCATGATCTAGAATTGGCAGCTATAGTCTTCGCCTTGAAGATATGGAGACATTATTTATATGGGGAAAAGTTTGAGATTTATATAGACCATAAGAGCCTGAAATATCTGTTCTCACAAAAGGAGCTGAACATGAGACAAAGGAGGTGGATGGAGTTGTTGAAGGATTATGATTGTGAGATACAGTACCATCCAGGAAAGGCGAACAAGGTAGCGGATGCTCTTAGTCATAAGTCAGCCATGGAAATGGCCAGTTTAAGAATGGCGGAATGGAACTTATTAAAGTCCGTAGCGGACTCAGAATTTAAATTAAAAGTGGATGGTCTTACTAGTATGCTTAGAGCATTAAGGATTGAACCTGAAATTATTCAGAAAGTTAAGACCCTACAAAAGTCTGACCCGGAGATTATGAAAGTAAAAGAGGCAGTGTCTTTAGGGAAAAGACCATAATTTCAAGTTTCTGGAGATGGAGTGGTAAGATGTCAAAGACGACTCTGTGTTCCCGACAACGAAGAAGTGAAGAAGGAAATTTTGTTGGAGGCACATAGGAGTAAATACAGTGTTCATCCAGGTAGTATGAAGATGTACAGAAATTTATGCCAGCAATTTTGGTGCAATGGTATGAAAGCAGACATGGCTAAGTATGTTTCTCAATGTTTGACGTGCCAACAAGTGAAGGCAGAACATCGCAAACCTGCAGGACTTTTGAGACCGTTAGACATACTAGAGTGGAAATGGGAACATGTAACAATGGATTTTGTGCAAGGACTGCCAAGGACATCAAGTGGTCACGATTCAATTTGGGTGATAGTGGATCGTTTAACTAAGTCTACCCATTTCTTAGCAGTCTGTATGAACTATTCAATGAATAAACTTGCTGAGATTTATGTAAGCCAGATAATACGCTTACATGGTATACCTATAACGATCACCTCGAATCGAGACTCTAGGTTTACCTCGAACTTTTGGCGAAGTCTGCAAAATGCTTTAGGGACAAAGCTTTAATTCAGTACTGCTTATCACCCTCAAACAGATGGGCAAACAGAGAGAGTGATACAAACTCTGGAAGATATGCTAAGAGCCTGTATTATTGACTTTAAAGGAAGATGGGATGAGAACTTGCATTTGATAGAGTTTGCTTATAACCATAGTTTTCAGAAAAGTATAGGCATGGCCCCATATGAAGCGTTATATGGGAGAAGATGCAGGACCCCTGTCTGTTGGGACGAAGTAGGTGAAAGAAGATTGACAGGACTTGAATTGGTAGAAGGTATCACCGAAGCCGTTGAGATTATCAGGAAAAGACTTAAAATAGCCCAGAGTAGACAAAAAGGCTACGCGGACAGGCGTAGAAGGCCCTTGGAGTTTAGTGTGGGGGACCACGCGTTTCTTCAAGTATCTCCATTAAAGGGAGTATCTCGTTTCGGAATGAAAGGAAAGTCGGGTCCTAGATTTGTTGGACCTTTTGAGATACATGAAAGAATAGGAGATGCAGCTTATCGTCTGGCGCTGCCTCCTAATCTAGGAAATTTACATGATGTGTTTCATGTGTCGATGCTGAGAAAGTACCAGCCGGATCCTGGTCACATACTCAATCATGAAGCCATCAAAGTGGATGAGAAAGTGAGGTATATCGAAGAGCCTATACAAGTACTGGATCAAAAGGAACAAATTATCAGGACTAAGAAGATTCCACTGGTTAAAGTATTATGGCGACATCATAATGTGGAGGAAGCTACACGGGAGAGTGAAAATGAGATGAGGGAAAGATACCCTCACTTGTTTGAGGAGACATAGGTAATGTCTAATTTCGAGGGCGAAATTCTCTAAGGAGAGGAGAATTGTGGCGTCCCAAAATTCATGGCAATCTCTTGAAGCATTAGAGTCTATGAATAGGTGATGGAAGTACCATCAAGTTATATTATAGCTTTTGATCTACAAATCTCATTGAGTTTATGGCCAAGCTGTTATTGGATAATTTAATAATGAGAATTTTGATCTTGATTATACTTGTAATGGATTTAAATTTTGGATAATTGTTGCAAAGCTTTATTAGTATTTTAAGGGGAGGGAGTGGGTTGATTTTTGGGCCAAACCAGCCAAAAATTACCCCCGTCCATTGACTGGCGGAGGCCCGGCCCACAAGGCCCAATGGGGCCGTCGACCAAGGGGAATGGATGGAGGAGGAAGGGGGCTGGCCCATGAGAGGCCCCTTTTCTTTTGCATGCCATTTTACAAGTGGCTTAGGAGGCTTACCAAGTGTCACTCTGCATGCTTAGCAATGATTACAAGCTAATCATTGTAGGGAGGAAAGAAAAAAATTAGAGAAGGAAAAAGGGGGGGGGGGGGCTGTCGTCCGTGAAAGGGAGAGAGAGATAGAGAGATTTTGAGAGAGGGAGAAGGGAGGAGGACAGCCTGCATGCGAGGAGGAAGAAAGAGGAGGAGTCCGTCTCCGCCGTGTCCCGCTGTGTGCTCGCCGTTGCTCGATCTAGAGGCAAGTAGGATCCGTGATCTACTCTTGCATGTTATGTTTGGTGCATGTGTTGGCTTGTGATTGATTTTCGGAGCCATGGAAGGTGAAATATGGAGTTGATGAGTGTAACACTCTAATACAAAGGGCTGTTCTTGAGAAAAGGGCTTAACCTAGGATGTTCTAGGGACTTGCATGTTATGTTTTACTTGAAATTTAGCCTTGATGTCTTCATGAGATATCTTCATCTATGTCTTGACTACAACATAGTTAAATTTCGTGATTTTTGAATGCCATTTGCCTATTTAATCGAAGGTGTTTTGAAAATAGTGCAATCTGACTACTCGGACTTGAAAATGTTGAAATGCATGGCCTATACTATTCTGTAAAAATCGCTTTTGGGAAAGTGTTCTTTATGAGATATCTTCATCTATGTCTTGGCTACAACATAGTTAAATTTCGTGATTTTTGAAGGTCATTTGCCTATTTAATCGAAAATATCTTAAAAACGGTGCAATCGGATGTGTCCGGACTTAGTGATGTTACAATGTGTGGTTCATACTGTTCTGTGTAAAATGCTTTTGGGGAAGTGTTCTTCACGAAATATATTTATTTATGTCTTGTTTACAACATAGTTAAATTTTCTAATTTTTGAAGATTATTTTGGTGTTTAACTATAAATGTTTCAAAAACTGTGCAAGATGAATGGACAGAATTAATAATGCTGTGATGCGTGGTCTGTAGTTAATTATGTGAGGATCTCTTGGTGAGGGCTTCATTAAGTGTCTGCTTTTATGACTTAATTATCACATGTTCAAATTTCATAAATTTTAAAGGTCATTTAGGTGTTTAATCGAAAATGTTGTAAAAACTGTGCATGAGTAAGGCTAAAACTCTTTTCTTGTGACATACGGATTGTACGTATTCTGACTTAGCTGGAAATTGTGTTCTTTATGGGTTATTGAAATTTTTGTGTAAATCATGATGTTTTGGATTATTACTCATGCAATGATGTGTTGACATTTATACATTTCATATGACATTTAAGGATTGGTAAATTGTCATGAACTCAAAGAAGGTTTTCTTTAAAAAAAAAAAAAAAAGAATTGCATGGTACCTTTCTCCATGCATATTACATGATTTCAAGAAGACTAATTTCAATCAATGTGAAATTGAGAATGAGACATATAAGAACATGCATTGAAATAAGGATACCGTCGGAGGTGTGAGCCGACGATGCCCCGGGAGTGTTGGGATGCCCGGAGGTGTGTGCCGGATGTCCTCGGGATTTTCGAGATGCCTGGAGTGTGTGTGCCGGATGCCCGGAGGTGCGTGTCGGAGGTTCCTCGCGATGCCAAGTTGGGTGCGAGGGATAGAAATGTGGGATGTAATTACTGGTCCCGGGAAAGAGAAATGTGGCGCTTGAATTGGAAAACATGGGATATGCATAATGTGGTGACATGTATGCATGACTGTATGATGTAACATGTATAAGTGCATGGTGATATGTGCACATGGTAGGGTTACATGTATGCTTGACCGTATGATGTAACATGTATAAGTGCATGGTGATATGTGCACATGGTAGGGTTACATGTATGCTTGACCGTATGATGTAACATGTATAAGTGCATGGTGATGTGTGCACATGGTATGATGACATGAATGCATGACTACATGATCTATGTACTAATGCATTGGTGGTTTATGCACATGATATGGTGACTTATACATGGTTGTTTTGATGTATCATGCATGACCGAAAGGTGAGATATGATTGATATGTATGAATTATATGTGCTCTATGATGCCATGATTTCTCTGTTCGATGCATTGAGTAGTGTAATGGATCCTTTACATGCTGAGTGGTTGTACTCACCCCTTTGGGGACTAACATTTTAGATTAGAGAGATGCCTCTTCCTCCAGTCTCGCGCGGTACTTTTTACGGCCTTCCCTCGAATGTGGAGGTCGAGTGCTTGGAGCACGTATGTGTCACCATCCCTGGGTTGGTGTTCATACGAGTGCGGGTGCTGGTGATGTATGATGTGGGCCTGGCTGAGGGCCCCGTCATCCAAGAGTTCATGTCCGTCCATGTCCAACGTGACGGGGTGATGCTGGGGATGTTGCCGCCGTCACCGCCCGATGCACCTGGATGGGTGTGATGGCCCGCAGGAGGAGAGGGTGCTGACACTTTTTGGAGAGGGAGCCGACACTTGTAAATGGAAGGTTTTACACGTTCGATATAGGGGGTCGACGATCTCTTTTGAGATGTAGCCAACCATAGTGAAAAGTCTTGGTTTCCTTTTTGTTTATACCGACCCTAGATGTCCATCCTGAAAATGTAAATAAAAGTGGTTCGGCTTTATGTTTTCCTTCAATGTGTAGTTGGTGTGCATTGTATCATCGCCAAGAGAGTAGAGGGATGGTGAGATTCACCCCTAGTTTCCGCTATGAGCTGCGCTAAACTCTTTTCAAAAAAAAAAAAAACAAGCCTATGAACCTCGGTCCTTCTTTAAAACTCCCCTTTTATAAAGGAGAAGTAACCAGTATGTAATAGGTAGAACGATTGGTATCGGTGGCGACCTTACCAGTTTGGGGGTGCCACAGAAAGCTGAATTTGTCAAGGCATTGCATGAGAAGACGCGCGCAAATATTGAGCGCAAGACTGAGCAATATGCAAGGCAAGCCAACAAAGGGCGCAAGGAAGTGGTGTTTGAACCCGGCGATTGGGTCTGGGTTCATATGTGCAAGGAGCGATTTCCTGAGCAGTGACATTCTAAGTTATTACCGCGAGGGGATGGACCATTCATGGTTTTGGAAAGAGTTAACAATAACACCTACAAGCTTGATCTTCCAGGTAAGTATGACGTTAGTGCCACATTTAATGTTTCTGACTTGACTATTTTCGATGCTAGTGATGATTTGAGGGCAAATCCTTTGCACGGGGGAGGGAATGATGTGGACATCGAGCCATATCGAGGAGGAGGTGCTAGAGACCCATTGTCTATTCCTGCTGGTTCGATTACTTGAGCACGGGCCAAGCAATTCAGGCAAGCTGTTGGCATCATGGTTCGTGATCTTCGGCGTGGAGATGACCTTGAATCAAATCTTGAAGAATCTTGGAAATCTTGGCGCAATTTGATTATCTAGTTACCAAATATTTGACCAAGTCAATATATATATATATATATCTCTTTTTGTTTAGGAATATTCTAGAATATGACGCATTAGATTGGGTTGGTTTTAGGGTTTGTGTGGTGGCTAGAAAGCTTATATAAAGGATTTGCCAAATTTTTTTAGGGACATATATATTTTATTTTTGAGGAAAAAGTTGAGAGATTCTCTTCTATTGTTCTTTTGAGGACATGACATAATCAAGGTTCCCTTGTGATAGTTGATTCGACTTATTAAGCGAGATAGCAAACTCTTTCGCTTGTGGCGTCTATAATGTTGGTTGATTGACATGCGTTCATCAATAGGTCGCGTTCATACCGAGGTTGCCAATCACATGTTTGATTGGAGGTCGAGGTTCGCAATTCACCTCATCTGGGCCTTCGTAGAACAATCTTTCCGCAACGATTCACATCAATATGCCAATTGCAAACACAAGCACTTCTAAATGAATAACGTGATTGTATGCATGAGGGTACATATGATATTTCAAAGACGTCTTTTGAAACTTTTTCTTAAAAAGTTTTAAGGCAAAGTGAATGTCTCGGTTAAGAAAGGTATTCAATTGCTAAAGCTAGCCTAAGCCTCGCATAAATGCACTCACAAGCTTCGTAGGCATTTTGAATACAATTCAAACTATGACTTTTCACAATGTCAAATTAGAATTTTAAAGAGATTTGAAAATATTTACGATTAAGAAATATCTAGGCTATGGAACATATTTAATTGCTAGTGGTAACTCGGGGCTCACATAAATGCACTTACAAGCATCGCAGGTATTTTGAATATGGTCCAAACCACGACTTTTCCTTAAGCCAAATCGAGCTTTGGAAATGAATTTCTTATAAATTGTTTTTGGGAAACATCACATGTACCAAAGCATTTTTTGAAAGATGCAATTTGGAAAGATCTATTATTTAACAATAAAGATTAAAGCATTTATAACAACTTCCATGAAAATGAAATGGCCTAATTTCATGTATGAACTAACCTAAAAGGTATAACTAAACAATCACAACCGAAGGTCCATATTAGGAAATTTCTGACTAAGCAGGATGTTGCAGCAAAATTGGGTAATGCCCATCAACAATCTAGTTATGACAAAATTCTCTAATATGCACAACATGATATGAACAAGTTTTGTGAAGAAAGTTTTCCTAAACGAGTTACATATGATTTTACAAAAATCATACAACAAGCAACATCATGTTACAAAATTGTCAAAATAGCAAGATGTTAAGCCAATATCGTAAGGATTTGTCTTATAAAAACAGGTCTAAAAATCACCATATTTTCACACAACATAGCCAACATGATGAGAAAAAAAGTTTCGTTAAGAGAACAAGTGTAGAATCCTTATAGAAAAAAATAGAACAAAAATGTCAAAGGTTTATCCAAACAGGGGTTAGAACAAGGTTCCAAATTTGATCCCACGTCCGGGATAGGATATGTTTTATCATATCCCGTGTTTGGTAGCTGTCTAAGATAGGATAAGGTTGGATATAGAAGGGATATAACCCGGATACAAAAATTTGAGGGACAGGGTGGGATAAGGTTGGATAGGATTTCTTTTATCCGAAACATAAAACCTTACGCTTTTTTTCTTTCTCCCCCATTCACTCACAGATGACTCCAACTCCTTTGTTTCCAAAGTATTGATGTCGAAGCCTTCTCCTTGATAGCTCTCCGATTCACATCGAAATTTTACAAAAGCGATGAATTTGCGAAGGTAAATAATCATGCTCACACACACACACTAACGTTGACTTCTAAAGTAGCCATAAGGTTGGTTGTAGATTGTTTTCCTGTTTCATCTATGTTTCGATTTACGTAGGTCAAAATTGTAGTTCTATTGGCTTTTTGGCTAGTTGATTGGAGATTGTATTCTTGGAAGTGAAATTTTAATAGTCCATCTATTTTAGCATTTGGCGCGGCACAAGGTGGGCACGTCGACAGGGTGAGGCGGGGACGGTCTTTAGTTGGAGTTTTGATCAACAATACAACTTGCCCCTGCATAATTTTTTTACATTATTTCCAATGGAAAGGGCTTCTTTTCTAGAATTGTTATTATGTGTTTGTGGCAAAGAGCTATGGTGGAGAGATTTTTTATTATATCCCTACTTTGGGATGTAAAAGAGAGCTTTTTTTATAATGTTCAAAGCTGCATATAGGCCCCAATTTACTGCTTTGATGTGTGGGTGCGAATCCCTAGCTATGGATTGGTGCTTCTTCCTTGGTGTTTTGAGATTGAATTTGCATGCGACTTCTGTTAGTCTGGCATATTGAATTTTTTTTTTTATCTATAAGCACATGATGGGATTCATTGAGGCAAAGCTATTGTGCAGTCTATTGCAATGATGTATGGGTGTAGACATGCCCAGCTATAGATTATGTCTCACCCCTGGCTTTTTAAAGTTTAAACCTACATATAGCTCCTGTTTAGTAAGTCCAATACCATCGAATGTTTTATAGGCATGTGCTCATGATGAAAGGGTGTTATGGTATTTGATGTGGCTCCTCATTCCCTCATAAAACTTGATTGTTTGCTTGCTTGCTTTTGGTTGTCACAAATTTGGTTGAACAACACCTTATGGTTCTTTGATGAATGGCAAAAAACTGCTCTCTTCTTGATAGTTTTAAATCTGTAGATTTATAAAGGCCTTTCCGTTTTTGTGCAAAATATTCGATATCTTCAATGCCCCTAGAAATTATATGTCATTTCTAAACTTTTGAAAAATAGCCGAAGCAAATCCAAGAGCTCAAGGATTTTCTCCTTACTGTAAGGAGGAAGGAGAACCTCCTTGAAATTTGCTGATTCGAAAAAAGATATTATTTTATATAATTTTCTATTAACTATCCTATTAATTTGTACTTGTCTAATGTTATTTTTTTTTCTCATTAGAAATGGATCATAATGATAGAGAGGAAATTTTCACCATTCTTATATAAGAGAAGATGAGCCTCCAAATGTTGCTTTTGTGTATGATCTATATGCTAGTAGTGTCCAATGTTGCTGAAAGGCACTACTGCAAGCATGTATTGAAGAATCAGACATTTATTAGAATCCAAGCTCATTTAGATCACCTTGACCGCCTCATTAAGAGCAATAACTTGAATTGTGTGGCAAGTATACGTACAATTGGTGGGTTAAAAGAAGATGGACTTGTAACTATAAAAGAACAAATGGCCATGTTTCTACATATACTTGCCCATCACGTGAAAAAACGAGTAATCAAATTCAGATTTATGAGGTTTGGGGAGACAATAAGTAGGTATTTTAACTTTGTTTTAAATGCGGTTATGCTATTTCATCGACTAATTTAATACTTTAAAGAGAATGTTATTTTATTAATTTTATGTTTCTAGGGTTGCTTAGGAGCATTAGATGGCACATATATAAGGGTACGTGTTCCACTGATAAACCGAGGTACCCAAATAGAAAGGGTGAGGTTGCATCCAATGTATTAGGAGTTTGCTCACATGACATGAGATTCGTTTATGTTTTACCTAGATGGGAAGGCTCACCAGCAGAGAATGGCCATACGAACAATCCCACTAATGGCCACGTTTTCTCTTATTTACTGGACCAACCAACCGTGTAACAAGAGAAATCTTTGGACTTTGATCGACTGATATTTAATTTTTTAAGAACCGAAGGGATGGAATTTGGCCATGCATGAGGAACACGCATGCTGAATTTAAGGATAAAATTTTGAGTTGGACCGAGCATGAGGATCATGTACGTCTTTTCTTCGTGCAATTCGACAAGTAAGGAAATGAAATTTTGCCGCCATGTCGCTTGATCAAATCCTTTCTCCACGCGAGAACTTCAGTTATGTACTTGTACATGAGGCAAATTGATTAAGGAATATTAGTTGATTTCTATGAAAACCAAAATGCCTCATATTTGTGTAGAAATTTAGGGGTTTATCTTTGGAAAATTTGGGCCATTTAGTTAGGACCTTTTGGCCAAAAATTGCAGGCCCAAAAAGCCTAAGAAGCCCCCTAACTGTCGACAAAGAGGAGGGAAATCGGACAAGGAAAGCCACACCTCCACCAGTTGTCTTCAATTCCTGCTGCCACCAAATAACCTGCATGCAAGAAAATTAATTAATCAATTAAGTAAGAAGTAAAAGGGGCAGATTAGTCAAGAAGAGAAAGAGAGAGAGAGAGAACCGAGAGTGATCGGGCGAGCGAGTGAAAGAGAGCGAGTGAGAGAGAGAGTTCAAGCGAAAGCAAGCAGCGAGTGGGAGAACGGCGAAGGGGAAGAAGAGACCACCTTCTGCCGTGATCGAGTTGCCGCCGTCATCGCCGTCGGTCATCGCCGCCATTGAGCCGAGCCCGAGACCCTCGAACCCCTGTTTTGCTTGCAACCGAGTAAAAGAGCTAGAGGCAAGTGAAAGTTCATTGATCTATGTCTTTGCATGCTGTGATTATCTGGTGAAACGTTGGTAGATGTGAGAAAATGCAGAAATGGGATCTGCATGTTGATTTTTGGATGATCGAGATGAAGTTGGATTAATAGATTGAGTAAAAACAGAGTTTGTTCTATGTGGTTTCGGTTATGGGCTGAAATAAGCATGCCAATAAGGTGGTAACCAAAAATTTTATGGATAATTTCTGGTTCAATCCTCAATGCAGTAAGCATGCTAATAAGGTGATCTACTTCCAGTTTAAACTATGAGTTTGCTATTGACTTTAACAGATTCCATTATGTTATTCTCATACTAGGCATATCCATAGCCGACTTATGACTAAGAGCATTTGCCACCTTATTTGCTTTTCCAGGATGGTACCATATTTCGCAATCATAATCTTTTAACAATTACATCCACCTCCTTTGTCTCATGTTCAGTTCTTTTTGTGAAAATAAATATTTTAAGCTCTTATGATCTGTATAGATTTCGAACTTTTCTCCATACAGATAATGTCTCCGTATTTTCAAAGCAAAAATTATAGCTGCCAATTCTAAGTCATGAGTTGGGCAGTTCATTTCATGAGGTTTCAACTGTATAGATTTCGAACTTTACATAGGCTATTTTTTTTCCATGCTGCATCAAAACACATCCCAGTCCTTTGTGAGACACATCACTATATACCGTAAATCCATCAAATCTAGATGGTATGGCTAGAATTGGAGCCATAGTCAATCTTCTTTTGAGCTCCTGAAAACTCCTTTCACATTCTCCATTCCATTTGAATTTTATATTCTTTCGAGTCAATTTTGTCAATGGTCCAGCAAGTTGTGAGAATCCCTCGATAAATCTTCTATAATAACCTGCCAGTCCTAAGAAACTCCGTATCTCAGTAGGCGTTGTCAGTCTCGACCAATTACTACCATCTCAACTTTTACTGGGTCCACTGCAATTCCTCCTCCTGATACCACGTGTCCCAAAAATATTATCTGATCTAGCCAAAATCACACTTACTGAATTTGGTATACAACTTATGGTCTCTAAGGGTCTGCAACACTATTCTTAGGTGTTGCTCACCTCTTCAGGTCCTTTAGAATATATTAGGATATCGCCAATAAAGACAATTACAAATTGATCCAAATAGGGCTTAAATATCCTATTCATCAAATCCATGAATGCAGCCAGAGCATTCGTCAATCCAAATGGCATAACTAGGAACTCATAGTGTCCATAGCGAGTCCTAAATGCAATCTTGGGAACGTCTTCCTTCTTAATCCTTAATTGATGGTATCCTGACCTTAAATCAATCTTAGAAAAGACCGAACTTCCTCGCAGTTGGTCAAATAGATCATCAATTCTGGGCAAATGATACTTATTCTTAATGGTCACTTGATTCAGTTGCCTATAGTCAATACATAAGCGCATTGACCCATCCTTCTTTTTCACAAACAATACTGGTGCACCCCAAGGAGAAGCACTTGGCCTAATAAATCCTTTGTCGAGTAACTCTTATTGTTGCACTTTCAACTCTTTCAATTCCGTCAAGGCCATTCTATACGGAGCTTTTGATATCGGTCCTGTTCTAGGCATTAGTTCAATCTCAAACTCAATTTCTCATTTCGGTGGTAATCCAGGCAGCTCCTCAAGAAATATATCTTGAAATTCCCTGACTACTCGAATTTCATCGAGTTTAGACTCTTCCTTAGTATAATCCTTTACCATTGCCAAGTATCCTTGACATCCTTCGTCAAGTAGTGTACAAGCTTCCATTACCGAAATAAGTGCTATAGAGGGGTTGGTCTAACCTCCAAAAAATTTATAACTAGATCGGTTAGGTAAAACAAATTGGATTACTTTTCCATAGCAATCCACCTTAGCCTGATACTTATAGAGCGAGTCCATTCCAATGATAACATCAAAGTCGTACATAGCCATCATGACCAGGTCTATTTCCATATCTCGTCCCCCTATAGTTACCTTACACTTTTCACATACCAATGTAGATAATACCATATTCTTTAGTAGCGTGGAAACACAAAGAGGCGTCTCAAGAGAGGTAGTTTCTATCTTACTTAACTACCTATATCTTTCAGACACAAAAGAATGTGTGGCACCCGTATCAAACAACGCATATGTCTTTTTATCGTTTATAGAGATCGTACCTAAGATAACATTTTTGGAAGCTTCCACTTCCTCTTGGGTGACCGCATACACCCTTCCCTGTGCTGCTGGCCTTTGTGGATTCCTTGGTAGATTTGGTCCAGCAGTACGTTGTTGTACTTGTCGCATTGAACTGACATTCTGCTGCGACCTCCCTTGTGGACAATTTCTTCTAAAGTGTCCTATCTGCCCACAATCAAAACATTTCGGTGGACTATCACAAAATCCTGGCCCATGTTGTCCATCACATCTCTGGCAAATATTACTCTAGTAGGGTACTTTCTCTAAAATCGAGTCACTCCTCGCTTTTCCAAAATTCCCAAAACTACTCTTCTTCTTAGATTCCCAAGGCTGACCTTGACTAGGATAAGGCCTCTTACCCCTTCGAACATCCCTAAAGGTCATCTACCTCTTAGATTATGATTGCTCTCTCACTAACTCTTGTTCCACCAACTGTGCCCTCTCATAAATCTCATTATAATCCCTTATATTCAGAGGTAGTAATTGTTTTCTGATATCTGTCCTTAGCCCTTTCAAGAATCTCTTAGCCTTTTCCTCTCGATCCTCAACCAATCTGGGAGCATATATAGACAATTCAGAAAATTTCGCTTCATATTGGTCCACTATTAGCTCATTTTGTTCTAACTGAACAAATTCTATGATTTTCTTATCTCTAGCACAATCAGAGAAATGCTTTCTATTGAAAGCTCTAACAAACTCATCCCATTTTATGTCAATACCTGGTGGAAAGATCGTGTCTCTTGAAGCTCTCCACCAAAAATTTGCATTTCCCTCTAGTTGGTACTCTGCCAAGGTTATGTTTTCAGCATCATTGCAGTTCAACAACCGGAAAATTTGTTCCATTCCATCAATCCAATGTTCCGCCTCCTCAGGACTTCCCATTCCAGTAAACTTAGGTGGTTTTAATTTCAAAAATTATTCCACCAGTCCTTGAGTACGGCATTCTGCTCCGGGTTGTTGCTGAGCTTGTCTTTCCATATAAATTTTTCCAATATTGGCCAATGCCTGCAGGATATCTTTCATTCGAGGTTCAGCCCTTAAAGCAGAGGCTTCAGCCCTCGATGAATGAGAAACCCCAGTTCGTACCATGATTTTCCTACAATTGTCCAAGCATTCGCCTCAGGAACAATTAGTGACTCAATGTCACTGGTCAAATAATAAAAAGGGTTGCTAGAATTACATAAGTAACATAAATATGTTACTGGTACACACAAAAGTAACATCACATTAGTCACCAGAGATTTACGAGTGAATTCAATCACCCGTTATTCAAAGTTAGTCAACTACCCTTGGTTAGTATCCTATAGTGTGCATCATTCTATCCTCATTTCCATTTGAGGCACCTTATCACTCCAGATAAAACCATTGCTCTGATACCACCTGTTGTGGCACCCCCGAAATGGCCCCTAATCCGTTAGGGTCACCACAGACCACTTACCTTTCTCTTACTTGACCTAAAGGTCTATCAATCCTGGGGGTT
Source organism: Eucalyptus regnans (assembly GCA_037349125.1). Classification (NCBI taxonomy): domain Eukaryota; kingdom Viridiplantae; phylum Streptophyta; class Magnoliopsida; order Myrtales; family Myrtaceae; genus Eucalyptus; species Eucalyptus regnans. The sequence goes on along the minus strand of CM074669.1, from coordinate 17,159,758 downwards.
TATATCTTTTAAATCGGTCCCCGTGCAGTATATAAATTTATAGCGGAAGCAAAATCAACATCTCCCTATCCCAAAATTAGAAACAATGCACACTTACTAGACAATTTTATAAGTCAAGCCGAACACTTTTATTTACATAGACTCGATAGACATCAATAGTCGGTACACCAAAATTTGCCGTGGTTTTCTATACCCGGTTACATACCAAAAGATAATCGACTTCTCTTTTTCTTTTCTTTGCAAACAGTCATATACATAAGTCTATCAGTCAGTGCCGGCGGTCCAAAAAGCTTCATCTGCTACCCGTCACACTCGGTCACACCCAGCCCAGTCCGTCAGCTGGCGGCAGTGGCAACATCCCCAACATGATCCCATCACGACAAACATGCACTGACAAAAACTCTTGAACCACAGGGCCGTCAGGTAAACCGATGTCACACATGACCAGAACTCGCACTCGAATAAAAACCAACCATCATATCTCAAAATGAGGGTGCTCCATACACTTGCACTCAACGTCGACCAGGATGTCGTAAAATGTACTGAGGGTGACTGGTAGCAAAGGCATATATTATAATTTGAAATGTTAGTCCCCAAAAGGGGTGAGTACAACCACTCAGTAGTAAAAGATTCATCAAGCTATATCAAGCATTACTATCAATATCTAGATTCATGCAAGATAGACAAAAACAAATAATCAAGGGATAAATATGCATCAAAATCATGGAATTCTTTAATGCAATGGCAAATGCAATTTTAAAAGAATCAAAATGCATCATGTCTAGTTACCCAAGTCCCGATCATAAGGCCAAACTGTTATAACATGTCCCATCCATACCATACAATTTAGTCCTATAACCAGACCACACACACACTTAGTAGAATCATTTGTTTTATTATTCAAAAGCTTTCATCCCCCAAAAGACCAATGTTTGCGTCCTTCTGGGATTTCGCACCCAACCCTAGCGTCGCGAAAGCCTCCGTCTTTCAATCACCGGGCATCCGGAGCGTATCACACCTCCAGGCATCTCGCCCCCCACCTGGCATCACAAGGAAACCTCTGAGGCTCACCATGAGAATGGTTACCCCGGCCCTCCGGATTTACGTACTGACTAGCATACAACTGGGCATCCCGAAGCTCCCGGGGAAAAACCTCAATCATCCAAAAATCAACATGCAACTCCCATTTCTGCATTTTCTCACATCTACCAACATTTCACCAGATAATCACAGCATGCAAAGACATAGATCAATGAACTTTCACTTGCCTCTAGCTCTTTTACTCAGTTGCAAGCAAAACAGGGGTTCGGGGGTCTCGGGCTCGGCTCAACGGCGGCAAAGACCGGCATTGACGACAGCGGCAACTCGATCACGGCAGAAGGCGATCTCTTCTTCCCCTTCGTTGTTCACCCGCTCGCTGCTCGCTCTCGCTCTCGCTCTCTCTCTTGCTCACTCACCAGCTCACTTTCGGTTTCTCTCTCTCTCTCTCTCTCTCTCTCTCTCTCTCTCTCTCTCTCTTCTCGACTAATCCGCCCCTTTTGTCCCTCAATTAATTAATTTACAAACTCTTTGCATGCAGATTATTTGGTGGATGAAGCTGCAATGGACAGGTGGAGGAGGTGTGTCTCCCCTTGTCCGGTTTTCCTCCTCTTTGTCAACAATTAGGGGGCTTCTTGGGCTTTTTGGGCTTGCAATTTGTGGCCGAAAAGTCCTAATTAAATGGCCCAAATTTTCCAAAGATAAGCCCCTAAATTTCTGCACAAATATGAGGCATTTTGGTTTTCATAGAAATCAACTAATATTCCTTAGTCAATTTGCCTCATGTACAAGTACATAACCGAAGTTCTCGCGTGGAGAAAGGATTCGATCAAGCGACATGGTGGCAAAATTTCATTTCCTTACTTGTTGAATTGCACGAAGAAAAGACATACATGATCCTCATGCTCGGTCCAACTCCTCAAAATTTTATCCTTAAATTCAGCATGCGTGTTCATGCATGGCCGAATTCCATCCCTTCGGTTCTTAAAAAATAAAATATCAGTCGATCAAAGTCCAAAGATTTCTCTTGTTACACGGTTGGTCGGTCCAGTAAATAAGAGAAAACATGGCCATTAGTGGGATTGTTCGTATGGCCATTCAAGATAATTTTCTTGTTTCTCTAAAAGTAAATATTTCAGGACGTCGAGTGGTGATGAGACTAGGCCAAATGTGGTACCGACTATATTCCCATCGATCAGTCACGACTGTCGCATATTTGAGGGTCGGCACAAAATTTCCGGATGCCACACCCTGTCTTAATGAGTAGTTCAATTATAGATGACTGTAGTATTTGTGCAAAACATGATGAGAAGATATTAGCAAATTTGTAAACATTATCAAGAGCAAATTTTATGAGCATATTCACACTTTGCAAATATTGCCAGTCGCAGATGTTATGAGTATATTTTATGAGTTTTTATGCACAAACTTCACATCAAGTAACTCTCCCCGTTTTTATCATCAATCAAAAAGACAATAAGTAGTTGTACCGATAAAATTATCAACTTCATTGATGGCAAAAGATAGGTTGAGACAAGAGAATAGACTAAGCAATGAACTAAGGCAATTAAAACAACAAGAGCAAAACATGAACACATAAAATTTTGAACATATTTAGGTGTGAGGGCATTTGCGCTGCTAAGATGAAGTGGGCAATTCAAGTTTGGCAGTCTCTGGTTCTAGGTGTAAAGGGTTGTAACAATCCAGGCTATGGAAGGTATGCTCGATCTTCACCATATATCGAGTTAGAGACAGGAGGGTAGTTTGATTTCCTTGACATATGTTTGAAGTTGGTTAAGGCTGGCGGGAGAGGCAGATGCGTCCATAGCAGGTGAAGGTGATATTTCTAGCCGAGGTGGACGAGAGGCCTTGGATGGTGCCGGTGCCTTAACATTTTCCACTTTTCCAATTCAAAGAGCTTAGCAAGTCTTTTTTTGAGTTTTGCCACAGTTCTGTCATGGTCTCTATGATCAATAGGGCTGACTCTTCGTTGATTGACCCATTCTTCTGGTGTCATCCTAATCATCATTTTGTCTAGGGTTTTCCTCCCAATTTCCATGTTTGTGTTAACACTTGATTTTTAGTCGACTCGTTAAAAAGGTAAAAAAAATCAAGATTTAGGTTTCCGATCGCGATGGAGCCCATTTCTCGACCAAAAAGTGTCATTTTTCATTTAGTTCTTTTGTATTATCATTTTTAATCATTTTCTTATTCATATTCAACAAAAATGTGAAAAGTCAAAATTGTTGACTTTTGGGTTGACTTTTTAGTCAACTCTTTGATCGAATGTCAATCATGGATCAAAAGTTGGCTTTTCACCCAAAAAGATATCGAATGACTTTAATTTCACTTTAGTAAAGTCAATTTTAGAAAATTTCAAAGGTTTTACTTGAAAATCGATCGTACAAAATGAGTGACTTTTGCTCCAATCTTTGATAAAAAAATAAAAAATAAAAATCCTCAAAACACTTTGTTTTGGTATCAATTTGACTTTTGTATTGAAAATTTCACAAGATTTGATTAAGAAAGTCATTTTTTGAATTTTTTGGTTTTAGGTTTTAAATCAACCAAAAATAAAATTACTTTTGTTTTAGTCATAATTAGGTTTAGTTCCTTTTACAACATTTGGTCTAGGGACTATTTTTAATCCACTCGTTCATTCAATTTTCAACAATTGCCATATCGAAAAGCGAATTACCATTTTAAGCCCTATAGTGAAAATCGAAGCTTCATAATTTACAAATGGATGATTGCTTTCCACTCATTTTCTTAAAACAAGTTTAAATCCGGGGTTCGTTTTGAGAAATTCACATGAGAACTTCCCAATTTGACGATTTCATTCTCTTGAATGAAAGAAAATTTAGTTATCGAGTTTTAATTGAAGAAATCTAGATTGACCCACTTAAGATGATGGTTCAAGTTCATAAATCTAGGTCTAATTTTAATATTAGACCTCGATTCATTTTTTGCCTAAGTTTTGGCACTTTAATCCAAGGTCAATTTGAATGTATTTAGGTGATCCTACACATGGATAATTAGTCAAATAGCTCTATTGCAATATTAATTGAATTCAATTTCAACTAATTTGCAATTTTGGTCAAAGAATTGCAAAATTGCTTATTTTAGCCTATAATGCTCGATTTCATGTACCCATGGTTTACGTCCGTTGTTTTTCATGATAATCACTCAATTAAGTCAATAGAGGGTCCATATATTGCATTTATAGGGTTTAATTGGCTTAATTGAATCAAAATTGGACAATTTCTCCTCAAATCATGAAAGTTTTCTCTTCAATTTGGTCCTTGAGTGACCAAATCGCATAAATTTTGAACCCTTAAGGACTATACAAACTAGGGTCAGCAAGAACTGATTAAAAAAATCAGTCGAGAATCGGTCAAACTGGCATGAACCGATCTGATTGATCTAACGAACCACCGACGAGGTTGGCCGATTCAACCCCTTGCCGACCAATTCTAGACCTCCAGTGATCGATTCCGAGATCCTTGCTTCGGCAATTTTATCCCTGTGCCCACATTTTCACGATTTTGTGGATTACCCCGTGAATTTTGGAAATTTGCAATCTAGCTCGTAATTAGGCATTTAAGCGCAATTCTCATTTTAAACTCCAATTTTCGCTAATTGGACCCATCTGATTGGTCTTACGATGCATCTTAATGATGTTTAGCCTTTTAAAAATTTAAATCGACCCTTAGATCAAGTTTTTGACCGTCAAATTGAACCAACAGCCAAGATCGGCCGATTTGGGACTAGTATAAAAGCATTTTCCCTCTAGTTTTTGAACGGGGCTCATTTTTTGCACACTCTCTCTCTCTATAGAAATTTCTCTTTCATTTCTCTTTTCTCACCTCTCTCTCATCCTTCTCTCTTCGCTTTAATCAAACCAGACCTTCGTTGGTTTAACTTCATCGGCCTCATGCTAGTGGCCAACCGACCGTCGATCAGTCCCTTCCGTGGCTATCTCCTTTCATCCAAGCTCCCCCAAGCAATCAAAGGTCAGCTAAGGCTTGATCGGAGCTTGTCCGATCAAGCCAAGCACCGTCACTGCCCAAATCGGTCCGATTTGGACTGATCCTCTTGGTTGCTCGATGGCTTCGGCAGCCCTCTCCTTCCATCCAAGCTCCCCTAGGCAGCTACTCAGTGGCCATTTGACCTCATCCGGTCGAAACCTAGCCGGTCGGCCACCGAAGGAGCATCAACGGCCCAATCTAGCTCCGACAGTCCCGAATCGGTCCAAATTGGGACCGGTTCTGTCCTAGGTGATCAGAGTCTCATTCGTGCTCCGGTGGCAATTGTTTCGTTCGATCATAGAACGAAATCAAGGAAAACGCAAAAAGGTAGATTCTCGGACTCGAATCCAATGAAGCGAGATTGGCATATTCAATTAGGGCTAAGATTCAAGCTTAGAATTATATAAAATGCTTAGGTCTGATATCGATGAGCTTGTTTGATGATTTGCTGAGATTGAACTTGATGTTGTTTGAATGAGATTTGTGATGATCTACAATTTTCATGCTTCAGTTCCTAGGTTACTATTTGGCCTAAAATGAGGCCCTAGATGAGTTTATTTGATCTTGAGACTTTCTAGATTTAGAAAATACATTCTCAGATCTTCGATTTGATAGATCGCATTTCTTGAATGGGCGACATTTGACGCCTGAAAAACGCTTCTGAAAATGCTTGATTCTGCAGTTTTTCAGGTTGAAATTTGGCTCCATTTTGGTTCCGATTTTTTATTTTGCTATTCTTGTGTTGATTCCTGTGATTGGATTTTGGAAAATTTTTCTCCATGAGAATTGTTCAAAATTGTATTTTTTGTAACATACTTTTTTTCTAGTTTTTTTTTAAAATGTTTTGGTCAGTCAAAATTACTTAAAACTGAGCATATGTCAATCTACCTTGCACCAATCCGAGTTGCATTCTCATAAAATTGTACATGTAGATGAGTCCATTTGACCTTAGAATCTTCATGAAACTTGAAATACATGTCGTGTGCATTCCAACGATATATGATTCACACGATTTCATCACCATTTGGTATGCCAATTGCATGTTCAAATACATGTAGGTTCTGCTGTAACTAGCATGTTTAGTAGCATGTATCTGTTTTGCCACTTTCATCATGATTTCTCCATTAGGTTTCGATGTCTAAACGAGAGATGTTCATCATTGTATGTTCTGTATGTAGAATTTTTTGTTAGATTTTTTCATGTCATTAGGTAATCAAAATCAAGTATGTTCTGTGATGCTCAGGTGAAATCATAGGCTTATCACAAGCATATTTAAATACATGTGCTAGGGTCTCTTAAAGACCATATTTTACATCAATGCCTTGGCTTTTAAAGTGTGCATTACAAGGTTCATGTTCATATATGGTGCGTCATGATTAGGCGTTATTTGATATGTGAATGCTAAGTCTTAAGTAGGCTAGTTGTATTGTAAAAACGTCAAACACGTCATTTAGTTCTAGGTCATCGTCCATTGCTAATGACTTGTATTATTCAATCACATCTCAACTTAGGCTTAGATATTTACCCGAATCATTTGTCGCATCAAATCCTTTGTCGCTTGCAAATTTCACGCTACTCCATGCATTGTTTAAGTGACTTTTGAACTCATAAATGCATACCATTTTTTCTGTCTCATTAATGACTAATACGTGCACTTTCACATACCCCAATTTTTTAGCACTGAAATGACCTCAATTGAACTTGGACCTTTTTAGGAAGTCTTAAAGCTCGCTCAAACCTTTCAAATGTTGTTGATTTTATGTGATTTGCTCATCATTAGACCCACTTTCCATTTTTTCCAATGTAGGTCAGAATTTGGACTTTCATTAAATTCGGAACCCTGTTTTTACCAATGTTTAGTCAGTCTTTTGCTATTTTTGTTGAGTATGACCTTTAATAAACTTTGCTTCTCTCTCTTTGGACTATGTTGTGGTAAATTTTCATGATTTTTAGAGTTTGTTTGATAGGATGAATCTTAGTGGCAATGGCATGTTGTTCTGTTGTTTTGACAATTTCTTGATGCAATGAAATGCGTTGATGAATTTTTGTAAATTCATGTGTCTTTTCTCGAAAAACTTCCTCAATGAAGTTTGTTCCTTATGATGTTCTGCACGTTGGGTATTTTTCTTGAGGACAAATCATCAATGGGTCCCTTTCAATTTGGCGGATTCTGTTTGCCTCGTTTGAGATATTCTGTTGTGAACTCTTGCTATGAATCCATATTAGGACTTCTTAGGGCAGCTTGTGTGTGAAATTAGGGTTTGTCATCTTCATGAAATTTGTTCCAAATATTTTGATCTTCATTGTCAAAAAATTTCAATTAATGAAATGATCTTTTGATCATGTTTTTTTTTTTCCAAAATTGCTTTAAAATATCAATTTTGCACGTCAAAGTAATTTGGTACATATGATGCTTCTGACATTGATCATTTAGAATCTTTTAAAAGTTCCTAAGTTGACTAGGAATTTTCATGGTATTAGACCGTATCTAAAATGTCTATGATGTCTATGAGTGCATAATATGCGAGCCCTAAACTAACTTAGATGTTTAAGTGCGTTCTATAGTCAAGACGTTCCTTATCTTAAACATTTCAAAATCTTTCCAATGCTTGATTTGACATTGAGATTGTTAAGGTTTGGTTCGTATTTAAAATATCTGCAATGTTTGTGAGTGCATGATATGCACACCAAACTAGCATTGGCAATTAAATACATTCTGTAACTAAGAAGATCCTTTGTCTAAATGCTTTGATTTTATTTCTCAACTTTTCAAATGCATCCAAATCTCTTTGAAGCATCACATGCACCTTTCATGCATGAATCCATGTCATTCGTTAAAAATGCTTGTGATAGTGATTGGCGCATGCCTATTGAACAAGTGACTCACTGATAGTTCACTCAAATTGATTGATTGTTTGGGAAACAAGGCTCAAGGGCCTGCTTGCTTGTTTAATTTTTGTCAATGCATGTGGATGCTAGATGTATGTTAGGTGTGATGCATGTTTTAATGGGATAATCTTTGGGTTCACATAGAACGTGTACTAGAGACTTAAGAGCGTTAGTGTTGCCATGCGAGAATGCAAATGGTCACTAATGGCCATAAGTCATAAAAATGAATTGGGTAGATGTCTAGAGAGACCTACACATGAATTGCAAAAGCCAATCCTTAGGCCCCGTTTGTTCATTTGTGCATACAATATTGTGGTTTCGGTTGTCTTTGATTGTTTCTATACATTTCATTGTTTCTTCGTGAATGAGTGTTTCTTTCCATTATATGTACTTGGCTTAGATTTAGGTTAGGATTAGATTAGGTCTCGAAGATGGAGAATCGTCAAGATTGAAGATGGTGGAAGGTTGATGTCCACTTTGACTGTGTTATTGTACCCATTTTTTCGATATATGTTTTAGGTTTGTCATTTGTGTGAACTCTCGATGAGATGCGGGTTTTATTTCTTGTACTTTCTTTTGATTTATTATTAGATTGCATGTTAGATTTATCATTTTTTGTTAACTGTTCAATTGTTTGTTTACTTACCATTTCGTCTTTAAATTCAATTGTGTTTTCTTTTCTTTTATCTAGAAATAGAATGTCACGAATAAAGTAAAAAGGCGTGCATGATCACCTTAGATAACATGACATACTATTAGGTACCGGAAGGGCGCTAGTAGAAATATTAGCATAACCAGAGTCCCCAAACCTAGATATCTAATCGCGTCAAAATCGAGGGATAACTCCTAACCCTCGATTGGGTTTTCTAGCCAACCCCAAAAAACAAGACTAGTGGTGACTCCCATCTTTTGTCAGGTTATTTAAACAATTAGTTTAAAATATTAACCTGTCATGAAAAGTATGGATCTCGACGAGACTTAGATCGATTTAGCAGTAGCCCTAAGAATGAAGTGATGCCATCTCTATGGGTGAAATGTACTATCAATAGGGCTATTGAGGTAAAGATACTTCAAATCTGATATCCACACTTGATCTCTTCCTTCAAGGTGTGTCGCCCATGTGGGTACGGATTGTGACACTTTCTACTATCCTAGAGGGTGCGAGCTTGGGAGAGCTAGCGACCACGATCAAGTGGAACTCACAAATGGTTTGTCTCGAAAGGTGAGGTGATGACGTCTTTGGAATGCAAACCATGAGGGAGTTCTCTTGGTCAGGTACCCCTAAACCTAACGTTTCTCGAGGTTCAGTCGAGACAGTTTGGCATGACAATTGGTGGTGCTTTAGAGTAGTTAATCTTGAGATGCTTGAAAATGCATATGACCAAAGCATCATAAGGTAGTTTCCCTATCTTTCTTTTGGCGTGCGATACATGTGGATAAAGATCATGTGAGGGAAGAAAAACTCATCAAACTTGTTCAAGACGGCCCATATCACTCTTACATTATAACAAGAGACGTCGTTCGTAGAAGATGTTTTCAGACGAAGGCAAAGAATGAGGATCTTTTGAATGAAATTCATTTTGAGAGGGAGGAGACTCAACAGTGCAATTTCCCTAGAGCTGCGAGAGAAATTTGGAGTTTCTAAAACAAAGCCATGGGCTTCATCAGTCTCTACTAGAATACATATAAGAACTTTATATTCAGTTTGGATGATTTGAACTAGTTCATCTAAAGTCATAAGATAGTCCTATCCTCAAAATGTGAAAACAAAGGAGTCTCTATTGGAAAGTGCATATTTGAGTAAAAGATTACCACTAAGGTAGAGTGAACATCCTCTTTCATTGAACAAAAGAATTTGAGTCAAAGTGCTTTGAAAAGTTCGAAGAGAAAAAATCTATGATTTTCTAAAAACTCAAAATCAACATAACGATGAGGAATAATTCCTTGATCATAGAAAGCATAGTTTGCAAGTTCATGTTCCATTGAGAGAAAGAAATCAGACTTAAAACTATCATCTTTTTCAAAACCAACAGTGGGTTTGAAGTTTTGAAATACTTGATCGTTGTCATCTTCTTGATGTTTGTCTCCCAGGGTTTCTCCAGTTTCTTTTGTGGCTTCACTTCCCTCAGTCTGTGAAATGATTGGTTCTGAAATGACTTCTACCTCTTCAATAACTTATTTGCCTTTGTCCTTGGGAACAACAAGTTTAGAGTTTGAGTAGGAGCTGATGGTGATGGAGCGGTTGTAACCAGTGGTGCCATAAGTGGTACAGTGCTTGTGTCTCTTTCTGCTAGCAGCCGAGATTCTAGAATTTTTCCTACGGGCGTGCTCTTGTCTATTGTTATGGGCAGTGGGGTGATAGTAGTAGTTGATCCATCAGCTTGAGCTACACTCTAACTTTAAGTGACCTCAAGTGATTCTTCCTACCAGGTGACCTCCTCTTTAGTGACCTCCTCTTTAAAAGTTTTGGATTTCGGCCAGTGGTACATAAGGATTTCCTTACAACCTTGGATGAAGGGCGAGCTTTCGGTGCCATGATTTTTTAGTGTAGAGGGGGTGTGTGTAGAAAAAGTGAGAGTTTTGAGTAGAAAATGTAGAAGGAATGCGAGATAGAGTAGTATTAGTGAAGATGTGAATACTAAATCTCTATAAATATGAGTAGTGTATTTCACGTAAAGAGAGTTGGCCGTTGTCTTTCAACGATAACATTCTTATCCATAATATTTTGTATTCAAATTTTATTGATTAAACAAGCAATAAATTAAATTGATTAAACATGCAATAAAATTATGGTTATAAATTCTATTGAAACAATCGTCACAACTCTAGATAGGGTATATAGGTAGTTAGAATGGTAACAATTGTAGTACTATATAACGGTAAACATGCAGTCACCGGAGGTCATGCGACCTTTTGCGGAGGTCGCCTAGGTTAGGCGACCCTTGCCAGCCTCTAGCTAGCCCTTCGTCGGCCATTAGCTGCCATCGCACGAAGAAGATGAATAGTTATGCAAAGGGGCAAAACCAAAATACTAATGAATTGGTGATGGTAGTTTTAGAAGAAAAAATCTAGTTTTAGCATTTGGCTAAATGGTGAAAGCCCAATGCTAGTCCCTAGTAATATTAGACTTTCAGCTTTCCCAAGGCTAACATTACGCCGAGAGCCCCTTGGGATGGGTTGCCAAACACCCCAGCATTTCCTCTTGAAAGCTCTTTGGGAAAACTAAACCAAACACACCATAGAAGTGCTTGCAATCAAGGCTCAAGCTAAGGGTGCTTTCCTTGACAAGCAAGGAGGGAGAGGGAGGGGAAATGGCTATCAGAAGGACGCCAAGGACAACAGACCTAAGGGGTGCTGGGTCTAGTAGTCGATTCCACAACTAATGAGCTTGTGCTTGATGCAGTTGTTCCTTAGTTCTTGAAGAATGATGAATCGTAAAGAAACAAGGGAGAAGATGAATAGTAACCACAAAGTAAAAGAGGAAGAAACAAAAAAGAAAAAAGCCAGAAAATTTAGAAAATTAAGCAAAATTAGATTGTTTCAATTTAGTTTGCCCACATTAGATCGCTGGCTATGCTAGATATGACTGGACCACCATGAGCGATTTTAGGCAATGATAGGCCAGACAAAGTACACTATAAATTTGCGTAAATGTTTAGAACTACACTGAAGCAATTGAAATGTCTAGCACTATATTGGAATATGTACAATTAGTTTATAATTGAAATAGCAATTTTTCCCTTAGAATGTGAGAAGTGCTTAAGGCTTCATTTGTTTAATGGAAAAGGTGACATTTTTGAGAATGTTTTCCAGGAAATCATTTTCCAAGAAAATGACAATATATTTCCGATGTTTAATTGAAACTTGAAAATGAACTGAAAATATATAATATTTGTTTGATAAGGAAAATCTCACTTAATCGGAAAATTGCTAATGTGGACATCGGTTGTCCTACATGGTACAACCGTGTTGACGTGGACAATTTTTGTAATTTTTTTAAAAAATAGAATTTGTTATTAATTTCTATTTTATTTATTTATTTATTTTTCTTTATTCTTCTTCCTCCACCCGTTGCTGAGCCTCGGCGACGGCTAGTGACTGGCCATAGGCATGGACCGGCCTCAGGCGAGGCTCAATGACGTCAACTAGCCAACTTGCCTTGTCGCAACCTATTTTTCTGTCCAAAAGGGAAAAGACATAGGTTTAGGGGTATTGCCTAAAATGTGGGTCTACGACCTTTTTTTAGGCATGGACTCTCTCAAACCCATACCTCGCTTGACATTGGAATATTCGATTTTAGCTTTGATTGATGCTATAAGGATTTTCTAATAAGAAGTCGCCACTAGCCTATTAGGGTCAACTAGAAACCAAATGACATGCGAGAGTATACCTCACTTTTTACGCAACTAGAAAATATGGGATCGAGGACTTTGTTACACTGTTTGATCAATTAGGGCCCTTTCAGTACCTAATCTTGTTCATTTCAAAAAGATATTCATCAAACAGTCTAGATTGACTTTAAATCTATCCACTAACATGTGAGGTGTTCATGTGGGCATGCAATCATTAAAATAACTATTAGTAACCAAGAAAGCATTAAATAAATGACAAGAGAAAATAAGAATCTAACGCTGCAAAATAAGAAACACGCCATCCCTAACTAGGCTATAGGGAAACCATAATCAACATATTGAAAATGTGCCATCAAAAGCATCAGTCTAAAAAAAAGAACATTCAGAACCTAGAGTAAAGCCCTAAGAATTTGTTTAATTTTGAGCAGAATTTTTCATCGAATATTTCACACATTTTTAAGAGAAACTACTCAAAATCTACTTTTTAAACGTTTTCGTAACTTAAAAAAAAAATGATTTCCCACACTTTAAGAGAAAACTACCCAAAAAAAAAATATTTCTTAAGCTTTTTTTGATTTAAAAAATTCAGAATTTTTTATTTTTAGTAAAAATATATATTTTTTATTATTTTTTAATCCAAAAATGGTATTAGGGCTGTCATTGGTCTTTAGGTTGGGCCATGGGCTAAGATTGGACTCACGGTCAAGGTTAAAGGGCACGATTGAGCTTACCTTGAGTTAACTGGGTTTGGCTAACGGACTATTAAACACAAACTTAGCTCAGGCTTTTCGAAACCCATATCAATTTGCAACCTAGGTTCAAATTATTTAACATGCAAATGAATTTTATTTAGGATTTTCCACTAATCGATTTATGGTGAGTCGATTAAATACCCAAGTAAAGCATTGAGAGAAATACCTTACTTTTACAAACCAGATATTAAATGATTATGAGGACTTGAACATGCTAGATTAGTCTAACGCTCTTTCTGTACATTTTCTCTTTCATTTTGAAAAATATTTTGCAAGTAGTTTGGATTGATTTTAGCCTAAATCACTAACATGCAATAGAGTGATCACGTGAATCCGTAAACATAAAAGATAACACTCAATCAATAAATAAATTGCAGGAAGTTAAACACCATACCAAGCAATGATTTTTCTTTTTTTTTTTTTGGTTTTCTTTTAGTTATGTAATTAAATTAGCCTATATGACATGCAATTTCAAATTAAATGAATCTAACATACAACTATGTGACACACATATGATGGAACAATATAACATGTCCTAAACTATGTGACATGCATATAATTTTTTGGTATTTTATATTAAAATTCGAAATAAATAATTAAAAAATTCTACCAAATTTGAAAAGTTATCCTATTTAAACTAGGAAATAATTTAGATTAAATCCTATTTTAATTCGGAAACTTAATTAAGTAGATTTTACCTAACATGCAATCCAATCTAAAAGACAAATCTAACTATATAAATTCTAACCCTGCAAGGAGGAAGGGCAAAAGTCAGAGAGTGAGCACTAGAATAGAAATAGAGTATGACTGACCAAAAAAAAAAACTATATAAATTCTAAATATACAATCCTAATGTATTGAGGAAATTATCCTATCTATCCCACAATTCGGTCTTTTTGATGTTTTCAAAACAAGCAGTTATTAAATATAAGCATCATATCCAATCCACCTCAAGATATTCATCAAGATTTCAAATAAAGGGTTAAGATAATTTAAAAAATAATCCATCGTTTCACATATTAAATAAACAATTATTTTTATCCTAAACATCAACCAACATGCAAGAAAGATCAAAATAATTAGAAAAATGATCTGAAGTCCTACGAATCAAATTAGTAATTATAATAATAATACGGATTAAATTAATAATTATTTTGTAGGAAAATAAAAATAAATTAAAAAAGATCCGAAGTCTTACGGATCAAATTAGTAATTATAATTTTTGTCAATAAAATCCTATCAGATAATGCCTAAATCTCAATGAATCTAATTCAGGCAAGAAAATAATAAGACCAAATTTGGTTCAAGAAAACTATCTAGTTCGGATGATGATTTGTTTCCAAAATGGGACCAGTGTTGGCTCGTGGGTGGCTCTGTGATGGCTCGGTTTGCACTAGTTCTCAGCCAAGGAAGGAATGCCATGGTGTCTTTCAACAATGGCTTGCCGTGGTGTTGCTTTGTTGGGAATAAAATATATTGGAGTAACTCCCTAGAAACCCCACAAACTCTAAGAGTGTTTGACGTGATGAGTGCAGCAACAGAGGACTGAGTAACGTGTGTAAGAGTTTTCCTAATATGGACTACATTAATTGATATTGTAATTTACCGTTTAACAGTTACCGTTTTACGGGGATTGGTTTAAAGTGAGATGGAAGGTTTCTTAATTAGTCAAATATGGGGCTAGCTAATGTGGGTTGAGTTGAGCCTCGCTCATAATGAGGGGCCTGGCTGGAAACTCTATAAATAGTGCTCAAGTCTCTCCTCTAACCCTGATTCTCACATGTATCATCACCTAATGCTAAACGTGAGGGGGGCCGCCTCATTAAGCTAGTGATACGGAGGGCAATAGAGAAGAAGGATTCGATGCGTAGATAATCCCTTTGATGAGTGGGTAATCCCTTTTCTTCTTCCGCTTTAAAGAATGATGGATCCCAAAACAGGTGCATTAATCTTTCTACTCAATTATGCATGTTCTTGTTCTGGTTATGGAGATCTTGGGGTTGCGCTATTTGCATCCTACATTTGGTATCAAAGCCTTCATAACCCTAGAACTCGAATGCATAAAATTTTGATTTTTTGTTCAATAAAAATAAAATTAAATCACAAATTCGGACTGGGCTCGATGAGAGGAGAAAAACCGTGGGCGATGCGTCACTGAGGGAAGCCGCACGCGCCCCCACGTGCGGCCACGCGCCGCCTAGGCGTCGAGCACTCGCCCCACGCATGGCCACGTGCCCTCACGCGCGGGGCGCGGCTCGCACGTGCGGAGCACGCAGGCGCTAACGTCACACTGACCTTAGTGACCCGACTCGATGATGTCACGCTGACGTCATCCACAGGACCCGAACCGACCCGTTGACCAACCCGACCCGGTCAACCGGTCGGATGGATTGGACAGTTAGACCGGTTTTGACTAGTCAAGATCGCCCGCGCGTGGACTCCACAAGCCGCACACTCAGGAGGCGCGTGCGGGCACGTGGAAGCTTCGATCCGCGCGTGGCTGGCGGCGTTGGACTCGTATCTTCATCCTCTATCTTGTGGTATGTTTATTTTATATGTTTGATGAATTTATGGAAGTGAAAATACATACAAAGCCCTAAATACGTTTATTTTTAGTATATTTTTGCGTATTTTTCTTGAAATTTTCTATAATTTTGGAAATACAAGTGTTGGGTTACAGGTATGTTATCACATAATCATCATAATGAGGTGATGAGAAACACTAAAAAGTTATTAAACTTTTGTTACTCAAGCATACTCCTTTACGTGCTGGTAATTTGTAATCGGGGTGCACAAGAGATGTTTTCTTTTATGCTATGAGAAGTTTTTTGTGTTACTGTGATCCGTGATCTAATTGTAGTCTGTCTTTCAGATCATTTATATATATATATATATATATTTATATATATGTTTGATTAATTTTTATTAATGAATAAAGCAGTGTAATTAGCATGATATGTGATTTTGGTGATTTACTGCCCCTATCACTAAAGTCAAAATCACATGAATATGGTATATGTGAGAAGTAAAGTTTATATCCCCGGTATGAGAGAGTTTCAATGATTCAATTGAGTAGTGACCGCCAAAGTGGCACGCTTGATTGGATTTGAAAAATATCGGTCTCATATAATGATTAGGATGTCTCTTGGTCTAATGCGTAGTCATACTCCCAAATGAGGTGATTGTGTATTAGTTCATAGAGGGATACATGATGGTGTGGTGGAGGAGTGACTGATCCTAGTAGTTTATATGCCTAAAGGTGATGAATTCACGAAAATTGGAATATATTCTCATAACCGCTATTATGTGGGGAGTGTACAACTGCATATCATGTATTCTGCCCAAAGGTGATTATATGATTATGCGTGTAACTCTCTAAATGTGTACTTGTAAGTCAAGTTACACAGTTCTCACATGATGCTAATTATATACATTGCTTTTTTTTTCAGTCGCCTTTTCTGTAATTAATAACTCCACTATTATTGAGGTTTTTACTGCTTCAAATTTTAAGTTGTGGACATATGATTTGTTGCTTGAGAAAAGAGCAATAGAATTTGCTTACTGTCCATGAAGCGTTCCATTTATAAACACTTAAAAAGTGGCTTGTCTACTGACTGCATTGCTAAAAGATGATGGAAGTCTTAGTGGCTTGAAATTATATCTTGTCTAATACCGAAATTAGGATACATCTGCAAAGATTGTGTTTAAGTCCTAATGATATATACGTCTTGTATATGGTTAAAAGATTGTTTCCAAAAGTTTTCTATTTAAGGAAAATGACTGAGATAAAGAATAAATCGGTTAGAATTAGTCTTAAAGGTTGTTAGGCTTAATAGTGACCGTGAGTATTTTGGCAAGTATGACAATATGGAATAGCTTAAAGGGTCATTTGTCAAATACTTGGTAAATTCTGGGGTGGTAACGTAATTTACTATGCCTGAAAATCATGACAAAATGTTTTTGCCAAAAGGCATAATTGCACCATAATTAACATGGTGATTAGTAAGACTAATTTATCAGTCTACTGTGGGTTGATATTTTTAAAACAATTTTTTCACATACAAAACATGTTTCTTATCAAAGTTGTTTCATAAACTTCTTTTGAGTTATGGACTGGACGTAAATTGATTGAATCATATTAAATTTAGAGGTGTCATGCAGGAGTGAGGTTATCTAATCCAATATTAAGTGCGTTGGAATTTAGATCCACTCGGATTTATTTTGTATCTTACCCAGATTGTTAAAAGGGGTATCAATTTTAGGACCCTAAAGAAGGTACAAGTATTATGGAATCACATACTGTAAAGTTTTTACAGTTCGACGTAATTGTAGAGGATAGCTGCTCTCAAACTTTTAAGAATAATAGTATGATGGAAAATCACTGTGTCTTTGTCTTTGCCTATACATATGATAGTGGTACAAACAATTATGGAATATCCTATACCATAGACTAAACTTGTTGAGGTTCAAGGTACTATTCTTGATATAGTTATGATGAAATTTCTCAAGACTCTCAAGTGCATAATGAAGTGGTTGTAGCTTTATTCAGGAGATTTGTTAAAGAAAGACGATCAGTTATTCCATCAGATTATATAGTCTCTTTGTGAAAGCATGACTGCAATATCCACTACATGGTTGATTTAGCGACATAAATAAATGTTGTTTTTTATCCTCAATCAAGTATGTGATTAGATGCCATAAAGGGCGATATACAATCTATGAAACATCATAATGTTTAGAAACTTACTGATTTGCCTAAAGTTCACAAGTTCATTAGTTGCAAACTGGCATACAAAACTAAAAGGATTTCAAAGAAAGATTGTGGAATTTAAAACCAAATTGGTATTAAAGTTTTCACTCTGAAAGAGGGGTGGATAGTTAGTAAAAAATAATTGTTTCTTTATAGTATTTTTTAAAGATTCTTTCAGAGTGAACGTGGTATTAATAGTTTATTTTTTATATGGAGTTACGTCAAAGACATACAAAATCTATATAGTGCAACTGGAGGATTTTGCAGCAGATGATGCAAGTAAACTTGTGTATAGATTGAAAAGTCTTATTCATAGTTTTAAGCAAGTTTCCAAATAATATTATTAAAGTTTCATAGTGTTATTATTTTGTTCAATTGAGAACAAAGTAATTCAATATACTACAAGGTCAATGGGAGGAAATTAATTTTTTCTCATACACTATGTACATGATATTTTGTTTACAAGTAATAACCTTGAGGCATCTTTTATCCTTTGTACTGAGGTCCGTAAGGATTGTTTTTCTCATTCTTATATTAGATTTTCTTAGAGGACGTTTGCTGATCGTATTTTGGAAATATTCAATATACATCATTGCAAGCCAAGAATTGCTCTTATTGTTAAGGGTGATGGATTGAATCTATCACATTGTCCTTATTTAGATATTAAGAAAATCTAATTAAATTGTGTACCTTGTGTTAGTGCTCGAATTTGCACTAGACTAAATATCGTCTTTGCGACGGAACTTTTAGGCAGAAATAAATCATACTGGGTTGCTGCTAAGAAGGTTTTAAGGTACTTAAAGATGGCAAAAGATTATATGCTAATTTACAGACATGTTCAATTCTTGCAGCTAATAGGGTATTTAGATGTAAACTTTGCTGGCTGTTATGATGACATGAAATCAATAACAGAATATATATTTATGTTAGCAAGAAATGCAGTAAATAAAGTTCTATGTAAGCATAGTTTGTAACATTCTTTTAGACTGTTACTTGGGCTATTAGGCTCCGGAACCTCATTAAGGAGTTGACCGTTTTTAATTTTATGGATTGACCCATACGGTTGTTTTGAGACAATAAATTTGTAGTATTTATTAACAATAGAGGTCTCAAGGGGTCTAAATATATGTCGGTCAAATTTTTTGACCATAAAGAAACGGTATAGAAAGGTGACGTTATAATATAACATATTTCCACAGATAATATGGTTGCAAATCCACTAATTAAAGGCCTACACCCATGTGTATTTGAGTGACATGTCATTAGCATGGGCCTAGAAGTATCTTGGGATACTGTTGTTTAGTGGGAGCTATTTTGGCTTTATTCTGATAAATGTTTCATCTTTGTTCGTTACATTTTGTAACGATTTTATATGTATCAACTTTTGCATTCAATAAAATATTTTTGAATGTGTTGTTACTATGTTGAATATATATTGATAAAGTCTCAAGATACTGTATAAACATTGAGTGAAGGCTAGGGGCATCCGGTTATTAGCCTTATCCATATGTTTTGTTATACATAAAGAATGGTTAACCGTAAGGACAAGACATATGTAGGTTCATGGAACCATAAAGACATTCTCTAGTGGCACAAATTTTTTGTGATGCTTAAGGTAAGAGAATGGACATTCTCTAGTGGCACAAGTTTTTGTGATGCTTAAGGTAAGAGAATGGTGACTGACAAATGGGATCTTTCTATGAGAGATGTTGTCCATTTGACACACTACCATATTGGATCCATATCAATAGATTTGAGAACATTCGTGACCATGGAAGGCTCTGTGTATACATGCAGTTACCGCCAAGATTTGGTGTTTGAGACTTTATGAGATACGATTGACTATTAAGAATTATCTCTAGACCAATGTGCGCACATATAGTACGATTTCAATCGATATAGTCCAAGTGGGAGAATGGAAGAGTTTTCCTAATATGGACTATATTAATTGATATTGTAATTTACCATTTAACGGTTACCGTTTTACGGGGATTAGTCTAAGGTGAGATAGAAGGTTTCTTAATTAGTCTAATATGGAGCTGGCTAGTGTGGGATGAGTTGAGCCTGGCCTATAATGAGGGGGCCTGGTTGAAAACTCTATAAATAGTACTCAAGTCTCTCCTCTAACCTTGATTCTCACATCTATCCTCACCTAAGGAGCGTTTACCTAACGCTAAACGTGAGGGGGCCGCCTCATTGAGCCAGTGATATGGAGGTTAATAGAGGAGAAGGATTTGATGCGTAGATAATCCCCTTGATGAGTGGGTAATCCATTTTCTGCTTCCGCTTTAAAGAATGATGGATCCCAAAACTGGTGCATTAATCTTTCTACTCAATTATGCATGTTCTTGTTCTGGTTATGGAGATCTTGGGGTTGCGCAATTTGCGTCCTACAACGTGTCCCAAAACCAACGGGAGTAGCCACCTGAAATCGCTTAAAAAAAAGAATTCTCGAACTATGAAGAGGCTCGGCAAGTAAGATGCAAACCCCAACAATGGCCAGAACAGCAACTCTGGAATCTCAGGTGGCCGTCGAAAGTGAAGATCGGTAAGCAATAGAGCGGCAACGGACTCCTCAAAACAGCACCTTCGTCATCTGGTAACTCACAGTTCGAGGATGCAACAAAATGGCAACTTGCGGAGCTTGATGAAGCAACTGAACATCGTCGGGTCGGGCATCGGACACAGAGGCAGCAAGGATGCCATCTCAGTCAAGTGACGTGACAATGAGCGAAGGAACAACCACGAAGCACCACAGCAGCAAATGTTGTGGTTCAACGCAGGGAAAACTTACTGAGCGGCGACGGGCAGCGTTTGCCGGTGCAGGATTGGTGACAGTGGTTCAGGAAGCAACGGCGTTGGTGTGGCAACTGAGTTTCACAGCAAAGAAAAACAGCGTAGGGTCGTCGTCGAGGGTGAAGGAGCTCAGTCGTGGTCGTGGTTGTGGTCGTGGAGACGAACGGCCAAGGAAGGGAGATGATTCACTCTCTCTGTATCTCTCTGCTCTCTTTGCTTGTCTTTTCTTTTTTATCTGTGTTGTCAGATCAAAAGAGAGCCTCTCCTCCCCTCGTCTGCGAAAGGTCCCTTTTATAGGGAAGGGGCTTGAATTATCAAGGAAAGAAAGTAGATTTTATTTCATGATGCCAGAGCATTCCCAGAAGTCATCGATTCTAGATGGGAGTTGTCAATTTAGTGGGCAAATCATTGACCTACAACCTAGTCATCGATCGACAAGGCAATTATCAATTCCTGAGTCTATTTCGATCGCTTCGCATTTTGAGGGTGTCTATATTCCTTGAAGGCCATTAACTCAGTAATAAGCAAATCTTAAATATATGCACCCCACAACATTTATTTCTTATAATTTTCAAGATCTTATAACTATGGTTTAAAGATTCTAGGGTCCTTATTTAATTTTCGTTATTTTCTAGTTTGTGTTACTTTGAGTCCTTTGGTCTTTTCAAAGGGTCTTAATAATTACTCTTGCTTGGAGGGTTTTTCAAATTTCATCTATATAAACATGCTATGATGAATAAGAAGACAGATTTGTTTTGAGTGATAAATTATTTAGCCCTTGGCTTGAGAACAAGAATGATTTCTTGTTTTGCTTCTATCTCTTGGTTGGATTCTTACGAATGGCGAGTGACCTATGTATCTAAGTTCTCACTTGTGTTACCTCCTACTTCTCTATACTTTCTTTGACGTCATTTCCTCTTATGGACGCTAAAAATATTATATTTTGTCCTTTCCTTCACTCCTTCCTGCTCAAACCTATAGATGCTTGGAATATTCCTTGACGGCGCGCCTTTTTCTTGTTTTAAGACAAGAAATATATTACTCGATATATGACCCATGGACCAATTTTCTCCTTGTAATCTTTATATATCCTTTATTTGTATAAAGATATTGAAAGAGGCAAACTTGCGGACCTTCCTTCCTAATGAACAGCAAATATTGCTCAACTAATGAGATCAAATTTATGTCCCCACGTGAGATATTATCCCCTATTCAAAATCCTTTCTTGACCTATCTGCACGCTTGTATCATCCTCGCTTCAAGCACATGAATGTGCCCAATATATCCCTTCCCATTTCATATTATGGTCGAATTCTCATAATATTTCTCTCCGGTTTTCCAAAATTTCCAATTTTAATTACCCATGTGCTGCACATGCAATTTTCGGTAACGTGGGATATTCATTGGGCTTGAATTTCATGCTTCCGCGGGCTCAGTCTAATTCACTAAATTAAAATTCATAACCATTAACTCAAACCTATCCGTCATCAGTCCAATGTAAATGCAATAATAAAAAATATAAACTACATGATAAATGCTCCTAACGTCTATATGCAATTTAACTTAATATTTTTGTTGGTCGATTCCTAATTTTCTATGCAATGAATTACTAATTAGGATGTCAAAATTTAGGTATCAACAAGTCCAATAAATGATCCACTTCACCATCAAGAGTTTTGGTTCATTCCCTCCCCAACCTTTACTGACACAACACCACAGAAGCACTTAACAAGACTCGAAAAGAAAAAACAAAGAAGCGTATTGAGCCACGGAGACAAAAACAACAAAAAAGAAACACAAAAGCGTGTTGAAGTTTATAATAGATGACCATCAAGCGATTCCCATCATTACACATTCGAAGCAAGTCAAAATCGGAGGTAAATCTATACGAACTTGGTTTGAACGTTTTGTCAAGCATGTGATGTGCAATGGATTGAAGAGAGCACTTTAAGCATTGCAAAACTCGGACCCACATCCAGACTTCAAAGAGACCACCTAGACATGCTCGAAATCAGAAATAGCGGCTCAGTAAAACCCCCTCAAGCATATGGATTAACAAAAAAGAACAAGTCTCATCGCCAAAACCAAGAAAGCGGAATTTAGATCTCATTCAGGCATTTTAACAAATAGTGGGCATACACTACTGGAACGAGGGGTTCCTGGCCCGAACCAGGACTTCAACCTACGCCGCCGACCTCGACACATGACATGCAGGGATACTGGCACAAATTTCAAGGGCGACGTGACTCGGAGCTCGCGCGAGCCAAACGGCCGCGAGCGCCAGCCCGACATCGCCTAAAGCAAGGCAGAAGCGGGGGACGCACCGTATAGAGGAAAACAGGGGCGGTGGTAGCAGTGGCCCTACGCGGCTCGACGGCGGCTTATGGAGGGCGAGCTCGATAGATCGGACTATGTCCGATCGCTCCGCACGCCTCCGAACCGAGATCCTCGGGAGATTGATGCAACTCGACACAAATCAAATAGAAACGCACGAGACATTCCGTAGGGAGAGGCACGTGTCGGCGAGGATCAACGACCGAGTTCCAAGCACGATGGCTACCGGAGGAGGCCCTTCACTCACGACCTCACTCTTCGCTCTCTCTCTCTCTCCACGTTTCTCTCTCCATTCCGAACCCTCCCTCAAACCGACCGTTGTCCTTCTCCTTTTAATGGCCAGCGGCAGGCGCGCATGGCCTCTGCCACCACGCCAGCCGCCCTCGCTCCAGCTGCCATCGCGCCTGCCGCCCTGCCGGTCTGGCCGCGATCCAACGATCGCGCCGCGCCATCTGCTCTGCCCCCTTTGTCCTTGGATGTCGCTTTTCTTCGTTCTCTATTTGAAGAACGCGTGAAGAGAGGAGAGGAAAGGAGAGGCTGGCTCGTGTTGAAAAGGTAAAAAAGAATGGGCTGGGCAAGGCGCAGGAGGGAGAGAAAAAGGAAAAGAAAAGAAAGAGGCCGGGCGCACCCCTGGCCTGATCTCGCTTTCCCTTTTTTTTTAAATTATTTTTATAATGATAATTTTAAAAAAATTAAGTTTTTTTATTTCAATTTTAATACTAGTAATGAAAATGTTCCTAATGCCTATATGATTTAATAAGAATTTTTGCTAAAGTTTAAAATTGAGTCCATAATTTTCTACGCAATAATAAATGATCAGACGAGTCACAAAATTTTAGGTGTTAACATGCGCTTGTGGCCAGTTGTCAGCCGAAGTCGAGGCCTAATAATTGGTGAAGGAAGCAGGAAAACGAAAAAAGAAAGAAAATAAAAACTTAAAAAAGAAAAAGAAATATAAGAAATATTTAAAAAATTAGAAAATTTTTAAATTTTTTTTTGCCTCAATGGACCCAAGCACGGGCACCCAAGACCTAGGCTTGGCCTCGATATTAGGCCTAGTGTCCCGAGCATGGGCACAAGTGTCTTGGGCCCAACCTTGAGGAATTAGGCGCGATGTCTGAGGTCTTAAGCGCGAGCCAGGGCATTGGAGTCCTAGGCCCAAGTGCCGAGGACCTAGACCCGCTATCAAGGGCCCGAGAATGAGCGGGAAAATTACCAAAAAAGTCATAAATATATTACAATTGTACCAATTCAGTCATAAACTTATTTTTTTTTTACTAATAGAGTCCTAAACCTTTTACAATTATTCCTAATTAATCCATTCGGGCAAAAAATGGCCGGCTGGCAGACGCCAGTGACATTTATTTAATAATATTTTATTTTTTGAAATATTTTTTTCTTTTCTTTTTTTTTTTCTTCTCCCTCTCCCTCTTTCCTCCACCCTCCTTCTTCCCTTGGCTCCGGTGACTAGCCAAAGGGGAGGGCTGGCCAGACTGAGGCGGCCAGGACAACTAGCCTTGTCGTCGTTGGGCAAGGGCGAGCTTCCCTAGCCACTAGAGGGGCGAGCCCTTGCCAAATTCGGTGAGGGGGGCCTCGCCGTCACCGGGTCTAGCGAGGCGAGCCTTGCTTGATCTGGCTAGGGCTTGCCCAGTGACGACGGGGTGAGCCCTCGTCGGATCTAGTGTGGGCTCACCTTGCGGTCACCGGGCAAGGCGAGCCCTCGCCAATTCCAGCGAGGAGGGCCTTCGGTGAGGGGGGCCTCGCCGTCGCCGGGTCTAGCGAGTCGAGCCTTGCTTGATCTGGCGAGGGCTTGCCTAGCGACGACGGGGTGAGCCCTCGTCGGATCTAGCGTGGGCTCACCTTGCGGTCACCGGGCGAGGTGAGCCCTCGCTAGATCCGGCGAGAAGGGCTCGCAGTTGCGTCTGGCAAGGCCCTCCTCGCTGGAAATGGCGAGGGCTCGCCTTGCCCAACGACCACGAGGCGAGCCCTCCCCAGATTCGGCGAGGGCTCGCCCTGTCGTCGCTAGGCACGAGTTCATCGACTGGCAAGGCGAGCCCTCGCCAAATTAGGCAAGGCTCGCCTTGCTAGACTCAGCGACAACGAGGTCCCCCTTGCCTAGCGATGGCGAGGTGAGCTAGCCCGGTCACCTCAGTCCGACGACCGGCAAGCCCTCCCCTCTGGCCAATTGCCAAAGCCAAAGGAAGAAGGAGGAAAAGGGAATAGAAAAAAAATTAATTAATTAATTAATAAAAATTTCAAAAAATAAAATATTATTAAAAAAATGTCGCCAGCGCCGGTCGGTTGGCACATTAGCACTGGCTGACCATTTTTGGCTAGATGGACTGATTGAGAATAATTGTAAAAGGTTTAGGACTCAATTAGTCAAAAAAAATAAGTTTATGACTGAATTAACACAATTACAATAAGTTTAGAACTTTTTTGGTAATTTTCCCGAGAATGAGCATTGGAGTTTCCATGTTCAAGCACCGAGTTTGTGGTGCAGACGTTGATACCCAATCATATTTTGTTAATGATTTCCTCTTTAAAAAAGAAAAGAGAAAATTAATTTCATGAATTTAAGCTTTGCTAAGAAAATATTTTCCATTAATTCATTTTTCTAAGTTATTGAAATACCCAAAAATAAGGAAAAGGTTTTCTTGGGAAATGTATTCTCTGAAACAAACGAAACCCAAGAGTTCACAAATTCTTCATGGTCAAACTTATTCAGATTAGATGATTATGCATCTTATCTCATAAATAATCTTGTAGTATAAAGAGCTGGTACGAATTCATGTAAATCGCCGAATATTCCTATGTGATAATGATATCTCCTTTCACATGCATTTAAAATCCTATATCTTGGAGATTATAAGGGTTGCATATTTTGCCTTGCTCTAACTCAATTATTTAACGCGTAATAGTACCACCTCTTTGATTTGCACGCACTCAAGTTTCAAAATCATCTTGCGTGAGCACATCTACATGTTGGAAGGCTAGAAATTGTTGAGAAAGTTCTCTATTACGTTTGAAGACGACAAAATAACTAAAAGTTACTAACATGTGTGCTTGGATGTGTAAAACAGCTTATGTATTAACAAGTCATATGCAGATAGCGCTGATAAAAGGATAATTAAAGCATATAAAGGCTTTGGCTTTGTAAAATGAGAACAAGCTATTGGATAAGAAATGTGTCTAAGTCTAGAAGGACTTTTGTAGAAGGAAAACAAGCTATAGAATGGGATTTCTAAAGATTTGGCTGGACTTGTAAAACGTGAATAACTTATGGAACATGAGGACATTAATTAGCCTAGGAGAGCCCGTTTGTAGAAGCTAAGGGCCTGTTTGTTTATTTTTATTTTTGTTCCCTGAAACACAAATTTATGTTCTTTGGTTTCGGGGAAAAAAAAAAGAACAGAAACGCGTTTGTTTACACTTTTGTTCCTAGGAACAAAAATCTATTTTTTTGTTCCCGAAAACAAATTTGGAGCAAAAACATGAAAAACTTGTTTCTTGTTCCCAAGAATACTTTTTGAAGAAACAAAAGAACAAAAACACAAAACTTGTATATTTTTTTTTTCTCCTTTCTTTTCCTCTTTATTTTTCTTCTTTTTTCTTTGGTTGGTCGCTAGAGCGTCGCCAGCCCTCGGCAAGGCTAAGCTTGCCCAGCCATCGGCAAGGCTCGGCCTTGCCGAGCCACCGCCAAGTCAGCGTTGCCTAGCTACCGATGAGGCTCGGCCTCGCCGGGCCACCTCCAAGACAGCGTCGCCGCCCGGCGGTGCTTGGCGAGGCCCAACCTCGTGCCGGCTGGGGAGGCTAAGCCTCACCAGTGGCCTAGCGAAGCTCCCCTGGCCAGTAGCGATCTCGCCAGGTCAGCGGCAAGGCCTGGCCTCACCTAGATTTGGCAAGGCCAAGCCTCACCGAAGGCTAGCCTGGCCTCAGCTGGCCTTCGGTGAGGTTCGCCAGAGGCCAGCCTGGCCTTGATGAGGCTCGACCTTGCCAGATCTAGGCGAGGCCAAGGCTCGCTGGTGGCCTAGCGAGGCTTGCCACGCCTTGCCCTAGCTTAGTGAGGCTCCAGCGAGCTCGCCGGACGTCGCTCAACCGGTCACCGGCCACGGTGATGGCCGGCAACCAACCAAAGAGAAAAAGAAAAAAGAAAAAAAAGGAAAAATATAATAAAATATTAAAAATTTAAAAGAAACAAAAAAATTATACAAGTTTACCAAACGTGTTTATGTTATTTTTCTATTCTAGAAATACAAATTTTGTACAATTACCAAACGTGTCATTCTGTTAAAAAATTGTTCTCCAAAACAGAAATTGTTTTTTCTATTTCTGTTCCTAGGAACAAGTTTTGAACAGAAACGTTACCAAACGCGCCCTAAATAGACTACACCGTAAAATTGTGAATAGTTTGAAAGGACTGTCTTGCAGAAGCAGTACATGCTACGGATGAAGTAGGTGGTTCCCCATATGAGTCTCTATGGTCCTAATGGGAAGACCTAGATGTTTATTAATTTGAATTGGACTCATGTTGATGTTTCACAGCTGTCTTCAATTGTTAAAATCCGCGAAAAGCAACCTAGAGTAAATCCAAAATGTTTTTGTCGTTTTATGAAAGAAAGGAAGATGTTAGGCAAACTGCAGAAGCAAAGTGTTAAATGGCCTTCAATGCGCTGCAAAAAGCTGCTCGAGTGTATAGAAGCAACTCTTGAAACTTTGATAGAAGCAGCACTATATACAAGCTGTAACATCTCAAAGATTACACAGTAAATTCGAATCCTGTTGAGATTATTAGAGCTCACAGAATGGAGTAGGCCAAGTAGAAGGCCGTATCACCATAAATATGATTGCACCTCTTTTGTCTCTTTTAACTCCTTCAGCATCTGTTTTATAGAAGATTGTGCTTTTGCATAGATGTTTACATTTCAATAGTAGCTTCTACGCCCTCATCGTCATGTCTTTTGCGAAAAGGTTCTCCTAGAAGATTCAATTAGCCCCCCTTGCTTGTTATACCTCGTCCATTTCAGGTTCAATGTGCATCTAAAATGCCAAAATATTTAATATTTTTCTACTTAATAAACATTGACACACTCCGAAAGTCTTCATGTTGTATTCGACACTCTGACATATGTTCGACAAGTTTTGACATGCGATCAATAGGTGTCGATAAATCTAACACATGATTAACTCTCCTAACACGCTCTGACACGCAAGTCTAAAATTATGATATACATAGAGTCAATTTTAAAAAAAATCAATAAATAAGGGGTCAAAATATAAATATGTGAAAACTAATAAATAATAAAAATAATAAAGGGGGAAGATCCCCTCTCTTCTGACTCTCACTTTCTGTCACTCACGATTCTTGGAACGGAATGTAAATTGCTTATTTTTTTCTCAAGTTTTATGAATTATTGGAATTGAATACAGTTGAATTTGTTAAATTAAAACAATGCATGACATAACAAGTGGCGGATTAATTTTTTAGTGTAAATTTAGTTTAGGCTCTTTCTTATTTATTTATTTATGTATTTGAATCAAATTAATTTAATTGAAATAATCATAAAAATGATAATTTATCATATACATATATAAAAATATATATTTAATATACAATGTATCTCAACGTATCGGAATTCTTTACTTTTTGAGAAATTATGTATCGTCGTGTCGTGTCGCGTGTTGCGTATTGGTATCAGTGTCGGTGCTACTTAACTATCTAAACTAGCATCTAATCAACTCTTTGTCGCATAAGTGCCAAACCAGACTGAAGAGGACAACAATGTCGACAACCACAAAACAAACATAAAGGACAACAGTGTCGACAATGATACAATGATACAAAACTAGGGCATGAAGGACAACAGGGTCGACAATGATACAAAACTTAGGACATGGAGGACGACAGCGTCGACAATGATACAATGATACAAAACTAGGACATGAAGGACAACAGTGTCGACACCTCTTAGATCTGTGGTTCCAAGGAAGCCCAAGAACAATGTCGCGTAAGGCTTGGGCCCCGGTGCAAAATGGCCCCGATGATTTTTTGCAAGCAAAGGATCCGACGGCCAAAGGCATGGTACGAACAAGGAAGAGATGTTCGAGTGTTGGGAGAGAGAGAGAGAGATTCGTCTTCCTCGATGGTTCCAAGGAAGCTCAGGAACAATGTCGCGTAAGGCTTGGGCCCCGATGATTTTTTGCAAGCAAAGGATCCGATGGCCAAAGGCACGGTACGAACGAGGAAGAGATGTTCGAGTGTTGGGGGAGAGAGAGAGAGAATGAGAGATTCGTCTTCCTCGATGGTTCCAATGAAGCCCAGGAACAATGTCGCGTAAGGCTTGGGCCCCGATGATTTTTTGCAAGCAAAGGATCCGACGGCCAAAGGCACGGTACGAACAAGGAAGAGATGTTCGAGTTTTGGGAGAGAGAGAGAGAGAGATTCGTCTTCCTCGATGGTTCCAAGGAAGCTCAGGAACAATGTCGAGTAAGGCTTGGGCCTCGATAATTTTGCAACCAAAGGATCCGAAGGCCAAAAGGCACTATACGAACAAGGGAAAATATCACAAATGGTCCCTATACTATTACTTAATGTGCAATTTGGTCCATGAACTTTCGATCGGCTCAATTTAGTCCATTAACTATTGATAAATATTCGATTTGGTCCCTGAACTTTCGATCGGCTCAATTTGGTACCTGAACTATTGATAAATGTCCGATTTAGTCATTCGTTACCATTTTTTTTTTTTTTGCGCTTCTTCTCTCTTCCCCCGGGGGCGACCCTTGCCGGACGCCGGCTTCCCTCCGCCGGAGCCGGCGAGGGGAAGAGAGAAGAAGCGCCAAAAAAGAAAATAAAAATAGTAACGAATGACTAAATCGGACATTTATTAATAGTTCATGGACCAAATTGAGCCGATTGAAAGTTCATGGACCAAATTGGATATTTATCAATAGTTCAGGGACCAAATTGAGCCGATTGAAAGTTCATGGATCAAATTGCATATAAAATAATAGTATAGGGACCATTTGTGACATTTTCCCTACGAACAAGGAAGAGATGTTTGAGTGAGGGAGAGAGAGAGATTTGTCTTCCCTAATGGTTCCAAGGAAGCCCAGGAACAATTTCATGTAAAGCTTGGGCCCCGATGATTTTTGCAAGCAAAGGATCCAACAGCCAAAAGGCGCAATACGAACAAGGAAGAGATGATTGAGTGTGGGAGAGAGAGAGATTCGTCTTCCTCGATGGTTCCAAGGAAGCCCAGGAACAATGTCGCGTAAGGCTTGGGCCCCGATGATTTTTTGCAAGCAAAGGATCCGACGGCCAAAGGCACAGTACGAACAAGGAAGAGATGTTCGAGTGTTGGGAGAGAGAGAGAGAGATTCGTCTTCCTCGATGGTTCCAAGGAAGCTCAGGAACAATGTCGCGTAAGGCTTGGGCCTCGATAATTTTGCAAGCAAAGGATCCGAAGGCCGAAAGGCACTATACGAACATGGGAAAATGTCACAAATGATCCCTATACTATTACTTAATGTGCAATTTGGTCCCTGAACTTTCGATCGGCTCAATTTAGTCCCTTAACTATTGATAAATATTCGATTTGGTCCCTGAACTTTCAATCGGCTCAATTTGGTACCTGAACTATTGATAAATGTCCGATTTAGTCATTCGTTACCATTTTTTTTTTTTTTTGCGCTTCTTCTCTCTTCCCCCGGGGCGACCCTCGCCGGGTGCGGGCTTCCCCCCGCCGGAGCCGGCTGGGGGAAGAGAGAAGAAGCGCCAAAAAAGAAAAGAAAAATAGTAACGAATGACTAAATCGGACATTTATCAATAGTTCATAGACCAAATTGAGCCGATTGAAAGTTCATGGATCAAATTGCATATTAAGTAATAGTATAGGGATCATTTGTAACATTTTCCGTACGAACAAGGAAGAGATGTTTGAGTGAGGGAGAGAGAGAGATTTGTCTTCCCTGATGGTTCCAAGGAAGCCCAGGAAAAATGTCATGTAAAGCTTGGGCCCCGATGATTTTTGCAAGCAAAGGATCCGACAGCCAAAAGGCGCAATACGAACAAGGAAAAGATGATCGAGTGAGGGAGAGAGAGAGAGATTCGTCTTCCTCGATGGTTCCAAGGAAGCCCAGGAACAATGTCGCGTAAGGCTTGGGCCCCGATGATTTTTTGCAAGCAAAGGATCCGACGGCCGACGGCCGAAGGCACGGTATGAACGAGGATGAGATGTTCGGGTGTTGGGAGAGAGAGAGAGATTCGTCTTCCTCGATGGTTCCAAGGAAGCCCAGGAATAATGTCGCGTAAGGCTTGGGTCCCAATGATTTTTGCAAGCAAAGGATCCGACGGCCAAAAGGCACGGTACGAACAAGGAAGAGATGATCGAGTGAGGGAGAGAGAGAGATTCGTCTTCCTCGATGGTTCCAAGGAAGCCCAGGAACAATGTCGCGTAAGGCTTGGGCCCCGATGATTTTTTGTAAGCAAAGGATCCGACGGCCTAAAGGCACGGTACGAACAAGGAAGAGATGATCGAGTGTTGGGGGAGGAGAGAGAGAGAGAGATTCAGTCTTCCTCGAAGAGAGAGACGCACCTGAGAGACGAGAGTGGTGTGAGTTTTTTTTATCCAGATGAGAGTGGTGTGAGTTGTTTCTTGATTTTTTCCTTGCCTTAATTTATTTATTTTCCTTTCCTTGATCTGATTTAGCGAGACACTAATAAAACGCCACCAATCCCCGTCCCCCCCCCCCCCCCCCCCCCCAAAAAAAAAAAAATGCCACCGATGCTATTGAAAATTGCTGCTAATAAATGATGCTAATGTAGTGTAAAAAACGACCAGTTTTGTTGTGATGAGTTGGTTTGAGTGAAAGTTCTCTATGATAGGGAGACTTTACTTCTTTGCCATTTATTGTGTGAGTAGGAGAAATTTTATTATTAACAAAATATATAACTGACATACAAATGACTTGAAACTCACTTTTGACTCAGACGTATAGAATATGGATAGATACAGTTGTTACTTCTTTATATATAGTAGTCACTATGTCTGATTTAGAAAAGTAATTTGTAATATATTGTTAAATCCAATGAATAAATTACACCGCCAATGATAGCTTTATTATTATTATTATTATTATTATTATTGGAAAAGTAAGCACGCACTCAGAGTAACTATTAATTGTTCATGCGCTTAGTTGATTTTTCAATAAGGAAATTTAACTTTCAACCTCTTATAATGATGACCGACCAAACAACAAAACCTATTATAAAAATGAAAAAAAAAAAATCTTCCATCTTTCATACAAAAAAGTAAAATAATTCTAATTAGCAACTTTTATATATTTTTACATTTAATTATGGATCTGTATTTGATTAATGACATTCTCCCCAAAAAAAAAAAAAAGAGGCAAATTTCCACGAAGCAAAGTGACTAAAAAAGAAAAAAAAGAACGCCCCACTCCTCCATTTGTCTAGAGAAAATAATGCGCAGCTGGCACGTTGTACGGGCTATTAGGGAAGACCTCGGGTGTGACTAATCTTAGAAAACATCATTTGTGCTAAAATATCATTAGCACGTTATCGAATTATATTAAGTAGTGATATTCTAAAAAAAGAAGAAAAAAGAGTCAAATGTCCCCGAAGAAAAGTGACTGAAACTAAAATAAATCTTAGACAACATTATTTGTGCAGGTATGGTGA
Organism: Eucalyptus regnans; assembly: GCA_037349125.1. Taxonomy (NCBI): domain Eukaryota; kingdom Viridiplantae; phylum Streptophyta; class Magnoliopsida; order Myrtales; family Myrtaceae; genus Eucalyptus; species Eucalyptus regnans. The sequence goes on along the minus strand of CM074669.1, from coordinate 17,127,116 downwards.
AAGATCATTTGCGGGTTATCGAATCTATATTTGATTAATGATATTCTCAAATGAAAACAAAAAACAGGCAAGTTTCAACCAGGAAAAAAAAAAGAGAAAAGAAAGTGAAATAAATAAAATAAATGGCCCGAATACTTCAGCTGTCTAGGCAGTTGGTGCACATGGCCCGTTGTACAGGCCAATAGGGAAGACCTTGGGTAATTAATCTTGGGATTCCTTCGCCCGACTCCTTGGCAAATGATTCTTGCGCTCTTCCAAGAGTGAGAAATAGGAATCTGTGGAAAACATTCCTGATATTCCTGTTTCTCAAGTTGGCTGACTGCTTTTGAACATGAAAATCGAAACCCACAGATAGGTTTCATGGTTTTTCTTTTTCCCTTTCTATTGAACGGTGACAAGATCATAGCCAATTTGCCAGTGCATTCACGTGCGATAGTTGGGAGGAAGCATGTGCGCGGTTTGCATTACTTATTGTCCCCTTCCATCACCTAACTCAGTGAAATTTTACGATGGAAATAAAACTGTTGACAGTACAGACAGCACAAATAAACAAGCCTAAAAACAAATTCTCATGAGAACAACAAAGAAGATATTTCATTGTAAGCAAATGACGGTGAGGGGCGATAGCGCAGACACCTTTCCAAACGTTACCACGAGAGTCTCTCATTATGGAAGATTCTGTTTGAGTCATGACTACACTTAGTTTGTCTGAGCCGTTTGACTGTAGCGCTTGCCAAGAGTTAGGAATACTTTTTACATGAGATAACAATACGCAAGGCACAAGCTAACTAGAGGTTCGTTCACGACATCCGTTGGACTTGTGACCTCTTTACCGCCATAACTGAGCATATGGCAAAACCAATATGTAATACACAAAGCCATAAATTAATCAGGAAATACTTTCATATGAGGTAGCAAGTGCACAAGGCACAAGCTGACCAAAGGTTCATTCGCGTTTGAACTTGTGGCCTCTTTACCGTCATACTGAGCATATGGCAAAAGCAATATTGAATACACTAAGCCGTAAGTTAATCAGGACAACATTAAAGGGAGATTGGTTCCCTAAAATTGTGGAATCAATACTAAGGAAACACATCTTCTATACGTATGTTGTTGAATGTGAAACTGTCAAAAAGATAAGAAGACTAAAATCGCGTTTTTTTTTCTTCCGCCGCTAAAGCAAAGGAGCTATTTATCAATTGCTGGAAAAAAAGGGTGAACTTTGTCGCCCGAAATGTGAATTGCATGTTTCTTTTCCTGGAATTAATATTTGACTGTGAATAAAACCCCAGACGAAGAACATGTTCCTCTTACCTTACTCTTCATTTGATTATTGTTTTGAATCAAACAAATAATTCTTCGGTTTGGAGCAGCAAGTTGAAAACCGAGGACAATGAGCTGTATAACGCATTCCACGTGTTCCTTTAAGAAAATTGGTGGGAAAATATTTAAAAAAATTTAAATCTATTGCATTAATATCAATTCAGTTTTAAATTTTTAAATTTGACCAATTTAGTTCCAAATCTTTTCATGTTGGTACCAATTGAGTCCATCTGGTTAATTTAGATCGGAAATTGCTTATATGGATGCTTGTCATCTTGTGTGACATGATTGGTGCTGACATTGACATTTTATTTAATTTTATTTTTTTTTCGATTTTTTTATTAATTTTCCTTTTTTTCTTTTTCTTTTTCTTCTCTTTTTTTTTTTTTTTTTTTTTTTCTTCTTTCCTTATTTTCCTCCACTAATTGCCAGCCTCAATGATGGCCACGATGCCCCTTACCGAATCTTGCGAGGGATGGCCTTGTCCAGCCCTTGCCAAAGGCCAGATAGTGCCAAAGCCACTTGGGTGAGGCTGCCCCTCACCAAATATAGGGAGGGGACCCTCGTGCAGTCCTTGCCATAGGCCGACGAGGGGCAATCTCGCTCAATTGGTTGTCTTGGCCCTTGCCCTCGTTGCGGCCAATGACCTTCGCTAGCCATCATGGAGGCTGCAACTGGTAGAGGGAATTGAGGAAAAGGGAAATAAAAAGAGGAAAAAAAATGAGAAAATATAAAAGAAAATTTTAATAAAAATTTGACAAAATATTTAAAAAAAATTCTAAAAATTGTTCATATCAACACTAATGATGTTACGTAGGATGGCCGGTATTCATGTTAGCAATTTTCGGCCAAAGTTGGTCAAATGGACTCAATTGGTATCAATATAAAAATATTTATAACTAAATTGTTTCAATTGAAATGTTTAGAATTGAATTTGTAAAAATGCAATAAATTTAGGACTTTTTTTGGTATTTTTCCCTGAAATTGTTGCATATATTACTAGAAATCTTAATTTCTAGATGCTTAAAATGACTGTGTCTCAGCACGTGGTACCGGTGTAGCTCACTTAATGCAACATACCCATGAGGTTACAACCTATATATATGTATCATGAAGGCAATACTGAAGACGCCCTTTCTAGTTTTCTCCTTCTCTCATTAGTCCTAAGTCCTAAAACAAACACACGTAAAAAGAGAGAACTCCAAAATGCGTGCCTCAACCGCACCAGCTGATGGGAATCAACAGATGCAGGAACAACTACGGAAGGCCATTAAGGATATACAAGATTCTATCTCGGACAACTTTAGTAAGACTCTGCAATTCATTAATCTGTACTTCGTCTTCCAAGGTATGGTTTTTTCTTATATTGTGTCATCCTCGACAAAGATCAAATGTAAAGTGAAATGGATTCCATTCACCCTCTCTTTACTGGTTTCTGTTTTCAACTTCATCGCGGTATGTGTAAACATCCGGATGTCACTGCATCTCTACAAAGACCTGGTCGACGCCCAGACGCTACTGGAGACCCCGCCAAATTCTAGTCAGAATATGATGACCCGCTTCGAATTTCTAGTCAACCGACGAAAAGTCGTATCTTGGTTGACAGTGTTGCTGCTTTTGGTGTTTATGGGTGTAATGTTATATGGTTGCTTCCAAATCGAGTGTGCCATCACTGCTGTCGCCCTGCAAGTTTAAGGTGATTTTCACATTATGTAACACTAGATCACGTCACTTTGTGTGGAATGTAGACTAGTCCGTCGATCACGTCGGGGTCAAAGTACGTAGATGTCGCCCAGTCGCTTTTCCATTTGCAAGTGCTTCTTGCTTGTGTTGAATAAAATTCTATCTGGACCTTAAACTATGCTTCCATTGTAAAAGATGGAAGTTTGCACTGTGTTAAATAAGAAATACCTGGTAAATGGAAAAAGTCAAAGCATTTTCAGTCGTGGATCTCTCCACCTTCTCAGAGGTGAACCATCAAATGGAAAGCTAACGGATTGCTAAGTCAAAGACTTTGCTCAGGCTCTTTCAAATTTATACCAATCGCAACTTTGAGGTTTTGATTCATTTAAGAGTTGCCATTGATCTATAATAGGTCAATTAGAAATCCATATAAAATGTGGGATAACACTATACTTCTGCGGACTAAAGATATCACGAATACACGGACTTGGATATGTTGAATAAATCGAATGTCTTTTTGGTACCCATCTCTTATTTCAAAAACATTTTGCAGGCTGTCTTGGTTAATTTCAGTTTTACACCTCGAAATATGTGATAAATGATCACGTGGATATGCAATCAATAACGTAACACTAAAAAAATCAAAGTAGCATATAAAATGATAGAAATAGAGCAAACCTCAATGCATTAAGCAAATCATAAATTCGTTGTGATTATGCCCCAAAATCTGTAAAATATTAATTTAAAAAAATGCATGCATAACATAAACATGATTTCTGAATGTATTGACAATAATTTTTTTTGGGTTTCACTTCTTTTCATAAAAGATTAAATTATATATAATGCATTAGATGTAATTCTATTCTAAATTATGTCTATTTGATCTTAATTTAACTAATGACATGTGACATGAACTTAGATGCAATCCACATTTAACTTCTAGGGGTTATTATCATGAAAAATCTCAAACTGATACATCTATGATAAATTTACCATTTATTAATTTCCGTTCAATTTTACCGTCAAATTGCTAAGTTGAATAACACGTTGCTGTTAACGAGTGCACCAATTTGGAGTTTTACCCTCTGTTTATCACAAATGTACCGGTTTGTGATATTTTGTGCTATTAATCAAATTTGATGAAAACTAACAGAGGGTAAATTTACAACTGTACCAGTTTGAGGTTTTTGGTTGTCAAAAAATTAGTTTGAAATACATTTGTCACAGGAGTACCAGTTTAGGATTTTTAGTGGTAAAAAAAATTAATTTTGGATAAGTTTATTGCAAGTGTATTGTCGCGACCTACCCTCCGAGGTGAGAATATATTTCTCTAATGGATAGATATAGGGGTATTTGCTCGTAAAAGGGTCCAAGCAGACATCCTTAAAAGAGACGGCTTCAAAAGCGACATCTAGTCATGGGCCATGCTTGGTCCATTGATTATGACCGTGGGTTCTCCCAATCCATACCTTGCGCAACAACCGTTCATTTTAAACTTTTAGACAACATAAAAACATTATTTAGAAATTGTTACTAGCCTCTTTGTTAGGAGTCCTAATTAAGGGTTGGGAGACCTCCCTTGATCTCCACGAATGTAGACATTTTGTGGTTTCGGGGATTTGGGTTACGTTGAAGATGTTTCTTAGCGTCGCTTTGGTACCTATGAGTTGGGTTGTTATTTAAAGTGGTCAAACAATCTTTTTACATTTTTGTGCAACTTGAATCCTAATGCTAAGTGATCACACATGGATGGTTTATTCGCACCATTCTATACTAACTATTAAAAGTGAAATAACAAAGCAATCAAATAATTGAAATTGCGATATAAGAAAGTAAACACTCAAGGTAAGCATATAAAAGCTACACTAAGTGCGATACAAAGAAAACTGGCAACTCATTCTTTGTTTGTACAATTGAAAACTTGAGACATATGTTGGGGAATGAATAGGTGCAAATAGACAAAGGTTGGATTGGACATTGACCATATTGCCATCTTCAAGTCTGTTTGGCCATCTCCTCCAAGGGTTGCCTTTGGACTATTCTAATCCTAAACTAATGCTAAACTGGCATTCAAAATCATATCTTGTACACAATACAAGCAAACACAACCATATGAACCCAAACAAGTTCAAGCAACTCAAAAAAATTCATGACACTAAATAAGGGCTTTGGGGTCGGCCTTTGAGATTTGTGCACATCGAACCAACCTATGATCACTAATTGATTGATTTTTGACGTCGATATTTAGCCATCTATTATGTTCATAAGTGGTGGTCAAGATCAAACAACTCCTAATTTAGGGTCTAAGTGTATCCCTTTGGATTCCCTACAAACATGCATCGGTCCTAAACTGTACATCTAGAAATCATATGCATAATGAAAAGGACACACGTTTATGCCATGAGGCCTTGGTTCTCAAGCAATCAACTAAAGAAAGTGAACCAAAGACCGATCAAATAGAATACAAACAAAGCAATTCCAGAGTTGAACTTTGAAAATTTGCAACCAAGGACACAAGATTTGTATATTTGCAAACAAGTCCTCAAAGGGAGATTTTCATGTTTTGAATGATGGCAAACAAGGAAATCAACTTTGTTGAAATTTTGAAACAAGTTTGATGTTCTTGGGAACCCAATTCTAGAACTCGGGTGTGAATAAGTCGGCACACTGATCGGGTTCCTTGAACAATCAAACGTGTATCAATTTCAACCAAATTGATGTCAAAAGAAAGCTGAGATCGTTGTAACTTTCATGTTTTGAAGATTTTCAGAAAAGGATACTAAATTCATCAAAATTATGAAACACGCTCAAATATCTAAGAAGAACTTGGGTGCGGAATAAATGACACTCTGATCAAGCCCTTTTGAACATCCTACTGGGTTTCAAATTTGATGAAATTAGTGCCAAATCGAAGCTAGAAATGTCTTTAACAAGTTTGATGAAGAACACTTTCCAAAATTTGTATCAGAAGATTTTATAAAAATTCAAAAGTGACCGATATTCAGTTCTAAAAAACATAGTTTACAGAATTTCTACAACTTTTGAATGAAAAGAAAAAATAGCAAATGGCATTTTTATCTTTGGAAACTTTTCGACAACAAAGATCAACATGCGACAAGAAATCTTCATGAAGACAACATCATCTGATTCAGCATGCGTGATTTTATAAAAATCAATGAGCACACGATGGTTATTATGGAAAAAGTAGTCCAATATACAGAGACAAGTTCGGTTCAAGGCAATTCTCATCGACCTAATGAGCTTCTTTCGACCGAAGAATTTTACACATCAAAGATCATGACATGAGAAATAGAACTCATGAGGCATCGAATCTAGATTCTAAGTGCATGATTTTATAAAAATCAAAGAACTGACGCACATCAATCGGTAAAATAGGTTTCACAGAATGCAACAAGGACGATTTATGGCCAACCGAACCAAGTAAATCAATTTCAAATCTCACGAAATTTTTGCATGTAAAATATCTGAATGTTTTGAGCAAATCTATGAGGCACCGACTTCAGATTCTCAACGTGCGATTTCATAAAAAAATGAAGAACGAACGCAAGTCAGTCAGAACAATGTTTTTCCAAAATGCAGCACGGATGATTTATAGGTGATCAACCCTACCAAATGATTTTTAAATTTCTTGAAATTTTTGTATGCTATAGATCCGTGTGTTCTAAGTAATTTTCATGTAGACACCGACTCGAAATCATAGCAAAAATAATCAGAAAAATGAACAAATAGCATGGGTCGGTGAAAACAGAACATTTAACAGAACAATAAAAATTCCAAAAGCAGACTTTAATCTTGCAACAGGTAAATGACCGGGCAAACGATGACCAAATCGAGCATATGATATGTCTATGAAAAGCTCACGGAGTCCATTTCGAATCATTAGAAGACATCAAAACTAAACAAGGTCATTTACCAGCTCATATCAAGATATATATCGGATCAGTCAACATAGGCCTACGAATTTCCAGAACAAGTGACTATGCAATATCAAGCAATTGATCATTCATCAATCATCACAACTTATCTTAATCATCATTCTAGACGTATAATGATCACCTAGGATTAGTGGGCGGCGGTGAAGAGCAGTAGTCGAGAGAGAGGAATAGAGAGAGAGAGAGAGAGAGAGAGAGTAGATCTGAATTGTGAGCCCCCCTCTGAAATTTGTAGGGAAAATGCTTATATAGTCCCTTTCAAGATGAGATCAATCTAGGGCTAGGGTTTAATCCCCTATGATAAGATCAAATATGCTTAATTGCTAAGCTATTTGGTGATTGGTGGAAATATGCACATGTCATATTGGATGGCTAGGATGAACCCTCGATGAATTGCCCAGATTAAACTTTGGATTAGTGATTAATCAAGCGCATTTTAGTAATTTCCCGTCCCAATGGAAAATTTGTAATTTCACTAGGGCAATTTTATAATTTCAAGCAAAGAGGGGATGGGGTAGTCGGTCAAGAGGTTGGCCACCTCATGGTGGTTGCCAACTGCTGGAGCCTTGCCAGGAAATGGCCATTTGCTGTCGAAGGCCGGTCGGACCGATTTGAATCAATTTTGACTAGTTTGATCGGTTCTTGGAGGACCTAACCGTAAAGAATTCTTACTCAATTGGAGGAGAAATGGGCTAAATTGAAAAGAAATAATCCAAAATAATCCAAATTAATTCAATCAAATCTTTTAGAAATATCTCGATTGATCTAAATAGGTCCAATTATCACACAAACAACATTAATTGCGTTTGGATTTAATGGGCACACAAACTTTGGACTTTCCATTCAATTAATATAATTTCCACAATCCTCATCCTTAGTTGCCAAATTGATTGCAATTGAATTCAATTGATATAATGATGTGACATTGTCGATTTGAACCCCTATTTACACCACGAGGGATGGACTAAGGATCGGTACGTCAGTAATGAGGATATGCTGTGACTCAATCCTAGGGATTCTTCATGAGTTGACTAGCTGAAGGTAATTCAGAATCGGGGTTGCGATAGACCAAAGCATTCAACCATAAAAGGATCGTTCGACCATAGGAATTTCTGTGGACGATTACACACCGTCATGAGTTGGTCAATGGGTGGGTATAGATCAATTCAATTCAAGAATATATCGGTCGTAGGTGACGCTGTGCGGTCAATCTATTGTTTGTGAACGACCCTAATCCTACTCGAACGATTGTGAGCTAGGACAGGTTGATCAATTCTACTCGAGTACATGACAACCGAGGGTCATTCATGAATTGACGAAGCTCGGCTAAAAGTTATGTGTAAAATTCTGGATAGGCATCAAACTTAGTTCGAGTCTAGTTGTGTGAGTTTTGCCAATGATAACTAAATTCACATAGGTCATGTTTAAAGCCATTTCCAATCAAAACTCAGCCACAAACCCCGATCCGATTGCAAGTATCGATTGTTTATGTTATCAAGGCATTCTTTTGCAATTGAAATAATTTTAGTGAGTCTGTTAGTGTATTAATTGGAGAAATGCGTTAATTTGAGGATATAGACTTTAACGGACCTAGAGGCGAGACCAATTTAGTCTATTAAGATTTAAATTGAGATGAGACAAATTTTGTGAGGCCATGAAAAGGGAGTAGGCACCCAATTCGAGGAAGACAAGGAGAAGTAGACCATTTTGCCATTCTTGAGTCTAACCAATAATTTAAAGCCAAATGTTGACATTTGATTTTTAGTCGACGTATCATGAAAGGTAAAAAAAAATGAGATTTAGGTTTTTGTTCGTGATAGAGCTTGTTTCTCGGCTAAAAAGTGTCATTTTTTTCTTTCTTTCTTTTGTACTATCATTTTAAAGCAATTTCCAAGTAATCTTCAAGGAAAGCCCGAAAAGTCAAAACTATTGACTTTTGGGTTGACTTTTTTATCAACCTTTTGACCAAAAGTTAATCCTAGGTTAAAAAATAACTTTTTATCCAAAAAGATGCCATTTAGCTTTAATTTCATTTTGTCAAATCAGTTTCTCAAAAATTCAAAAATTTAACTAAGAAATTAACCTATTAGGAAAAGTCAATTTAATGTTGACTTTTGGTCAAACCTTTAACAAAAAAATTTTAAAAAAAATTGAAAATTCACAAATGCATTTCTTTTAATATCAATTCAACTTTTGTGTCGAGAATTTCACAAAAATCAATTAAGAACATTGTTTTCCGAATTTTTTGGTTTAGGGTTCTAAATCGACCAAAAATCAATTTACTTTCATTGTAATCATAATTAGGTATAGTTCCTTTTTCGACATTTGGTTTATGACTATTTTAAATCTACTCATGCATTCATTTTTGTGAAATGCCCTGTCAAACTACAAATTGTTGCTTTGAGCCCTAATTAGGAGACTAAAATCGATTTTTCATGAATTGCAAACTGATGGTTGTTCTTTACTTGTTTTTTTAAGATGAGTCCAAATTCAAAATCGATTTTAGGAAATTCACATAAGAACTTATCAATTTGAAGAATCTTATTCTTCCAAGCATAAGAGAATCAAGCGATTAAGCTTCAATTGGCAAAATTCAAGTCGACTCATTCAAGGTTATGATTTAATTTCATAAATCTATATCCAATTTTAATGTTAAGCCTAGGTTCATTTTTGATAAGCTCAAGCACTTCAATTCGAGGCCAATTGGAATACGATAAGTGATCTTACACACGGGTGGTTGATTAGATACAGTAATCGAGGCATTAATTAAACTCAATTTCGATCAACTTACAACTTTGCCCATCGAATTGTAAATTTAATCATTCTAGTCCTTTAGGCCCAATTCAAAGCACTCATGGCTTTGACCCATGGTCTTTCACAATAATCATTCAATTAATTCAATAAAAGACCCTAGATTACATTCGTGAGGTTTAATTGGCTTAATTGAATCACGATTGAGCAATTTCTTCTCAAATAGGGTAAATTTCCTTTTTAATTTGGTCATTTAAGGACCAAATTGCATAAATTTTGAATCCACAGGAGTCTCAAGTGAGCAAAATAGCTAGAACTGGACCAAACTAGTCAAGAATTAATCAAGAGCTGGCCAAACCAGACCGAATCGGTCTGACCGATTTAGCCAGCTGTCGGCGATGCTAGCCGATTCAGCCACTTGCCAATCACTTTTGTCCTCTGGCGACTAGTTCTAGGATCCTTTTCGTGTCAATTTCACTTCTACACCTTTAATTTCCTAAAACCTTGCAAATTAGCATTAGAATTTCATCAAATTGCAATTAAACCCCTAATCAAACATTTTGATGTAATTCTCCATTTAGGCTTGGGTTTTCACAAATAAAATCCATTAGATCAATTGCCCGATATCTCATGATCATAATGCAACCTCTAAAATCAAATTCTAATCGTTGGAACAAAATTTCAACCGTCAGATTAAACCGACGGTTGAAATTGCTTGATTTGGAGAGGGTATATATGCTCACTTTTCCCTCCATTTTTTGGGAGCTCATTTGCACGAAATATTCTCTCTATCTTTAGATCTCTCTCTCTTCTCTTTGGACTTTGGCACCAAAAACCCTTACGTCTCTCTGCCTATCTTGGTCTGATGGGATCTTTTTCCCTATCTTGGTCTGATCGGATCGCTCTCCGGCAGGTTTTTTTTCGCAAGTTCTAGCCGTCACCAGTGATCCTCATCCCTGCACCACTATCTAGCCTCTATGTCTTTCACTCCTAGTAGTGATTGGAGCAAGCTCCAGCTCCAGCGAGAACCAGATCCGCCTGCCCAAGCCTCCTCTCGATTGGCGGTCAAACCACTTTTGAACCGGCAGTGGCTCTTTTGTTTGATCGAAGACAAGCGGTTGTTTTCGATACCTTCAGCCACTTCCAATCCATCATTAGGCCTTTGTTCGATCATTAGGTAGCCAGAGTTTGGCTGATCGCTGATCGAATTTGTTTCGGCGTCTAAATCTTCACCGGTGCATCTAAACCTGTTCATTCCAGAACCGGTCTTGTACTTGATATGAGCAACGACCACTAGAGGTCCTGCAAAGCGTTGATATTCTTTTCAACTCATCCACGAGCTCTAGGTGATTGAAGCTTAGCCGTCCAATAGCCGAAAGGACTCTGATCAACCCAATCTTCACCGGTGCACGAAGGCCGATTTCATTGGACCAGTTTTGGTTCAGCCTCGAACCGACAGTTCAGCTACCTCTCTTGAGGTGTTCCTTGTTGTCCAAATCTAGTCCTTGGCGACTCGTTGTGACATCATGATTTTCTAGTTCTATTTTCAATTTAATAAGTTGGGCTTTTCATCGATGCGCCTATAGTTTTATTCTCTGAGCTGATCACTCACGAGATAACTAGACTATCTGGTGAGGCTGTTAAGGAATCTGAACGCAATAGACTTGAGAATTTGACTAAAAATCGATTGCTCGACCGTGCTAATCTGCAAGGGTCATTACGACACTGTCAAAATCGATAAGAGATCGGAGATAGGTCAATTCGACAAAGGTATGTGATTAGTGTTTGGGTGATTCCACCTGGTTGCAAAATTCTTGTTGAACGACACTAGACCCTATGCCCATAATTAAAACCTCGAGATTTTATGACAACCGAGAGTCGCTAATGTGTCAAAGATTGTTCATAAAATTCTAAACGCAAGTGAACGTGTCGAACAAGTAATATAATGATGAGAAAGAATATCGTCCCACAGAGATCGATGATTAATAAACTAATTAACTACTAAAATAGATTAATTCTAAAATTTATCTAACAAATCAAAATATAATTGAGAATAAATTAAAAACAAAATTTGTAGACTAAATGCAGTAAATCGATCAGATAAATATGTTAGAGCATCCGATTTCACCATAACCACTAGATATGAATTTCAGATTATTGTGAATACAAGAACGATATCAAACATGTGATAGCGGAATTTCCTAACCTATTTACTATCCTATCTCTAGGTATAGCAAACCTACTCAATTTATTAATCCACTATATCTCTATGTGAATTAAAATAAACATGAGTGCATTAAAAACTATGAATATTCCCGGCTTACAATGAGTCTTTTGGATCACCTTATCCCCGAAAGCTACACAAATAACGCAGTATATCTCTATCCATGTTTAATTCATGGTTATATATTATAATGAACAATTGCATATTATCACTTCTCAGTCTCAAACGTGCACATCAGATCATTCAAGTGGTGGCCAGTCACTCAAAAGCATTAAGCACAATAATATATAACTCACATGAATGAAATCAATTATAAAACATAAAAATCATGAAATTCACATCATCATGGTTAGGCTACATCGTAGCCCTAACAAAAGAAAATTAGAACATTGTAGATGAATAAATAAAAATATAAATTAAACTCAGCATCTTGAATCAAAGAACAAGAATTCTGTCACCACTTTTATCTTCTCTTCAAAATACTTGAAAAACTCTCAGAACAATGAAAAACGATCTAACAAAAAAACTCTCTAAAACCTAGCTGCTCTCTCTCTCTCTCTTTATTCTCCTCTTCATAGGATATATCCAAGATCCTTATCTCTAAGCAATTGCGCACAAAATCAGGGAGTAAATTAGAGGATTTTGATTTGATATCTATCTCCCATTGTTGCTTGATTTAAATTCCTCAGTTTTGCCATCTTTTTCCTTATCTTCACCATATATCATTATACTGCATAAATAAGGAAAATTCAAATAATCAAAAGGAAATCCAAATATTTTCTCATAGATATTGCATTAATTGTTGCCTAAAATAGGTAAATAACTCTATTTTTATAGAGTTATCAAAAATGCACAATGTGGCTCGAAAATAATCGACCACGGATCAATTGCACTAAAAATTCCTAAAAGCTACTCGGTAGGTTAAGTCACGCTAAAATCGCGGCAGTTTGAAATTAACTGTGAATTTAAACCTGATTTTAGAAATTGAAAGTTCTATCATGTCACGATTCATTTTAAGAATGTCGACTTCTCCTCCGAAGATTTTTCTGCAAACTAAGATTTTTGGTGAAAATTCAAAGTAGGGCCATTTTTTACCGGGAAAATCAAAAGATCATTTTTGGTCACGTTTTTTGGATTCAAGTTGCATAACCTGACGAGGAAAAATGTGAAATGTGAATTCAAGTGTGGGCATCTTGGTTGAATTTATGGGCATCAAATTAGGTTCAATTGAAGGAGAATTGAATAAATTGAGTGGCGAATGTCCCAAAATTCGTAGGTCTTGGGGTGTGCAACATTTGGACCACTTGGAGACTTGTTGAGGAAGCTTTGACAGCTACAAATTGGCTAAGGAAAACAGCCAAGTTGGTGGGGGCAAGCACTTGAGAGTTTAGGATATTTTAGTGGCCCCTCGAAACTTCAGCAGCCTTCTTCTTCTTCAGCAGCCACCTTTCTCCATAGTTAAGGCTTGTGGAAGCTTAAGAAGACCAGAAACCAGCCAGCTCTCTCCCCCTAGTCCATTGACCACCCCTTGGAGCCATCGGAGCCGCCGCATGCCACTTGTGCGCTCGTCGCGCCACTGCTATCCCGCGCATGTCCTCCTACTCCCCCGCACCTCTTGTCGCGCCCAACCATGTCGTCTGAGCCTCCATGGTCACTGCCGTTATTGCCGGAGCCATCTCCGCCATCGCCCAGCGTTGCCCCGGAGCAGCCTCCACCAGCCATCCCAAGCCTTTCTAGTCGCTGTTGTCGCTTGGTTAAGCTTCCTCGGCCAGCGAGCAAAGGCTGAAGCTAACAAGGGCCGTGAGCCTTCGTGGGCCATTTCGGGCCTCTTCCGAGCCTTGGTTGGTGTCACTGTGGGCTTGGTTGTCGCTCGCCTTCGCATAGCCGTCGCCTTGAACTCATCATAACACTAAACCGATGAGTTTACTTGCTAAACTCTGCTTATGGAGTTAATGACGCTTAGTGGATAATTAGTTTAGGCTAATTAGAGTTTAGGTGGTTAGTTAGAATTGATTAGTGATTTAATTATCCGTTTGTGCATGTTAAGTGGTTAGAATGGATAGATTATGGACTAGAGTAGTCGTACTATTTATCTAAATAGGTTTGGAAATTTTCCCAGCCCGTTTGGGCGGTTAATTAAGCATTTCCGGCCTAGGTTGGTATTTTTGGTAATTAATTGTATTTATTTAATTAATTTTAGTATTTATTTAATTATTTATTATTTTCCGAAAATTATACCAGGATAGTCGTTGACCGGAATTTCGTGCTGATTGCAATGGTGTGGTTAACTTATGCAATTGAGTGTTAAATTGTGCAAATTATGTGGTGATTGTAATGTTGAGTATTTAATTCAAAATTTGGAAATTTTGGTAATTATTTAGAAATTACTAGGTGTGTCAGGTTTTAACACCAAAAATGGTTTTAAATACTATATAAAATAGTGGGATTTTAAAAGGAAGGGTATCAATTTTTCTGGTGCAAATTGACGGTGTACCCACACACGATTATTTTTACCGTGTGTTTTTAATACGAAGAAACATGGCCAAGTACGTTATTTTAATTGGGACATTTGGGTGCAAAGCACAATGTCCTTGATCGAGATTGAATGATCGTGTGTTGGTTAAGAGAACCCATCCCCGAAATAAGTCAGGTGGACGTGCCCCTATATGGGATGCCCTACCAATGGATACCAATCATAGTAGAGGTTGGATTGATGCTCCTTTGTGGAATGCTATCAACATAGTGACGTTGCCATTCTCGGTGGGACGAGACGATGCCAGGCTACGCTAGAAGACCGTCGAACTTCGAGTAGGCCGTGCTTGTGTGTGGCCGTGATTAACAATTGGAGCACATCTTAAGTGATATTGACTCACTGGATTATGGGACAAAATTGTGTGGCACGGAATGGGACGTGTCATAACGATTTGGCCTTATAATCAGGACCCTTGTGTTTATTGAGATGAAAGTGGTGGCGTTCCAATTGACTGAGTATGAATACTGCTTATGTCTGTGATGTGAAATGTGCTCACATGTAGGAAGGATCTGAGACGAGGTAAGTCTCTGTGATTATGTGGTTGTGTGATTAGGATGCCCTAGGCGTATTTCCTTCCTAGTGGGAGTTTACGGGGTGAACTTGCTGAGACATTGTCTCACCCCATCATGGGCTCAATATTTTCAGGTCCTTAGATGGCAATTCCTCCGGAATGTTTTGGATAGCTATGGGCTATTACTGAGTGGGGGATAGATGTCTGGATCCCTAGTAGTCATTGGGTTTATGAGTTGATCGTAACTACCATCTAGGTCAATGAGGGTCTACCTGAGAGGCTACCTAATCAATTTAGGGCATCGTTCCGCCATGGACTCAATGGGTACAAAGTGGGTCCCCTCCAGGGTTTTGAGATTCCCGCAATGGTTGTCGTTGCCATTTTCGGCGAGTGTGTAGCTGACCCTCCTGATGGAGCTGTAGAGGACCCGGTGCCCCCAGAGCTGGTGGAGTCCGAAGGATCAGTGAACGTGTCAGACTAGTAAGTGGTAGGACGGTTCCTTTTTGAAAGCCGATCTTTTGTAGACCTTTGTATATAAACTCAGCTCGTGTATAAAGGTGTTTGGTTTGATGGAATTGTCCTACTTTCCTATCCCATACTATTTGTTGTCAGGGGTGTTTATTTCACTTCCACATGTGGAATCAAATGAATGGGTCGGCGACGCGTCCTGTGACGTTGCAATTTTTATCGAGCACCAAGGGATGGGCACGCACTCAAGGATCGGGGCATGACATCCCCGCCCAAAGTGGTATCAGAGCTGGTCGATAATTGGAGTGACAAGGTGCGATTGGTTATGTGATAGTTAGTAGGAATGGCCTTTATTAGGTGTTGGTGCATATGATTGATAGTTGATTAGTAGATTGTTTTGTGGGGATCGCTCAGCTTCTAATTCTGTGTGGAATTGGAAAGCATGTTTCTGTAAATAACATGCATTATGAGTGACTAGGAGGAGAGGACTCCTAGGAAGAGAACCATTGGACCCGTGACTTGAGGTAAGACGTCGACTAGGGTCAGTACTTGAGGGGGTCATGGTAGAGCATCGGCTCAGGCTAGCACTAGTGGACTAGCACCGCCTCTAGTCGGTGCTGGGGTAGTAGCCCTTGGTGATCCAAGGTTTGACAGGATCATGCAGGCGTTAGAGACACTTGAAAATGCGGTAGGGCAACAGGCCCAGAACCAAGCTGTCGTTGCCATCGCTTTAGCCGTTGCTATCGCAACTGCCACTACTGTCGCCAATGCCACCGCTGATGCTACTATCGCTGCCGCTGTTGCTGCCGCCACCACAGTTGTAGCCGCACCTGCCGAAGTTCCACCTGGAATGTGGTCTTTAAGAGAGAGAGGCCTATGCATAAGCTTGTCGAGCAGTTTCTGCAATTGAACCCACCGAGGTTCACTGGTGCAGGAGACCCCGAAGCTGCAGCCCTTTGGATCTAGGATTTGGAAAAGGCCTTTGCATTACTGAGGTGCACAGAGGAGGAGAAGGTTGTCCTTGCAGTCTACTAGCTGCAAGGCAATGGAAGCACTTGGTGGAGGGCCACCAAAGGAGTAGTGTTCCCAGAAGGTGTGGTTCCGGAATGGAACGCCTTTGTTGAAGTATTCAACGGCAAGTACTTTTGGATAGTGCCAAGGAACTGAAGATGGCGGAATTTTAGCGCCTTTGCCAAGGTACGATGATAGTAGATTAGTACGAAGCGAAGTTTGCTAAACTGTCGTAGTACGCCCCTAGACTGATCGAGGATCTGGTGGACCAAACTAGAAGGTTCAGAGATGGGTTCAGACGAATTGAGGAGTCTGCTAGTGCCCTTTAATTTGAAGAACTACAACGACCTGTATGAACGGGCTCAGCTGATAGAGAGAGACCAGAACGAACAAGCCGCTGCATTTGGGTCGCAGTTTGGTTCGAATAGGGATGGGAATAGGTTTGGGAAGAAACCTATGACTAGAGGAAGGTACCCTATTTCGCCTAATAGGAAAGGTAGGATAGGAAAGTCAGCGCCAAGACAGAATGGTGTGTCGTTTTTGTGGAAGACGACATGGATCAGCCTGTGCCATTCTTGACCGGGTGCTTGTTATGAGTGTGGCCAATAGGGTCACATAGCTAGAAACTGTCCCAGAAGACTGATGGGATTGCCGCAGTTGCCGCCACTGGCACCGATGGGCCAGAATCGAGGATACGCCCCCTTGAATGCACATCGGGGTGGACTAATCAGGCCTCCAGCTCAAGGAAGGATGTACGCTATCACTAGAGGATAGGCTGAGGACTCGCCTGATGTGGTTACAGGTACTGTTTCCCTGAACGACCACACTATTATGCTTTATTTGGCCTTGATGCAACTCATTCGTTTATAGCTAAGCAATTTGTTAAGCTGATAGGATTGAGTCCTGAAATGTTGAAGTCTGTGATTAGTATATCTACACCGCTAAAGGATAAGGTGTTGTCTACTATGGGTTGTACTGGTTGCAAGTTAGTGATTGATGAGCGAGAGGGGAGAATAGATTTAATAGTCCTAGCCATGTATGATTTTGACGTAATAATTGGCATGGACTGACTCACCAAGCAACGAGCTAAGATGGACTGTTATCGTAAAGCGATTCAGTTTAACCCGTTAGCGGGTGAAAGTTTCGAGTTTATTGGAAGTTGAGGAGGACCCTCGATTACCTTGATCTCGTCGCTTGAGGTAACCCATTTGTAAGATGGGGGTTGTCAAAGTTACTTGGCAACTGTCGTGGATATGACAGTTGAGGAGTTGAAGATCAAAGATGTCGTAATTGTTCAGGAATTTCCAGACGTGTTTCCGACAGAATTGCCAGCTTTGCCTCTAGAAAGGGATATAGAATTTGTAATTGATTTAGCACCCGGGACAGAGCCAATCTTTAAGACTTCTTACCGGATGGTGTTGTCTGAGTTGAAAGAACTGAAAATGCAGATGTGGGAGTTGTTGGATAAGGGATTCATACGTCTTAGTGCATCACCTTAGGGAGCACCAGTTCTATTTGTGAAGAAGAAAGATGGTTCGTAGCGACTGTGCATTGACTATCATTAACTCAATCAGGTGACGATCAAGAACAAGTATCCATTGCTGAGGATTGACGACTTGTTTGATCAGTTACGAGGAGTGTTGATATTCTCTAAGATCGACCTACGGACAAGAATCATCAGCTAAGGATCAGAAAGGAGGACAAACCAAAGTCACCATTTCATATGCGATACGACCATTATGAGTTCATTGTAATGCCGTTTGGTTTGATGAACGCCCCAGCCGCTTTCATGGATTTGATGAGCCGAGTGTTTAAAGAGTATTTGGATCAATTCGAGATCGTGTTCATTGACGATATCCTAGTGTACTCGAGAAGTCCCGAGGAACATGAAAAGCATTTGAGGACGGTACTTCAGACACTAAGGAATCGTGGATTGTACGCTAGGTTTAGAAAGTGCGAGTTTTGGTTGACTCATGTTACTTCCCTAGGTCATGTGATTTTAGGCAAAGGAATCTCCGTGGACCTAACCAAGATCGAAGTAGTTATCAACTGGCCAAGATTGACAACAGTAACAGAGATCAGAAGTTTCTTGGGTTTAGTGGGATATTACAGAAGGTTTGTGGAAGGGTTTTCAGCTTTGGTCTCACTGTTGACTCGACTACTGAAGAAGGAAAATAAATTTGTATGGACAGATAAGTGCGAGTGTAGTTTCCAAGAGCTTAAGTAGAAGCTGACTATCGCACCAGTGTTAACCATACCATTTGGTCCTAAAGGATACGAGATCTATAGTGATGCGTCATTTAGTGGACTGGGTTGCGTGCGAATGCAACATGGTAGGGTTGTTGCATATGTGTCCTGTCAGTTGAGACCTCATAAGCTGAATTACCTGATGCATAACTTAGAACTCGCAGCAATTATTTTCCCTTTGAAGATTTGGAAACATGATTTGTGCGGAGAAAGATTCCAGATATTTACAGACCATCAAAGTCTCAAGTACAACGTCACTGGATGGAACTCCTGAAGGACTATGATTGTGATATCTCGTATCATCCTGGAAAGGCAAATAAAGTCACAGATGCGCTTAGTCGGAAGTCTTCAGTTGCGCATATAATGGTTAAGGAATAGGTATTACTGGAGAGAGCTCGAGATTCGGTTTTCAAGTTTGAGGTAGGCCACCCTCAAAATTGAGCTGGAAGGCAAATAAGAATCAAGACGCTTCATTTGACAGACCTGAATGTTCAGAAGATCCTGCAAGAGGATACCAAAAGGAGAAAGGCTGATTTTTCAAATTTTTTAAGACGGAACACTAAGGTTCTAAGGATGATTATGTGTACCTGACGATGCAGAGCTTAAGGAATAGATCTTATCAGAAACTCTTCGTAGTAGTTACAGCATTCATCTTGGTAGTATGAAAATGTATTAGAATTTGCGTCAACACTATTGGTAGTCCGGTATAAAGGTGGCCATCGCTAAGCATGTCGCCAAGTGTCTGACGTGTCAGCAAGTAAAAGCACAGCACTGTAAGCCGGGAGGACTTCTACAACCTCTTGAGATTCCCGAGTGGAAATGGGAACACATCACAATGGATTTTGTGACGGGCTTACCAAGGAGTCAGAGGGGTAATGATTCAATTTGGGTAGTGGTCGACAGACTGACGAAGTCAACTCACTTCATCACAGTACGAAAGGACCTTGATTTGGACAGGCACGCAGAATTGTACGTGCGTCAGATTGTTCGTTTGCATGGAGTGTCGGCGATGATTACATCAGATCGAGACTTAAGGTTCATAGCTGTCTTCTGGAAGAGTTTGTAGGCTTCCTTAGGGACGAAGCTGCAGTACAGTACGGCCTATCATCCTCAGATGGATGGCTAGTCTGAGAGGACGATTCAAACCCTCGAACGCATGCTGCGAGCTTGCGTGTTGGATTTCAAGGTAAATTGGGAGGAACAGCTTCATCTTGTTGAGTTTGCCTACAACAACAGCTACTAGCAAAGCATTCGGATGGCTCCTTTCGAAGCATTGTATGGTAGAGTGTGCAGAACGCCAATTTGTTGGGATGAGGTCGAAGAATGAAAGATCACAGGCCATAATTAATCCAGCAGTCAGTGGATGCAGTTGCCATCATCAGGGATAGATTAAAGACCGCTCAGTGCCATCAGAAAAGCTATACTGATAAGCGTCGAAGGCCATTGGAATTCCAAGTTGGTGATCAGATCTTTCTGAATGTGTCACCAATGAGGGGTACTTCACGCTTCGGCAAGAAGGGAAAGCTGAGTCCGAGATACGTAGGTCCTTTCGAGATTCTAGAAAGGATAGGGACTCTAGTATTGTCTTGCATTGCCACCGAGGTTGGCACAAGTGCATGACATCTTTCACGTGTCGATGTTGAGGAAGTATGAACTTGACCCGAATCACGTGCTGAATTTTGAAGAGTTAGACGTGGACGACAGGATGTCGTACACGGAAAGATTGGTTCAAATTGTAGATCGCAAGGAACAGGTCTGGCGCACCAAGACAATCGTGATGGTTAAAGTGGTTTGGCAACACCACAGCACTGAAGGAGCAACCTGGGAAAGTAAAGATTCGATGAGACGACTGTACCCCTACCTTTTTGTTTAAAGATTTGTAATGGTTTAAATTTCGAGGACGGAATTTTTATAAGAGGGGAAGATTTGTGACATCTTGATTTTCCAGTTCTGTTTTCAATTTAATAAGTTGGGCTTTTCATCGACGCGCCTATAGTTCTATTATCTGAGCTGATCACTCACGAGATAACTAGACTATCTTGTGAGGCCGTTAATGAATTTGAACGCAATAGACCTGAGAATTCAATCAGAAATCGACTGCTCAACAGTGCTAATCTGCAAGGGCCATTACGGCACTGTCAAAATCGATCAGAAACCGGAGATAGGTCGATTCAACAAAGGTATTTGATTAGTGTGTGGGTTATTCCACCTAATTACAAAATTATTGTCGAATGGCACTAGATTGATTTTATTGTCAAATCTATACCATGTGCCCGTAATTAAAACCTCGAGATTTTTACGACAACCGAGAGTCGCCAATGTGTCGAAGATGCACAATGTGCCTCGAAAATAATCAACCATGGGTCAATTGCACTAAAAATTCCTAAAAACTATCTGGTAGGCTAGGTTACTCTAAAATCGCGCTAGATTGAAATTAACTGCGAATTTAAACCTAATTACAGAAATTGAAAGTTCTGTCATGTCACGATTCATTTTAGGAACGTCGACTCATCCTCCAAAGATTTTTTTGGAAACCGAGATTTTTGGCAAACATTCAGAGTAGGACCCTTTTTGGTCACATTTTCGGGATTCAAGTTGGATAAATGTGGCATCCTAAAATTCTTGACAACCTATAGATACTATCCGACCTATGAAAAGAGTAATGAAAGTGTTTTGATTTATGTTTTGACCCTTAAACCTAAGAATTTTAATGGACCAAGGCTGAGTACTTTAATGGAAGATATCTTATGTTCTTGGGTTATCAAGGTTGATGCTATAGGATAAATTGATAATGAGAATTTTGTTCTTGACTATGCTCCTTATGAATTCGAATTTTTTTTTGTTTTGGGTTGATGTTGCAAGCTTTGTGGCCAAGTGAATAAGTGTAAGTAGGTAATTATATGATGGGTAATTAGGTGATGATTAAAGGGAAAAATTAGAGAAGAGTGGGTTGAATTTTTAGGCCCAAGACCAGCCCCACCATTCGGTCTTTTTGGCCTGGCCCACGAAGCCCAAAGGAAAGGGCTGTCGTTCGACCGGCCCAAGAAGCCCCAATGGGCCGTCGACCAAGCTGGCCCCAAGCCCAGCTGGATGCCCCCCTTCTCTTTTATAGATTGGCCAAGTGTAGTCTCCTTGTTGCCAAGTGTAGCAAGCCATGCATAATCCAATGATGGCTAATGATTAAGGGAAGGAATTAGAGGGGAAGAAGATTGGGTGGATTGAGAGAGAGAGTGACCGTCCGAGAGAGAGAGGAGTGTTGTGTGAAGGAGAGGAAGAAAGAGACCAGCCCATGCGCGAGAAGGAAGGAAGAGGGGGTCCGTCACTGCCATGCTCCGCCGTCGAGCTCGCCGTTCGGTTGCTGAGTTTCAGTTGGTTTGGAGGCAAGTGGGATCCCTTGATCTACTCTTGCTTGCTGTGTTTTGTGTGTGTGATTGAATGGTGAAATTTCGGATGTATAGGATGTGTAAAATTTGAAGTTACAAGAGTGGTGTTCTATTCTAGTGTGCTGTTCTTGAGAAAAACAGTTCGACCTTGGATGTTCTAGTGCGTTGCATGCGATGTTCTAGTTGAAATTCGGCTTCGACTTCTTAATAAATGTTTTAAAGGACTTCTTGGAGAATAACATACTCAAATTTGAGACAAAACGAACAAGTAGAGGAAGGTGAAATCGTTGTTCTTTGGAAAGACTAGATCTGGAATTTTTGGTACCGACTCTTGATGAATTCGTGGACTGTAAGGTAATCTTTTTGTTGAAATATCACTTCAATTCCTTAAGGAAAGTTGTAAAGGACATCTTGAGGTATAACATATCAAAAATTTGGAGAAAACTAACAAGAATAGGTAGGTGAAATTGGGGTTCTTTAGAAAGACTAGATTGAATATTGGTACCGAGAACAGGGGGTATTAACCGTCTATATCTATTTATCTACAATGACTTTGATTTCGATGTCTTCATGAAATATCTGCCTTATGGTCTTGGCTATCACATATTAGAATTTCATAATTTTTACAGATCATTTGTGTATTTAATCGGAAATATTTCTAAAACTGTGCAACCTGATGTGTTAGGACTTTGAAAGCTGCGATGCGTGGACTATATCGTTTTATGTGAGATTCTTTTGATATAGTGTTCTTCATGAAATATCTCTCTCTATGTCATGGCTATCACATATTCAAATTTCGTAATTTTTGAAGTTCATTTGGGTATTTAACCGAAAATGTTTCAAAAACTGTGCAAGCTGAAATGTTAGGATTTTAATGCTGTGATGCATGGACCGTACTGAATTATGTGAGGTTATTTTGGTGTAGTGTTCTGCATGAAATATCTGCCTTTATGTCTTGTCATTAACATATTCGAATTTCATAAATTATGGAGTTCATTTGGATATTTAATCAAAAGGTTTTCTAAAACTATGCAAACTGAATTGTGCGAATTTCAAAATCTGTGATGCATGGACCGTACCTAATCATGTAGAAATATTTTTGGTATAATTTTTTTATGAGATAATTTCCTTTAGATGTTGTTAATAATCTATCAAAATTTCATAATTTTGGAGTCCGTTTAGGCATTAAATTGAAAGTATTTTCGGAAGGGTGTATAATGTTTCGCCCGAACATTCATGTGTTTTCAGAAAAATAAAAGAATTGGTTCCATGTGATGTGATGTATTGTGTGATGGATTATGTTGCATATATGGTTTCATATGGCATGGTACATAATGTCAAAAGTTGAAAAAGACCTTTATTACCATCACATCATATGCCATGTTGATATTGAGACACAATTGTGAAAATGAAATATGATAAATGAGGATACCGTTGGAGGTGTGAGCCGACGATTCCCCGGGAGTGTCGGGATGCCCGGAGGTGAGTGTTGGATGCCCAGAGGTGTGTGCTGGAGGCTCCTCGCGATGCCAGGTTGGGTGCGAGTGATAAAATGAGGGATGCAATTACTGGTCTCGAGAAAGAAAAATGTTGTGATCAAATTGAAAGATAAAAAAATTGGAATGGAATCATGCATATTGTATGGTCATACATGTATGGCTGTTTATTGACATATGTACAAGTGCATGGTGGTATATGCATATAGTGCGGTGACATATATGCATGGCTGCTTTGATGATATATGTACATGTGCATGATGGTATATGCATGTTGCATGGCGACGTATGGCTATAAGGTAAGGTATGCTCAAATGTATGAATGATATGTGCTTTCTCATGATATCTTGATTGTCCTGTTTGGTGCATTGAGTAGTTTGATGGATCTTTACTGCTGAGTGGTTGTACTCACCCCTTCGGGGACTAACATTTCATATTAGAAAGATGCCTTTACCACCAGTCACGTGTGGCACTTTCTACGACCTACCATATGATTTGGAGGTCAAGTGTGCGAAGCATATTTGTGTTACCATTCCTGGTTTGGTGTTCATTCGAGTTCGCGTGCTGGTGATGTATGACGTGGGCCTGGATGAGGGCCCGTTCATCCAGGAGTTTTTGTCTGTCCACGTCCGTCGTGACGGAGTGATGCTAGGGATGTTGCCGTCGCCACCGCCTGATGCACCGGGGTAGGTGTGATGGCCCGTGTGAGGAGTAGGAGCTGACACTTTTTGGGATAGCCGACACTTGTAGATGGAGGGTTATACATAATCAACATAGGGGGTCGAGATCTCTCTTTTGGATAGTAGCCAAGTATAGCTAAAAATCTTGGCTTTTTGGTTGTACCGACCCGAGATGTCCATCGTAATTATGTGAATAAAAGAGACTCGGCTTTATCTTTTCCTTTGGTGTGTAGCTAGTGTGCATTGTATCATTGTCATGGGAGTAGGGGGATGGTGAGACTCATTTTTATTTTTGCTATGAGCTGTGCCGGATCCTTTAAAAAAAAAATGCCTATGAACTACGGTTCCTCTTTAACCCTTAATGAAAGATATGTAACTGGTATATAATAGGTAGAGACATAGGTATCTGTGGTGACCTTAGCGGATCAGGGGTGCCACAATAAATTGATGAGGAAAAATGTGAATTCAAGTGTGGGCATCTTGGTTGAATTTATGGGCATCAAATTAGGTTCAATTGATGGAGAATTGAATAAATTGAGTGGCGAATGTTCCAAAATTCGTAGGTCTTGAGGTGTGCAACATTTGGACCACTTGGAGCCTTATTGAGAAAGCTTTGGCAACTGCAAATTTGCTGAGGAAGACAGCCAAGTTGGTGGGGCAAGCACTTGAGAGTTTAGGATATTTTGGTGGCCCCCTCCAGTTTTTAGCAGCCTTCTTCTTCTTCTTCTTCAACAACCACCTTTCTCCATAGTTGAGGCTTGTGGAAGCTTAAGAAAACCAAAAACCAGCCAGTTAAGGCTTGTGGAAGATTAAGAAAACCAGAAACCAGCCAGCGACCACCGCTTAAAGCCACCGAAGCACCGCACACCACTCGCGTGCCTGTCGCGCCACCGTTGTCCCACGCACGTGATCCCGCTTGCCGTACCTCCTCTCGCGCCCAGCCGCGTCCTCTGAGCCTCCCTAGTCGTCATTGTGGTCGCCTGAGCCGTCTCCGCCGTCGTCCAATAGTCGTCGTCGCCCGCCTAGCCCCGCAGTAGCCTCCGCTAGCCATCCCGAGCCTTTCCAGTCGCTGTTGTCACTCGGCTCAGCTTCTTAAACCAACGAGTAGAGGTCGAAGCCAGCAAGGGCCGTGAGCCTTCTTGGGCCATTTCAGGCCTCTTCCGAGCCTTGGTTGGTGTCACCGTGGGCTTAATTGTCGCCCGCCTTCGCGTCGCCGTCACCGTGAACTCATCGGAATGCTAAACCGGTAAATTTACTTGCTAAACTCTGCTTAGGGAGTTAATGACGCTTAGTGGATAATTAGTTTAGGTGGTTAGTTAGAATGGATTAAGGATTTAATTATCTGTTTGTGCATATTAGGTGGTTAGAACGGATAGATTAGGGACTAGAGTAGTCGTACTATTTATCTGGATAGGTTTGGAAATTTTTCCGGCCCGTTCGGGCGTTTAATTAAGCATTTCTAGTCTAAGTTGGTATTTATGGTAATTAATTGTATTTATTTAATTAATTTTGGTATTATTTAATTATTTATTATTTTCCAAAAATTATACCGAGATAGCCGCCAAGCGGAATTTCGTGCCGATTGCAATGGTGTGGTTAATTTTTGCAATTGAGTGTTAAATTGTGCAAATTGAGTGGTGATTGCAATTTTGAGTATTTAATTCAAAATTTGAAAATTTTGGTAATTATTTAGAAATTACCAGGTGTCGGGTTTTGACATCGAAAATGGTTTTAAATACTAGATCAAATAGTGGGATTTTAAAAGGATTGGTATTAATTTTTTTGGTGCAAATTGACCATGTACCCACACATGATTATTTTTACCGTGTGTTTTTAATTTGATGAAAAATGGCCAAGTATGTTATTTCAATTGGGACATTTGAGTGCAAAGCACAATATCCTTTGTCGAGATTGAATGATCGTGTGTTGGTTAAGAGAACTCGTCCCCGAAATGAGTCGGGTGGACGTGCCCCTATGTGGGATGCCCTACCAATGGATGCCGGTCGCAGTAGAGGCTGGATCGATGCTCCCTTGTTGAATGCCATTGATGTACTTAATCAGTACGTTCATGATGGGGTGCGATTGGAACGCACCATTTCATCTTGATATGCTACGATGGAAAGACACCTTTTTATAAGGGAGTCATATAAAAGACTCCTGAAGACAACTGTTGGTACGATTGGCTGAATATACGTTCAGAATTTCCTCTCTTTTACCTTTCCCTTTCTATAGAAAGAAGAAGGCGTTCCATTGCTCCTTTACAAGAACAATTGGCATTTACTGTGGAAATCGAGTGCTTTCCTCGTGATTACATTTAGACCAACGTGAAGTATTTTTGTTCGTGATTCATCCGCAATTCAACATTCGTTCCGAGGTTAATTGTTGTTTGCGTATCGGATAAAGGTAAGTTGTCTTCCGCCGACTTGAATTCCAACATTAGTATCAGAGCTTGGTCGTGATTTATGCCTTGTTTTTCATCGAATTTTCTCGTTTACCATTTGATATCGAGATCAAGCGTATGAAATCTACACTGTTTGGATGTCTATTGGTCGGAATTGCTATATGAATTGTTGAAAATGAACCGAAGTGAAGAACGGTTATGGGGTTGGGTACACTCGTACGATTTTGACCATTTTTCGACTTGTTTTTCCGGTCAAAATCAATTTTTAAATATACATGGTGAAAGTGCTCGTCGAGATGAGTACAACAATTGACACACTGGGAATACTAGCGCGTGCACAACATGCGCCGGTTGGCGAAGTGACGCGTGAGCATCACACGCGCCTCGGCGAAGTGACGCGTGCTGATGTCACAGATGACGTCATCCAACGGTCGGTAATCGCTGGGATGACATTATCGATGACGTCATCGTCGATGGCAGTTGGCCGGCCGGCGACCTGACCCAAGCCGAGGTTGACCCGCGACCCGACCCTGACTCGACTTGGACCCGAGCCGAGGTTGACCCGCGACGCGACTCGGACTCGACTTGGACCCGACCCAACCGTTGACTGGTCAATGGGTCGGACTGGCCAGGAGCCTTTTGGCTCGCGAGAGCGTGCACCACACGTGCCATGCACTCAAGCGACACGTGTGGGCGCATGGGAGCTTCGATTGGAGCATGGTCGACGGCGTTTGGTTCGTATGGATGTTCCCTACACTGTGGTATAGTTATTTTGCATTTTTGAGTTTTATAAATGTATGAAGATGTGTAGGGAACCCTAAGTATGCGAATTTTGGGGGTTTAAATAAACTGTTTATTATTTTTTGACCTGTATTTTTCTTGTGATGTTTGAAATACAGTAGCTTGCCTATATGAAAATGATGTTATATATGCTTTGTAGAGCTTAGTTCGATGATAGTATGTATATAGTTTAATATACTTGCAATTTTGTAGTTCTAAGAAAATTCGAACAACGGTAGGAAATCCTTGTTTTTCCGTTACATGTTGAATTGCGGTTTTAATTTTAGTTGCAGCATGATTGTTTTTTGTACGTCGGTTTACATCATGCTATGCTTTTGTGTTAATGGAAAAATATAGAAATTACATGAGGTCATGTAATTATTTTTCATAATGGGAGTTCGTAGGTTGGTAGAATTCGAAGGAGTTCTCACCTAGAACTTAAAATTTGTGCAAATTAAACTAATTAATGATAATGGAACAATCGTACATAGGAGCTGATTGGGAACATAGTGAACTTTCGTTTCTGTGTCTTTTGTTGAATTATCATTAATTTAGTTTGTTTTTGCTGTAAATTAAATATGTGTGTTACTCTGAAAAATGTGCTAGTATTAATTCTGCGTTTATTATGTCAATGTGTTATAGCAATTGATTATAGTTTCGGCATCCAAGACCATTGTGCCTGACCTCAATAAGGGTGAGAAGCTGAACGGTGACAATTATGATATTTAGCACCGAAATGTTTAATACATCCCAGAGGAGCAAGAGGTTTTGGAAACCCTCAACCACACCATGGATGAACCTGAGCATGGAACTTCAGCTCAACACAGGAGAGATCTAGAAGCTTATCCAGCTTGGAAAAAGAAGAATAGCATTGCTCGCATCATGTTGCTGAGCTGTATGCAAGATGATCTCATGTGTGAGTTTGAAAGTTATGATAAAGCTCAGACAATGTGGGTTGCCTTGAAAGATAAGTTTGGGGGTACATCTGCCACTAAATTGAGGAGACTCACCATCAAGTTTGACACATATCGAAAGTGTTGGAGAAAAATTCCCGAGTTATTTTGAAGTTGACAAAACGTTTCCATCAGTCTAGTCTGAAGACTTGGAGACTCTTACATCAAGTCTGAAGACTTGGAGAAAAATTCCCGAGTTATTCGTATTAAATCGGGTAACTTAGATTTGATTAAAATGTGAAGTATACTTGGAAGGTTTTACTTATGGAAACCTAGATCCTGATTGTATGGGCGAGCAGGATTGGTGGGCTATCGTCATTTTCCTTGAATAGCTTGAGATCTCCCTAATTGATTCCATCCAATGGATTGATTAGAGGAACTCCTTTTGAAGGTGCCAACGGTAATGAAGGCATGAAGGAGTATATAAGGAAGATGTTCAAGTTGTTCGAGAGTGTCCGATAGAAAAATTCCAAAGTTTGAAGCTCTTTGTTCTTTGTGATCTTATTCATTGCGCTCTATTTGTACTCAAAAGAGATACTATATTTGTGAGACCTTGAGGAAGTGTAGTAGAGTCTCTACACTGTGGAATCAAGGACGTGAGATTGTAAATTCTCTTTTGATTCTTAGTGAAATCCAGCCGGTGGGCTATCAGTGCGGGACAGTGGACGTAGGCTTGGTTTAAGCCGAACCACTATAAACCTTGAGTCTTGATTCTCTATCCTTAATCTCTTTACTTTACATTGCAACTTCATACGACTGTCTTTTGTCTTTGTTCTTTCAGTTTATTAATCGTTGAAGACTAATTTATCTTTATTACAATTGATAAAAACTTTTTTGATCACCTATTCACCCCTCTCTAGGTGCTCATACTAGTCTTATCAATTGGTATCAAAGCTTGTGTACTCATTAATTTGAAGTGTTTTTACTTCTAAGTTAAAGATCGATGGCTAGTATGTTGGCTCTAGGTTTGGTTGAAAGTCAAAGTAACACCAAACCTCCTTACTTTGATGGAAAGGATTACAGCATATGGAAAAACAAGATGAAAGCATTCCTAAGATTGAAAGACCCTTTGGAATGGGATGTGGTAGAAAAAGGAATCATTCCTACAGCTGCATCAGGATTAGAGAAAGGAAAAGAAGTTGCAACTCTTAGCAAGATGACTCAAGAAGAAATAACCAAGAGACAAGCTCTTGATGCTAAAGCAATTTATTTTTTATATTGTGCATTATCTCCTACTGAGTATAACAAAATATCTTTTTGTGATACAGCTAAAGAAGTCTGGGATAGGCTGCACATTACCTATGAAGGAACTGATCTAGTGAAAGAAACAAGGATCAATATCCTTCTAGGACAATATGAAGTCTTCAAAATGAGACTAGGATAATCAATCATTGATATGTTTAGCCATTTTACTGAAATTGTGAATGGTCTGGAATACTAGGGACATCCAATCTCAAGACCAATGAAGGTCAACAAACTGCTGTGTGGACTCTCTAAAGACTAGAATTATATAAAGACTTCGATAAAGGAAACACAAATGATTGTGCCACTTTCTGTAGACGAATTGATTGGGACATTTCAATCTTACGAAGTGGAACACACTAACAGTGAAGAAGACTCCAAAGGTAAGAAGTCTATTACTTTAAAGTCTAATGATGATTCTGATGTCACAGATTCTGAAGAAGACTTAGGTGATGAAGAGTTAGCATTTATGATAAAGAGGTTCAGAAAACTGAACAAAAAGGGATGAAGATTCAATTGGAAGAAACAAAGTACTCAAAGGTTTCAGAACAAATCAGCTGAGGATGATGAATCCAATAAAGACGTGATTTGCTTTGAATGCAAGAAAAAGGGACACATCAGACCCATCCGTCCTTTACTAAAGAAAAAGAAAGGAAAAACTGAGAAATATAGAAAGGCTCTCAAAGCAGAAACATTGAGTGATACTGAATGTGAAGAAAGTGATGATGATTATGTCAACATTTGCTTAATGGCAAAATCTGAATCAGACTCAGACTTTGAAACAGATACAAACTTAGACTCGGACAGTGAAATCAAGGTAAGTAATTTAAAAATTCCTGCTAAAAACTCGAAATATATAAATGAACTTTGTCTTAGCGTCAAAACTTCTCTTAAGAAGATCTCCGAGTTAAAAAGGGAGAATTCTACATTGAAGCAACAGGAAAAATCTTGGAAAGAAATGTTTGAAAATTTAGACAAAAACTTTATTATTTTGAAAGAAAATGCCGACTCTCTTTCAAAAGAAAACACCTGTTTAAAAAATGACATTTCAGACATTTCAAAAAGGTTTTCTATTGGATCAAAGAAGTTGGATAAAATTATTTCGATACAAAGACCCTATATTAACAAATTAGGTCTTGGAATGACTCCTGAAACCATTCCTCTAATTGATTTTCTAAATGTAAAGGAAAGAATCAAATAGAGACCTACAAAAGTTTTTTATAGAAATCATTTTCAAAAAGTCTTTGTAAAACCTATTGGCCAAAATGCTCTCAAATGTCCAAAGTGTCAAAGCTCAGAACACGTTAAGAAAGAATGCCCTATGGTTTGGAGACTTGTTAAAAAGGATTGGGCAAAGACTGTTTATTGCACTAACTCCACTAGATCCAAGAAAATATGGGTACCAAAGAAAGCTTGAATTTCCTTTTGATTGCAGGTTGCTATCAAAAGGAAGATCAAATGGTATTTGGATAGTGGCCGCTCAAGACGTATGACGGGAGATTCAAGTTGTTTTATAAAACTTGTTCAAATAGATGGAGGAAAAGTCTCTTTTGGTGGAAATAGCAAAGGAAGAATTATTGGATGTGGAATAGTAAAGATTGGAAGTCTAACAATCAACAATGTCTCCTTGGTGGAAGGGTCTACTCAACATAAGCCAATTGTGTAATACTGGATTCAAAATCAACTTCCAGGAAGGAACATGTTCAGGAACTAGTAAAGATTTCTCTCAATCTTTTACCGGGCAAAAACATGGGAATATTTATCTTATGGATATAAAACCATAAAGATTGCAATGCTTAATATTTGTACAAGATGAAGCAAATTTATGGCATCGGAAGCTTGGCCATATCAACATGAAGCAAATTGCCAAAATTTCTTCCAAGAAGTTTGTTCAAGGACTACCAAACTTGAAATACCAAAAGACTGACTTATGCACACCATGCTTGTTGGGAAAATAGGTTAGAAATTCTTTCAAACCTATAAATCAAGTTTCCACTAATCGTGTACTGTAGGTCCTACATATGGATCTCTTTGGACCAACTAGAACTCACAGCATTGGTGGAAAAAGATTCTGTCAAGTAATTGTGGATGATTTTTCACGATTTACTTGGGTCTACTTTCTTGCAAGTAAGTCTGAGACTTTCTCTCATTTTTCAAAATTTGCTAAGATAGTGCAAAATGAGAAAGGTTATTCTATCTCAAGCATACGAACAAACCATGGAGGTGAGTTTGAAAATGAAGACTTTACTAAATTTTGTGATGAATCTGATTTTCAGCATAAGTTTTCCTCTCCATATACACCAGAACAAAATGGAGTTGTGGAAAGGAAAAATAGATCTTTACAAGAAATGGCAAAAACTCTTTTAATTGAAAGTAACATCTCCTCACGTTTTTGGGCTGAAGCAGTCTCTATAGCATGTTATGTTATTAATAGAGTGTTCTTAAGGCCGATTCTTGAGAAAACTCCCTATGAGTTATTCAAAGGGAAGAAGCCAATTGTTTAGTATTTTCAAGTGTTTGGTTGCAAATGTTTTATCTTGAAAAATGCAAATAATCGAGTTGGTAAGTTTAAAGAAAAATTAGACGAATGAATCTTTCTTGGATATTCAACTTCTAGCAAAGCCTACAGAGTATTCAACAAGAGGACTCAAACTGTAGAAGAATCAATGAATGTCAAATTTCAAAACTCTCTGCAAAATCAATTGATTCAGACTCAAATCGAAGAATCCGAACCTGCTCAAGACTTTACAAAGTCTACCTCCCCTGAAGCAGTTCGGACTCTAGTAGAGAAACAACAAACGGATGACGAAGAATCAACTCAAGAAAAGGATGAACAATCTGTTAGACTGACCAGCAACTGGAAGCATAAGTCTAGTCATCCTGAAGAACTCATTATTGGTGATATTAATGAAGGGATTCATACAAGATCCAAAAGGCAAGAAGAGTCTAGTGTTGTGGTACTTATTTCTGAAATAGAATCCAAAAGTATAGAAGAAGCCTTAATTGACGAAAGCTGGATTGAAGCAATGCAAGAAGAACTTAGGCAATACATCATTAATGATGTTTGGGAATTAACTCCTAAACCAAAAGGTAAGTCTATTATTGGAGCTAAATGGGTTTTTAGGGACAAGATGGATGAAAAAGGAAAAGTGGTAAGAAACAAAGCAAGACTTATGGCCAAGGGATATACATAAAAAGAAGGGATAGACTATGATAAAACTTACACTTCTGTAGCAAGGCTAGAAGCAATTAGATTATTACTTGCTTTTGCTTGTTATAAGAATTTCAGGTTATTCCAAATGGACGTCAAAAGTGCATTTCTAAATGGATTTATTCAAGAAGAAGTCTATGTGGAACAACCCCTTTGGATTTGAAGATCCAAAGAAACCAGACTTTATGTTCAAACTGAAAAAGGCTCTATATGGTTTAAAACAAGTACCTCGAGCCTATGTAGCACCGACATGGACACGCGACACGCGACACGACACGACACAACACGCCGACACGTCATTTCTTAAAAATAGAGAATTTCGACACGTTCCGACACGTTATATATTAAATATATTTTTATATATAAATACATAAATAAATAATAATAAAAATAGCCTAGAATTAATTTACACGAAAAATATTAAATAATATCATTCATTATTTTAATTTGTTACAACAATACATAAAACTTAGAGGAAAAAACATTGTTTAAAGAAAAATGCTGAAATGATATTTTTAAATTTATTTATTTATCATATATAGCATTTTTTATTACTTCTTTCATAGTAAAAGACTTTTTAAAAAACTAAAAAAATTCTAAAAAAAAAAACTGAAAAAATAAAAATTGACCCCGTGCGTGTATATGTATAGCATTTTTGTTACTTCTTTTATTACTTCTTTTGTGTATATTTATATTTTGACCCCACAAGTTTTAGAAATTTTTAAAATTGACCTCGTGCGTGTCGGAATCGCGTGTCGGAATTCTAGACTCGCGTGTCGGAGCGTGTCGGAGAGAGTTGACCACGTGTCGGATTTTTCGACACTCGTTGACCGCGTGTCGGAGCGTGTCGGACACGTGTCGGAGTGTCGGACACGACACGAAGGCTTCCGGAGAGTGTCCGTGCTACATAGCCTCGAGCTTGGTATGAAAGATTAAGTAAGTTCTTAATTCAAAATGGTTTTGTTAAAGGAAAAGTAGACACTACCTTGTTTATCAAAAGGGAAGGTAAAACCTTTTTACTTGTTCAAATTTATGTTGATGACATTATATTTGGATCATCTAACGAGAATCTGTGCAAGAAATTTTCTAAGTCTATGCAGGATGAATTCGAGATGAGCATCATGGGTGAACTATCTTTCTTTCTTGGTCTTCAAGTGAAACAATTGAGAGAAGGAATTTTTATTCATGATAAGAAATACGCAAAAGAACTTGTTAAAAAGTTTGGACTGGAGAATTGCAAAAAGACTAATATACCAATGTCAAGTTCTTCGAAGTTAGACAAAGATGAAGGAGGAAAGAAAGTCAACCAAAAACTATACAAGAGTATTATTGACTCACTTCTTTATCTTACTGCTTTTAGACCTAACATTTTATTTAGTGTTTGCATTTGTGCTAGATTTCAATCAGATCCCAAAGAATCACATTTAAGTGCTGCGAAACGCATCATCAAATACATTGCAACGATTGCTGAGTTTGGTCTATGGTATCCCAAACAAGGAGACTTTACTCTTCTTGGATATTCAGATGCAGATCTAGCAGGTTACAGAGTTGATCGAAAGAGCACATCTAGCACCTGTCAATTACTTGGTAACGGGGCAGTTTCCTAGTTTTCAAGGAAGCAAAGTACTGTGGCTCCTTCAAAAGTAGAAGCAAAGTATGTGGCTCTTGGAAGTTGCTATTCTCAAATCTTACGGATAAAGCAACAACTAAGAGACTTTGAAATCGAAGACTCATGCACCGAGATCAAATGCGACAACACCAGTGCAATTAATCTCACAAAGAATCCTATTCATTTGAGAGCAAAGCACATAGATTTTCGACATCACTTTATTAGAGATCATGTTCAAAATGGAGAAGTCTTGATACAATTCATTGACTCAAAGAATCAACTGGCAGACATATTCACAAAGCCACTAGAGAAAACCCTATTTGAGTCTATCCGTTCCAGACTTAATATCTTATCTCTCAAAGACTGAAGAAGTTTAGACTTAAAAAGGGTCAGACTTAGAAGACCAAAAGTTACGACTGTAAATTATTTCGGTTACAGTGTTTAATTTTTGAATATAAATCTCGAAAACGTAAGACTGTCTGTTAATCACTAATTAATTGATATTGAAAAGGCAGTTATCCTTTTTGAAAAAGATAGTTATCTATTTTCAAGCTAGTAGTTATTTTTGAAAAGGCATTTTTATTTTTCCTTTTGCAATGATTCGAATACCTTGTTTTGACTGGTTTATATACTATTCATCTTCTTCATTTTTACCCACAAACCCTAGAGCACGGATCTTCACTCTCGTAATTTTTCTCTCTAGTTAATTCTTAAAAGTTTTCATCTTCTTGCGAATCGAGTTCGAAAATTCTTTCAAAGACTGTGACAATGTCGTTCCAAAGAAAGTCATCAAGGATTGTAAGCAGGAGACCACGGTTTATGTGTGAGGGACCTACGCACTTTAATCTGACTGAGGAAGAAGAGTCTTCAAGGCAGCAGTAAAGTCAACAACAACATTCTTAACCGCGCCATTCTTCTCCTGCTAGGTCACATGTGCATCATCATCAGCAAGTAGAGGAAGAAATCATTGAGGATGTCGAACCTGTAAGGACTCTTAAGCCTGCATTTACTTACAAGCTTTACTCCACTTTTAAGGAAGGTGGTTCTGCAATGACTTTTATCGATGAATTTCTGAGAGAAAAAGGGGTATAGGAATGAGACCCATTTTTTAAGAGTCATGGAACGTTCGGGAATTGTTTCTGTTGGTACGGTAGAAAGAGCTTTTGCAAATTTTCCTAGTGATCCATGTTTTGGAGGAGTAAATCAACCTGAAGGAAAAGATGATGATGAAAAGATGTTTACTCAATTTAATCCGAGAATGGGTGTTGCTGCGAACATTCGAGGAAAAAGGGCAGATTTGTTTTGTTCTGAGGAACACAAACAAGTTTATTCTAAGTTGCTAAAGCGAGGCGTGATGAACCCAATAAGTGTGGACTTTGATTTTCTCGACTCTTTAAACGTCAAGTTGCGGGAGAAGTTTGAGAAATTTCAACTTGAACGTTTTTGTATTGAGACAGATGTTGCTCATTCTAAACTTACTGCATATTTCTATTCCAATCTAAGCTTTTTGGATGCGAATAGATTTTCTTTTAGTGTTAGAGATGAAAAGTATGTGGTAGACATGGACACTCCTTCTGATGTGATTGGAGTGGAGAGATGGACTTTCCAATCTATAAGTGTGTCTGTTGTCCATGCGACTATGGAGCTTGTTCGAGATAGAATTGTAGAAGGACGAATTTCTTATCTGAGTATGAGTGCCTCTAACATCTTGCTCCATAAGATTATGATCAATTGTCTCAGGTCCAAATCCACATCAAAGACTGACGTCTCCAACTCTGAAGCAAAGCTGATGTATGCCATTAAAGTTGGTTACAAGTTCTCTTTGCCTCACACTATCATGTTTCACATGTATAGGTCCATGACAAAGGACAAGGGAAAACTTCCTTATTTTGCTCTCATTACTTGTTTATTCAGACATTTTAACATTCAGCCTCCCAAAATTCTATGTGTTCGAACCATTGATCAAATGATTACAAAGATGCGTCTGAAGGAACTAAGCAAGGCGTTAGAGCGATTTAAGGAGAAGACCCTGGTCAAGTCTCGATAAGACACTTTTGCTGCAAAAAGAAAAGGCAAGGAACCTATGACCGCCCATCTAAGAGAATGAGAGAAATCATCTTGCAGGATGAAGACGATAAGGAAGACATTTCTATCTCCGCCATTGCCTCACATAATGTACAGTGTCTTATTCCAGAATCTGGAGAACAAGAGAACCAAGACAGAGAAGAGACAGAGAAAAGAAATGAAGAGAGGGAATCGATGAGGAAAGAGAAGAAGAAGGAAGAAAAGAAGAACATGAGCAAGGAGGATAACAAATTGAAGGAGAAAGTCGTTGTGATTCTCCAGCAGAAAAAGAAACACAAGAACATCATGACACTGAAGAAGAGCCCAAGCAAGAAGAATACTTCTCTCCACCTGAAGACACTGAAACAGAGGGAGCTGTTGTTAAAGAAGGTATTCCTCTACTCGCTTTTACCAGTGATAATGTTAGTCGCTCTCCTGCCGATCTAGAGGATGTGTATGCCTCACAATTTCCTGAAGAAGATCATGAAGCTTCATCTCCAAGTATGGATACTCGTGCTGAAGTACCTTCATCTGTCTTTACTCCACAAACAGACCATGCTGAAGCAAGCACTCAAACTGACAACTCAGCAGACTATAAAAGGTTGCTTGAAATTCTTTTGGAGCTTAAAGGTTAGGTTTATGTGTTGGGATGTGAATTTCAGACTCTGCATAATGCTCACCATGCCACTTCGGTTACTATGCAAGATCAAATTCAAGCCCTTAATCTTCAAATTCAAGCAACTTCAAAGGGTAAGGATCTAGCACAACTGCATGAGAATTTGAAGAAGCTGGAAGAGACTGTCAAGTGTATGGGAGATTTTCAGCTCATTCGCATTCCCAAATCATCTTAATTTCATCTTCTCTACCTTTTGTTGTTGATAAAAAGGGGGAGAAGTTGCGGATTTGATATTTGACTTTTGACTATTTTTGTCTTTGGTATCGTGTTTTTGGATTGACTTTAACTTTTGTTTGGATGGACTA
Source organism: Eucalyptus regnans (assembly GCA_037349125.1). Classification (NCBI taxonomy): domain Eukaryota; kingdom Viridiplantae; phylum Streptophyta; class Magnoliopsida; order Myrtales; family Myrtaceae; genus Eucalyptus; species Eucalyptus regnans. The sequence goes on along the minus strand of CM074669.1, from coordinate 17,089,612 downwards.
GTTTGGGTTATTTTGATGCTTGCAGTATGTTAAGTGATGTTCATGGTTGTGGTAAAGATAATTGATGTTTACGGGACTAACTTATTTTCTGTGGATGCAGAATTGCTATTATCTTTATTCTAATCTATGTATGAGATATCTTTGTTTGCTTAAGTATTGTGTTGTAGGACAAAAGTATCCTAATTTGTAGGACAGTTTTGTCACCATAAAAAATGGGGAGATTGTTGGAGAAAACTTCCCGAGTTATTTTGAAGTTGACAAAATGTTTCTATCAGTCAAGTCTGAAGACTTGGAGACTCTTACATCAAGTCTGAAGACCTCCAGACTCAAGATTCAAAGTCTACTCTCATTGACAGTTTCCAGACCAACGAAGAAAAAGTTTTATTCGACTGAATTAGACGAATATATCTTTAAGGTTTTGATTCGTGTGGTTGAGGAAGATCTCATAGCTGGAGTTAGCATCTCAAGATCTGTTATTCGTATTAAATCGGGTAACTTAGGTTTGATTAAAACGCGAAGTATACTTGGAAGGTTCTACTTATAGAAACCTAGATCCTGATTGTATGGACGAGCAGGATTGGTGGGCTATTGTCATTTTCCTTGAATAGCTTGAGATCTCCTTAATTGATTCCATCTAATGGATTGATTGGAGGAACTCCATTGGAAGGTGCCCACGGTAATGAAGGCATGAAGGAGTATAGAAGGAAGACATTCGAGTTGTTCGAGAGTGTCCGATAGAAAAATTCCAAAGTTTGAAACACTTTGTTCTGTGCGATCTTATTCATTGCGCTCTATTTGTACTCAAAAGAGAGACTATATTTGTGAGACTTTGAAGAAGTGTAGTAGAGTCTCTACACTGTGGAATCAAGGACGTGAGATTGTAAATTCTCTTTTGATTCTTAGTGAAATCTAGTCGGTGGGCTGTTAGTGCGGGAGAGTGGATGTAAGCTTGGTCTAAGCCGAACCATTATAAACCTTGAGTCTTGATTATTTATCCTTAATTTACTTTACATCGCAACTTCATACGACTGCCTTTTGTCTTTGTTCTTTCAGTCTATTAATCATTGAAGACTAATTTATCTTTATTACAATTAATAAAAACTTCTTTGATCACCTGTTGACTCCCCTTTAGGTGCTCATACTAGTCTTATCAGAAAGCACCCAAATGTAACGATGAGACAGCATCTTCGGAAGATGTCAAACATCATTCGTGAGCTGAGGTCGACATGTCACTTCCTTACTGATGAACAACAAGTTTAGGCTGTTATAAGGTCTCTTCCTAACAATTGGGAGCATATGAAAATCAACATGACGCATAATGAGAATATTGTCACTTTTGGTGATATCGCGTGTCATTTGGAATTAGAGGATGAGCACCCAGAGGCTGCGAGATCCTTTACCCATGCTTATGTTGCTGAATTGAGTTCACGCAAAGCTTCGGGCTTAAAGCGCAAAAGGAATTCTCAATTCAACAACAAAGGGAAGAAGAATGATCAGGCACCTAAGAGGACTAAGACCTTCCAACGCAAGAAGTGTGGTGGGAAGAAGGACAAGGCTAAGATGAAGCGCTACAATTGTGGCAAGATGGGTCACTTTGTTCGTGAATGCACTGAGTCGAAGGAGGTGCCCCATCACTCCATTACTTTGAGTAATACTTTTGTTTCTAGTACTGTAATGCTTGCTGAATCTTATCCAATGTGGACTGTAGACTCAGGAGCAATAGACCATGTAGCTAGAGACCGAGAAGCATTTGTGGAGTATTGTCGGATACAGCCTGGAAGAAGATGGATATATGTTGGGAATAACTGAAGAGTTGAAGTGAAGGGTATCGGCATATGCAAATTAATTTTACGTGGTGGTCGAAGCTTATTCCTACATGATGTCCTCTATGCTCCGGATATTCGACAAAACTTGGTCTCCGTTGTTGTTCTTCTTAGCCTAGGTTATGTATTGAATTTTCATGGTGATTGTGTTGACATTTTGTATGGAACAGTTTATTATGGTTCAGGTCATGTATCGAATGGTTTTATGGTATTAGACATTGACTATGATCAGTACAATATTATTGTCGATGGTTGTTTTTCTTTAATTGCATCTTCTAGTAATGTTGAGATTGATGCAAGTACTTGGCATGCTAGATTAGGTCACATTGGGTTGCAAAGAATGCAAAGATTAGCTAGAGAAGGCCTTTTAGGGTCACACACTAATGTTAATCTACCCGTATGTGAACATTGTCTAGCGGGAAAAGCAACTAGAAAACCATTCAGTAAAGGGACTAGAGCCGAATTTTCAATGCAACTCATTCATTCTGACATTTGTGGTCCTTTGAATGTGAGAGCGAGGCATGGAGCCTCATATTTCATCACTTTGATAGATAACTTCACGCGTTTCGATTTTGTCTTTCTGATCTCTCATAAGTTAGAAGCATTAGGCTACTTTAGACAAAATATAACGATGGTAGAGAATCAATGGAACAAAACAATAAAGGCATTGAGAACTGATCGCGGACATGAGTATCTATCGGAGCAATTCAAGGCTCTTTGTAATGAAAAGGGAATTGTAAGAAAATTGACTATTCCCGGTACTCCACAACAAAATGGGGTACCTGAGAGAAGGAATAGAACCCTATTGGAAATGGTTAGGTCTATGATGGCGCAAGCAAGTTTACCTATCTCCTATTGGGGAGATGCATTATTGACTGCTGCCTATGTACTTAATCGAGTGCCCTCAAAATCGATCACTTCCACCCCTTATGAATTATGGACTAGTAGGAAATCAGACTTAAGTAGTCTACGTCCTAGAGGGAAGAAATGTATTTTTATAAGATATTCTAAACACTCCAAAGGGTACGTGTTCATAGGTGAACAAGCTGATGGAAGTGTGACCGAAATGGAGTCTCGAGATGTCACATTCTTAAAGAACGAATTTCCTAATAAAGGTGAGATTGATAAGGACTTCCAATTATATGAGATGGAAGATCCAAATAACACACCCACTAATGTTGTAGTGGGAAATTGAGATTTACCTCAACACACAAGATCTAGTGGAAGTGTTGCATTGCTTGACGAATTGAATTCAAGAGAAATTCAATTGCGCAAAAGTAATTGTAAAAAGTATTCCCGGTCGTCATTTTGATATTGAAGGGGAAGCATTTATGATTGCTCAGAAAGATGATGCCGAGCCTAAGACTATTCAAGAGGCTCTCTCATCATCTGATAAGGAAGAATGGAGAAAAACTTTGGAAGATGAAATGGAGTCAATGAGGACAAATCATGTCTGGGACTTAGTTGATCTACCACCCAATCGTAAGACCATTGGAAACAAATGGGTCTTTAAGATTGAGCGAAGGGCGGATGGATCCATTGAAAAAGTATAAGGCTTGTCTTGTGGCGAAAGGTTATACTCAACAAGAGGGTATAGACTATGAGGAAACCTTTTCACCAGTTGTAAGGTTTATCTCAATACGCCTTATTCTAGCTATCGTTGCACATTTGGACCTTGAATTACATCAAATGGATGTAAAGACGGCATTTCTCAATGGAGAACTAGATGAGGAAATCTATATGAAACAACCAATATGTTTCATGGCTAAAGGTCAAGAGCATAAAGTTTGCAAACTTCATTGCTCAATATATGGCCTTAAGCAATCATCTAGACAATGGTATCTTCGTTTTCATCGAAGCATAACAATTTTTTGTTTCACGATGATCGAAGAAGATAACTGTGTATATGTTAAGCGGTTCGAAGATAAATTTGTGATTTTATCACTTTATGTGAACGATATTCTATTGGCTAGAAATGACAAGGTTTTGGTTATCACCACAAAAGAATGGTTGTTGTGGCATCCTAGGAATCAAGGGCAAGCCCTAAGGTGCCCTAAAGCTTTTTAAATAGGTAATGAATTTACCTATTTGTTTGTGTTTTAGCCTTAGTTCTTTCTTAGGACTTTGTGCCTTGTGCCTTGTGTTTTTAATTTAAATTAAACTATAAGATATTTATTAAAGATAAAATTATGTGTTGCCATGCTTATTATAGATTAATTTTCTCATAGGATAAATGTTATAGAATTTAAATTAGGTGTAATTAATTGTTAGTTTTAATTAAATTGGGAAAAAGAAGTTGAATTGGGCCTTAGGCCCAAGAGTGGACCCTAATGGGCCAAGTGGCCGGCCCATTAAGGCCCACAAGTGGGCTGTCGCCGGCCCAAGAGGAGAGGAAGAAGTGGCCGGCCCACTTCTTCCAAGGAGGCCCAAGAATGAAGCCCAAGCCCAAGCTTGAAGCCCAAGCCCATGCATGGGGCTTTGCCAAGTGGCAAAGCTTGCTTGCCATGCATTGGGCAAGGGAAAGGCAAGGCAATCATTGCCTTTGGCGAAACCAAATAGGGGTGGCCGGATGGGGGGGGGGGGGGGGTGTCGTGCGAGAGAGAGAGAGAGGGAGAAAGAGAGAAAGGGAAGAGGAGAGGAGGCTCGCGCGAGGAAGAGGGGAGCCGTCCGTCCGCCGCACGCCGCCCGTCCGTCCGCCGTTCGTCGTCGTTTCTTCTTGGTTTAAGGCGAGTTTAGGGTCCATCATCTCTCTTTGCATGTGTGTTTTGCATGATGGTTGGGTTTTTGTTGTTTTGAATGCACGAAAATGGAGTGAGGATGGTTTGTTATTGGAGGTGCATGCTGTTTTCGCACGGATCACTGAAGTCAGAAACTTGTGAGGGCTTGCATACATGTTTGGAGTTCGATTTTGGCTTGGATCTCTTCATGAAAGTTGTATCTAACACCTTGAACTATAACATACTGAAATTTCGTGGAAACTGATGGAGATTTAAGGGGTCAAAGCCTCATATTTCGGAGACCCTAGCTCTGGAACTGTTTTTCTGACCTTGAGGTGGATTTGTGGTTGCATGTTGATTTTTACTATGAATCTCTCTTCGACTTCTTCATGAGACTTGTAGAGCACGTCTTAAGGATGAACATACTCGAATTTGAAGCAAAAAGAACAAGTTTAGACTAGGAAAATCAACCTGATCTTGAAGACGATGAATCTGGAGTCGCGATGTGGGATACCCGAGACTTCGTGGAACCATTTGGAGGTCTTACTTTGGTATTTTGGCCTAGGTTCCTTCATGAAAAGTCTAGTTTAATGTCTTAACTATAACCTGGTCAAATTACTGACCAAAAAAAAAAACCTGGTCAAATTTCATAATTTTCTGAGGTCATATGGGTATTTTAATTGACTTATCAAGAAAACTGTGCGTTCTGCCCTTGTCCGAAAATGTGTACTAAAATTTAGGAAATGTTGTTTATTGTGTAGAAATTGTTTGACTATGTGTTTTCTGCAGAAATTTCTATTTTATTGAATTAGGATATTATATGCTTTAATTTCATGAATTTTGGGATTTGTGTGATTATTTAATTAATTGCAAAATAGAATAAATTGGAATTTATATATTTTAAATTGCATGTGGTAAGTATATGGTTATTAGTGGCATATAACCCCATAAGAATTTAATCTATATGAGTGATTGCATATATTGCATGTATGTGTAAATGCTTGATGATGCATGTATGAGAACAAAGATGATCTTGTCTTGCCATGACATCATATGCATGATAATTTGAGACATAATTGGCAAACAGGATCCATGGTAATTGAGGAAATTGTTGGGGGAGGATGATAATGGCTGGAATGTATAGAGATACATGGCCAGATGACCCTGGGAGTATCAGGATGCCCGGGATGGTAGGGTGCCGGAAGCCTCGGAGGTCCTTGCCCGAGGGGATGCCTCGTGATGCCAGTTGGGATGCGAGATGCCCGGAGCGTTGGGGGTGCCGGATGCCCGGTGGCCATGATTGGCATAATTCCGGAGGTTCTTCTCGCAAGGCCCGAATAGGGTGCGAGTGTAAAGTATGGGATGGATGATTCCGAGGAAGGGAGATGTTATGATCAATTGAGAATTCAAAGTGGAAATTGACATGCATGTGTGATATACTATGATGATGATGACATGTATGTGTGATATGATATGATGATGATGACATGCATGTGTGATATGATATGATGATGACCACCTATGGTATGATGATGACATGCATGTGTAATATGACATGATGATGACATGCATGTGTAATATCGCATGATGATGACATGCATGTGTAATATGACATGATGATGACCATCTATGGCATGATGACATGTATACGTGATATGACGTGGTATGATGATGTATGATGGCGTGTACATGGCTTTAAGGTAAGTTTGTTGGAATGCATGAATGACCTGTATGATGTAAATGTTTGTACTGTTTAAATGCATTGATTGGTGATTGGATTCATTTACTTGTTGAGTGGTTGTACTCACCCCATCGGGGACTAACATTTCAGATTAGCATGATGCCTCTCCCTGCCGTCACGCGGGGAGTGTTTTACGGCCTTCCATCTGACGTGGAGGTCGAGCTGACCGAGATAGATTGTCCCACCCTGCCGGGACCGACTTTCATTCGTGTGCGTGCGATCGTGTCCTACGACGTGGGTCTATCTGGAGGCCCGATTATCGAGGAGTACGTGTCCGTTCACATCCGCCGTGATGGGGTCATGATGGGGATGTTGCCACCCCCGCCGCCTGACGCACCGGGATGGGTGTGATGGCCCGCGTACGTGTTGCTGGGTTGGCAACTTTTTGGATGGCCGACACGAGTAGCTCGAGGAGAGATCGTTACACGTTTTTATTTTGTGGGTCGTGTGTCTCTTTTTTAGGTTGAAGGCCGAACATATAGTTGAGTCTTGGCCTACCTTTTTGTACCGACCCGTGTTACCCTTCGTAAAAGTATATATGTAAATAAAAGTGGTTCGGCCTCGTGTTTCTTTCAATCAAATAGTTGGTGTGTATTGTGCCGTCGTGAGGGAAGTGAAGTGTTGGTGAGACTCACCTCTTATTTCCGCTATGAGCTGCGCAAATCCTTAAAGCCTTTTCAAAAAGAAATTTTTTTACGCCTAAGCCTCGGTCTGAATTTCAATTCTCTCGTCGTAAGTTGTTTTGCCTTGGTTTCTTTTCGCGTATTATTTGTGGCGACCCTATCGGGTTTTGGGGATGCCACAGCGGGTGGTATCAGAGCATAAGGTTTATGCTTGGAGTGATAAGGAGACCTCATTTGGCAAATGAGGGAAGTTTCGACAATGCACACCATAGGATATAAAACGGAATAATTGAATAACGGGTGATGAGTATTCGCCCGTAGATCCTTGGTAGTTGTTTTAGGTTGCCAGTAACATGTGTATGTTACTTTGGTAGTGGTAGTGGGTGCTATGAATGGAGGTAGTGAGTCTCAGATTTTTCCTGAGGCAAATGCTTGGAACTGCAGGAAAGCTATGGTACGGTTTGGAAGTCATCGTCCACCAAGGGCTTAAGCCTCTGCTTCATGGGCTGAACCCCAAATGGAGGATATCCTGCAAGCATTGGCCAACATTGGAAATCTGATGGGAAGGCAGGCGCAGCAACAACCCGGAGCAGAGCGCCGTACTCAGGGACTTGTGGAACAATTTTTGAAGCTGAAGCCACCCAAGTTCAGTGGCATGGGAAGTCCTGAGGAGGCGGAGCATTGGATTGATGGTATGGAACAAATTTTCCGGTTGTTGGACTGCACTGATGCTGAGAAAATAACTTTAGCAGAGTACCAGCTGGAGGGAAATGCGAAGTTTTGGTGGAGAGCTTCACGGGATACAATCTTCCCACCAGGTACTAATATAAGCTGGGATGAGTTTGCCAGAGCTTTCAATAGAAAGCATTTCTCTAACTGTGCAAAGGATAAGAAAATCACAGAATTTGTTCAGCTAGAACAAAAGGAGCTGACGGTGGACTAGTATGAGGCTAGATTTTCTGAACTATCTAGATATGCTCCTAGACTGATTGAGGATCAGGAGGAAAAAGCCAAAAGATTTATGAAAGGGTTGAGAACTGACATTAGGAAACAACTGGTGCCTTTGAACATAAGGGATTACAATGAGATCTATGAAAGGGCACAGTTGGTGGAGCAGGAGCTGATAAGAGAACGGTCTGAGTTTAAGAAACCGTGGAATTTTAGTGATGTGAGAAGGGGTAAGAGACCCTATTCTGGTCAGGGTCAGACTTGGGATGCTAGGAAGAAAAGTAATTTTGGAAACTCTGGGGGAGCAAGGAGTGGTCTGAGTATAGGGAAAGCGCCCTATCAGCCTGGTGTTTGTCAAAGGTGCAATGGACGGCACGGCCCAGGACCTTGTAATGGGCAACTGAAGTGCTTTAGTTGTGGACAAGTGGGCCATCTTAGGAGAAGTTGCCCACAAGAGAGGTCGCAGGTGAGTGCTGGCTCAGTGCGACAGGGATATCAGAGTGCTGTCAAAACAAATTCACAAAGGAGTTCTCAGAGGCCACCAGCTCAAGGAAGGGTGTATGCGGTCACTCAAGAGGAAGCGAAAGATTCCAACAACGTCATCTCAGGTACAATCTACATAAATGGCAAGAATGCTTATGCATTGTTTGATACGGGTGCTACGCATTCTTTTGTGTCTGACAGATATAGACTGTTGAGTGAAATTGAAACGACTTTTCTTGGAATTCCTCTTTGTGTTTCTACGCCTTTAGAGGATGCGGTGTTGTCTACGTTGGTGTGTGAGAAATGTAAGATAACCGTAGGAGGAAAGGACACAGAAATAGACTTAGTCGTGATGGCCATGTATGACTTTGACGTTATCCTAGGAATGGATTGGCTTTGTAAGTATCAGGCTAGAATGGATTGTTACAGAAGAGTAATCCAATTCGCTTTACCCGACCAGTCCAGTTGTGAATTTTTAGGTGGTCAGACCCACCTATCAGTAGCACTTATTTCTGCAGTAGAGGCTAATGTATTACTTGGCGAAGGATGTCAAGGGTACCTAGCAATGGTTAAAGATTATGCCAAGGAAGAACTGAAACTTGATGAAATTAGTGTAGTAAATGAGTTTCCAGATGTATTTCCTGAGGAGTTGCCTGGATTACCTCCAGAAAGAGAAGTTGAGTTTGAAATTGAACTGATGCCTGGAACCGGACCAATATCGAAAGCCCCATATAGAATGGCCCTAGTGGAATTAAAAGAGTTGAAAGTGCAACTACAAGAGTTGCTTGACAAAGGATTCATTAGGCCAAGTGCTTCACCTTGGGGTGCACCGGTTCTGTTTGTGAAAAAGAAGGATGGGTCGATGCGTTTATGCATTGACTATAGGCAACTAAATCAAGTGACTGTTAAAAACAAGTATCCTCTGCCTAGAATTGATGATCTGCTTGACCAACTTCAGGGAAGTTCGGTTTTCTCTAAGATTGACTTAAGGTCAGGATACCATCAGTTAAGGATTAAGAAGGAAGACATCCCTAAGACTGCATTTAGGACTCGTTATGGACATTACGAGTTCCTTGTTATGCCTTTTGGATTGACGAATGCACCTGCAACGTTCATGGATTTAATGAATAGGGTATTTAAGTCCTATTTGGATCAGTTTGTGATTGTTTTTATCGACGATATCTTGGTGTATTCAAAAGGACCACAAGAACATGAGCAACACTTGAGGATAGTCTTGCAGACTCTGAGGGACCACCAGTTATATGCCAAATTCAGCAAGTGTGAATTTTGGTTGGACCAGATAACATTTTTAGGACATGTGGTGTCAGGAGGAGGAATTGCAGTGGATCCGGCAAAAGTGGAAATGGTAATAAATTGGCCGAGACCGACCACACCCACCGAGATACGAAGTTTCTTAGGATTGGCCGGTTATTATCGAAGGTTTATTGAAGGGTTTTCCCGTTTGGCAGGTCCTTTAACCAAGCTAACTCAGAAGAATGCGAAATTTGAATGGAGTGGGGATTGTGAAAGGAGTTTTCAAGAACTCAAAAGAAAGTTAACCACAGCTCCAATCTTAACCATACCCTCTGGACCGGATTGTTTTACAGTGTATAGTGATGCATCTCACAAAAGGATTGGGATGTGTTTTGATGCAACATGGCAAGGTCATAGCCTACGCATCTAGACAACTGAAACCCCATGAGTTAAACTACCCCACATATGATCTAGAATTGGCAACTATAGTGTTCGCCTTGAAAATATGGAGGCATTACCTATATGGGGAAAAGTTTGAGATTTTTACGGACCATAAGAGCCTGAAGTATTTGTTCTCACAAAAAGAATTAAACATGAGACAAAGAAGATGGATGGAATTGTTAAAAGTTATGATTGCGAGATACGATACCATCCAAGGAAGGCGAATAGAGTAGCAGATGCTCTTAGCCGAAAGTCAGCCATGGAGATGGCTAGTTTAAGAATAGCATAATGGAGTCTATTAAAGTCTGTAGCAGACTCGGAATTTAAGTTGAAGGTGGATAATCTAACTGGTATGCTTAAAGCCCTAAGGATCGAGCCGGAAATCGTCCAGAGAATCAAGATCTTGCAAAAGTCTTATCCGGAGATTTTGAAACTGAAGGAGGCGATGTCCCTAGGAAAGAGATCAGAGTTTCAAATTTCTGAAGATGGGGCGATAAGATGCCAATGACAACTTTGTGTACCCGACAACGAAGAAGTAAAGAAGGAGATTTTGTTAGAAGCACATAAGAGCAAGTATAGTATCCATCCAGGTAGTACGAAAATGTACAGGAATTTGCGTCAACAATTTTGGTGGAATGGTATGAAAATGGATACGGCCAAATATGTTTCTCAATGTTTAACGTGCCAGCAAGTAAATGCGGAACATCGTAAGCCGGCAGGACTTTTAAGACCGTTAGACATACCAGAGTGGAAGTGGGAGAATGTGACAATGGATTTTGTGCAAGGATTGCCAAGGACATCAAGTAGCCACGATTCAATTTGGGTAGTGGTGGACCGTTTAACAAAGTCTGCCCATTTCTTAGCTGTCCGTATGAACTATTCAATGAATAGACTTGCTGAGATCTATGTAAGTCAGATAGTATGCTTGCATGGTATACCTGTAACGATCACTTCGGACCGAGACTCTAGATTTACTTCGAATTTTTGGCGAAGTCTGCAAAATGCTTTAGGAACGAAACTTCAATTCAGTACTGCTTATCACCCTCAGACAGATGGATAAATAGAAAGAGTGATACAAACTCTAGAGGATATGCTGAGAGCCTGTATCATCGACTTTAAAGGAAGATGGGATGAGAACCTGCATTTGGTAGAATTTGCCTATAACAATAGTTTTCAGAAAAGTATAGGCATGGCCCCATATGAAGCATTATATGGGAGGAGGTGCAGAACCCCTATCTGTTGGGACGAGGTAGGTGAAAGAAGATTGACAGGACCCGAATTGGTACAAGATACCACCGAAGTTGTTGAGATTATCAGGAAAAGACTCAAGACAGCCCAGAGTAGACAAAAGGGCTATGCGGACAAGCGTAGGAGACCCTTGGAATTTGGAATAGGGGATCATGTATTTCTTAAGGTATCTCCGTTAAAAGGAATATCTCGTTTTGGAATGAAAGGAAAGTTAAGTCCTAAATTCGTTGGACCTTTTAAGGTACTCGAGAGGATAGGAGATGCAGCTTATCGTTTGACACTACCTCCTAATTTGGGAAATCTGCATGATGTGTTTCATGTGTCAATGCTAAGAAAGTATCAGCCAGATCCCGGTCACATACTCGATCATGAAGCCATCAAAGTGGATGAGAAAGTGAGATATATCGAGGAACCTGTGCAAATACTGGATCGAAAAGAACAAATTCTAAGGAATAAGAAGATTCCCTTGGTTAAAGTATTATGGCAACATCACGATATGGAGGAAGCCACATGGGAAAGTGAAGATCAGATGAAGGAGAAATACCCCTACCTTTTTGAGGTCGTGAGTAACGTTTAATTTCGATGACGAAATTCTCTAAGGAGGGGAGAGTTGTGGCATCCCAGGAATCAAGGGCAAGCCCTAAGGTGCCCTAAAGCTTTTTAAATAGGTAATGAATTTACCTATTTGTTTGTGTTTTAGCCTTAGTTCTTTCTTAGGACTTTGCGCCTTGTGCCTTGTGTTTTTAATTTAAATTAAACTATAAGATATTTATTAAAGATAAAATTATGTGTTGCCATGCTTATTATAGATTAATTTTATCATAGGATAAATGTTATAGAATTTTAATTAGGTGTAATTAATTGTTAGTTTTAATTAAATTGAAAAAAAGAAGTTGAATTGGGCCTTAGGCCCAAGAGTGGACCCTAATGGGCCAAGTGGCCGGCCCATTAAGGCCCACAAGTGGGCTGTCGCCGGCCCAAGAGGAGAGGAAGAAGTGGCCGGCCCACTTCTTCCAAGGAGGCCCAAGAATGAAGCCCAAGCCCAAGCTTGAAGCCCAAGCCCATGCATGGGGCTTTGCCAGGTGGCAAAGCTTGCTTGCCATGCATTGGGCAAGGGAAAGGCAAGGCAATCATTGCCTTTGGGGAAACCAAATAGGGGTGGCTGGATGGGGGGGGGTGTCGTGCGAGAGAGAGAGAGAGGGAGAAAGAGAGAAAGGGAAGAGGAGAGGAGGCTCGCGCGAGGAAGAGGGGAGCCGTCCATCCGCCGCACGCCACCCGTCCGTCCGCCGTTCGTTGTTGTTTCTTCTTGGTTAAGGCGAGTTTAGGGTCCATCATCTCTCTTTGCATGTGTGTTTTGCATGATGGTTGGGTTTTTGTTGTTTTGAATGCACGAAAATGGAGTAAGGATGGTTTGTTCTTGGAGGTGCATGCTGTTTTCGCACGGATCACTAAAGTCAGAAACTTGTGAGGGCTTGCATGCATGATTGGAGTTCGATTTTGGCTTGGATCTCTTCATGAAAGTTGTATCTAACACCTTGAACTATAACATACTGAAATTTCGTGGAAACTGATGGAGATTTAAGGGGTCAAAGCCTCATATTTCGGAGACCCTAGATCTGGAACTGTTTTTCTGACCTTGAGGTGGATTTGTGGTTACATGTTGATTTTTACTATGAATCTCTCTTCGACTTCTTCATGAGACTTGTAGAGCACGTCTTAAGGATGAACATAATCGAATTTGAAGCAAAACTAACAAGTTTAGACTAGGAAACCAACCTGATCTTGAAGACGATGAATCTGGAGTCGCGATGTGGGATACACGAGACTTCGTGGAACCATTTGGAGGTATTCCTTTGGTATTTTGGCCTAAGTTTCTTCATGAAAATTGTAGGGGATCCTTAGAAGTAAAACATATCCAAATTTCAGAGAAAACAAAGAAGTTTAGGTAGGTCAAATCTCCATATTTCGGACATAGGACCCTGGGTGTTTCGGTGACTTGACTAGAAGCTTCGTGGATCTATAAGAATTTATCTAAAATGAATTTGGCCTAGGTTCCTTCATGAAAAGTCTAATTTAATGTCTTAACTATAACCTGGTCAAATTACTGACCAAAAAAAAAAAAAAAAAAAAACCTGGCCAAATTTCATAATTTTCTGAGGTCATATGGGTATTTTAATTGACTTATCAAGAAAACTGTGCGTTCTGCCCTTGTCCGAAAATGTGTACTAGAATTTAGGAAATGTTGTTTATTGTGTAGAAATTGTTTGACTATGTGTTTTCTGCAGAAATTTCTATTTTATTGAATTAGGATATTATATGCTTTAATTTCATGAATTTTGGGATTTGTGTGATTATTTAATTAATTGCAAAATAGAATAAATTGGAATTTATATATTTTAAATTGCATGTGGTAAGTATATGGTTATTAGTGGCATATAACCCCATAAGAATTTAATCTATATGAGTGATTGCATATATTGCATGTATGTGTAAATGCTTGATGATGCATGTATGAGAACAAAGATGATCTTGTCTTGCCATGACATCATATGCATGATAATTTGAGACATAATTGGCAAACATGATCCATGGTAATTGAGGAAATTGTTGGGGGAGGATGATAATGGCCGGAATGTATAGAGATACATGGCAGGATGACCTTGGGAGTATTAGGATGCCCGGGATGGTAGGGTGCCGGAAGCCTCGGAGGTCTTTGCCCGAGGGGATGCCTCGTGATGCCAGTTGGGATGCGAGATGCCCGGAGCGTTGGGGGTGCCGGATGCCCGGTGGCCATGATTGGCATAATTCCGGAGGTTCTTCTCGCAAGGCCTGAATAGGGTGCGAGTGTAATGTATGGGATGGATGATCCCGAGGAAGGGAGATGTGATGATCAATTGATAATTCAAAGTGGAAATTGACATGCATGTGTGATATGATATGATGATGATGACATGTATGTGTGATATGATATGATGATGATGACATGCATGTGTGATATGACATGATGATGACCACCTATGGTATGATGATGACATGCATGTGTAATATGGCATGATGATGACATGCATGTGTAATATGGCATGATGATGACCATCTATGGCATGATGACATGTATACGTGATATGACATGGTATGATGATGTATGATGGTGTGTACATGGCTTCAAGGTAAGTACGTTGGAATGCATGAATGACCTGTATGATGTAAATGTTTGTACTGTTTAAATGCATTGATTGGTGATTGGATTCATTTACTTGTTGAGTGGTTGTACTCACCCCATCGGGGACTAACATTTCAGATTAGCATGATGCCTCTCCCTGCCGTCACGCGGGGAGTGTTTTACGGCCTTCCATCTGACGTGGAGGTCGAGCTGACCGAGATAGATTGTCCCACCCTGCCGGGACCGACTTTCATTCGTGTGCGTGCGATCGTGTCCTACGACGTGGGTCTATCTGGAGGCCCGGTTATCGAGGAGTACGTGTCCGTTCACATCCGCCGTGACGGGGTCATGATGGGGATGCTGCCACCCCCGCCGCCTGACGCACCGGGATGGGTGTGATGTCCCGCGTACGTGTTGCTGGGTTGGCAACTTTTTGGATGGCCGACACGAGTAGCCCGAGGGGAGATTGTTACACGTTTTTATTTTGTGGGTCGTGTGTCTCTTTTTGAGGTTGAAGGCTGAGCATATAATTGAGTCTTGGCCTACCTTTTTGTACCGACCCATGTTACCCTTCGTAAAAGTATATTTGTAAATAAAAGTGGTTCGGCCTCGTGTTTCTTTCAATCAAATAGTGGTGTGTATTGTGCCGTCGTGAGGGAAGTGAAGTGTTGGTGAGACTCACCTCTTATTTCCGCTATGAGCTGCGCAAATCCTTAAAGCCTTTTCAAAAAGAAAAATTTTTACGCCTAAGCCTCGGTCTGAATTTCAATTCTCTCGTTGTAAGTTGTTTTGCCTTGGTTTCTTTTCGCGTATTATCTGTGGCGACCCTATCGGGTTTTGGGGGTGCCACAGTTGTCCTCCAATTTTGAAATGAATGACATAGGAGAAGCTGCTTATATATTAGGAGTTAAGATCAATAGAGATCGATCAATGAAACTCCTTACTTTATCACAATAGTCTTATATTATGAAGATTCTTGAATGTTTCAATATGCAGCACTGTAATTCCATCGATACCCCTGTCATGTAAGGTGAAGGCCTAAGTACTGAGATGTGTCCTAAGACTCCAGAAGAAGTTAAAGTAATGGAAACTGTTCCTTACAATAGTGCGGTCGGAAGTTTGATGTATGCTATGATGTGTACTCGACCTGACATATGTTATATCGTGGGATTGGTGAGCCGATATCAATTAAATCCCACTCAAGCACATTGGAAAGCAGTGAAGATGATCCTGAGATACTTGAAGGGCACCATGGACTATCGACTTTGTTATCAAGGGAATGATTTACGCCTATTAGGCTATTTAGATGCTGATTGGGGTGGAGACCTAGATGACATAAATCTACTTATGGATATGTGTTCTTGCTCAATGGAGGTGTAATTTCTTGGAATAGCAAGAAACAGACATGCATGGCCTTGTCTACGATGGAGGCAAAATTTATTGTATGTTCTGCCACAGTGCAAGAAGCAATATGGCTAAAACGTTTCTTGGAAAATTTAGCCATTATCACAGAGGTTCCAAGACCGGTGATAGTTTATTGCGATAGTCAAGCAGCCATTGCCTATTTGAAGGATCCCAAGTATCATGGAAGAACAAAGCACATTGACATAAAAAACAACGTCATAAGAGATATAATAGCACATAAAGAAGTGATCCTACAATACATTTCAACCAATAGAGTTGCTGATCCATTTACGAAGGCTATTCCTAGAGACATATTCTTGACCCACAGGATGTCACTAGGATTACGTAAAATGTGATATGTGTTATTATAGAGAATCATTGGTTTATGTAGATGTGGACATATGTATTGTACTTGTTTATTTATTAATGACTTGATGTTTTATCAATAAGTACAAATACATTTAAGACTAGCACATAGACACATATTATTGAAAAGTATGTCAGTAGGCAATGATTGGCTCACTCACACGAGCAATCACCTCAAGTGCTATAGTTAGCATGTTGAGATGAGACATTATGTACAAATAAATAATGTAGAGCAAGTTTTGGTACATAAAATAATATGTCGATTTGATTGGAGTCAAGATGAGGTCTGTGATTTGTTAATAATAAAACTGAACATGATAGTCCTATAATCATGTATGCCTGAAAGATGCCGGATGCGAGTACTTAATTGGGCGCTATAGAAAGCGTGCTAATATAGCACTCGAGCGAAACATGAGTACGTGAGAAGCACATGACTATGTTTAGGCTAAGATCCATATAGTGGATATATATTGAATAAATATGACATACGCTCTTATAGAAAGAGGAATCCACTATAGCATGTAATTCATACTACATGTGCATTGTACGACCGACAAATGAAGGTGAGTAAAATTATCCCTATTTACTCATTGTGTGAGCCCTTGAGGTAATTTATAATTTACCTCATTTTGTGCCCTATGTTACTTCTAACTATGTTCTCAAAGTGAAAGATCAATGTTGCTACTTTATCATGTTATCAACGGTCATGAATGGATATGGCTTTATGGGACGTGTCTAGGAAAGCAGTTGATCTGAAATTGAGAGAGACATGAGTGTGAAGGAAGACTATTGTTATTTTACATCTATCACATGTATTTACTGGTCGACCAATTATATCGCCTTATGTGGTTGCGAATATAATTGTAAATACATGGTGTTTTGAGAATAGTCAAGTATAGCCTTTAAGGGATAGGTATACTTGAATTGATGTAACAAAATATGTCTGGGGCACTATGAGACATCAATTGTTTATTTCTTTTCGGGGTTGTAGCCATTATGTCATCCTTAACAGGTGCATAATTTGAGCTCGCAAGTGCAGGTGTACTCACTGGTCGCACGGCTTATTTGCCAATATGAATTGTTTTGTAATTGATGGATGTTGAATGCCTAATATTCTTGATAGAGTGCTATCAAGCCCATCATGCCTGAGTGGGAGATGATGTACTTAACTAGTACGTCCATGATAGGGTGCGATTGGTATGCACCGTTTCATCTTGATATGCTACGATGGAAAGACACCCTTTTGAAAGGGTGTAAGGGGGTCATATAAAAGACTCCTAAAGACAACTGTTGGCACGGTTGGTTGAATATACGTTCAAAATTTCCTCTCATTTACCTTTCCCTTTCCATAGAAAGAAGAAGGCATTCCATTGCTCCTTTACAAGAACAATCGGCATTTACGATGTGGAAATCGAGTGCTTTCCTCGTGATGGTATTCAGACCAACATGAAGTATTTTTGTTCGTGATTCATCCGCAATTCAACGTTCGTTCCGGAGTTAATTGTTGTTTGCGCATTGGATAAAGGTAAGTCATCTTCCGCTAACTTGAATTCCAACAACCATCGATGAAGTGACATTGCCGTGCTCGGTGGGGTGAGACAATGCCTGGCTACGCCAGAAAACCGCCGAACTTCGAGTAGGCCATACCCGTGTATGGCCATGATTAATAATTGGAACGCATGTTGAGTGAAATTGATGCGTCGGATTATGGGACAAAATTGTGTGGCACAGAATGGGACGTGTCATAATGATTTGGTCTTATAATCGAGACCCTTGTGTTTATTGAGATGAAAGTGGTGGCGTTCCAAATGATTGAGTATGAATATTGCTTATGTCTGTGATGTGATCTATGCTGACATGCAGGAAGGATCTAAGACGAGGTAAGTCTATGTGATTGTGTGGTTGTGTAATTAAGATGCCCTAGGTGTATCTCCTTCCTAGTCGGAGTTTAGGGGGTGAACTTGCTGAGACATTGTCTCACCCCATCATGGACTCAATATTTTCAGGTCTTTAGATGGCAGTTCCTTCAGAACGTTTTGGACAACCGCGGGTTATTACTGAGTGGGGGATAGATGTCAAGATCCTTGGTAGTTATTGGGTTTATGAGTTGATCGTGACTACCGTCTAGATTGATGAGGGTCTACTTGAGAGGGTACCTAATCAATTTAGGGCGTGGGTCCGCCATGGACTCAATGGGTACAGAGTGGGTCCCCTCTAGGGTTTGAGATTCCCGCGGTGGTTGCCGATGTCGCTTTCAGCAAGGGTGCATCTGACCCTCCTGATGGAGCTGTAGAGGACCCTGTGCTCCTGGAGCCCGTGGAGTCTGAAGGATCGGTGAACGTGTCTGACTAGTAGGTCGTAGGACAGTTCCTTTTTGAAAGCCAATTTTTTGTAGACCTTTTTATATAAACTCATCTCATTTATAAAGGTGTTTGGTTTGATGTGATTGTCCTGCTTTCCTATCCCATGCTGTTTGTTCTTAGGGGTGTTTATTTCGCTTCCGCGTGTGCAATAAAATGAATGGGTCGATGACGCATCCTGGGACGTGAAAATTTTCATCAACCACCGAGGGATAGGCACGTGCTCGAGGATTGAGGCGTGACATCTCCATTTAGTGGTATCAGAGTGGGTAGATAATTGGAGTGATAAGGTGCGATGAGTCATGGGATAGTTAGTAAGAATGGCCTTTATTTCATGCTGGTTCATGTGATTGATAGCTTGCAAGTAGCTTGTTCATGTGGGTCACTCAAATTCCAATATGGTATTGGAATTAGAAAACATGTTTCTATAATGATCCTATAGTTTGAGTGATCAGGAGCTGAGGACTCCTAGTAAAAGGGCAGTACCCTCTATGACTCGGGGTAGAGCGCTGACAAGGATCGGTGCCCGAGGTAGTCTTGGTGGAGTGCAGGCTTAGGCCAGCGCAAGTGTAAGAGTACCACCGTAGGTTGGTACTAGGGTAGAAGCATCGAGCGATCTTAGGTCCGATGGGATTGTTCAGGCGCTAGTTTTCCTTGAGATTTTGTTGAGCTAGTAAGCTCAGGATCAAGCCATTGTTGTTGCCTCCACACTACCACCGTTAGTGCCATCACCGCTGTTGTTGCCGTATCTGCTGAGATCCAGCATGGAGATGTGATCTAGGAACGAGCTGTTGCGTGTGAGTCAAGATTCAGTTCAAGCAAAAATTGTATTCAAAATGCCTACGATTCTTGTGAGTGCATTTATGCGAGCCCCGGGCTAACCTTGGCAATTGAATGCCTTTCATAGCTGAGACATCACTTTATCTCAAAACTTTTCATGAATGATTTCGAAATATATTTTTTCGAAATATCACATGTACCCCTCATACATATAATCCAGTCATGCATTAGAAATTGCTTGTGTTTGTGATTGGCGCATGCCTTTGGAAATAAGTGACCCGCCGACGATTCATTTTCTTACTTGATTGGTCGAGAAACAAGGTTCAAAAAATCTGCATGCATGTTTACATTTTTGCAATGCATGTGATTTTTAGATAAATGGTAGGATCAATGTATGATATCGAGGGAAAACCCTAGGATCACATAAATTGCTTGGTTAGTAGACTTATAAGCGTTATTGGCCATGCGAGAACACAATTAGTCAACAATTGTTATAAGTCACAAAAATGGATTGGGTAAGTGTCTTAGTGGGACCTTAGCATGGAAAGCAAAGGCTGGCCTCGAGGCCCCAAAATTTGACCTTCGTATTGAACTTTCTTTAAATGATTGATCTTGACATGATGTCTTGTTTTTTTTATTGTTTTGATGTGTTTGCTTGTTTCTTTCCATTGTATGCACCTAGTTATAAGTTTCTTAGAATAGGTTTAGATTATGACCTCGAATATGGAGAAAGCATGAAGACAGTGGAGGTTGATGTCCATTACGACCATTATCATGTACTATTCATTCCCCCGACATATGTCTCAGGTTTCATTTGTTGTATAAAGCCTAATGAGCTGTGGGTTTTCTGTCTTCCCCTCATCTTTTTCAATTGTGTTTCTCTTTTATATTTTCTAGGATTGTATGGTAGATTTACTACTTTCCTTGATTGTTTACTGACTGTCTCGTAATTTCAATTACATTGATTACTTTCTTTTCTTGTTATTCTAGAAATAGAATAGTATGAAAATGACCAACCACACATGATCGCTTAGTTTAGGATTAATGATCTTGAAAATGTAAGAAGAAACACCTAAACATGTTAGGAAATACAACATAATGTTTATGTACCGAAAGGGCGCTAATAGAAATATTAGCGTACCACAAGTCCCCGAACCTAGATATTTGATTGCATAGGAATCGAGAGAACACTCCCGACCCTTGATTGGGTTTTCTAGCCAACCCCTAAAATGAGGCTAGTGGTGACTCCCATCTTATTTTTAAGTTATTATACACAACTAGTCCGTATAATGAACCCGTTGCACAGGGTACGAGTTTCGATGAAATTCATCATGGTTTAGCATACTTGATGTGACAGTACCCCAAAGGATGAAGTGATGCCATCCTTATGGGCGAAGGGTACTACCGAGAGAGCTACCATGGTAAAGGTACATTTAAATTCGATATTCACATCTGACCTCCTCTCTCGAGGTGTGTCACTCATGTAGGTATGGGTCGCGACACTCCGTTATCACGCGGGGTATGAGTTTGGGAGAACTTGTGATCTCATGGAAGGAACTCAAGAGAGACTTGATCCAAAAGGTGAGGTGATGACGTCTTTTGGAATGCGAGCCATGAGGGAACTCTTATGATCAAATACCCCTAAATCCGACCTTTCCTCTTCCTTTCCTTGTGATGATAAGGGATTTGAAGGTGGTGAGATCGGGTCGCGACATGCACCCATGCATTAAATGAATGGAGAAATGAAGAATGTGACCAAAAGGAAGTGTGTAGCCACGAGAGAGAGTCCAAAATTGCTACTTGCATTTAATGCAAATAGAAGCTCTTTGTCTTTTTTTTTATTCGGCTGAGTTTTTTAAATTGCAAATGAGAGAGAAAGAGAAGATTAAATGCAATGATGACCATTGAATGGTCATGCCCATTCCTCACTATCTTCTTCCTTCCTCATTAATTCAGCCATGGGAGGAATTAATAGAGAAGAAAAGGCATGTGGGCTTTGGTTGTCTTTCAAAATAATGAGGCCAAGTCGAAAAGAGGAAGCCACGTGGAGCCCATATTAACAAATGCAACATAGAGATGGATTCTCTATAAAAGGGTAGAGGAGTGAAGGAGAAGAAAGGCACCGTTCCTTTGGTGGCTCTGAGAGAGAGAGCTCTAAGACTATAGAAGAATGCAAAGAGTTTTCCTTGTGAGGGATTTGCTTGTTGTAATTACACTCGACTGATTTAACCAGTTTAATTCTCGTGAGTAGAATTTGTTTAATTCCTTGAGTTAGGTTTCACTAGGAAATGTGAGGGGCTAAACACTGTGTAAGTTATTAGGTGTCATTGGGGGCTGGGAAACACTGAGGGAGTGTTTAAGTACTCAAGTGATTATAATCTCTGTTGTATCGTCTGTTTCTATAGTGGAATTTCATACTATCTCCCCATGGATGTAGGTGCCAATATTCAGACCGAGCCATGTAAATCTAATATCCAATTTTCTTTCCTTCCTTCCGGCTATTTCATCGGTTTGCTTATTGTGCCCTCCAAATTCCGTAACAATTGGTATCAGAGCAAAGGGCCAGATACCCTACAATTGGTATCAAAGCTAGTATAAGCTAACTTAAAGCAAATTGGTAACGATGGAAGAAGGAAAGGTGATAATCGACCAATTTGATGGGAAAGATTTTGATTTTTGAAAAATATAGATTGAAGATTATCTGTACTAGAGAAATTTGCACTAACCTTTATTTGGGGAGAAAGTAGACTCGATAAAAGATGCCAAGTGGGAATTGTTGGATAGATAAGTGATGGGTGTTATTCGACTGAAGTTGACTCATAACATTGCATTTAACATCGTAAAGGACAACCACTACAAGACTGATGAAAGCCTTGTCGAATATGTATGAGAAACCCTCTGCGATCAACAATGTCTCTTTGATGCGACATCTGTTTCACTTAAAAATAGGCAAAGGTACGTCAGTAGCTGAGCATATCAATGTATTTAATGAGGTTGTTAACCAATTGAGTTTGGTTGAGATTAACTTTGAAGATGAGATACGTGCATTGATTCTATTATCCTCATTACTTAATAGTTGGAATACTACTATTACTGCTATTAGTAATTCCTTTGGGTCAAGAAGCTTGACATTTGATGAGGTTCGCAATTTAATTCTGAGTGAAGACATTCATTGGAAAGAATCTAGTGAAGTAGAGGAAGAGCTAGTATATGTGTTAGCAGGAGTATAAACACGAATAGACATAGTCAGTCTAGAACTGGTGGAGTTATCTGTTGGAATTGTGGTAAAAGTGGGCTTCATAGAAGATATTGTTTTAAGCTTAAAAATGAAAAGGATAAGGGAATTAGAGTTGAGTCTACAGATGATGTTGCAGCTATGGCTGAGAATAATGTCGATTGTGTCTTATCTGTCACTAAGGATTCGTCATTTAACGAATGGATAATGGATTCTAGTTGTTCATTTCACGCTACACCAAATAAGAACTGGTTTATCACTTATTAATACACGGGTAGTGGTAAAGTACAGTTAGGGAACAACGCTAATTGTGATTTTGTAGATGTTGGTAATGTTTAAATTAGAATGCATGATGATATTGTTAGGACATTGACTAGACTAAGACATGTTCTAGAATTGAAAAAGAACTTTATTTCCTTAAGTGCTTTAGATTCAACTAGTTGTAGGTTTTCTTCAGAAGGTGGAGTTTTGAAGGTTGTTCAAGGTGCTTTGGTGATAATGAAGGAATCAAGTACACTGATCTATATGAATTTCAAGGTGAGACAGTAACTAGTTTTGCCCCTGAAACGTCAAATGCATCTGTTCGCGAGTCTATTGATTGCTTGAAGAATACCTGGGTGTTTGTGCCTATGCACACATTTGATGCTGTTGTGAGGAACACACAATTGAGAGCTTTGATCGAGATGAAGACTAGTAAGTCGACCAAGCATGTGCAGACTAATAGTAGCATGGAGTTGTACTTGAAGTTGGTAAATAAATTTTACATGAAGGAGGGCATAGTGAAACACCACACTAATGTTGGTAAACTACAACAATTTACAGAATTGATGAGCAAACCATTACTAGAGACGGCCCGTAAAATGATCTCTAGTGCTAGTGTGGTGAGGAGATTTCTAATGGATGCACTTAGCATGGTAAGCTACCTGGTGAATAGATCCCCATTGACTACAATTGGTTATCGGACTCCCAAAGAAGTGTAGTCAAATAACATTATTGATTAGTCTATTATTAAAATGTTTGGTTGTCCATGTTATTTTCGAGTGAGTGATGGTAAGCTCAATGGGAGGGCAAGGTGCATATTCCATGACTATGCATAAGGCGGGTGGGGTGATCAATTGTGATGTCCAGATATAAATTCACCTTTTAATAGTAGAGAAGTTACCTTTGACAAGTTTTTAGTACTTCTGGCTAAGAGTATTTGTGGCAATGTTATTACGGACTTGGATGGTGTTTAGCTCAAGGTGGAGTTGCAACCAAAAACTCTTGAGATAGTAGTTACTAATGGAAAAATTGACATAGATAATGCTCGTAGAGAGGTGGAGGCGATAGAGCTAATGGTTGTTATAGTTGCTGAATTTGACAAGGTGCGTGTTCGACCTTTTGTCAAATATAGAAGAATTATGGTTTTGTTTTACCTGTGACACAAATGTTATGTCGGAAAATACTTGTGGAGTAGTTAACTATGTAGGTGGAGTCAGTGTCTTGATGAGGTCCACAATTTTGGTGACGTTTAAGTGCGGCTTGAACTTGAAAGCACTTTGTGACGGTTGAGCTCATTGGGGCTACAGGAGGGCAGTAGCGAGGTGTCCACTGAAGCGATTGTGACTCAGCTTAAATGTCGAGCCAAGGAGAAGATTGTTGAAAATATGTCTCGAGTTTGAGCCTGGACAAAACCTGACTTGATATGTTGTGTGGACACTCAACGACAAAGGTGAAAATAAGGAACGTGCTAGGGCACACAATATTGGACAAAAGGATTTCTTTATTTGTTTTCTTCATGCATTAAAGAATGCATATGATGTCCATCTTCCAAGCTAAGTAGCACCAACACTCACACGTGACATGCGACACAACATGACATGACACATCGTTTTTAAAAAAATCAAGAATTCCGACACGTTGGGACACGTTCTATATTAAATGTATATTTATATATAATAAATTATCAATTTCATAAATAAATAAATAATAATAAAAGCCTAAAATGAATTTACACTAAAAACATTAATACACCATTTTTTAAAATTATTCATTATTTCAATTTGATAAATTTAACTTTATTCCAATAATCCATAAAATTTGAAGAAAAGACAAGCAATTCATATTCTGGACTTGCAATTAGACGTATCGGAAGAGAAGAGAAAAAAAAATTTGGGGAGTGAATTGCGTGTCACGGGAAATGAGAGTCATAAGAGAAGAGAAAAGAATACTAGCTTTTTCTTCTTTCTCCATTTATTGTTTTTATTATTGTTTTTATTTTTTATTTTTTCACATATATACATTTTGACCCATCATTTATTGAAACTTTTAAAATTGACCTCGCGTGTTGGAGTCACATGTCGGAAACTCGAATGTGGGAATTTGGACTCGAGTATTAGATTGTTGGGAAAACTGTTTAGGTGTCGGATTTTTCAACATGTGTTGACTAAATGTCGGAAAGTGGTCAAGGGTGTTAGTAAGTGTCAAACACATGTTAAAGTGTCTGACATGACTTGAAGGTTCTTGGAGAGTTTCGGTGCTTCCTAACTTCCAAGTCATGCGCCCATGCATTAAATGAATGGAGGAATGAAGAATGCGACTAGAAGGAAGTGTGTAGCTGTAAGAGAGAAAGTCCAAAATTGCAGCTTGCGTTTAATGCAAATAGAAGCTCTTTGTCTTTGTTTTTAATTGCAGAGGAGGGAGAGAGAGAAGATGAAGTGCAATGATGACTCTTGAATGTTCATGGCCACTCCTCATTGTCTTCTTCCTTCCTCATTAATTCAGCCACAAGAGGAATTAAGAGAGAAAAAAAGGCATGTGGGCTTTGATTGTCTTCTTCTTGGAAAATAATGAGGCCAAGTCAAAAGAGAGGAAGCCACATGGAGCTCATCTTAACAAATGCAACATAGAGACAAATTCTCTGTAAAAGGCAGAGTAGCGAAGGAGAAGAGAGGAGCCAAGTTCCTTCGATGGTCGAGAGAGAGAACTTTGAGATTGTAGAAGAATGCAGAGAGTTCTCCTCGTGAGGGATTTGCTTGTTGTAATTACACCTAAGTGATTTAGCTAGTTAAACTCTTGTGAGTGGAATTTGTTTAATTCCTCAAGTGATTTCACTAGGAGTTGTGAGGGGCTAAACATTGTGTGAGTTATTGGGTGTAATTGGGGACTGGGAAATAATATGAGTGTTTGAATACTTGAGTTATTGTAATTTCCATTGTATCGTCTATTTCTATAGTGGAGTTCCATGTCACTCTCCCCGTGGATATAAGTTTCGATATTCGGATTGAATCATGTAAATCCGTTGTCCGATTTCCTTTCTTCCTTCTGATAATTTTATTTGATTTGCTTGATCTATATTTACAACAATGCCTCATCCCAATTGAACGAACATGACAGAGGCCGTTCCAATACTTTGCACCACGCATAACAACTACTCACAGAAGGCACTTCCGACCACTATGAGAACATCGTGTTGTCCCTCTGGCCACATTTGCCATTTCCAAGCATTTAATATTAGTAATTGCATTGAGCGTGGTCACGAGCTCTTCCCGGAAACCCCTTTTGATTGATGTTTCCCACTTTTTCTCCATGCATCCTTAGCATATACCAGAGTAAGTGTTGGTGGCAATAATAACCGCTCGTTTCATACATCCCAAACCCTGATACATGCGAATGCCATGTGTCTGGCATCAAGTCCAAGTTGCACTGTGCTTTCTTTGAGCTCATGTGATCCTTAATCTTTCATGTTACGTGTTTTTAAATTTATATTATTTATTCTATTTCACATGTTCGTCTTTTATAGATTGTTCCTATTAACAATTGAGATTGTCATTTTGATTGTTGCGTTCACTTTCATTTTATTTAACTAAAAATGAAAAGAAAAAAGAATCCTATTAGACCTAGAAACCTGTGACAAGATAGGTTCCAAGTTCCAATGTATATAGGATAGGTTCTATTGAGGCTTATAATACAACCTAAGGGGGGTGAATAGGTTGTTTTCGAACTTGGATGATCTTTTACGTAAATTAGCTAATTGCTAAATAAAGACCAGACTTCACCTAATGTTTAGGTTAGTACTAATTAGTTGCATGCCAATGTATGTAAAGAAGATGTAAATAGTGGGACATAGAGAGTTATAGTGGTTTGGTTTTATCCACAAATTTATGTCCACTCTTCATAATAATAGCCTCAAGACAGGTTTTGTCACACCCCGATCCTCGAGCACGTGCCCATCCCTCATCGGTCGATTAAATAGCGACATCCCAGGACGCGTCGCCGACCCATTCATTTTAATGCGCATTCGGAAGCAATTAATTAATCCCCAGACAACAACAAGATGGGATAGAAAAGTAGGGTCACAATTTTCAAATCAACACATTATTAAAAACCACCATTTAGTTTACAAATAGAGGCCAGCTCTAGGGTCTTAGTACATGAAATCCATCTTCAAAAGAACTTCTGAGCTATCCATGCTCCTGACCCTCTTGCCTCAAGTTCCGGGATTCTTCACACTAGGGACTTGAAAATGTTATCCCACAATGGGGTGAGATGACGTCTCAGTAAGTTCAACCTCCTAAGACCCGACTAGGAAGAAAATGTGCCCCAAGGGCTGCCTAAGCACAGTCATGAGTCAGAGGACTGTTGACACCTGAATTTTTGTCGACATTTTAAACATTCATTTTGCAAGAAAAATATAAAAAATAAAGAGCCAAAAAGAAAAAAAAAAAAGAATGAAAACATTAAAAAAAAGAGAAAAAGAAAAGAAAAAAAAAAAAGAAATAATAATAAACAAGGAAAGAAAAGAAAAATAAAAATAAAAAGAAAACAAAATGAAAATGGGGGCAAGGGAGTCTCGGGGAATCTCCCGCTTGCACTTGTGCTCGCACACTCTCTCTCACACGGACTCTCTCTCTGGGATTTTTTTTTGGGCTCGCCCTCTCTTTCGGATTCTCTCTTCCTCTCTCTGTAATTGCTCAATGGAGCTCTTCCATGGCAGATTTGAGGAAACCCTAGCCTCGGACGAGCACTCTCTCTGGGGGGCTTAGCTCTATTTCTCTCTCTCTCTCTCTTTCTCTCTCGGGATCTCAACAAACTCCCTCTCCTCTATGCATCTGGTTTTTTGTCACGCTCCACGATCGAGGAATCGGTCGCAGTATTTTTTCGCCCCTTCTCGATCAGTGGCGGCGGTGGCGACAGCAGCGGCATCGACAGAGGCGGTGACGGCTTCTGATCATTTCCTCATTCTATTTTTCCGGTAGTTCCTCGCAGCAGCAATGATTGGTTCAATCTCCTTTGTTCGTCATCTACCGCCGGGGTTTTCTCTCGGCTCTGTCTCTGGCTCGATCAGGTCCGATCATCATCGGCGACACGCCTGAAACTCCTTTTTGTAAGATCAACAGCTGATCGCAGTTGCAATCGCACATCATCAAGGTAAAATTGTTACTCTGTGTGTGAAAATCGGCCACGATTGACGTTCTATTAAGTATTTAAGCTTGCCCTGATGTTGTTGTGATGGTAATAAAAGTGAATCGTCGATAAATATTCTTGTATAAACTCCTTGATGGAAATGCATATCACATGTTTGATGAAATGCTGGAACCAGATCTGGGTGTGTTTCTATTAGATCATTGAGCCGAAAGTCATAATGCATCAACTCAACTCATTCTTGACTTATGAAATCTCACTGTGGCCGATTAAATTAGAATACGATTCTCATTTGTTATTGAATTGGCGTTATGATTCTCATGTTGGAGATTGCGTCTTGATTTCTCAGGTTTGAATTGAGTCTTATATACGAATGGAGTTCAGTGTTGGAATCGTTGCTTGTATGCTCAGATTTGTCTATTATATCTCATTTTCCTTTGTCCGTATTACTCTGATATGTCATCGCTGTGTACGAGGTGTGGCTAGTGATCGAGTGAGAGCTTGCCTCTTGAAATAGAAGCTCACTGACAGTGGTTGACAAGGCCACAATCATTAACTATGGACTCTCTGCATTTAGTTGTTTTCATTACTTGTGTTTCTTCTGTTCTTTCTGTCATTCACATCTTTGTTATTAAGCTATTGCGGCCCTGAGCTAATATCCATTGATCCTTCATTTGATGCTATTCCACTTAAGTAAGCATGTGTAGTGACATAAGATTGTGTTATGATGAATTTCATGTTCGCTTGGAAAAGATATTATGTCAGGGATGAATCAAAGTTTACTGGAAATCAATCCATGGATACTAACCATGTCTTGATATCCCATGATTAGGTGTGCATTTGATTCCAACTTGAGGCTAGTTTGGTTATGGATTGATGTCATTTTGATCAAGTCGACTCATCCATGCTTTTGTGAAGATATGGCTTCAATTTCATGGCAATTTGTCATCAAACAATCACAATTTGCAGTCTCGTGTGTTTTGTTACAATTCTGATTGCATGTTTGAAATCATGGATTATAGATGCTGCAATGGATAATAGATGAATCAATATGTTGATTGTGGTCATTTGCATTCTTTGGAAATTCGCAGGTTTTCAGGACTTAGTTTTTGCTATGGCAAATTTGAAGTCATAAACTTCGAAATCTTGAGTTGACGTGTTCTAGACAATCGATCTGCATTCAATAAGCTTCAATTTGATATATTAAAGGGCTCAAATGGAAGTCATTTGCTAGCTCAAATCCATCTTGAAAATTTATATACTGTGCTGGAAATTTGATTTGAAATCTACTAGCTACTGTGATTGTTGAAAATGTTTGCTATTTTGTGATTTTCTTCTGAATTTTTGCTTGGATTCAGAGGTCAATGGATCAAGAAATTTTTCTTGACATATTCTTGGCTACAACATATAATTCTTTTAGATTTTTTGGACTTGATTTGATTAGGGAAATGCTGTCTTTTCTGTGGCTAGTTGCTGTTAGTCTTGAAATGAGATAGTACATGTGTCCAATTGCTTTTGATATATTGTAGAGAAATCTTATCTACATATGTGAGTTGTAGCTTTTCCTTTCACACACTAATTGTTGCTCCATTTTGGGTTTGGTCGAAACTTCACTTCACATGCGATGGACATGTTGGGGCATAGTGTGCATCTTGCTTAGGTTGTATGTGCGAGTACATAGTCACTATTAGCTTGCATAATCTTCATCTCAGCATGTGCTATTTGTTGAATTTGTACACGTGCTGCATTGTGAGCTCGCTGAATATGTCTACTCTTACCATACATGGCTCAAGTTTACTGGATTCATTGTTGTTCTTGCTGAACATGCTGTATTATTGGCTATGAATGTCGTGTATGTTCATAATATGCTGTTGCCAGATTATAAATGCCGTTTGTGACTTGAATTTGCTGGATTCATGTTCATGTCTGACGTCCATGTCCATTCGTTATAATAACGATTTCTATGCGTTATCTTAGTCATATTATATGAGGCAAGGAATCCATGTTTCTTAGATTGGGTTTAGATTAGGACCTCGAGGGTGGAGGAGGCGTGAAGATGGTGGAGGTCGATGTCCATTCCGACCGTTACCATGTAATATTTGTTTTTTTCCCGACATATGTTTCGGGTTCCATTCGTTGTATAAAACCTGATAAGTTGCGGGTTTTCTTTTTTTAATTGCATTTCTCTTTTATATCCTTTAGGATTGCATGATAGATTTATTGCTTTTCCTTGATTGTTTACTTCATGTCTTGCAATTCTTGCTCTCATTTTTAGAAATAAAATAGAATGAAAATGATCAACCACGCATGATCACTTAGTTTAAGATAAATGATCCTGAAAATATAAAAAAAATGCATGGACATGTTAGGAAAAACACAACATACTGTTTAGGTATCGAAAGGGCGTTAATAGAAATATTAGCGTAACCCAAGTCCTCGAACCTAGATATTTGGTTGTGTAGGAATCGAGGGAATACTCCCAACCCTCGATTGGTTTTTTAGCCGACTCCTGAAACGAGGCTAGTGACGACTCCCGTTTATTTTTAGGTTGTTATAAACAACTAGACTGTACAAAATTCACTGTCATGCGGGGTACGAGCTTGGGAGAGCTCGTGATCTTTTGATCAAGTATCCTTAAACCCGACCTTTCCCTCCTTTGACCATGAGGGCGGCGAGATCGAGTCGCGACAAGGACTTACCTTGGCCTCAGTCCCTTCCTGCAGGTTAATATAATTTGAAATGCATCGAATAACATCAATCAATTCAAATCATTAAACATGGATTGAATCATCGATCAATCGACCTAGTCAATTTTAAACAAGACCATAACTCGGTCAATTCAATCACTCATCTCCAACACTGAATTACGGTTTAGTGGGCATGGCCTACTAAATCATTTGTGGTGGATTATGGCCCAGTGGGCACAACTGATTCCAAGTTCGGTGGTAGATTACGGCTCGATGGGCACGGCCATACTTTGGTAGTTGACTTTATCTAACACATAACCTTATGCCCAACAACTTTCAATAGCCGTCTTATTACGACTACAAACCATCACACGATTAATTATCTACAGCTAAGGATGTGGCATTCCACTCCTGAGTCCCTCAATTAACTAAGCTTCTTGGCCTAATTCCCTCATATTAAGGGTACTCGATAAAATAATCGTGTGTGGGTACACGGTCATCTTTAGCCAAAAATATGATATATTTACTTTCAAAACTCCCACCATTTATATACTCGATAAAAATATTTTTGCCGCTGTAAACCGACGCTGAGTAATTTTCTAATTAAATACTAAAATTAAATAATTTTGGGATAATTCCCCACAAACACAAATCACACTCAATCAACACAACTCATCATCTAGAAAAATAATCTAATGACACTATTGTAATCAGCATAAAATTCCGATCACCAGCTATCCCAGTCTAATTTCCGGAAAATAAATAATTACTTAAATAATTTCGGAAAATAATTAATAAATGCCAATAAATAGAACTTAGGCCATTCTAACTAACCACATAATCTTAGCTTAGTCTAAACTAAACAACCCTTAAACATCATTAACTTACTAAGCGAGGATTAGTGTGTAAAACTCATTTGATTTGCGATCCGCTCAAACCAAAACGACAGGGATGCGACGGCGGCCAATAAACTCCAAAGCGGGACTGCCAACGGGGGCCGAACCAGGGCCAAAATCGGTCCGTAAAGCTTCGCAGTTGAGCTGATCTTGCAGCTCCGATTCTGTGGAGATAAGAACGGCAGCAGAATGGGAGTGACTTGGGCTAGTTTTTGTGGCCACAAATGGTGTGGGTGCAACACGAAGACGAGGGCTGTTGCGGCGGAAAGGATCGCTGGAGATGCGTGCTGCTTGGGCTTCGAAGATGGGCCATTGAAGAAGCTGCTTTGGACGCTGGTAGCAGCAAAAGGAGAAATGGACGTGAAGAGGGGGGGTGGGGCACTGCTTCGAAGGAAACCCCAAAATGAAAAGAAGTGGAACATAGCTAGAGGGGAAGTCGGCCGAAAGAGAGGGGAGGGGGGATGCACAAGAGAGAGAGAGAGAGAAGATAAGAAGGAATAAAAGTCAAAGAAAGGAAAAGTAAAGGGAAGATGGGAGCGTCGGTAGGTGGTGGGACCAAGGGAAAACGTGCGAAATGGAGAGAGAAGAAAAAGAGATGTGTGCGTGAGGGGGAAAATGTTCGGATGGGGGGGGGGGGGGGACATCCTATAATTATCCATT
Source organism: Eucalyptus regnans (assembly GCA_037349125.1). NCBI lineage: Eukaryota > Viridiplantae > Streptophyta > Magnoliopsida > Myrtales > Myrtaceae > Eucalyptus > Eucalyptus regnans. The sequence goes on along the minus strand of CM074669.1, from coordinate 17,057,383 downwards.
CTTGGTCCCGCAACTTCTAATAAATCCAATTTGGTCCTCAAAAAATCCCCATGCTAAAATACTTGATCCTCACTTGCTTTGTTGCACCAAATTTCCCTTAAACAACAAGTCTTGGGCAACAAAAACGACCATTTTCCCTCAATTTCGAATTCTATTTCATTTTTCTCGGAATTCAATTTCCGAACAAACCTCTTCAATTGAGGTCCAATTTTATCAAAGAAAAAGTCCGCACGACTTCCTTTCACCAAGTAATTCACACAGGAGGCCAAAATCCCTTCAAATCGGCCAATCCGAATTTCCGTTTGTTTTCCGAATCGTCCGAATCGATTTTCCGTAAAATTCCCGAACTCGCCGAAATTTCCTCGAAAGATGAGTCAACAATCTTAAAATGACTCGTGACATGATAGAACTTTCAATTTATGAAATCGGATTCAAATTTGAGGTTAATTTCAATCAGACGTGATTTTAGCGTGACCTAATCTACCAGGTAGCTTTTAGGAATTTTTAGTGCAATTGACTCGTGGTCGATTTTTAGTTCATCAAATCCATGACAGTAGTTGGAGCGTTCGTTAGTTTGAACGGCATTACAGTACTCTCATAAATGCCGTATCGAGTATGAAATGCTGTCTTTTGTATAACTTCTTTTCTGATTCTCAACTGATGATAACCTATCCTTAGGTCGACCTTTAAAAGCATCGACACCCCTTGTAACTGGTCATACAATTCATCGATCTTCAGCCATAAATACTTGTTATTGATCGTCACTTGATTGAGTTGACAATAGTCGATGCATAATTGCAACGAACCGTCTTTCTCCTTCACAAACAAAACTGGTGCTCCCCAAAGTGATGCACTGGTATGTATAAATCCCTTATCCAGTAATTCTCACATCTGCCCTTTAGTTCTTTCAATTTAACAATGATATGGTAATAAGCCTTAGACAGTGGCTCTGTCCCGGGTGCTAACTCGATCGCTAATTCTATCTCTTTCTCTAACGACAGGCCTGACAATTCCTATGGAAATACATCTAGAAATTCTTGAACTAATGCGATGTCCTCAATCTTCTGTTCTTCAATCTACCTTATCTATGACAATCGCCAAGTAACCTTAGCAATTCCCGTCTAACAAACGGGTTGCCTCAAGCGACAGGATTATGGTAATCGAGGGTCCTTATCGACTCCCAATGAACTCAAAAGTTCCACAAACTAACAGATCAAATTAGGTTACTTTACGACAACAATTCATTACTACGAGAGGCTCCTTAAGCCAACTCATTTTGTATATGACGTCAAAATTGTACGCAAGCAACTAGTCTGGTACAACTATAACCAGTAATTCACCTTTCCATAGTTTTATCTCAACAATCTAAAATTCTACCAACTTAACTCAAAACTTTGCTGCGCTACTCTGACAAAATCACCCTAAAACATTCTTCCTCTAATCGGTGCATGGTCGGTTCAATTCCTGTCCTTTTAACCATCCTAGTGGTGTCCTATCTACGGTAGTAGTGCTTGTGTTCCCTTGGACTCATACTGATAGTCCCTCACCTAATGACCACGCTGGCCATATCTATAGTACACTCCAGTCACACTAGGGCACTGGGTTGATTCATGCTTCCTTCTACTGACTCGGCATACATCTGGTGAGTCTCCTATCTCCTGTCGGGTGACAGCATGCACCCTTACTTGCACTTGGGGCTTGTTCCAAATGCCCCACTGAATATCTTGCAGTACATTCCGTCTGTTCTGTCTCATCAGCCTTCTAGTACAGTTTTTAACTAAGTGACCCTGTTGGCCATGCTTGAAACAAGCACCCGTCCTAAAATGGCATGGGGCGTAACCATGTTGTCTTCTACATGAACAACATACTCTATTCTGATTCAGTGCTGACTTATCTATCCCCACCCTTCTTATTAGGCAGAATAGAATACTTTGCTCTCGACGTCAGTCTTTTCCCTAACCGATTTCCATTTCTGCCTGAATTGAATCTTGACTCAGATGCAACGACTCGTTCACAGATCACATCTCCATGCTGGATCTCAGCAGATACGGCAACAATAGCAGTGACGGCACTGACGACGGTAGTGACGAAGGCAACAACGGCTGCTTGCTCCTGAGCTATCTGGCTCAACAAAATCTCAGGGAAAACTAGCGCCTGAACAATCCCATCGGACCTAGGATCACTTGATGCTTCTACCCTAGTACTGACCTACAGTGGTACTCTTACACTTGCGCTGGCCTAAGCCTATGCTCCACCAAGACTACCTCGGCCACCGATCCTTGTCGGCGCTCTACCCTGAGTCATAGAGGCTACTGCCCTCATACTAGGAGTCCTCAGTTCCTAATCACTTAAACTACATGATCATTATAGAAATCTATTTTCTAATTCCAATACCATATTGGAATTTGAGTGACCCACACAAACAAGCTACCAACCAGCTATCAATCATATGTACCAGCATGAAATAAAGGCCATTCCTACTAACTATTCCATGACTCATCGCATCTTATCACTCCAGTTATTGACCCGCTCAGATATCACTAAACGAGGATGTCACGCTTCGATCCTCGAGCACATGCCCATCCCTCAGCGGTCGATTAAATAGTGACGTCCCAGGATGCATCGCCGACCCATTCATTTTAATGCGCATGTAGAAGCAATTAATTAATCCCTAGACAACAACAATATAGGATAGAAAAGTAGGGCCACCATTTTCAAATCAACACATTATTAGAAACAACCATTTAGTTTACAAACAAAGGCCAGCTCTAGGGTCTTAGTATAGGAAGTCCATCTACAAAAGAACTTCTGAGCTATCCATGCTCTTGACACTCTTGCCTCAAGCTCCGGGATTCTTCACCCTAGGGACCTGAAAATGTTATCCCACAACGGGGTGAGACGACGTCTCAGCAAGTTCAACCCCCTAAGACTCGACTAGGAAAAAAATACGCCCCAAGAGTTGCCTAAGCACAGTCACGAGTCAGAGGACTCACCTTGGTCTCAGTCCCTTCCCGCAGTTCAATATAATTTGAAATACATCGAATCACATTAATCAATTCAAATCATTAAACACAGATTGAATCATTGATCAATCGACCTAGTCGATTTCAAACAACATGTTCATCACCCGATCAATTCAATCACTCATCTCTGACATGAAATTACGACTTAGCGGGCACGGCCTACTAAATCTTCGGCAGTGGATTACGGCCCAGTGGGCATGACCGTTCCAAGTTCGGTGGTAGATTACGGCCCGATAGGCATGGCCATATTTCGGCGGTTGACTTGATCTAACTCATAACCTCATGCCCAACAACTTTCAATAGCCGTCTTATTAAGACTACAAACCATCACATGATTAATTACCTACGGCCAAGGACGTGGCATTCCACTTTAGAGTCCCTTAATTAACCAAGCTTCTTGGCCTAATTCCCTCATATTAAGGGTACCTGATAAAATAACCATGTGTGGATGCACAGTTGGCCTTAGCAAAAAATATGATATATTTACTTTCAAATTCCCACAATTTATATAGTCGATAAAAACATTTTTGGCACTGTAAACCGACGCCCGGTAATTTCTAATAAAATAATTTTGGGATAATTCCCAACAAACCCAAATCACACTCAATCAACACAAATCATCATCTAGAAAAATAATATAATCACACCATTGTAATCAGCATAAAATTCCGGTCATCGACTATCCCAGTCTAGTTTCCGAAAAATAAATAATTACTTAGATAATTATGGAAAATAATTAATAAATGCCAATAAATAGAACTTAGGCCCGTAAAGCCTAATTAAAAGCCGAGATGGGTCAGGAAAATTATCGAACCACTCTAGATAAATACTAGAGCTTGTCTAGGCCCTAATTGCATTAAACTATCGACCTAACATGCATCGATAATTAATCAATTCACTAATCCATTCTAACTAACCACCTAATCCTAGCTTAGTCTAAACTAGATAACCCTTAAATGTCATTAGCTTATTAAGTGAGGATTAGTGAGTTAAACTCACTTGATTTGCGATTTGCTTGGACCAAAATGATGGGGACGCAACGGCGGTCGATAAACTCCAAAGCGGGATTGCTAACAGGGGTCGAACCGGGGCTAAAATCGTTCTACAAAGCTTCACGGTTCAGCTGGTCTTACGGCTCCGATTCTGTGGAGACAAGAACGGCGGTAAAACGGGAGTGACTCGGGCTGGTTTTTGCGGCCATGGATGGTGTGGGTGCAACACGAAGACGAGGGCTATTGCGGCGGAAAGGATCGCTGGGGATGCGGGTTGTTTGGGCTTCAAAGATGGGCCGTTGAAGAAGCTGCTTCGAACGCTGGCAGCAGCAAAAGGAGAAACGGATTGCTTCGAATGAAACCCCAAAATGAAAAGAAGCGGAAGATAGCTGGAGGGGAAATGGGCCGAAAGAGAGGGGAGGGGGGATGCACAAGAGAGAGAGAGAGAGAGAGAGAAGATAAGAAGGAATAAAAGTCAAAGAAAGGAAAAGTAAATGGAAGATGGGAGTGTCGGTAGGTGGTGGGACCAAGGGAAAATGTGCGAAATGGAGAGAGAAGAAAAAGAGATGTGTGTGTAAGAGGGAAAATGTTCGGATGGCGAGGGGCGAAATAAGAAAAATAAAACATCCTATAATTATCCATTCTTGGTCCCGCAACTTCTAATAAATCCAATTTGGTCCTCAAAAAATCCCTATGCTAAAATACTTGATCCTCACTTGCTTTCTTGCACCAAATTTTCCCTAAACAACAAGTCTTGGGCAACAAAAATGACCATTTTCCCTCAATTCCGAATTCTATTTCATTTTTCTCGGAATTCGATTTATGAACAAACCTCTTCGATTGAGGTCCAATTTTATCAAAGAAAAAGCCCACGCGACTTCCTTTCACCAAGTAGTTCACATGGGAGGCCAAAATCCCTTCAAATTGGCCAATCCAAATTTCCATTCGTTTTCCAAATCGTCTGAATCGATTTTTCATAAAAATCCCGAACTCACCGAAATTTCCTTGAAAGATGAGTCAATGTTCCTAAAATAACTCGTGACATGACAGAACTTTCAATTTCTGAAATCGGGTTCAAATTCGCGGTTAATTTCAATCATACTCAATTTTAGCGACTTAACCTACCGAGTAGCTTTCAGGAATTTTTAATGCAATTGACCCATGGTCGATTTTCCTTGAGCCACAATGTACAACTTTGATGCATCGGCAACTCTTAATGGTCGTGAAAATCTTGAGGTTTCAATTACGGGCATAGGGTACCTAAAACGACAAAAAATCGGTCTAGTGCCGATCGATGAGAATTTTGCAATCAAGTGGAATCACCCACACTTTGATCACACATCTCAGTCGAATCGACCTATCCTTGATCTCTGATCGATTTTGACAATGCCGTAATGACCTTTACAGACTAACACGGTCGAGCAGTCGATTTCTAGTCGAATCCTCAAGTCTATTGCGTTAAAATCCCTTAACGGCTTCACCTGGTAGGCTAGTTATCTCGTGAGTGGCCAACTCCGAGAAGAGCACTATAGGCGCGTCGATGAAAAGCCTAACTTATCCAATCGAAATCAAAACCTGAAAATCAGGATGTCATAGGTTTGATTCCGCTAACAATTTGCTTGGAAAGTTATAAATGGCTAGTATTGATCCTTTACACGATAGATGTCACTATCTGAATTTAGCTACCACTCTTACACTTGTATACTTTATCCTTAGCACAATTGCCAAGCAACATGAATATCAAAATCGTACGATAGAGAGCTTATAGCAAGGAACAACAATACATAAGCTACTTGATTTTGTATATATGTTGCACACTCTTCAGTTCCTCGTGGTTTTCTCTTTTATACCATTCCCCAATCTATCCATTGAAAGTGGATTAGAAAAGCAGATAACCATTGGAGAGTTTTCTTTGAGCTACTATCCTGGAAAGGTACTGCCCATATAGTTTCTTTCCAGAACCTTTGTAGGTTAACCAAAAATAGTAATTGTTGTTATTTTCTCATAGTAGTCTCAAACTGAATTGTCAGATAACCTAGCTACTCTGCTACATGCTTTACCTTGATTTTGTTGCTGTGCGAATCCAAGCCTTTCAAAGACTACTTAGTTGTCCCAATGGACATCATCCGATGTACTTGGTTATCACATCACATCAATTTGATCTTTATAGCTTCGACATAAACATCATCAGTAGTTGATTTTTTAGGTTGACTCGTGCTGTTTGTCATAACAGACATTTGCGAAGTTCTTTCCAATGGATCACACCATAAATGTTGCGTAGTCCTTAATCCAAACATTTGCATACAAAATAATAAGTAATATACTAAGAATAGTTTGGGCATCATCAAAATCACCTGAAGATGTTTTCTCCAACAATCTCCCCATTTTTGATGATGACAAAACTATCTCACAGATGTGAAGAAATGATAGGAATTGTATGAAAGAATTTGCGTAATTTGAAAATAAGATCTCCTCATGATGTTTTGTTGTAATGCTTTGGAGATGTGAACTAAAGTGATCTTTAGTAAGATAGAGCATGATTGCACAAAAGATCTTATGCCCAGAGTGTGTCGTCATCTGTTTTAGGATTCATAGTATAACAGTTGAATCTTCCCCTATTTTGATGATGCACTTGCATGCTCCCCCTGTCTTGATGAGTAGTTCAATTCTAGATGACTGTAGTTTTTGTGCAAAACATTATGAGAAGATAGTAGCAAATTTGTAAACATTATCAAAAAGCAAATGTTATGAGTATATTCACACTTTGCAAATATTGTTCGTAGCAAATGCCATGATCATATTTTATGAGTTTTTATGAGCAAACTTCACATCAAGTAACTCTCCCCCTTTTTATCATCAATAAAAAAGACAATAAACAGTTGTACCGCTAAAAAGATCAATTTCATTGATGGCAAGAGATAGGTTGATACAAGAGAATAGACCTAAACAATGAACTAAGGTAATTGAAACAACAAGAGCCAAACATGAGCACATAAAATTTTGAACATATTTAGGTGTGAGGGCATTTGCACTGCTGAGATGAAGTGGGCAGTCCAAGTTTGGCAGTCTCTGGTTCTAGGGGTAAAGGGTTGTAACAATCTAGGCTACAGAGGGTACGCTCAGTCTTCACCATGTATGAAGTTAGAGATAGGAGGGTGGTTTTGATTTCCTTGATATATGTTTGAAGTTAGTTAAGGCTAGTGGGAGAGGCAAATGTGTCCATAGCAAGTGAAGGTGATTTTTCTAGTCGAGGTGGATGAGGGGCCTTAGATGGTGCTGATGCCTTAATATTTTCCATTTTTCCGATTCAAAGAGCTCATCAAGTCTTTTTTTTTTTTAGCTTTGCCACAGTTATGTCATGGTCTCTATGATCAATAGGGTTGACTTCTCTTCGATGATTGACCCATCCTTTTGGTGTCATCCTAAGCATCATTTTGTCTAGGGTTTTTTTTTCCCGATTTTCACATTTGTGTTAACACTTGATTTTTAGTCGATGTGTTAAAAAGGTAAAAAAATCGAGATTTGGGTTTTCGATCATGATGGAGCCCATTTTTCGACCAAAAAGTGTCATTTTTCATTTCTTTCTTTTATATTGTCATTTTTGAGCATTTTCCTATTCATATTCAAGAAAAATCTGAAAACTTTGATTAAATGTCAATCCTAGGTCAAAAGTTAGCTTTTCACCCAAAAGATATCGAATGGCTTTAATTTCACTTTAGTGAAGTCAATTTTAGAAAACTTTAAAGATTTGACTCGAAAATTAATCTTACAAAATTGTTTACTTTTGGTCAAATCTGTGACAAAAAATTTGAAAGAATTAAAAATCCTGAAAACACTTTGTTTTAGTGTCAATTTGACTTTTGTATTGAAAATTTCACAAGATTTTATTAAGAATCTTATTTTCCTAATTTCTCTATTTTAACTTTTAAATCAACCAAAAAAAAAAATACTTTTGTTTTAGTCATAATTAGGTATAGTTCCTTATACAACATTTGGTCTAGGGATTATTTTTAATCTACTTGTTCATTCATTTTTCAAGAATTTCCATGTCAAAAAGTGAATTACCATTTTAAGCCCTAATTAGGAGGCCAAAATCGATTCTTCATGATTTATAAACGGATGATTATTTTCCATTCATTTTCTTAAAACAAGTTCAAATCCAAGGTTCATTTTGAGAAACTCGAATGAGAACTTCCTAATTTGAGAGATTTCATTCTCTTGAATGTAAGAAAATTGAGCTATTGAGTTTTAATTGAAAAAATCTAGATTGACCCATTCAAGATGATGCTTCAAGTTCATAAATCTAGATCTAATTTTAATATTAGACCTTGATTCATTTTTGGCCTAAGTATTGGAACTTTAATCCAAGGTCAATTTGAATGAATTAGGTGATCCTACACATGGGTAATTAGTCAAATAGGTCTATTGCAATATTAATTATATTCAATTTCAACTAATTTGCAATTTTGGCCAAAGAATTGCAAAATTGCTTATTTTAGCCTATAATGCTCGATTTCATGTACCCATGGTTTAGGTCCATTGTCTTTCTTGATAATCACTCAATTAAGTCAATAGAGGGGCTATAGATTGCATTTATGAGGTTTAATTGGCTTAATTGGATCAAAATCAGACAATTTCTCCTCAAATCGCAAATTTTTTCTCTTCAATTTGGTCCTTGAGGGACCAAATCACATAAATTTTGAACCCTCAAGGACTATACAAACTAAAACCAGCAAGAACCAATAAAAAATCAGTCAAGAATCAATCAAACTAGTGTGAACCGGTTTGACTGATCTAGGGATTATTTGGTCTAGGGATTATTTTTAATCTACTTGTTCATTCATTTTTCAAGAATTTCCATGTCAAAAAGTGAATTACCATTTTAAGCCCTAATTAGGAGGCCAAAATCGATTCTTCATGATTTATAAACGGATGATTATTTTCCATTCATTTTCTTAAAACAAGTTCAAATCCAAGGTTCATTTTGAGAAACTCGAATGAGAACTTCCTAATTTGAGAGATTTCATTCTCTTGAATGTAAGAAAATTGAGCTATTGAGTTTTAATTGAAAAAATCTAGATTGACCCATTCAAGATGATGCTTCAAGTTCATAAATCTAGATCTAATTTTAATATTAGACCTTGATTCATTTTTGGCCTAAGTATTGGAACTTTAATCCAAGGTCAATTTGAATGAATTAGGTGATCCTACACATGGGTAATTAGTCAAATAGGTCTATTGCAATATTAATTATATTCAATTTCAACTAATTTGCAATTTTGGCCAAAGAATTGCAAAATTGCTTATTTTAGCCTATAATGCTCGATTTCATGTACCCATGGTTTAGGTCCATTGTCTTTCTTGATAATCACTCAATTAAGTCAATAGAGGGGCTATAGATTGCATTTATGAGGTTTAATTGGCTTAATTGGATCAAAATCAGACAATTTCTCCTCAAATCGCAAATTTTTTCTCTTCAATTTGGTCCTTGAGGGACCAAATCACATAAATTTTGAACCCTCAAGGACTATACAAACTAAAACCAGCAAGAACCAATAAAAAATCAGTCAAGAATCAATCAAACTAGTGTGAACCGGTTTGACTGATCTAGGGATTATTTGGTCTAGGGATTATTTTTAATCTACTTGTTCATTCATTTTTCAAGAATTTCCATGTCAAAAAGTGAATTACCATTTTAAGCCCTAATTAGGAGGCCAAAATCGATTCTTCATGATTTATAAACGGATGATTATTTTCCATTCATTTTCTTAAAACAAGTTCAAATCCAAGGTTCATTTTGAGAAACTCGAATGAGAACTTCCTAATTTGAGAGATTTCATTCTCTTGAATGTAAGAAAATTGAGCTATTGAGTTTTAATTGAAAAAATCTAGATTGACCCATTCAAGATGATGCTTCAAGTTCATAAATCTAGATCTAATTTTAATATTAGACCTTGATTCATTTTTGGCCTAAGTATTGGAACTTTAATCCAAGGTCAATTTGAATGAATTAGGTGATCCTACACATGGGTAATTAGTCAAATAGGTCTATTGCAATATTAATTATATTCAATTTCAACTAATTTGCAATTTTGGCCAAAGAATTGCAAAATTGCTTATTTTAGCCTATAATGCTCGATTTCATGTACCCATGGTTTAGGTCCATTGTCTTTCTTGATAATCACTCAATTAAGTCAATAGAGGGGCTATAGATTGTATTTATGAGGTTTAATTGGCTTAATTGGATCAAAATCAGACAATTTCTCCTCAAATCGCAAATTTTTTCTCTTCAATTTGGTCCTTGAGGGACCAAATCACATAAATTTTGAACCCTCAAGGACTATACAAACTAAAACCAGCAAGAACCAATAAAAAATCAGTCAAGAATCAATCAAACTAGTGTGAACCGGTTTGACTGATCTAATAGATCACCGATGAGGCAGGCCAGTTCGGCCCCTTGCCGACCAGTTCTGGACTTACAGTGACTGATTTTGAGATCCTTGCCTTGTCAATTTTATCCCTGCGCCCTCACATTTTCACGATTTTGTGGATTACCCCATGAATTTTTGAAATTTTCAATTTAGCTCATAATTAGGCCTTTAAGCGCAATTCTCATTTTAAATTCCAATTTTCGCAAATCGAAACCATTCGATCGGTCTTACAATGCATCTTAAAGATGTTTAGCCTTTTAAAAATTTAATCCGCCCCTTAGATCAAGTTTTTGGCTGTCAGATTGAATTGATGGCTAAGATCAGCTAATTTGAGACTAGTATAAAAGCATTTTCCCTCTAGTTTTTGAAGGGGGCTCATTTTCTGCAAGCTCTTTCTCTATAGAAATTTCTCTTTCAGTTCTCTCTTCTCACCTCTCTCATCCTTATCTCTTCTCTTTAATCAAACTGGACCTTCATTGGTTTAACTTCGTGGGCCTCTCGCTAGTGGCCAACCGACCGTCGATCAGTCCTTTCAATGGCCCTCTCCTTTCGTCCAAGCTCCCCCAAGCAATCAAAGGTCAGCTGAGGCTTGATTGGAGCTTTTCTAATCAAGCCAAGCACCATCACCACACCATCACCACCCAAATCGGTCCGATTCGGACTGGTCCTCTTGGTCGCTCGATGGCCTCGGCAACCCCTCCTGTCCAAGCTCCCCTAGGCGGCTGCTCGACAGCCATCTGACCTCATCCAATCCCTCCTTGGGACCATCTTTGACCTAGTTGTGGTTGAAACCTAGCTGATCAGCCAACGAAGGAGCACCGGCCGCCCAATCTAGCTCTAACAGTCTCGAATTGCTCCAAATTAGGACCAGTTTTATCCTAGGCAGTCTAGGCGGTCCAGCCGCCTCCTTTGTCAGTTGACAGTAGCTAGATCTACTCATCGAAATCTTGTTCGTGCTCCGGTGGTCATCATTTTGTCCAATCATAGATCGAAATCAAGAAAAACGCAAAAAGGTAGATTCTTGGACTCGAATCCGATGAAGCGAGATCGGCGTATCCAATCGGAGCTAGGATTCAAGCTTAGAATCATATAAAATGCTTAGGTCTGATGTTGATGAGCTTGTTTGATGATTTGGTGAGATTGAAGTTCATTGAGATTGAACTTGATGTTGTTTGAATGAGATTTGTGTTGATCTGCAATTTTCATGCTTCAGTACCTAGGTTACTATTTGGCCTAAGAAGAGGCCGTAGATGAGTTTATTTGATCTCGAGACCTCCTAGACTTCAAAAGTACGTTCTGAGATCTTCGATTTAATAGATTGTATTTCTTGAATGGGTGACATTTGACCCCTAAAAAATGCTTCTAAAAATGCTCGATTCTGCAATTTTTTAGGTTAAATTTTTGTTCTGTTTTGGTTCCGATTTTTGATTTTGCTATTCTTCTGTTGATTTTTGTGATTGGATTTTGGAAAATTTTTCTTCACAAGAATTATTCAAAACTGTATTATTTGTAACATACATTTTTTCTAGATTTTTTGAAAATGTTTTGGTTGGTGAAAATTGCTTAAAACTGAGCATATGTTAATCTACCTTGCACTAATCCGAGCTGCATTCTTGTAAAATTGTACATGTGGATGAGTCCATTTGATGTTAGAATCTTTGTGAAACTTGAAATACATGTCGTGTGCATTCCAACAATATATGATTCGCATGATTTCATCGCCATTTAGTATGCCAATTGCATGTTCAAATACATGTAGGTTCTGCTGTAACTAGCATGCTTAGTAACATGTATCTGTTTTACCATTTTCATCATGATTTGTATGATCTCCATTAGTTTTCGATGTCTAAACGAGAGATGTTCGTCATTGTATGTTCTGTGTCTAGGATTTTTTGTTAGATTTTTTCATGTCATTAGGTAATCGAAATCAATCATGTTCTGTGATGCTGAGGCGAAATCATAGGCTTATCACAAGCATATTTAAATACATGTGTTAGGGTCTCTTAAAGACCATATTTTATATCAACGCCTTCTTGACTTTTGAAGAGTGCATTACAAGGTTCATGTTCATATATGCTGTGTCATGATTAGGCATTATTTGATATGTGAATGCTAAGTCTTAATTAGGCTAGTTGCATTGTAAAAAAGTCAAACACATCATTTAGTTCTAAGTCATCGTGCATTGCTAATGACTTGTATTATTCAATCGCATCTCAACTTAGGTTTAGATATTTACCCAAATCATTTGTCGCCTCAAATTCTTTGTTGCTAGTGAATTTCATGCTACTCATGCATTGTTTAAGTGACTTTTGAACTCATAAATGCAAACCATTTTTCTGTCTCATTAATGACTGATACGCGCACTTTCACATACCCAATTTTTGAGTACTGAAATGACCTCGATTGAACTCGGACCTTTCTAGGAAGTCTTAAGGCTCGCTCAGACCTTTCAATTGTCGTTGATTTTATGCGATTTTCTCATCATTAGATTAAATTCGAAACCCTGTTTTTACCAATGTTTGGTCAATCTTTTGCTATTTTTGTTGAGTCTGACCTTTAATAAACTTTGCTTTTCTCTCTTTGGACTATGTTGTGGTAAATTTTCATGATTTTTGGAGTTTGTTTGATAGGACAAATCTTAGTTGCAATGGCATGTTGTTCTGCTGTTTTGTCAATTTCCTGATGCAATTAAATGCATTGATGAATTTTTGTAAATTCATGTGTGTCTTTTCTCATAAAACTTCCTCAATGAAGTTTTTTTCTTATGATGTTGTACATGTTGGGTATTTTTCTCGAGGACAAATCATCAATGGGTCCCTTTCAATTTGGCGGATTCTGTTTGCCTTGTTTGAGATATTCTGTTGTGAACTCTTGTTGTGAATCCATAGTAGGACTTCTTAGGGAAACTTGTGTGTGAAATTAGGGTTTGTCATCTTCATGAAATTTGTTCTAAATCCTTTGATCTTCCTTGTCAAAAAATTTCAATTAATGAATTGATCTTTTGATCATGTTTTTTTCCAAAATTGCTTTAAAATATCAATTTTGCACATCAAAGTAATTTCGTACATATGATGCTTCCAACATTGATCATTTACAATCTTTTAAAAGTTCCTAATTTGACTAGGAATAGTCGTGGTATCAGACTGTATCTAAAATGTCTATGATGTCTATGAGTGCATGATATGCAAGCCCTAAATTGACTTAGACGTTTAAGTTCGTTCTATAGTCAAGACGTTCCTTATCTTAAACATTTCAAAATCTTTCCAATGCTTGATTTGACATGTCTGCAATGTTTGTGAGTGCATGATATGCGCACCAAACTAGCATTGGTAATTAAATACATTCCATAACTAAGAAGATACTTTGTCTAAATGCTTTGATTTCCTTTCTCGACTTTTCAAATGCATCCAAATCTCTTTGAAGCATCACATGCACCTTTCATACGTTAGAAATGCTTGTGATTATGATTGGTGCATACCTGTTGAATAAGTGACCCACCGACATTTCACTCAAATTGATTGATTGTTTGGGAAATAAGGTTTAAGGGCCTGCTCGCTTGTTTAATTCTTGTTGATGCATGTGGATGCTAGATGTGTGTTAGGTGCAATGCTTGTTTTCGTGGGACAATCTTTGGGTTCACATATAATGTGTACTAGAGACTTACGAGCGTTAATGGCCATGATGCAAATGGCCACTAATGGCCATAAGTCATAAAAATGAATTGGGTAGACGTCTAGAGAGACCTACGCATTAATTGCAAAAGCTAACCCTGAGGCCTTGTTTGTTCATTTGTGAATACAATATTGTGGTTTTGATTATCTTTGATTGTTTCTATACTTTTGATTGTTTCTTCGTGAATGAGTGTTTCTTTCTATTATATGTACCAGGCTTAGATTTAGGTTAGGATTAGATTAGGTCCGCAGGTGGAGAATCATCAAGATTGAAGATGGTGGAAGGTTGATGTCCACTCCGATTGTGTTATTATACCCATTTTCCTGATATATATTTTGGGTTTGTCATTTCTATAAACTATCAACAAGGTGCAGGTTTTGTTTATTGTACTTTCTTTTGATTTATAAAGTGTATGTTAGATTTACCATTTTCCATTAACTATTCAATTGTTTGTTTACTTACCATTTCGTCTTTAAATTCAATTGCATGTTTTCTTTTCTTTTATCTAGAAATAGAATGTCACAAAAATGACCTTCCATGTGTGATCACTTTGTTTAGGATCATTGACCCGAATAAAGTAAAAAGGCATGCATGATCACCTTAGATAACATGACATACTGTTAGGTACCGAAAATGCGCTAGAAGAAATATTAGCGTAACCAAAGTCCCCAAACCTAGATTTCTAGTTGCGTCAAAATCAAGGGATAACTCCCAACCCTCGATTGGGTTTTATAGCCAACCCCAAAAAATAAGGCTAGTGGCGACTCCCATCTTTTGTCAGGTTATTTAAAAAATTAGTTTAAAAAATCAACCCGTCACGAAGAGTATGGATCTTGACGAGACTTAGATCGATTTAAGCATACTTGACATGGCAGTAGCCCTAAGGATGAAGTGATGCCATATTTATGGATGAAATGTACTATTAATAAGGCTATCAAGGTAAAGATACCTCAAAATCCGATATCCACACTTGACCTCTTCTTTCGAGGTGTGTCGCCCGTGTGGATGCGAATTGCGACACTTTCTGTTATCCCGCAGGGTATGAACTTGGAAGAGCTTGAAACCGCAATCAAGCGGAACTCACAAATGGTTCGTCCCAATGGCAAGGTGATGACATCTTTTCAAATGTGAACCGTGAGAGAGTTCTTGTGGTCAAGTACCCCTAAACCCGACCTCTCTAGAGGTGGGGTCACGACAATTTGGCATGACAATTGGTGGTGCTTTAGAGTAGCGAATCTTGAGATGCTTGAAAATGCGTGTGACCAAAGCATCATAAGGTAGTTTCCCTATCTTTCTATTGGTCTGCGATACATGTGGGCAAAGACCATATTAAACTTGTTTAGGATGGCCCATATCATTCTTACCTCGTAACAAGAGACGTCGTTCATAGAAGATGTTTTGCAGACTAAGGCAAAGAGTGAGGATCTTTTGAGTCAAAGTGCTTCAAAAAGTTCGGAGAGAAAAATTCTATGATTTTCTATAAACTCAAAATCAACATATCGATGAGAAATAATTCCTTGATCATAGAAAGCATAGTTTGCAAGTTCATGTTCCATTGAGAGAAAGAAATCAGACTTAAAAACTCTCATCCTTTTCAAAACCAACAGTAGGCTTGAAGTTTTGAAATACTTGATTGTCGTCATCTTCTTGATGTTTGTCTCCCGGAGTTTCTCCAGTTTCTTTTGTGGCTTCACTTCCCTCAAGCTGTGAAATGATTTGTTCTAGAATGACTTCCACCTCTTCAATAATAACTTATTTGCCTTTGTCCTTGGGAACAGCAGGTTCATATGTGCCTTCCTCTTTGGTTGAGGATTTTTAAGGTGAAGGTTGAGAGAGCTGAGAGGGCTGAGCAGTTGAACGAGATGTTTTAGCAGCTGGTTTATCTTGAGTTGTCAATGGTTGTTCAATTTGTAGGGCTTGCGATCCTATCACTTCAAACTTTAGGAGTTTCTATAGCTTTGATCCATGGGTTTCAATGAGAGCGACTAAGCCTTTCAACATGTCTCTTGAAAGAGTTTGAGTAAAAGTTCATGGTGATGGAGTAGCTATAACCAGTGGTGCCATAAATGGTACAGTGCTTGTGTCTCTTTCTATTGGCAGTCGAGATTCTAGAATATTTCCTACGGCCATACTATTGTTTATTGTTGTGGGCAATGGGGTGATAGCAGTGTTGGATGAAATCCCTTAAGATATTTTGAAGTTGACAAAACAAGTTTTTCAGTCTAGTCTGAAGACTTACAGACTCTTCTGTCAAAGTTTGAAGATCAAAGTCTGAAGACTAAAGTCTGAAGCTAGCAAGACTCAAGACTTATATTTCAAAGTCTACTCACATGGACAGTTTCCAGGACGACGTTTATTCTGATCTTATACGATCTTTCTTCTAACGTTTGATGGATATCTTTCTACTGGATTCAGCTCTAAACGATCTAAGTTTTATATGGAATATGTTTAGATTCTTTGACGACTTCGCAACTTATATTTGGAAGGATCTACTTATGGAAACCGAGATCCTGATTGTATGGGCGAGCAGGATTGATGGGCTAACAACACTTACCTTAAAGAGCTCGAGATCTCTCTAATTGATTCTGTCCAACGGGTTGATTGGAAGAACTTCTTTGGAAGGTGCCAACGGTATTGAAGGCATGAAGAAGTATATAAGAGAGATGCTCCAGTTGTTGAAGGGTGCGGATAGAAGAATTCCAAAGTCTGAAATCTCCTTTACTACTTTGCGATATCATTCTTTGAGCGTTATATGTAATCAAAAGAGAGATCATATTGTAGACCTTGAGGAAGTGTAGTAGAGTAATCTACACTATGGACTCAAGAGCGAGAGATTGTAATCACTCTTATTGATTCTTAGTGAAATCCAGCTAGAAGGGCTGTCCGTGCGGGAGAGTGGACGTAGGCTTGATCTAAGCCGAACCACTATAAATCTGGAGTCTTGATTCTCTATACCTAATCCTTTATATTGTTAATTGATTTCATTTACTGCAATCTTTGACTTTAAATTATTCATATCTTATTTGATTTGAATTGTTAAAATTGCGATAAACACCTATTCACCCCCCTCTAGGTGCTAATACTAGTTCTAACAATTGGTATCAGAGCCTGTGTACTTGTTTATAAGAAGTGTCTTTACTTCTAAGTAAAAGATCTATGGCTAGTATGCTGCCTACAGGGTTGGTTGAAGGACAAAGCAATACCAGACCTCCATACTTTGATGGAAAGGATTACAACATATGGAAAAATAAGATGAAGGCATTCCTAAGATCGAAAGATCCTTTGGAATGGGAAGTTGTTGATAAAGGAATCATTCCTGTTGCTGAATCAGACTCAGAGAGAGGAAAAGAACCTGTTGTTCCTACTCTTTTGACTCAAGAAGAAATTACCAAGAGACAGACTCTCGACGCCAAAGCTATTTACTCTTTATATTGTGCTTTATCCCCTACTGAATATAATAGAATATCTTCTTGTGATACAGCAAAAGAAGTATGGGACAGGCTTCACATTACCTATGAAGGAACTGATCGTGTGAAAGAAACAAGGATCAACATTCTCTTGGGACAATATGAAGTCTTTAAGATGAGATCAGGAGAATCAATTACTGACATGTTTAGTCGCTTTACTGAAATTGTGAATGGTCTTGAATATCAGGGACATCCAATCTCAGGACATATGAAGGTCAACAAACTTCTTCGTGGACTCTCAAAAGACTGGAATCACATAAAAACCTCAATAAGAGAGACATAGAGGATTGCTCCACTTTCTGTAGATGAATTAGTTGGAACTCTTCAATCCTATGAAGTAGAACAGAACAACGAAGAGGAAGACTCAAAAGGTAAGAAATCTATTGCCTTAAAGTCTAATGACTATTCTGATGTTACAGATTCTGAAGAAGATCTAGATGATGAAGAACTGGCACTCATGATAAAGAGATTCAGAAAGCTGAACAGAAAAGGAAGGAATTTCAATTGGAAGAAACAAAATTCTCAAAGGTTTCAAAACCGGTCAACAGAGGAAGATGATACGAATAGAGAAGTAACTTGCTTTGAATGCAAGAAAAAGGGACACATCAGACCTAACTGTCCTCTGTTAAAGAAGAGAAAAGGGAAGTCTGAGAAAAACAGGAAGGCACTCAAGGCAGAGACTTGGAGTGATACTGAATGTGAAGATAGTGACAATGATTATGCCAATATTTGTTTAATGGCACAATCAGACTCAGACTCAGACCTTGATTCAGACTCAGACAGCGAACTCGAAGTAAGTAACTTCAAAATTCCTATTAAAGTTTCTAAATACATTGATGAACTTTGTCTTAGTTTGAAAACCTCTCTTAAGAGGATCTCCGAATTAAAAAGGGAAAATTCTACTTTGAAACATGAGGATAAACTTATGAAAGAAAAGGTTGAAAAACTGGAAAAAGATTTTGTTGTTGTAAAAGAAAACTCAGACAATATTTTAAATGAAAATAATCTTTTGAAAAATGATATGACCAACATATCAAAGAGATTTTCAAATGGTTCTGAAAAACTGGATAAGATTCTTTCGATACAAAAACCGTATTTTGACAAGTTGGGTCTTGGTATGACTTCTGAAACTATTCCACTGATTGATTTTCCAAAGGTAAAAGAAAGAATTAAACAAAGGCCAGCTAGAACTATTTACAAAAATCATTTTCAGAAAGTCTTTGTAAAACCTCTTGGTAGAAATGCTCTGAGATGTTCCAAGTGTAAAAGCTCAGAACACTTCGAGAAAGAATGTCCTTTAGTTTGGAGACCTGTTAAAAAGAGTTGGGCTAAGACTGTTTATTGTACTAACACTTCTGGACCCAAGATGGTATGGGTACCAAAAAGAGCTTGAATTCTTGTTAATTGCAGGTTACTATCAAAAAGAAGATAAAATGGTATCTTGATAGTGGCTGCTCAAGACATATGACAGGAGACTCAAACTGCTTCATAAAACTTATCCAGATAGATGGAGGAAAAGTTTCCTTTGGTGGTAACAATAGAGGGAAGATTACTGGACGAGGAACAGTGAAGATTGGGAGTTTGTCTATCAATAATGTTTCATTAGTTGAAGGATTAAATTACAACTTGCTTAGCATAAGTCAGTTGTGTGATTCTGGTTTCAAGATCAACTTTCAGGAAGAAACGTGCTCTGGAATCAGTAAAGACCTTACTCAATCTTTTACTGGTCGAAGACATGGAAATATCTATCTTCTGGATGTGAATCAAGAAAGATCACAATGCTTAATATCAGTACAAGATGAAGCAAATCTATGGCACAAAAAGCTAGGCCATATCAACATGAAGCAAATCAACAAGATCTCTACAAAGAAACTTGTTCGAGGATTGCCTACTTTGAATTATTCAAAGTCTGATCTATGTACACCATGCGTACTGGGTAAACATGTTAGAAATTCTTACAAATCAATAAATAAAGTTTCCACTAATCATGTATTGCAGCTTTTGCACATGGATTTGTTTGGACCTACCAGAACGAAAAGCATTGGTGGTAAAAGGTTCTGTCTGGTAATAGTGGATGATTATTCACGATTTACTTGGGTCTACTTTCTTTCAAGTAAGTCAGAGACTTTATCTCTTTTTTCAAAATTTGCTAAAAAGGTACAGAATGAGAAAGGTCATACTATTACAAGCATTCGTACAGACCATGGAGGTGAGTTTGAAAATCAAGAATTTGCTAACTTGTGTGATGAATTTGGTTTTCAACATAAATTTTCTTCTCCATATACACCAGAACAGAATGGGGTTGTGGAAAGGAAGAATAGATCTTTACAAGAAATGGCAAGAACTCTTTTAATTGGAAATCAAGTTTCTTCAAGGTTTTGGGCAGAAGCTGTTTCAACTGCTTGCTATATTATAAACCGAGTGTTTTTAAGACCAATTCTTGAGAAAACTCCTTATGAAATTTTTAAAGGGAAGAAACCAATAGTTTCTTATTTTCAAATATTTGGATGCAAATGTTTTATTCTAAAGAATGCAAATGATCGTGTTGGTAAGTTTGAAGAAAAATCAGATGAAGGATTCTTTCTTGGATACTCTACAACAAGCAAAACCTTTAGAGTGTTCAACAAAAAGACTCAGACTGTGGAAGAATCAATGAATGTCAAATTTCAAGACTCTCCACAAGTTCAGCAGATACAGACTGAAGACTCATAATCTGCTCCAGACACTGCTAAAACTAACTCCATTGAAGCAGTCGCTAATTCAAAATCAGTACAACAAGCTACTGATGAAGAATATACTCAAGATGAAGATCAACAATCTATCAGACTGAACAGTAACTGGAAGCACAAGTCCAGTCATCCTGAAGAACTCATTATTGGAAACATTAATGAGGGAATTCGAACGAGATCCAAAAGGCGAGAGGAGTCTAGTGCTGTTGCTCTTATTTCTGAAATAGAACCCAAAAATATCGAAGAAGCTTTAGCTGATGAAAGCTGGATTGAAGCAATGCAAGAAGAACTCAGACAATTCAGTATTAATGACGTATGGGAATTAACTCCCAAACCTAAAGGTAAATCAGTTATTGGAGCTAAATGGGTTTTCAGGAACAAAGTTGATGAAAAAGGCAAAGTAACGAGAAACAAAGCAAGACTCGTAGCTAAAGGATACACGCAAGAAGAAGGGATAGACTACGATGAGACTTACGCTCCAGTAGCAAGGTTAGAAGCAATCAGATTATTACTTGCTTTTGCTTGCTATAAGAATTTCAGGTTGTTTCAAATGGATGTCAAAAGTGCATTCCTGAATGGATTTATTCAAGAAGAAGTCTACGTAGAACAACCTCCTGGTTTTGAAGATTCAAAGAAACCAGACTCTGTATTCAGACTGAAGAAAGCTTTATATGGACTGAAACAAGCTCCTCGAGCTTGGTATGAAAGGCTAAGTAATTTCTTAATTCATAGTGGCTTTTCTAAAGGAAAGGTTGACACTACATTATTCATTAAAAAGGAAGGTAAAAGCTTTCTACTTGTTCAGATTTATGTTGATGACATAATATTTGGATCATCTAACGAGACTTTGTGCAAGAAATTTTCTAAGTCTATGCAGGATGAATTCGAAATGAGCATGATGGGTGAACTATCCTTTTTCCTTGGTCTTCAAGTCAAACAACTAAAGGAGGGAATATTCATTCATCAAAAGAAATATGCAAAAGAACTTGTTAAAAAGTTCGGTCTGGAAAATTGCAAGAAGACTGACATACCAATGTCAAGTTCCTTGAAGATAGACAAAGATGAAGCAGGGAAGAAAATTGATCAAAAATTTTACAGGAGTATCATTGGCTCACTCCTTTATCTTACTGCATCCAGACCTGACATATTATTTAGTGTTTGCATATGTGCTAGATTTCAATCTGACCCTAGAGAATCTCACTTAAGCGTTGTTAAACGTATTATTAAATATGTTGCTACTACTGCTAAGATTGGTCTTTGGTATCCCAAAGAAGGAGACTTTACACTTCTTGGCTATTCAGACGCAGATCTTGCAGGTTGTAGAGTTGAAAGAAAAAGCACTTCAGGTACTTGTCAACTGCTTGGAAACAGGGTGGTATCCTGGTTTTCGAGGAAACAAAGTACTGTGGCTCTTTCAACAGCTGAAGCAGAATACGTTGCTCTTGGAAGTTGCTGTTCTCAAATATTGTGGATAAAACAACAACTGCAAGACTTTGGCATTGAAGACTCTTGCACAGAAATCAGGTGTGACAACACCAGTGCAATCAATCTTACAAAGAATCCCATTCTACATTCAAGAGCAAAACATATTGAGATTCGACATCACTTTATAAGAGATCATGTTCAGAACAAAGAAGTCTTGATACGATTCATAGACTAAAAGAATCAATTGGCAGACATCTTCACAAAGCCTCTTGAGAAAAGCTTGTTTGAGTCTATTCGCTCAAGACTCAATATATTATCTCTTGAAGAATGTTGAAGTTCAGACTCAGTAACTAAAGTCTGACAGAGCATCAGACTCAAAGGATTGAGAATACGAATCGACACGACTGTAAGTTTCCTTACTTAAACTGTCTTATTGATAAGGTAAGATTTTCTGTCTAATTTTAAGTCGGTTATTATTTTCAAAAGAAGTGGTTATCGTTTTATTAAGGCAGTTATTTTTCAAAAAGGAAAATTCAAAATTTCCAAAATATACGACGCTTGGTTATTCCCCGTACCTGTTATCTTTTATACATCTCTTCTCCTTCGTTTTCACTTTACTCAGAAACCCTAGATCAAAAGCTTTTCACCGCTCTGCAATTTTTTCTCCCAAACATCTTTGTTTCAAAGTTCTCAACTTTCTTGCGATACAAGTGAGAAACTCTCTCCAAAGAAAAGCACAATGTCGTATCAGAGGAAGTCCTCCAGAATAGCAAACAGGGGACCACAAGGCTCTGGTGAGGGGCCTACGCATTTTGATCTCACTGAGGAAAGCGACATTCCTACTGAGCAATCTCAACAGCAGTCATCCCCAACTAGACCTCAAGATGAAATGATTTATGAAGACATCGAACCAGTAAGAACTCTAAAGCCTGCCTTTGTCTATAAACTTTACTCTGCGTTAAAGGAAGGCTCTGCTATGACTTTTGTGGATGAGTTTCTGAAAGAGAAGGGTTATAGAAACGAAACACACTTTCTTACTGTAATGGAAAGGTCTGGAATTGTGCCTGAGGGAACGGCTACAAAAGCATTTGCAAATTTCCCGAGTGACCCTAGGTTTAGTAGTATGAATCAGCCTGAGGGAAAGGATGATGATGAAAAGATGTTCATGCACTTTAAACCATGGATGGGTGTGGCTGCGAGCCTAAGAGGGAAGAAGAATGAATTGTTCCGCTCAGACGGACACAGAAAGAGATATGAAAAATTGCTGAAGCGTGGGGTGATGAACCCACGAACTGTGGATTTCGATTTTCTGGACTTGTTGAGTATAAATCTGCGAGAGAAATTCGAAAAGCTCCAACTTTATCAGTTCTGCACAGACTGTGACACAGCACATTCTGAATTGACTGCCTATTTCTACTCCAATATCAGTTTCATTGATGCAAACAGTTTTACCTTCAGTGTGAGAGATAAGGAGTATGTCATTGATTGTGATATTTTGGCTGATGTGCTTGGTGTGGAAAGAAGGGCTTTCCAACCAATCTGTGTGTTTGTAAGTTCTGCTACTCTTGAACTAGCAAAAGCCAAAATTGCAGAAGGAAGACTGTCTTATTCCAGAATGAATGCAACAAATACTTTGCTGCATAAAATTGTAATCAACTGTCTAAGACCCAAATCGACATCTAAGACAGATGTTTCAAATTCTGAAGCGAAGTTGATGTTTGCCATCAAGATAGGTGTGAACTTCTCTTTGCCACATACCATCATCTTTCACATGTACAGATGCATGGTTAAGGACAAAGGAAAGCTTCCTTATGCTGCTCTCATTACTCGTCTCCTCAAACATCTTAACATTCAACCTCCTCATATTCTCACAGTGAAGACTATTGATAAAATGGTCATCGGGCTGAGGATGATTACCAAGATGCGTCTAAAAGAGCTTAGCAAGAAGCTGGAGCAATTCAAAGAAAAGACTCCTATCAAACTCAGACCAGACTCATCAGCAGCAAAAAGGAAAGGGAAAGAACCTGTGGCTGGTTCTACCAAGAAGCGAAGGGCTGTCATCCTGGAAGATGAAGATGATGAGGATGCAATTCCTATCTCTGTTCTTATTTCTCAAACTGTTCCAGAACATCAAGTTGCAGAGAAAGAGAAAGAGAAAGAGGAAGAGAAAGAGGAAGAGGAAGAGAAAGAGAAGAAAGAGAAAGAGAATACAGAGGAAGAAAGAAAGGAAGAAAGAGAGGAAGAGGAAGAAAGAAAAGAAGAACAAGCAGATGAACCTGGAAGAACAGATTCTCCAGCAGAAAAGGAGGATTTACAACACCTTGTCTCTGAGGAAACGCCTCAGAAAGATGAATTCTTTTCTCCACCAGAAGACATGGAGACAGGGGGAGATAAAGAAAGCGAACACACACCTCTTCGGCTGACTTTTAGAGAAGAGGATGCTCAAACAGGTGTTAGTCGATCTCCTCCTGATGCTGAGGATATTCATGCTGCACAGTTTCCTGAAGGAGAGGCATCATCTCCACACACGGAACCTCCTGCTGACATTCATACTGGCTTGACTCCACCATTAGACCGAGCTGAAACAAGCACTCAGACTGACAACTCTGGAAATTTTCAAAAGCTGCTTGAGATCATCTTAGAACTTAAAGGTCAAATTTATGCCATGGGATATGAATTTCAGACCTTGCAGAATGAAAATCATGCAATGTTCATCACTTTGCATGATCATCTTAAAGATGTTCAGCGTCAGATTCAGGATACTGCAAAGGGCAATACTCTCACCCAAGTACAGGAAGATTTGAGGAAGTTGGAAGACACTGTAAAGTCTATGGGAGACTTTCAACTTGTTCGCATTCCTCGAGCTCCTTAATTTTTTAATGCTGACAAAAAGGGGGAGAAGACTTTGCAGATTTTTGTTCGTTTTGTTCTTTTTCAAACCAATATCTTTTTATCTTTTGATTGCTTGACTTTGACTTGACTTGAGTTTTTTTTCGTATGTAGTTTTGAATGTGTGCTCACCTTGGTAATACTTCAAGCTTTATAAATTAGATAGTATCGTCTGTTTATGACTAATGAGGTTTCTGTGAATGCAGATCTGTGTACAGGGAAAGTCTGTGTACAGGATAACTTCTACTATCTTATTGTTTATATGCTTACTTAAAAGTTGTATTGCAGGGCAATTATATTCAAATCTGCAGGAAAGTTTTGTCACCATCAAAAAGGGGGAGATTGTTGGATGAAATCCCTTAAGATATTTTGAAGTTGACAAAACAGGTTTTTCAGTCTAGTCTGAAGACTTACAGACTCTTCTGTCAAAGTCTGAAGATCAAAGTCTGAAGATCAAAGTCTGAAGACTAAAGTCTGAAGCTAGCAAGACTCAAGACTTATATTTCAAAGTCTACTCACATGGACAGTTTCCAGGACGACGTTTATTCTGATCTTATACGATCTTTCTTCTAACGTTTGATGGATATCTTTCTACTGGATTCAGCTCTAAACGATCTAAGTTTTATATGGAATATGTTTAGATTCTTTGATGACTTCGCAACTTATATTTGGAAGGATCTACTTATGGAAACCGAGATCTTGATTGTATGGGCGAGCAGGATTGATGGGCTATCAACACTTACCTTAAAGAGCTCGAGATCTCTCTAATTGATTCTGTCCAACGGGTTGATTGGAAGAACTTCTTTGGAAGGTGCCAACGGTATTGAAGGCATGAAGAAGTATATAAGAGAGATGCTCCAGTTGTTGAAGGGTGCGGATAGAAGAATTCCAAAGTCTGAAATCTCCTTTACTACTTTGCGATATCATTCTTTGAGCGTTATATGTAATCAAAAGAGAGATCATATTGTAGACCTTGAGGAAGTGTAGTAGAGTAATCTACACTGTGGACTCAAGAGCGAGAGATTGTAATCACTCTTATTGATTCTTAGTGAAATCCAGCCAGAAGGGCTGTCCGTGCGGGAGAGTGGACGTAGGCTTGATCTAAGCCGAACCACTATAAATCTGGAGTCTTGATTCTCTATCCCTAATCCTTTATATTGTTAATTGCTTTCATTTACTGCAATCTTTGACTTTAAATTATTCATATCTTATTTGATTTGAATTGTTAAAATTGCGATAAACACCTATTCACCCCCCTCTAGGTGCTAATACTAGTTCTAACAAGCAGTAGTTGATCCATCAGCTTGAGTTACACTCTGACTTTGAGTGACCTCAAGTAATTCTTCCTACTAGGTGACCTCCGCTTTAAAAGTTTTGAATGTTCAGCCAATGGTACATAAAGATTTCCTCATGACCTTGGATGAAGGGCGAGCTTTGGGTGCCATGATTTTTTATTGTAGAGGGAGTGTGTGTAGAAAAAAATGAGAGTTTTGAGTAGAAAATGTAGAAGGAATGCAATATATATATATATATATATATATATATATATATATATAGAGAGAGAGAGAGAGAGAGAGAGAGTATGAGCAATATGAGTGAAGATGTGAATACCGAATCTCTATAAATAGGAGTAGTGTATTTCACATAAAGAAAGTTGGCCATTGTCTTTCAACGGTAATTTTCTTATCTATAATTATTTTGTATTAAAATTTTATCTATTAAATAGGCAGTAAATTATATTGATTAAACATTCAGAAAAATTGTGCTTATAAATTATGTTGAAACAATCGTAACAACTTTAGATAGGGTGTATAGGTAGTTAGAACGATAGCAATTGCAATACCATAACAGAAACTTCTTTTTTTTTTTTTAAATTGCGCTTATAAATTTTGATGTTTTTGGCAAAATTGAGACATTACTTGGACAATGTCATTCTAAAGCATTGCATATTTCTAGTTCAACACGAATGTATTCGAAGGCTGGCTTATCCAACGATGTGGTGAAAATGTCTGCTACTTGTTGTTTTGATTCTACAAATTATATATAGATATCACCATTGCTAACATGATCTCTAACAAATTGATGTCTTACCTCAATGTGTTTTGCTCTTCAGTATAGGATTGGATTTTTGGTGAGATTTATAGCACTAATGTTATCGCACATAATAGGAACACATTCCCCATCTTCTCTAAAATCACTGAGTTGCCGCTTTATCCAAATAGGTTGTGCACAACAACTTCCAAGAGCAATATATTCAGCCTTAGTGGTTGAAAGGGAAACTAAAATTTGTTTCTTTAAGAACCAAGAAATCAGCATACTACCTAGTAGTTGGCAAGCACCCGATGTACTCTTTCTATCTACCTTACAACCTATAAAGTTAGCATCCAAGTATTTAAGAAACATAAAGTATGTATTTTTGTATACCAAATCCCTAATTTTTTAGTAGATCCAATGTATCGAATAATTCGTTTGACAACTGATAAGTGAGATTCTTTTGGATAAGATTGAAAGCAATCACACAAACATGGGGGTAAGTACACTATCAGTGCCAAAAGTTGTGTACGGCACTCATTTTGGTGCCAGAAGTTTCCGTCGGATCACTTAAATGCCAAAATTTTTGAAAAACAATCATTTCAGTGCCCACGCCAATCTGGTTGGCCGGAAATCCAACGTGGCAGGTTTTTTATTAATTTTCGAAGCCGACGTGGATGGCTAGAGAGTACAATAAGCATACAAACAACAAAACGACGCCGTTTAGTGTCTTTTCCCCCAAATAAGAATCCCTAAATCTTTAAATTCAACTAGAACTGGAAGTTGAAAACCCTAAATCCCCAATTCGAACAATTCAAGTGCATACTTCGATTTTCCCCCAAAGTTATAAGCTTGCTCTTGCAAATGGAGGGCAAAAGCTTCAACAGCGGCTCATATTCCTATAAAAAAAAAAGCGAATTAGATGGTGAGTGTTACTGTTATTGTGGGTTACCGAGTCCGAGAAGAATATCTTGGACTCTATTGAATCCCGGGAGAAGATTCCATGGATGCGGCAGATATAGAGAATGCTTGAAGTGCAAATATTTCAAATGGGTTGATAGGAAATTCTCTGATCGAGCGACATAGGTGATCTTGGAGTTACTTGAAGGCCGACATCAACCTCCACCTACATTAATGGATGAGTTGGAGGATGTTGACTCAATGCAAGCTTAAATGAAGGGTTTAACATCTCTGGTCAACCATTTGAAGAGGGAGGTTTCAAGGCTAAAAATTGAAAGAAACTTTTATCGAGCGTTGATTGTGTTGTTATTCTCTTGTGTAGTTTATTCAAATGTGAAGTGAGTAATGAGAAGAAGTTTGTATGTCTACCATATTCGAAGACGTGGAAATGGAAGTAAAATGTGATTTTGCTTTGTTGCAATTTTTGTATGGAGCAAAAGGTTTTGTTGTAATCTATAGTAGAAATGGAAGGTTGGAGTTGGAATGCATTAGTTGTGAGCACTTAACAATTTTATTGTTTAGTTGTGTATTGTCAATGTTTGTTTTGGTTAGTTTTTGCTTCAAATATAATGGTTTGCTACATTTTTTATTTGGTAATAGGTTTGCTAGTTTGTTGGTTTGCCGCAACTGCAAACCATGGTGAAATTAAGGGATGGTGGCAAATTCACGATTGACCATTCCAGTGCCATAAGTTGTAAATAGTGATTGCTTAAGTGCCAATTTTTTATAAAAGTGATCATTTAAGTGCCAGTTGCGATTACAAAGTGATCACTTGTGTTGCACAAGTTTTTAAAAAAGAACATGTTAGTTCAAGCATCACTTGACTTGCACCAATCGTGGTGCATCTTGTACCAGTTGGGTTGCTGGTGCATCTTCTTGCACCAGCCCATACAAGTGTTGATGCAACAAGATGCACCGGCACCCAAAATTGCTCATGCAAAAAGATGCAGCTCCCACAACTACACTAGCACATACTACCAAAACCCATAAATTCATTAGCATCCACAACTTCAACCAGCAACAGTATATGCACACATCTAAAAAAAATATCAACCTCATAAGAACATTGCACCAACAGCAAAAGTTATATAGCATAAGTGCTATCTTGCTAGCATTACTAGCCGAAACTAACACAAGAGAAAATAACAAAAATAGCTATTGCCATTGACATTGATTTATTGTTTACAAACGAAAAACATGTCTAACTTCAATCCCCAATCACTGAAGGTTCAGCACCCTCTTCGAAAAAAATAATGGCAATATGCACCCTCCTAAAAAAACAATGGCAGCAACTACCATCAATAAAGATATAATATCTAGCACCCTCCTAAAAGAAGAAAACATAAAAAATACCATGTCCAGCGCTACATAAAAAGAAACCATGTCCAGCACCCTCCCATCAGTCAATATGCACAACACCCCGATCTCCTTTTCCTCTTGGAGCTTTGAATTGATTCATAATCCGAGCACTCTTTCGAACTGGATGTGCAGGTTCTTTAATTGGGCAATCTATCACCTCTTTTTCCTTATTCTTAACAGCGGCTATTTTTGTTCTAGCACATGTCATGTATTGGTTCATATGATCACTATTGCTCCCAATCGTTCGTTGAGAGGAACTGGTGCTGGATTCTTTTTGGATGGCGGTTTTGTAGTTATACCCCTTGTCTTCTTCTTTGGAGCATTCTTCTTTGGTTGTGCCATTGATTCTTGAATTGGCCCACCTTGAGAGAGAAGTACCTCCGAAGTTCTCCTAGGCTATAAGATCATAGCGATATTGTCAACCAAATGAATTGAAGTACAACAAATTAAATGCATGAGGCCTACAAATCTGATATTCAAAATAATCATTCCAGTATTTTCATCTATGTAAATCCCATAACCATATTGTCTGAATCTTTTTCCAAGAGCCCCTCTTGTTCATTGTGGTGTTTCTTTTTTAGTAGCAACAAATGGGGAAGCAACCTCTGCAACTTGTGCAATTGCTCATCTTCTCACCTGAGAAACACATAACAAATTTAAATTTCAACCCATAAAAGACAAACACAACAATGTACAACTTACAGGAATTTTTTTTCTCATTTGCTCGACAGTGGATTCTATTGTTGTTGTTGTTGTCCTGCCCGTTCCAATCCCTGTCCCTGCACTTGAGCCTACAATAGGGCCTTGTTTTGGCCCTTTAGTAGGCCTTACAACAATGCACTATATCAGGATTATGACCAACTACAATGAATAATTAGACATCTACTAATTTTTATGGTGGAAATAAATGGAGAAAACTTCTCAAATTACAAGTGCATGACAGAGGAAAAGCACAAGAGAAGCTAGTACACATGGTCAACCATCAAACTCTATCGTATTTGAACTGAAAAGTTATTAAGGCAAAGAGGATACTTACCTAACAACAGGGCTTTCTATCTGCCCTTCAATAGGCCAAATAAGAAGCTCTTCAGTAAGTCCTGTCCCTGGCACTAAATCAGCCATTACATCTTGTTGTTGATGCTGCTTTTTCATCTCACAACCTTTTTTTATTGTTCTCTTCCTTATGGCAATAGGAGCATTTCTTCTTTGCCCCAGTCCTACTCATCCTCTGACTTGATGCCTCTTCCCGTTGCATTCTTCGTCTCCTTTTTGGCCTTCCTATTTGCTTCTTTAGTGGCAAAGGTAGAGGGCTTTCATGATTTGTTGGCTCCCAAAATTTGCTACTTCTGATAGGCTGCATCATGAATTGGTACGAAAGTAAGATATGAGCCTTTTTTGTACCAATAATCTAGGTAATCATCTGGATTTTCATGCTTCATCTGAATAGCACAAATGGCATAGGCGCGGGGAATTCCATTCAGTTACCAGACTCGGCATGAACACTTTGTTCTATATCCAGGTTGACAACATACTTATCATGATTTTTAATAATCTCATATCCATTATCTCCGTTCCAAACTGGATGGCATAACCTATTAGCAGCAATGTTTGTATCTAATCTCTTCACAATCCTAGAACCATAGTTTATAGTCCACTTTGCCGTCTCATCTCTTTGCCTATGCAGTCTAGTCATCACCATAATTCGAATATCATCAAGCATGCTAATGATTGGTTTGCACCTAGCCTCTAAAATTCTACCATTGAAAGCTTCACTAAGGTTGTTATCAATGATATTGCATTTGAACTCTTCACTGAAGAAGGCCTGACACCAGTGCTTAGCTTCTATCTAGAAGAGTGCATCAAAACCTTCATTTGTCAGCTACAACAATCCCTATTTGGCTAATATGAAATTAGCCATGTTGGTACTATTTTCTATCTGCCAGAACTGCTTTTGCAGCCTATTTCCTTTGAAGTTCCTTAATCAGTTTGCATAAATGTGCCTTGCGCATATTCTATACTCAGCATGCGGCATCAACTCAGCTAATGCAGGAATAAGTCCCTACAAAAATCCAAACCAATAAATACAAGTTACGAAAAATATGCAAGTGATTAATATTAAAAGGGAATGAATTAATTGACAATGGAATTACCTTCCATTGGTCGCTCATGAATGCTCATCCTCCCCCATCAGTTATCTTAAGGTCATCCATTAAATTTTTGAGGAACCAGGACCAAATATCCTTGTTCTCTATCTTCACGACCGCCCAAGCTATCAGAAATATTTGATTATTGGCATCTCTCCCCACAACAGTCAACAACTCCCCCTTACATAAACCCTTTAAAAAGCATCTATCCAATCCTATAACTCTTCTACAACCAGCCAAGAAGCCCCATTTGCATGAATCAAAATAGACATAAAATCGATCAAATCTAGGTCTAAGATTAGGGAGTGGCCTCTCCACAACCTCTACATATACCCTAATATATGGGTTTTGAAACATGTATTCGCTAGCATAATCCCATACCTGCGCATATTCTTCCTTATACCCACCCATCAATATTTTCATCACTCTAATCTTAGCTCTCGTGCATTGATTCCTTAACATATTAACCCCTAATTGCTCCTTCACTAACAGTTGAAATTGAGGACTCTTGATCTCGGGCATTGCTTTGATAGTATTGAAAAAAATGCTTCGATAACCACACACTCGTTACCCTTTTATTGTTAAATATAATTGGACAAGTATGCTCCTCCTGGAAGGACCTAATTTGAAATGACCAATTCTTACTCAGCGCGCCATAGAGCTTCCATGGACAATTGGGTTGTGAGCACTTAGCTCTCACAAATTCCTTCGTGTTTCTAATGAATTCAACGCTCCTCTGTTCAGTAATGGAGTACTTGACAACAGCTTCCTGGAACTATTTTGCATCGTCATATCTCATGCCCACAAACAAAACAAGTTTATCAACAGTCAAATCATAGCAAGAGTACTTACTTTTTCTTCCACGAGCATGTTCTTCATCATCATTGTCAAGCTCATTCTCCAAACCAGCAACTTTATCGCTGCAACTTTCTTCATCTTCACTTCTATTACCTTTAGCTGGAGCTCCATCCCTATTTACTGGCTCGGCCCTCTTTGTTGAAGCTGCAATTTTTTTTTTAAAGCAATTCCCTTTGCTTTTGTCTTGACTGTGCAAGTTCATCATCATCTTCGTCACTTGGGAAACTTACTAAAGCCAAATATTCATCTTCCAATTCACTAGATATAGCAATTTCCCATTCTAATCCAATGAAGTCTTCATCGCCCACATCTTCACTCAAGATTTCAAGGCATGTCCCTGTTTGTTCATTTCTATCAACACGACTTCTCTCCCTCTTATTTTGCTCTTCATCTAACCTAAACTCATCTCCAACTTGATTACTCACTTGAATAGGATCCCTCTCTTCACCTCTTTTAGTGGTGGTCTGTTCATCCCCATCCCTATCCTCATCCGCATCCTCATCCTCATCCTCACCATCCTCATTATCACTATAATACTCAACATATACCCTAGCTTATTCGTCGTAAAGATAATGGTAAATCATATCCTTAATACCATTATTGCCATTAAAAAATCTCAAGGCATCCATCAATCCTTCCCAAGAATACAGTAATGTAGTTTTTGCACTTTGCATTATAAAAAGTACACCAAATCCCTCAGAAAATCAATATATGATGGCTTCTGAACATTGACATAGATAGTACATTCATTTCCACCACTTTATTAACAATTATGGGCGCCAATAACAAACTCTCCACCATAACAAACAATGACGCCTACCTAATTCTCGTCCATGTTGATGCTGCACCAAAAGAAAAAAAAAAAGTCATTAGTTTTCGGGACCACATGACAGAATCAGAAACTTCACATGCAAGTCCTTGTTGTTTTTGTTGTCAAGAAGCAAATGCGACCAATTTATTCAATTCGATGCCTTTATAGAAACAAAGGAAATTGAATTGAATAAACAAAGTGAGGTCCCCACCACCCATTTTACAATTTAATCACATTCAGTCCCCCACAGAAGCAGTCTAATTAATTAAACAAAGTAAGGTCCTACCACTGTTTTCCTCCGAGTCAGCCCCCATTTTCCCTTCCGCGCCCTATTTTTCTATTTGGTCCCCACAAAAGAAAGCGAATGAATGATGGAACCCTCAATTTTTTTATTCGGTCCCCATAAAAGTGAGATCCCCACCACTTTCCCCACCACTTTCCCCCTGAGCCGAGCCCTCAATTTGCCCTCTGCGCTCTAACTTTCATGTTGGAACCCTAAATTTTTCACTAAATTGACCCATGTAGACAACATGACAAACCTGAGTGAGCAAGAGTTGGGGACGCAACTAGCGAACGATCATGAACGACAGCGCAACTACAGCGGTGGCCGAGCGACGGCGGGCGAGTGAACAATGGTGGGTGAGCGAGCTATAGCCGGTGTCGAGCGAGAATCATATACGAACCCTATTTACTCCCTCTTCAGTGACATCGTTTTTGGCCATAGAGCAATGCGGCATCATTTTGTAAGTGAATCCATGTGGAATGGTATAAAACAACGTTGTTTCATATGAAGAAAGGAAAATGTTGTTTTATGCCATCCACCATTGACAGTCTTAAGCCGCGTCGACTTTTTTTGTTTAATATGTGGCACCCCCAAAACCCGAGGCGGGTCGCCACAGATACTACGCGATAGAAGAAAGAATTTGAAAATACAAGCCCAAGCTTAGGCGTAAATTTTGTTTTGTTTTCTTTTCCTTTAAAAAGGTTTTAAGGATTTTGCGCAGCTCAGCGGAAAATTAAGAGGCGAGTCTCACCAACACTTCGCTTCCCTCACGACAACACAATACACACCAACTATCTTTGATTAGGTGAAAACACGAAGCCGAACCACTTTTATTTACACTTATAATTTACGAAGGGCTACACAGGTCGGTACAAAAAGGATAGGCCAAGACTCATCTATGCTCGGCCTTCACTCCTCAAAAAGAGACACACGACCCTAAAAATGCGACGTGTAACGATCTCCCTTCGATTTACTAGTGGCGGCCATCCAAAAAGTTGCTAACCCCCACTCTACGTGTGCAGGCCGTCACACCCAACCCGGTGCGTCGGGCGGTGGAGGTGGCAGCATCCCCATCATCACACCGTTGCGGCGGATGTGGACAGAGATGTACTCCTGGATGACTGGGCCTCCAGATAAGCCCACGTCATACGATACGATCTCGTGAACACGCAAAAAGGTCAGTCCCGGCAGAGTGGGACAATCTATCTCGGTCACTTCGACCTCCACGTCAGATGGTAGGCCGTAGAACACTCCCCGTGGAACGACGGGGATAGGCATCGCACTAATCTGAAATGTTAGGTCCCCGAAGGGGTGAGTACAACCACTCAACAAGTAAAGGAATCCAAACACCAATCAATGCATTTAAACAATATAAACAATTACATCATACGTGCCACATATGCAATCCAATATACTTACCTCAAAGCCAGGCACATGCCAACGTACATCATCATATCATATAATTCATACATGTCATCGTATTTTCATGTCATATCATGTATACACATGTCATCACCATGTCATATCATGCATACACATGTCATCACCATGTCATATCATGCATACACATGTCATCACCATGTCATATCATGCATACACATGTCATCACCATGTCATATCATGCATACACATGTCATCACCATGTCATATCATGTATATACATCATCACTATATCATATCATACATGCATGTCCTTATCATAATATCATGCCACACATGCATGTCACATCGTCGTGTCACATCATGCCACACATGCATGTCATTTCCACTTTGAGATCCCAATTGATCATCACATCTTCCTTCCTCGGGATCATCCATCCCATATTATACACTCGCACCCTCACTCGGGTCTCACGAGAAAAACCTCCGGAATTATGCCAACCATGGCCACCGGGCATCCGGCACCCCCAACGCTCCGGGCATCTCGCATCCCAACTGGCATCACGAGGTATCCCCTCGGGCAAAGACCTCCGAAGCTTCCGGCACCCATCTCATTCCAGGCATCCTGACACTCCCAGGGTATTCGGCCATGTATCTCTCTATACATTCCGGCCAACGCTTCCCCCCTCCAACCATTACCATAGATCACATTGCCAATTTCTTTTCAATTTATCATGCACATGATGTCATGACAAAACATGATTACCTTAGTACTTGTGCATGCATAAATTAAGCATCTACACATACATGCAATAGGTGCAATTGCTAATATAGATTAAATCCTTGTGGGATTTTTACTTACCACATGCATTTTGAATTATAAAAATCCAATTTATTCCAAATTGAAATTAATTAAATAATCACATAAATCCTAAAATCATGAAATTAAGGCATATAATATCCAAATATAATAGAATGGAAAAATATGCAGAAAACACATGGCAAAACAATTTCCACATAGTAAACCACTTTTCCACAATTTCAATGCACGTTTTCGGATAAGGGCAGAACGCACAATTTTCTTGGTAAGTCAATTAAAATACCCATATGACCTCAGAAAATTATGAACTTTTACCAGGATGTAGTTAAGACATTAAACTATACTTTTCATGAAGGAAACTAAGTCAAAATCGTTTTAGATAATTTTCTACAGACCCACGAAGCTCCTGGTCAAGTTACCGAAATACACAGAGCACTATGTCCGAAATATACAGATTTGACCTACTTAAACTTCTTCGTTCTCTCTGATTTTTGGATATGTTATACTCCTAAGGATCCTCTACAACTTTCATGAAGAGAATTAAGCCAAAATACCAAAGAAAGACCTTCAAATGGTCCCACGAAGTCTCTGGTAACCCACATCGCAACTCCAGTTTCATCGTCTTCAAGGTCAGGTTGGTTACCTAGCCTAAACTTGTTATTTTTGCTTCAAATTTGAGTATGTTCATCCTTAATATGTTCTCTACAATTTTCATGAAGAAGTCGAAGAGAGATTCTTAGTAAAAACCAACATTCAAACCACGAACTCACCTCAAGGTCAGAAAAACAGTTCTAGATCTAGGGCCTCCGAAATATGAGGTTTAGACCCCTCAAATCTCCATAATTGTTCACGAAATTTCAGTATGTTATAGTTAAATGTGTTAGCTACAACTTTCATGAAGAGATCCAAGCCAAAATAGAACTCCAAACACACATGCAAGCCCTCACAAGTTTCTGACTTCACTGGTTCATGCGAAAACAGCATACATTCTCAACATCCAAGCATTCTCACTCCATTTTCGTAGCTTTAAACTACCAAGAATCCAACATGCAAACACACAAGCAAGGAAAGGAGATGGATCCTAACTTGCCTCTAGCCAAGAAAAGAACCACGGGAACGGCGGCGTGCGGTGGCGGACGGCGGCTCTCTCTCTCCCCCACTCCTCTCGCGCGACGCCCTCCCTCCTTCTTCTCCTTTCTCTCTTCCTCTCTTTCTCTCTTTCTCTCCCTCTCTCTTCTTTCTCTCGCAGGGCACCCCTTCTCTCTCTCCCTTCTCTTTTCTCTTCTCTTCCCTAATCATCACAAGGAAGACCCTAAGCATGTATGCCAAGTGGCATACACACTAGGACACTTGGGGAGGGGCATGCAAACCCTCCCCCTCCTTCCTTCGCACGACACCACACAAGGCCCATTGGGCCTTATGGGCTTGGCCCACACGGCCCACCCTTAGGCCCTCCAACCATGGGCCTAAGTCCATGTTATTGGGCCTAAGGCCCAATCCACTCCCTTTTTTAAATTAAACTTAAAACTAACAATTAATTTTACCTAATTAAAATTCTATAATATTAAATCTATAACAAACAATCTATAACAAGCATGGCAACATAAAATTTTATCTTTAATAATTATCTTAGCTCAATTTAAATTAAAAACAAACAAGGCACAAGGCACAAGGCCTTAAGAGAGAACTAAAATTAAAGCACAACCAAATAGGTAAATTCATTACCTATTTAA
This sequence comes from Eucalyptus regnans, assembly GCA_037349125.1. Classification (NCBI taxonomy): domain Eukaryota; kingdom Viridiplantae; phylum Streptophyta; class Magnoliopsida; order Myrtales; family Myrtaceae; genus Eucalyptus; species Eucalyptus regnans. The sequence continues at coordinate 17,020,376 of CM074669.1, read as the reverse complement.
AAAGCTCTAGGGCACCTTAGGACATGCCCTTAATTTCTAGGATGCCACATAATATAAAAGCCGCATAATCATTTTAGTCAGAATCTCTCGCCGGTGGCACCGAAGTGATAGTTTTTTCTCCGATTTGGCACTTAAGTGATCTGACGGAAACTTTTGGCATCGAAGTGAGCACCTTACACAACTTTTGGCACTGATAGTGTACTTACCCCCACAAACATGTGCTAAATAAAATATCAGGTCTAGATGCTAGGTATAGTAATGAACCTATCACACTTCTATATAGCTTGGAATTAACAAACTTACTTTTCTCATCTTTATCTAACTCAATAGAGCAAGACATGAGTGTCTCGTTTTCTTGCATCCCTCCAGACCAAATTTCTTTACTATTTACTTTACATACTTCTCTTGATGTATGAAGCTATCTTCAGGAGTTTGCTTGATTTGAAATCTAAGAAAGAACCTTAGTTCTTCAATTAGGCTCATCTCAAACTCGTTTTTCATCATGTTTGCAAAATCCTTGCACAGTATCGTTAGTGGCTCCAACAATTATATCATCAACATATATTTGAATAAGTCTTGACCTCTTCTTTCTATAAAGAGAGTAGTGTCCACCTTATCCTTTTCAAATTCAAGATATCTCAAGAAGTTACTTAATCTTTCGTACCAAGCTCTAGGTGCTTGCTTCGGTCCATAAAGCGCCTTCTTGAGACGATAGACATCGCTAGATCTTCCTGATTCTTCAAAACCTGGTGGTTGCTCAACATATACTCTTTCCTTGATATACCCATTTAGAAATGTACTTTTGACATTTGATACAGTATGAAATTATGAAAGTAAGCATAAGCTAATAATAGACATATAGCTTCTAATCTAGCAACTGGAACATAAGTTTCATAAAAAAATCAATACCTTCCTCTTGTAGGTATCCTTTAGCAACTACTCTTGCCTTGTTACGTACAACATTACTTGCTTCATCAAGTTTTTTCAAAATACCCATTTGGTTCCTATTACTATATGATCCTTAGGTCTTGCAATTAGTTCCCATACATCATTGACTTTGAATTGATGTAATTCCTCGTACATAGTTTCAATCCAGTTCTCATCCATGAGAGCATTTTTCACTTCCTTATACTCAAATTGGGATATGAGAGCTAGGGAATTTAGCATGCTTTTGAGAGATGATCTAGTTTTGATTCCTTCATCCATCTTCTTGATAATCCATTCCTTAGGAGGCTCATACTTAAATCTCCAACCCTTAAAAGATTGTCCTTGATTTTAAAGATCGGCTAATGGTTGCAGTTCTCGCTGTTTATAAGCTACTAGTGCAGATATTTATATAATGTCGTTGCAATCATCAGTTTACACTCATTTTTTGTCATCCTTGAACTTCCCATTTGTGGATTCTTCTACTACCTTTGAATCTTTGTTGGAGACTTAATAGACTTTACTTGTAGTTGAGTAACCAAGGAAAATACCTTGATTAGCTCGTGTATCAAATTTCTAGGATAAGTACACTAGGAGTGCCAAAATTTGTGTACGACACTCACTTTAGTATCAAAAGCTTTTGCCGGCTCACTTAAGTGCTAAATTAGAGGAAAAACGATCACTTTAGTGCCGACGGTGAGAAATTCTAGCCAAATTGATTACATGTCATTTATAATTAAAATTATAACATGAGTTGGCAAAATTTAAAAAAAAAATCCAGTCCTCATGGTATTTCCACGTGGCATGCTTAGTACTACAGTGATTACTTTAGATAAAATTTGACACTTAAATGATTACTTTTAATAAAATTTGGCATTTAAATGACCACTATTTACAACTTTTGGACAACGTCGTTTAGGGGTTCTATGGTGATTAGGCACGCTGGCGAGCTACGTAGGATTGAAAAGTTAATAAAATATAGCTAGGTTGGATTTCCGGCAATCCAAATCGGAGTTGGCTTTTAAATGATCTTTTTTTTTTAAAGTAGCACTTAAGTGATCCGAAAAAAAAAAAAAATTGCACTAAAGTGAGTGTCGTACATAACTTTTGACACTTCTAGTGTACTTACGCCCAAATTTCATGATATTATCGTTTGTATTCTTGAGAATGAAACATTTACATCTGATTACATGGAAGTAATGTAGAGTTGGCTTTCTTCCTTTAAATATTTCATACGGAATCTTTTCTACCATAGGTCTTAACAATACTCTATTGAGTGTGTAATGCGATAGCTTCAGCCTAGAAATAAGTAGGTACACCAATCTTGATGATCATGGTTTTAGCCATTTCTTGAAGTGATCAGTTTCTTCTTTCTACCATCTCATTCTGCTGAGGAGTGTGAGTAATGGAGAAGTTGTCTTCTACTGCATTTTCATCACAATACTTAGCAAAAATTTGATTATCAAATTCTCCTCCATGATTAATTTTGATGGTGGTGATGCTGTACCCCTTCTCATTTTGAACTTGTCGAGAAAATTTCTCAAAAGAATGAAATGCTTCATTGTTTTGTGATAAGAACATTACCCATGTGAATCTTGAGTAATCACCAACTATTACAAGGCAATATTTTCTTCCTCCTAGATTGGTTGTAGATTTGAAAGAATTTCTCTTTACTAATGTCAATACACTTATCTCTTTCAAATTTTATCTTGTATCCTTTGTCACAGAATTGGCTAATGCTTAGGAGATTATGCTTTAGCCCTTGGACAAGTGAGACATCCTTAACAACTAGATTTCCCAACCTAATATTTCCTTTCTAGATTATTCTGCCTTTATTTTTTCCCCTAATGTGACTATGCCTTCATCTATGGTCGCGAGTGTTACAAACTTGTTGTTGTCTCCCGTTATATGTCTGAAATAGCTGCTATCTAAGTACCACTTGTTTTTCTTCAATAGTACCTGAAATCAAAGAGAATCTCATCTTTTCCTTAGTACCCACATAAGCTTGGGTCCCTTGTGGTTAGGTTTTGATTCAAGGTTAAGAGACCAGCTAGTCTTCTTGAATTTCTTTTGCTGTTTTGGACAGTCCATTTTGATATGACCATATCCTTCATAGTTTGAGCACTCAAGAAATTTTTGGCCAGTGGTTCTAGTGAACTGTTTATCAAAGTGAGACTTGTAATAGTATATAGGAGGTATGTACTTTAATCTATATTTTGTATTTGGATAATGATTCATCTTATTTTCATTTCCTTCACATCCCAGACCTCTCTTGTTGTAATGAAGAATTTGAATTGAGAGAATGTGCCGTAAGGTTTTGAACCAAGAGAAAATTTAGTGCTGATTTTTGAAATTTCTTCATTAGCATTCTCATTTTCAACCTACAAGAGCTTTACTTGATTTATTTGAAGGTCGAGCTCTTTCTTAAGATCGCCAATGAGAGTTTTGCCAATGATGTTTTTAGTAGTAAGATTATGAACTTATTTTTTTAAAGCAAGAATTTTTCTTGAAGCTTTTTGGTGTTCTTAAAACATTTCTTTTAAAAAATCTTGTAATTCATCATACAATAGTTCGGAATCTCCCAAACTCATACCCCACGTGACAGCGGAGTGTCATGATCCATACCCACACGGGAGACACATCTCGAGAAAGGAGGTTAGTTGTAAATGTCGGATTTAAGGGTACTTTTACCATGGTAGCCGTGACATCCTAAATTTCTGATTCTGTTTTCAATTGAATGAGTTGGGCTTTTCAGTGATGTGTCTATAATTCTTTTCTCTAAGCTGATCACTCATGAGATAACTAGTTTATCTAGTGAAGCTGTTAAGGAATTTTAATGCGATAGACTTGAGAATTCGACCAGAACTTGATTGCTCAACCGTGCTAATCTACAAGGGTCAACACAGCACTATCAAAATCAATAAGAGACATGTGATTAAAGTGTGGGTGATTCTACCAAATTGCAAAATTCTCCTCGATCGACACTAGATCGATTTTTCTGTCATTTGTATACCCCATGCGCGTATTTGTAACCTCAAGATTTTCATGACAACTGAGAGTCGCAATGAGTCAAAGATATACAATGTGGCTAAAAAATAATCAACCATGGGTCAATTGCACTAAAAATTGCTAAAAGCTACCCGGTAGGTTAGGTTACGCTAAAATCGCGCTTGGTTGAAATTAACCGCGAATTTAAACCTGATTTCAAAAATTGAAAGTTCTGTCATGTCACGATTCATTTTAGGAACGTTAACTCATCCTCCAAAGATTTTTTTGCAAACCCGAGATTTCGGTAAAATTCAAAGTTAGGTTATTTTGGACCAGGAAAATTAGAGGGCCATTTTTTGTCGCATTTTTGGCCATCAAGTTGGTTCAATTGATGAGGAAAAATCATGAGATGGATGATGGCACCTTGGCTGATTTTATGGCGGCCAAATTGAGCTCAATTAGAGTTGAAATTGAATGAAATTGAAGGGCAAAGGTTCAAAATTCGTAGCTAGGGGGTGTTGCAACATTTGGATCCTTTGGGAGACTTCTTAGGGAATCCATGGAGGGGAAATTGGCTGAGGATGATAGCCAAGGCTGGTAGGGCATGGAACTCAAGTGTTCTTGATATTTTATGCCCCCCTCCTCATCTTCAGCAGCCATCTTCTTCTTTACCTCCTCCTTTCTCCATTTTTGGGTGTTTTGAGAGCTTGAGAGAACTAGAGAAAGCAAGCTGCAGCCCCTGACTGTCGACCGCTTCCCTTTCCACTGTCGTGCGCCATCTAGCGCCCTCACGCTCGCTGTAGCTGCTCGCTCGCGCTCGTGCGCTCATCTCGCCGTGCCCGTCATCCAGACTGTTCCAAGCTCGTCCTGGTCACCGTCCGCCACCGTTGAGCACCACTATCGCCGCCGTCGCCCTCTCCCATGTCATTTCAACCGCTTGGACCGCCCCTTCCTGCAGCAAGCAAAGGTTGAAGCTCAGCCCCTAGATGAGGCTTCTAAGCCTGTTTTAAGGCCCGTTTGGACCTCCGTTGGTGTTGCCATAGGCTTGTGTGTTGCTCACCTCTGTGTCGCCATTGCCATGGACTCACCGCCCCGCTAAACTAGTGAGTTTACTCTCTAAACTCTGGTTAGGGAGTTAATGACGTTTAGTAGATAATTAATTTAGACTAAGTATGGATTAGGTAGTTAGTTAGTTTAGAATAGTTATTTAAATGGTTTAATTATGCATGTTAGGTGGTTAGAATAGACGAATTAAGGGCTAGATAGATTGTACTATTTATCTAGATAGGTGCACAAATTTTCTAGGCCCGTTTAGGTGGTTAGATTAGCATTTCCGGCCTAGGTTAGTATTTATTGGATTTATTTGCATTTAATTAATTAATTTTGCTATTTATTTAATTATTTAATATTTTCCAGAAATTATACCGGGATAGCCAGTGACTAGAATTTCGTGCTGATTGCAATGGAGTGCTTAGTTTATGCAATTGAGTGTTAAATTGTAAAAATTGAGTGGTGATTGTGATTTGGAGTATTTATTTCAAAATTACAAAATTTTGGTATTTAATTAGAAAATACCGGGTGTCGGGTTTTCACACCAAAAATGATTTTAGATACTACATCAAACAGTGGGATTTTAAAAGGGAGGATATAAATTCTTCTAGTTCAAATTGATTGTGTACTCACACACGATTATTTTTACCGTGTGTTTTTAATACGGAGAAAATGGGCTAAGTACATTATTTTAATTGGGACATTTGAGTGCAATGCACAATGTCTTGGCCGAAATTGGATGGGTTCATGAATGGTTATGAGAACCCGTCCCTGATGTGAGTCGGGTGGACGTTGCCCTAAATGGGATGCCCTTGTCAACAGATGCTGATTGCAGTAGATTCTGGACTGATGTTCCTTCAAGATTACCGTTCTCAATGGGGTGAGACGTTGTCGTGCTCAATGGGGTGAGACGATGCCTGGTTACGCTAGAAGACCACCAAATTGGAACGCATGATTGAGTGAAATTGACATGCTAGATTATGGGACGAAATTGTGTGGCACGGAATGGGACGTGTCATAACGATTTGGCCTTAAAATCAGGACCCCTATGGCTGTGTGGGATATGAGATGTGGCGTTCCAATTGATTGAGTATTATTACTGCATATGGTTGAGTATATGAATTATGCTGACATGTAGGGAGGATATGAGATGACGTAAGTCTCTATGATTGTGTGGCTGTGTGGTTAGGACGTCCCTAGGCGTATTTTCTTTTTAATCGGGGTTTAGGGGGTGAACTTGCTGAGACGTTGTCTCACCTTGTCGTGGGCTCAATTCTTTTCAGGTCAGTAGATGGCGGTCCCTATAGTACGTTTTGGGAAGCCGAAGGGTTATACGGAGCAAAGTATCGACGTCCCTGTCCCTGGGAGTCCCTAGCTCCATGAGCTCATAGTGACCACTATCTTGGTCGATGAGGGCTGACCGTAGTTGGTACCTTATCGATTTAAGGCATGGTTTCGGCATGAGATCAATAGGATCAGGGAAGGTCCCCTGTAGGGTTCTAACATCCCTGCCCTTACGGTTAACACCGTAGCAGGTGAGGGGGTAGCTAATCTCCCTGATGGTGTCGTAGAAGATCCAGATCCCCCGAAGGTCTCAGAGGTCTTGGTTGAGGAGTCTTGCGCCGAGTTAGCTAGGTGGCTCTTCTTTTTGGAGTAGACCTTTGTTTTTAGTCTAGGGTTGTATATAAACTCAGCTTGTTTATGAAAAGTGTTTTGTGAAAATGGTATCCTGCTTTTCTATCCCATATTTGTGTTGTCTGGGGATTTGTTTATTTGCTTCCGCATGTGTAATTAAAAAGAAATGTTCGGCAACATGTCCTGGGACGTCGCAATTTTATTGACCACCGAGGGATGTTCACACACTCAAGGTTCAAGGCATGACATCCTCGCCTGGAGTGGTATCAAAGCTGGTCGGTAGTTGGAGTGATAAGGTGCGATGAGTTGTGGGATAGTTAGTAGGAATGACCTTTATTTTATGCTGATGAATGTGAGTGATGACTATTTGGTAGTTTGTTTGTAAGGTCGCTCAATTTCTAATTCTGCATGGAATTGGAAAGCAAGGTATGTAAGAATCTTGCAAAATGAGTTATCAGGAGCAGATGACTCTTAGGAAGAGGGCAGTAGCCCCTGTGACTCAAGGTAGGATGTCGACAAGGGTCGATACCTGAGGTGGTTGTGGTAGAGCGCAGGCTCAGGCCAGTGCTAGTGGAGTAGCATCACCTCTAGTCAGTGCTGGGTAGTAGCCCCTAGCGATCCTAGGATGGACGCGATTGTTCAGGTGCTTGAGACGCTAGGAGCTTTGATGGGGCAGTAGGCTTAGAATCAAGCCGCCGCCATTACCGCCGTCGCTACAGCTACTGCTACTACTGTCATTGCTGCTACTGCTGCTGCATCACCTATTCAAGTTCCACATGGGAATGTGGTTGTTGAGAGAGAGAGGCCGATGCACAAACTAGTGGAGCAGTTCCTGAAGCTGAACCCGCCGAGGTTCACCGGTGCAGGAGATCTCGAGGCTGCAACCCTCTGGATCCAAAACCTAGAGAAGGCCTTTACACTGTTGATGTGCAATGAGGAAGAGCAGGTTGTCCTTGCAGTATACCAGCTACGGGGTAACGCGAGTACCTGGTGGAGGGCAACCAAAGGCAAAATAGTTCCTAGAGGCATGGTCCCAGTATCGAACGCCTTTCTCGAGGCCTTTAATGGAACATACTTTTCTGACAGTGCTCGAGAGTAGAAGATGGAGAAATTCCAACGCCTCCGTCAAGGGATGATGACAGTAGACCAGTATGAGGTTAAATTTGCAGAGCTATCACAATACACTCCTAGACTGGTGGAAGATCTCGAAGATAGAGCTCGGAGGTTTAGGAACGGCCTTCGACCAGAGCTGAAGAATCCGTTGGTGCTATTCGACCTGAAGGATTACGACGAACTATATGGTCGGGCCAAGTTGAAAGAAAGGAACCTAACCAAGCAAACTGCTACATCTGGGTCAATGTTCAACTTGAATAGGGAGAGAAATAGGTTTGGGAAGAAACCTATGGCTCGAGGAAGGTACCCTGTTTTGCCCAATAAGAAGGGTAGGATAGGTAAGTTTGCACTGAGCCAAATAGGCATGTGTCGCTTCTATAGAAGACGACACGGATTAGCCCCGTGCCATTCTAGGCGGGGTGCTTATTATGAGTGTGGCCAACACGGTCACTTGACCAGAAATTATCCCAAAAGAGCGATGGGACCGCAATAGTTATTGCCACCGCCACCTATGGGTCAGAATAGGGGGTTTGCACCACAGAACGCACCACAGGGTGGACTGAACAAACCTCCAGCTCAGGGAAGGACGTATGCTATCACCAGAAGACAGGCAGAGGACTCGCCTGATATGGTCACAAGTACTGTTTCCTTGAACAACCATGCTAATTATGCTTTATTTGACCCTAGTGCGACTCATTCATTTATAGCTGAGCAATTTGTTAAGCTGGTAGGATTGAGTCTTGAAATGTTGGAGTCAGTGGTTAGCATATCTACACCATTAAAGGATAAGGTGTTGTCTACGATGGGCTGTCCTGTTGTAAGTTAGTGATTGGTGAGCGAGAGGGGAGGATAGATTTGATAGTCCTAGCCATCTATGATTTTGATGTAATAATTGGCATGGACTGGCTCACCGAGTAACAAGCTAAGATAGACTACTATCGTAAAGCGATTTAGTTTAACCCTTTAGCGGGTGAAAGTTTCAAGTTTATTAGGAGTTGAGGAGGACCCTCAATTTCCTTAATCTCGTTGCTTGAGGCAACCCGTTTGTTAGACGGGGGTTGTCAAGGTTACTTGGCAACTATCGTCGATACGATAGTTAAGGAGCTGAAGATCGAAGATATCGTAGTGGTTCAGGAGTTTCCAGACGTGTTTCCAAAGGAATTGATAGGTTTGCTACCAGAAAGAGAGATTCAGTTTGTAATTGAGTTGGCTCCCGGGACGGAGTCAATGTCTAAGGCTCCTTACCGCATGGCGTTATATGAGTTGAAAGAATTGAAGGTGCAGATGCAAGAGTCATTGGATAAGGGATTCATACGTCCCAACGCATCACCTTGGGAAGCACAAGTTCTATTCGTGAAAAAGAAAGATGGTTCGTTGCGTCGGTGCATTGACTATCACCAACTCAATCAGGTGACGATCAAGAATAAGTATCCACTACCGAGGATTAACAACTTGTTTGACCAGTTGCAAGGAGCATCGATATTTTCTAGGATCGACCTGAGGATAGGATATCATCAGCTGAGGATCATAAAGGTGGACATACCGAAGTTAGCGTTTCGTACGCAATACGCAATATGGCCATTATGAGTTTACTGTAATGCCATTTGGTTTTGACGAATGCCCCAATTGCTTTAATGGATTTGATGAACCGAGTGTTTAAAGAGTATTTGGATCAATTCGGGATCATTTTCAATGATGATATCTTGGTGTACTTGAGAAGTTCTGAGGAGCACGAAAGACGGTTGAGGACGGTGCTTCAAACACTGAGCAATCATGGACTGTATGCCATGTTCAGTAAGTACGAGTTTTGGTTGACTCGTGTTGCTTTCATAGGTCACATGATTTCAGGCGAAGGAATCTCCGTGGACCCAACCAAGATTGAAGCAGTTATCAACTAGCCAAGATCGCCGACAGTGACATAAATCAAAAGCTTACTGGGTTTGGCTTGTTACTACAGAAGGTTTGTGGAAGGATTTTCAGCATTAGCTTCACCGTTAACTCGGCTATTGAAGAAGGAAGAGAAGTTTTTGTGGACATATAAGTGCGAGCGTAGTTTCCAATAGCTTAAGTAGAAGCTAACTACTGCACCAGTGTTAACAATTCCATCTGGTCCTGAAGGGCACGAGATCTACAGTGATACGTCGTTTATAGGACAAGGTTGCATGTTAATGTAGTATAGCAGAGTCGTTGCATACGCGTCCCGTCCGTTGAGACCTTATGAGTTGAATTATTTGCTGCATGACTTGGAACTCGCAACAATTATTTTCGCTCTGAAAATTTGGAGACATTATTTGTGTGGAGAAAGGTTCGAGATCTTTACAGATCATCAAAGTCTCAAGTACCTATTCTCTCAGAATGAGTTGCAAATGAGATAGTGTCGCTGGATGGAACTTCTCAAGGACTATGATTGCGACATCTTCTATTATCCTAGCAAGGCTAATAAGGTCGCAAATGCGATGAGTTGCAAATCTTTAGTTGCACAGATGATGGTTAAGGAGTGGATTTTACTCGAGAGCTCGACATTCAGTTTTCAAATTTGAGGTAGGCCACCTTTTAAATCTTATGGCCACCCTTAGAATTGAGCCAGAAGTCTAGATTAAAATTAACACGCTTCAGTTGACAGACCTAGAGATTTAGAAGATCCTGCAACGGGATACCGAAAAGAGAAATGCCGACTTTTAAATTTCTTAGGACGAGACACTAATGTTAGATGTACATCGTAAAGCTACTATGTAATACTTACATATTAGGGATTTCATTTGCACTTTCATTATTATTATTTAATTACTGCCAATGATGTATTCATTCATATGTCCAATTATTTTATATTTACGAACGATTCCATAAGATCAGTTGCAACTAGACTTATTCTTGAGACATCAACAATATATGTGACGGGTTCATTGTTAGACCGAATCTTTAAATCGTTGCTGGTCGATGGATTATTGAGTGGATATTAATAATCCTGTTGAGACTAGTGTGTTCTTAAGTTCACCATTAAGTATTGGATACTTAAGGGAATGATGAGTCACAAGTCATTGGGTATTGTGATGCATAAATTAAGAACACAGGTGTTTGTTTTAGACAAGTTCATCGAACGTGACGCATATGGAACAGTTAGCGACATGGAAGCTTTTAGCGTGGTCTATGTATAATTGTTCATGCTTTGGTCTTGTGTAAATAATCCTTAGACCTAAGGCACAGTGTTAACTGGTGTGTCGAACAACTATGGTTCACAGGTGAACATAATGTCGGGTCGTTGATCCGTCTTTGTACCCGATGGTCATATTTTGTTCATATACGAAGTTGCATGTGTGCGCAATTGGAATCTATCTCATTGTTACATGCAAGGTATAATATTGATGTCCTATGCGATCTAATTATGACACTGCATTGAAATCCTCAGCCGGGGTTGTAACTGAGAATAAATTGTTTATGCCTCGAATAAAATGCTTGTCAATTAGATTTTACAAATGCGCTGTGTTGGAAATCCTCAATTGCATAGATGATGGTTAAGGAGTCGATTATACTAGAGATAGCTCGAGATTCTGTTTTCAAATTTGAGGTAGGCCAATGTTCAAATCTTATTGCCGCCCCTAGAATTGAGCAAGAAGTCTAGACTAAAATTAAGATGCTTCAGTTCACAGACCTTGAGATTCAGAAGATCCTGCCAGGGGATACCGAAAAGCGAAAGGCTGACTTTCAAATTTCTTAAGACGGGACACTAATGTTAGATGTATGCCCTAAAGCTACTATGTAATACTTACATAATAGGGATTTCAGTTGTACTTTCAATATTATTATTTAATTAATGGCAATGACGTATTCATTCATATGTCCAATTATTTTATATTTAGGAATGATTCCATAAGATCAGTTGCAACTAGACCTATTCTTGAGACGTCAAGAATATATGTGACGGGATCATAGTTAGACTGAATCTTTAAATCGTTCCTGGTCGATGGATTAAAGAGTGGATATTAATAAACCTGTTGAGACCGGTGTGCTCTTAAGTTCACCATTAAGTATTGGATACTTAAGGGAATGAGGAGTCATAAGTCATTGGGTATTGTGATGCCTTAGTTAAGAACACAGGTGTTTATATTAGACAAGTTCATTCAACGTGACGCATATGAATTGGTTAGCAACGTGGAAGCTTTTAGCATGGTCAATGTATAACTTTTCATGCTTTGGTCTTGTGTAAATAATCCCTAGACCTGAGGCACAATGTTAACTTGGGTGTCGAACAACTATGGTTAGTAAGTGCACATAATGCCGGGTCGTTGAGCCATCTTTGTGCCCGATGGTCATAATTTGTTCATATACGAAGTTGCATGTGTGCGCAATATGGAATCTATCTCCTTGTTACATGCAAGGTATCATATTGATGTCCTATGCGATCTAATTATGACACCGCATTGAAATCCTCGGTCGGGGTTGTAACCGAGAATAAATTGTTTATGTCTGGAATAAAATCCATGTCAATTAGATTCTACAAATGTGTTGAGTTGGAATTCTTCAGTTGCACATATGATGGTTAAGGAGTGGATTTTACTGGAGATAGCTCGAGATTCGGTTTTGAAATTTGAGGTAGGCCACTTTTCAAATCTTATGGCCGCCCCTAGAATTGGGCCAGAAATCTTGATTAAAATTAAGATGCTTCAGTTGAAAGACCTAGAGATTCAGAAGATCCTGCGAGAGGATACCGAAAAGAGAAAGGCTGACTTTGAAATTTCTTAGCAGGGGACACTAATGTTAGATGTATGCCCTAAGCTACAATGTAATAGTTACATATTTGGGATTTCAGTTGTACTTTCATTATTATTATTGAATTACTGACAATGACGTATTCATTCATATGTCCAATTATTTTATATTTACGAATGATTCCATAAGATCAGTTGCAACTAGACCTATTTTTGAGATGCCAAGAATACATGTGACGGGTTCATATTTAGATTGAATCTTTAAATCGTTCCTGGTCGACGGATTCTTGAGTGGATATTAATAATCCTGTTGAGACCAGTGTGTTCTTATGTTCACCATTAAGTATTGGATACTTAAGGGAATGATAAGTCACAAGTCATTGGGTATTGTGCTGCATAAGTTAAGAACATAGGTGTTTGTATTGGACAAGTTCATTGAACGTGACGCATATGGAACCGTTAGCGACATCGAAGCTTTTAGCATGGTCAATGTCCAATTGTTCATGCTTTCGTCTTGTGTAAATAATCATTAGACCTGAGGCACAGTGTTAACTTGTCTGTCGAACACCTATGGTTCACAGGTGCACATAATGCCGGGTTGTGGATCCATCTTTGTACCCGATGGTCATATTTTGTTCATATACAAAGTTGCATGTGTGCGCAATATGGAATCTGTCTCCTTGTTACATGCAAGGTATACTATTGATGTCTTATGCGATCTCATTATGACATCGCATTGAAATCCTCAGCAGGGGTTGTAACCGAGAATAAATTGTTTATGTCTCGAATAAAATGCATGTCAATTACATTTTACAAATTCGCTGTGTTGGAAATCTTCAGTTGCACAGATGTTGGTTAAGGAGTGGATTTTACTCGAGAGAGCTCGAGATTCGGTTTTTAAATTTAAGGTAGACCACCTTTCAAATCTTGTGGCCACCCTTAGAATTGAGCCAGAAGTCTAGATTAAAATTCAACTCTTCAGTTGACAGACCTACAAATTCAAAAGATCCTGCAAGAGGATATCGAAAAGAGAAAGGCTGAGTTTCAAATTTCTTAGGACGGGACACTAATGTTAGATGTATGCCTTAAAGCTACTATGTAATACTTACATATTAGGGATTTCATTTGCACTTTCATTATTATTATTTAATTACTGCCAATGACGTATTCATTCATATGTCCAATTATTTTATATCTACGAACGATTCCATAAGATCAGTTGCAACTAGACTTATTGTTGAGACGTCAACAATATATGTGACGGGTTCATTGTTAGACCGAATCTTTCAATCGTTGCTGGTCGATGGATTATTGAGCGGATATTAGTAATGTTGTCGAGACCAGTGTGTTCATAAGTTCACCATTAAGTATTGGATACTTAAGGGAATGATGAGTGACAAGTCATTGGGTATTGTGATGCATAAATTAGGAACACGGGTGTTTGTTTTAAACAAGTTCATTGAACGTGACGCATATGGAACACTTAGCGACATGGAAGCTTTTAGCGTGGTCTATGTATAACTGTTCATGCTTTGGTCTTGTGTAAATAATCCTTAGACCTAAGGCACAGTGTTAACTTGTGTGTCGAACAACTATGGTTCACAGGTGCACATAATGTCGGGTCGTTGATCCGTCTTTGTACCCAATGGTCATATTTTGTTCATATACGAAGTTGCATTTGTGCGCAATTGGAATCTATCTCCTTGTTACATCCAAGGTATAATATTGATGTCCTATGCGATCTAATTATGACACTGCATTGAAATTCTCAGCCGGGGTTGTAATTGAGAATAAATTGTTTATGCCTCAAATAAAATGGATGTCAATTAGATTTTACAAATTTGCTGTGTTGGAAATCTTCCGTTGCACAGATGTTGGTTAAGGAGTGGACTTTACTCGAGAGAGCTCGAGAGTCGGTTTTGAAATTTGAGGTAGACCACCTTTCAAATCTTGTGGCCACCCTTAGAATTGAGCCAGAAGTCTAGATTAAAATTCAACTCTTCAGTTGACAGACCTACAAATTCAGAAGATCCTGCAAGAGGATATCGAAAAGAGAAAGGCTGACTTTCAAATTTCTTAGGACGGGACACTAATGTTAGATGTATGACTTAAAGCTACTATGTAATACTTACATATTAGGGATTTCATGTGCACTTTCATTATTATTATTTAATTTCTACCAATCACGTATTCATTCATATGTCCAATTATTTTATATTTACGAATGATTCCATAAGATCAGTTGCAACTAGACTTAGTCTTGAGAGGCCAACAATATATGTGACGGGTTCATTGTTAGATCGAATCTTTAAATCGTTGCTGGTCGATGGATTATTCAGTGGATATTAATAATCCTGTTGAGACGAGTGTGTTCTTAAGTTCACCATTAAGTATTGGATACTTCAGGGATTGATGAGTCACAAGTCATTGGGTATTGTGATGCATAAATTAGGAACACAGGTGTTTGTTTTAGACAAGTTCATTGAACGTGACGCATATGGAACAGTTAGCGACATGGAAGCTTTAGCGTGGTCTCTGTATAACTGTTCATGCTTTGGTCTTCTGTAAATAATCCTCAGACCTAAGGCACAGTGTTAACTTGTGGGTCGAACAACTATGGTTCACAGGTGCACATAATGTCGGGTCGTTGATCCGTCTTTGTACCCGATGGTCATATTTTGTTCATATACGAAGTTGCATGTGTGCGCAATTGGAATCTATCTCCTTGTTACATCCAAGGTATAATATTGATGTCCTATGCGATCTAATTATGACACTGCATTGAAATCCTCAGCCAAGGTTGTAATTGAGAATAAATACTTTATGCCTCGAATAAAATGCATGTCAATTAGATTTTACAAATCTGCTGTGTTGGAAATATTCAGTTGCACGGATGTTGGTTAAGCAGTGGATTTTACTCGAGAGAGCTCGAGATTCGGTTTTGAAATTTGAGGTAGAAGTCGAGATTAAAATTCAACTCTTTAGTTGACAGACCTACAAATTCAGAAGATCCTGCAAGAGGATATCGAAAAGAGAAAGGCTGACTTTCAAATTTCTTAGGACGGGACACTAATGTTAGATGTATGCCTTAAAGCTACTATGTAATACTTACATATTAGGGATTTCATGTGCACTTTCATTATTATTATTTAATTTCTACCAATGACGTATTCATTCATATGTCGAATTATTTTATATTTACGAACGATTCCATAAGATCAAATGCAACTCGACATATTCTTGAGACGTCAACAATATTTGTGACGGGTTCATTGTTAGACGAAATCTTTAAATCGTTGCTCGTCGATGGATTATGGAGTGGATATTAATAATCCTGTTGAGAACAGTGTGTTCTTAAGTTCACCATTAAGTATTGGATACTTAAGGGAATGATGAGTGACAAGTCATTGGGTATTGTGATGCATAAATTAGGAACACAGGTGTTTGTTTTAGACAAGTTCATTGAACGTGACGCATATGGAACAGTTAGCGACATGGAAGCTTTTAGCGTGGTCTATGTATAACTGTTCATGCTTTGGTCTTGTGTAAATAATCCTTAGACCTAAGGCACAGTTTTAACTTGTGGGTCGAACAACTATGGTTCACAGGTGCACATAATGTCGGGTCGTTGATCTGTCTTTGTACCCGATGGTCATATTTTGTTCATACACGAAATTGCATGTTTGCGCAATTGGAATCTATCTCCTCGTTACATCCAAGGTATAATATTGATGTCCTATGCGATCTAATTATCACACTGCATTGAAATCCTCAGCCAGGGTTGTAACTGAGAATAAATTGTTTATGCCTCGAATAAAATGCATGTCAATTAGATTTTACAAATCTGCTGTGTTGGAAATATTCAGTTGCACAGATGTTGGTTAAGTAGTGGATTTTACTCGAGAGAGCTCGAGATTTGGTTTTCAAATTTGAGGTAGACCACCTTTCAAATCATGTGAACACCCTTAGAATTGAGCCAGAAGTCTACATTGAAATTCAACTCTTCAGTTGACAGACCTACAAATTCAGAAGGTCCTGCAAGAGCATATCGAAAAGAGAAAGGCTGACTTTCAAATTTCTTTGGACGGGACACTAATGTTAGATGTATGCCTTAAAGCTACTATGTAATACCTACATATTAGGGATTTCATGTGCACTTTCATTATTATTATTTAATTTCTACCAATGACGTATTCATTCATATGTCCAATTATTTTATATTTACGAACGATTCCATAAGATCAAATGCAACTAGACTTATTATTGAGACGTCAACAATATATGTGACGGGTTCATTGTTAGACCGAATCTTTAAATCGTTGCTGGTCGATGGATTATTGAGTGGATATTAATAATCCTATTGAGACCAGTGTGTTCTTAAGTTCACCATTAAGTATTGGATACTTAAGGGAATGATGAGTCACAAGTCATTGGGTATTGTGATGCATAAATTAGGATCATAGGTGTTTGTTTTAGACAAGTTCATTGAACGTGACGCATATGGAACAGTTAGCGACATGGAAGCTTTTAGCGTGGTCTATGTATAACGGTTCATGCTTTGGTCTTGTGTAAATAATCCTTAGACCTAATGCACATTGTTAACTTGTGTGTCGAATAACTATGGTTCACGGGTGCACATAATGTCGGGTCGTTGATCCGTCTTTGTACCCGAGGGTCATATTTTGTTTATATACAAAGTTGCATTTGTGCGCAATTGGAATCTATCTCCTTGTTACATCCAAGGTATAATATTGATGTCCTATGCGATCTAATTATGACACTACATTGAAATCCTCAGCCGGGGTTGTAATTGAGAGTAAATTGTTTATGCCTCAAATAAAATGCATGTCAATTAGATTTTACAAATTTGCTGTGTTGGAAATCTTCAGTTGCACAGATGTTGGTTAAGGAGTGGATTTTACTCGAGAGAGCTCGAGAGTCGGTTTTCAAATTTGAGGTAGACCACCTTTCAAATCTTGTGGCCACCCTTAGAATTGAGCCAGAAGTCTAGATTAAAATTCAACTCTTCAGTTGACATACCTAGAAATTCAGAAGATCCTGCAAGAGGATATCGAAAAGAGAAAGGCTGACTTTCAAATTTCTTAGGACGGGTCACTAATGTTAGATGTATGCCTTAAAGCTACTATGTAATACTTACATATTAGGGATTTCATGTGCACTTTCATTATTATTATTTCATTTCTACCAATGACGTATTCATTCATATGTCCAATTATTTTATATTTACGAATGATTCCATAAGATCAGTTGCAACTAGACTTAGTCTTGAGAGGCCAACAATATATGTGACGGGTTCATTGTTAGACCGAATCTTTAAATCGTTACTGGTCGATGGATTATTGAGTGAATATTAATAATCCTGTTGAGACCAGTGTGTTCTTAAGTTCACCATTAAGTATTGGATAGTTAAGGGAATGATGAGTGACAAGTCATTGGGTATTGTGATGCATAAATTAGGAACACAGGTGTTTGTTTTAGACAAGTTCATTGAACGTGACGCATGTGGAATAGTTAGCGACATGGAAGCTTTTAGCGTGGTCTATGTATAACTGTTCATGCTTTAGTCTTGTGTAAATAATCCTTAGACCTAAGGCACAGTGCTAACTTGCGTGTCGAACAAGTATGGTTCACAGGTGCACATAATGTCGGGTCGTTGATCCGTCTTTGTACCCGATGGTCATATTTTGTTCATATACGAAGTTGCATGTGTGCGCAATTGGAATCTATCTCCTTGTTACATCCAAGGTATAATATTGATGTCCTATGCGATCTAATTATGACACTGGATTGAAATCCTTAGCGAGGGTTGTAACTGAGAATAAATTGTTTATGCCTCGAATAAAATGCATGTGAATTAGATTTTACAAATCTGCTGTGTTGGAAATATTTAGTTGCACAGATGTTTGTTAAGCAGTGGATTTTACTCGAGAGAGCTCGAGATTCAGTTTTCTAATTTGAGGTAGACCACCTTACAAATCTTGTGGCCACCCTTAGAATTGAGCCAGAAGTCTAGATTAAAATTCAACTCTTCAGTTGACAGACCTACAAATTCAGAAGATCCTGCAAGAGGATATCGAAAAGAGAAAGGCTGAGTTTCAAATTTCTTAGGACGGGACACTAATGTTAGATGTATGCCTTAAAGCTACTATGTAATACTTACATATTAGGGATTTCACGTGCACTTTCATTATTATTATTTCATTTCTACCAATGACGTATTCATTCATATGTCCAATTATATTATATTTACGAATGATTCCATAAGTTCAGTTGCAACTAGACTTAGTCTTGAGAGGCCAACAATATATGTGTCGGGTTCATTGTTAGACCGAATCTTTAAATCGTTGCTGGTCGATGGATTATTGAGTGGATATTAATAATCCTGTTGAGACCAGTGTGTTCTTAAGTTCACCATTAAGTACTGGATACTTAAGGGAATGATGAGTGACAAGTCATTGGGTATTGTGATGCATAAATTAGGAACACAGGTGTTTGTTTTAGACAAGTTCATTGAACGTGACGCATATGGAATAGTTAGCGACACGGAAGCTTTTAGCGTGGTCTATGTATAACTGTTCATGCTTTGGTCTTGTGTAAATAATCCTTAGACCTAAGGCACAGTGTTAACTTGTGGGTCGAACAACTATGGTTCACAGGTGCACAAAATGTCGGGTTGTTGATCTGTCTTTGTACCCGTTGGTCATATTTTGTTCATATACGAAGTTGCATGTTTGCGCAATTGGAATATATCTCCTTGTTACATCCAAGGTATAATATTGATGTCCTATGCGATCTAATTATGACACTACATTGAAATCCTCAGCCCGGGTTGTAACTGAGAATAAATTGTTTATGCCTTGAATAAAATGCATGTCAATTAGATTTTACAAATCTGCGGTGTTGGAAATATTCAGTTGCACAGATGTTGGTTAAGTAGTGGATTTTACTCGAGAGAGCTCGAGATTCGGTTTTCAAATTTGAGGTAGACCACCTTTCAAATCTTGTGGCCACCCTTAGAATTGAGCCAGAAGTCTACATTAAAATTCAACTCTTCAGTTGACAGACCTACAAATTCAGAAGGTCCTGCAAGAGCATATCGAAAAGAGAAAGGCTGACTTTCAAATTTCTTAGGACGGGACACTAATGTTAGATGTATGCCTTAAAGCTACTATGTAATACCTACATATTAGGGATTTCATGTGCACTTTCATTATTATTATTTCATTTCTACGAATGACGTATTCATTCATATGTCCAATTATTTTATATTTACGAATGATTCCATAAGATCAGTTGCAACTACACTTAGTCTTGAGAGGCCAACAATATATGTGACGGGTTCATTGTTAGACCCAATCTTTAAATCGTTACTGGTCGATGGATTATTGAGTGAATATTAATATTCCTGTTGAGACCAGTGTGTTCTTAAGTTCACCATTAAGTATTGGATACTTAAGGGAATGATGAGTGACAAGTCATTGGGTATTGTGATGCATAAATTAGGAATACAGGTGTTTGTTTTAGACAAGTTCATTGAACGTGACACATATGGAACAGTTAGCGACATGGAAGCTTTTAGCGTGGTCTATGTATAACTGTTCATGCTTTGGTCTTGTGTAAATAATCCGTAGACCTAAGGCACAGTGCTAACTTGCGTGTCGAACAACGATGGTTCACAGGAGCACATAATGTGGGGTCGTTGATCTGTCTTTGTACCCGGTGGTCATATTTTGTTCACATACGAAGTTGCATGTGTGCGCAATTGGAATCTATCTACTTGTTACATCCAAGGTATAATATTGATGTCCTATGCGATCTAATTATGACACTGCATTGAAATCCTTAGCCAGGGTTGTAACTGATAATAAATTGTTTATGCCTCGAATAAAATGCATGTCAATTAGATTTTAAAAATCTGCTGTGTTGGAAATATTTAGTTGCACAGATGTTGGTTAAGTAGTGGATTTTACTCGAGAGAGCTCGAGATTCGGTTTTCAAATTTGAGGTAGACCACCTTACAAATCTTGTGGCCACCCTTAGAATTGAGCCAGAAGTCTAGATTAAAATTCAACTCTTCAGTTGACAGACCTACAAATTCAGAAGATCCTGCAAGAGGATATCGAAAAGAGAAAGGCTGAGTTTCAAATTTCTTAGGACGGGACACTAATGTTAGATGTATGCCTTAAAGCTACTATGTAATACTTACATATTAGGGATTTCACGTGCACTTTCATTATTTTTATTTCATTTCTACCAATGACGTATTCATTCATATGTCCAATTATTTTATATTTACGAATGATTCCATAAGTTCAGTTGCAACTAGACTTAGTCTTTAGAGGCCAACAATATATGTGACGGGTTCATTGTTAGACCGAATCTTTAAATCGTTGCTGGTCGATGGATTATTGAGTGGATATTAATAATCCTGTTGAGACCAGTGTGTTCTTAAGTTCACCATTAAGTATTGGATACTTAAGGGAATGATGAGTGACAAGTCATTGGGTATTGTGATGCATAAATTAGGAACACAGGTGTTTGTTTTAGACAAGTTCATTGAACGTGACGCATATGGAATAGTTAGCGACACGGAAGCTTTTAGCGTGGTCTATGTATAACTGTTCATGCTTTGGTCTTGTGTAAATAATCCTTAGACCTAAGGCACAGTGTTAACTTGTGGGTCGAACAACTATGGTTCACAGGTGCACATAATGTCGGGTCGTTGATCCGTCTTTGTACCCGATGGTCATATTTTGTTTATATACAAAGTTGCATTTGTGCGCAATTGGAATCTATCTCGTTGTTACATCCAAGGTATAATATTGATGTCCTATGTGATCTAATGATGACACTGCATTGAAATCCTCAGCCGGGGTTGTAATTGAGAATAAATTGTTTATGCCTCAAATAAAATGCATGTCAATTAGATTTTACAAATTTGCTGTGTTGGAAATCTTCAGTTGCACAGATGTTGGTTAAGGAGTGGATTTTACTCGAGAGAGCTCTCGAGTCGGTTTTGAAATTTGAGGTAGACCACGTTTCAAATCTTGTGGCCACCCTTAGAATTGAGCCAGAAGTCTAGATTAAAATTCAACTCTTCAGTTGACAGACCTAGAAATTCAGAAGATCCTGCAAGAGGATATCGAAAAGAAACAGTCTGACTTTCAAATTTCTTAGGACGGGACACTAATGTTAGATGTATGCCTTAAAGCTACTATGTAATACTTACATATTAGGGATTTCATGTGCACTTTGATTATTATTATTTCATTTCTACGAATGACGTATTCATTCATATGTCCAATTATGTTATATTTACGAATGATTCCATAAGATCAGTTGCAACTAGACTTAGTCTTGAGAGGCCAACAATATATGTGACGGGTTCATTGTTAGACCGAATCTTTAAATCGTTACTGGTCGATGGATTTTTGAGTGGATATTAATAATCCTGTTGAGACCAGTGTGTTCTTAAGTTCACCATTAAGTATTGGATACTTAAGGGAATGATGAGTGACAAATCATTGGGTATTGTGATGCATAAATTAGGAACACAGGTGTTTGTTTTAGACAACTTCATTGAACGTGACGCATATGGAACAGTTAGCGACATGGAAGCTTTTAGCGTGGTCTATGTATAACTGTTCATGCTTTGCTCTTGTGTAAATAATCCTTAGACCTAAGGCACAATGCTAACTTGCCTGTTGAACAACTATGGTTCGCAGGTGCACATAATGTCGGGTCGTTGATCCGTCTTTGTACCCGATGGTCATATTTTGTTCATATACGAAGTTGCATGTGTGCGCAATTGGAATCTATCTCCTTGTTACATCCAAGGTATAATATTGATGTCCTATGCGATCTAATTATGACACAACATTGAAATCCTTAGCCAGGGTTGTAACTGAGAATAAATTGTTTATGCCTCGAATAAAATGCATGTCAATTAGATTTTACAAATCTGCTGTGTTGGAAATATTTAGTTGCACAGATGTTGGTTAAGTAGTGGATTTTACTCGAGAGAGCTCGAGATTCGGTTTTCAAATTTGAGGTAGACCACCTTACAAATCTTGTGGCCACCCTTAGAATTGAGCCAGAAGTCTAGATTAAAATTCAACTCTTCAGTTGACAGACCTACAAATTCAGAAGATCCTGCAAGAGGATATCGAAAAGAGAAAGGCTGACTTTCAAATTTCTTAGGACGGGACACTAATGTTAGATGTATGCCTTAAAGCTACTATGTAATACTTACATATTAGGGATTTCACGTGCACTTTCATTATTATTATTTCATTTCTACCAATGACGTATTCATTCATATGTCCAATTATATTATATTTACGAATGATTCCATAAGTTCAGTTGCAACTAGACTTAGTCTTGAGAGGCCAACAATATATGTGTCGGGTTCATTGTTAGACCGAATCTTTAAATCGTTGCTGGTCGATGGATTATTGAGTGGATATTAATAATCCTGTTGAGACCAGTGTGTTCTTAAGTTCACCATTAAGTACTGGATACTTAAGGGAATGATGAGTGACAAGTCATTGGGTATTGTGATGCATAAATTAGGAACACAGGTGTTTGTTTTAGACAAGTTCATTGAACGTGACGCATATGGAATAGTTAGCGACACGGAAGCTTTTAGCGTGGTCTATGTATAACTGTTCATGCTTTGGTCTTGTGTAAATAATCCTTAGACCTAAGGCACAGTGTTAACTTGTGGGTCGAACAACTATGGTTCACAGGTGCACATAATGTCGGGTCGTTGATCTGTCTTTGTACCCGATGGTCATATTTTGTTCATATACGAAGTTGCATGTTTGCGCAATTGGAATATATCTCCTTGTTACATCCAAGGTATAATATTGATGTCCTATGCGATCTAATTATGACACTACATTGAAATCCTCAGCCCGGGTTGTAACTGAGAATAAATTGTTTATGCCTTGAATAAAATGCATGTGAATTAGATTTTACAAATCTGCGGTGTTGGAAATATTCAGTTGCACAGATGTTGGTTAAGTAGTGGATTTTACTCGAGAGAGCTCGAGATTCGGTTTTCAAATTTGAGGTAGACCACCTTTCAAATCTTGTGGCCACCCTTAGAATTGAGCCAGAAGTCTAGATTAAAATTCAACTCTTCAGTTGACAGACCTACAAATTCAGAAGGTCCTGCAAGAGCATATCGAAAAGAGAAAGGCTGACTTTCAAATTTCTTAGGACGGGACACTAATGTTAGATGTATGCCTTAAAGCTACTATGTAATACCTACATATTAGGGATTTCATGTGCACTTTCATTATTATTATTTCATTTCTACGAATGACGTATTCATTCATATGTCCAATTATTTTATATTTACGAATGATTCCATAAGATCAGTTGCAACTACACTTAGTCTTGAGAGGCCAACAATATATGTGACGGGTTCATTGTTAGACCGAATCTTTAAATCGTTACTAGTCGATGGATTATTGAGTGAATATTAATAATCCTGTTGAGACCAGTGTGTTCTTAAGTTCACCATTAAGTATTGGATACTTAAGGGAATGATGAGTGACAAGTCATTGGGTATTGTGATGCATAAATTAGGAACACAGGTGTTTGTTTTAGACAAGTTCATTGAACGTGACGCATATGGAACAGTTAGCGACATGGAAGCTTTTAGCGTGGTCTATGTATAACTGTTCATGCTTTGGTCTTGTGTAAATAATCCGTAGACCAAAGGCACAGTGGTTACTTGCGTGTCGAACAACGATGGTTCACAGGTGCACATAATGTCGGGTCGTTGATCTGTCTTTGTACCCGGTGGTCATATTTTGTTCACATACGAAGTTGCATGTGTGCGCAATTGGAATCTATCTACTTGTTACATCCAAGGTATAATATTGATGTGCTATGCGATCTAATTATGACACTGCATTGAAATCCTTAGCCAGGGTTGTAACTGATAATAAATTGTTTATGCCTCGAATAAAATGCATGTCAATTAGATTTTACAAATCTGCTGTGTTGGAAATATTTAGTTGCACAGATGTTGGTTAAGCAGTGGATTTTACTCGAGAGAGCTCGAGATTCGGTTTTCAAATTTGAGGTAGACCACCTTACAAATCTTGTGGCCACCCTTAGAATTGAGCCAGAAGTCTAGATTAAAATTCAACTCTTCAGTTGATAGACCTACAAATTCAGAAGATCCTGCAAGAGGATATCGAAAAGAGAAAGGCTGACTTTCAAATTTCTTAGGACGGGACACTAATGTTAGATGTATGCCTTAAAGCTACTATGTAATACTTACATATTAGGGATTTCACGTGCACTTTCATTACTATTATTTCATTTCTACGAATGACGTATTCATTCATATGTCCAATTATTTTATATTTATGAATGATTCCATAAGTTCAGTTGCAACTAGACTTAGTCTTGAGAGGCCAACAATATATGTGACGGGTTCATTGTTAGACCGAATCTTTAAATCCTTGCTGGTCGATGGATTATTGAGTGGATATTAATAATCCTGTTGAGACCAGTGTGTTCTTAAGTTCACCATTAAGTATTGGATACTTAAGGGAATGATGAGTGACAAGTCATTGGGTATTGTGATGCATAAATTAGGAACACAGGTGTTTGTTTTAGACAAGTTCATTGAACGTGACGCACATGGAATAGTTAGGGACATGGAAGCTTTTAGCATGGTCTATGTATAACTGTTCACGCTTTGGTCTTGTGTAAATAATCCTTAGACCTAAGGCACAGTGTTAACTTGTGTGTCGAACAGCTATGGTTCACAGGTGCACATAATGTCGGGTCGTTGATCCGTCTTTGTACCCGATGGTCATATTTTGTTCATATACGAAGTTGCATGTGTGCGCAATATGGAATCTGTCTCCTTGTTACATGCAAGGTATACTATTGATGTCCTATGCGATCTCATCATGACACCGCATTGAAATTCTCAGCCAGGGTTGTAACCGAGAATAAATTGTTTATGTCTCGAATAAAATGCATGTCAACTAGATTTTACAAATTCGATGTGTTGGAAATCTTCAGTTGCACAGATCTTGGTTAAGGAGTGGATTTTACTCGAGAGAGCTCGAGATTCGGTTTTCAAATTTGAGGTAGACCACCTTTCAAATCTTGTGGCCACCCTTAGAATTGAGCCAGAAGTCTAGATTAAAATTCAACTCTTCAGTTGACAGACCTACAAATTCAGAAGATCCTGCAAGAGGATATCGAAAAGAGAAAGGCTGACTTTCAAATTTCTTAGGACGGGACACTAATGTTAGATGTATGCCTTAAAGCTACTATGTAATACTTACATATTAGGGATTTCATGTGCACTTTCATTATTATTATTTCATTTCTACCAATGACGTATTCATTCATATGTCCTATTATTTTATATTTACGAACGGTTCCATAAGATCAGTTGCAACTAGACTTATTCTTGAGACGTCAACAATATATGTGACGGGTTCATTGTTAGACCGAATCTTTAAATCGTTGCTGGTCGATGGATTATTGAGTGGATATTAATAATCGTGTTGAGACCAGTGTGTTCTTAAGTTCACCATTAAGTTTTGGATACTTGAGGGAATGATGAGTGACAAGTCATTGGTTATTGTGATGCATAAATTAAGAACACAGGTGTTTGTTTTAGACAAGTTCATTGAACGTGACGCATATGGAATAGTTAGCGACATGGAAGCTTTTAGCGTGGTCTATGTATAACTGTTCATGCTTTGGTCTTGTGTAAATAATCCTTAGACCTAAGGCACAGTGTTAACTTGTGTGTCGAACAACTATGGTTCACAGGTGCACATAATGTCGGGTCGTTGATCCGTCTTTGTACCCGATGGTCATATTTTGTTCATATACGAAGTTGCATGTGTGCGCAATTGGAATCTATCTCCTTGTTACACGCGAGGTATAATATTGATGTCCTATGCAATCTAATTATGATACTGCATTGAAATCCTCAGCCGGGGTTGTAACTGAGAATAAATTGTTTATGCCTCGAATAAAATGCTTGTCAATTAGATTTTACAAATGCGCTGTGTTGGAAATCCTCAGTTGCATAGATGATGGTTATGGAGTCGATTATACTTGAGATAGCTCGAGATTCGGTTGTCAAATTTGAAGTAGGCCACTGTTCAAATCTTATGGCCGCCCTTAGAATTCAGCAAGAAGTGTAGATTAAAATTAAGATGCTTCAGTTCACAGACCTTGAGATTCAGAAGATCCTGAAAGAGGATACCGAAAAGCGAAAGGCTGACTTTCAAATTTTTTAAGACGGGACACTAACGTTAGATGTATGCCCTAAAGCTATTATGTAATACTTACATAATTGGGAGTTCAGTTTTACTTTCATTATTGTGATTTAATTAATGGCAATGACGTATTCATTCATATGTCCAATTATTTTATATTTAGGAATGATCCATAAGATCAATTGCAACTAGACCTATTCTTGAGACGTCAAGGAATATATGTGACGGGATCATAGTTAGACTGAATTTTTAAATCGTTCCTGGTCGATGGATTAAAGAGTTGATATTCATGAACCTGTTGAGACCGGTGTGCTCTTAAGGGAATGAGGAGTCATAAGTCATTGGGTATTGTGATGCCTTAGTTAAGAACACAGGTGTTTATATTAGACAAGTTCATTCAACGTGACGCATATGGAACGGTTAGCAACGTGGAAGGTTTTAGCATGGTTAATGTATAACTTTTCATGCTTTCAGTCTTATGTAAATAATCCTTAGACCTGAGGCACAATGTTAACTTGTGTGTCGAAGAACTATGGTTAGCAGGTGCACATAATGCCGGGTCATTGAGCCGTCTTTGTGCCCGATGGTCATATTTTGTTCATATACGAAGTTGCATGTGTGCGCAAAATGGAATCTGTCTCCTTGTTACATGCAAGGTATCATATTGATGTCCTATGCGATCTAATTAAGACACCGCATTGAAATCCTCGGCCGGGGTTGTAACCGAGAATAAATTGTTTATGTCTGGAATAAAATCCATGTCAATTAGATTCTACAAATGTGTTGAGTTGGAATTCTTCAGTTCCACATATGATGGTTATGGAGTGGATTTTACTGGAGATAGCTCGAGATTCGGTTTTCAAATTTGAGGTAGGCCACTTTTCAAATCTTATGGCCGCCCTTAGAAGTGGGCCAGAAGTCTTGATAAAAATTAAGATTCTTCAGTTGAAAGACCTAGAGATTCAGAAGATCCTGCGAGAGGATACCGAAAAGAGAAAGCCTGACTTTCAAATTTCTTAGCAGGGGACACTAATGTTAGATGTATGCCCTAAGCTACAATGTAATAGTTACATATTTGGGATTTCATTTGTACTTTCATTATTATTATTGAATTACTGACAATGACGTATTCATTCATATGTCCAATTATTTTATATTTACGAATGATTCCATAAGATCAGTTGCAACTAGACCTATTTTTGAGATGCCAAGAATATATGTGATGGGTTCATATTTAGATTGAATCTTTAAATCGTTCCTAGTCGACGGATTATTGTGTGGATATTAAAAATCCTGTTGAGACCAGTGTGTTCTTATGTTCACCATTAAGTATTGGATACTTAAGGGAATGATAAGTCACAAGTCATCGGGTATTGTGATGCCTAAGTTAAGAACACATGAGTTTGTATTGGACAAGTTCATTGAACGTGACGCATATGGAACCGTTAGCGACATCGAAGCTTTTAGCGTGGTCAATGTCTAATTGGTCATGCTTTGGTCTTGTGTAAATAATCATTAGACCTGAGGCACAGTGTTAACTTTTGTGTCAAACAGCTATGGTTCACAGGTGCACATAATGCCGGGTCATGGATCCATCTTTGTACCCAATGGTCATATTTTGTTCATATACAAAGTTGCATGTGTGCGCAATATGGAATCTGTCTCCTTGTTACATGCAAGGTATACTATTGATGTCCTATGCGATCTCATCATGACACCGCATTGAAATCCTCAGCCAGGGTTGTAACCGAGAATAAATTGTTTATGTCTCGAATAAAATGCATGTCAATTAGATTTTACAAATTCAATGTGGTGGAAATCTTCAGTTGCACAGATCTTGGTTAAGGAGTGGATTTTACTCGAGAGAGCTCGAGATTCGGTTTTCAAATTTGAGGTAGACCACCTTTCAAATCTTGTGGCCACCCTTAGAATTAAGCCAGAAGTCTAGATTAAAATTCAACTCTTCAGTTGACAGACCTACAAATTCAGAAGATCCTGCAAGAGGATATCGAAAAGAGAAAGGTTGACTTTCAAATTTGTTAGGACGGGACACTAATGTTAGATGTATGCCTTAAAGCTACTATGTAGTACTTACATATTACGGATTTCATTTGTACTTTCGTTATTATTATTTAATTACTGACAATGATTTATTCATTCATATGTCCAAGTATTTTATATTTACGAATGATTCCAAAAGATCAGTTGCAACTAGACCTGTTCTTAAGATGTCAAGAATATATGTGACGGGTTCATATTTAGATTGAATCTTGAAATCGTTCCTGGTTGACGGATTATTGAGTGGATATGAATAATCCTGTTGAGACTAGTGTGTTCTTAAGTTCACCTTTAAGTAATGGATACTTAAGGGAATTCTGAGTCACAAGTCATTAGGTAAGGTGATGCCTAAGTTAAGAACACGGGTGTTTGTATTAGACAAGTTCATTGAATGTGACGCATATGGAACAGTTAGCAACATGGAAGCTTTTAGCGTGGTCAATGTTTAACTGTTCATGCTTTGGTCTTGTGTAAATAATCGTTAGACCTGAGGCACCGTGTTAACTTGTGTGTCGAACAACTATGGTTCACAGGTGCACATAATGCTGGGTCGTGGATCCGTCTTTGTACCTGATGGTCATATTTTGTTCATATACGAAGTTGCATGTGTGCGCAATATGGAATCTGTCTCCTTGTTACATGCAAGGTATAATATTAATTTCCTATGCGATCTCATTATGATACTGCATTGAAATCCTCAGCCGGGGTTGTAACCGAGAATAAATTGTTTATGTCTCGAATAAAATGCATGTCAATTAGATTTTACAAATGCGCTGTGTTGGAAATCTTCAGTTGCACAGATGATGGTTAAGGAGTTGATTTTACATGAGAGAGCTCGAGATTCGGTTTTCAAATTTGAGTTACGCCACCGTTCAAATCTTGTGTCTACCCTTAGAATTTAGCCAGAAATCTAGATTAAAATTCAGACTCTTCATTTGACAGACCTACAAATTCGGAAGATCCTGCAAGAGGATACCGAAATGAGAAAGGCTGACTTTCAAATTTCTTTGCACTGGACACTAATGTTAGATTTGTGCCCTAAGATACAATGTAATACTTACATATTAGGGATTTCTGTTGTACTTTCATTATTATTATTTAATTAATGGCAATGACATATTCATTCATATGACCAATTATTTTATATTTACGAATGATTCCGTAAGATCAGTTGCAACTAGACCTATTCTTGAGACGTCAAAAATATATGTGACGGGTTCAAAGTTAGATTGAATCTTTAAATCGTTCCTGGTCGACAGATTATTGATTAGATATTAATAATCATGTTGAGACCAGTGTGTTCTTAAGTTCACCATTAAGTATTGGATACTTAAGGGAATGATGAGTCACAAGTCATTGGGTATTGTGATGCCTAAGTTAAGAACACAAGTGTTTGTATTAGACAAGTTGTCACGGCCCGAACCTCGAGCGCGCACACATCCCTCGGTGGTCTATAAACTTTTGCGACATTCCCATGATTCGTCACCGACCCTTTTCATTTTATTGTACATGCGGAAGCAAATTAACTAATCCCCTGACAACCACAAACATGGGATAGAAAAGTAAGACAACCAGTTTCAAATCAAATACACTTTCATAAACACCTCAAGCTTATACAGAATGACTATCTCACAAAGGACTACTAAGCCACCTATGCTTTTGCCCTTCCGCTTCAAGCTCTGGGTTCTTCACACTGGAGACCTGAAAATGTTAGCCCACTAAGGGGTGAGATCACATCTCAGCAAGTCAATCCCCTAAATCCAGATTAGGAGAAGGGTACACTCAACATGCAATCTAATCACCTTTCTCACACTTTCTTAATACCAGTACTTTTCTGCATGTTAGTGTCGATCAAATCATACATAAGATATCGAGATCATATATCATCAGAATACTTTAACACGTACATATGTAAGGACAAAAATGTCGACATAATTACACGGGCCCCCAATTACCAAACTAAACTATTATGGCACGTCTCATACCGCACCACATAGTTCCGTCTCCTAATTAGGTCCCTCGCTTTCACCCATTCATGTGTCACAAATGATTTCAATGCACAAATAACAGTCTTCCGACATGAACGGGCATCGTCTCGCTCGATCAATCACATTATCACATACGAATCGCGTTACAAGCGATCTCACCTAGCCACTGCCACACGAACGCATTATATGGGGTAGAGGCGCGGACGCACCGACATCCCTCATCCCAGCCCAGTATTGTCCTCTTTGGGCCCCGCACTGGCTCGGACAAACCGCCGTCCCAGTCGGGTCACCCCTCAAGACTTTGTTCTTAGCACAATATAAGCATGTGTGAAATGCGTTATCGTTTCATGCGTGCATGCCATAAACAGTGTGCTCAACTCATGCATGACCAGAACCAAAGATGCCACAATTCTCACAAATGAATGCTTAGGAATGTACATATTAATGCAATCATACGGGCCCCAATTAGTAAACTAAACTGTGATGGTACGTCCCATACCGCACCATACAGTTCCGTCTCTTAATCAGGTCCCTCAATCTTTGATCATTCATGCGTTTCACAATTTCCATTCATTGGTTATGGCCAACCCCACAGATAACAGTCTTCTAGCATAACCGGGCATCGCCTCGCATCGTCGAGCACGGCAACGTCTACATCTAGACGGCATTCCATATAGGAGCATCGGTCTAGCCTCTACTGCGACCGGCATCCGTTGACGTGGGGCATTCCCGAAGGAGCATCGTCCGGCCCCAAAGGCTCGTGACGGCATCTCATATCATTCATGCATTCATTCAATTTCGGCCTAGGACACCATGCATTGCACTCAAATACCTTAATTAAAATGGTGATCCCGGCCTATTTTCTTCATATTAGAAATGCATGATAAAATAATCATGTGTGGGGACATGGTCAGATCGAACCAGAAAATTTGTGTCGTCTCTTTTAAAATCCCACAGTTTGATATAGTATTTAAAAACACTTTCGGTGTCCAGAACCTAACACCCGATATTTCCTAATTAAATACCAACAATTTTCAATCACCATACAATTGCACAAAACATCACCCAATTCATGCGAATGCCCATGCATTGGCACATCCATTCACTTCATAAAATCAATACACATGAAATTAGACCACTTTTCATTCTCGGGTGAACAGTGCCTCGTGAACAGTGCCTCGCGAACAATGTCGCGTGAACAGTAACTCATGAACAGTATTTTGTGAACAGTAATTCCAGAATTAAGTAACTAATAAATTAAAGCCATAAGTCATTAAAACACTAATTAAAACAAGCAAAACATCAAGAACCAACCCAAGCTAACATTGGTCCGAAATGGGCAGAAACCAGGCCTGCGCACATCTCCAAACTTAAATCCCGAAACCCAACCAATCGGGCTCAGAAAATTTCAAAATTTGAATATGTGATAAAGGACACATAAATGAATATTTTTTGTGAAGACACCGAGGCCCAGATCCTTCTGGATTCGGCCCAGTAATTCACTCAATCCAGCACAAAAATCGGGTCCAGTTCCAGAGAGCCTAACTCATCGAAATCAGTTCGGTTTTGGGTCCAAATCTGGTCTGTTTGATTTGAAATTCGAGTATGTTAAACTATAAGTTGTAACGGACAACTTTCGTGAAGAAAAAAATTGGAAATTCGACCTCTAAAGGTCAGTAACAGCCCTCGGAATCAGGACAGGTCACGGTTTACAGAACTGTCCGAAATACTGTTTCAAGGATGACGTCATGAAAATCGTCATCTTTTTAAATTATAAAAATTCTAAGAAAAATATATGTTATTATTTAGGATGTATTAAATATTTCTTCAGAAAGAAATTTCTTCAAAATCGAAACACACGGTCGTCTACAAAATTAGCAAAACACGCACGTCCAGGAAACTGTTTCAAAAATCAGCTTCTGTTCTTGTCCGAAACTTCACCCACGGTGGTTGTCTTGCTCTCTAAACCTTATCTAAGCTTTTCTATGTCTATCCTAACATACCTAACCAACATCCATCCATATATAACGTCATCTACATCTTTCATCTACATAAAAACCCCTAATTCATGTACTCAGCCCCTAATCTAGAGTTAGGAGACAACTTACTCAATTTGTGTATTGAAGAACTCCCGGCGACGGATCGTCGAAGCTGAGCTCAAAGCCAAGGGCGCTCGGCTTGAGCGGATGGCGTGCAACGGTGAGGATGATGGTGAGCTGAGTGGATGATGAAGCTATAGAAAATGAAAGCAAATAAATGGAGATGAAAGAAGGATGGGGGTGCTACGGTAGAAATGGAGAATGCGTGAGGGGGGAAGAGAAAGAGAGAAGGGAGAAACAATAAAGTAGAGGAGGGGAAATTGAGGGGGAAAATGCTTGGAAACTGCCACTGCAATTTCCATATGCTTTTGGCCTATTTTTCCATGGAATTTTTGCTCACCCATCACTATCATATACCCCACAACCTTTCCTATGCTTATCTCCACCAAATGAAATGAAGATTGAAGTGAAATTCATGGGGGCATGCCTTCTTACGAATTTTCCTCTCTTGTTGAGACTTTTCCTCCTTTCCTATTTACCAAATTAACACTTAAGTTAATAGGGTCAAGTCCCCAAGTAGTCACTTATAAATCCTCTCTAATTGTTCCACAATGAAGGTCCTAAAATCCTATTTGATAAGTGGCATTTCCTTTGTTCTTTTAAATTTGCTGCTCTTGTATTTTTCTCAAATAATTCCCGTCATCAACAATTCTTGGAAAGATGTAACAACATTCCTAAAATTAATTGTGACACCTTAAAGTTCTCAATTTCTGAAATCGGCATCATTTCCTCATTTAACTTTAGTCATACGTGACTTTAACGCAACCTAAACTGTCGGGTAGTTTTTGGAAATTTTCGGTGCAATGGACTCGTGGTCGATTATTATCGAACCACAACATGCATCTTCGACTCATTGGCGACTCTCGGTTGTCGTGAAAATCTCGAGGTTTCAATTACAAGCATAGGGTACCAAAACAACACAAAAATCGGTTTAGTACCGATCGATGAGAATTTTGTAATTAGATGGAATCACCCATGCCTAATTATATATCTCTATCGAATCAACCTATTTCCGGTCTCTGATAGATTTTTGACTGTGCCGAAATGATCTTTGCAGACTAACACGGTCGAGCAGTCGATTCCTGGTCAAATACTCAAGCCCGTGGCATTAAAATTCCTTAATGACTTCCCCAACTAGTCTAGTTATCTCATGTGAGATCAGCTTAGAGAATAGCATTATAGGCACGTCGATGAAAAACCCGATTTATCCAATTGAAAACAGAAGTAGAAAATCAGACTGTCACACAAGTTCATTGAACGTGACGCATATGGAACAATTAGCGGCATAGAAGCTTTCAGGGTGGTCAATGTCTAACTGTTCATGCTTTCGTCTTGTGTAAATAATCGTTAAGCCTGAGGCACAATGTTAACTTATGTGTCGAACAACTATGGTTCACACGTGCACATAATGCCGGGTCGTGGATCCGTCTTTGTTCCCAATAGTCATATTTTGTTCATATACGAAGTTGCATGTGTGCGCAATATGGAATCTGTCTCCTTGTCACATGCAATGTATAATATTGATGTCCTATGCGATCTCATTATGACACCACATTGAAATCCTCAGTCCGGGTTGTAACCGAGAATAAATTATTTATGTCTCAAATAAAATGCATGTCAATTAGATTTTACAAATGCGTTGAGTTGGAAATCTTCAGTTGCACAGATGATGGTTAAGGAGTGGATTTTACATGAGAGAGCTTGAGATTAGGTTTTCAACTTTGAGGTCGGCCACCTTTCAAATCTTGTGGCCACCCTTAGAATTGAGCCAGAAGTCTAGATTAAAATTCAGACTCTTCAGTTGACAAACCTACAAATTCAGAAGATCCTGCGAGGGGATACCGAAAAGAGAAAGGCTGACTTTCAAATTTCTTAGGACGAGACACAAATGTTAGATGTATGCCCTAAGCTACAATGTAATAGTTACACATTAGGGATTTCTGTTGTACTTTCATTATTATTATTTAATTAATGGCAATGATGTATTCATTCATATGTGCAATTATTTTATATTTACGAATGATTCCATAAGATCAGTTGCAACTAGACCTATTCTTGAGACGTCAAGAATATATGTGACGGGATCATACTTAGACTGAATCTTTAAATCCTTCCTGGTCGATGGATTATTGAGTGGATATTAATAAACCTGTTGAGACCAGTGTGCTCTTAAGTTCACCATTAAGTATTGGATACTTAAGGGAATGAGGAGTCACAAGTCATTGGGTATTGTGATGCCTTAGTTAAGAACACAGGTGTTTGTATTAGACAAGTTCATTCAATGTGACGCATATGGAACGGTTAGCGACGTGGAAGCTTTTAGTGTGGCCAATGTATAACTGTTCATGCTTTGGTCTTGTGTAAATAATCCTTAGAGCTAAGGAACAATGTTAACTTGTGTGTTGAACAACTATGGTTCAAAGGTTGGCATAATGCCGCGTTGTTGATTCGTCTTTGTACCCGATCGTCATATTTTGTTCATATACACAGTTGCATGTGTGCGCAATATGGAATCTGTCTCCTTGTTACATGCAAGGTTTAATATTGATGTCCTATGCAATTTAATTATGGCATTGCATTGAAATCCTCGGCTGGCGTTGTAATTGAAAATAAATTATTTATGTCTCGAATAAAACGCATGTCAATTTGATTTTACAAATTCGCTGTGTTGGAATTCTTCAGTTGCACGGATGATGGTTAAGGAGTGGATTTTACTCGAGAGAGCTCGAGATTCGGTTTTCAAATTTGAGGTACGCCACCTTTCAAATCCCGTGGCCACCCTTAGAATTGAGCCAGAAGTCTAGATTAAAATTCAGACTCTTCAGTTGACAGACCTACAAATTCAGAAGATCCTGCAAGAGGATATCAAAAAGAGAAAGGCTGTCTTTCAAATTTCTTAGCACAGGACACTTATGTTAGATGTATGCCCTAAGCTACAATGTAATAGTTACATATTCGGGATTTCAGTTGTACTTTCATTATTATTCTTTAATTAATGGCAATGACGTATTCATTCATATGACCAATTATTTTATATTTACGAATGATTCCATAACATAAGTTGCAACTAGACCTATTCTTGAGACGTCAAGAAAATATGTGACGGGTTCATAGTTAGACTGAATCTTTAAATCGTTCCTGGTTGGTGGATATTAACATTCTTCTTGAGACCAGTGTGTTCTTAAGTTCACCATTAAGTATTGGATACTTAAGGGAATGAGGAGTCACAAGTCAGTGGGTATTGTGATGGCTTAGTTAAGAACACAAGTGTTTGTATTAGACAAGTTCATCCAACGTGACGCATAAGGAACAATTAGCGACGTGGAAGCTTTTAGCGTAGTCAATGTATAACTGTTCATGCTTTGGTCTTGCGTAAATAATCATTTGACGTACGGCACAGTGTTAACTTGTCTGTCGAACAACTATGGTTAGCCGGTGCACATAATGCCGGGTCGTTGAGCCGTCTTTCTACCCGATGGTCATATTTTGTTCATATACGAAGTTCATGTGTGCGCAATATGGAATCTGTCTCCTTGTTACATGCAAGGTATAATATTGATGTCCTATGCTATCTAATTATGACACTGCTTTGAAATCCTCGGCCGGGGTTGTAACCAAGAATAAATTGTTTTTTTTTCTGGAATAAAATGCATGTCAATTAGATTTTACAAATGTGCTAAGTTGGAAATCTTTAGTTGCACAGATGATGGTTAAGGAGTGGATTTTACTGGAGAGAGCTGAAGATTCGGTTTTCAAATTTGAGGTAGGCCACCTTTCAAATCTTATGCCCGCCCTTAGAATTGAGGCAGAAGTGTTGACTAATATTAAGACGCTCCAGTTGAAAGACCTAGAGATTCAGAAGATCCTGCAAGAGGATGCTGAAAAGAGAAGGCTGACTTTCAAATTTCTTAGGATGGGACACTAATGTTAGATGTATGCCTTAAAGCTACTATGTAATACTTACATATTAGGGATTTCAGTTGTACTTTCATTATTATTATTTATTTACTGGCAACGACGTATTGATTCATATGTCCAATTGTTTTATATTGACGAATGATTCCATAAGATTAGTTGCAACTAGACCTATTCTTGAGACGTCAAGAATATATGTTACGGGTTCATAGTTAGACTAAATCTTTAAATCGTTCCTGGTCGATGGATTATTGAGTGGATATTAACTTTCTTCTTGAGACCAGTGTGTTCTTAAGTTCACCATTAAGTATTGGATACTTAAAGAAATGAGGAGTCACAAGTCATTGGGTATTGTGATGCCTTAGTTAAGAACACAAGTGTTTGTATTGGACAAGTTCATCCAATGTGACGTATAAGGAACAGTTAGCGACATGGAAGCTTTTAGCGTTGTGAATGTATAATTGTTCATGCATTGGGCTTGTGTAAATAATCCTTAGACCTGAGGCACAGTGTTAACTTGTATGTCGAGCAACTATGGTTCCCAGGTGCACATAATGCCGGGTCGTTGATCCATTTTTTTTCCCGAGGGTCATATTTTGTTCATATATGAAGTTCCATGTGTGCGCAATATGGAATCTGTCTCCTTGATACATGCAAGGTATGATATTGATGTCCTATGCGATCTAATGACGACACTGCATTCAAATCCTCGGCCGGGGTTGTAACTAAGAATAAATTGTTTATGTCTGGAATAAAATGCATGTCAATTATATTTTACAAATGCGCTGAGTTGGAAATCTTCTGTTGCACAGATGATGGTTAAGGAGTGGATTTTTCTTGAGAGAGCTTGAGATTCGGTTTTCAAATTTGAGGTAGGCCACCTTTCAAATATTCTGGATGCCCTTAGTATTGAGCCAGAAGTCTAGAATGAAATTAAGACGCTTCAGTTGACAGACCTAGAGATTCAAAAGATCATGTAAGAGGATGCCGAAAAGAGAAAGGCTGACTTTCAAATTTCTTAGGACATGACACTAATGTTGGATGTATGCCCTAAAGCTACTATGTAATAATTACATATTAGGGATGTCAGTTGTACTTTCATTATTATTATTTAATTAATGGCAATGACGTTTTCATTCATATGTCCAATTATTTCATATTTACGAATGATTTCATAAGATCAGTTGCAACTAGACCTATTATTGAGACGTCAAAAATATATGTGACGGGTTCATAGTTAGACTGAATCTTTAAATCGCTCCTGGTCGATGGATTATTGAGTGGATATTAATAATCCTGTTGAGACCAGTGTGTTCTTCACTTTACCATTAAGTATTGGATACTTAAGGGAATGATGAGTCACAAGTCATTGGGTATTGTGATGCCTAAGTTAAGAACATAGGTGTTTGTATTAGACAAGTTCATTGAATGTGATGCATAAGGAACAGTTAGCGACATGGAAGCTTTTAGCGTGGTCAATGTCTAACTGTTCATGCTTTGGTCTTGTGTAAATAATCCTTAGACTTGAGGCACAATGTTAACTTGTGTGTTGAACAACTATAGTTCATAGGTGCACATAATGCCGGGTTGTTGATCCTTCTTTATACCCGATGGTCATATTTTGTTGATATACAAAGTTGCATGTGTGCACAGTTTGGAATCTGTCTCCTTGTTACATCCAAGGTATAATATTGATGTCCGATGTGATCTAATTACGACACTGCCTTGAAATCTTGGGCCGGGGGTCTAACTGATAATAAATTGTTTATGACTCGAATAAAATGCTTGTCAATTAGATTTTACAAATGCGATGAGTTAGAAATCTTCAGTTGCACAGATGATCGTTAAGGAGTGGATTTTACTAGAGATAGCTCGAGATTCGGTTTTCAAATTTGAGATAGGCCACCTTTCAAATCTTATGGCTGCCCTTAGAATTGTGCCAGAAGTCTAGATTAAAATTAAGACGCTTCAGTTGACAGACCTAAAGATTCAAAAGATCCTGCAAGAGGATACTGAAAAGAGAAAGGCTGACTTTCAAATTTCTTAGGACGGGACACTAATGTTAGATGTATGCCCTAAAGCTACTATGTAATACTTGCATATTAGGGATTTCAGTTATACTTTCATTATTATTATTTATTTAATGACAATGACGTATTCATTCATATGTCCAATTATTTTATATTTACAAATGATTCCATAAGATCAGTTGCAACTAAACCTATTCCTGAGATATCAAGAAGATATGTGACGGGTTCATAGTTAGATTGAATCTTTAAATCGTTCCTGGTCGACCGATTATTGAGTGGATATTAATAATCTTGTTGAGACTAGTGTGTTCTTAAGTTCACCACTAAGTATTGGATACATAAGGGAATGATGAGTCACAAGTCATTGGGTATTGCGATGCCTAAGTTAAGAACACAAGTGTTTGTATTAGACAAGTTCATTGAACGTGACGCATATGAAACTATTAGCGACATGGAAGCTTTTAGCGTGGTCAATGTCTCACTGTTCATGCTTTGGTCTTGTGTAAATAATCGTTAGGCCTGAGGCATAGTGTTAACTGGTGTGTCGAACAACTATGGTTCACAGGTGCACCTAATGCCGGGTCGTGGATCCGTCTTTGTACCCGATTGTCATATTTTTGTTCATATACGAAGTTGCATGTGTGTGGAAGATGGAATCTGTCTCCTTGTTACATGCAAGGTATAATATTGATGTCCTATGCAATCTCATTATGACACCGCATTTAAATCCTCTACCGGGGTTGTAATCGAGAATAAAATGTTATGACTCGAATAAAATGCATGTCAATTAGATTTTACAAATTCGCTGTGTTGGAAATCTTCAGTTGCACAAATGTTGGTTAAGGAGTGGATTTTACTCGAGAGAGCTCGAGATTCGGTTTTCAAATTTGAGGTAGACCACCTTTCAAATCTTGTGGCCACCCTTAGAATTGAGCCATAAGTCTAGATTAAAATTCAACTCTTCAGTTGACAGACCTACAAATTCAGAAGATCCTGCAAGAGGATACCCAAAAGAGAAAGGCTGACTATCAAATTTGTTAGGACGGGACACTAATGTTAGATGTATGCCCTAAAGCTACTATGTAATACTTACATATTAGGGATTTCATTTGTACTTTCATTATTATTATTTAATTACTGACAATGACGTATTCATTCATACGTCCAATTATTTTATATTTACGAATGATTCCATAAGATCAGTTGCAACTAGACCTATCTTTCAGACGTCAAGCCTATATGTGACGGGTTCATATTTAGATTGAATCTTTAAATCGTTCCTGGTCGACGGATTATTGAGTGGATATTAATAATTCTGTTGACACCAGTGTGTTGCCAAGTTTACCATTAAGTATTGGATACTTAAGGGAATGATGAGTCACAAGTCATTGGGTATTGTGATGCTTAAGTTAAGAACACAGGTGTTTGTATGAGACAAGTTCATTGAACGTGACGAGGATGGAACAATTAGTGACATGGAAGCTTTAGCGTGGTCAATGTCTAACTATTCATGCTTTGGTCTCGTGTAAATAATCCTTACTCCTGAGGCACAGTGTTAACTTATGCGTCGAACAACTACGGTTCACAGGTGCACATAATGCCGGGTCGTTGAGCCGTCTTTGTACCCGATGGTCATATTTTGTGCATATACGAAGTTGCATGTGTGCGCAATATGGAATTTGTCTCCTTTGTACATGCAAGGTATAATATGGATGTCCTATGCGATCTAATTATGACACTGCTTTGAAATCCTCGGCCGGCGTTGTAACCAAGAATAAATTGTTTTTGTCTGGAATAAAATGCATGTCAATTAGATTTTACAAATGCGCTGACTTGGAAATCTTCAGTTGCATAGATGATGGTTAAGGAGTGGATTTTACCGGAGAGAGTTGAAGATTCGGTTTGCAAATTTGAGGTAGGCCACCTTTCAAATCTTATGGACACCTTTAGAATTGGGGCAGAAGTCTTGACTAATATTAAGACGCTCCAGTTGAAAGACCTAGAGATTCAGAAGATCTTGCAAGAGGATGCTGA
Organism: Eucalyptus regnans; assembly: GCA_037349125.1. Lineage (NCBI taxonomy): Eukaryota > Viridiplantae > Streptophyta > Magnoliopsida > Myrtales > Myrtaceae > Eucalyptus > Eucalyptus regnans. Next base: position 16,979,542 of record CM074669.1, on the reverse strand, counting down.
AAAGAGAAAGGCTGACTTTGAAATTTCTTAGGATGGGACACTAATGTTAGATGTATGTCTTAAAGCTAATATGTAATACTTACATATTAGGGATTTCGGTTGTACTTTCATTATTTTTATTTAATTAATGACAATGACGTATTCATTCATATGTCCAATTATTTTATATTTACGAATGATTCCATAAGATCAGTTGCAACTAGACCTATTCTTGAGACGTCAAGAAGATATGTGACGGGTTCATAGTTAGATTGAATCTTTAAATCGTTCCTGGTCGACGGATTATTGAGTGGATATTAATAATCCTTTTGAGACCAGTGTGTTCTTAAGTTCACCATTAAGTATTGGATACTTAAGGGAATGACGAGTCACAAGTCATTGGGTATTGTGATGCCTAAGTTACGAACACAAGTGTTTGTATTAGACAAGTTCATTGAACGTGATGCATATGGAACAGTTAGCGACATGGAAGCTTTTAGCGTGGTCAATGTCTAACTGTTCATGCTTTGGTCTTGTGTAAATAATCGTTAGGCCAGAGGCACAGTGTTAACTTGTGTGTCCAACAACTATGATTCACAGGTGCACATAATGCCGGGTCATGGATCCGTCTTTGTACCCGATTGTCATATTTTTGTTCATATACGAAGTTGCATGTGTGCGCAATATGCAATCCGTCTCCTTGTTACATGCAAGGTATAATATTGATATCCTATGCAATCTCATTATGACACCGCATTCAAATCCTCAGCCGGTGTTGTAACCAAGAATAAATTGTTTATGTCTCGAATAAAATGCATGTCAATTAGATTTTACAAATTCGCTGTGTTGGAAATCTTCAATTGCACAAATGTTGGTTAAGGAGTGGATTTTACTCGAGAGATCTCAAGATTCGGTTTTCAAATTTGAGGTAGACCACCTTTCAAATCTTGTGGCCACCCTTAGAATTGAGCCAGAAGTCTAGATTAAAATTCAACTCTCTAGTTGACAGACCTACAAATTCAGAAGATCCTGCAAAAGGATATCGAAAAGAGAAATGCTGACTTTCAAATTTGTTAGGACGGGACACTAATGTTATATGTATGCCTTAAAGCTACTATATAATACTTACATATTAGGGATTTCATTTGTACTTTCGTTATTATTATTTAATTACTGACAATGACATATTCATTCATACGTCCAAGTATTTTATATTTACGAATGATTCCAAAGATCAGTTGCAACTAGACCTATTCTTGAGACGTCAAGAATATATGTGACGGGTTCATATTTAGATTGAATCTTTAAATCGTTCCTGGTCGACGGATTATTGAGTGGATATGAATAATCATGTTGAGACTAGTGTGTTCTTAAGTTCACCATTAAGTCTTGGATACTTAAGGGAATTCTGAGTCACAAGTCATTATGTATTGTGATGCCTAAGTTAAGAACATGGGTGTTTGTATTAGACAAGTTCATTGAACGTGACGCACATGGAACAGTTAGGGACATGGAAGCTTTTAGCGTGGTCAATGTTTAACTGTTCATGCTTTGGTCTTGTGTAAATAATCGTTAGGCCAGAGGCACAGTGTTAACTGGTGTGTCGAACAACTATGGTTCACAGGTGCACATAATGCCGGGTCGTGGATCCGGCTTTGTACCCGATTGTCATATTTTTGTTCATATATGAAGTTGCATGTGTGCGGAAGATGGAATCTGTCTCCTTGTTACATGCAAGGTATCATATTGATGTCCTATGCAATCTCATTATGACACCACATTTAAATCCTCAGCCGGGGTTGTAACCAAGAATAAATTGTTTATGTCACGAATAAAATGCATGTCTATTAGATTTTACAAATTCGCTGTGTTGGAAATCTTCAGTTGCACAAATGTTGGTTAAGGAGTGCATTTTACTCAAGAGAGCTCGAGATTCGGTTTTCAAATTTGAGGTAGACCACCTTTCAAATCTTGAGGCCACCCTTAGAATTGAGCCAGAAGTCTAGATTAAAATTCAACTCTTCAGTTGAGAGACCTACAAAGTCAGAAGATCCTGCAAGAGGATACTTAAAAGAGAAAGGCTGACTATCAAATTTGTTACGACGGGACACTAATGTTAGATGTATGCCCTAAAGCTACTATGTAATACTTACATATTAGGGATTTCATTTGTAATTTCATTATTATTATTTAATTACTGACAATGACGTATTCATTCATATCTCCAATTATTTTATATTTACGAATGATTCCATAAGATCAGTTGCAACTAGACCTATTCTTGAGACGTCAAGAATATTTGTGACGGGTTCATAGTTAGATTGAATCTTTAAATCGTTCCTGGTCGACGAATTATTGAGTGGATATTAATAATCCTTTTGAGACTAGTGTGTTCTTAAGTTCAACATTAAGTATTGGATACTTAAGGGAATGACGAGTCACAAGTCATTGGGTATTGTGATGCCTAAGTTAAGAACACAGGTGTTTGTATTAGACAAGTTCATTGAACGTGACGCATAAGGAACAGTTAGCGACATGGAAGCTTTTAGCATGGTCAATGTCTAACTATTCTTGTTTTGGTCTTGTGTAAATAATTCTTAGACCTGAGGCACCGTGTTAACTTGTGTGTCAAACAACTACGGTTCACAGGTGCACATAATGCCAGGTCATTGATCTGTCTTAGTACCTGATGGTCATATCGTGTTCATATACGAAGTTGCATGTCTACGCAATATGGAATCTATCTCCTTGCAACATGCAAGGTATAATATTAATGTCCTATGCGATCTAGTTATGACACTGCATTGAAATCCTTGGCTGAGGTTGTAACCCAGAATAAATTCTTTATGTCTGAAATAAAATGCATGTCAATTAGATTTTACAAATGCGCTGAGTTGGAAATCTTTAGTTGCACAGATGATGGTTAATGAGTGGATTTTACTCGAGAGAGCTCGAGATTCGGTTTTCAAATTTGAGGTAGGCCACCTTTCAAATCTTGTGGCCACCCTTAGAATTAAGCCAGATGTGTAGATTAAAATTCAGACTCTTCAGTTTACAGACCTACAAATTCAGAAGATCCTACAAGAGGATACTGAAAAGAGAAAGGCTGACTTTCAAATTTCTTAGGAAGGGACACTAATGTTAGATGTATGTCTTACGCTACAATGTAATAGTTACATATTAGGAATTTCAGTTGTACTTTCATTATTATTATTTAATTAATGGCAATGACGTATTCATTCATATCTCCAATTATTTTATATTTACGAATGATTCCATAAGATCAGTTGCAACAAGACCTATTCTTGAGACGTCAAGAATATATGTGATGGGTTCATAGTTACACTGGATCTTTAAATCGTTCCTAGTCGATGGATTATTGATTGGATATTAATAATCCCGTTGAGACCGGTGTGTTCTTATGTTCACCATTAAGTATTGGATATTTAAGGGAATGAGGAGTCACTAGTCATTGGGTATTGTGATGCCTTAGTTAAGAACACAGGTGTTTGTATTAGACAAGTTCATTGAACGTGGCGCATATGGAACAATTAGCGACATGGAAGCTTTTAGCATGGTCAATGTCTAACTATTCTTGTTTTGGTCTTGTGTAAATAATTCTTAGACCTGAGGCACCATGTTAACTTGTGTGTCGAACAACTACAGTTCACAGGTGCACATAATGCCAGGTCGTTGATCTGTCTTTGTACCTGATGGTCATATCCTGTTCATATACGAAGTTGCATGTCTATGCAATATGGAATCTATCTCCTCTCAACATGCAAGGTATAATATTAATGTCCTATACGATCTAGTTATGACACTGCATTGAAATCCTTGGCTGAGGTTGTAACCAAGAATAAATTCTTTATGTCTCGAATAAAATGCATGTCAATTAGATTTTACAAATGCGCTGAGTTGGAAATCTTCAGTTGCACAGATGATGGTTAAGGAGTGGATTTTACTCGAGAGAGCTCGAGATTCGGTTTTCAAATTTGAGGTAGGCCACCTTTCAAATCTTGTGGCCACCCTTAGAATTAAGCCAGATGTGTAGATTAAAATTCAAACTCTTCAGTTTACAGACCTACAAATTCAGAAGATCCTACAAGAGGATACCGAAAAGAGAAAGGCTGACTTTGAAATTTCTTAGGAAGGGACACTAATGTTAGATGTATGCCCTAAAGCTACTATGTTATACTTACATATTAGGGATTTCAGTTGTACTTTCATTATTTTTATTTAATTATTGACAATGACGTATTCATTCATACGTCCAATTATTTTATATTTATGAATGATTCCTTAAGATAAGTTGCAACTAGACCTATTCTTGACATGTGAAGAATATATGTGACGGGTTCATAGTTATACTAAATCTTTAAATCGTTCCTGGTCGATGGATTATTGAGTAAATATTAATAATCTTGTTGAGACAAGTGTGTTCTTAACTTCACCATTAAGTATTGGATACTTAAGGGAATGATGAGTCACAAGTCATTGGGTATTGTGATTTCTAAGTTAAGGACACAGGTGTTTGTATTAGACAAGTTCATTGAACGTGACGCATATGGAACAGTTAGCGATGTGGAAGCTTTAGCGTGGTCAATGTCTAACTATTCATGCTTTGATCTTGTGTAAATAATCCTTAGAACTGAGGTACAATATTAACTTATGTGTCGAACAACTACGGTTCACAGGTGCACATAATGCCCGGTCGTTCATCCGTCTTTGTACTCGATGGTCATATTTTTTTCATATACGAAGTTGCATATGTGCGCAATATGGAATATGTCTCCTTGTTACATGCAAGGTATAATATTGATGTCCTATGCAATCTAATTATGACATTGCATTGAAATCCTCGGCCGGCATTGTAATCGAAAATAAATTGTTTATGTCTCGAATAAAATGCATGTCTATTAAATTTTAAAAAAGGCGTTTTGTTGGAAATCTTCAGTTGCACAGATGATGGTTAAGGAGTAGATTTTAGTCGACAGAGCTCGAGATTCGGTTTTCAAATTTGAGGTAAGCCACCTTTCAAATCTCATGGCCGCCTTTAGAATTGGGGCATAAGTCTTGACTAATATTAAGACGCTCCAGTTGAAAGACCTAGAGATTCAGAAGATCATGCAAGAGGATGCTGAAAAGAGAAAGGCTGACTTTGAAATTTCTTAGGATGGAACACTAATGTTAGATGTATGCCTTAAAGTTACTATGTAATACTTACATATTAGGGATTTCAATTGTACTTTCATTATTTTTATTTAATTAATGACAATGACGAATTCATTCATATGTCCAATTATTTTATATTTACGAATGATTCCATAAGATCAGTTCCAACTAGACCTATTTTTGAGACGTCAAGCCTATATGTGACGGGTTCATATTTAGATTGAATCTTTAAATCGTTCCTGGTCGACGGATTATTGAGTGGATATTAATAATCCTATTGAGACGAGTGTGTTCTTAACTTCACCATTAAGTATTGGATACTTAAGGGAATGATGAGTCATAGGTCATTGGGTATTGTGATACCTAAGTTAAGAACACAGGTGTTTGGATTAGACAAGTTCATTGAAAGTGACGCATATGGAACAGTTTGAAACATGGAAGCTTTTAGCGTGGTCAATGTCTAACTGTTCGTGCTTTGGTCTTGTATAAATAATCCTTAGACCTGAGGCACATTGTTAACTTGTGTGTCGAACAACTATGGTTCACAGGTGCACAAAATGCCAAGTCGTTGATCCATCTTTGTACCCGATTGTCATATTTTGTTCATATACGAAGTTGCATATGTGTGCAATATGGAATCTGTCTCCTTGTTACATGCAAGGTATAATATTGATGTCCTATTCAATCTCATTATGACACCGCATTGAAATCCTCAGCCGGGGTTGTAACCGAGAATAAATTGTTTATGTCTCGAATAAAATGCATCTCAATTAGATTTTACAAATGCGCTGAGTTGGAAATCTTCAGTTGCACAAATGATCGTTAAGGAGTGGATTTTACTCGACGGAGCTCGAGATTCGTTTTTCAAATTTGAGGTATGCCACCTTTCAAATCTTATGGCCACCCTTAGAATTAAGGCAGAAGTCTAGATTAAAATTAAGACGCTTCAGTTCAGAGACATAGAGATTCAGAAGATCCTGCGAGAAGATGCCGAAAAGAGAAAGGCTGACTTTCAAATTTCTTAGGATTGGACACTAATGTTAGATGTATGCCTTAAAGCTACTATGTAATAGTTACATATTAGGGATTTTAGTTGTACTTTCATTATTATTATTTAATAAATGGCAATGACGTATTCATTCATATGTCAAATTATTTTATATTTATGGATGATTCCATAAGATCAGTTGCAACTAGACCTATTCTTGAGATGTCAAGAATTTATGTGACTGGTTCATAGTTAGACTGAATCTTTAAATCGTCCCTAGTCGATGGATTATTGAGTGGATATTAATAATCTTGTTGAGGCCAATGTGTTCTTAACTTCACCATTAAGTATTGGATACTTAAGGGAATGATGAGTCACAAGTCATTGGGTATTGTGATGCCTAAGTTAAGAACACAGGTGTTTGTATTAGACAAGTTCATTGAACGTGACACATATGGAACAACTAGCGACATGGAAGCTTTTAGCATGGTCAATGTCTAATTGTTCCTACTTTGGTCTTGTGTAAATAATCCTTAGACCTGAGGCACCGTGTTAACTTGTGTGTCGATCAACTATGGTTCACAGGTGCACATAATGCCGGGTCGTTGATTCGTCTTTGTACCCGATCGTCATATTTTGTTCATATACGAGGTTGCATGTGTGCGCACTATGGAATCTGTCTCCTTGTTACATGCAAGGTATAATATTGATGTCCTATGCGATCTAATTATGGCCGTACATTGAAATCCTCAACTGGCGTTGTAATCGAAAAAAATTGTTTATGTCTCGAATAAAATGCATGTCAATTAGATTTTGCAAATTCACTGTGTTGGAATCTTCAGTTGCACAAATGTTGGTTAATGAGTGGATTTTACTCGAGAGAGCTCGAGATTTGGTTTTCAAATTTGAGGTAGGCCACCTTTCAAATCTTATGGCCACTCTTATAATTCAGCTAGAAGTCTAGATTAAAATTAAGACTCTTCAGTTGACAGACCTAAAGATTCAGAAGATCCTGCAAGAGGCTACCGAAAAGAGAAAGGGTGACTTTCAAATTTCTTTGGACGGGACACTATTGTTAGATGTATGCCCTAAAGCTACAATGAAATAGTTACATATTAGGGATTTTAGTTGTACTTTCATTATTATTATTTAATTAATGGCAATGACGTATTCATTCATATGTCCAATTATTTTATATTTATGAATGATTCCATAAGATCAATTGCAACTAGACCTATTTTTGAGACGTCAAGCCTATTTGTGACGGGTTCATATTTAGATTGAATCTTTAAATCGTTCCTGGTCGACGGATTATTGAGTGGATATTAATAATCCTATTGAGACGAGTGTGTTCTTAACTTCACCATTAAGTATTGGATACTTAAGGGAATGATGAGTCACAGGTCATTGGGTATTGTGATACCTAAGTTAAGAACACAGGTGTTTGGATTAGACAAGTTCATTGAAAGTGACGCATATGGAACGGTTTGCGACATGGAAGCTTTTAGCGTGGTCAATGTCTAACTGTTCGTGCTTTGGTCTTGTATAAATAATCCTTAGACCTGAGGCACATTGTTAACTTGTGTGTCGAACAACTATGGTTCACAGGTGCACAAAATGCCAAGTCGTTGATCCGTCTTTGTACCCGATTGTCATATTTTGTTCATAAACGAAGTTGCATATGTGTGCAATATGGAATCTATCTCCTTGTTACATGCAAGGTATAATATTGATGTCCTATTCAATCTCATTATGACACCGCATTGAAATCCTCAGCCGGGGTTTTAACCGAGAATAAATTGTTTATGTCTCGAATAAAATGCATCTCAATTAGATTTTACAAATGCGCTGAGTTGGAAATCTTCAGTTGCACAAATGATGGTTAAGGAGTGGAGTTTACTCGACGGAGCTCGAGATTCGTTTTTCAAATTTGAGGTATGCCACCTTTCAAATCTTATGGCCACCCTTAGAATTAAGGCAGAAGTCTAGATTAAAATTAAGACGCTTCAGTTCAGAGACCTAGAGATTCAGAAGATCCTGCAAGAAGATGCCGAAAAGAGAAAGGCTGACTTTCAAATTTCTTAGGATGGGACACTAATGTTAGATGTATGCCTTAAAGCTACTATGTAATAGTTACATATTAGGGATTTTAGTTGTACTTTCATTATTATTATTTAATAAATGGCAATGACGTATTCATTCATATGTCAAATTATTTTATATTTATGGATGATTCCATAAGATCAGTTGCAACTAGACCTATTCTTGAGACGTCAAGAATTTATGTGACTGGTTCATAGTTAGACTGAATCTTTAAATCGTCCCTAGTCGATGGATTATTGAGTGGATATTAATAATCCTGTTGAGGCCAATGTGTTCTTAACTTCACCATTAAGTATTGGATACTTAAGGGAATGATGAGTCACAAGTCATTGGGTATTGTGATGCCTAAGTTAAGAACACAGGTGTTTGTATTAGACAAGTTCATTGAACGTGACACATATGGAACAGCTAGCGACATGGAAGCTTTTAGCATGGTCAATGTCTAACTGTTCCTACTTTGGTCTTGTGTAAATAATCCTTAGACCTGAGGCACCGTGTTAACTTGTGTGTCGATCAACTATGGTTCACAGGTGCACATAATGCCGGGTCGTTGATTCGTCTTTGTACCCGATCGTCATATTTTGTTCATATACGAGGTTGCATGTGTGCGCACTATGGAATCTGTCTCCTTGTTACATGCAAGGTATAATATTGATGTCCTATGCGATCTAATTATGGCAGTACATTGAAATCCTCAACTGGCGTTGTAATCGAAAAAAATTGTTTATGTCTCGAATAAAATGCATGTCAATTAGATTTTGCAAATTCACTGTGTTGGAATCTTCAGTTGCACAAATGTTGGTTAATGAGTGGATTTTACTCGAGAGAGCTCGAGATTTGGTTTTCAAATTTGAGGTAGGCCAACTTTCAAATCTTATGGCCACTCTTATAATTCAGCTAGAAGTCTAGATTAAAATTAAGACTCTTCAGTTGACAGACCTAAAGATTCAGAAGATCCTGCAAGAGAAAGGATGACTTTCAAATTTCTTTGGACGGGACACTATTGTTAGATGTATGCCCTAAAGCTACAATGAAATAGTTACATATTAGGGATTTTAGTTGTACTTTCATTATTATTATTTAATTAATGGCAATGACGTATTCATTCATATGTCCAATTATTTTATATTTATTTATGATTCCATAAGATCAATTGCAACTAGACCTATTCTTGAGACGCCAAGAATGTATGTGACTTGTTCATAGTTAGACTGAATCTTTAAATCGTCCCCAGTCGATTGATTATTGAGTGGATATTAATAATCCTGTTGAGCCCAATGTGTTCTTAACTTCACCATGAAGTATTGGATACTTAAGGGAATGATGAGTCACAAGTCATTGGGTATTGTGATGCCTAAGTTAAGAACACAGGTGTTTGTATTAGACAAGTTCATTGAACGTGACGCATATGGAACAATTAGCGACATGGAAGCTTTTAGCATGGTCAATGTCTAACTATTCCTGTTTTGGTCTTGTGTAAATAATTCTTAGACCTCAGGCACCGTGTTAACTTGTTTGTCGAACAACTACGGTTCACAGGTGCACATAATGCCAGGTTGTTGATCTGTCTTTGTACCCGAAGGTCATATCGTGTTCATATACGAAGTTGCATGTCTGCGCAATATGGAATCTGTCTCCTTGCTACATGCAAGGTATAATATTAATGTCCTATGCGATCTAGTTATGACACTGCATTGAAATCCTCGGCTAGGGTTGTAACGAAGAATAAATTCTTTATGTCTCGAATAAAATGCATGTCAATTAGATTTTACAAATGCGCTGAGTTGGAAATCTTCAGTTGCACAGACGATGGTTAAGGAGTGGATTTTACTCGAGAGAGCTCGTGATTCGGTTTTCAAATTTGAGGTAGGCCACCTTTCAAATCTTGTGGCCATCCTTAGAATTGAGCCAGAAGTCTAGATTAAAATTATGACTCTTCAGTTCACAGACCTACCAATTCAGAAGATCCCGCAAGAGGATAACGGAAAGAGAAAGGCTGACTTTCAAATTTGTTAGGACGGGACACTAATGTTACTTGTATGCCCTGAGCTACGATGTAATTGTGGCACCCCCCAAACCTAGTAAGGTCGCCACAGATACCAAACGCTCTACCTATTGCAATACTAGTTACTTGTCTTTGAAAAAGGGGAGTTGTAAAGAAGGGCCGAGGTTCAAAGGCACTTTTTTTTTTTTGAAAGGAGTTTACCGCAGCTCATAGCGAAAATTAGAGGCGAGTCTCACCATCCTTCCACTCTCTTAGCGATGATACAATGCACACCAAGTACACATAGAAGGAAAACATAAGGCCGAACCACTTTTATTTACATTTTTCAGGATAGACATCTTGGGTCGGTATAAACAAAAAGGAAACCAAGACTTTTCACTATGCTTGGCTACATCCCAAAAGAGATCATCGACCGCCTATATCGAACGTGTAAAAACCTTCCATCTACAAGTGTCGACTCCCTCTCCAAAAAGTGTCAGCTCCCTCTCCTCCCGCGGGCCATCACACCCAGCTAGGTGCATCAGGCGGTGGCGGTGGTAACATCCCCAGCATCACCCCGTCACGTCGGACATGGACGGACAGGAACTCCGGGATGACGGGGCCCCCAGCCAGGCCCACATCATACATCACCAGCACCCACACTCATATGAACAGCAACCTAGGGATGGTGACACATACATGCTTCGTGCACTTGACCTCCACATCCGAGGGAAGGCCGTAAAAAGTACCGCGCGAGACTGGAGGGAGAGGCATCTCTCTAATCTGAAATGTTAGTCCCCAAAGGGGTGAGAACAACCACTCAGCAGGTAAAAGATCCATTACTCTACTCAATGCATTAAACAGAGCAAACATGTTAACATAAAGTAGACATATATCAATCATGTCTCACCTTTTTGGTCATGCACATTACATCATACAATCATGTATACATGTCATCATACCGTGTGCACCTATCACCATGCACTTATATATGTTACATCATACAGTCATGCATACATGTCACCATACCTTGTGCACATATCACCATGCACTTATACATGATACATCATTCAGTCATGCATACATGTCACCATACCATGTGCACATATCACCACATTATGCATGATTCAATTTCAACTCATGTTTTTTTTTTTTTCAATTTGATCGCCACATTTTTCTTTCCTGGGACCAGTAATTTCATCCCACATTTTATCGCGAGGAACCTCCGGCACACACCTCCGAGCATCTCGAAACTCCCAAGGACATCCGACACACACCTCCGGGCATCCGGCACACACACTCCGGGCATCCCGATACTCCCGGGGCATCGTCGGCTCATACCTCTGACGGTATCCATATTCTCATACATCTCTTTTCCAATTTGACATTTGATATTACAATGCAATTGGTTTAAATCACTCTTTTGAAATCATGTAATATGCATTGGGAAAATGTCATTTAATGCAATGGTTTAAATGAAATCTTTCTTTGAGTTCATGAAAATTCATCATTTATTTAATGTCATATGAAATGCATGAATGTCATCACACCATTGCATGAGTAATAATCCAAAGTATCATGATTCACACAATAATTTCATACAGATCACGCATCACAGCATTATTAATTCTGTCCGTTCATCTTGCACAGTTTTTGAAACATTTTCGATTAAATGTTCAAATGACCTTCAAAAATCACGAAATTTAACCATGTTGTAGACAAGACAAAAATAAAGATATCTCGTGCAGAACACTTTTCCATAAGAAATTAGTAGAAAATGGTATAGACCACACATTCCAACATCATCAAGTCCGAAATATACAGATTGTACAGTTTTCAAAACACACTCGATTAAATATGCAAATGACCTTCAAAAATCACGAAATTTAACTATGTTGTATTCAAGACATAGATAAAGATATCTCATGCAGAAGATTTTTCCAAAAGAAGTTCGTACAGAATAGTATAAGCCATGCATTTCAACATCATCAAGTCCGAAATATACAGGTTGCACAGTTTCCAAAATACACTCGATGAAATATGCAAATGACCTTAAAAAATCACGAAATTTAACTATGTTGTAGTCAAGACATAGATAAAGATATCTCATGAAGAACATTTTTCCAATAGTATAGGCCATGCATTTCAATAAAAGTAGTTACCGAAATCTCCAGATTCAGTCTCTCCAAAAAATAGGGATTTCACCCATTTTGTCCTAAATTTGAGTATGTTGTATTTCAAGGAGTCCTTAACAACTTTAATTAAGGGATCAAAGTGAGATTTTTAAAGGAAAGTCACTTTATAGTCCACGAAGTCGCTGGAGCTCAGTACAACATTTCCAGATCTAACGTCTTCAAAAGAAAAATCATTTCACTAGGCTATACTTGTTCGTTTTACCTCAAATTTGAGTATGTTAATATTCAAGATATTCTCTATAACTTTCGTGAAGAAGTCGAAGTGAAATTCTCAGTAAAAAGTTACATGCAACACACAAAATTACCAAGAGAACAACAAAACAGCTTCAGATCTAACATCTTCGTAGAAGGAGGGTTTTACCTGTCAAAACGCAGCCATTTTGTCTCAAATTTTAGTATGTTATACTCTAAGACGTTATCTCCAACATTAATGAAGAAGTTGAAGCCAAAATCCGACTCAAACATCACATGAAAGTAGCTACAACAATCTGGGTTAGGCTGTTTACTCGAGAACAGTTTATACTTTCCAAAACAACGCTCTTAAAACTTTGGTTTTTCCACCCTAAACATCCGAAATCCATCACCATTCAATGACATATTCTAGACACAACATTCAAGAGCAGCTTCAAAGGATCTAACTTGCCTCTAGCTCGAGCAACGGCGAGCACACGGCGGGACACGGCGACGACGGACTCCTCCTCTTTCTTCTTCCTCACGCACGGGCTGTTCTCCTCCCTCTCTCGAAATCTCTCTTCCTCTCACTCTCACAGACGCCAGCCCTCCCTTTTCTTTCTCTAATTTTTCTTTCCTCCCTACAATGATTAGCTTTTAATTATTTCTAAGCATGCAAAGGGACACTTGGTAAACCTCTTAAGCCACTTGTAAAATGGCATGCAAAAGAAAAAGGGGCCTCTCATGGGCCGGCCCCCTTCCCCCTCCATCCGTTTCCCTTGGTCGACAGCCCCATTCGGCCTTGTGGGCTGGTCGATAAAAGGGGTGAGGCAATGGGCTGGTTTGGGTTTTCAATTGTCCAGCCCATCCTCATCCTATTAATTTACCTAATCCTTAATTTTATAAACACCTAATTGGAATTTATAATTCACCAAAACTTTGTGACCTATTTAAATAAATTCCAATCCATAATCCACATGGCCAAAAATAGAATTTTCCTATCAAGTAATTATTCACCAAAAGCTTGGCCAAATTCTTAATGCAAGACATGAATTAGAGCACCCCTAAAGATTTGCAAGGAATTCCAGGATGCCACAATTCTTCCCTCCTTAGGGAATTTCGTCCTCGAAATTAAACATCGCTTATGCCTCTTTAAACAAGTAGGGGTACTTCTCCCTCATCCAATCTTCATTCTCCCATGTGGCTTCCTCCATATCATGATGTCACCATAAAAATTTAACCAGTGGAATCGTTTTGGTTCTAAGGACTTATTCCTTTCTATCCAGTACTCGCACCGGCTCTTCAATGTACCGCACTTTCTCGTCCACTTTGATGGCTTCATGATCGAGTATGTGACCAGGATCTGGCTGATACTTTCTTAGCATCGACACATGAAACACATCGTGTAAATTTCCCAGATTATGAGGCAGCGCCAAACGATAAGCTACATCTCCTATTCTTTCAAGTATTTCAAAAGGTCCAACAAATCTAGGACGCAACTTTCCTTTCATTCCAAAACGAGATACTCCTTTCATTGGAGATACTTTGAGAAATACATGATCTCCCACACTAAACTCCAAAGGCCTTCTATGCCTGTCCGCGTAGCCTTTTTGTCTATTCTGGGCTGTTTTAAGTATTTTCCTGATAATCTCAACAACTTCAGTGGTAACTTGTACCAATTCAGGTCCTGTCAATCTTCTTTCACCTACTTCATCCCAACAGACACGGGTCCTGCATCTTCTCCCGTATAACGCTTCATATGGGGCCATGCCTATACTTTTCTCAAAACTATTGTTATAAGTAAACTCTACCAAATGCAAGTTCTCATCCCATCTTCCTTTAAAGTCAATAATACAGGCTCTCAGCATATCTTCCAGAGTTTGTATCACTCTCTCCATTTGTCCATCTGTTTGAGGGTGATAAGCAGTACTGAATTGAAGCTTTGTCCCTAAAGCATTTTGCAGACTCCGCCAAAAGTTCGAGGTAAACCTAGAGTCTCGATCCGAGGTGATCGTTACAGGTATACCATGTAAGCGTATTATCTAGCTTACTTAAATCTCAGTAAGTCTATTCATTGAATAGTTCATACAGACTGCTAAGAAATGGGCAGACTTAGTTAAATGATCCACTATTACCCAAATTGAATCATGACCTCTTGATGTCCTTGGTAGTCCTTGCACAAAATCCATCGTTACATGCTCCCACTTCCACTATGGTATGTCTAACGATCTCAAGAGTCCTGTAGGTTTGCAATGTTCTGCCTTTACTTGTTGGCACATCAAACATTGAGAAACATACTTAGCCGTATCTGTTTTCATACCATTCCACCAAAATTGCTAACTCAAATTTCTGTACATCTTAATACTACCTGGATGAATACTGTATTTACTCCTATGTGCCTCCGACAGAATCTCCTTCTTCACTTCTTCGTTGTCGGGTACACAGAGTCGTCCTTGACATCTTACTACTCCATCTCCAGAAACTTGAAATTCTGGTCTTTTTCCCAAAGACACTGCTTCTTTTACTCTCATAATTTTTGGGTCAGACTTTTGCAGGGTCTTGACTTTCTGAATAATTTCCGGTTCAATCCTTAGTGCTCTAAGCATACCAGTAAAACCATCCACTTTTAATTTAAATTTCGAGTTGGCTACGGACTTTAATAAGTTCCATTCTGCCATTCTTAAACTGGCCATCTCCATAGCTGACTTATGACTAAGAGCATCCGCTACCTTGTTCGCCTTCCCTGGATGGTACCATATCTCACAATCATAATCCTTCAACAACTCCATCCACCTCCTTTGTCTCATGTTCAGCTCCTTTTGTGAGAACAGATATTTCAGGCTCTTATGATCTGTATAAATCTCAAACTTTTCCCCATATAAATAATGTCTCCATATCTTCAAGGCGAACACTATAGCTACCAATTCTACATCATGCGTTGGGTAGTTCAGTTCATGGGGTTTCAGTTGCCTAGATGTGTAGGCTATGACTTTACCATGCTGCATCAAAACACATCCCAATCCTTTGTGAGATGCATCACTATATACTGTAAAACCATCGGGTCCAGATGGTATAGTCAAGATTGAGGCCGTGGTTAACTTCCTTTTAAGTTCTTGAAAGCTCCTTTCACATTCCCCACTCCATTCAAATTTCGTGTTCTTTCGAGTTAATTTGGTTAAGGGGCCTGCCAATCGTGAAAACCCTTCAATAAACCTTCGATAATAACTAGCCAGTCCTAGGAAACCCCGTATTTCAGTGGGTGTGGTCGGTCTCGGCCAATTTATTACCATCTCAACTTTCGCCGGATCTACTGCAATTCCTCCTCCTGACACCACGTGTCCTAAAAATATTATCCGGTCCAACCAAAATTCACACTTGCTGAATTTGGCATATAACTTGTGATCCCTCAGAGTTTGCAAAACTAACCTCAAGTGTTGCTCATGTTCATTTGGCCCTTTCGAATAAACCGGGATATCGTCGATAAAAACAATCACAAACTGATCTAAATAGGGCTTAAATACCCTATTCATTAGATCCATAAATGCAGCTGGTGCATTTGTCAATCCAAATGGCATAATAAGGAACTCGTAATGTCCATAACAAGTCCTAAATGCAGTCTTAGGAATATCTTCTTTCTTAATTCTTAGCTGGTGGTACCCCGACCTTAAGTCGATCTTAGAGAAGACCAAACTTCCCTGGAGTTGGTCGAATAGGTCATCAATTCTTGGCAAGGGATACTTATTTTTAATGGTCACTTGATTCAGTTGTCTATAGTCAATGCACAAGCGCATCGACCCATCTTTCTTTTTCACAAACAGAACTGGTGCACCCCAAGGTGAAGCACTTGGCCTAATGAATCCCTTGTCAAGCAACTCCTGTAGTTGCACTTTCAACTCCTTTAGTTCCATTAAGGCCATCCTGTAGGGGGCTTTCGATATTGGTCCTCTTCCAGGCATCAGCTCAATTTCAAACTCAATCTCTCTTTCTGGCGGTAATCCAGGCAACTCTTCAGGAAATATGTCTTGAAATTCATTCACTACCCGAATTTCATCAAGTTTAGGCTCTTCCTTGGTACAATCTTTAATCATTGCTAGGTACCCTTGACATCCCTTGTCAAGTAACGCATCAGCCTCTACTGCTAAAATAAGTGATATAGATAGGTCGGTCTGGCCTCCCAAAAATTTACAATCCGATCAATCAGGTAGAGTAAACTGGATCACTTTTCTATAACAATCCATTTTGGCCCGATACTTATGAAGCCAATCCATTCCTATGATAACATCAAAATCATACATAGCCATTACGACTAAGTCTATTTCCATGTCTCTTCCTCCTATGGTTATCTTACATTTTTCACACACTAGTGTAGACAACACTGCATCCTTTAAAGGTGTAGAAACACAAAGAGGGGTCTTAAGAAATGTCGTTTCAATTTTACTCAACAGTCTATATCTTTCAGACACAAATGAATGCATGGCACCCGTATCAAACAATGCATAAGCCTTATTGCCATTTATAAAAATTGTACCTGAAATGACGTTTTTGGAAGCTTTTGCTTCCTCTTGGGTGACCACATACACTTTTCCTTGAGCTGGTGGTCGCTGTGGATTTCTTTGAGAATATGGCCCAGTAGCACGCTGGGATACTCGTTGCAGTGAGTTGATACTTGTGCGGGACCTCTCCTGTGGACAGTCCTTCTTAAGATGTCCTACTTTTCCACAGCCATAACATTTCAACCGTCCATCACATGGTCCGGGGCCATGTCGTTCGTCACACCTTGGACATTCTTCATTCTGATGAGGTGTTCTTCCAAGATTCGGACTATCCTTAGCTCTTCCAAAATTCCCGAAATTGCCCTTCTTCTTAGATTCCCAGGCCTAACCCTGACCTGTATAGGGTCTTTTACCTCGCCTGTTATCACCGAAAGACGATTGTCTCTTATTCTCTGACTGTTCCCTTACTAACTCCTGCCCCACCAACCGTGCCCTTTCATAGATCTCATTATAATCTCTTATGTTCAAAGGCACCAGTTGCTTCCTTATACTAATTCTCAATCCCTTCAAAACCCTCTTAGCTTTTTCTTCCTAATCTTCAATCAATCTAGGAGCATATCTAGACAATTCAGAAAATCTTACCTCATACTGATCCACCGTCAAATATTTTTGTTCTAACTGAACAAATTCTAGGATTTTCTTATCCCTAGCACTGTCAGAAAAGTGCTTTATATTGAAAGCCCTGACAAACTCTTCCCAATTAACATCATTACCTGGTGGAAAGATTGTGTCCCTTGAAGCTCTCCACCAAAACTTTGCATTTCCCTCCAGCTGGTACTCTGCTAAAGTTATTTTCTTAGCATTATTATAGTCCAACAACCGGAAAATTTGCTCCATCCCATCAATCCAATGCTCCGCCTCCTCAGGACTTCCTATTCCACTGAATTTAGGTGGTTTCAACTTCAAAAATTGCTCCACTAGTCCTTGAGTACGGCGTTTTGCTTCGGGTTGTTGCTGTGCTTGCCTTTCCATCAGATTTCCAATATTGGCTAATGCCTGCAGGATATCTTCCATTCGGGGTTTAGCCCTTGATGCAGAGGCTTCAGCCCTCGATGGATGATGACTTCCATATCGTACCATGATTTTCCTACAGTTTCCAAGAATTTGCCTCAGGAAATATCTGGGACTCAAAGTCTCCATTAAAAGCAATAGCACCAAGAAAATAAGTAACATAACCATGTTACTAGCACTCAAGAGTAACCTCAAAACACAAACTGGGGATCTACGGGCGAATACACATCACCCGTTGTTCAAAGTTAGCCAACCACTCTCAGTCAGTATCCTATGGTGTGCATTGTCATTACTTTCCTCACTTTCCAAATGAGGCTCCTTATTACTCCATATATAAACCTTTTGCTCTAATACCAACCGCTGTGGCACCCCCCAAACCTAGTAAGGTCGCCACAGATACCAAAAGCTCTACCTATTGCAATACTAGTTACTTGTCTTTGAAAAAGGGGAGTTGTAAAGAAGGGTCGAGGTTCAAAGGCACATTTTTTTTTCAAAGGAGTTTAGCGTAGCTCATAATGGAAATTATAGGTGAGTCTCACCATCCTTCCACTCTCTTAGCGATGATACAATGCACACCAACTACACATAGAAGGAAAACATAAGGCCAAATCACTTTTATTTACATTTTTTAGGATGGACATCTTGGGTCGGTATAAACAAAAAGGAAACCAAGACTTTTCACTATGCTTGGCTACATCCCAAAAGAGATCATCGACCCCCTATATCGAACGTGTAAAAACCTTCCATCTACAAGTGTTGGCTCCCTCTCCAAAAAGTGTCAGCTCCCTCTCCTCCCGCGGGCCATCACACCCAGCCAGGTGCATCGGGCGGTGGTAACATCCCCAGCATCACCCCGTCACGTCGGACATGGATGGACAGGAACTCCTGGATGATGGGGCCCCCAGCCAGGCCCACATCATACATCACCAGCACCCGCACTCGTATGAACACCAACCTAGGGATGGTGACACATACATGCTTCATGGGAAGGCTGTAAAAAGTACCGCGCGAGACTGGAGGGAGAGGCATCTCTCTAATCTGAAATGTTAGTCCCCAAAAGGGTGAGTACAACCACTCAGCAGGTAAAAGATCCATTACTCTACTCAATGCATTAAACAGAGCAATCATGTTAACATAGAGTACATATATATATCAATCATGTCTCACCTTTTTGGTCATGCACATTACATCATACAATCATGTATACATGTCATCATATCGTGTGCACCTATCACCATGCACTTATACATGTTACATCATATAGTCATGCATACATGTCATCATACCATGTGCACATATCACCATGCACTTATACATGATACATCATCCAGTCATGCATACATGTCACCATACCATGTGCACATATCACCACATTATGCATGATTCAATTTCAACTCATGTTTTTTTTTTTTTTCAATTTCATCGCCACATTTTTCTTTCTCGGGACCAGTAATTTCATCCCACATTTTATCACTCGCACCCAACCTGGCATCGCGAGGAACCTCCAGCACACACCTCCAAGCATCCGGCACACACCTCCGGGCATCTCGAAACTCCCGGGGACATCTGGCACACACCTCTGGGCATCCGGCACACACACTACGGGCATCCTGACACTCCCGGGGCATCGTCGGCTCACACCTCCGACGGTATCCATATTCTCATACATCTCTTTTCCAATTTTACATTTGATATTACAATGCAATTGGTTTAAATCACTCTTTTGAAATCATGTAATATGCATTGGGAAAATGTCATTTAATGCAATGGTTTAAATGAAATCTTTCTTTGAGTTCATGAAAATTCATCATTTCTTTAATGTCATATGAAATGCATGAATGTCATCACACCATTGCATGAGTAATAATCAAAAGTATCATGATTCACACAATAATTTCATACAGATCACGCATCACAGCATTATTAATTCTGTCTGTTCATCTTGCACAGTTTTTGAAACATTTTCGATTAAATGCCCAAATAACCTTCAAAAATCACGAAATTTAACCATGTTGTAGACAAGACATAAATAAAGATATCTCGTGCAGAACACTTTTCCATAAGAAATTAGTACAAAATGGTATAGACCACACATTGCAATATCATCAAGTCCGAAAAATACAGATTGTACAGCTTTCAAAACACACTCGATTAAATATGCAAATGAACTTCAAAAATCACGAAATTTAACTATGTTGTAGTCAAGACATAGATAAAGATATCTCATGAAGAACATTTTTCCAAAAGAAGTTCGTACAAAATAGTATAAGCCATGCATTTCAACATCATCAAGTCCGAAATATACAGGTTGCACAATTTCCAAAACACACTCGATTAAATATGCTGTTGGAATTCTAGTCGGCGGAAGACAACTTACCTAATTCCGATGTGCAAACAACAAATAGCCCCAGAACGAACGTTGAATTGCGAATGAATCACGAACAAAGACTATCTCACGTCTGTCTGGATGCGATCATGAGGAAAGCACCCGATTTCCACAGCGTAAATGCAAATTGTTCTTGCAAAACTGAAATGGAACGCCTTATGCCTTTGATGGAAATGGAACAAAGAAATGAGAGGAATATTTGATCGTATGCTTTGCAAACCCTTCCAACGGTTGTGTTCTGGAGGCTTATATACGTCTCCCTTCGTACCCCTCCATTAGTGTCTTTCCATCGTAATGTTTCAACTTGAAACGGTGCGTCCAATCGCACCCCATCATAGACGTACCAGCTAAAGTACAACATCTCCCACTCGGACATGATGGGCTTGATAGCACTCTATCAAGAATATAAGGCAAGGCGTTCAACATTCATCAAATTTACAGAACAATTCATATTGGCAAGTAAGCCGTGCGACCGGTGAGTACACCTGCACTTGGGAGCTCAAATTATGCACCTGTTAGGGATGACATAATGGCTACAACTGTGGCGACCTTACTAGGTTTGGGGGTGCCACAGCGGTTGGTATCATAGCTAAGGAGATTATATATGGAGTGATAAGGAGCCTCATTTGGAAAGTGAGGAAAGTAATGACAATGCACACCATAGGATACTGATTGAGAGTGGTTGGCTAACTTTGAACAACGGGTGATACGTATTCGCCGGTAGATCCCCAGTTTATGTTTCGAGGTTACTCTTGGGTGCTAGTAACATGGTTATGTTACTTACTTTCTTAGTGTTATTGCTTTTAATGGAGACTCTGAGTCCCAGATATTTCCTGAGGCAAATGCTTGGAAACTGCAGGAAAATCATGGTACGATATGGAAGTCATCGTCCATCGAGGGCTGAAGCCTCTACATCAAGGGCTGAACCCCGAATGGAAGATATCCTCCAGGCATTGACCAATATTGGAAATTTGATGGAAAGACAAGCGCAGCAACAACCCGGAGCAGAACGCCGTACTCAGGGACTGGTGGAACAATTTTTGAAGTTGAAACCACCCAAATTAAGTGGAATGGGAAGTCCTGAGGAGGCGGAGCATTGGATTGATGGGATGGAGCGAATTTTCTGGTTGTTGGACTGCAATGATGCTGAGAAAATAACTTTAGCAGAGTACTAGCTGGAGGGAAATGCAAAGTTTTGGTGGAGAGCTTCTAGGGACACAATCTTTCCACCAGGTACTAATGTTAATTGGGAAGAGTTTCTCAGAGCTTTCAATAGAAAGCATTTTTCTGACTGTGCTAGGGATAAGAAGATTACAGAATTTGTTCAGTTAGAACAAAAAGATCTGACAGTGGATCAGTACGAGGCAAGATTTTTCTGAACTGTCTAGGTATGCTCCTAGATTGATTGAAGATCAGGAAGAAAAAGCTAAGAGGTTTTTGAAGGGATTGAGAACTAGTATAAGGAAGCAACTGGTGCCTTTGAACATAAGAGATTATAATGAGATCTATGAAAGGGCACAGTTGGTGGAGCAGGAGTTAGTGAGGGAGCAGTCAGAGAACAAGAGACAAACGTCTTTTAGTGATAATAGGCGAGGAAAAAGACCCTATACAGGTCAGGGTCAGACCTGGGAGTCTAAGAAGAAGGGCAATTTCGGGAATTTTGGGAAGGCTAGGAATGGTCTGAATTTAGGAAAAACACCTTATCGGAATGAAGAATGTCGAAGGTGTGATGGACGACATGGCCCCGGACCTTGTAATGGACGGTTGAAATGTTATGGCTGTGGAAAGGTAGGACATCTTAAGAAGGACTGTCCACAGGAGAGGTCCCACACAAGTATCAACTCACTACGACAAGTACCTCAGCGTGCTACTGGGCCATATTCTCAAAGGAACCCACAGAGGCCATCAACTCAAGGAAAAGTGTATGCGGTCACCTAAGAGGAAGCAAAAGCTTCCAAAAACGTCATCTCAGGTACAATTTTCATAAATGGCAAGAAGGCTTATGCATTGTTTGATACGGGTGCTACGCATTCATTTATGTCTGAAAGATATAGACTGTTGAGTAAAATTGAAACGACATTTCTTGAGATCCCTCTTTGTGTTTCTACGCCTTTAAAGGATGCGGTGTTGTCTACACTGGTGTGTGAAAAATGTAAAATAACCGTAGGAGGAAGAGATATGGAAATAGATTTAGTCGTGATGGCCATGTATGATATTGATGTTATCATAGGAATGGACTGGCTTCATAAGTATCGGGCTAAAATGGATTGTTATAGAAAAGTGATCCAGTTTATTCTACCTGATTGGTTGGATTGTAAATTTCTGGGAGGCCAGACCGACCTATCTATAGCACTTATTTCAGCAGTAGAAGCTGATGTGTTACTTGACGAAGGATGTCAATGGTACCTAGCAATGGTTAAAGATTGTACCAAGGAAGAGCTTAAACTTGATGAAATTAGGGTAGTGAATGAATTTCTAGATGTATTTCCTGAAGAGTTGCCTGGATTACCCCCGGAACTAGAGATTGAGTTTGAAATTGAGCTGATGCCTGGAACAGGACCAATATCGAAAGCCCCATACAGGATGGCCCTAATGGAGTTGCTTGACAACAGATTCATTAGGCCAAGTGCTTCACCTTGGGGTGCACCAGTTCTATTTGTGAAAAAGAAAGATTGGTCAATGCGCTTGTGCATTGACTATAGACAACTGAATTAGGTGACCGTTAAAAATAAGTATCCCTTGCCTAGAATTGACGACCTATTTGACCAACTCCAGGGAAGTTCGGTTTTCTCTAAGATTGATTTAAGGTCGGGATACCATCAACTAAGAATTAAGAAAGAAGACATTCCTAAGATTGCATTTAGGACTCGTTATGGACGTTACGAGTTCCTTGTCATGCCTTTTGGATTGACAAATGCACCAGCTGCATTTATGGATCTAATGAATAGGGCGTTTAAACCCTATTTGGATCAGTTTGTGATTGTCTTTATCGACGATATCCTGGTTTATTTGAAAGGGCCTAAGGAACATGAGCAACATTTGAGGTTAGTTTTACAAACTCTAAGAGATCACAAGTTATATGCCAAATTCAGCAAGTGTGAATTTTGGTTGAACCGGATAATATTTTTAGGACACGTGGTGTCAGGAGGAGGAATTGCAGTAGATCCGGCGAAAGTTGAGATGGTAATAAATTGGCCGTGACCGACCACACCCACTGAAATACGGAGTTTCTTAGGACTGGCCGGTTATTACCAGAGATTTATTGAAGGGTTTTCACGATTGGCGGGCCCTTTAACCAAATTAACTTGAAAGAATGCGAAATTTGAATGGAGTGGGGAATGTGAAAGGAGCTTTCAAGAACTTAAAAGAAAGTTAACCACGGCCCCAATCTTGACTATACCCTCTGGACCGGATGGTTTTACAGTATATAGTGATGCATCTCACAAAGGATTGGGATGTGTTTTGATGCAACATGGCAAAGTCATAGCCTACGCATCTAGGCAACTGAAACCCCATGAACTAAACTACCCAACGCATGACCTAGAATTGGCAGCTATAGTGTTTGCCTTGAAGATATGGAGGCATTATTTGTATGGGGAAAAGTTTGAGATTTATACGGATCATAAGAGCTTGAAATATCTGTTCTCACAAAAAGAGTTGAACATGAGACAAAGGAGGTGGATGGAATTGTTAAAAGATTATGATTGTGAGATACGATAACATCCAGGGAAGGCAAACAAGGTACCGAATGCTCTTAGTCGTAAGTCAGCTATGGAGATGGCCAGTTTAAGAATGGTAGAATGGAGTTTATTAAAGTCCGTAGCGGACTCGGAATTTAAATTAAAAGTGGATGGTCTTACTGGTATGCTTAGAGCTCTAAGGATTGAATCGGAAATCATTCAGAAAGTTAAGACCCTGCAAAAGTCTGATTCGGAGATTATGAAAGTAAAAGAGGCAGTATCTTTAGGAAAAAGACCAGAATTTCAAGTTTCCGAAGATGGAGTGGTAAGATGTCAAGGACGTCTCTGTGTACCCGACAACGAAGAAGTGAAGAAGGAGATTATGTCGGAGGCACATAAGAGTAAATACAGTATTCATCCAGGTAGTACAAAGATGTACAGAAATTTGCGTAAGCAATTTTGGTGGAATGGTATGAAAACAGATATGGCTAAGTATGTTTCTCAATGTTTAATGTGCCAACAAGTGAAGGCGGAACATCGCAAACCTGTAGGACTTTTGAGACCGTTAGACATACCAGAGTGGAAGTAGGAGCATGTAACGATGGATTTTGTGCAAGGATTGCCAAGGACATCAAGTGGTCACGATTCAATTTGGGTAATAGTGGATCGTTTAACTAAGTATGCCCATTTCTTAGCAGTCCGTATGAACTATTCAATGAATAGACTTGCTGAGATTTATGTAAGCCAGATAATACGCTTACATGGTATACCTGTAACGATCACCTCAGATCGAGACTCTTGATTTACCTCGAACTTTTGGCGGAGTCTGCAAAATGCTTTAGGGACAAAGCTTCAATTTAGTACTGCTTATCACCCTCAAACAGATGGACAAACAGAGAGAGTGATACAAACTCTGAAGGATATGCTAAGGGCCTATATTATTGACTTTAGAGGAAGATGGGATGAGAACTTGCATTTGATAGAGTTTGCCAATAACAATAGTTTTCAGAAAAGTATAGGTATGGCCCCATATGAAGCGTTATATGGGAGAAGATGCAGAACCCCTATCTGTTGGGACGAGGTAGGTGAAAGAAGATTGACAGGACCTGAATTGATACAAGATACCACTGAAGCCATTGAGATTATTAGGAAAAGACTTAAGACAGCCCAAAGTAGACAAAAAGGCTATGCGGACAAGCGTAGAAGGCCCATGGAGTTTAGTGTGGGGGATCACATATTTCTTAAAGTATCCCTGTTAAAAGGAGTATCTCGTTTCGGAATGAAAGGAAAGTTGGGTCCCATATTTGTTGGACCTTTTGAGATACTTGAAAGAATAGGAGATGTAGCTTATCGTTTGGCGCTGCCTCCTAATTTGGGAAATTTACATGATGTGTTTCATGTGTCGATGCTAAGAAAGTATCAGCCAGATCCTAGTCACATGCTCGATCATGAAGCCATCAAAGTGGATGAGAAAGTGAGGTACATCGAAGAGCCTGTGCAAGTACTGGATCTAAAGGAACAAATTCTCAGGACTAAGAAGATTCCTTTGGTTAAAGTATTATGGCCACATCACGATATGGAGGAAGCCACATGGGAGAGTGAAGATCAAATGAGGGAGAAATACCCTTGCTTGTTTCAAGGGGCGTAAGTGATATCTAATTTCGGGGACGAAATTTCCTAAGGAAGGGAGAAATGTGGCATCCTAGAATTTCATAAAAACCCCTAAGAATGCCATGAGCTATAAATAGGTGATGGATGCGCCGTTATGATATTTTTTGATAATCTTTTGATCCGTGATTCGTAATGAGATTTATGGCCAAGCCTTAATGGACATATTTTAAGAAAGAAAGTCCCATCTTTAGCCACTTTCATCATAAATTGGAGCTCATGAATTCATGGTTTCAAGAGTTTAGCCACCTAATTTAGTAATTTAATACTTTGTGGCAAATAGGATTTTTGGTTGATTTTAAAGAGTTGTTTTCAGAATGTATTTAAGTTTGGGGTTTAGGCCCAAGGGTGTTGGGCCTAAAATGGGCCAAGAGGGCTGGCCCATAAGCCCATGAGGGCGCTTTCGTGCGAAGGGGAGAAGGGGGGGGGGGATCCGGATGCATGCCTCCCCCACGTGTCTTATTTTTGTGGCCAAGTGTCACCCATGCATTGTAATGATGAGGGGAAAGAAAAATTCAGAGGGAAAGTGACCAGATTAAGGAAAGAAAGAGGGGGAGGAGGTCGCACGGTGAGAGAGAGAGAGGAGAGTGTAACCGAGAGGAAGAAAGTAGAGGCAGAGAAGGAAGAAGGGAAGAAAAGAAGGAAGAAGAAGGAGAACCGTGCATCGCCGTCCATTTGCCGCCGTGTACTCGCCCTTTTTCACGATCTAGAGGCAAGTAGGATCTGTGATCTACTCTTGCATGTTCTATTTGATGCATGTGTTGGCTTGAAATTGATTTTCGGAGCTAGGGAAGGTGAAATATGGAGGTGATGAGTGTAACACTCTAATACAAAAGGCTGTTCTTGAGAAAAAGGCTTAACCTAGGATGTTCTAGGGACTTGCATGTTATGTTTTACTCGAAATTTGGCTTCGATGTCTTCACAAGATATCTTCATCTATGTCTTGACTACAACATACTTAAATGTCGTGATTTTTGAAGGTCACTTGCATATTAAATCGACTGTGTTTTGAAAACAGTGCAATCTGCGTGCTGCGGACAAGAAAATGTTGACATGCATGGCCTATACTATTCTGTACAAATTTGTTTTGGAGAAATGTTCTGCACGAGATATCTTCATGTATGTCTTTACTACAACATACTTAAATGTCGTGATTTTTGAAGGTCACGTGCATGTTAAATCGACTGTGTTTTGAAAACTGTGCAATCTTTGTGCTTCGGACTTGACAATGTTGACATGCATGGCCTATACTATTCTGTACAAATTTCTTTTGGAGAAAGATTCTTCACGAGATATCTTCATCTATGTCTTGACTACAACATACTTAAATGTCGTGATTTTTGAAAGTCACTTGCATGTTAAATCGACTGTGTTTTGAAAACTGTGCAGTCTGTGTGCTTCGGACATGAAAATGTTGACATGAATGGCCTATACTATTCTGTACAAATTTCTTTTGGAGAAAGATTCTTCACGAGATATCTTCATCTATGTCTTGACTACAACATACTTAAATGTCGTGATTTTTGAAAGTCACTTGCATGTTAAATCGACTGTGTTTTGAAAACTGTGCAATCTTTGTGCTTCGGACTTGAAAATGTTGACATGAATGGCCTATACTATTCTGTACAAATTTCTTTTGGAGAAATGTTCTGCACGAGATATCTTCATGTATGTCTTTCCTACAACATACTTAAATGTCGTGATTTTTGAAAGTCACTTGCATGTTAAATCGACTGTGTTTTCAAAACTGTGCAATCTTTGTGCTTCGGACTTGACAATGTTGACATGCATGGCCTATACTATTCTGTACAGATTTCTTTTGGAGAAAGATTCTTCACGAGATATCTTCATCTATGTCTTGACTACAACATACTTAAATGTCGTGATTTTTGAAGGTCACGTGCATGTTAAATCGACTGTGTTTTGAAAACTGTGCAGTCTGTGTGCTTCGGACATGAAAATGTTGACATGAATGGCCTATACTATTCTGTACAAATTTCTTTTCGAGAAAGATTCTTCACGAGATATCTTCATCTATGTCTTGACTACAACATACTTAAATGTCGTGATTTTTGAAAGTCACTTGCATGTTAAATCGACTGTGTTTTGAAAACTGTGCAATCTTTGTGCTTCGGACTTGAAAATGTTGACATGCATGGCCTATACTATTCTGTACAAATTTCTTTTGGAGAAATGTTCTGCACGAGATATCTTCATGTATGTCTTTACTACAACATACTTAAATGTCGTGATTTTTGAAAGTCACTTGCATGTTAAATCGACTGTGTTTTGAAAACTGTGCAATCTGTGTGCTTCGAACATGAAAATGTTGACATGCATGGCCTATACTATTCTGTACAAATTTCTTTTGGAGAAAGATTCTTCACGAGATATCTTCATCTATGTCTTGACTACAACATACTTAAATGTCGTGATTTTTGAAAGTCACTTGCATGTTGAATCGACTGTGTTTTGAAAACTGTGCAATCTTTGTGCTTCGGACTTGAAAATGTTGACATGCATGGCCTATACTATTCTGTACAAATTTCTTTTGGAGAAATGTTCTACACGAGATATCTTCATCTATGTCTTGACTACAACATACTTAAATGTCGTGATTTTTGAAAGTCACGTGCATGTTAAATCGACTGTGTTTTGAAAACTGTGCAGTCTGTGTGCTTCGGACATGAAAATGTTGACATGAATGGCCTATACTATTCTGTACAAATTTCTTTTCGAGAAAGATTCTTCACGAGATATCTTCATCTATGTCTTGACTACAACATACTTAAATGTCGTGATTTTTGAAGGTCACGTGCATGTTAAATCGACTGTGTTTTGAAAACTGTGCAATCTTTGTGCTTCGGACTTGACAATGTTGACATGCATGGCCTATACTATTCTGTACAAATTTCTTTTGGAGAAAGATTCTTCACGAGATATCTTCATCTATGTCTTGACTACAACATACTTAAATGTCGTGATTTTTGAAAGTCACTTGCATGTTAAATCGACTGTGTTTTGAAAACTGTGCAATCTGTGTGCTTCGAACATGAAAATGTTGACATGCATGGCCTATACTATTCTGTACAAATTTCTTTTGGAGAAAGATTCTTCACGAGATATCTTCATCTATGTCTTGACTACAACATACTTAAATGTCGTGATTTTTGAAAGTCACTTGCATGTTGAATCGACTGTGTTTTGAAAACTGTGCAATCTTTGTGCTTCGGACTTGAAAATGTTGACATGCATGGCCTATACTATTCTGTACAAATTTCTTTTGGAGAAATGTTCTACACGAGATATCTTCATCTATGTCTTTCCTACAACATAATTAAATGTCGTGATTTTTGAAAGTCACTTGCATGTTAAATCGACTGTGTTTTGAAAACTGTGCAATCTGTGTGCTTCGAACATGAAAATGTTGACATGCATGGCCTATACTATTCTGTACAAATTTCTTTTGGAGAAAGATTCTTCACGAGATATCTTCATCTATGTCTTGACTACAACATACTTAAATGTCGTGATTTTTGAAAGTCACTTGCATGTTAAATCGACTGTGTTTTGAAAACTGTGCAATCTTTGTGCTTCGGACTTGAAAATGTTGACATGCATGGCCTATACTATTATGTACAAATTTCTTTTGGAGAAATGTTCTACACGAGATATCTTCATCTATGTCTTTCCTACAACATACTTAAATGTCGTGATTTTTGAAAGTCACTTGAATGTTAAATCGACTGTGTTTTGAAAATTGTGCAATCTGTGTGCTTCGAACATGAAAATGTTGACATGCATGGCCTATACTATTCTGTACAAATTTCTTTTGGAGAAATGTTCTGCACGAGATATCTTCATCTATGTCTTTACTACAACATACTTAAATGTCGTGATTTTTGAAAGTCACTTGCATGTTAAATCGACTGTGTTTTGAAAACTGTGCAATCTGTGTGCTTCGAACATGAAAATGTTGACATGCATGGCCTATACTATTCTGTACAAATTTCTTTTGGAGAAAGATTCTTCACGAGATATCTTCATCTATGTCTTGACTACAACATACTTAAATGTCGTGATTTTTGAAAGTCACTTGCATGTTGAATCGACTGTGTTTTGAAAACTGTGCAATCTTTGTGCTTCGGACTAGAAAATGTTGACATGCATGGCCTATACTATTCTGTACAAATTTCTTTTGGAGAAATGTTCTACACGAGATATCTTCATCTATGTCTTTCCGACAACATAATTAAATGTCGTGATTTTTGAAAGTCACTTGCATGTTAAATCGACTGTGTTTTGAAAACTGTGCAATCTGTGTGGTTCGAACATGAAAATGTTGACATGCATGGCCTATACTATTCTGTACAAATTTCTTTTGGAGAAATGTTCTTCACGAGATATCTTCATGTATGTCTTTACTACAACATACTTAAATGTCGTGAGTTTTGAAAGTCACTTGCATGTTAAATCGACCGTGTTTTGAAAACTGTGCAATCTGTGTGCTTCGAACAGGAAAATGTTGACATGCATGGCCTATACTATTCTGTACAAATTTCTTTTGGAGAAAGATTCTTCACGAGATATCTTCATCTATGTCTTGACTACAACATACTTAAATGTCGTGATTTTTGAAAGTCACTTGCATGTTGAATCGACTGTGTTTTGAAAACTGTGCAATCTTTGTGCTTCGGACTTGAAAATGTTGACATGCATGGCCTATACTATTCTGTACAAATTTCTTTTGGAGAAATGTTCTACACGAGATATCTTCATCTATGTCTTTCCTACAACATACTTAAATGTCGTGATTTTTGAAAGTCACTTGAATGTTAAATCGACTGTGTTTTGAAAACTGTGCAATCTGTGTGCTCCGAACATGAAAATGTTGACATGCATGGCCTATACTATTCTGTACAAATTTCTTTTGGAGAAATGTTCTGCACGAGATATCTTCATCTATGTCTTTACTACAACATACTTAAATGTCGTGATTTTTGAAAGTCACTTGCATGTTAAATCGACTGTGTTTTGAAAACTGTGCAGTCTGTGTGCTTCGGACATGAAAATGTTGACATGAATGGCCTATACTATTCTGTACAAATTTCTTTTGGAGAAAGATTCTTCACGAGATATCTTCATCTATGTCTTGACTACAACATACTTAAATGTCGTGATTTTTGAAAGTCACTTGCATGTTAAATCGACTGTGTTTTGAAAACTGTGCAATCTTTGTGCTTCGGACTTGAAAATGTTGACATGAATGGCCTATACTATTCTGTACAAATTTCTTTTGGAGAAATGTTCTGCACGAGATATCTTCATGTATGTCTTTACTACAACATACTTAAATGTCGTGATTTTTGAAAGTCACTTGCATGTTAAATCGACTGTGTTTTGAAAACTGTGCAATCTGTGTGCTTCGAACATGAAAATGTTGACATGCATGGCCTATACTATTCTGTACAAATTTCTTTTGGAGAAAGATTCTTCACGAGATATCTTCATCTATGTCTTGACTACAACATACTTAAATGTCGTGATTTTTGAAAGTCACTTGCATGTTGAATCGACTGTGTTTTGAAAACTGTGCAATCTTTGTGCTTCGGACTTGAAAATGTTGACATGCATGGCCTATACTATTCTGTACAAATTTCTTTTGGAGAAATGTTCTACACGAGATATCTTCATCTATGTCTTTCCTACAACATAATTAAATGTCGTGATTTTTGAAAGTCACTTGCATGTTAAATCGACTGTGTTTTGAAAACTGTGCAATCTGTGTGCTTCGAACATGAAAATGTTGACATGCATGGCCTATACTATTCTGTACAAATTTCTTTTGGAGAAAGATTCTTCACGAGATATCTTCATCTATGTCTTGACTACAACATACTTAAATGTCGTGATTTTTGAAAGTCACTTGCATGTTGAATCGACTGTGTTTTGAAAACTGTGCAATCTTTGTGCTTCGGACTTGAAAATGTTGACATGCATGGCCTATACTATTCTGTACAAATTTCTTTTGGAGAAATGTTCTACACGAGATATCTTCATCTATGTCTTTCCTACAACATACTTAAATGTCGTGATTTTTGAAAGTCACTTGAATGTTAAATCGACTGTGTTTTGAAAACTGTGCAATCTGTGTGCTTCGAACATGAAAATGTTGACATGCATGGCCTATACTATTCTGTACAAATTTCTTTTGGAGAAATGTTCTGCACGAGATATCTTCATCTATGTCTTTACTACAACATACTTAAATGTCGTGATTTTTGAAAGTCACTTGCATGTTAAATCGACTGTGTTTTGAAAACTGTGCAATCTGTGTGCTTCGAACATGAAAATGTTGACATGCATGGCCTATACTATTCTGTACAAATTTCTTTTGGAGAAAGATTCTTCACGAGATATCTTCATCTATGTCTTGACTACAACATACTTAAATGTCGTGATTTTTGAAAGTCACTTGCATGTTGAATCGACTGTGTTTTGAAAACTGTGCAATCTTTGTGCTTCGGACTTGAAAATGTTGACATGCATGGCCTATACTATTCTGTACAAATTTCTTTTGGAGAAATGTTCTACACGAGATATCTTCATCTATGTCTTTCCTACAACATAATTAAATGTCGTGATTTTTGAAAGTCACTTGCATGTTAAATCGACTGTGTTTTGAAAACTGTGCAATCTGTGTGGTTCGAACATGAAAATGTTGACATGCATGGCCTATACTATTCTGTACAAATTTCTTTTGGAGAAATGTTCTACACGAGATATCTTCATCTATGTCTTTCCTACAACATAATTAAATGTCGTGATTTTTGAAAGTCACTTGCATGTTAAATCGACTGTGTTTTGAAAACTGTGCAATCTGTGTGCTTCGAACATGAAAATGTTGACATGCATGGCCTATACTATTCTGTACAAATTTCTTTTGGAGAAATGTTCTACACGAGATATCTTCATCTATGTCTTTCCTACAACATAATTAAATGTCGTGATTTTTGAAAGTCACTTGCATGTTAAATCGACTGTGTTTTGAAAACTGTGCAATCTGTGTGGTTCGAACATGAAAATGTTGACATGCATGGCCTATACTATTCTGTACAAATTTCTTTTGGAGAAATGTTCTACACGAGATATCTTCATCTATGTCTTTCCTACAACATAATTAAATGTCGTGATTTTTGAAAGTCACTTGCATGTTAAATCGACTGTGTTTTGAAAACTGTGCAATCTGTGTGCTTCGAACATGAAAATGTTGACATGCATGGCCTATACTATTCTGTACAAATTTCTTTTGGAGAAAGATTCTTCACGAGATATCTTCATCTATGTCTTTCCTACAACATAATTAAATGTCGTGATTTTTGAAAGTCACTTGCATGTTAAATCGACTGTGTTTTGAAAACTGTGCAATCTGTGTGGTTCGAACATGAAAATGTTGACATGCATGGCCTATACTATTCTGTACAAATTTCTTTTGGAGAAATGTTCTTCACGAGATATCTTCATGTATGTCTTTACTACAACATACTTAAATGTCGTGAGTTTTGAAAGTCACTTGCATGTTAAATCGACTGTGTTTTGAAAACTGTGCAATCTGTGTGCTTCGAACATGAAAATGTTGACATGCATGGCCTATACTATTCTGTACAAATTTCTTTTGGAGAAAGATTCTTCACGAGATATCTTCATCTATGTCTTGACTACAACATACTTAAATGTCGTGATTTTTGAAAGTCACTTGCATGTTGA
The DNA here is from genome assembly GCA_037349125.1 of Eucalyptus regnans. NCBI lineage: Eukaryota > Viridiplantae > Streptophyta > Magnoliopsida > Myrtales > Myrtaceae > Eucalyptus > Eucalyptus regnans. Next base: position 16,945,882 of record CM074669.1, on the reverse strand, counting down.
ATCGACTGTGTTTTGAAAACTGTGCAATCTTCGTGCTTCGGACTTGAAAATGTTGACATGCATGGCCTATACTATTCTGTACAAATTTCTTTTGGAGAAATGTTCTACACGAGATATCTTCATCTATGTCTTTCCTACAACATACTTAAATGTCGTGATTTTTGAAAGTCACTTGAATGTTAAATCGACTGTGTTTTGAAAACTGTGCAATCTGTGTGGTTCGAACATGAAAATGTTGACATGCATGGCCTATACTATTCTGTACAAATTTCTTTTGGAGAAATGTTCTGCACGAGATATCTTCATCTATGTCTTTACTACAACATACTTAAATGTCGTGATTTTTGAAAGTCACTTGCATGTTAAATCGACTGTGTTTTGAAAACTGTGCAGTCTGTGTGCTTCGGACATGAAAATGTTGACATGAATGGCCTATACTATTCTGTACAAATTTCTTTTGGAGAAAGATTCTTCACGAGATATCTTCATCTATGTCTTTCCTACAACATAATTAAATGTCGTGATTTTTGAAAGTCACTTGCATGTTAAATCGACTGTGTTTTGAAAACTGTGCAATCTGTGTGGTTCGAACATGAAAATGTTGACATGCATGGCCTATACTATTCTGTACAAATTTCTTTTGGAGAAATGTTCTACACGAGATATCTTCATCTATGTCTTTCCTACAACATAATTAAATGTCGTGATTTTTGAAAGTCACTTGCATGTTAAATCGACTGTGTTTTGAAAACTGTGCAATCTGTGTGCTTCGAACATGAAAATGTTGACATGCATGGCCTATACTATTCTGTACAAATTTCTTTTGGAGAAATGTTCTACACGAGATATCTTCATCTATGTCTTTCCTACAACATAATTAAATGTCGTGATTTTTGAAAGTCACTTGCATGTTAAATCGACTGTGTTTTGAAAACTGTGCAATCTGTGTGGTTCGAACATGAAAATGTTGACATGCATGGCCTATACTATTCTGTACAAATTTCTTTTGGAGAAATGTTCTACACGAGATATCTTCATCTATGTCTTTCCTACAACATAATTAAATGTCGTGATTTTTGAAAGTCACTTGCATGTTAAATCGACTGTGTTTTGAAAACTGTGCAATCTGTGTGCTTCGAACATGAAAATGTTGACATGCATGGCCTATACTATTCTGTACAAATTTCTTTTGGAGAAAGATTCTTCACGAGATATCTTCATCTATGTCTTTCCTACAACATAATTAAATGTCGTGATTTTTGAAAGTCACTTGCATGTTAAATCGACTGTGTTTTGAAAACTGTGCAATCTGTGTGGTTCGAACATGAAAATGTTGACATGCATGGCCTATACTATTCTGTACAAATTTCTTTTGGAGAAATGTTCTTCACGAGATATCTTCATGTATGTCTTTACTACAACATACTTAAATGTCGTGAGTTTTGAAAGTCACTTGCATGTTAAATCGACCGTGTTTTGAAAACTGTGCAATCTGTGTGCTTCGAACATGAAAATGTTGACATGCATGGCCTATACTATTCTGTACAAATTTCTTTTGGAGAAAGATTCTTCACGAGATATCTTCATCTATGTCTTGACTACAACATACTTAAATGTCGTGATTTTTGAAAGTCACTTGCATGTTGAATCGACTGTGTTTTGAAAACTGTGCAATCTTTGTGCTTCGGACTTGAAAATGTTGACATGCATGGCCTATACTATTCTGTACAAATTTCTTTTGGAGAAATGTTCTACACGAGATATCTTCATCTATGTCTTTCCTACAACATACTTAAATGTCGTGATTTTTGAAAGTCACTTGAATGTTAAATCGACTGTGTTTTGAAAACTGTGCAATCTGTGTGCTTCGAACATGAAAATGTTGACATGCATGGCCTATACTATTCTGTACAAATTTCTTTTGGAGAAATGTTCTGCACGAGATATCTTCATCTATGTCTTTACTACAACATACTTAAATGTCGTGATTTTTGAAAGTCACTTGCATGTTAAATCGACTGTGTTTTGAAAACTGTGCAGTCTGTGTGCTTCGGACATGAAAATGTTGACATGAATGGCCTATACTATTCTGTACAAATTTCTTTTGGAGAAAGATTCTTCACGAGATATCTTCATCTATGTCTTTCCTACAACATAATTAAATGTCGTGATTTTTGAAAGTCACTTGCATGTTAAATCGACTGTGTTTTGAAAACTGTGCAATCTGTGTGGTTCGAACATGAAAATGTTGACATGCATGGCCTATACTATTCTGTACAAATTTCTTTTGGAGAAATGTTCTACACGAGATATCTTCATCTATGTCTTTCCTACAACATAATTAAATGTCGTGATTTTTGAAAGTCACTTGCATGTTAAATCGACTGTGTTTTGAAAACTGTGCAATCTGTGTGCTTCGAACATGAAAATGTTGACATGCATGGCCTATACTATTCTGTACAAATTTCTTTTGGAGAAATGTTCTACACGAGATATCTTCATCTATGTCTTTCCTACAACATAATTAAATGTCGTGATTTTTGAAAGTCACTTGCATGTTAAATCGACTGTGTTTTGAAAACTGTGCAATCTGTGTGGTTCGAACATGAAAATGTTGACATGCATGGCCTATACTATTCTGTACAAATTTCTTTTGGAGAAATGTTCTACACGAGATATCTTCATCTATGTCTTTCCTACAACATAATTAAATGTCGTGATTTTTGAAAGTCACTTGCATGTTAAATCGACTGTGTTTTGAAAACTGTGCAATCTGTGTGCTTCGAACATGAAAATGTTGACATGCATGGCCTATACTATTCTGTACAAATTTCTTTTGGAGAAAGATTCTTCACGAGATATCTTCATCTATGTCTTTCCTACAACATAATTAAATGTCGTGATTTTTGAAAGTCACTTGCATGTTAAATCGACTGTGTTTTGAAAACTGTGCAATCTGTGTGGTTCGAACATGAAAATGTTGACATGCATGGCCTATACTATTCTGTACAAATTTCTTTTGGAGAAATGTTCTTCACGAGATATCTTCATGTATGTCTTTACTACAACATACTTAAATGTCGTGAGTTTTGAAAGTCACTTGCATGTTAAATCGACCGTGTTTTGAAAACTGTGCAATCTGTGTGCTTCGAACATGAAAATGTTGACATGCATGGCCTATACTATTCTGTACAAATTTCTTTTGGAGAAAGATTCTTCACGAGATATCTTCATCTATGTCTTGACTACAACATACTTAAATGTCGTGATTTTTGAAAGTCACTTGCATGTTGAATCGACTGTGTTTTGAAAACTGTGCAATCTTTGTGCTTCGGACTTGAAAATGTTGACATGCATGGCCTATACTATTCTGTACAAATTTCTTTTGGAGAAATGTTCTACACGAGATATCTTCATCTATGTCTTTCCTACAACATACTTAAATGTCGTGATTTTTGAAAGTCACTTGAATGTTAAATCGACTGTGTTTTGAAAACTGTGCAATCTGTGTGCTTCGAACATGAAAATGTTGACATGCATGGCCTATACTATTCTGTACAAATTTCTTTTGGAGAAATGTTCTGCACGAGATATCTTCATCTATGTCTTTACTACAACATACTTAAATGTCGTGATTTTTGAAAGTCACTTGCATGTTAAATCGACTGTGTTTTGAAAACTGTGCAGTCTGTGTGCTTCGGACATGAAAATGTTGACATGAATGGCCTATACTATTCTGTACAAATTTCTTTTGGAGAAAGATTCTTCACGAGATATCTTCATCTATGTCTTGACTACAACATACTTAAATGTCGTGATTTTTGAAAGTCACTTGCATGTTAAATCGACTGTGTTTTGAAAACTGTGCAATCTTTGTGCTTCGGACTTGAAAATGTTGACATGAATGGCCTATACTATTCTGTACAAATTTCTTTTGGAGAAATGTTCTGCACGAGATATCTTCATGTATGTCTTTACTACAACATACTTAAATGTCGTGATTTTTGAAAGTCACTTGCATGTTAAATCGACTGTGTTTTGAAAACTGTGCAATCTGTGTGCTTCGAACATGAAAATGTTGACATGCATGGCCTATACTATTCTGTACAAATTTCTTTTGGAGAAAGATTCTTCACGAGATATCTTCATCTATGTCTTGACTACAACATACTTAAATGTCGTGATTTTTGAAAGTCACTTGCATGTTGAATCGACTGTGTTTTGAAAACTGTGCAATCTTTGTGCTTCGGACTTGAAAATGTTGACATGCATGGCCTATACTATTCTGTACAAATTTCTTTTGGAGAAATGTTCTACACGAGATATCTTCATCTATGTCTTTCCTACAACATAATTAAATGTCGTGATTTTTGAAAGTCACTTGCATGTTAAATCGACTGTGTTTTGAAAACTGTGCAATCTGTGTGCTTCGAACATGAAAATGTTGACATGCATGGCCTATACTATTCTGTACAAATTTCTTTTGGAGAAAGATTCTTCACGAGATATCTTCATCTATGTCTTGACTACAACATACTTAAATGTCGTGATTTTTGAAAGTCACTTGCATGTTGAATCGACTGTGTTTTGAAAACTGTGCAATCTTTGTGCTTCGGACTTGAAAATGTTGACATGCATGGCCTATACTATTCTGTACAAATTTCTTTTGGAGAAATGTTCTACACGAGATATCTTCATCTATGTCTTTCCTACAACATAATTAAATGTCGTGATTTTTGAAAGTCACTTGCATGTTAAATCGACTGTGTTTTGAAAACTGTGCAATCTGTGTGGTTCGAACATGAAAATGTTGACATGCATGGCCTATACTATTCTGTACAAATTTCTTTTGGAGAAATGTTCTTCACGAGATATCTTCATGTATGTCTTTACTACAACATACTTAAATGTCGTGAGTTTTGAAAGTCACTTGCATGTTAAATCGACCGTGTTTTGAAAACTGTGCAATCTGTGTGCTTCGAACATGAAAATGTTGACATGCATGGCCTATACTATTCTGTACAAATTTCTTTTGGAGAAAGATTCTTCACGAGATATCTTCATCTATGTCTTGACTACAACATACTTAAATGTCGTGATTTTTGAAAGTCACTTGCATGTTGAATCGACTGTGTTTTGAAAACTGTGCAATCTTTGTGCTTCGGACTTGAAAATGTTGACATGCATGGCCTATACTATTCTGTACAAATTTCTTTTGGAGAAATGTTCTACACGAGATATCTTCATCTATGTCTTTCCTACAACATACTTAAATGTCGTGATTTTTGAAAGTCACTTGAATGTTAAATCGACTGTGTTTTGAAAACTGTGCAATCTGTGTGCTTCGAACATGAAAATGTTGACATGCATGGCCTATACTATTCTGTACAAATTTCTTTTGGAGAAATGTTCTGCACGAGATATCTTCATCTATGTCTTTACTACAACATACTTAAATGTCGTGATTTTTGAAAGTCACTTGCATGTTAAATCGACTGTGTTTTGAAAACTGTGCAATCTGTGTGCTTCGAACATGAAAATGTTGACATGCATGGCCTATACTATTCTGTACAAATTTCTTTTGGAGAAAGATTCTTCACGAGATATCTTCATCTATGTCTTGACTACAACATACTTAAATGTCGTGATTTTTGAAAGTCACTTGCATGTTGAATCGACTGTGTTTTGAAAACTGTGCAATCTTTGTGCTTCGGACTTGAAAATGTTGACATGCATGGCCTATACTATTCTGTACAAATTTCTTTTGGAGAAATGTTCTACACGAGATATCTTCATCTATGTCTTTCCTACAACATACTTAAATGTCGTGATTTTTGAAAGTCACTTGCATGTTAAATCGACTGTGTTTTGAAAACTGTGCAATCTGTGTGCTTCGAACATGAAAATGTTGACATGCATGGCCTATACTATTCTGTACAAATTTCTTTTGGAGAAAGATTCTTCACGAGATATCTTCATCTATGTCTTGACTACAACATACTTAAATGTCGTGATTTTTGAAAGTCACTTGCATGTTGAATCGACGGTGTTTCGAAAACTGTGCAATCTTTGTGCTTCGGACTTGAAAATGTTGACATGCATGGCCTATACTATTCTGTACAAATTTCTTTTGGAGAAATGTTCTACACGAGATATCTTCATCTATGTCTTTCCTACAACATAATTAAATGTCGTGATTTTTGAAAGTCACTTGCATGTTAAATCGACCGTGTTTTGAAAACTGTGCAATCTGTGTGCTTCGAACATGAAAATGTTGACATGCATGGCCTATACTATTCTGTACAAATTTCTTTTGGAGAAAGATTCTTCACGAGATATCTTCATCTATGTCTTGACTACAACATACTTAAATGTCGTGATTTTTGAAAGTCACTTGCATGTTAAATCGACTGTGTTTTGAAAACTGTGCAATCTTTGTGCTTCGGACTTGAAAATGTTGACATGCATGGCCTATACTATTCTGTACAAATTTCTTTTGGAGAAATGTTCTACACGAGATATCTTCATCTATGTCTTTCCTACAACATACTTAAATGTCGTGATTTTTGAAAGTCACTTGAATGTTAAATCGACTGTGTTTTGAAAACTGTGCAATCTGTGTGCTTCGAACATGAAAATGTTGACATGCATGGCCTATACTATTCTGTACAAATTTCTTTTGGAGAAATGTTCTGCACGAGATATCTTCATCTATGTCTTTACTACAACATACTTAAATTTCGTGATTTTTGAAAGTCACTTGCATGTTAAATCGACTGTGTTTTGAAAACTGTGCAATCTGTGTGCTTCGAACATGAAAATGTTGACATGCATGGCCTATACTATTCTGTACAAATTTCTTTTGGAGAAAGATTCTTCACGAGATATCTTCATCTATGTCTTGACTACAACATACTTAAATGTCGTGATTTTTGAAAGTCACTTGCATGTTGAATCGACTGTGTTTTGAAAACTGTGCAATCTTTGTGCTTCGGACTTGAAAATGTTGACATGCATGGCCTATACTATTCTGTACAAATTTCTTTTGGAGAAATGTTCTACACGAGATATCTTCATCTATGTCTTTCCTACAACATAATTAAATGTCGTGATTTTTGAAAGTCACTTGCATGTTAAATCGACTGTGTTTTGAAAACTGTGCAATCTGTGTGGTTCGAACATGAAAATGTTGACATGCATGGCCTATACTATTCTGTACAAATTTCTTTTGGAGAAATGTTCTTCACGAGATATCTTCATGTATGTCTTTACTACAACATACTTAAATGTCGTGAGTTTTGAAAGTCACTTGCATGTTAAATCGACCGTGTTTTGAAAACTGTGCAATCTGTGTGCTTCGAACATGAAAATGTTGACATGCATGGCCTATACTATTCTGTACAAATTTCTTTTGGAGAAAGATTCTTCACGAGATATCTTCATCTATGTCTTGACTACAACATACTTAAATGTCGTGATTTTTGAAAGTCACTTGCATGTTGAATCGACTGTGTTTTGAAAACTGTGCAATCTTTGTGCTTCGGACTTGAAAATGTTGACATGCATGGCCTATACTATTCTGTACAAATTTCTTTTGGAGAAATGTTCTACACGAGATATCTTCATCTATGTCTTTCCTACAACATACTTAAATGTCGTGATTTTTGAAAGTCACTTGAATGTTAAATCGACTGTGTTTTGAAAACTGTGCAATCTGTGTGCTTCGAACATGAAAATGTTGACATGCATGGCCTATACTATTCTGTACAAATTTCTTTTGGAGAAATGTTCTGCACGAGATATCTTCATCTATGTCTTTACTACAACATACTTAAATGTCGTGATTTTTGAAAGTCACTTGCATGTTAAATCGACTGTGTTTTGAAAACTGTGCAATCTGTGTGCTTCGAACATGAAAATGTTGACATGCATGGCCTATACTATTCTGTACAAATTTCTTTTGGAGAAAGATTCTTCACGAGATATCTTCATCTATGTCTTGACTACAACATACTTAAATGTCGTGATTTTTGAAAGTCACTTGCATGTTGAATCGACTGTGTTTTGAAAACTGTGCAATCTTTGTGCTTCGGACTTGAAAATGTTGACATGCATGGCCTATACTATTCTGTACAAATTTCTTTTGGAGAAATGTTCTACACGAGATATCTTCATCTATGTCTTTCCTACAACATAATTAAATGTCGTGATTTTTGAAAGTCACTTGCATGTTAAATCGACTGTGTTTTGAAAACTGTGCAATCTGTGTGCTTCGAACATGAAAATGTTGACATGCATGGCCTATACAATTCTGTACAAATTTCTTTTGGAGAAATGTTCTTCACGAGATATCTTCATCTATGTCTTGACTACAACATACTTAAATGTCGTGATTTTTGAAAGTCACTTGCATGTTGAATCGACTGTGTTTTGAAAACTGTGCAATCTTTGTGCTTCGGACTTGAAAATGTTGACATGCATGGCCTATACTATTCTGTACAAATTTCTTTTGGAGAAATGTTCTACACGAGATATCTTCATCTATGTCTTTCCTACAACATAATTAAATGTCGTGATTTTTGAAAGTCACTTGCATGTTAAATCGACCGTGTTTTGAAAACTGTGCAATCTGTGTGCTTCGAACATGAAAATGTTGACATGCATGGCCTATACTATTCTGTACAAATTTCTTTTGGAGAAAGATTCTTCACGAGATATCTTCATCTATGTCTTGACTACAACATACTTAAATGTCGTGATTTTTGAAAGTCACTTGCATGTTGAATCGACTGTGTTTTGAAAACTGTGCAATCTTTGTGCTTCGGACTTGAAAATGTTGACATGCATGGCCTATACTATTCTGTACAAATTTCTTTTGGAGAAAAGTTCTACACGAGATATCTTCATCTATGTCTTTCCTACAACATACTTAAATGTCGTGATTTTTGAAAGTCACTTGAATGTTAAATCGACTGTGTTTTGAAAACTGTGCAATCTGTGTGCTTCGAACATGAAAATGTTGACATGCATGGCCTATACTATTCTGTACAAATTTCTTTTGGAGAAATGTTCTGCACGAGATATCTTCATCTATGTCTTTACTACAACATACTTAAATGTCGTGATTTTTGAAAGTCACTTGCATGTTAAATCGACTGTGTTTTGAAAACTGTGCAGTCTGTGTGCTTCGGACATGAAAATGTTGACATGAATGGCCTATACTATTCTGTACAAATTTCTTTTGGAGAAAGATTCTTCACGAGATATCTTCATCTATGTCTTGACTACAACATACTTAAATGTCGTGATTTTTGAAAGTCACTTGCATGTTAAATCGAATGTGTTTTGAAAACTGTGCAATCTTTGTGCTTCGGACTTGAAAATGTTGACATGAATGGCCTATACTATTCTGTACAAATTTCTTTTGGAGAAATGTTCTGCACGAGATATCTTCATGTATGTCTTTACTACAACATACTTAAATGTCGTGATTTTTGAAAGTCACTTGCATGTTAAATCGACTTTGTTTTGAAAACTGTGCAATCTGTGTGCTTCGAACATGAAAATGTTGACATGCATGGCCTATACTATTCTGTACAAATTTCTTTTGGAGAAAGATTCTTCACGAGATATCTTCATCTATGTCTTGACTACAACATACTTAAATGTCGTGATTTTTGAAAGTCACTTGCATGTTGAATCGACTGTGTTTTGAAAACGGTGCAATCTTTGTGCTTCGGACTTGAAAATGTTGACATGCATGGCCTATACTATTCTGTACAAATTTCTTTTGGAGAAATGTTCTACACGAGATATCTTCATCTATGTCTTTCCTACAACATAATTAAATGTCGTGATTTTTGAAAGTCACTTGCATGTTAAATCGACTGTGTTTTGAAAACTGTGCACTCTGTGTGGTTCGAACATGAAAATGTTGACATGCATGGCCTATACTATTCTGTACAAATTTCTTTTGGAGAAATGTTCTTCACGAGATATCTTCATGTATGTCTTTACTACAACATACTTAAATGTCGTGAGTTTTGAAAGTCACTTGCATGTTAAATCGACCGTGTTTTGAAAACTGTGCAATCTGTGTGCTTCGAACATGAAAATGTTGACATGCATGGCCTATACTATTCTGTACAAATTTCTTTTGGAGAAAGATTCTTCACGAGATATCTTCATCTATGTCTTGACTACAACATACTTAAATGTCGTGATTTTTGAAAGTCACTTGCATGTTGAATCGACTGTGTTTTGAAAACTGTGCAATCTTTGTGCTTCGGACTTGAAAATGTTGACATGAATGGCCTATACTATTCTGTACAAATTTCTTTTGGAGAAATGTTCTGCACGAGATATCTTCATCTATGTCTTTACTACAACATACTTAAATGTCGTGATTTTTGAAAGTCACTTGCATGTTAAATCGACTGTGTTTTGAAAACTGTGCAGTCTGTGTGCTCCGGACATGAAAATGTTGACATGAATGGCCTATACTATTCTGTACAAATTTCTTTTGGAGAAAGATTCTTCACGAGATATCTTCATCTATGTCTTGACTACAACATACTTAAATGTCGTGATTTTTGAAAGTCACTTGCATGTTAAATCGACTGTGTTTTGAAAACTGTGCAATCTTTGTGCTTCGGACTTGAAAATGTTGACATGAATGGCCTATACTATTCTGTACAAATTTCTTTTGGAGAAATGTTCTGCACGAGATATCTTCATGTATGTCTTTACTACAACATACTTAAATGTCGTGATTTTTGAAAGTCACTTGCATGTTAAATCGACTGTGTTTTGAAAACTGTGCAATCTGTGTGCTTCGAACATGAAAATGTTGACATGCATGGCCTATACTATTCTGTACAAATTTCTTTTGGAGAAAGATTCTTCACGAGATATCTTCATCTATGTCTTGACTACAACATACTTAAATGTCGTGATTTTTGAAAGTCACTTGCATGTTGAATCGACTGTGTTTTGAAAACTGTGCAATCTTTGTGCTTCGGACTTGAAAATGTTGACATGCATGGCCTATACTATTCTGTACAAATTTCTTTTGGAGAAATGTTCTACACGAGATATCTTCATCTATGTCTTTCCTACAACATAATTAAATGTCGTGATTTTTGAAAGTCACTTGCATGTTAAATCGACTGTGTTTTGAAAACTGTGCAATCTGTGTGCTTCGAACATGAAAATGTTGACATGCATGGCCTATACTATTCTGTACAAATTTCTTTTGGAGAAATGTTCTTCACGAGATATCTTCATGTATGTCTTTACTACAACATACTTAAATGTCGTGAGTTTTGAAAGTCACTTGCATGTTAAATCGACCGTGTTTTGAAAACTGTGCAATCTGTGTGCTTCGAACATGAAAATGTTGACATGCATGGCCTATACTATTCTGTACAAATTTCTTTTGGAGAAAGATTCTTCACGAGATATCTTCATCTATGTCTTGACTACAACATACTTAAATGTCGTGATTTTTGAAAGTCACTTGCATGTTGAATCGACTGTGTTTTGAAAACTGTGCAATCTTTGTGCTTCGGACTTGAAAATGTTGACATGCATGGCCTATACTATTCTGTACAAATTTCTTTTGGAGAAATGTTCTACACGAGATATCTTCATCTATGTCTTTCCTACAACATAATTAAATGTCGTGATTTTTGAAAGTCACTTGCATGTTAAATCGACTGTGTTTTGAAAACTGTGCAATCTGTGTGCTTCGAACATGAAAATGTTGACATGCATGGCCTATACTATTCTGTACAAATTTCTTTTGGAGAAAGATTCTTCACGAGATATCTTCATCTATGTCTTGACTACAACATACTTAAATGTCGTGATTTTTGAAAGTCACTTGCATGTTGAATCGACTGTGTTTTGAAAACTGTGCAATCTTTGTGCTTCGGACTTGAAAATGTTGACATGCATGGCCTATACTATTCTGTACAAATTTCTTTTGGAGAAATGTTCTACACGAGATATCTTCATCTATGTCTTTCCTACAACATACTTAAATGTCGTGATTTTTGAAAGTCACTTGAATGTTAAATCGACTGTGTTTTGAAAACTGTGCAATCTGTGTGCTTCGAACATGAAAATGTTGACATGCATGGCCTATACTATTCTGTACAAATTTCTTTTGGAGAAATGTTCTGCACGAGATATCTTCATCTATGTCTTTACTACAACATACTTAAATGTCGTGATTTTTGAAAGTCACTTGCATGTTAAATCGACTGTGTTTTGAAAACTGTGCACTCTGTGTGCTTCGGACATGAAAATGTTGACATGAATGGCCTATACTATTCTGTACAAATTTCTTTTGGAGAAAGATTCTTCACGAGATATCTTCATCTATGTCTTGACTACAACATACTTAAATGTCGTGATTTTTGAAAGTCACTTGCATGTTAAATCGAATGTGTTTTGAAAACTGTGCAATCTTTGTGCTTCGGACTTGAAAATGTTGACATGAATGGCCTATACTATTCTGTACAAATTTCTTTTGGAGAAATGTTCTGCACGAGATATCTTCATGTATGTCTTTACTACAACATACTTAAATGTCGTGATTTTTGAAAGTCACTTGCATGTTAAATCGACTGTGTTTTGAAAACTGTGCAATCTGTGTGCTTCGAACATGAAAATGTTGACATGCATGGCCTATACTATTCTGTACAAATTTCTTTTGGAGAAAGATTCTTCACGAGATATCTTCATCTATGTCTTGACTACAACATACTTAAATGTCGTGATTTTTGAAAGTCACTTGCATGTTGAATCGACTGTGTTTTGAAAACTGTGCAATCTTTGTGCTTCGGACTTGAAAATGTTGACATGCATGGCCTATACTATTCTGTACAAATTTCTTTTGGAGAAATGTTCTACACGAGATATCTTCATCTATGTCTTTCCTACAACATAATTAAATGTCGTGATTTTTGAAAGTCACTTGCATGTTAAATCGACTGTGTTTTGAAAACTGTGCAATCTGTGTGCTTCGAACATGAAAATGTTGACATGCATGGCCTATACTATTCTGTACAAATTTCTTTTGGAGAAAGATTCTTCACGAGATATCTTCATCTATGTCTTGACTAAAACATACTTAAATGTCGTGATTTTTGAAAGTCACTTGCATGTTAAATCGACTGTGTTTTGAAAACTGTGCAATCTGTGTGCTTCGAACATGAAAATGTTGACATGCATGGCCTATACTATTCTGTACAAATTTCTTTTGGAGAAATGTTCTGCACGAGATATCTTCATCTATGTCTTTACTACAACATACTTAAATGTCGTGATTTTTGAAAGTCACTTGCATGTTAAATCGACTGTGTTTTGAAAACTGTGCAATCTGTGTGCTTCGAACATGAAAATGTTGACATGCATGGCCTATACTATTCTGTACAAATTTCTTTTGGAGAAAGATTCTTCACGAGATATCTTCATCTATGTCTTGACTACAACATACTTAAATGTCGTGATTTTTGAAAGTCACTTGCATGTTGAATCGACTGTGTTTTGAAAACTGTGCAATCTGTGTGCTTCGAACATGAAAATGTTGACATGCATGGCCTATACTATTCTGTACAAATTTCTTTTGGAGAAATGTTCTGCACGAGATATCTTCATCTATGTCTTGACTACAACATACTTAAATGTCGTGATTTTTGAAAGTCACTTGCATCTTGAATCGACTGTGTTTTGAAAACTGTGCAATCTTTGTGCTTCGGACTTGAAAATGTTGACATGCATGGCCTATACTATTCTGTACAAATTTCTTTTGGAGAAATGTTCTCCACGAGATATCTTCATCTATGTCTTTCCTACAACATAATTAAATGTCGTGATTTTTGAAAGTCACTTGCATGTTAAATCGACTGTGTTTTGAAAACTGTGCAATCTGTGTGGTTCGAACATGAAAATGTTGACATGCATGGCCTATACTATTCTGTACAAATTTCTTTTGGAGAAATGTTCTTCACGAGATATCTTCATGTATGTCTTTACTACAACATACTTAAATGTCGTGAGTTTTGAAAGTCACTTGCATGTTAAATCGACCGTGTTTTGAAAACTGTGCAATCTGTGTGCTTCGAACATGAAAATGTTGACATGCATGGCCTATACTATTCTGTACAAATTTCTTTTGGAGAAAGATTCTTCACGAGATATCTTCATCTATGTCTTGACTACAACATACTTAAATGTCGTGATTTTTGAAAGTCACTTGCATGTTGAATCGACTGTGTTTTGAAAACTGTGCAATCTTTGTGCTTCGGACTTGAAAATGTTGACATGCATGGCCTATACTATTCTGTACAAATTTCTTTTGGAGAAATGTTCTCCACGAGATATCTTCATCTATGTCTTTCCTACAACATAATTAAATGTCGTGATTTTTGAAAGTCACTTGCATGTTAAATCGACTGTGTTTTGAAAACTGTGCAATCTGTGTGGTTCGAACATGAAAATGTTGACATGCATGGCCTATACTATTCTGTACAAATTTCTTTTGGAGAAATGTTCTGCACGAGATATCTTCATGTATGTCTTTACTACAACATACTTAAATGTCGTGATTTTTGAAAGTCACTTGCATGTTAAATCGACTGTGTTTTGAAAACTGTGCAATCTGTGTGCTTCGAACATGAAAATGTTGACATGCATGGCCTATACTATTCTGTACAAATTTCTTTTGGAGAAAGATTCTTCACGAGATATCTTCATCTATGTCTTGACTACAACATACTTAAATGTCGTGATTTTTGAAAGTCACTTGCATGTTGAATCGACTGTGTTTTGAAAACTGTGCAATCTGTGTGCTTCGGACATGAAAATGTTGACATGCATGGCCTATACTATTCTGTACAAATTTCTTTTGGAGAAATGTTCTTCACGAGATATCTTCATCTATGTCTTGACTACAACATACTTAAATGTCGTGATTTTTGAAGGTCACGTGCATGTTAAATCGACTGTGTTTTGAAAACTGTGCAGTCTGTGTGCTTCGGACATGAAAATGTTGACATGAATGGCCTATACTATTCTGTACAAATTTCTTTTGGAGAAAGATTCTTCACGATATATCTTCATCTATGTCTTGACTACAACATACTTAAATGTCGTGATTTTTGAAAGTCACTTGCATGTTAAATCGACTGTGTTTTGAAAACTGTGCAATCTTTGTGCTTAGGACTTGAAAATGTTGACATGCATGGCCTATACTATTCTGTACAAATTTCTTTTGGAGAAATGTTCTGCACGAGATATCTTCATCTATGTCTTTACTACAACATACTTAAATGTCGTGATTTTTGAAAGTCACTTGAATGTTAAATCGACTGTGTTTTGAAAACTGTGCAATCTGTGTGCTTCGAACATGAAAATGTTGACATGCATGGCCTATACTATTCTGTACAAATTTCTTTTGGAGAAATGTTCTGCACGAGATATCTTCATCTATGTCTTTACTACAACATACTTAAATGTCGTGATTTTTGAAAGTCACTTGCATGTTAAATCGACTGTGTTTTGAAAACTGTGCAATCTGTGTGCTTCGAACATGAAAATGTTGACATGCATGGCCTATACTATTCTGTACAAATTTCTTTTGGAGAAATGTTCTGCACGAGATATCTTCATCTATGTCTTTACTACAACATACTTAAATGTCGTGATTTTTGAAAGTCACTTGCATGTTAAATCGACTGTGTTTTGAAAACTGTGCAATCTGTGTGCTTCGAACATGAAAATGTTGACATGCATGGCCTATACTATTCTGTACAAATTTCTTTTGGAGAAATGTTCTGCACGAGATATCTTCATCTATGTCTTTACTACAACATACTTAAATGTCGTGATTTTTGAAAGTCACTTGCATGTTAAATCGACTGTGTTTTGAAAACTGTGCAATCTGTGTGCTTCGAACATGAAAATGTTGACATGCATGGCCTATACTATTCTGTACAAATTTCTTTTGGAGAAAGATTCTTCACGAGATATCTTCATCTATGTCTTGACTACAACATACTTAAATGTCGTGATTTTTGAAAGTCACTTGCATGTTGAATCGACTGTGTTTTGAAAACTGTGCAATCTTTGTGCTTCGGACTTGAAAATGTTGACATGCATGGCCTATACTATTCTGTACAAATTTCTTTTGGAGAAATGTTCTACACGAGATATCTTCATCTATGTCTTTCCTACAACATACTTAAATGTCGTGATTTTTGAAAGTCACTTGAATGTTAAATCGACTGTGTTTTGAAAACTGTGCAATCTGTGTGCTTCGAACATGAAAATGTTGACATGCATGGCCTATACTATTCTGTACAAATTTCTTTTGGAGAAATGTTCTGCACGAGATATCTTCATCTATGTCTTTACTACAACATACTTAAATTTCGTGATTTTTGAAAGTCACTTGCATGTTAAATCGACTGTGTTTTGAAAACTGTGCAATCTGTGTGCTTCGAACATGAAAATGTTGACATGCATGGCCTATACTATTCTGTACAAATTTCTTTTGGAGAAAGATTCTTCACGAGATATCTTCATCTATGTCTTGACTACAACATACTTAAATGTCGTGATTTTTGAAAGTCACTTGCATGTTGAATCGACTGTGTTTTGAAAACTGTGCAATCTTTGTGCTTCGGACTTGAAAATGTTGACATGCATGGCCTATACTATTCTGTACAAATTTCTTTTGGAGAAATGTTCTACACGAGATATCTTCATCTATGTCTTTCCTACAACATAATTAAATGTCGTGATTTTTGAAAGTCACTTGCATGTTAAATCGACTGTGTTTTGAAAACTGTGCAATCTGTGTGGTTCGAACATGAAAATGTTGACATGCATGGCCTATACTATTCTGTACAAATTTCTTTTGGAGAAATGTTCTTCACGAGATATCTTCATGTATGTCTTTACTACAACATACTTAAATGTCGTGAGTTTTGAAAGTCACTTGCATGTTAAATCGACCGTGTTTTGAAAACTGTGCAATCTGTGTGCTTCGAACATGAAAATGTTGACATGCATGGCCTATACTATTCTGTACAAATTTCTTTTGGAGAAAGATTCTTCACGAGATATCTTCATCTATGTCTTGACTACAACATACTTAAATGTCGTGATTTTTGAAAGTCACTTGCATGTTGAATCGACTGTGTTTTGAAAACTGTGCAATCTTTGTGCTTCGGACTTGAAAATGTTGACATGCATGGCCTATACTATTCTGTACAAATTTCTTTTGGAGAAATGTTCTACACGAGATATCTTCATCTATGTCTTTCCTACAACATACTTAAATGTCGTGATTTTTGAAAGTCACTTGAATGTTAAATCGACTGTGTTTTGAAAACTGTGCAATCTGTGTGCTTCGAACATGAAAATGTTGACATGCATGGCCTATACTATTCTGTACAAATTTCTTTTGGAGAAATGTTCTGCACGAGATATCTTCATCTATGTCTTTACTACAACATACTTAAATGTCGTGATTTTTGAAAGTCACTTGCATGTTAAATCGACTGTGTTTTGAAAACTGTGCAATCTGTGTGCTTCGAACATGAAAATGTTGACATGCATGGCCTATACTATTCTGTACAAATTTCTTTTGGAGAAAGATTCTTCACGAGATATCTTCATCTATGTCTTGACTACAACATACTTAAATGTCGTGATTTTTGAAAGTCACTTGCATGTTGAATCGACTGTGTTTTGAAAACTGTGCAATCTGTGTGCTTCGGACATGAAAATGTTGACATGCATGGCCTATACTATTCTGTACAAATTTCTTTTGGAGAAATGTTCTTCACGAGATATCTTCATGTATGTCTTTACTACAACATACTTAAATGTCGTGAGTTTTGAAAGTCACTTGCATGTTAAATCGACCGTGTTTTGAAAACTGTGCAATCTGTGTGCTTCGAACATGAAAATGTTGACATGCATGGCCTATACTATTCTGTACAAATTTCTTTTGGAGAAAGATTCTTCACGAGATATCTTCATCTATGTCTTGACTACAACATACTTAAATGTCGTGATTTTTGAAAGTCACTTGCATGTTGAATCGACTGTGTTTTGAAAACTGTGCAATCTTTGTGCTTCGGACTTGAAAATGTTGACATGCATGGCCTATACTATTCTGTACAAATTTCTTTTGGAGAAATGTTCTACACGAGATATCTTCATCTATGTCTTTCCTACAACATACTTAAATGTCGTGATTTTTGAAAGTCACTTGAATGTTAAATCGACTGTGTTTTGAAAACTGTGCAATCTGTGTGCTTCGAACATGAAAATGTTGACATGCATGGCCTATACTATTCTGTACAAATTTCTTTTGGAGAAATGTTCTGCACGAGATATCTTCATCTATGTCTTTACTACAACATACTTAAATGTCGTGATTTTTGAAAGTCACTTGCATGTTAAATCGACTGTGTTTTGAAAACTGTGCAATCTGTGTGCTTCGAACATGAAAATGTTGACATGCATGGCCTATACTATTCTGTACAAATTTCTTTTGGAGAAAGATTCTTCACGAGATATCTTCATCTATGTCTTGACTACAACATACTTAAATGTCGTGATTTTTGAAAGTCACTTGCATCTTGAATCGACTGTGTTTTGAAAACTGTGCAATCTTTGTGCTTCGGACTTGAAAATGTTGACATGCATGGCCTATACTATTCTGTACAAATTTCTTTTGGAGAAATGTTCTCCACGAGATATCTTCATCTATGTCTTTCCTACAACATAATTAAATGTCGTGATTTTTGAAAGTCACTTGCATGTTAAATCGACTGTGTTTTGAAAACTGTGCAATCTGTGTGGTTCGAACATGAAAATGTTGACATGCATGGCCTATACTATTCTGTACAAATTTCTTTTGGAGAAATGTTCTTCACGAGATATCTTCATGTATGTCTTTACTACAACATACTTAAATGTCGTGAGTTTTGAAAGTCACTTGCATGTTAAATCGACCGTGTTTTGAAAACTGTGCAATCTGTGTGCTTCGAACATGAAAATGTTGACATGCATGGCCTATACTATTCTGTACAAATTTCTTTTGGAGAAAGATTCTTCACGAGATATCTTCATCTATGTCTTGACTACAACATACTTAAATGTCGTGATTTTTGAAAGTCACTTGCATGTTGAATCGACTGTGTTTTGAAAACTGTGCAATCTTTGTGCTTCGGACTTGAAAATGTTGACATGCATGGCCTATACTATTCTGTACAAATTTCTTTTGGAGAAATGTTCTGCACGAGATATCTTCATCTATGTCTTTCCTACAACATAATTAAATTTCGTGATTTTTGAAAGTCACTTGCATGTTAAATCGACTGTGTTTTGAAAACTGTGCAATCTGTGTGGTTCGAACATGAAAATGTTGACATGCATGGCCTATACTATTCTGTACAAATTTCTTTTGGAGAAATGTTCTTCACGAGATATCTTCATGTATGTCTTTACTACAACATACTTAAATGTCGTGAGTTTTGAAAGTCACTTGCATGTTAAATCGACCGTGTTTTGAAAACTGTGCAATCTGTGTGCTTCGAACATGAAAATGTTGACATGCATGGCCTATACTATTCTGTACAAATTTCTTTTGGAGAAAGATTCTTCACGAGATATCTTCATCTATGTCTTGACTACAACATACTTAAATGTCGTGATTTTTGAAAGTCACTTGCATGTTGAATTGACTGTGTTTTGAAAACTGTGCAATCTTTGTGCTTCGGACTTGAAAATGTTGACATGCATGGCCTATACTATTCTGTACAAATTTCTTTTGGAGAAATGTTCTACACGAGATATCTTCATCTATGTCTTTCCTACAACATACTTAAATGTCGTGATTTTTGAAAGTCACTTGAATGTTAAATCGACTGTGTTTTGAAAACTGTGCAATCTGTGTGCTTCGAACATGAAAATGTTGACATGCATGGCCTATACTATTCTGTACAAATTTCTTTTGGAGAAATGTTCTGCACGAGATATCTTCATCTATGTCTTTACTACAACATACTTAAATGTCGTGATTTTTGAAAGTCACTTGCATGTTAAATCGACTGTGTTTTGAAAACTGTGCAATCTGTGTGCTTCGAACATGAAAATGTTGACATGCATGGCCTATACTATTCTGTACAAATTTCTTTTGGAGAAAGATTCTTCACGAGATATCTTCATCTATGTCTTGACTACAACATACTTAAATGTCGTGATTTTTGAAAGTCACTTGCATCTTGAATCGACTGTGTTTTGAAAACTGTGCAATCTTTGTGCTTCGGACTTGAAAATGTTGACATGCATGGCCTATACTATTCTGTACAAATTTCTTTTGGAGAAATGTTCTCCACGAGATATCTTCATCTATGTCTTTCCTACAACATAATTAAATGTCGTGATTTTTGAAAGTCACTTGCATGTTAAATCGACTGTGTTTTGAAAACTGTGCAATCTGTGTGGTTCGAACATGAAAATGTTGACATGCATGGCCTATACTATTCTGTACAAATTTCTTTTGGAGAAATGTTCTTCACGAGATATCTTCATGTATGTCTTTACTACAACATACTTAAATGTCGTGAGTTTTGAAAGTCACTTGCATGTTAAATCGACCGTGTTTTGAAAACTGTGCAATCTGTGTGCTTCGAACATGAAAATGTTGACATGCATGGCCTATACTATTCTGTACAAATTTCTTTTGGAGAAAGATTCTTCACGAGATATCTTCATCTATGTCTTGACTACAACATACTTAAATGTCGTGATTTTTGAAAGTCACTTGCATGTTGAATCGACTGTGTTTTGAAAACTGTGCAATCTTTGTGCTTCGGACTTGAAAATGTTGACATGCATGGCCTATACTATTCTGTACAAATTTCTTTTGGAGAAATGTTCTGCACGAGATATCTTCATCTATGTCTTTCCTACAACATAATTAAATGTCGTGATTTTTGAAAGTCACTTGCATGTTAAATCGACTGTGTTTTGAAAACTGTGCAATCTGTGTGGTTCGAACATGAAAATGTTGACATGCATGGCCTATACTATTCTGTACAAATTTCTTTTGGAGAAATGTTCTGCACGAGATATCTTCATGTATGTCTTTACTACAACATACTTAAATGTCGTGATTTTTGAAAGTCACTTGCATGTTAAATCGACTGTGTTTTGAAAACTGTGCAATCTGTGTGCTTCGAACATGAAAATGTTGACATGCATGGCCTATACTATTCTGTACAAATTTCTTTTGGAGAAAGATTCTTCACGAGATATCTTCATCTATGTCTTGACTACAACATACTTAAATGTCGTGATTTTTGAAAGTCACTTGCATGTTGAATCGACTGTGTTTTGAAAACTGTGCAATCTGTGTGCTTCGGACATGAAAATGTTGACATGCATGGCCTATACTATTCTGTACAAATTTCTTTTGGAGAAATGTTCTTCACGAGATATCTTCATCTATGTCTTGACTACAACATACTTAAATGTCGTGATTTTTGAAGGTCACTTGCATGTTAAATCGACCGTGTTTTGAAAACTGTGCAATCTGTGTGCTTCGAACATGAAAATGTTGACATGCATGGCCTATACTATTCTGTACAAATTTCTTTTGGAGAAAGATTCTTCACGAGATATCTTCATCTATGTCTTGACTACAACATACTTAAATGTCGTGATTTTTGAAAGTCACTTGCATGTTGAATCGACTGTGTTTTGAAAACTGTGCAATCTTTGTGCTTCGGACATGAAAATGTTGACATGCATGGCCTATACTATTCTGTACAAATTTCTTTTGGAGAAATGTTCTACACGAGATATCTTCATCTATGTCTTTCCTACAACATACTTAAATGTCGTGATTTTTGAAAGTCACTTGAATGTTAAATCGACTGTGTTTTGAAAACTGTGCAATCTGTGTGCTTCGGACATGAAAATGTTGACATGAATGGCCTATACTATTCTGTACAAATTTCTTTTGGAGAAAGATTCTTCACGAGATATCTTCATCTATGTCTTGACTACAACATACTTAAATGTCGTGATTTTTGAAAGTCACTTGCATGTTAAATCGACTGTGTTTTGAAAACTGTGCAATCTTTGTGCTTAGGACTTGAAAATGTTGACATGCATGGCCTATACTATTCTGTACAAATTTCTTTTGGAGAAATGTTCTGCACGAGATATCTTCATCTATGTCTTTACTACAACATACTTAAATGTCGTGATTTTTGAAAGTCACTTGAATGTTAAATCGACTGTGTTTTGAAAACTGTGCAATCTGTGTGCTTCGAACATGAAAATGTTGACATGCATGGCCTATACTATTCTGTACAAATTTCTTTTGGAGAAATGTTCTGCACGAGATATCTTCATCTATGTCTTTACTACAACATACTTAAATGTCGTGATTTTTGAAAGTCACTTGCATGTTAAATCGACTGTGTTTTGAAAACTGTGCAATCTGTGTGCTTCGAACATGAAAATGTTGACATGCATGGCCTATACTATTCTGTACAAATTTCTTTTGGAGAAAGATTCTTCACGAGATATCTTCATCTATGTCTTGACTACAACATACTTAAATGTCGTGATTTTTGAAAGTCACTTGCATGTTGAATCGACTGTGTTTTGAAAACTGTGCAATCTGTGTGCTTCGGACATGAAAATGTTGACATGCATGGCCTATACTATTCTGTACAAATTTCTTTTGGAGAAAGATTCTTCACGAGATATCTTCATCTATGTCTTGACTACAACATACTTAAATGTCGTGATTTTTGAAAGTCACTTGCATGTTAAATCGACTGTGTTTTGAAAACTGTGCAATCTTTGTGCTTCGAACATGAAAATGTTGACATGCATGGCCTATACTATTCTGTACAAATTTCTTTTGGAGAAAGATTCTTCACGAGATATTTTCATCTATGTCTTGACTACAACATACTTAAATGTCGTGATTTTTGAAAGTCACTTGCATGTTAAATCGACTGTGTTTTGAAAACTGTGCAATCTTTGTGCTTCGGACTTGAAAATGTTGACATGCATGGCCTATACTATTCTGTACAAATTTCTTTTGGAGAAAGATTCTTCACGAGATATCTTCATCTATGTCTTGACTACAACATACTTAAATGTCGTGATTTTTGAAAGTCACTTGCATGTTGAATCGACTGTGTTTTGAAAACTGTGCAATCTTTGTGCTTCGGACTTGAAAATGTTGACATGCATGGCCTATACTATTCTGTACAAATTTCTTTTGGAGAAAGATTCTTCACGAGATATCTTCATCTATGTCTTGACTACAACATACTTAAATGTCGTGATTTTTGAAAGTCACTTGCATGTTGAATCGACTGTGTTTTGAAAACTGTGCAATCTTTGTGCTTCGGACTTGAAAATGTTGACATGCATGGCCTATACTATTCTGTACAAATTTCTTTTGGAGAAATGTTCTACACGAGATATCTTCATCTATGTCTTTCCTACAACATACTTAAATGTCGTGATTTTTGAAAGTCACTTGAATGTTAAATCGACTGTGTTTTGAAAACTGTGCAATCTGTGTGCTTCGAACATGAAAATGTTGACATGCATGGCCTATACTATTCTGTACAAATTTCTTTTGGAGAAATGTTCTGCACGAGATATCTTCATCTATGTCTTTACTACAACATACTTAAATGTCGTGATTTTTGAAAGTCACTTGCATGTTAAATCGACTGTGTTTTGAAAACTGTGCAGTCTGTGTGCTTCGGACATGAAAATGTTGACATGAATGGCCTATACTATTCTGTACAAATTTCTTTTGGAGAAAGATTCTTCACGAGATATCTTCATCTATGTCTTGACTACAACATACTTAAATGTCGTGATTTTTGAAAGTCACTTGCATGTTAAATCGAATGTGTTTTGAAAACTGTGCAATCTTTGTGCTTCGGACTTGAAAATGTTGACATGAATGGCCTATACTATTCTGTACAAATTTCTTTTGGAGAAATGTTCTGCACGAGATATCTTCATGTATGTCTTTACTACAACATACTTAAATGTCGTGATTTTTGAAAGTCACTTGCATGTTAAATCGACTGTGTTTTGAAAACTGTGCAATCTGTGTGCTTCGAACATGAAAATGTTGACATGCATGGCCTAAACTATTCTGTACAAATTTCTTTTGGAGAAAGATTCTTCACGAGATATCTTCATCTATGTCTTGACTACAACATACTTAAATGTCGTGATTTTTGAAAGTCACTTGCATGTTGAATCGACTGTGTTTTGAAAACTGTGCAATCTTTGTGCTTCGGACTTGAAAATGTTGACATGCATGGCCTATACTATTCTGTACAAATTTCTTTTGGAGAAATGTTCTACACGAGATATCTTCATCTATGTCTTTCCTACAACATAATTAAATGTCGTGATTTTTGAAAGTCACTTGCATGTTAAATCGACTGTGTTTTGAAAACTGTGCAATCTGTGTGCTTCGAACATGAAAATGTTGACATGCATGGCCTATACTATTCTGTACAAATTTCTTTTGGAGAAAGATTCTTCACGAGATATCTTCATCTATGTCTTGACTAAAACATACTTAAATGTCGTGATTTTTGAAAGTCACTTGCATGTTAAATCGACTGTGTTTTGAAAACTGTGCAATCTGTGTGCTTCGAACATGAAAATGTTGACATGCATGGCCTATACTATTCTGTACAAATTTCTTTTGGAGAAATGTTCTGCACGAGATATCTTCATCTATGTCTTTACTACAACATACTTAAATGTCGTGATTTTTGAAAGTCACTTGCATGTTAAATCGACTGTGTTTTGAAAACTGTGCAATCTGTGTGCTTCGAACATGAAAATGTTGACATGCATGGCCTATACTATTCTGTACAAATTTCTTTTGGAGAAAGATTCTTCACGAGATATCTTCATCTATGTCTTGACTACAACATACTTAAATGTCGTGATTTTTAAAAGTCACTTGCATGTTGAATCGACTGTGTTTTGAAAACTGTGCAATCTGTGTGCTTCGAACATGAAAATGTTGACATGCATGGCCTATACTATTCTGTACAAATTTCTTTTGGAGAAATGTTCTGCACGAGATATCTTCATCTATGTCTTTACTACAACATACTTAAATGTCGTGATTTTTGAAAGTCACTTGCATGTTAAATCGACTGTGTTTTGAAAACTGTGCAATCTGTGTGCTTCGAACATGAAAATGTTGACATGCATGGCCTATACTATTCTGTACAAATTTCTTTTGGAGAAAGATTCTTCACGAGATATCTTCATCTATGTCTTGACTACAACATACTTAAATGTCGTGATTTTTGAAAGTCACTTGCATCTTGAATCGACTGTGTTTTGAAAACTGTGCAATCTTTGTGCTTCGGACTTGAAAATGTTGACATGCATGGCCTATACTATTCTGTACAAATTTCTTTTGGAGAAATGTTCTCCACGAGATATCTTCATCTATGTCTTTCCTACAACATAATTAAATGTCGTGATTTTTGAAAGTCACTTGCATGTTAAATCGACTGTGTTTTGAAAACTGTGCAATCTGTGTGGTTCGAACATGAAAATGTTGACATGCATGGCCTATACTATTCTGTACAAATTTCTTTTGGAGAAATGTTCTTCACGAGATATCTTCATGTATGTCTTTACTACAACATACTTAAATGTCGTGAGTTTTGAAAGTCACTTGCATGTTAAATCGACCGTGTTTTGAAAACTGTGCAATCTGTGTGCTTCGAACATGAAAATGTTGACATGCATGGCCTATACTATTCTGTACAAATTTCTTTTGGAGAAAGATTCTTCACGAGATATCTTCATCTATGTCTTGACTACAACATACTTAAATGTCGTGATTTTTGAAAGTCACTTGCATGTTGAATCGACTGTGTTTTGAAAACTGTGCAATCTTTGTGCTTCGGACTTGAAAATGTTGACATGCATGGCCTATACTATTCTGTACAAATTTCTTTTGGAGAAATGTTCTCCACGAGATATCTTCATCTATGTCTTTCCTACAACATAATTAAATGTCGTGATTTTTGAAAGTCACTTGCATGTTAAATCGACTGTGTTTTGAAAACTGTGCAATCTGTGTGGTTCGAACATGAAAATGTTGACATGCATGGCCTATACTATTCTGTACAAATTTCTTTTGGAGAAATGTTCTGCACGAGATATCTTCATGTATGTCTTTACTACAACATACTTAAATGTCGTGATTTTTGAAAGTCACTTGCATGTTAAATCGACTGTGTTTTGAAAACTGTGCAATCTGTGTGCTTCGAACATGAAAATGTTGACATGCATGGCCTATACTATTCTGTACAAATTTCTTTTGGAGAAAGATTCTTCACGAGATATCTTCATCTATGTCTTGACTACAACATACTTAAATGTCGTGATTTTTGAAAGTCACTTGCATGTTGAATCGACTGTGTTTTGAAAACTGTGCAATCTGTGTGCTTCGGACATGAAAATGTTGACATGCATGGCCTATACTATTCTGTACAAATTTCTTTTGGAGAAATGTTCTTCACGAGATATCTTCATCTATGTCTTGACTACAACATACTTAAATGTCGTGATTTTTGAAGGTCACGTGCATGTTAAATCGACTGTGTTTTGAAAACTGTGCAGTCTGTGTGCTTCGGACATGAAAATGTTGACATGAATGGCCTATACTATTCTGTACAAATTTCTTTTGGAGAAAGATTCTTCACGAGATATCTTCATCTATGTCTTGACTACAACATACTTAAATGTCGTGATTTTTGAAAGTCACTTGCATGTTAAATCGACTGTGTTTTGAAAACTGTGCAATCTTTGTGCTTAGGACTTGAAAATGTTGACATGCATGGCCTATACTATTCTGTACAAATTTCTTTTGGAGAAATGTTCTGCACGAGATATCTTCATCTATGTCTTTACTACAACATACTTAAATGTCGTGATTTTTGAAAGTCACTTGAATGTTAAATCGACTGTGTTTTGAAAACTGTGCAATCTGTGTGCTTCGAACATGAAAATGTTGACATGCATGGCCTATACTATTCTGTACAAATTTCTTTTGGAGAAATGTTCTGCACGAGATATCTTCATCTATGTCTTTACTACAACATACTTAAATGTCGTGATTTTTGAAAGTCACTTGCATGTTAAATCGACTGTGTTTTGAAAACTGTGCAATCTGTGTGCTTCGAACATGAAAATGTTGACATGCATGGCCTATACTATTCTGTACAAATTTCTTTTGGAGAAATGTTCTGCACGAGATATCTTCATCTATGTCTTTACTACAACATACTTAAATGTCGTGATTTTTGAAAGTCACTTGCATGTTAAATCGACTGTGTTTTGAAAACTGTGCAATCTGTGTGCTTCGAACATGAAAATGTTGACATGCATGGCCTATACTATTCTGTACAAATTTCTTTTGGAGAAATGTTCTGCACGAGATATCTTCATCTATGTCTTTACTACAACATACTTAAATGTCGTGATTTTTGAAAGTCACTTGCATGTTAAATCGACTGTGTTTTGAAAACTGTGCAATCTGTGTGCTTCGAACATGAAAATGTTGACATGCATGGCCTATACTATTCTGTACAAATTTCTTTTGGAGAAAGATTCTTCACGAGATATCTTCATCTATGTCTTGACTACAACATACTTAAATGTCGTGATTTTTGAAAGTCACTTGCATGTTGAATCGACTGTGTTTTGAAAACTGTGCAATCTTTGTGCTTCGGACTTGAAAATGTTGACATGCATGGCCTATACTATTCTGTACAAATTTCTTTTGGAGAAATGTTCTACACGAGATATCTTCATCTATGTCTTTCCTACAACATACTTAAATGTCGTGATTTTTGAAAGTCACTTGAATGTTAAATCGACTGTGTTTTGAAAACTGTGCAATCTGTGTGCTTCGAACATGAAAATGTTGACATGCATGGCCTATACTATTCTGTACAAATTTCTTTTGGAGAAATGTTCTGCACGAGATATCTTCATCTATGTCTTTACTACAACATACTTAAATTTCGTGATTTTTGAAAGTCACTTGCATGTTAAATCGACTGTGTTTTGAAAACTGTGCAATCTGTGTGCTTCGAACATGAAAATGTTGACATGCATGGCCTATACTATTCTGTACAAATTTCTTTTGGAGAAAGATTCTTCACGAGATATCTTCATCTATGTCTTGACTACAACATACTTAAATGTCGTGATTTTTGAAAGTCACTTGCATGTTGAATCGACTGTGTTTTGAAAACTGTGCAATCTTTGTGCTTCGGACTTGAAAATGTTGACATGCATGGCCTATACTATTCTGTACAAATTTCTTTTGGAGAAATGTTCTACACGAGATATCTTCATCTATGTCTTTCCTACAACATAATTAAATGTCGTGATTTTTGAAAGTCACTTGCATGTTAAATCGACTGTGTTTTGAAAACTGTGCAATCTGTGTGGTTCGAACATGAAAATGTTGACATGCATGGCCTATACTATTCTGTACAAATTTCTTTTGGAGAAATGTTCTTCACGAGATATCTTCATGTATGTCTTTACTACAACATACTTAAATGTCGTGAGTTTTGAAAGTCACTTGCATGTTAAATCGACCGTGTTTTGAAAACTGTGCAATCTGTGTGCTTCGAACATGAAAATGTTGACATGCATGGCCTATACTATTCTGTACAAATTTCTTTTGGAGAAAGATTCTTCACGAGATATCTTCATCTATGTCTTGACTACAACATACTTAAATGTCGTGATTTTTGAAAGTCACTTGCATGTTGAATCGACTGTGTTTTGAAAACTGTGCAATCTTTGTGCTTCGGACTTGAAAATGTTGACATGCATGGCCTATACTATTCTGTACAAATTTCTTTTGGAGAAATGTTCTACACGAGATATCTTCATCTATGTCTTTCCTACAACATACTTAAATGTCGTGATTTTTGAAAGTCACTTGAATGTTAAATCGACTGTGTTTTGAAAACTGTGCAATCTGTGTGCTTCGAACATGAAAATGTTGACATGCATGGCCTATACTATTCTGTACAAATTTCTTTTGGAGAAATGTTCTGCACGAGATATCTTCATCTATGTCTTTACTACAACATACTTAAATGTCGTGATTTTTGAAAGTCACTTGCATGTTAAATCGACTGTGTTTTGAAAACTGTGCAATCTGTGTGCTTCGAACATGAAAATGTTGACATGCATGGCCTATACTATTCTGTACAAATTTCTTTTGGAGAAAGATTCTTCACGAGATATCTTCATCTATGTCTTGACTACAACATACTTAAATGTCGTGATTTTTGAAAGTCACTTGCATGTTGAATCGACTGTGTTTTGAAAACTGTGCAATCTGTGTGCTTCGGACATGAAAATGTTGACATGCATGGCCTATACTATTCTGTACAAATTTCTTTTGGAGAAATGTTCTTCACGAGATATCTTCATGTATGTCTTTACTACAACATACTTAAATGTCGTGAGTTTTGGAAGTCACTTGCATGTTAAATCGACCGTGTTTTGAAAACTGTGCAATCTGTGTGCTTCGAACATGAAAATGTTGACATGCATGGCCTATACTATTCTGTACAAATTTCTTTTGGAGAAAGATTCTTCACGAGATATCTTCATCTATGTCTTGACTACAACATACTTAAATGTCGTGATTTTTGAAAGTCACTTGCATGTTGAATCGACTGTGTTTTGAAAACTGTGCAATCTTTGTGCTTCGGACTTGAAAATGTTGACATGCATGGCCTATACTATTCTGTACAAATTTCTTTTGGAGAAATGTTCTACACGAGATATCTTCATCTATGTCTTTCCTACAACATACTTAAATGTCGTGATTTTTGAAAGTCACTTGAATGTTAAATCGACTGTGTTTTGAAAACTGTGCAATCTGTGTGCTTCGAACATGAAAATGTTGACATGCATGGCCTATACTATTCTGTACAAATTTCTTTTGGAGAAATGTTCTGCACGAGATATCTTCATCTATGTCTTTACTACAACATACTTAAATGTCGTGATTTTTGAAAGTCACTTGCATGTTAAATCGACTGTGTTTTGAAAACTGTGCAATCTGTGTGCTTCGAACATGAAAATGTTGACATGCATGGCCTATACTATTCTGTACAAATTTCTTTTGGAGAAAGATTCTTCACGAGATATCTTCATCTATGTCTTGACTACAACATACTTAAATGTCGTGATTTTTGAAAGTCACTTGCATCTTGAATCGACTGTGTTTTGAAAACTGTGCAATCTTTGTGCTTCGGACTTGAAAATGTTGACATGCATGGCCTATACTATTCTGTACAAATTTCTTTTGGAGAAATGTTCTCCACGAGATATCTTCATCTATGTCTTTCCTACAACATAATTAAATGTCGTGATTTTTGAAAGTCACTTGCATGTTAAATCGACTGTGTTTTGAAAACTGTGCAATCTGTGTGCTTCGAACATGAAAATGTTGACATGCATGGCCTATACTATTCTGTACAAATTTCTTTTGGAGAAATGTTCTTCACGAGATATCTTCATGTATGTCTTTACTACAACATACTTAAATGTCGTGAGTTTTGAAAGTCACTTGCATGTTAAATCGACCGTGTTTTGAAAACTGTGCAATCTGTGTGCTTCGAACATGAAAATGTTGACATGCATGGCCTATACTATTCTGTACAAATTTCTTTTGGAGAAAGATTCTTCACGAGATATCTTCATCTATGTCTTGACTACAACATACTTAAATGTCGTGATTTTTGAAAGTCACTTGCATGTTGAATCGACTGTGTTTTGAAAACTGTGCAATCTTTGTGCTTCGGACTTGAAAATGTTGACATGCATGGCCTATACTATTCTGTACAAATTTCTTTTGGAGAAATGTTCTGCACGAGATATCTTCATCTATGTCTTTCCTACAACATAATTAAATGTCGTGATTTTTGAAAGTCACTTGCATGTTAAATCGACTGTGTTTTGAAAACTGTGCAATCTGTGTGGTTCGAACATGAAAATGTTGACATGCATGGCCTATACTATTCTGTACAAATTTCTTTTGGAGAAATGTTCTTCACGAGATATCTTCATGTATGTCTTTACTACAACATACTTAAATGTCGTGAGTTTTGAAAGTCACTTGCATGTTAAATCGACCGTGTTTTGAAAACTGTGCAATCTGTGTGCTTCGAACATGAAAATGTTGACATGCATGGCCTATACTATTCTGTACAAATTTCTTTTGGAGAAAGATTCTTCACGAGATATCTTCATCTATGTCTTGACTACAACATACTTAAATGTCGTGATTTTTGAAAGTCACTTGCATGTTGAATCGACTGTGTTTTGAAAACTGTGCAATCTTTGTGCTTCGGACTTGAAAATGTTGACATGCATGGCCTATACTATTCTGTACAAATTTCTTTTGGAGAAATGTTCTACACGAGATATCTTCATCTATGTCTTTCCTACAACATACTTAAATGTCGTGATTTTTGAAAGTCACTTGAATGTTAAATCGACTGTGTTTTGAAAACTGTGCAATCTGTGTGCTTCGAACATGAAAATGTTGACATGCATGGCCTATACTATTCTGTACAAATTTCTTTTGGAGAAATGTTCTGCACGAGATATCTTCATCTATGTCTTTACTACAACATACTTAAATGTCGTGATTTTTGAAAGTCACTTGCATGTTAAATCGACTGTGTTTTGAAAACTGTGCAATCTGTGTGCTTCGAACATGAAAATGTTGACATGCATGGCCTATACTATTCTGTACAAATTTCTTTTGGAGAAAGATTCTTCACGAGATATCTTCATCTATGTCTTGACTACAACATACTTAAATGTCGTGATTTTTGAAAGTCACTTGCATCTTGAATCGACTGTGTTTTGAAAACTGTGCAATCTTTGTGCTTCGGACTTGAAAATGTTGACATGCATGGCCTATACTATTCTGTACAAATTTCTTTTGGAGAAATGTTCTCCACGAGATATCTTCATCTATGTCTTTCCTACAACATAATTAAATGTCGTGATTTTTGAAAGTCACTTGCATGTTAAATCGACTGTGTTTTGAAAACTGTGCAATCTGTGTGGTTCGAACATGAAAATGTTGACATGCATGGCCTATACTATTCTGTACAAATTTCTTTTGGAGAAATGTTCTTCACGAGATATCTTCATGTATGTCTTTACTACAACATACTTAAATGTCGTGAGTTTTGAAAGTCACTTGCATGTTAAATCGACCGTGTTTTGAAAACTGTGCAATCTGTGTGCTTCGAACATGAAAATGTTGACATGCATGGCCTATACTATTCTGTACAAATTTCTTTTGGAGAAAGATTCTTCACGAGATATCTTCATCTATGTCTTGACTACAACATACTTAAATGTCGTGATTTTTGAAAGTCACTTGCATGTTGAATCGACTGTGTTTTGAAAACTGTGCAATCTTTGTGCTTCGGACTTGAAAATGTTGACATGCATGGCCTATACTATTCTGTACAAATTTCTTTTGGAGAAATGTTCTGCACGAGATATCTTCATCTATGTCTTTCCTACAACATAATTAAATGTCGTGATTTTTGAAAGTCACTTGCATGTTAAATCGACTGTGTTTTGAAAACTGTGCAATCTGTGTGGTTCGAACATGAAAATGTTGACATGCATGGCCTATACTATTCTGTACAAATTTCTTTTGGAGAAATGTTCTGCACGAGATATCTTCATGTATGTCTTTACTACAACATACTTAAATGTCGTGATTTTTGAAAGTCACTTGCATGTTAAATCGACTGTGTTTTGAAAACTGTGCAATCTGTGTGCTTCGAACATGAAAATGTTGACATGCATGGCCTATACTATTCTGTACAAATTTCTTTTGGAGAAAGATTCTTCACGAGATATCTTCATCTATGTCTTGACTACAACATACTTAAATGTCGTGATTTTTGAAAGTCACTTGCATGTTGAATCGACTGTGTTTTGAAAACTGTGCAATCTGTGTGCTTCGGACATGAAAATGTTGACATGCATGGCCTATACTATTCTGTACAAATTTCTTTTGGAGAAATGTTCTTCACGAGATATCTTCATCTATGTCTTGACTACAACATACTTAAATGTCGTGATTTTTGAAGGTCACTTGCATGTTAAATCGACCGTGTTTTGAAAACTGTGCAATCTGTGTGCTTCGAACATGAAAATGTTGACATGCATGGCCTATACTATTCTGTACAAATTTCTTTTGGAGAAAGATTCTTCACGAGATATCTTCATCTATGTCTTGACTACAACATACTTAAATGTCGTGATTTTTGAAAGTCACTTGCATGTTGAATCGACTGTGTTTTGAAAACTGTGCAATCTTTGTGCTTCGGACATGAAAATGTTGACATGCATGGCCTATACTATTCTGTACAAATTTCTTTTGGAGAAATGTTCTACACGAGATATCTTCATCTATGTCTTTCCTACAACATACTTAAATGTCGTGATTTTTGAAAGTCACTTGAATGTTAAATCGACTGTGTTTTGAAAACTGTGCAATCTGTGTGCTTCGGACATGAAAATGTTGACATGAATGGCCTATACTATTCTGTACAAATTTCTTTTGGAGAAAGATTCTTCACGAGATATCTTCATCTATGTCTTGACTACAACATACTTAAATGTCGTGATTTTTGAAAGTCACTTGCATGTTAAATCGACTGTGTTTTGAAAACTGTGCAATCTTTGTGCTTAGGACTTGAAAATGTTGACATGCATGGCCTATACTATTCTGTACAAATTTCTTTTGGAGAAATGTTCTGCACGAGATATCTTCATCTATGTCTTTACTACAACATACTTAAATGTCGTGATTTTTGAAAGTCACTTGAATGTTAAATCGACTGTGTTTTGAAAACTGTGCAATCTGTGTGCTTCGAACATGAAAATGTTGACATGCATGGCCTATACTATTCTGTACAAATTTCTTTTGGAGAAATGTTCTGCACGAGATATCTTCATCTATGTCTTTACTACAACATACTTAAATGTCGTGATTTTTGAAAGTCACTTGCATGTTAAATCGACTGTGTTTTGAAAACTGTGCAATCTGTGTGCTTCGAACATGAAAATGTTGACATGCATGGCCTATACTATTCTGTACAAATTTCTTTTGGAGAAAGATTCTTCACGAGATATCTTCATCTATGTCTTGACTACAACATACTTAAATGTCGTGATTTTTGAAAGTCACTTGCATGTTGAATCGACTGTGTTTTGAAAACTGTGCAATCTGTGTGCTTCGGACATGAAAATGTTGACATGCATGGCCTATACTATTCTGTACAAATTTCTTTTGGAGAAAGATTCTTCACGAGATATCTTCATCTATGTCTTGACTACAACATACTTAAATGTCGTGATTTTTGAAAGTCACTTGCATGTTAAATCGACTGTGTTTTGAAAACTGTGCAATCTTTGTGCTTCGAACATGAAAATGTTGACATGCATGGCCTATACTATTCTGTACAAATTTCTTTTGGAGAAAGATTCTTCACGAGATATTTTCATCTATGTCTTGACTACAACATACTTAAATGTCGTGATTTTTGAAAGTCACTTGCATGTTAAATCGACTGTGTTTTGAAAACTGTGCAATCTTTGTGCTTCGGACTTGAAAATGTTGACATGCATGGCCTATACTATTCTGTACAAATTTCTTTTGGAGAAATGTTCTACACGAGATATCTTCATCTATGTCTTTCCTACAACATACTTAAATGTCGTGATTTTTGAAAGTCAATGAATGTTAAATCGACTGTGTTTTGAAAACTGTGCAATCTGTGTGCTTCGAACATGAAAATGTTGACATGCATGGCCTATACTATTCTGTACAAATTTCTTTTGGAGAAATGTTCTGCACGAGATATCTTCATCTATGTCTTTACTACAACATACTTAAATGTCGTGATTTTTGAAAGTCACTTGCATGTTAAATCGACTGTGTTTTGAAAACTGTGCAATCTGTGTGCTTCGAACATGAAAATGTTGACATGCATGGCCTATACTATTCTGTACAAATTTCTTTTGGAGAAAGATTCTTCACGAGATATCTTCATCTATGTCTTGACTACAACATACTTAAATGTCGTGATTTTTGAAAGTCACTTGCAT
The DNA here is from genome assembly GCA_037349125.1 of Eucalyptus regnans. Classification (NCBI taxonomy): domain Eukaryota; kingdom Viridiplantae; phylum Streptophyta; class Magnoliopsida; order Myrtales; family Myrtaceae; genus Eucalyptus; species Eucalyptus regnans. The sequence continues at coordinate 16,910,569 of CM074669.1, read as the reverse complement.
GTTGAATCGACTGTGTTTTGAAAACTGTGCAATCTTTGTGCTTCGGACTTGAAAATGTTGACATGCATGGCCTATACTATTCTGTACAAATTTCTTTTGGAGAAATGTTCTGCACGAGATATCTTCATCTATGTCTTTCCTACAACATAATTAAATGTCGTGATTTTTGAAAGTCACTTGCATGTTAAATCGACTGTGTTTTGAAAACTGTGCAATCTGTGTGCTTCGAACATGAAAATGTTGACATGCATGGCCTATACTATTCTGTACAAATTTCTTTTGGAGAAAGATTCTTCACGAGATATCTTCATCTATGTCTTGACTACAACATACTTAAATGTCGTGATTTTTGAAAGTCACTTGCATGTTGAATCGACTGTGTTTTGAAAACTGTGCAATCTTTGTGCTTCGGACTTGAAAATGTTGACATGCATGGCCTATACTATTCTGTACAAATTTCTTTTGGAGAAATGTTCAACACGAGATATCTTCATCTATGTCTTTCCTACAACATAATTAAATGTCGTGATTTTTGAAAGTCACTTGCATGTTAAATCGACTGTGTTTTGAAAACTGTGCAATCTGTGTGGTTCGAACATGAAAATGTTGACATGCATGGCCTATACTATTCTGTACAAATTTCTTTTGGAGAAAGATTCTTCACGAGATATCTTCATCTATGTCTTGACTACAACATACTTAAATGTCGTGATTTTTTAAAGTCACTTGCATGTTAAATCGACTGTGTTTTGAAAACTGTGCAATCTTTGTGCTTCGAACATGAAAATGTTGACATGCATGGCCTATACTATTCTGTACAAATTTCTTTTGGAGAAAGATTCTTCACGAGATATTTTCATCTATGTCTTGACTACAACATACTTAAATGTCGTGATTTTTGAAAGTCACTTGCATGTTAAATCGACTGTGTTTTGAAAACTGTGCAATCTTTGTGCTTCGGACTTGAAAATGTTGACATGCATGGCCTATACTATTCTGTACAAATTTCTTTTGGAGAAATGTTCTACACGAGATATCTTCATCTATGTCTTTCCTACAACATACTTAAATGTCGTGATTTTTGAAAGTCAATGAATGTTAAATCGACTGTGTTTTGAAAACTGTGCAATCTGTGTGCTTCGAACATGAAAATGTTGACATGCATGGCCTATACTATTCTGTACAAATTTCTTTTGGAGAAATGTTCTGCACGAGATATCTTCATCTATGTCTTTACTACAACATACTTAAATGTCGTGATTTTTGAAAGTCACTTGCATGTTAAATCGACTGTGTTTTGAAAACTGTGCAATCTGTGTGCTTCGAACATGAAAATGTTGACATGCATGGCCTATACTATTCTGTACAAATTTCTTTTGGAGAAAGATTCTTCACGAGATATCTTCATCTATGTCTTGACTACAACATACTTAAATGTCGTGATTTTTGAAAGTCACTTGCATGTTGAATCGACTGTGTTTTGAAAACTGTGCAATCTTTGTGCTTCGGACTTGAAAATGTTGACATGCATGGCCTATACTATTCTGTACAAATTTCTTTTGGAGAAATGTTCTGCACGAGATATCTTCATCTATGTCTTTCCTACAACATAATTAAATGTCGTGATTTTTGAAAGTCACTTGCATGTTAAATCGACTGTGTTTTGAAAACTGTGCAATCTGTGTGCTTCGAACATGAAAATGTTGACATGCATGGCCTATACTATTCTGTACAAATTTCTTTTGGAGAAAGATTCTTCACGAGATATCTTCATCTATGTCTTGACTACAACATACTTAAATGTCGTGATTTTTGAAAGTCACTTGCATGTTGAATCGACTGTGTTTTGAAAACTGTGCAATCTTTGTGCTTCGGACTTGAAAATGTTGACATGCATGGCCTATACTATTCTGTACAAATTTCTTTTGGAGAAATGTTCAACACGAGATATCTTCATCTATGTCTTTCCTACAACATAATTAAATGTCGTGATTTTTGAAAGTCACTTGCATGTTAAATCGACTGTGTTTTGAAAACTGTGCAATCTGTGTGGTTCGAACATGAAAATGTTGACATGCATGGCCTATACTATTCTGTACAAATTTCTTTTGGAGAAATGTTCTTCACGAGATATCTTCATGTATGTCTTGACTACAACATACTTAAATGTCGTGATTTTTGAAAGTCACTTGCATGTTGAATCGACTGTGTTTTGAAAACTGTGCAATCTGTGTGCTTCGGACATGAAAATGTTGACATGCATGGCCTATACTATTCTGTACAAATTTCTTTTGGAGAAATATTCTTCACGAGATATCTTCATCTATGTCTTGACTACAACATACTTAAATGTCGTGATTTTTGAAAGTCACTTGCATGTTAAATCGACTGTGTTTTGAAAACTGTGCAATCTTTGTGCTTCGAACATGAAAATGTTGACATGCATGGCCTATACTATTCTGTACAAATTTCTTTTGGAGAAAGATTCTTCACGAGATATTTTCATCTATGTCTTGACTACAACATACTTAAATGTCGTGATTTTTGAAAGTCACTTGCATGTTAAATCGACTGTGTTTTGAAAACTGTGCAATCTTTGTGCTTCGGACTTGAAAATGTTGACATGCATGGCCTATACTATTCTGTACAAATTTCTTTTGGAGAAATGTTCTACACGAGATATCTTCATCTATGTCTTTCCTACAACATACTTAAATGTCGTGATTTTTGAAAGTCAATGAATGTTAAATCGACTGTGTTTTGAAAACTGTGCAATCTGTGTGCTTCGAACATGAAAATGTTGACATGCATGGCCTATACTATTCTGTACAAATTTCTTTTGGAGAAATGTTCTGCACGAGATATCTTCATCTATGTCTTTACTACAACATACTTAAATGTCGTGATTTTTGAAAGTCACTTGCATGTTAAATCGACTGTGTTTTGAAAACTGTGCAATCTGTGTGCTTCGAACATGAAAATGTTGACATGCATGGCCTATACTATTCTGTACAAATTTCTTTTGGAGAAAGATTCTTCACGAGATATCTTCATCTATGTCTTGACTACAACATACTTAAATGTCGTGATTTTTGAAAGTCACTTGCATGTTGAATCGACTGTGTTTTGAAAACTGTGCAATCTTTGTGCTTCGGACTTGAAAATGTTGACATGCATGGCCTATACTATTCTGTACAAATTTCTTTTGGAGAAATGTTCAACACGAGATATCTTCATCTATGTCTTTCCTACAACATAATTAAATGTCGTGATTTTTGAAAGTCACTTGCATGTTAAATCGACTGTGTTTTGAAAACTGTGCAATCTGTGTGGTTCGAACATGAAAATGTTGACATGCATGGCCTATACTATTCTGTACAAATTTCTTTTGGAGAAATGTTCTGCACGAGATATCTTCATGTATGTCTTCACTACAACATACTTAAATGTCGTGATTTTTGAAAGTCACTTGCATGTTGAATCGACTGTGTTTTGAAAACTGTGCAATCTTTGTGCTTCGGACTTGAAAATGTTGACATGCATGGCCTATACTATTCTGTACAAATTTCTTTTGGAGAAATGTTCTACACGAGATATCTTCATCTATGTCTTTCCTACAACATAATTAAATGTCGTGATTTTTGAAAGTCACTTGCATGTTAAATCGACTGTGTTTTGAAAACTGTGCAATCTGTGTGCTTCGAACATGAAAATGTTGACATGCATGGCCTATACTATTCTGTACAAATTTCTTTTGGAGAAAGATTCTTCACGAGATATCTTCATCTATGTCTTGACTACAACATACTTAAATGTCGTGATTTTTGAAAGTCACTTGCATGTTAAATCGACTGTGTTTTGCAAACTGTGCAATCTTTGTGCTTCGGACTTGAAAATGTTGACATGCATGGCCTATACTATTCTGTACAAATTTCTTTTGGAGAAATGTTCTACACGAGATATCTTCATCTATGTCTTTCCTACAACATACTTAAATGTCGTGATTTTTGAAAGTCACTTGAATGTTAAATCGACTGTGTTTTTAAAACTGTGCAATCTGTGTGCTTCGAACATGAAAATGTTGACATGCATGGCCTATACTATTCTGTACAAATTTCTTTTGGAGAAAGATTCTTCACGAGATATCTTCATCTATGTCTTGACTACAACATACTTAAATGTCGTGATTTTTGAAAGTCACTTGCATGTTAAATCGACTGTGTTTTGAAAACTGTGCAATCTTTGTGCTTCGGACTTGAAAATGTTGACATGCATGGCCTATACTATTCTGTACAAATTTCTTTTGGAGAAATGTTCTACACGAGATATCTTCATCTATGTCTTTCCTACAACATACTTAAATGTCGTGATTTTTGAAAGTCAATGAATGTTAAATCGACTGTGTTTTGAAAACTGTGCAATCTGTGTGCTTCGAACATGAAAATGTTGACATGCATGGCCTATACTATTCTGTACAAATTTCTTTTGGAGAAATGTTCTGCACGAGATATCTTCATCTATGTCTTTACTACAACATACTTAAATGTCGTGATTTTTGAAAGTCACTTGCATGTTAAATCGACTGTGTTTTGAAAACTGTGCAATCTGTGTGCTTCGAACATGAAAATGTTGACATGCATGGCCTATACTATTCTGTACAAATTTCTTTTAGAGAAAGATTCTTCACGAGATATCTTCATCTATGTCTTGACTACAACATACTTAAATGTCGTGATTTTTGAAAGTCACTTGCATGTTGAATCGACTGTGTTTTGAAAACTGTGCAATCTTTGTGCTTCGGACTTGAAAATGTTGACATGCATGGCCTATACTATTCTGTACAAATTTCTTTTGGAGAAATGTTCAACACGAGATATCTTCATCTATGTCTTTCCTACAACATAATTAAATGTCGTGATTTTTGAAAGTCACTTGCATGTTAAATCGACTGTGTTTTGAAAACTGTGCAATCTGTGTGGTTCGAACATGAAAATGTTGACATGCATGGCCTATACTATTCTGTACAAATTTCTTTTGGAGAAAGATTCTTCACGAGATATCTTCATGTATGTCTTGACTACAACATACTTAAATGTCGTGATTTTTGAAAGTCACTTGCATGTTGAATCGACTGTGTTTTGAAAACTGTGCAATCTTTGTGCTTCGGACTTGAAAATGTTGACATGCATGGCCTATACTATTCTGTACAAATTTCTTTTGGAGAAATGTTCTACACGAGATATCTTCATCTATGTCTTTCCTACAACATACTTAAATGTCGTGATTTTTGAAAGTCACTTGCATGTTAAATCGACTGTGTTTTGAAAACTGTGCAATCTGTGTGCTTCGAACATGAAAATGTTGACATGCATGGCCTATACTATTCTGTACAAATTTCTTTTGGAGAAAGATTCTTCACGAGATATCTTCATCTATGTCTTGACTACAACATACTTAAATGTCGTGATTTTTGAAAGTCACTTGCATGTTAAATCGACTGTGTTTTGCAAACTGTGCAATCTTTGTGCTTCGGACTTGAAAATGTTGACATGCATGGCCTATACTATTCTGTACAAATTTCTTTTGGAGAAATGTTCTACACGAGATATCTTCATCTATGTCTTTCCTACAACATACTTAAATGTCGTGATTTTTGAAAGTCACTTGAATGTTAAATCGACTGTGTTTTTAAAACTGTGCAATCTGTGTGCTTCGAACATGAAAATGTTGACATGCATGGCCTATACTATTCTGTACAAATTTCTTTTGGAGAAAGATTCTTCACGAGATATCTTCATCTATGTCTTGACTACAACATACTTAAATGTCGTGATTTTTGAAAGTCACTTGCATGTTAAATCGACTGTGTTTTGAAAACTGTGCAATCTGTGTGGTTCGAACATGAAAATGTTGACATGCATGGCCTATACTATTCTGTACAAATTTCTTTTGGAGAAATGTTCTGCACGAGATATCTTCATGTATGTCTTTACTACAACATACTTAAATGTCGTGATTTTTGAAAGTCACTTGCATGTTAAATCGACTGTGTTTTGAAAACTGTGCAATCTGTGTGCTTCGAACATGAAAATGTTGACATGCATGGCCTATACTATTCTGTACAAATTTCTTTTGGAGAAAGATTCTTCACGAGATATCTTCATCTATGTCTTGACTACAACATACTTAAATGTCGTGATTTTTGAAAGTCACTTGCTTGTTGAATCGACTGTGTTTTGAAAACTGTGCAATCTGTGTGCTTCGGACATGAAAATGTTGACATGCATGGCCTATACTATTCTGTACAAATTTCTTTTGGAGAAATGTTCTTCACGAGATATCTTCATCTATGTCTTGACTACAACATACTTAAATGTCGTGATTTTTGAAGGTCACGTGCATGTTAAATCGACTGTGTTTTGAAAACTGTGCAGTCTGTGTGCTTCGGACATGAAAATGTTGACATGAATGGCCTATACTATTCTGTACAAATTTCTTTTGGAGAAAGATTCTTCACGAGATATCTTCATCTATGTCTTGACTACAACATACTTAAATGTCGTGATTTTTGAAAGTCACTTGCATGTTAAATCGACTGTGTTTTGAAAACTGTGCAATCTTTGTGCTTAGGACTTGAAAATGTTGACATGCATGGCCTATACTATTCTGTACAAATTTCTTTTGGAGAAATGTTCTGCACGAGATATCTTCATCTATGTCTTTACTACAACATACTTAAATGTCGTGATTTTTGAAAGTCACTTGAATGTTAAATCGACTGTGTTTTGAAAACTGTGCAATCTGTGTGCTTCGAACATGAAAATGTTGACATGCATGGCCTATACTATTCTGTACAAATTTCTTTTGGAGAAATGTTCTGCACGAGATATCTTCATCTATGTCTTTACTACAACATACTTAAATGTCGTGATTTTTGAAAGTCACTTGCATGTTAAATCGACTGTGTTTTGAAAACTGTGCAATCTGTGTGGTTCGAACATGAAAATGTTGACATGCATGGCCTATACTATTCTGTACAAATTTCTTTTGGAGAAATGTTCTTCACGAGATATCTTCATGTATGTCTTGACTACAACATACTTAAATGTCGTGATTTTTGAAAGTCACTTGCATGTTGAATCGACTGTGTTTTGAAAACTGTGCAATCTGTGTGCTTCGGACATGAAAATGTTGACATGCATGGCCTATACTATTCTGTACAAATTTCTTTTGGAGAAAGATTCTTCACGAGATATCTTCATCTATGTCTTGACTACAACATACTTAAATGTCGTGATTTTTGAAAGTCACTTGCATGTTAAATCGACTGTGTTTTGAAAACTGTGCAATCTTTGTGCTTCGAACATGAAAATGTTGACATGCATGGCCTATACTATTCTGTACAAATTTCTTTTGGAGAAAGATTCTTCACGAGATATTTTCATCTATGTCTTGACTACAACATACTTAAATGTCGTGATTTTTGAAAGTCACTTGCATGTTAAATCGACTGTGTTTTGAAAACTGTGCAATCTTTGTGCTTCGGACTTGAAAATGTTGACATGCATGGCCTATACTATTCTGTACAAATTTCTTTTGGAGAAATGTTCTGCACGAGATATCTTCATCTATGTCTTTACTACAACATACTTAAATGTCGTGATTTTTGAAAGTCACTTGCATGTTAAATCGACTGTGTTTTGAAAACTGTGCAATCTGTGTGCTTCGAACATGAAAATGTTGACATGCATGGCCTATACTATTCTGTACAAATTTCTTTTGGAGAAAGATTCTTCACGAGATATCTTCATCTATGTCTTGACTACAACATACTTAAATGTCGTGATTTTTGAAAGTCACTTGCATGTTGAATCGACTGTGTTTTGAAAACTGTGCAATCTTTGTGCTTCGGACTTGAAAATGTTGACATGCATGGCCTATACTATTCTGTACAAATTTCTTTTGGAGAAATGTTCTACACGAGATATCTTCATCTATGTCTTTCCTACAACATAATTAAATGTCGTGATTTTTGAAAGTCACTTGCATGTTAAATCGACTGTGTTTTGAAAACTGTGCAATCTGTGTGCTTCGAACATGAAAATGTTGACATGCATGGCCTATACTATTCTGTACAAATTTCTTTTGGAGAAAGATTCTTCACGAGATATCTTCATCTATGTCTTGACTACAACATACTTAAATGTCGTGATTTTTGAAAGTCACTTGCATGTTAAATCGACTGTGTTTTGAAAACTGTGCAATCTCTGTGCTTCGGACTTGAAAATGTTGACATGCATGGCCTATACTATTCTGTACAAATTTCTTTTGGAGAAATGTTCTACACGAGATATCTTCATCTATGTCTTTCCTACAACATACTTAAATGTCGTGATTTTTGAAAGTCACTTGAACGTTAAATCGACTGTGTTTTGAAAACTGTGCAATCTCTGTGCTTCGGACTTGAAAATGTTGACATGCATGGCCTATACTATTCTGTACAAATTTCTTTTGGAGAAATGTTCTACACGAGATATCTTCATCTATGTCTTTCCTACAACATACTTAAATGTCGTGATTTTTGAAAGTCACTTGAACGTTAAATCGACTGTGTTTTGAAAACTGTGCAATCTGTGTGCTTCGAACATGAAAATGTTGACATGCACGGCCTATACTATTCTGTACAAATTTCTTTTGGAGAAATGTTCTGCACGAGATATCTTCATCTATGTCTTTACTACAACATATTTAAATGTCGTGATTTTTGAAAGTCACTTGCATGTTAAATCGACTGTGTTTTGAAAACTGTGCAATCTGTGTGCTTCGAACACGAAAATGTTGACATGCATGGCCTATACTATTCTGTACAAATTTCTTTTGGAGAAAGATTCTTCACGAGATATCTTCATCTATGTCTTGACTACAACATACTTAAATGTCGTGATTTTTGAAAGTCACTTGCATGTTGAATCGACTGTGTTTTGAAAACTGTGCAATCTGTGTGCTTCGGACTTGAAAATGTTGACATGCATGGCCTATACTATTCTGTACAAATTTCTTTTGGAGAAATGTTCTACACGAGATATCTTCATCTATGTCTTTCCTACAACATAATTAAATGTCGTGATTTTTGAAAGTCACTTGCATGTTAAATCGACTGTGTTTTGAAAACTGTGCAATCTGTGTGCATCGAACATGAAAATGTTGACATGCATGGCCTATACTATTCTGTACAAATTTCTTTTGGAGAAATGTTCTTCACGAGATATCTTCATGTATGTCTTTACTACAACATACTTAAATGTCGTGAGTTTTGAAAGTCACTTGCATGTTAAATCGACCGTGTTTTGAAAACTGTGCAATCTGTGTGCTTCGAACATGAAAATGTTGACATGCATGGCCTATACTATTCTGTACAAATTTCTTTTGGAGAAAGATTCTTCACGAGATATCTTCATCTATGTCTTGACTACAACATACTTAAATGTCGTGATTTTTGAAGGTCACTTGCATATTAAATCGACTGTGTTTTGAAAACTGTGCAATCTGTGTGCTTCGAACATGAAAATGTTGACATGCATGGCCTATACTATTCTGTACAAATTTCTTTTGGAGAAATGTTCTGCACGAGATATCTTCATCTATGTCTTGACTACAACATACTTAAATGTCGTGATTTTTCAAGGTCACTTGCATATTAAATCGACTGTGTTTTGAAAACTGTGCAATCTGTGTGCTTCGGACATGAAAATGTTGACATGCATGGCCTATACTATTCTGTACAAATTTCGTTTGGAGAAATGTTCTGCACGAGATATCTTCATCTATGTCTTGCCTACAACATACTTAAATGTCGTAATTTTTGAAGGTCATTTGCATATTAAATCGACTGTGTTTTGAAAACTGTGCAATCTGTGTTCTTCGGACATGAAAATGTTGACATGCATGGCCTATACTATTCTGTGCAAATTTCTTTTGGAGAAATGTTCTGCACGAGATATCTTCATCTATGTCTTGACTACAACATACTTAAATGTCGTGATTTTTGAAGGTAACTTGCATATTAAATCGACTGTGTTTTGAAAACTGTGCAATCTGTGTGCTTCGGACATGAAAATGTTGACATGCATGGCCTATACTATTCTGTACAAATTTCTTTTGGAGAAATGTTCTGCACGAGATATCTTCATCTATGTCTTGACTACAACATACTTAAATGTCGTGATTTTTGAAGGTCACGTGCATGTTAAATCGACTGTGTTTTGAAAACTGTGCAGTCTGTGTGCTTCGGACATGAAAATGTTGACATGAATGGCCTATACTATTCTGTACAAATTTCTTTTGGAGAAAGATTCTTCACGAGATATCTTCATCTATGTCTTGACTACAACATACTTAAATGTCGTGATTTTTGAAAGTCACTTGCATGTTAAATCGACTGTGTTTTGAAAACTGTGCAATCTTTGTGCTTCGGACTTGAAAATGTTGACATGAATGGCGTATACTATTCTGTACAAATTTCTTTTGGAGAAATGTTCTGCACGAGATATCTTCATGTATGTCTTTCGTACAACATACTTAAATGTCGTGATTTTTGAAAGTCACTTGCATGTTAAATCGACTGTGTTTTCAAAACTGTGCAATCTTTGTGCTTCGGACTTGACAATGTTGACATGCATGGCCTATACTATTCTGTACAAATTTCTTTTAGAGAAAGATTCTTCACGAGATATCTTCATCTATGTCTTGACTACAACATAATTAAATGTCGTGATTTTTGAAAGTCACTTGCATGTTAAATCGACTGTGTTTTGAAAACTGTGCAATCTGTGTGCTTCGAACATGAAAATGTTGACATGCATGGCCTATACTATTCTGTACAAATTTCTTTTGGAGAAAGATTCTTCACGAGATATCTTCATCTATGTCTTGACTACAACATACTTAAATGTCGTGATTTTTGAAAGTCACTTGCATGTTAAATCGACTGTGTTTTGAAAACTGTGCAATCTTTGTGCTTCGGACATGAAAATGTTGACATGCATGGCCTATACTATTCTGTACAAATTTCTTTTGGAGAAATGTTCTACACGAGATATCTTCATCTATGTCTTTCCTACAACATACTTAAATGTCGTGATTTTTGAAAGTCACTTGAACGTTAAATCGACTGTGTTTTGAAAACTGTGCAATCTGTGTGCTTCGAACATGAAAATGTTGACATGCATGGCCTATACTATTCTGTACAAATTGCTTTTGGAGAAATGTTCTGCACGAGATATCTTCATCTATGTCTTTACTACAACATATTTAAATGTCGTGATTTTTGAAAGTCACTTGCATGTTAAATCGACTGTGTTTTGAAAACTGTGCAATCTGTGTGCTTCGAACACGAAAATGTTGACATGCATGGCCTATACTATTCTGTACAAATTTCTTTTGGAGAAAGATTCTTCACGAGATATCTTCATCTATGTCTTGACTACAACAAACTTAAATGTCGTGATTTTTGAAAGTCACTTGCATGTTGAATCGACTGTGTTTTGAAAACTGTGCAATCTCTGTGCTTCGGACTTGAAAATGTTGACATGCATGGCCTATACTATTCTGTACAAATTTCTTTTGGAGAAATGTTCTACACGAGATATCTTCATCTATGTCTTTCCTACAACATAATTAAATGTCGTGATTTTTGAAAGTCACTTGCATGTTAAATCGACTGTGTTTTGAAAACTGTGCAATCTGTGTGCTTCGAACATGAAAATGTTAACATGCATGGCCTATATTATTCTGTACAAATTTCTTTTGGAGAAATGTTCTTCACGAGATATCTTCATGTATGTCTTTACTACAACATACTTAAATGTCGTGAGTTTTGAAAGTCACTTGCATGTTAAATCGACCGTGTTTTGAAAACTGTGCAATCTGTGTGCTTCGAACATGAAAATGTTGACATGCATGGCCTATACTATTCTGTACAAATTTCTTTTGGAGAAAGATTCTTCACGAGATATCTTCATCTATGTCTTGACTACAACATACTTAAATGTCGTGATTTTTGAAGGTCACTTGCATATTAAATCGACTGTGTTTTGAAAACTGTGCAATCTGTGTGCTTCGGACATGAAAATGTTGACATGCATGGCCTATACTATTCTGTACAAATTTCTTTTGGAGAAATGTTCTGCACGAGATATCTTCATCTATGTCTTGACTACAACATAATTAAATGTCGTGATTTTTGAAAGTCACTTGCATGTTAAATCGACTGTGTTTTGAAAACTGTGCAATCTGTGTGCTTCGAACATGAAAATGTTGACATGCATGGCCTATACTATTCTGTACAAATTTCTTTTGGAGAAATGTTCTACACGAGATATCTTCATCTATGTCTTTCCTACAACATAATTAAATGTCGTGATTTTTGAAAGTCACTTGCATGTTAAATCGACTGTGTTTTGAAAACTGTGCAATCTGTGTGCTTCGAACATGAAAATGTTGACATGCATGGCCTATACTATTCTGTACAAATTTCTTTTGGAGAAAGATTCTTCACGAGATATCTTCATCTATGTCTTGACTACAACATACTTAAATGTCGTGATTTTTGAAAGTCACTTGCATGTTGAATCGACTGTGTTTTGAAAACTGTGCAATCTTTGTGCTTCGGACTTGAAAATGTTGACATGCATGGCCTATACTATTCTGTACAAATTTCTTTTGGAGAAATGTTCTACACGAGATATCTTCATCTATGTCTTTCCTACAACATAATTAAATGTCGTGATTTTTGAAAGTCACTTGCATGTTAAATCGACTGTGTTTTGAAAACTGTGCAATCTGTGTGCTTCGAACATGAAAATGTTGACATGCATGGCCTATACTATTCTGTACAAATTTCTTTTGGAGAAAGATTCTTCACGAGATATCTTCATCTATGTCTTGACTACAACATACTTAAATGTCGTGATTTTTGAAAGTCACTTGCATGTTAAATCGACTGTGTTTTGAAAACTGTGCAATCTTTGTGCTTCGGACTTGAAAATGTTGACATGCATGGCCTATACTATTCTGTACAAATTTCTTTTGGAGAAATGTTCTACACGAGATATCTTCATCTATGTCTTTCCTACAACATACTTAAATGTCGTGATTTTTGAAAGTCACTTGAACGTTAAATCGACTGTGTTTTGAAAACTGTGCAATCTGTGTGCTTCGAACATGAAAATGTTGACATGCACGGCCTATACTATTCTGTACAAATTTCTTTTGGAGAAATGATCTGCACGAGATATCTTCATCTATGTCTTTACTACAACATATTTAAATGTCGTGATTTTTGAAAGTCACTTGCATGTTAAATCGACTGTGTTTTGAAAACTGTGCAATCTGTGTGCTTCGAACACGAAAATGTTGACATGCATGGCCTATACTATTCTGTACAAATTTCTTTTGGAGAAAGATTCTTCACGAGATATCTTCATCTATGTCTTGACTACAACATACTTAAATGTCGTGATTTTTGAAAGTCACTTGCATGTTGAATCGACTGTGTTTTGAAAACTGTGCAATCTGTGTGCTTCGGACTTGAAAATGTTGACATGCATGGCCTATACTATTCTGTACAAATTTCTTTTGGAGAAATGTTCTACACGAGATATCTTCATCTATGTCTTTCCTACAACATAATTAAATGTCGTGATTTTTGAAAGTCACTTGCATGTTAAATCGACTGTGTTTTGAAAACTGTGCAATCTGTGTGCATCGAACATGAAAATGTTGACATGCATGGCCTATACTATTCTGTACAAATTTCTTTTGGAGAAATGTTCTTCACGAGATATCTTCATGTATGTCTTTACTACAACATACTTAAATGTCGTGAGTTTTGAAAGTCACTTGCATGTTAAATCGACCGTGTTTTGAAAACTGTGCAATCTGTGTGCTTCGAACATGAAAATGTTGACATGCATGGCCTATACTATTCTGTACAAATTTCTTTTGGAGAAAGATTCTTCACGAGATATCTTCATCTATGTCTTGACTACAACATACTTAAATGTCGTGATTTTTGAAAGTCACTTGCATGTTGAATCGACTGTGTTTTGAAAACTGTGCAATCTTTGTGCTTCGGACTTGAAAATGTTGACATGCATGGCCTATACTATTCTGTACAAATTTCTTTTGGAGAAATGTTCTACACGAGATATCTTCATCTATGTCTTTCCTACAACATAATTAAATGTCGTGATTTTTGAAAGTCACTTGCATGTTAAATCGACTGTGTTTTGAAAACTGTGCAATCTGTGTGCTTCGAACATGAAAATGTTGACATGCATGGCCTATACTATTCTGTACAAATTTCTTTTGGAGAAAGATTCTTCACGAGATATCTTCATCTATGTCTTGACTACAACATACTTAAATGTCGTGATTTTTGAAAGTCACTTGCATGTTAAATCGACTGTGTTTTGAAAACTGTGCAATCTCTGTGCTTCGGACTTGAAAATGTTGACATGCATGGCCTATACTATTCTGTACAAATTTCTTTTGGAGAAATGTTCTACACGAGATATCTTCATCTATGTCTTTCCTACAACATACTTAAATGTCGTGATTTTTGAAAGTCACTTGAACGTTAAATCGACTGTGTTTTGAAAACTGTGCAATCTGTGTGCTTCGAACATGAAAATGTTGACATGCACGGCCTATACTATTCTGTACAAATTTCTTTTGGAGAAATGTTCTGCACGAGATATCTTCATCTATGTCTTTACTACAACATATTTAAATGTCGTGATTTTTGAAAGTCACTTGCATGTTAAATCGACTGTGTTTTGAAAACTGTGCAATCTGTGTGCTTCGAACACGAAAATGTTGACATGCATGGCCTATACTATTCTGTACAAATTTCTTTTGGAGAAAGATTCTTCACGAGATATCTTCATCTATGTCTTGACTACAACATACTTAAATGTCGTGATTTTTGAAAGTCACTTGCATGTTGAATCGACTGTGTTTTGAAAACTGTGCAATCTGTGTGCTTCGGACTTGAAAATGTTGACATGCATGGCCTATACTATTCTGTACAAATTTCTTTTGGAGAAATGTTCTACACGAGATATCTTCATCTATGTCTTTCCTACAACATAATTAAATGTCGTGATTTTTGAAAGTCACTTGCATGTTAAATCGACTGTGTTTTGAAAACTGTGCAATCTGTGTGCATCGAACATGAAAATGTTGACATGCATGGCCTATACTATTCTGTACAAATTTCTTTTGGAGAAATGTTCTTCACGAGATATCTTCATGTATGTCTTTACTACAACATACTTAAATGTCGTGAGTTTTGAAAGTCACTTGCATGTTAAATCGACCGTGTTTTGAAAACTGTGCAATCTGTGTGCTTCGAACATGAAAATGTTGACATGCATGGCCTATACTATTCTGTACAAATTTCTTTTGGAGAAAGATTCTTCACGAGATATCTTCATCTATGTCTTGACTACAACATACTTAAATGTCGTGATTTTTGAAGGTCACTTGCATATTAAATCGACTGTGTTTTGAAAACTGTGCAATCTGTGTGCTTCGAACATGAAAATGTTGACATGCATGGCCTATACTATTCTGTACAAATTTCTTTTGGAGAAATGTTCTGCACGAGATATCTTCATCTATGTCTTGACTACAACATACTTAAATGTCGTGATTTTTCAAGGTCACTTGCATATTAAATCGACTGTGTTTTGAAAACTGTGCAATCTGTGTGCTTCGGACATGAAAATGTTGACATGCATGGCCTATACTATTCTGTACAAATTTCGTTTGGAGAAATGTTCTGCACGAGATATCTTCATCTATGTCTTGCCTACAACATACTTAAATGTCGTAATTTTTGAAGGTCATTTGCATATTAAATCGACTGTGTTTTGAAAACTGTGCAATCTGTGTTCTTCGGACATGAAAATGTTGACATGCATGGCCTATACTATTCTGTGCAAATTTCTTTTGGAGAAATGTTCTGCACGAGATATCTTCATCTATGTCTTGACTACAACATACTTAAATGTCGTGATTTTTGAAGGTAACTTGCATATTAAATCGACTGTGTTTTGAAAACTGTGCAATCTGTGTGCTTCGGACATGAAAATGTTGACATGCATGGCCTATACTATTCTGTACAAATTTCTTTTGGAGAAATGTTCTGCACGAGATATCTTCATCTATGTCTTGACTACAACATACTTAAATGTCGTGATTTTTGAAGGTCACGTGCATGTTAAATCGACTGTGTTTTGAAAACTGTGCAGTCTGTGTGCTTCGGACATGAAAATGTTGACATGAATGGCCTATACTATTCTGTACAAATTTCTTTTGGAGAAAGATTCTTCACGAGATATCTTCATCTATGTCTTGACTACAACATACTTAAATGTCGTGATTTTTGAAAGTCACTTGCATGTTAAATCGACTGTGTTTTGAAAACTGTGCAATCTTTGTGCTTCGGACTTGAAAATGTTGACATGAATGGCGTATACTATTCTGTACAAATTTCTTTTGGAGAAATGTTCTGCACGAGATATCTTCATGTATGTCTTTCGTACAACATACTTAAATGTCGTGATTTTTGAAAGTCACTTGCATGTTAAATCGACTGTGTTTTCAAAACTGTGCAATCTTTGTGCTTCGGACTTGACAATGTTGACATGCATGGCCTATACTATTCTGTACAAATTTCTTTTAGAGAAAGATTCTTCACGAGATATCTTCATCTATGTCTTGACTACAACATACTTAAATGTCGTGATTTTTGAAGGTCACGTGCATGTTAAATCGACTGTGTTTTGAAAACTGTGCAGTCTGTGTGCTTCGGACATGAAAATGTTGACATGAATGGCCTATACTATTCTGTACAAATTTCTTTTGGAGAAAGATTCTTCACGAGATATCTTCATCTATGTCTTGACTACAACATACTTAAATGTCGTGATTTTTGAAAGTCACTTGCATGTTAAATCGACTGTGTTTTCAAAACTGTGCAATCTTTGTGCTTCGGACTTGAAAATGTTGACATGCATGGCCTATACTATTCTGTACAAATTTCTTTTGGAGAAATGTTCTGCACGAGATATCTTCATCTATGTCTTTACTACAACATACTTAAATGTCGTGATTTTTGAAAGTCACTTGCATGTTAAATCGACTGTGTTTTGAAAACTGTGCAATCTGTGTGCTTCGAACATGAAAATGTTGACATGCATGGCCTATACTATTCTGTACAAATTTCTTTTGGAGAAAGATTCTGCACGAGATATCTTCATCTATGTCTTGACTACAACATACTTAAATGTCGTGATTTTTGAAAGTCACTTGCATGTTGAATCGACTGTGTTTTGAAAACTGTGCAATCTGTGTGCTTCGGACTTGAAAATGTTGACATGCATGGCCTATACTATTCTGTACAAATTTCTTTTGGAGAAATGTTCTACACGAGATATCTTCATCTATGTCTTTCCTACAACATAATTAAATGTCGTGATTTTTGAAAGTCACTTGCATGTTAAATCGACTGTGTTTTGAAAACTGTGCAATCTGTGTGCTTCGAACATGAAAATGTTGACATGCATGGCCTATACTATTCTGTACAAATTTCTTTTGGAGAAAGATTCTTCACGAGATATCTTCATCTATGTCTTGACTACAACATACTTAAATGTCGTGATTTTTGAAAGTCACTTGCATGTTAAATCGACTGTGTTTTGAAAACTGTGCAATCTTTGTGCTTCGGACTTGAAAATGTTGACATGCATGGCCTATACTATTCTGTACAAATTTCTTTTGGAGAAATGTTCTACACGAGATATCTTCATCTATGTCTTTCCTACAACATACTTAAATGTCGTGATTTTTGAAAGTCACTTGAACGTTAAATCGACTGTGTTTTGAAAACTGTGCAATCTGTGTGCTTCGAACATGAAAATGTTGACATGCATGGCCTATACTATTCTGTACAAATTGCTTTTGGAGAAATGTTCTGCACGAGATATCTTCATCTATGTCTTTACTACAACATATTTAAATGTCGTGATTTTTGAAAGTCACTTGCATGTTAAATCGACTGTGTTTTGAAAACTGTGCAATCTGTGTGCTTCGAACACGAAAATGTTGACATGCATGGCCTATACTATTCTGTACAAATTTCTTTTGGAGAAAGATTCTTCACGAGATATCTTCATCTATGTCTTGACTACAACAAACTTAAATGTCGTGATTTTTGAAAGTCACTTGCATGTTGAATCGACTGTGTTTTGAAAACTGTGCAATCTCTGTGCTTCGGACTTGAAAATGTTGACATGCATGGCCTATACTATTCTGTACAAATTTCTTTTGGAGAAATGTTCTACACGAGATATCTTCATCTATGTCTTTCCTACAACATAATTAAATGTCGTGATTTTTGAAAGTCACTTGCATGTTAAATCGACTGTGTTTTGAAAACTGTGCAATCTGTGTGCTTCGAACATGAAAATGTTAACATGCATGGCCTATATTATTCTGTACAAATTTCTTTTGGAGAAATGTTCTTCACGAGATATCTTCATGTATGTCTTTACTACAACATACTTAAATGTCGTGAGTTTTGAAAGTCACTTGCATGTTAAATCGACCGTGTTTTGAAAACTGTGCAATCTGTGTGCTTCGAACATGAAAATGTTGACATGCATGGCCTATACTATTCTGTACAAATTTCTTTTGGAGAAAGATTCTTCACGAGATATCTTCATCTATGTCTTGACTACAACATACTTAAATGTCGTGATTTTTGAAGGTCACTTGCATATTAAATCGACTGTGTTTTGAAAACTGTGCAATCTGTGTGCTTCGGACATGAAAATGTTGACATGCATGGCCTATACTATTCTGTACAAATTTCTTTTGGAGAAATGTTCTGCACGAGATATCTTCATCTATGTCTTGACTACAACATAATTAAATGTCGTGATTTTTGAAAGTCACTTGCATGTTAAATCGACTGTGTTTTGAAAACTGTGCAATCTGTGTGCTTCGAACATGAAAATGTTGACATGCATGGCCTATACTATTCTGTACAAATTTCTTTTGGAGAAATGTTCTACACGAGATATCTTCATCTATGTCTTTCCTACAACATAATTAAATGTCGTGATTTTTGAAAGTCACTTGCATGTTAAATCGACTATGTTTTGAAAACTGTGCAATCTGTGTGCTTCGAACATGAAAATGTTGACATGCATGGCCTATACTATTCTGTACAAATTTCTTTTGGAGAAAGATTCTTCACGAGATATCTTCATCTATGTCTTGACTACAACATACTTAAATGTCGTGATTTTTGAAAGTCACTTGCATGTTGAATCGACTGTGTTTTGAAAACTGTGCAATCTTTGTGCTTCGGACTTGAAAATGTTGACATGCATGGCCTATACTATTCTGTACAAATTTCTTTTGGAGAAATGTTCTACACGAGATATCTTCATCTATGTCTTTCCTACAACATAATTAAATGTCGTGATTTTTGAAAGTCACTTGCATGTTAAATCGACTGTGTTTTGAAAACTGTGCAATCTGTGTGCTTCGAACATGAAAATGTTGACATGCATGGCCTATACTATTCTGTACAAATTTCTTTTGGAGAAATGTTCTACACGAGATATCTTCATCTATGTCTTTCCTACAACATAATTAAATGTCGTGATTTTTGAAAGTCACTTGCATGTTAAATCGACTGTGTTTTGAAAACTGTGCAATCTTTGTGCTTCGGACTTGAAAATGTTGACATGCATGGCCTATACTATTCTGTACAAATTTCTTTTGGAGAAAGATTCTGCACGAGATATCTTCATCTATGTCTTGACTACAACATACTTAAATGTCGTGATTTTTGAAAGTCACTTGCATGTTGAATCGACTGTGTTTTGAAAACTGTGCAATCTGTGTGCTTCGGACTTGAAAATGTTGACATGCATGGCCTATACTATTCTGTACAAATTTCTTTTGGAGAAATGTTCTACACGAGATATCTTCATCTATGTCTTTCCTACAACATAATTAAATGTCGTGATTTTTGAAAGTCACTTGCATGTTAAATCGACTATGTTTTGAAAACTGTGCAATCTGTGTGCTTCGAACATGAAAATGTTGACATGCATGGCCTATACTATTCTGTACAAATTTCTTTTGGAGAAAGATTCTTCACGAGATATCTTCATCTATGTCTTGACTACAACATACTTAAATGTCGTGATTTTTGAAAGTCACTTGCATGTTGAATCGACTGTGTTTTGAAAACTGTGCAATCTTTGTGCTTCGGACTTGAAAATGTTGACATGCATGGCCTATACTATTCTGTACAAATTTCTTTTGGAGAAATGTTCTACACGAGATATCTTCATCTATGTCTTTCCTACAACATAATTAAATGTCGTGATTTTTGAAAGTCACTTGCATGTTAAATCGACTGTGTTTTGAAAACTGTGCAATCTGTGTGCTTCGAACATGAAAATGTTGACATGCATGGCCTATACTATTCTGTACAAATTTCTTTTGGAGAAAGATTCTTCACGAGATATCTTCATCTATGTCTTGACTACAACATACTTAAATGTCGTGATTTTTGAAAGTCACTTGCATGTTAAATCGACTGTGTTTTGAAAACTGTGCAATCTTTGTGCTTCGGACTTGAAAATGTTGACATGCATGGCCTATACTATTCTGTACAAATTTCTTTTGGAGAAATGTTCTACACGAGATATCTTCATCTATGTCTTTCCTACAACATACTTAAATGTCGTGATTTTTGAAAGTCACTTGAACGTTAAATCGACTGTGTTTTGAAAACTGTGCAATCTGTGTGCTTCGAACATGAAAATGTTGACATGCACGGCCTATACTATTCTGTACAAATTTCTTTTGGAGAAATGTTCTGCACGAGATATCTTCATCTATGTCTTTACTACAACATATTTAAATGTCGTGATTTTTGAAAGTCACTTGCATGTTAAATCGACTGTGTTTTGAAAACTGTGCAATCTGTGTGCTTCGAACACGAAAATGTTGACATGCATGGCCTATACTATTCTGTACAAATTTCTTTTGGAGAAAGATTCTTCACGAGATATCTTCATCTATGTCTTGACTACAACATACTTAAATGTCGTGATTTTTGAAAGTCACTTGCATGTTGAATCGACTGTGTTTTGAAAACTGTGCAATCTGTGTGCTTCGGACTTGAAAATGTTGACATGCATGGCCTATACTATTCTGTACAAATTTCTTTTGGAGAAATGTTCTACACGAGATATCTTCATCTATGTCTTTCCTACAACATAATTAAATGTCGTGATTTTTGAAAGTCACTTGCATGTTAAATCGACTGTGTTTTGAAAACTGTGCAATCTGTGTGCATCGAACATGAAAATGTTGACATGCATGGCCTATACTATTCTGTACAAATTTCTTTTGGAGAAAGATTCTTCACGAGATATCTTCATCTATGTCTTGACTACAACATACTTAAATGTCGTGATTTTTGAAGGTCACTTGCATATTAAATCGACTGTGTTTTGAAAACTGTGCAATCTGTGTGCTTCGAACATGAAAATGTTGACATGCATGGCCTATACTATTCTGTACAAATTTCTTTTGGAGAAATGTTCTGCACGAGATATCTTCATCTATGTCTTGACTACAACATACTTAAATGTCGTGATTTTTCAAGGTCACTTGCATATTAAATCGACTGTGTTTTGAAAACTGTGCAATCTGTGTGCTTCGGACATGAAAATGTTGACATGCATGGCCTATACTATTCTGTACAAATTTCGTTTGGAGAAATGTTCTGCACGAGATATCTTCATCTATGTCTTGCCTACAACATACTTAAATGTCGTAATTTTTGAAGGTCATTTGCATATTAAATCGACTGTGTTTTGAAAACTGTGCAATCTGTGTTCTTCGGACATGAAAATGTTGACATGCATTGCCTATACTATTCTGTACAAATTTCTTTTGGAGAAATGTTCTGCACGAGATATCTTCATCTATGTCTTGACTACAACATACTTAAATGTCGTGATTTTTGAAGGTAACTTGCATATTAAATCGACTGTGTTTTGAAAACTGTGCAATCTGTGTGCTTCGGACATGAAAATGTTGACATGCATGGCCTATACTATTCTGTACAAATTTCTTTTGGAGAAATGTTCTTCACGAGATATCTTCATCTATGTCTTGACTACAACATACTTAAATGTCGTGATTTTTGAAGGTCACGTGCATGTTAAATCGACTGTGTTTTGAAAACTGTGCAGTCTGTGTGCTTCGGACATGAAAATGTTGACATGAATGGCCTATACTATTCTGTACAAATTTCTTTTGGAGAAAGATTCTTCACGAGATATCTTCATCTATGTCTTGACTACAACATACTTAAATGTCGTGATTTTTGAAAGTCACTTGCATGTTAAATCGACTGTGTTTTGAAAACTGTGCAATCTTTGTGCTTCGGACTTGAAAATGTTGACATGAATGGCCTATACTATTCTGTACAAATTTCTTTTGGAGAAATGTTCTGCACGAGATATCTTCATGTATGTCTTTCGTACAACATACTTAAATGTCGTGATTTTTGAAAGTCACTTGCATGTTAAATCGACTGTGTTTTCAAAACTGTGCAATCTTTGTGCTTCGGACTTGACAATGTTGACATGCATGGCCTATACTATTCTGTACAAATTTCTTTTAGAGAAAGATTCTTCACGAGATATCTTCATCTATGTCTTGACTACAACATACTTAAATGTCGTGATTTTTGAAGGTCACGTGCATGTTAAATCGACTGTGTTTTGAAAACTGTGCAGTCTGTGTGCTTCGGACATGAAAATGTTGACATGAATGGCCTATACTATTCTGTACAAATTTCTTTTGGAGAAAGATTCTTCACGAGATATCTTCATCTATGTCTTGACTACAACATACTTAAATGTCGTGATTTTTGAAAGTCACTTGCATGTTGAATCGACTGTGTTTTGAAAACTGTGCAATCTGTGTGCTTCGGACTTGAAAATGTTGACATGCATGGCCTATACTATTCTGTACAAATTTCTTTTGGAGAAATGTTCTACACGAGATATCTTCATCTATGTCTTTCCTACAACATAATTAAATGTCGTGATTTTTGAAAGTCACTTGCATGTTAAATCGACTGTGTTTTGAAAACTGTGCAATCTGTGTGCTTCGAACATGAAAATGTTGACATGCATGGCCTATACTATTCTGTACAAATTTCTTTTGGAGAAAGATTCTTCACGAGATATCTTCATCTATGTCTTGACTACAACATACTTAAATGTCGTGATTTTTGAAAGTCACTTGCATGTTAAATCGACTGTGTTTTGAAAACTGTGCAATCTTTGTGCTTCGGACTTGAAAATGTTGACATGCATGGCCTATACTATTCTGTACAAATTTCTTTTGGAGAAATGTTCTACACGAGATATCTTCATCTATGTCTTTCCTACAACATACTTAAATGTCGTGATTTTTGAAAGTCACTTGAATGTTAAATCGACTGTGTTTTGAAAACTGTGCAATCTGTGTGCTTCGAACATGAAAATGTTGACATGCATGGCCTATACTATTCTGTACAAATTCCTTTTGGAGAAATGTTCTGCACGAGATATCTTCATCTATGTCTTTACTACAACATACTTAAATGTCGTGATTTTTGAAAGTCACTTGCATGTTAAATCGACTGTGTTTTGAAAACTGTGCAATCTGTGTGCTTCGAACATGAAAATGTTGACATGCATGGCCTATACTATTCTGTACAAATTTCTTTTGGAGAAAGATTCTTCACGAGATATCTTCATCTATGTCTTGACTACAACATACTTAAATGTCGTGATTTTTGAAAGTCACTTGCATGTTGAATCGACTGTGTTTTGAAAACTGTGCAATCTTTGTGCTTCGGACTTGAAAATGTTGACATGCATGGCCTATATTATTCTGTACAAATTTCTTTTGGAGAAATGTTCTTCACGAGATATCTTCATGTATGTCTTTACTACAACATACTTAAATGTCGTGAGTTTTGAAAGTCACTTGCATGTTAAATCGACCGTGTTTTGAAAACTGTGCAATCTGTGTGCTTCGAACATGAAAATGTTGACATGCATGGCCTATACTATTCTGTACAAATTTCTTTTGGAGAAAGATTCTTCACGAGATATCTTCATCTATGTCTTGACTACAACATACTTAAATGTCGTGATTTTTGAAGGTCACTTGCATATTAAATCGACTGTGTTTTGAAAACTGTGCAATCTTTGTGCTTCGGACATGAAAATGTTGACATGCATGGCCTATACTATTCTGTACAAATTTCTTTTGGAGAAATGTTCTGCACGAGATATCTTCATCTATGTCTTGACTACAACATACTTAAATGTCGTGATTTTTGAAGGTCACTTGCATATTAAATCGACTGTGTTTTGAAAACTGTGCAATCTGTGTGCTTCGGACATGAAAATGTTGACATGCATGGCCTATACTATTCTGTACAAATTTCGTTTGGAGAAATGTTCTGCACGAGATATCTTCATCTATGTCTTGCCTACAACATACTTAAATGTCGTAATTTTTGAAGGTCATTTGCATATTAAATCGACTGTGTTTTGAAAACTGTGCAATCTGTGTTCTTCGGACATGAAAATGTTGACATGCATGGCCTATACTATTCTGTACAAATTTCTTTTGGAGAAATGTTCTGCACGAGATATCTTCATCTATGTCTTGACTACATCATACTTAAATGTCGTGATTTTTGAAGGTCACTTGCATATTAAATCGACTGTGTTTTGAAAACTGTGCAATCTGTGTGCTTCGGACATGAAAATGTTGACATGCATGGCCTATACTATTCTGTACAAATTTCTTTTGGAGAAATGTTCTTCACGAGATATCTTCATCTATGTCTTGGCTACAACATACTTAAATGTCGTGATTTTTCAAGGTCACTTGCATATTAAATCGACTGTGTTTTGAAAACTGTGCAATCTGTGTGCTTCGGACTTGAAAATGTTGACATGCATGGCCTATACTATTCTGTACAAATTTCTTTTGGAGAAATGTTCTTCGCGAGATATCTTCATCTATGTCTTGGCTACAACATACTTAAATGTCGTGATTTTTGAAGGTCACTTGCATATTAAATCGACTGTGTTTTGAAAACTGTGCAATCTGTGTGCTTCGTACTTGAAAATGTTGACATGCATGGCCTATACTATTTTGTACAATTTTCTTTTGGAGAAAGATTCTTCACCCTTATTAAGGTCAGCCACAATGGTCTTGGATGCGGATGCCATAATCAATTGCTATAACACATTGACATAATAGACGCAGAATCAATACTAGCACATTTTTCAGAGTAACACACATATTTAATTTGCAGCAAAAACAAACTAAAATAATGATAATTCAACAAAAGTCACAAACAAAAGTTCACTATGTTCCCAATCAACTTCTATGTGTGATTGTTCTATTATCATTAATTAGTTTAATTTGCACAAATTTTGAGTTCTAGGTGAGAACTCCTTCGAATTCTACCAACCTACGAACTCCCACTAGGAAAAATAATTACATGACCTCATGTAATGTCTACATTTTTCCATTAACACAAAAGCATAGCATGATGTAAACCAATGTACAAATAACAATCATGTAGCAACTCAAATAAAAAAAAACTACAATTCAACATGTAATGGATTTCCTACCATTGTTCGAATTTTCTAGCAACTTGAAAAATTGCAAGTATATTAAACTATATACATGATATCATCGAACGAAGCTCTACACAGCATATATGACATCATTTGCACACAAGCTAGCTACTGTATTTCCTAAACCACAAGAAAATACAAGCTACAAATGAATAAACTATGTATTAAACCCCAAAAAATACGCGTACATAGGGTTCCCTACACATTTTCATACATTTATAAAATGCAAAAATGCAAAATAATTATACCACAATGTAGAGGACATCCATACGAACCCAACGCCACCGACCACGCTCCAATCGGAACTCGCACACGCCCCCACGCGCCGCCTTAGTGCGCGGCGCGTGTGACGCACGTGCCAGTGAGCCCAAAGGCTCCTGGCCGGTTTGACTGGTCCGACCGGTCCAACCGTTGACCGGTCCGACGGTTGACTGATCAACGGTCAACGGGTTGGGTCAGGTCAACTGGTCGGGTCTCTAGTCGGGTTAGGTCGGGTCGGGTCGCTGGCCAATGACCAGCCGGCCAATTATCGCCGGCGGTGATGTCATTGATGACATCATCCCAACGGTTACCGACCATTGGATGACGTCACTGTGACGTCATCACGCGCCGGTTCGCCAACCGGCGCGTGTGGCACACACGCTAGCAAAGCTAGTGCTTCAGGTGCGTGGCGCCCACGCGCAGCGGCTTCTAGCTGCGCGTGTGGGCACGTCCAGCGTCATACGATGGCGTTCGACCCATCGCTAGACTCGTCTCGACGAGCTCTTTCACCTTGTATATTCAAAAATTAATTTTGGCCAAAAAATTATTTCGAAAAATGGCCAAAACCGTACGGGTGTACGCGACCTCGAGTCCGTTCTTCGCTTCGGTTCGATTTCGAGTTTTTTCAGATGGCAATTCCATCCATTAGACATCCAAACAATGTAGATTTCATACTCTTGATCTCAATATCAAAAGGTAAACGAGAAAATTCAATGAAAAACAAGGCAGAAATCACGACCGGGCTCTGATACCAATGTTGGAATTCTAGTCGGCGGAAGACGACTTACCTAATTCCGATGTGCAAACAGCAAATAGCCCCAGAACGAACGTTGAATTGTGAATGAATCACGAACAAAGACTATCTCACGTCAGTCTGGATGCGATCACGAGGAAAGCACCCGATTTCCACGGCATAAATGCAAATTGTTCTTGCAAAACTGAAATGGAACGCCTTCTGCCTTTGATGGAAATGGAACAAAGAAATGAGAGGAATTTCTGATCGTATGCTTTACCAACCCTTCCAACGGTTGTGTTTTGGAGGCTTATATACGTCTCCCTTCGTACCCCTCCATTAGTGTCTTTCCATCGTAACGTTTCAACTTGAAATGGTGCGTCCAATCACACCCCATCATGGACGTACCAACTATAGTACAACATATGCAAATGACCTTCAAAAATCACGAAATTTAACTATGTTGTAGTTAAGACATAGATAAAGATATCTCATGAAGAACATTTTTCCAAAAGAGGTTCGTACAGAATAGTATAGGCCATGCATTTCAATAAAAGTAGTTACCGAAATCTCCAGATTCAGTCTCTCGGAAAAATAGGAATTTCACCCATTTATACTTGTTCATTTTGTCCCAAATTTGAGTATGTTGTATTTCAAGGAGTCCTTAACAACTATCATTAAGGGATCAAGGTGAGATTTTTAAAGGAAAGTCACTTTATAGTCCACGAAGTCGCTGGAGCTCAGTACAACATTTCCAGATCTAACGTCTTCAAAAGAAAAAATCGTTTCACTAGGCTATACTTGTTCGTTTTACCTCAAATTTGAGTATGTTAATCTTCAAGATGTTCTCTATAACTTTTGTGCAGAAGTCGAAGTGAAATTCTCAGTAAAAAGTTACATGCAACATACAAAATTACCAAGAGATCAACAAAACAGCTTCAGATCTAACATCTTCATAGAAGGAGGGTTTTACCCCTCAAAACTCAGCCAGTTTGTCTCAAATTTTGGTATGTTATACTTTAAGACGTTATCTACAACGTTCTTGAAGAATTTGAAGCCAAAATCCGACTCAAACATCGCATGCAAGCAGCTACAACAATCTGGGTTAGGCTGTTTACTCGAGAACAGTTTATACTTTCCAAAACAACGCTCTTAAAACTTCGGTTTTTCCACCCTAAACATCCGAAATCCATCACCATTCAATGAGATATTCTAGACACAACATGCAAGAGTAGCTTCAAAGGATCTAACTTGCCTCGAGCTCGAGCAATGGCGAGCACACAGCCGGACATGGCGGCGACGGACTCCTCCTCTTTCTTCTTCCTCGCGTGCGGGCTGTCCTCCTCCCTCTCTCGAAATCTCTCTCCCTCTCACTCTCACGGACGACATCCCTCCTTTTTCTTTCTCTAATTTTTCTTTCCTCCCTACAATGATTAGCTTGTAATCATTTCTAAGCATGCAAATGGACACTTGGTAAACCTCCTAAGCCACTTGTAAAATAGCATGCAAAAGAAAAAAGGGCCTCTCAAGGGCCGGCCCCCTTCCCCCTCCATCCGTTTCCCTTGGTCGACAGCCCCATTCGGCCTTGTGGGCTGGTCGAGAAAAGGGGTGAGGCAATGGGCTGGTTTGGGCTTTCAATTGTCCAACCCATCCTCATCCTATTAATTTACCTAATCCTTAATTTTATAAACACCTAATTGGAATTTATAATTCATCAAAACTTTGTGACCTATTTAAATAAAATCCAATCCATAATCCACATGGCCAAAAATAGAATTTTCCTATCAAGTAATTATTCACCAAAAACTTGGCCAAATTCTTAATGCAAGACATGAATTAGAGCACCCCTAAAGATTTGCAAGGAATTCTACGATGCCACAGTAATAGTTACATGTTAGGGATTTCAGTTGTACTTTCATTATTATTATTTAATTAATGGCAATGACATATTCATTCATATGTCCAATTATTTTATATTTATGAATGATTCCATAAGATAAGTTGCAACTAGACCTATAATTGAGACGTCAAGAATATATGTGACGGGTTCATAGTTAGACTGAATCTTTAAATCGTTCCTGGTCGATGGATTATTGAGTGGATATTAATAATCCTGTTGAGACCAGTGTGTTCTTAACTTCACCATTAAGTATTGGATACCTAAGGGAATGAGGAGTGACAAGTCATTGCGTATTGTGATGCCTAAGTTAGGAACACAGGTGTTTGTATTAGACAAGTTCATTGAACGTGACGCATATGGAACAGTTAGCGACATGGAAGCTTTTAGCGTGGTCAATGTCTAACTGTTCATGCTTTGGTCTTGTGTAAATAATCCTTAGACCCGAGGCACCGTGTTAACTTCTGTGTCGAACAACTATGGTTCACAGGTGAACATAATGCCGGGTCGTTAATCTGTCTTTGTACCTGATGGTCATATTTTGTTCATATACAAAGTTGCATGTGTGCGCAATATGGAATCTATCTCCTTGTTACATGCAAGGTATAATATTGATGTCCTATGTGATCTAATTATCACACTACATTGAAATTCTTGGCCGGGGTTGTAATAGAGAATAAATTGTTTATGTCTCGAATAAAATGCCTGTCAATTAGATTTTACAAATGCACTGAGTTGGAAATCTTCACTTGCACAGATGGTGGTTAAGGAGTGGATTTTATTCGAGAGAGCACGAGATTCGGTTTTCAAATTTGAGGTAGGCCACCTTTCAAATCTTATAGCCACCCTTAGAATTAAGGCAGAAGTCTAGATTAAAATTAAGACGCCTAAGTTGAGAGTCCTAGAGATTCAAAAGATCCTGCAAGAGGATACCGAAAAGAGTAAGGCTGATTTTCAAATTTCCTAGGACGGGACACTAATGTTAGATGTATGCCCCAAAGCTACTATGTAATAGTTACATATTAGGGATTTTAGTTGTACCTTCATTATTATTATGTAATTAAATGCAATGACGTATTCATTCATATGTCCAATTATTTTATATTTATGAATGATTCCACAAGATAAGTTGCAACTAGACCTATTATTGAGACGTCAAGAATATATGTAACGGGTTCATAGTTAGACTGAATCTTTAAATCGTTCCTGGTCGATGGATTATTGAGTGGATATTAATAATCCTGTCGAGACCAATGTGTTCTTAACTTCACCATTAAGTATTGGATACCTAAGGGAATGATGAGTCACAAGTCATTGGGTATTGTGATGCCTAAGTTAAGAACACAGGTGTTTGTATTAGACAAGTTCATTGAACGTGACGCATATGGAACAGTTTGCGACATGGAAGCTTTTACGTGGTCAATGTCTAACTGTTCGTGCTTTGGTATTGTGTAAATAATCCTTACACCTGAGGCACATTGTTAACTTGTGTGTCGAACAACTATGGTTCACAGGTGCACATAATGCCAGGTCGTTGATCCGTCTTTGTACCTGATGGTCATATCTTGTTCATATATGAAGTTGCATGTCTGGGCAATATGGAATCTATCTCCTTGTTACATTTAAGGTACTATGTAATAGTTACATATTAGGGATTTCAGTTGTACCTTCATTATTATTATGTAATTAAAGGCAATGACGTATTCATTCATATGTCCAATTATTTTATATTTATGAATGATTCCACAAGATAAGTTGCAACTAGACCTATTACTGAGACGTTAAGAATATATGTGACGGGTTCATAGTTAGACTGAATCTTTAAATCGTTCCTGGTCGATGGATTATTGAGTGGAAATTAATAATCCTGTCGAGACCAGTGCGTTCTTAAATTCACCATTAAGTATTGGATACCTAAGGGGATGATGAGTCACAAGTCATTGGGTATTGTGATGCCTAAGTTAAGAACACAGGTGTTTGTATTAGACAAGTTCATTGAACGTGACGCATATGGAACAGTTTGCGACATGGAAGCTTTTAGCGTGGTCAATGTCTAACTGTTCGTGCTTTGGTATTGTGTAAATAATCCTTACGCCTGAGGCACATTGTTAACTTGTGTGTCGAACACCTATGGTTCACAGGTGCACATAATGCCAGTTCGTTCATCCGTCTTTGTACCCGATGGTCATATCTTGTTCATATATAAAGTTGCATGTCTGGGCAATATGGAATCTATCACCTTGTTACATTTAAGGTATAATATTGATGTCCTATGGGATCTAATTATGACACGGCATCGACATCCTCGACTGGGGATGTAACCGAGAATAAATTGTTTATGTCTCGAATAAAATGCATCTCAATTAGATCTTACAAATGCGCTGAGTCGGAAATCTTCAGTTGCACAGATGATGGTTAAGGAGTGGATTTTACTCGACAGAGCTCGAGATTCGGTTTTGAAATTTGAGGTAGGCCACCTTTCAAATCTTATGGCCACCCTTAGAATTAAGGCATAACTCTAGATTAAAATTAAAACGCCTCAGTTGAGAGTCCTAGAGATTCAAAAGATCCTGCAAGACGATACCGAAAAGAGTAAGGCTGACTTTCAAATTTCCTAGGATGGGACACTAATGTTAGATGTATGCCCCAAAGCTACTATGTAATAGTTACATATTAGGGATTTCAGTTGTACTTTCATTATTATTATGTAATTAAAGGCAATGACGTATTCATTCATATGTTCAATTTTTTTTTATTTATGAATGATTCCACAAGATAAGTTGCAACTAGACCTATTCTTGAGACGTCAAGAATATATGTGACGGGTTCATAGTTAGATTGAATCTTTAAATCGTTCCTGGTCGATGGATTATTGAGTGGATATTAATAATCCTGTCGAGACCAGTGTGTTCTTCACTTCACCATTAAGTGTTGGATACCTAAGGGAATGATGAGTCACGAGTCATTGGGTATTGTGATGCCTAAGTTAAGAACACAGGTGTTTGTATGAGACAAGTTCATTGAACGTGACGCATATGGAACAATTTGCGACATGGAAGCTTTTAGCGTGGTCAATGTCTAACTGTTCGTGCTTTGGTATTGTGTAAACAATCCTTACACCTGAGGCACATTGTTAACTTGTGTGTCGAACAACTATGGTTCACCGGTGCACATAATGCCAGGTCGTTGATCCGTCTTTGTACCCAATGGTCATATCTTGTTCATATATGAAGTTGCATGTCTGGGCAATATGGAATCTATCTCCTTGTTACATTTAAGGTATAATATTGATGTCTTATGCGATCTAATTATGACACGGCATTGACATTCTCGGCTGGGGATGTAACCGAGAATAAATCGTTTATGTCTCGAATAAAATGCATCTGAATTAGATTTTACAAATGCGCTGAGTCGGAAATCTTCATTTGCACAGATGATGGTTAAGGAGTGGATTTTACTCGACAGAGCTCGAGATTCGGTTTTGAAATTTGAGGTAGGCCACCTTTCAAATCTTATGGCCACCCTTAGAATTAAGGCATAACTCTTGATTAAAATTAAAACGCCTCAGTTGAGAGTCCTAGAGATTCAAAAGATCCTGCAAGACGATACCGAAAAGAGTAAGGCTGACTTTCAAATTTCCTAGGACGGGACACTAATGTTAGATGTATGCCCCAAAGCTACTATGTAATAGTTACATATTAGGGATTTCAGTTGTACTTTCATTATTATTATGTAATTAAAGGCAATGACGTATTCATTCATATGTTCAATTATTTTATATTTATGAAAGATTCCACAAGACCAGTTGCAACTAGACCTATTCTTGAGACGTCAAGAATATATGTGACGGGTTCATAGTTAGATTGAATCTTTAAATCGTTCCTGGTCGATGGATTATTGAGTGGATATTAATAATCTTGTTAAGGCCAATGTGTTCTTAACTTCACCATTAAGTATTAGATACTTAAGGGAATGAGGAGTGTCGAGTCATTGCGTATTGTGATGCCTAAGTTAGGAACACAGGTGTTTGTATTAGACAAGTTCATTGAACGTGACGCATATGGAACAGTTAGCGACATGGAAGCTTTTAGCGTGGTCAATGTCTAACTGTTCATGCTTTGGTCTTGTGTAAGTAATCCTTAGACCCGAGGTGTGGCACCCCCAAACTCGATAGGGTCGTCACAGATACTAAGCGTTTAGATCTAAAGCGAAAACAACTTCTTTGACGTTAGAGAATGGGAGTCGAAATTAACGGCTGAGGTTTAGGCGTAAATTATTTTTATTTTTTTTTAAATAAGCTAGGGACTTGCGCAGCTCATAGCGGAAATTTGAGGCGAGTCTCACCATCTCTCTACTTCCTTAGCGATAGCACAATGCACACCAACTATGAAATGAAAGAAAACACAAGGTCGGACCACTTTTATTTACATATTATAAGATGGACATCTTCGGGTCGTATAACCAAAAAGAAAAAACCAAGACTTTTCACTAACTCGGTTGTATCTCTAGTGAGATAGTCGACCCCCAATAGTATGACATGAACTGCCCTCCATCTAAGTGTCGGCTCTAACTAACAAAAAGTGTCATCCTCATACTCTTCACGCGCGGGCCATCACACCCACCCTGGTGCGTCAGGCGGTGGGGGTGGCAACATCCCCATCATCACTCCATCTCGGCGAACGTGGACAGACACGAACTCCTGTACAACCGGGTCTCCAGACAAGCCCACATCATACATCACACATCACAAAAGTATGGATCCGTAAAAACGTCAGAGCAGGGACGGCGGGACAGTCAATCTCCGTCACTTCGACCTCCACGTCAGAAGGAAGGCCGTAAAAGACACCCCGCGTGACGGTTGGAATCGGCATCATACTAATCTGAAATGTTGGTCCCCGAAGGGGTGAGTACAACCACTCAACAAGTAAAGGTCCAAGGACCACTCAAGCATCAAATAATACAATCATAGCATGGCATGTCATTCAAATATACATACACACCTTACCTTAACATCATACACATGTCATCATATCTCATATCCATACATCATCGTATAGTCATCAACCTTACCTTGACATCATACACATGTCATCATATCTCATATCCATGCATCATCATATAGTCTTCAACCTTACCTTGACATCATACACATGTCATCATATCTCATATCCATGCATCATCATATAGTCATCATCTTTGTCATTATCACATCACGTGTCATCATACCATAGGTGCACTCACATACATGCCCCATCATATGGTCGTCATCCCCATCATGCATACATGCATTCATCATTATCACATCACATATGCCATCATGCCAAAAGTGCACATACATTGTACACTCATTACCCATGCTATCAAGCATGCACCACCATGAGATCCATAGAATGTCATTTAAATATGCATACATCACTTACCTTGATGTCACACACATGTCATCATATCTCACATACTTGCATCTAATTACATGCAATATGCCACACGCATACATCCATGCACATGAATCACTTCCAATTCTTAATTTTCACAAGGATCTCATTAATTTTCTTCTTAGGGACCAATGTTTGCATCCCAAAATTATCGATGGCACCCAACCTGGCATCGCGAGGAACCTCCGGCACACACCTCCGGGCATCTCGAAACTCCCGAGGTCATCCGGCACAAACCTCCGGGCATCCGGCTCACACCTCCGGGCATCCCGACACTCCCGGGGCATCGTCGGCTCACAACTCCGACGGTGATTCATATCCTCATACCTTTCTTTTTCCAATTTCATTCTTGAAGATCTCTAATGCAATTGATGCAAATTGCACTTTTGAAATCATGTGGTATGCATTAAAGCAATTTCCCCTTTTTGATAAAAGAAAACCC
Source organism: Eucalyptus regnans (assembly GCA_037349125.1). Lineage (NCBI taxonomy): Eukaryota > Viridiplantae > Streptophyta > Magnoliopsida > Myrtales > Myrtaceae > Eucalyptus > Eucalyptus regnans. Next base: position 16,875,981 of record CM074669.1, on the reverse strand, counting down.
TTTTTGAAATTTTGTAAAATTTTTCCTTTTCCTTGAATAACATATGAAATGCATGAATGTTATCACACCATTACATGAAAACAAACCCATAGTCTCATAGTTTGCATGACATTTCATATGGACCACACATCACAGCATAGAGGTGACCATATAACTCAACATCATAAATTTCAGAATTTTACAGCATGCACAGTTTTCATATGATAATCAATTAAATAGGCAAACGACCTTCACAAATCATGAAATTTAACTATGTTGTATTCAAGACATAGATAAAGATATCATATGAAGGAAATTTCTCCAAAAGTAAATTGCACAGAAAGTTATAGGTCATGCATGTCAAGATTTACATGTCCGAAATGCACAGTTTGCACGGTTATCACATCACAGTCCATTAAATAGGCAAATGACCTCCAAAAATTATGAAATTTAACTATGTTATATTTAACACATAGACAAAGATGTTTCATGAATGAAATTTCTTCAAACAAGGCTTTTACAGAAAGTTATACGTCATGCATGTCAAGATTTACATGTCCGAAATGCACAGTTTGCACGGTTATCACATCACAGTCCATTAAATAGGCAAATGACCTCCAAAAATTATGAAATTTAACTATGTTATATTTAACACATAGAAAAATATGTTTCATGAAGGAAATTTCTTCAAACAAGGCTTGTACAGAAAGTTATAGGTCATGCATGTCAAGATTTACATGTCCGAAATGCACAGTTTGCACGGTTATCACATCACAGTCCATTAAATAGGCAAATGACCTCCAAAAATTATGAAATTCAACAATGTTATAGTTACCACATAGAAAAAGATGTTTCATGCAGAAGTCGAAGAGAGATTCTTGGTAGAATCAACATGCAAGCACAAATCTATCACAAAGTCAGCAAAAATTTTCCAGATCTAGTGTCTTCGTAGGATGAGGGTTTGACGCCTTAAATATTCATCATTTTGCACGAAATTTTAGTATGTTGTAGTTTAAGGTGTTGACTACAACTTTTATGAAGAGATCAATGTCAAAATCGAACTCAAAACATACATGCAAGCCCTCACAAGATTCTGACTCAAACGGTTCATGCGAAAACAACAACATCTCACAAGAACAAGACATCCTAGCTTCGATTTCTTGGACTCTAAACACCTCAAACACACATGCAAGAGCACCCAAGGGTCCTAACTTGCCTCAAGAGGTCGGGCTATGGACGGTACACGGACGGCACGCACGAATCCTCCTTCTTCTTCCTCCTTTTCTTCCTTTCTTCCTTCTCTTCTTCTCCTCTCCTTTCTCTCCGTTTCCTTTCTCTCTCTCTTTCCTCACCGTGCGACACACTCCCCCCTCTCTCCTCCTTAATCCGGTTGCCTTTTCTCTCTTTTCTTCCCCCTAATGATTGCTTATTTGACCTCTAAGCATGAATGCCAAGTGGCCAATACACTAGGACACGTGGGGGGGGGGGGGCATGCATTTCGAATTTTCCCCTCCCCACCATGCTTGTCCGTACGGCCCAATGGGCCTCATGGGCCTGGCCAAAATGGCCCACTTTAGGCCCTCTATTCATGGGCCTAGAGTCCAAGCTATTGGGCCTAAGGCCCAATTCCAAATGGTCCCTAACTTGCTTTAATAAATCCCTTGATTCTTTCTTTATAGATTTCGAATCTTTAATTTTTATATGGCCAAAAATCTTGCAACATTTAATTTATCGGAAGACAAGTCTAAGAGAAGCAAAGCCAAGAATAAATTGTGTTATAAAAAAAATAACTTATAGTACAAATCTTAAGAAAATTCAAGAACATAGGCGTGTAACACTTAGTTTTAACGGTTCATAACTAAAGCATAAGCCAAAGGTAATTTCATTACCTAATTACGAGCTTTAGGACATTCTAGGGTTTATCTCAAATATTTGGGATGCCACAATTCTCCCCTCCTTAGAGAATTTCGTCCTCGAAATTAAGCGTTACTTACGTCCTTGGAACAAGTAGGGGTATTTTTCCTTCATCTGGTCTTCACTCTCCCATGTGGCTTCCTCCATATCGTGATGTCGCCATAATACTTTTACCAAGGGGATCTTCTTAGTCCTGAGAACTTGTTCCTTTCGATCCAGTATTTGCACAGGCTCCTCGATGTACTTCGCTTTCTCATCCACTTTGATGGCTTCATGATCGAGTATGTGACCAGGATCTGGCTGATACTTTCTTAGCATCGACACATGAAACACATCATGTAAATTTCCCAAATTAGGGGGCAGCGCCAAACGATAAGCTGCCTCTCCTATTCTTTCAAGTATCTCCAAAGGTCCAACAAATCTGGGACCCAACTTTCCTTTCATTCCAAAGCGATATACTCCTTTTAACGGGGATACCTTAAGAAATACATGATCCCCCACACTAAACTCTAAGGGCCTTCTACGCCTGTCCGCATAGCCCTTTTGTCTACTCTAGGCTGTCTTGAGTCTTTTCCTAATAATCTCAACAGCCTTAGTGGTATCTTGTATCAATTCAGGTCCTGTCAATCTTCTTTCACCTACCTCATCCCAACAGATAGGGGTTCTGCATCTCCTCCCATATAATGCTTCATATGGGGCCATGCCTATACTTTTCTGAAAACTGTTGTTATAGGCAAATTCTACCAAATGCAAGTTCTCATCCCATTTCCCTCTAAAGTCGATGATACAGGCTCTTAGCATATCCTCTAGAGTTTGTATCACTCTTTCTGTTTGTCCATCTGTTTGAGGGTGATATGCAGTACTGAATTGAAGTTTTGTCCCTAAAGCATTTTGCAGACTTCGCCAAAAATTCGAAGTAAATCTAGAGTCTCGATTCGAGGTGATCGTTACAGGTATACCATATAAGCGTACTATCTGGCTTACATAGATCTCAGCAAGTCTATTCATTGAATAGTTCATACGGACTACTAGGAAATGGGCGGACTTAGTTAAACGGTCCACGCCACTACTACCCAAATTGAATCGTGACCACTTGATGTTCTTGGCAGTCCTTGTACAAAATCCATCGTTACATGTTCCCACTTCCACTCTGGTATGTCTAGTGGTCTTAGAAGTCCTGCCGGTTTGCGATGTTCCGCCTTTACTTGTTGGCACGTTAAACATTGAGAAACATACTTAGCCGTATCCATTTTCATACCATTCCACCAAAATTGCTGACGCAAATTTCTATACATTTTTGTACTGCCTGGGTGAATATTGTACCTGCTCTTATGTGCTACCGACAGAATCTCCTTCTTTACTTCTTCGTTGTCAGGTACACAAAGTCGTCCTTGGCATCTTACCACTCGATCTTCGGAAACTTGAAATTCTGGTCTCTTCCCTAAAGACACTGTCTCCTTTACTTTCATAATCTCCGGATCAGACATTTGTAAAGTCTTAACTTTCTGGATGATTTCTGGTTCGATCCTTAAAGCTTTAAGCATACCAGTAAGATCATCCACTTTTAACTTAAATTCCGAGTCTGCTACGGATTTTAATAAACTCCATTCTGCTATTCTTAAACTAGCCATCTCCATGGCTGACTTACGGCTAAGAGCATCTGCTACCTTGTTCGCCTTCCCTGGATGGTACCGTATCTCGCAGTCATAATCTTTTAACAACTCCATCCACCTCCTTTGTCTTATGTTCAACTCTTTTTGTGAGAACAAATATTTCAGGCTCTTATGATCCGTATAAATCTCAAACTTCTCCCCATACAAATAATGCCTCCATATCTTCAAGGCGAATACTATAGCCGCCAATTATAGATCATGCGTGGGGTAGTTTAGTTCATGGGGTTTCAGTTGTCTAGATGCATAGGCTATGACCTTGCCATGTTGCATCAAAACACATCCCAATCCTTTGTGAGATGCATCACTATATACTGTAAAACCATCCGGTCCAGAGGGTATGGTCAAAATTGGAGCCGTGGTTAACTTTCTTTTAAGTTCTTGAAAGCTCCTTTCACATTCCCCACTCCATTCAAATTTCGCATTCTTCCGAGTTAACTTGGTTAAAGGAGCTGCCAATCGTGAAAATCCTTCAATAAACCTCCGATAATAACCGGCCAGTCCTAAGAAACTTCGTATTTCAGTGGGTGTGGTCGGTCTCGGCCAATTTATTACCATCTCAACTTTCGCTGGATCTACTGCAATTCCTCCTCCTAACACCATGCGTCCTAAAAATATTATCCGGTCCAACCAAAATTCACACTTACTTAATTTGGCATATAACTTGTGGTCCCTCAGAGTTTGCAGAACTAACCTGAAGTGTTGCTCATGTTCCTTTGGTCCTTTCGAATAAACCAGGATATCATCGATAAAAACAATCACAAACTGATCTAAATAGGGCTTAAATACCCTATTCATTAGATCCATAAATGCAGCTGGTGCATTTGTCAATCCAAATGGCATGACAAGGAACTTGTAATGTCCATAACGAGTCCTAAATGCAGTCTTAGGAATGTCTTCTTTCTTAATTCTTAGCTTATGGTATCCCAATCTTAAATCAATCTTAGAGAAAACCGAACTCCCTTGGAGTTGGTCAAATAGGTCATCAATTCTAGGCAAGGGATACTTATTTTTAACGGTCACTTGATTCAATTGCCTATAGTCAATGCATAAGCGCATCGACCCATCTTTCTTTTTCACAAACAGAACTAGTGCACCCCAAGGTGAAGCACTTGGCCTAATGAATCCCTTATCAAGCAACTCCTGGAGTTGCACTTTCAACTCATTTAGTTTTATTAGGGCCATCCTGTATGGAGCTTTCGATATAGGTCCTGTTCCAGGCATTAACTCAATTTCAAATTCAATTTCTCTTTCCGGGGGCAATCCAGGCAACTCTTCAGGAAATACGTCTTGAAACTCACTTACTACTCGAATTTCATCCAGTTTGGGCTCTTCCTTGGTACAATCTCTTATCATTGCTAAGTATCCCTGACATCCTTCATCAAGTAACGTATTGGCCTCTACTGCTGAAATAAGTCCTATAGATAAGTCAGCCTAGCCTCCCAGAAATTTACAGTCCAACCCATCAGGTAGGACAAACTGGATTACTTTTCCATAACAATCCATTTTGGCCCGATACTTATGAAGCCAACCCATCCCTATTATAACATCAAAATCATACATGGCCATCACAACTAAATCTATTTCCATATCTCTTCCTCCTATAGTTATTTTACAATTTTCACACACCAGCGTAGACAACACCGCATCCTTTAAGGGCGTAGAAACGCAAAGAGGAGTCTCAAGAAAACTCGTTTCGATTTTTCTCAACAATCTATATCTTTCAGACACAAAGGAATGCGTAGCACCCGTATCAAACAATGCATAAGCCTTCTTGCCATTTATGTAAATTGTACCTGAGATGACGTTCTTGGAAGCTTTCACTTCCTCTTGGGTGACCGCATACACTTTTCCTTGAGCCGGTGGTCTTTGTGGGTTCCTCTAAAAATATGGCCCAGTAGCACGTGGAGGTACTTGTCGCAGTGAGTTGATACTAGTGCGGGGCCTCTCCCGTGGACAGTCCTTCTTAAGATGTCCTATCTTTCCACAACCATAACACTTCAACCGTCCATTACAAGGTCCGGGGCCATGCCGTCCATCACACCTTCTACACTCTTATTTTCTAACTGCTCCCTTACTAACTCCTGCTCCACCAACTGTGCCCTTTCATAGATCTCATTATAATCTCTTATGTTCAAAGGCACCAGTTGTTTCCTTATACTAGTCCTCAATCCCTTCAAAAACCTCTTAACTATATCGTCTTGATCTTCAATCAATCTAGGAGCATATGTAGACAGTTCAGAAAATATTGCCTCATACTGATCCACTGTCAGATCTTTTTGTTCTAGTTGAACAAATTCTGTGATTTTCTTATCCCTAGCACAGTCAGGAAAATGTTTCCTATTAAAAGCCCTGACAAACTCCTCCCAATTAACATCGGTACCTGGTGGAAAGACCGTGTCCCTTGAAGCTCTCCACCAAAACTTCGCATTTCCCTTTAGCTGGTACTCTGCTAAAGTTATTTTCTCAGCATCATTGTAGTCCAACAACCGGAAAATTCGCTCCATCCCATCAATCCAATGCTTCGCCTCCTCAGGACTTCCCATTCCATTGAATTTGGGTGGCTTCAACTTCAAAAATTGTTCCACCAGTCCCTAAGTACGGCGTTCTGCTCCAGGTTGTTGCTGCGCTTGCCTTTCCATCAGATTTCCAATATTGGCCAATGCCTGCAGGATATCTTCCATTCGGGGTTCAGCCCTTGATGAAGAGGCTTCAGCCCTAGGTGGGCGATGACTTCCATACCGCACCATGATTTTCCTGCAGTTTCCAAGCATTTGCCTCAGGAAATATCTGAGACTTAGAGTCTCCAAGAATAGTAATAACACCAAGAAGGTAAGTAACATAACCATGTTACTAGCAGCCGAGAGTACTCTCGAAACACAAACCAGAGATCTACGGGCGAATACACCTCACCCGTTGTTCAAAGTTAGCCAACCTATCACAGTCAGTATCCTATGGTGTGCATTATCAAAACTTTCCCCATTTTCCAAATGAGGCTCCTTATCACTCCAAACATAAACCTTTCGCTCTGATACCAACCGTTGTGGCACCCCCAAACCCGATAGGGTCGCCACAGATACTAAGCGTTTAGATCTAAAGCGAAAACAACTTCTTTGACGTTAGAGAAAGGGAGTCGAAATTAAGGGCCGAGGTTTAGGTATAATTTTATTTTATTTTTGAAATAACCTAGGGACTTGCGCAGCTCATAGCGGAAATTTGACGCGAGTCTCACCATCTCTCTACTTCCTTAGCGATAGCACAATGCACACCAACTATGAAATGAAAGAAAACACAAGGCCGGACCACTTTTATTTACATATTGTAAGATGGACATCTTTGGGTCTTATAACCAAAAAGAAAAAACCAAGACTTTTCACTAACTCGGTTGTATCTCTAGTGAGATAGTCGACCCCCTATAGTATGACATGAATAGCCCTCCATCTAAGTGTCGGCTCTAACTCCCAAAAAGTGTCATCCTCCTACTCTTCACGCGCGGGCCATCACACCCACCCCGGTGTGTCAGGCGGTGGGGGTGGCAACATCCCCATCATCACTCCATCTCGGCGAACGTGGACAAACACGAACTCCTGTACAACCGGGCCTCTAGACAAGCCCACATCATACATCACAAAAGTACGGATCCATAAAAACGTCAGACCAGGGACGGCAGGACAGTAAATCTCTGTCACTTCGACCTCCACGTCAGAAGGAAGGCCGTAAAAGACACCCCGCATGATGGTAGGAATCGGCATCGTACTAATATGAAATGTTGGTCCTCGAAGGGGTGAGTACAACTACTCAACAAGTAAAGGTCCAAGGACCACTCAAGCATCAAATAATACAGTCATAGCATGGCATGTCATTCAAATATACATACACACCTTACCTTAACATCATACACATGTCATCATATCTCATATCCATACATCATCGTATAGTCATCAACCTTACCTTGACATCATACACATGTCATCATATCTCATATCCATGCATCATCCTATAGTCATCAACCTTACCTTGACATCATACACATGTCATCATATCTCATATACATGCATCATCATATAGTCATCATCTTTATCATTATCACATCACGTGTCATCATACCATAAGTGCACTCACATACATGCGCCATCATATGGTCGTCATCCCCATCATGCATACCTGCATTCATCATTATCACATCACATATGCCATCATGCCAAAAGTGCACATACATTGTACACTCATCACCCATGCTATCAAGCATACACCACCATGAGATCCATAGCATGTCATTTAAATATGCATACATAACTTACCTTGATGTCACACACATGTCATCATATCTCACATACTTGCATCTAATTACACGCAATATGCCACACGCATACATCCATGCACATGAATCACTTCCAATTCTTAATTTTCACAAGGATCTCATTAATTTTCTTCTTAGGGACCAATGTTTGCATCCTAAAATTATCGCTCGCACCCAACCTGGCATCGTGAGGAACCTCCGGCACACACCTCCGGGCATCTTGAAACTCCCGAGGACATCCGGCACACACCTCCGGGCATCCGGCTCACACCTCCGGGCATCCCGACACTCCCGGGGCATCGTCGGCTCACAACTCCGACGGTCATTCATATCCTCATACTTTTCTTTTCCCAATTTCATTCTTGAAGATCTCTAATGCAATTGATGCAAATTGCACTTTTGAAATCATGTGGTATGCATTAAAGCAATTTCCCCTTTTTGATTAAATAAAACCCTTTTTGAAATTTTGTAAATTTTTTCCTTTTCCTTGAATAACATATGAAATGCATGAATGTTATCACACCATTAAATGAAAACAAACCCATAGTCTCATAGTTTGCATGACATTTCATATGGACCACACATCACAGGATATAGGTGACCATATAACTCAACATCATAAATTTCAGAATTTTACAGTATGCACAGTTTTCATATCATAATCAATTAAATAGGCAAACGACCTTCAAAAATCATGAAATTTAACTATGTTGCAGTCAAGACATAGATAAAGATATCATATAAAGGAAATTTCTCCAAAAGTAAATTGCACAGAAATTTATAGGTCATACATGTCAAGATTTACATGTCCGAAATGCACAGTTTGCACGGTTATCACATCATAGTCCATTAAATAGGAAAATGACCTCCAAAACTTATGAAATCTGACTATGTTATATTTAACACATAGAAAAAGATGTTTCATGAAGTAAATGTCTTCATACAAGGCTTGTACAGAAAGTTATAGGTCATGCATGTCAAGCTTTACATGTCCGAAATGCACAGTTTGCACGGTTACCACATCACAGTCCATTAAATAAGCAAATGACCTCCAAATATTATGAAATTTAACTATGTTATAGATAACACATAGACAAAGATGTTTCATGAAGGAAATTTCTTCAAACAATGTTTTTACAGAAAGTTATAGGTCATGCATGTCAAGATTTACATGTCTGAAATGCACAGTTTGCACGGTTATCACATCACAGTCCATTAAATAGGCAAATGACCTCCAACAATTATGAAATTTAACTATGTTATATTTAACACATAGAAAAATATGTTTCATGAAGAAGTCGAAGAGAGATTCTTGGTAGAAATCAACATGCAAGCACAAATCTATCACAAAGTCAGCAAACATTTTCCAGATCTAGTGTCTTCGTAGGATGAGGGTTTGACGCCTTAAATATTCATCATTTTGCACGAAATTTTAGTATGTTGTAGTTTAAGGTGTTGGCTACAACTTTCATGAAGAGATAAAAGTCAAAATGGAACTCAAAACATACATGCAAGTCCTCACAAGATTCTGACTCAAACGGTTCATGCGAAAACAGCAACATCTCACAAGAACGAGACATCCTAGCTTCGATTTCTTGGACTCTAAACACCTGAAACACACATGCAAGAGCACCCAAGGGTCCTAACTTGCCTCAAGAGGTCGGGCTATGGACGGTACACGGACAGCACGCACGAATCCTCCTTCTTCTTCCTCCTTTTCTTCCTTTCTTCATTCTCTTCTTCTCCTCTCCTTTCTCTCCGTTTCCTTTCTCTCTCTCTTTCCTCACCGTGCGACACACTCCCCCCTCTCTCCTCCTTAATCCAGTTGCCTTTTCTCTCTTTTCTTCCCCCTAATGATTACTTATTTGACCTCTAAGCATGAATGCCAAGTGGCCAATACACTAGGACACATGGGGGGCGCATGCATTTCGAATTTTCCCCTCCCCACCATGCTTGTCTATACGGCCCAATGGGCCTCATGGGCCTGGCCAAAATGGCCCACTTTAGGCCCTCTATTCTTGGGCCTAAAGTCCAAGCTATTGGGCCTAAGGCCCAAGTCCAAATGGTCCCTAACTTGCTTTAATAAATCCCTTGATTCTTTCTTTATAGATTTCGAATCTTTAATTTTTATATGGCCAAAAATCTTGCAACATTTAATTTATAGGAAGACAAGTCTAAGAGAAGCAAAGCCAAGAATAAATTGTGTTATAAAAAAATAACTTATAGTACAAATCTTAAGAAAATTCAAGAACATAGGCGTGTAACACTTAGTTTTAATAGTTAATAACTAAAGCATAAACCAAAGGTAATTTCATTACCTAATTACGAGCTTTAGGACATTCTAGGGTTTATCTCAAATATTTGGGATGCCACACGAGGCACCGTGTTAACTTCTATGTCGAACAACTATGGTTCACAGGTGAACATAATGCCGGGTCGTTAATCCGTCTTTGTACCTGATGGTCATATTTTGTTCATATATGAAGTTGCATGTGTGCGCAATATGGAATCTGTCTCCTTGTTACATGCAAGGTATAATATTGATGTCCTATGCGATCTAATTATCACACTGCATTGAAATCCTCGGCCGGGGTTGTAACAGAGAATAAATTGTTTATGTCTCGAATAAAATGCCTGTCAATTAGATTTTACAAATGCACTGAGTTGGAAATCTTCACTTGCACAGATGATGGTTAAGGAGTGGATTTTACTCGAGAGAGCACGAGATTCGGTTTTCAAATTTGAGGTAGGCCACCTTTCAAATTTTATGGCCCCCCTTAGAATTGAGCCAAAAGTCTAGATTAAAATTAAGACTCTTCAGTTGATAGACCTAGAGATTCAGAAGATCCAAGAGGAGGATACCAAAAAGAGAAAGGCCACCTTTCAAATCTTATGGCCACCCTTACAATTAAGGCAGAAGTCTAGATTAAAATTAAGACGCCTCAGTTGATAGTCCTAGAGATTCAAAAGATCCTGCAAGAGGATACCGAAAAGAGTAAGGCTGACTTTCAAATTTCCTAGGACGGGATCTAATGTTAGATGTATGCCCCAAAGTTACTATGTAAAAGTTACATATTAGAGATTACAGTTGTACTTTCATTATTATTATGTAATTAAAGGCAATGACGTATTCATTCATATGTCCAATTATTTTATATTTATGAATGATTCCACAAGACCAGTTGCAACTAGGCCTATTCTTGAGACGCCAAGAATATATGTGACGGGTTCATAGTTAGATTGAATCTTTAAATAGTTCCTGGTCGATGGATTATTGAGTGGATATTAATAATCCTATTGAGGCCAATGTGTTAGATACTTAAGGGAATGAGGAGTGACAAGTCATTGCGTATTGTGATGTCTAAGTTAGGAACAAAGGTGTTTGTATTAGACAAGTTCATTGAACGTGACGCATATGGAACAGTTAGCGACATGGAAGCTTTTAGTGTGGTCAATGTCTAACTGTTCATGTTTTGGTCTTGTGCAAATAATCCTTAGACCCGAGGCACCATGTTAACTTCTGTGTCGAACAACTATGGTTCACAGGTGAACATAATGCCGGGTCGTTAATCCATCTTTGTACCTGATGGTCATATTTTGTTCATATACGAAGTTGCATATGTGTGCAATATGGAATCTGTCTCATTGTTACATGCAAGGTATAATATTGATGTCCTATGCGATCTAATTATCACACTGCATTGAAATCCTCGGCCGGGGTTGTAACAGAGAATAAATTGTTTATGTCTCGAATAAAATGCCTGTCAATTAGATTTTACAAATGCACTGAGTTGGAAATCTTCACTTGCACAGATGATGGTTAAGGAGTGGATTTTACTCGAGAGAGCACGAGATTCGGTTTTCAAATTTGAGGTAGGCCACCTTTCAAATTTTATGGCCCGCCCTTAGAATTGAGCCAAAAGTCTAGATTAAAATTAAGACTCTTCAGTTGACAGACATAGAGATTCAGAAGATCCCGGAGGAGGATACCAAAAAGAGAAAGGCTGACTTTCAAATTTCTTAGGACGGGACACTAATGTTAGATGTAATAGTTTTATATTAGGGATTTCAGTTGTACTTTCATTATTATTATTTAATTAATGGAAATGACGTATTCATTGAAATGTCCAATTATTTTATATTTACGAATGATTCCACAAGATAAGTTGCAACTAGACCTATTATTGAGACGTCAAGAATATATGTGACGGGTTCATAGTTAGACTGAATCTTTAAATCGTTCCTGGTCGATGGATTATTGAGTGGATATTAATAATCCTGTCGAGACCAGTGTGTTCTTAACTTCACCATTAAGTATTGGATACCTAAGGGAATGATGAGTCACAAGTCACTGGGTATTGTGATGCCTAAGTTAAGAACACAGGTGTTTGTATTAGACAAGTTCATTGAACGTGACGCATATGGAACAGTTTGCGACATGGAAGCTTTTAGCGTGGTCAATGTCTAACTATTCGTGCTTTGGTATTGTGTAAATAATCCTTACACCTGAGGCACATTGTTGACTTGTGTGTCGAACAACTATGGTTCACAGGTGCGCATAATGCCAGGTCGTTGATCCGTCTTTGTACCCGATGGTCATATCTTGCTCATATATGAAGTTGCATGTCTGGGCAATATGGAATGTATCTCCTTGTTACATTTAAGGTATAATATTGATGTCCTATGCGATCTCATTATGACACGGCATTGACATCCTCGGCTGGGGATGTAACCGAGAATCAATTGTTTATGTCTCGAATAAAATGCATCTCAATTAGCTTTTACAAATGCGCTGAGTCGGAAATCTTCAGTTGCACAGATGATGGTTAAGGAGTGGATTTTACTCGACAGAGCTCGAGATTCGGTTTTCAAATTTGAGGTAGGGCACCTTTCAAATCTTATGGCCACCCTTAGAATTAAGGCAGAAGTCTAGATTAAAATTAAGACGCCTCAGTTGAGAGTCCTAGAGATTCAAAAGATCTAGCAAGAGGATACCGAAAGGAGTAAGGCTGACTTTCAAATTTCTTAGGACGGGACACTAATGTTAGATGTATGCCCCAAAGCTACTATGTAATAGTTACATATTAGGGATTTCAGTTGTACTTTCATTATTATTATGTAATTAAAGGCAATGACGTATTCATTCATATGTCCAATTATTTTATATTTATGAATGATTCCACAAGACCAGTTGCAACTAGACCTATTCTTGAGACGTCAAGAATATATGTGACGGGTTCATAGTTAGATTGAATCTTTAAATCATTCCTGGTCGATGGATTATTGAGTGGATATTAATAATCATGTGGAGGCCAATGTGTTCTTAACTTCACCATTAAGTATTAGATACTTAAGGGAATGAGTAGTGACAAGTCATTGCGTATTGTGATGCCTAAGTTAGGAACACAGGTGTTTGTATTAGACAAGTTCATTGAACGTGACGCAAATGGAACAGTTAGCGACATGGAAGCTTTTAGCGTGGTCAATGTCTAACTGTTCATGCTTTGGTCTTGTGCAAATAATCCTTAGACCCGAGGCACCGTGTTAACTTATGTGTCGAACAACTATGGTTCACAGGTGAACATAATGCCGGGTCGTTAATCCGTCTTTGTACCTGATGGTCATATTTTGTTCATATATGAAGTTGCATGTGTGCGCAATATGGAATCTGTCTCCTTGTTACATGCAAGGTATAATATTGATGTCCTATGCGATCTAATTATCACACTGCATTGAAATCCTCGGCCGGGGTTGTAACAGAGAATAAATTGTTTATGTCTCAAATAAAATGCCTGTCTATTAGATTTTTCAAATGCACTGAGTTGGAAATCTTCACTTGCACAGATGATGGTTAAGGAGTGGATTTTACTCGAGAGAGCACGAGATTCAGTTTTCAAATTTGAGGTAGGCCCCCTTTCAAATTTTATGTCCACTCTTAGAATTGAGCAAAAAGTCTAGATTAAAATTAAGACTCTTTAGTTGACAGACCTAGAGATTCAGAAGATCCCGGAGGAGGATACCAAAAAGAGAAAGGCTGACTTTCAAATTTCTTAGGACGGGACACTAATGTTAGATGTATGCCCCAAAGCTACTAAGTAATAGTTATATATTAGGGATTTCAGTTGTACTTTCATTATTATTGTTTAATTAATGGCAATGACGTATTCATTCATATGTCCAATTATTTTATATTTACGAATGATCCCACAAGATAAGTTGCAACTAGACCTATTATTGAGACGTCAAGAGTATATGTGACGGGTTCATAGTTAGACTGAATCTTTAAATCGTTCCTGGTCGATGGATTATTGAGTGGATATTAATAATCCTGTCGAGACCAGTGTGTTCTTAACTTCACCATTAAGTATTGGATACCTAAGGGAATGATGAGTCACAAGTCATTGGGTATTGTGATGCCTAAGTTAAGAACACAGGTGTTTGTATTAGACAAGTTCATTGAACGTAACGCATATGGAACAGTTTGCGACATGGAAGCTTTTAGCGTGGTCAATGTCTAACTGTTCGTGCTTTGGTATTGTGTAAATAATCCTTACACCTGAGGCACATTGTTAACTTGTGTGTCGAACAACTATGGTTCACAGGTGCACATAATGCCAGGTCGTTGATCCGTCTTTGTACCCGATGGTCATATCTTGTTCACATATGAAGTTGCATGTCTGGGCAATATGGAATCTATCTCCTTGTTACATTTAAGGTATAATATTGATGTCCTATGCGATCTAATTATGACCCGGCATTGACATCCTCGGCTGGGGATGTAATCGAGAATCAATTGTTTATGTCTCGAATAAAATGCATCTCAATTAGATTTTACAAATGCGCTGAGTCGGAAATCTTCAGTTGCACAGATGATGGTTAAGGTGTGGATTTTACTCGACAGAGCTCGAGATTCGGTTTTCAAATTTGAGGTAGGCCACCTTTCAAATCTTATGGCCACCCTTAGAATTAAGGCAGAAGTCTAGATTAAAATTAAGACGCCTCAGTTGAGAGTCGTAGAGATTCAAAAGATCCTGCAAGAGGATACCGAAAAGAGTAAGGCTGACTTTCAAATTTCTTAGGACGGGACACTAATGTTAGATGTATGCCCCAAAGCTACTATGTAATAGTTACATATTAGGGATTTTAGTTGTACTTTCATTATTATTATGTAATTAAAGGCAATGACGTATTCATTCATATGTCCAATTATTTTATATTTATGAATGATTCCACAAGACCCTCTATTCATGGGCCTAAAGTCCAAGCTATTGGGCCTAAGGCCCAAGTCCAAATGGTCCCTAACTTGCTTTAATAAATCCCTTGATTCTTTCTTTATAGATTTCTAATCTTTAATTTTTATATGGCCAAAAATCTTGCAACATTTAATTTATTGGAAGACAAGTCTAAGAGAAGCAAAGCCAAGAATAAATTGTGTTATAAAAAAATAACTTATAGTACAAATCTTAAGAAAATTCAAGAACATAGGCGTGTAACACTTAGTTTTAATGGTTAATAACTAAAGCATAAACCAAAGGTAATTTCATTACCTAATTACGAGCTTTAGGACATTCTAGGGTTTATCTCAAATATTTGGGATGCCACACGAGGCACCGTGTTAACTTCTATGTCGAACAACTATGGTTCACAGGTGAACATAATGCCGGGTCGTTAATCCGTCTTTGTACCTGATGGTCATATTTTGTTCATATACGAAGTTGCATGTGTGCGCAATATGGAATCTGTCTCCTTGTTACATGCAAGGTATAATATTGATGTCCTATGCGATCTAATTATCACACTGCATTGAAATCCTCGGCCGGGGTTGTAACAGAGAATAAATTGTTTATGTCTCGAATAAAATGCCTGTCAATTAGATTTTACAAATGCACTGAGTTGGAAATCTTCACTTGCACAGATGATGGTTAAGGAGTGGATTTTACTCGAGAGAGCACGAGATTCGGTTTTCAAATTTGAGGTAGGCCACCTTTCAAATTTTATGGCCCGCCCTTAGAATTGAGCCAAAAGTCTAGATTAAAATTAAGACTCTTCAGTTGACAGACATAGAGATTCAGAAGATCCCGGAGGAGGATACCAAAAAGAGAAAGGCTGACTTTCAAATTTCTTAGGACGGGACACTAATGTTAGATGTATGCCCCAAAGCTACTATGTAATAGTTACATATTAGGGATTTCAGTTGTACTTTCATTATTATTATTTAATTAATGGCAATGACGTATTCATTCATATGTCCAATTATTTTATATTTACGAATGATCCCACAAGATAAGTTGCAACTAGACCTATTATTGAGACGTCAAGAATATATGTGACGGGTTCATTGTTAGACTGAATCTTTAAATCGTTCCTGGTTGATGGATTATTGAGTGGATATTAATAAGCCTGTCGAGACCAGTGTGTTCTTAACTTCACCATTAAGTATTGGATACCTAAGAGAATGATGTGTCACAAGTCATTGGGTATTGTGATGCCTAAGTTAAGAACACAGGTGTTTGTATTAGACAAGTTCATTGAACGTGACGCATATGGAACAGTTTGCGACATGGAAGCTTTTAGCATGGTCAATGTCTAACTATTCGTGATTTGGTATTGTGTAAATAATCCTTACACCTAAGGCACATTGTGTGGCATCCCCAAACCCGATAGGGTCGCCACAGATACTAAGCATTTAAATCTAAAGCAAAAACAACTTATTCGACGTTAGTACTAACGGAGTAGTAATTTAGGCCGAGGTTTAGGCGCAATTTTTTTTTTTTTTTAAATGACTTAGGGATTAGCGCAGCTCACAGCGGAAATTAGAGGCGAGTCTCACACTCTCTCCACTTCCTTAGCGATAGCACAATGCACACCAACTATTTTGATTGAAAGAAAGCACAAGGCCGAACCACTTTATTTACATATATATTTACGAAGGGTTTTTCACGGGTCGGTACATCAAAAGGTAGGCCAAGACTCTTTCATACGCTCGACCTTCAACCCCAAAAAGGAACACACGACCCACTAAAAATAGCGTGTATAGACCTCCCCTCGGACTGCTAGTGTCGGCCATATCCCAAAATGTTGCCAACTCCTACTCCTCACGCACGGGCCATCACACCCACCCCGGTGCGTCAGGCGGTGGGCGTGGCAGCATCCCCATCATCACTCCATCTCGGCAAACGTGGACAGACACGAACTCCTGTACAACCGGGCCCTCAGACAAGCCCACATCGTACATCACAAACGCACGGATCCGTATAAACGTCAGACCAGGGACAGCGGGACAGTCAATCTCCGCCACCTCGACCTCCACGTCAGAAGGAAGGCCGTAAAATACTCCCCGCGTGACTGTAGGGAATGGCATCGTGCTAATCTGAAATGTTGGTCCCCGAAGGGGTGAGTACAACCACTCAGCAGGTAAAGGAATCTAATGACCACTCAATGCATCATACAATACAATCATAGCATCATACATGTCGCTCATACATTCAAGCATACTTACCTCGAAGCCATGTATATGCCATCATACATCATCATCACAATCATAACACGTACATATCGTAGGCCATGGATGATCATCATCATATCATACCATTCATGCATATCATCATCATATCTTATATACATGCCATCATGTCATCATGTCATCATGTCATCATATCATAGGTGATCATCATCATCATCATACTATATCATCCATACATGTCATCATGTCATCATATCATAGGTGATCATCATCATATCACGTCATATATGCATGTCATCATACTATAGGTAATCATCATCATATCATGTCACATATGCATGATTTAATTTCCACTTTTAATTCTCAATTGATCATCACATCACTCTTTCTCGGGATCATCCATCCCATACTTTACACTCGCACCCTATCTAGGCATTGCGAGAAGAACCTCCGGCATTCAACCATTCATGGCCACCGGGCATCCGGCACCCCCACATCCCGGGCATCTCGCATCCCAACTGGCATCACGAGGCATCCCCTCGGGCAAAGACCTCCGAGGCTTCCGGCACCCAACCATTCCGGGCATCCTGATACTCCCAGGGCCATCCTGTCATGTATCTCTATACATTCCAGGCATTATCATCCTCCACCAACAACTTCCCCATTTACCATTACTCATGTTTGCCAATTTAGGTCTTAATATACCATGCACATGATGTAATGGTAAGACAAGATCACCTTCGTTCTTATACATGCATCATCAATCATTAACATACGTGCACTAAAATGCAATCACTCATAGTAATTTGATCCTTATGGAATATAAGCCACTTAAAACAATTTACTTACCAAGTTCATTTATAATTTATTTAAATTCCAACTTATCCTATTTTGCAATTATTTAAATTAAATAATCACGCAAATCCCAAATTCATGAAATTAAAGCATATGATAATTTAATACAATAAAAATAGAGATTTCCTACAGAAAAACACATAGCCAAACAATTTCTACACAAAAGGTAATGTTACTAAAATTACCGCATGGAATTCTCGGACAAGGCAGAATGTGCAGTTTTCTAAGTAATTCAATTAAAATGCCCAAACGACCTCCGAAAATTAGGAAATTTTACCAGGTTATATTTAAGACACTAAATTAGATTTTTCTTGAAGGAATCTAGGCCAAATTCGTTTCAAATAAATTTCTATAGTCATACGAAGACACGGGTCAGATCACCGAAACGTCCAGGGTCCTATGTCCGAAATATTGAGATTTAACCTACCTATCCTTCTTCGTTTTCTCTAAAATTTGGATATGTTTTACTTCTAAAGATCTCCTAAAACTTTCATGATGGAACTTAGGCCAAATGGCCAAATAATAACCTCCATATGAGTCCATGAAGTCTCGGGTGTCCTGTACCGCGTCTCCAGATTTATCATCTTCAAGAACAGCTCGATTTCCTAAGCTATACTTGTTCATTTTGCTTCAAATTTGAGTATGTTGATCTTTAAGATGTTCTCTACAAGTTTCATGAAGGAGTCGAAGAGAGATGCTTGGTAAAATCCAACATGCAGCCACAAATCTACCACAAGGTCAGCAAAGTAGATCCAGATCTAGAGCCTCCGTAGGATGGGGTTTTGACCCCTTAAATCTTCATCATTTTGCACGAAATTTTAGTATGTTGTAGTTCAAGGCGTTGGATACAACTTTTATGCAGAGATCCAAATCAAAATCGAGCTCCAAACATGCATGCAAGCTCCCACAAGTTTCTGACTCCAGTGATTCATGCGAAAAACAGCAAGGTTCATCAAGAAACAACCCACCCTAGCTTCGGTTCCTAGCTTCCAAACATCCAAGAATTCAATCATCCATACAAACACACATGTAAGAGTAGTAATGGACCCTAAACTTGCCTTAAACACAAAAGAAATGGCGGACGAACGGCGGTGAACGGCGGCGACAGACGGCTCCTCCTCTCTCTCTCGCAACTCTCTCTCTCTCTCCTCTTGGGTGACACTTTCTCTCTCCTTCTCCCCCCAAACCGGTTACCTTTTCCCTTAAATTTCCCCAAAATGCAATCATAAGATTGCCTCCCCCAAGGTCCAGTGCATGGCAAGCCCTCTTGCCACTTGGCAAGGCTCATGCAATGGGCTTGGGCTTTGGGCTTGGGCCTTTTGGGCCTCTTGGGAGAAGTGGGCCGGCCACTCCTCCCCCCCCCCCCCTTTGGGTCGACGGCAGCCCCTCCTTGTGGGCCCAAGGCCCAAACAAAATTTTCTCCCCTTTTTTTTTTTGAATTTTCTTTTTATGGACTTAATTACTAAATTTCACCTAATTGAAATCCTATAATATTTTATCTATGAGAACTTAATCTATAAAATGCATGGCCAAGCATAGACTATTCTCATTAATTTGCCCTATAATCCAATTTCAAAAATTTAAATTAAGAACACAAACACAAATCACATAGCCTTAAGAGAAACTAAAGGCTAAAGCATAACCCATAGATAAATTCATTACCTATTTAAGAGCTTTAGGACACCTTAGGGCTTGCCCCTAATTTCTGGGATGCCACAATTCTCCCCTCCTTAGAGAATTTCGTCCTCGAAATTAAACGTTACCTACGTCCTCAAATAGATAGGGGTACTTTTCCTTCATCTGATCTTCACTCTCCCACGTGGCTTCCTCCATATCGTGATGTTGTCATAATACTTTTACCAAGGGAATCTTCTTATTTTTGAGAATTTGTTCTTTCCGATCCAGTATTTGCACAGGTTCCTCGATGTATCTTGCTTTCTCATCCACTTTGATGGCTTCATGATCGAGTATGTGACCGGGATCTGGCTGATACTTTCTTAGCATCGACACATGAAACACATCATGTAAATTTCCCAAATTAGGAGGTAGTGCCAAACGATAAGCCGCATCTCCTATTCTTTCAAGTATCTCAAAAGGTCCCACGAATCTGGGACTCAACTTTCCTTTCATTCCAAAACGAGATACTCCTTTTAACGGGGATACTTTAAGAAATACATGCTCCCCCACACTAAACTCCAAGGGCCTTCTACGCTTGTCCGCATAGCCCTTTTGTCTACTCTGGGCTGTTTTAAGTCTTTTCCTAATAATCTCAACAGCCTCAGTGGTATCTTGTATCAATTCAGGTCCTGTCAATCTTCTTTCACCTACCTCATCCCAACAGATAGGGGTTCTGCATCTCCTCCCATATAATGCTTCATATGGGGCCATGCCTATACTTTTCTGAAAACCGTTGTTATAGGCAAATTCTACCAAATGCAAGTTCTCATCCCATTTCCCTCTAAAGTCGATGATACAGGCTCTAAGCATATCCTCTAGAGTTTGTATCACTCTT
The DNA here is from genome assembly GCA_037349125.1 of Eucalyptus regnans. NCBI lineage: Eukaryota > Viridiplantae > Streptophyta > Magnoliopsida > Myrtales > Myrtaceae > Eucalyptus > Eucalyptus regnans. The sequence goes on along the minus strand of CM074669.1, from coordinate 16,855,288 downwards.
TCTGTTTGTCCATCTGTTTGAGGGTGATATGCGATACTGAATTGAAGTTTTGTTCCTAAAGCATTTTGCAGACTTCGCCAAAAATTCGAAGTAAATCTAGAGTCTCGATCCGAGGTGATCGTTACAGGTATACCATGTAAGCGTACTATCTGACTTACATAGATCTCAGCAAGTCTATTCATTGAATATTTCATGCGGACTGCTAAGAAATGGGCAGACTTAGTTAATCGGTCCACCACTACCCAAATTGAATCGTGGCCACTTGATGTCCTTGGCAGTCCCTGTACAAAATCCATCGTCACATGCTCCCACTTCCATTCTGGTATGTCTAGCGGTCTTAAAAGTCCTACTGGTTTACGGCGTTCCGCCTTTACTTGTTGGCACGTTAAACATTGAGAAACATACTTAGCCGTATCCATTTTCATACCGTTCCACCAAAATTGCTGACGCAAATTTCTGTACATTTTTGTACTTCCTGGATGGATACTATACTTGCTCTTATGTGCCTCCGACAAAATCTCCTTCTTTACTTCTTCGTTGTCGGGTACACAAAGTCGTCCTTGGCATCTTACTGCTCCATCTTCGGAAATTTGGAATTCTGGTCTCTTCCCTAAGGACACCGCCTCTTTTACTTTCATAATTTCCGGATCAGACCTTTGCAGGGTCTTGACTCTTTGGATGATTTCCGGTTCGATTCTTAGGGCTTTAAGCATACCAGTAAGATTATCCACTTTTAACTTAAATTCCGAGTTTGCTACGGACTTCAATAAACTCCATTCTGCTATTCTTAAACTAACCATCTCCATGGCTGACTTACGGCTAAGAGCATCTGCTACTCTATTCGCCTTTCCTGGATGGTACCGTATCTCACAATCATAATCTTTTAACAATTCCATCCACCTTCTTTGTCTCATGTTCAACTCTTTTTGTGAGAACAAATATTTCAAGCTCTTATGATCCGTATAAATCTCAAACTTCTCCCCATACAAATAATGCCTCCATATCTTCAAGGCGAACACTATAGCCGCCAATTCTAGATCATGCGTGGGGTAGTTTAGTTCATGGGGTTTCAGTTGCCTAGATGCATAGGCTATGACCTTGCCATGTTGCATCAAAACACATCCCAATCCTTTGTGAGATGCATCACTATATACTGTAAAACCATCCGGTCCAGAGGGTATGGTTAAAATTGGAGCCATGGTTAACTTTCTTTTAAGTTCTTGAAAGCTCCTTTCACAATCCCCACTCCATTCAAATTTCGCATTTTTTCTGAGTTAACTTGGTTAAAGGACCTGCCAATCGTGAAAATCCTTCAATAAACCTTCGGTAATAACCGGCCAGTCCTAAGAAACTTCGTATTTCAGTGGGTGTGGTCGGTCTCGGCCAATTTATTACCATCTCAACTTTTGCCGGATCTACTGCAATTCCTCCTCCTGACACCACGTGTCCTAAAAATATTATCCGGTCCAACCAAAATTCACACTTACTGAATTTGGCATATAACTTGTGGTCCCTCAGAGTTTGCAGAACTAACCTCAAGTGTTGTTCTTGTTCCTTTGGTCCTTTCGAATAAACCAGGATATCATCGATAAAAACAATCACAAACTGATCTAAATAGGGCTTAAATACCATATTCATTAGATCCATAAATGCAGCTGGTGCATTTGTCAATCCAAAAGGCATGACAAGGAACTCGTAATGTCCATAACGAGTCCTAAATGCAGTCTTAGGAATGTCTTCTTTCTTAATTCTTAGCTGGTGGTATCCTGACCTTAAATCAATCTTATAGAAAACCGAACTTCCCTGGAGTTGGTCAAATAGGTCGTCAATTCTAGGCAAAGGGTACTTATTTTTAACGGTCACTTGATTCAATTGCCTATAGTCAATGCATAAGTGCATCGACCCATCTTTCTTTTTCACAAACAGAACCGGTGCACCCCAAGGTGAAGCACTTGGCCTAATGAATCCTTTGTCAAGCAACTCCTGTAGTTGCACTTTCAGCTCCTTTAGTTCCATTAGGGCCATCCTGTATGGGGCTTTCGATATTGGTCCGGTTCCAGGCATCAACTCAATTTCAAACTCAATCTCTCTTTCTGGGGGTAATCCAGGCAACTCCTCAGGAAATACATTTGGAAATTTATTTACTACACTGATTTCATCAAGTTTCAGTTCTTCCTTGGCACAATCTTTAACCACTGCTAGGTATCCTTGAAATCCTTTGCCAAGTAACATATCAGCCTCTACTGCTGAAATAAGTGCTATGGATAAGTTAGCCTGGCCTCCCAGAAATCTACAGTCCGACCCATCGGGTAGGACAAACTGGATCACTTTTCTATAACAATCCATTTTGGCCCGATACTTATGGAGCCAATCCATCCCTATGATAACATCAAAGTCATACATGGCCATCACAACTAAATCTATTTCCATATCTCTTCCTCCTACAGTTATCTTACATTTCTCACACACCAACATAGACAACACCGCATCCTCTAAAGGTGTAGAAACACAAAGAGGGGTTTCAAGAAAAGTCGATTCAATTTCACTCAACAATCTATATCTGTCAGACACAAAAGAATGCGTAGCACCCGTATCAAACAATGCATAAGCCTTCTTGCCATTGATATAAATTGTACCTGAGATGACATTGTTGGAAGCTTTCGCTTCCTCTTGAGTGACCGCATACACTTTTCCTTGAGCTGGTGGCCTCTGAGGATTTCCTTGTAAATTTGATCTGACAGCACTCTGATATCCCTGTCGCACTGAGCCAGCACTCACCTGCGACCTTTCTTGTGGGCAATTTCTCCTAAGATGGCCCACTTGTCCACAACCAAAACACTTCAGTCATCCATTACAAGGTCCTGGGCCATGTCGTCCATTACACTTTTGACAAACACTAGGCTGATAGGGTGTTTTCCCTATATTCAGACCACTCCTTGCTCCCCCAGAATTTCCAAAATTACTCTTCTTCCTCGCATTCCAAGTTTGACCTTGACCAGCATAGGGTCTCTTACCCCTTCTCACATCATTAAAATTCCACGGTTTCTTAAACTCTGACCGCTCTCTTAACAGCTCCTGCTCCACCAACTGTGCCCTTTCATAGATCTCATTGTAATTCCTTATGTTCAAAGGCACCAGTTGCTTTCTAATGTCAGTTCTCAACCCTTTCATAAACCTTTTAGCTTTTTCCTCTTGATCCTCAATCAGTCTAGGAGCATATCTAGATAGTTCAGAAAATCTAGCCTCATATTGGTCCATTGTCAGCTCTTTTTGTTCTAGTTGAACAAATTCTGTAATTTTCTTATCCTTGGCACAGTCAGAAAAATGCTTTCTATTGAAAGCTCTGACAAACTCATCCCAGTTTATGTCAGTACCTGGTGGAAAGATCGTATCCCTTGAAGCTCTCCACCAAAACTTCGCAATTCCCTCCAGCTGGTACTCTGCTAAAGTTATTTTCTCAGCATCATTGTAGTCCAAAAATCGGAAAATTCGCTCCATCCCATCAATCCAATGTTCCGCCTCCTCAGGACTTCCCATGCCACTGAATTTGGGTGGCTTCAACTTCAAAAATTGCTCTACCAGTCCTTGAGTACGGCGTTCTGCTCCGGGTTCTTGCTGCGCTTGCCTTTCCATCAGATTTCCAATATTGGCCAATGCCTACAGGATATCTTCCATTCGGGGTTTAGCCCTTGATGAAGAGGCTTCAGCCCTCGGTGGACGATGACTTCCAAACCGTACCATGATTTTCCTGCAGTTTCCAAGCATTTGCCTCAGGAAAAATCTGAGACTCAGAGTCTCCAAGAAAAGTAAAAACACCAAGAAGGTAAGTAACATAACCATGTTACTAGCAGCCGAGAACACTCTCGAAACATAAACTAGGGATCTACAGGCGAATACACCTCACCCGTTGATCAAAGTTAGCCAACCATCCTCAGTTAGTACCCTATGGTGTGCATTGTCAAAACTTTCCTCATTTTCCAAATGAGGCTCCTTATCACTTCAAACATAAACCTTTAGCTCTGATACCAACCGCTGTGGCAACCCTAAACCCGATAGGGTCGCCACAGATACTAAGCGTTTAAATCTAAAGCAAAAACAACTTATTCGACGTTAGTACTAAGGGGGTAGTAATTTAGGCCGAGGTTTAGGCGCAAAAATTTTTATTTTTTATTTTTAAATGACTTAGGGATTAGCGTAGCTCACAACGGAAATTAGAGGCGAGTCTCATCCTCTCTCCACTTCCTTAGCGATAGCACAATGCACACCAACTATTTTGATTGAAAGAAAGCACAAAAGGTAGGCCAAGACTCTTTCATACGCTCGGCCTTCAACCCCAAAAAGGAACACACGACCCACTAAAAACAGCGTGTATAGACCTCCCCTCGGACTACTAGTGTCGGCCATATCCCAAAAAGTTGCCAACTCCTAATCCTCATGCGCGGGCCATCACACCCACCCCGGTGCGTCAGGCGGTGGGGGTGGCAACATCCCCATCATCACTCCATCTCGGCGAACGTGGACAGACACGAACTCCTGTACAACCGGGCCCCCAAACAAGCCCACATCGTACATCACAAACGCACGGATCCATATAAACGTCAGACCAGGGATAGCGGGACAGTCAATCTCCGCCACCTCGACCTCCACGTCAGAAGGAAGGCCGTAAAATACTCCCCGCGTGACGGTAGGGAGTGTCATCATGCTAATCTGAAATGTTGGTCCCCGAAGGGGTGAGTACAACCACTCAGCAGGTAAAGGAATCCAATGACCACTCAATGCATCATACAATACAATCATAACATCATACATGTCGCTCATACATTCAAGCATACTTACCTCGAAGCCATGTATATGCCATCATACATCATCATCACAATCATAACACATACATATCGTAGGCCATGGATGATCATCATCATATCATATCATTCAGGCATATCATCATCATATCTTATATACATGCCATCATGTCATCATGTCATTATATCATATGTGATCATCATCATATCACGTCACATATGCATGTCATCATCATCATACTATATCATCCATACATGCCATCATGTCATCATGTCATCATGTCATCATATCATAGGTGATCATCATCATATCACGTCACATATGCATGTCATCATACCATAGGTAATCATCATCATATCATGTCACATATGCATGATTTAATTTCCACTTTTAATTCTCAATTGATCATCACATCACTCTTTCTCGGGATCATCCATCCCATACTTTACACTCGCACCATATCCAGGCATTGCGAGAAGAACCTCCGGCATTCAGCCATTGATGGCCACTGGGCATCCGGCACCCCCACATCCCGGGCATCTCGCATCCCAACTGGCATCATGAGGCATCCCCTCGGGCAAAGACCTCCGAGGCTTCCGGCACCCAACCATTCCGGGCATCCTGATACTCCCAGGGCCATCCGGTCATGTATCTCTATACATTCCGGGCATTATCATCCTCCACCAACAACTTCCCCATTTACCATTACTCATGTTTGCCAATTTAGGTCTTAATATACCATGCACATGATGTAATGGTAAGACAAGATCACCTTCGTTCTTATACATGCATCATCAATCATTAACATATGTGCAGTAAAATGCAATCACTCATAGTAATTTGATCCTTATGGAATATAAGCCACTCAAAACAATTTACTTACCAAATTCATTTAGAATTTATTTAAATTCCAACTTATCCTATTTTGCAATTATTTAAATTAAATAATCACGCAAATCCCAAATTCATGAAATTAAAGCATATGATAATTTAATACAATAAAAAAAGAGATTTCCTACAGAAAAACACATAGCCAAACAATTTCTACACAAAAGGTAATGTTACTAAAATTACCGCATGGAATTCTCGGACAAGGCAAAATGTGCAGTTTTCTAAGTAATTCAATTAAAATGCCCAAACGACCTCCGAAAATTATGAAATTTTTCCAGGTTATAGTTAAGACACTAAATTAGATTTTTCTTGAAGGAATCTAGGCCAAATTCGTTTTAAATAAATTTCTATAGTCATACGAAGCCACGGGTCAGATCACCGAAACGTCCAGGGTCCTATGTCCGAAATATTGAGATTTAACCTACCTATCCTTCTTCGTTTTCTCTTAAATTTGGATATGTTTTACTTCTAAAGATCCTCTACAACTTTCATGAAGGAAATTAGGCCAACATTCCAAAGAATAACCTCCATATGAGTCCATGAATTCTCGGGTGTCCTGTACCGCGTCTTCAGATTTATCATCTTCAAGAACAGGTCGATTTCCTAAGCTATACTTATTCATTTTGCTTCAAATTTGAGTATGTTGATCTTTAATATTTGCTCTACAAGTTTCATGCGGGAGTCGACGAGAGATTCTTGGTAAAATCCAACATGCAGCCACAAATCTACCACAAGGTCAGCGAAGTAGATCCAGATCTAGAGCCTCCGTAGGATGGGGTTTTGACCCCATAAATCTTCATCATTTTGCACGAAATTTTAGTATGTTGTAGTTAAAGGTTTTGGCTACAACTTTCATGAAGAGATCCAAGTCAAAATCGAGCTCCAAACATGCATGCAAGCTCCCACAAGTTTCTGACTCCAGTGATTCATGCGAAAAACAGCAAGGTTCATCAAGAAACAACCCACCCTAGCTTCGGTTCCTACCTTCTAAACATCCAAGAATTCAATCATCCATACAAACACACATGCAAGAGTAGTAATGGACCCTAAACTTGCCTTAAACACAAAAGAAATGGTGGACGAACGGCGGCGAACGGCGGCGAACGGCGGCGACGGACGGCTCCTCCTCTCTCTCTCTCCTCTTGGGCGACACTTTCTCTCTCCTTCACCCCCCAAACCGGTTACCTTTTCCCTTAAATTTCCCCAAAATGCAATCATAAGATTGCCTCCCCCAAGGCCCAATGCATGGCAAGCCCTCTTGCCACTTGGCAAGGCTCATGCAATGGGCTTGGGCTTTGGGCTTGGGCCTTTTGGGCCTCTTGGGAGAAGTGGGCTGGCCACTCCTCCCCCCCCCCCATTTGGGTCGATGGCAGCCCCTCCTTGTGGGCCTTAATGGGCCGGCCACTTGGCCCATTAGGGTCCACCCTTGGGCCTAAGGCCCAAACAAATTTTTCTCCCCTTTTTTTTTTTTTTGAAATTTCTTTTTAGGGACTTAATTACTAAATTTCACCTAATTGAAATCCTATAATATTTTATCTATGAGAACTTAATCTATAAAATGCATGGCCAAGCATAGACTATTCTCATTAATTTGCCCTATAATCCAATTTCAAAAATTTAAATTAAGAACACAAACACAAAACACATAGCCTTAAGAGAAAACTAAAGGCTAAAGCATAACCCATAGGTAAATTCATTACCTATTTAAGAGCTTTAGGACACCTTAGGGCTTGCCCCTAATTTCTGGGATGCCACACATTGTTAACTTGTGTGTCGAACAACTATGGTTCACAGGTGCGCATAATGCCAGGTCGTTGATCCGTCTTTGTACCCGATGGTCATATCTTGTTCACATATGAAGTTGCATGTCTGGGCAATATGGAATCTATCTCCTTGTTACATTTAAGGTATAATATTGATGTCCTATGCGATCTAATTATGACACGGCATTGACATCCTCGGCTGGGGATGTAACCGAGAATAAATTGTTTATGTCTCGAATAAAATGCATCTCAATTAGATTTTACAAATTAGCTGAGTCGGAAGTCTTCAGTTGCACAGATGATGGTTAGGGAGTGGATTTTACTCGACAGAGCTCGAGATTCGGTTTTCAAATTTGAGGTAGGCCACCTTTCAAATCTTATGGCCACCCTTACAATTAAGGCAGAAGTCTAGATTAAAATTAAGACGCCTCAGTTGATAGTCCTAGAGATTCAAAAGATCCTGCAAGAGGATACCGAAAAGAGTAAGGCTGACTTTAAAATTTCCTAGGACGGGACACTAATGTTAGATGTATGCCCCAAAGCTACTATGTAATAGTTACATATTAGGGATTTCAGTTGTACTTTCATTATTATTATTTAATTAAAGGCAATGACGTATTCATTCATATGTCCAATTATTTTAAATTTATGAATGATTCCACAAGACCAGTTGCAACTAGACCTATTCTTGAGACGTCAAGAATATATGTGACGGGTTCATAGTTAGATTGAATCTTTAAATCGTTCCTGGTCGATGGATTATTGAGTGGATATTAATAATCCTGTTAAGGCCAATGTGTTCTTAACTTCACCATTAAGTATTAGATACTTAAGGGAATGAGGAGTGACAAGTCATTGCGTATTGTGATGCCTAAGTTAGGAACACAGGTGCTTGTATTAGACAAGTTCATTGAACGTGATGCATATGGAACAGTTAGCGATATGGAAGCTTTTAGCGTGGTCAATGTCTAACTATTCATGCTTTGGTCTCATGTAAATAATCCTTAGACCTGAGGCACAGTGTTAACTTGTGTGTCGAACAACTATGATTCATAGGGGCGCATAATGCCGGGTCATTGATCCGTCTTTGTACCTGATGGTCATATTTTGTTCATATACGAAGTTGCATGTGTGCGCAATATGGAATCCGTCTCCTTGTTACATGCAAGGTATAATATTGTTGTCCTATGCGATCTAATTATGACACTGCATTGAAATCCTCGGTCGGGGTTGTAACCGAGAATAAATTGTTTATGTCTTGAATAAAATGCATGTCAATATTTTTGCATATGATCGAATTAATGACTTGGCAAATATTCATGGTCTTTGTTTGATCGAGACATGGTAAGACAAAGGGATTGAATTACATTATAGCCAAAGCTAACAGGTTCATTATGTTCTTAAAGCATTCAGACCATCTAGGTAGCTATGACATATTGCTAGATGTCAATCATGGCTTGTAGGACCCAAAGATTAATCGGGATAATTAATTCTTTTGGAAGTGCTAATGTGTTAGTACTGTGGCACCCCCAAAACCCGATAGGGTCGCCACATATAATACGCGAAAAGAAACCAAGGCAAAACAACTTACGACGAGAGAATTGAAATTCAGACCGAGGCTTAGGCGTAAAAAATTTTCTTTTTGAAAAGGCTTTAAGGATTTGCGCAGCTCATAGCGGAAATAAGAGGTGAGTCTCACCAACACTTCACTTCCCTCACGACGGCACAATACACACCAACTATTTGATTGAAAGAAACACGAGGCCGAACCATTTTTATTTACATATATACTTTTACGAAGGGTAACACGGGTCGGTACAAAAAGGTAGGCCAAGACTCAACTATATGCTCGGCCTTCAACCTCAAAAAGAGACACACGACCCACAAAATAAAAACGTGTAACGATCTCCCCTCGGGCTACTCGTGTCGGCCATCCAAAAAGTTGCCAACCCAGCAACACGTACGCGGGCCATCACACCCATCCCGGTGCGTCAGGCGGCGGGGGTGGCAGCATCCCCATCATGACCCCGTCACGGCGGATGTGAATGGACACGTACTCCTGGATAACCGGGCCTCCAGATAGACCCACGTCGTAGGACACGATCGTACACACATGAATGAAAGTCAGTCCCAGCAGGGTGGGACAATCTATCTCGGTCAGCTCGACCTCCACATTAGATGGAAGGCCGTAAAACACTCCCCGCGTGACGGCAGGGAGAGGCATCGTGCTAATTTGAAATGTTAGTCCCCGAAGGGGTGAGTACAACCACTTAACAAGTAAAGGAATCCAATCACCAATCAATGCATTTAAACAGTACAAACATTTACATCATACAGGTCATTCATGCATTCCAACGTACTTACCTTGAAGCCATGTACACGCCATCATACATCATCATACCATGTCATATCACGTATACATGTCATCATGCCATAGATGGTCATCATCATGTCATATTACACATGCATGTCATCATCATGCCATATTACACATGCATGTCATCCTTATGTCATATTACACATGCATGTCATCATCATACCATAGGTGGTCATCATCATGTCATATCACACATGCATGTCATCATCATCATATCATATCACACATACATGTCATCATCATCATATCATATCACACATGCATGTCAATTTCCACTTTGAATTCTCAATTGATCATCACATCTCCCTTCCTCGGGATCATCCATCCCATACTTTACACTCGCACCCTATTCGGGCCTTGCAAGAAGAACCTCCGGAATTATGCCAATCATGGCCACCGAGCATCCGGCACCCCCAACGCTCCGGGCATCTCGCATCCCAACTGGCATCACGAGGCATCCCCTCGGGCAAAGACCTCTGAGGCTTCCGGCACCCTACCATCCCGGGCATCCTGATACTCCCAGGGTCATCCGGCCATGTATCTCTATACATTCCGGCCATTATCATCCTCCCCCAACAATTTCCTCAATTACCATGGATCATGTTTGCCAATTATGTCTCAAATTATCATGCATATGATGTCATGGCAAGACAAGATCATCTTTGTTCTCATACATGCATCATCAAGCATTTACACATACATGCAATATATGCAATTACTCATATAGATTAAATTCTTATGGGGTTATATGCCACTAATAACCATATACTTACCACATGCAATTTAAAATATATAAATTCCAATTTATTCTATTTTGCAATTAATTAAATAATCACACAAATCCCAAAATTCATGAAATTAAAGCATATAATATCCTAATTCAATAAAATAGAAATTTCTGCAGAAAACACATAGTCAAACAATTTCTACACAATAAACAACATTTCCTAAATTTTAGTACACATTTTCGGACAAGGGCAGAACGCACAGTTTTCTTGATAAGTCAATTAAAGTACCCATATGACCTCAGAAAATTATGAAATTTGACCAGGTTATAGTTAAGACATTAAAATAGACTTTTCATGAAGGAACCTAGGCCAAATTCATTTTAGATAAATTCTTATAGATCCACGAAGCTTCTGGTCAAGTCACCGAAACACCCAGGGTCCTATGTCCGAAATATGGAGATTTGACCTACCTAAACTTCTTCGTTTTCTCTGAAATTTGGATATGTTTTACTTCTAAGGATCCCCTACAACTTTGATGAACGAACTTAGGCCAAACTACCAAAGGAAGACCTCCAAATGGTTCCACGAATTCTCGGGTATCCCACATCGCGACTCCAGATTCATCGTCTTCAAGATCAGGTTGGTTTCCTAGTCTAAACTTGTTATTTTTTCTTCAAATTCGAGTATGTTCATCCTTAAGACGTGCTCTACAAGTATCATGAAGAAGTCGAAGAGAGATTCATAGTAAAAATCAACATGCAACCACAAATCCACCTCAAGGTCAGAAAAACAGTTCCAGATCTAGGGTCTCCGAAATATGAGGTTTTGACCCCTTAAATCGCCATCATTTTCCACGAAAATTTCAGTATGTTATAGTTAAAGGTGTTAGCTACAACTTTCATGGAGAGATCCAAGCCAAAATCGAACTCCAAACATGCATGCAAGCCCTCACGAGTTTCTGACTTCAGTGATCCGTGCGTAAACAGCATGCACCTCCAAGAACAAACCATCCTCACTCCATTTTCGTGCATTCAAAACAACAAAAAACCCAACCATCATGCAAAACACACATGCAAAGAGAGATGATGGACCCTAAACTCGCCTTAAACCAAGAAGAAACGACGACAAACGGCGGACGGACGGGCGGCGTGCGGCGGACGGACGGCTTCCCTCTTCCTCGCGTGGGCCTCCTCTCCTCTTCCCTTTCTCTCTTTCTCCCTCTCTCTCTCTCTCTCGCACGACACCCCCCCCCCCCCCACATCCGGCCACCCCTATTTGGTTTCCCCAAAGGCAATGATTGCCTTGCCTTTCCCTTGCCCAATGCATGGCAAGCAAGCTTTGCCACTTGGCAAAGCCCCATGCATGGGCTTGGGCTTCAAGCTTGGGCTTGGGCTTCATTCTTGGGCCTCCTTGGAAGAAGTGGGCCGGCCACTTCTTCCTCTCCTCTTGGGCCGGCGACAGCCCACTTGTGGGCCTTAATGGGCCGGCCACTTGGCCCATTAGGGTCCACTCTTGGGCCTAAGGCCCAATTCAACTTCTTTTTCCCAATTTAATTAAAACTAACAATTAATTACACCTAATTAAAATTCTATAACATTTATCCTATGAGAAAATTAATCTATAATAAGCATGGCAACACGTAATTTTATCTTTAATAAATATCTTATAGTTTAATTTAAATTAAAAACACAAGGCACAAGGCACAAAGTCCTAAGAAAGAACTAAGGCTAAAACACAAACAAATAGGTAAATTCATTACATATTTAAAAAGCTTTAGGGCACCTTAGGGCTTGCCCTTGATTCCTAGGATGCCACAAGTACAATCTTACTACCAAGTTAGTGATGAACGTAGGGATGTCACACACCATAAATAATTGGGATAACGTGGAACAAGAGAGAAATGATGTTTCAAATTTGTTTGCGATTACTGTAATCGAATTGAGTTGAGTTGAAATTTAATTAATTGAGATTTAATTTAATTTGTATTATAGTCATGAGCCTACTTGCATATGATGCACACGCATGCCCGAAGTGGATATATGTTAATGTACCCCAATTCTACATATAAAGATTACGTTCCTTTTATTTTAAAGGGGATTGATTAATTAATTTTTTGTTTAATTAATTAATTAATTAATTAATACCTTTTAATAACTAATAAAAAATTATATATATTTAAAGTTTCATGCATGTGCACGAAGCACATGCATGAAACTCGGATGGTCAGCAACTGCTGACCATTCAAGCACGATGGTCAGCAGTTGCTGAACATCATGCACGAATTCGTGCATCAGCAACCGCTTATGCACGAAGTCGTGAATCAGCAACCGCTCATGCACGATCATTTGTGCATGAGCGGGGGGACGATCAGCAACGGTTGGTGATCATCCGTAGATCAGCAACCGTTGCTGGTTTATATATATAAATATATTTATTTAAAACGAAGATGCAACGATGTAACAAAGAGCTGCTGAAAATAGAGAGAGATGTGTGTGTTCTTGTGTTGTCCGGGGCCGTGACTATAATACATCAAGGATACGGCGGATTGTCTCCACAAGATTGCTAGCACGATCATAGTGGTGAATATCCGAAAGTTCTCTCTTTAGTTCAACGTTCGTTGTTGGTGTGTCTGAACTAGAGGTCTGACATTTGTGGGGCTTGAATTGTAGAACATCCAAACCAATTTGTATAAAGCGCACTTCAAGAGGTAATTCGTTTAAACACCCTTTTTATATTCTGATTTTTGATTGAAACGCACAAACAACGCCTACGGAGAATCATGTAAAATATACCTTTGTTTCCACTGCGTACTTCTGTTAAAATTTACCTATACATGATTGATGAAACCCCAACAGTGGTATCAGAGCCAACCTTAGGCATTTTTCGTGTGTTTAATTGATTTATAGTTCAAATATATTTTTGCGTTCTAATGGCCAATTTATTTTTGTTAAGAGAATTGGTTCTGTTGCTCTTATGTGGCCTATAGAAGTTGATTAATTTATGTGATAAATTTAATCAACTAAGCAAAAATTAGAACTAAATCAAATTTGAATCAAAAATTCGTAACTTGCTATACTTTGTGTTTATATTCTGCAAATGATTCTTGATTGTGAATTTAAAGTTGACAACGCAACTTCCGTTCGGAATCACTTTCGTGAAATTTGTTTCATCAACATTGATTTCGTGACACGGTTTGCGTTGTTCGGCTTTAAATTTGATTAAATGCAGAATTTTATGTATGCCTTCCAGAGCTTTAAATTTTGAATTTATGGCTCATAAGGAAGGGTGGTGATCATGGAAAAATCCCTAATTGTTGTGATTGTTGTATGGATGAATGTATGATGATTACAGGTATTCTTTTTGGGGATGTAATTATTAAATGGAGGCTGCGTCCTTCCTTTTATATTTATTTTTATGAAATGTAATTTTAGTATAGTTTAGTATTTCAATTATTGATGTAAATACTACAAGAGAGGAGAAGCCATTGGAGGAGCCATTAAGCCGGTGAGCTCTATGGGCCTGGTCTTTGAAGAGTTCAAAGATTGAAGAAAAAGTGAAGAGCGGGTACATATTATTAAAACATTAAAATGGCTAAATGGGTCTCTTTGGCTCGAGACCCATTGAACCATAATTCCATGATCACCACGTAGGATAGATGTTTATGTGATATCTATCTATTTATTATGTTTATGTTATCATGCATGTTAAACCGGTTAATGTGCAAAGTGAGACTGTTAATAACGACCCAAATCTCCTTACAAAGAATATTAAGTCGAAACGGGTTTCGGACTCGTGGCCTTCCATCGTCGTGGTTTGATCCAATATTATAGTGGTTAACTAACCAGTTATGGATACATAGGGGTTAATTACCATTTATAATATTGGACCACTCCATTATGCATATGATGCTGTGGGGTTGGAGCCAAATGATTTCTAATAACTGTCAGGTGAGGGAATCATTTGTGTTTTCAATACTTGCATGAGACGATGGGCTAGACTTAACTATGATCATGATGCCAATAACTGTTAGGTAATGATGTGATGTCCCAGGGCGTCACGTACTAAGCGCAGGCGGAAATTTTTAATTATTATTATTAGTATTATCTTCCTAAACTTGTAACCTTTAAAAATCGTGAGTTCCATTTATAGTGATCGCTATTGAAGGTTAGCATGTATAACATGGATTATTTAAAATCTATAGTTCGTACTATGAGTTTATCTTGCAATACGCTCTACCTTCGATTCTTTTAGTATTGGCCAATTTATTCATGCACATAGACAAGATCTCAAGAAGCTTCATTTCTTTTACCATCATCAGGGCCTACAAAATTTATCAACCTAAACGTTTTCCATGTTCATCGCCTTTATATACAACATATACATAACAAAAGTAAGGCGTAACGAAAGTCAGGGATAAGAGGGTGAAGGTGTCTACTCCATAAGTTCCCACACTAGCCCACGTTCAAAACAAAAGATAGTATGCTTATACACGATCAAAGGCATCTAGGCGCCATCCGTCCCAGCTCTTGCTCCACCATCGCTAAAAGGAATAGGGCAAAACATCGCTCCATCATGCTTGACAAACCATGCAACAAACCTCATATGGATCATCTCAGCTCTACCATCATCCATCCATAACGTGGCCTCATATTTGGAGAAGGTCAGCTCAACATAAGAGTCATACACATCAGTGAAAGTAACCTCAATGTTCGATATCACTCCATAACGAGCTAATGGCGGCACATCCATACTATCAATCTGAAAAATGTAAGGTATGAGCAAAACTATGCCCAGTAAAGAATGATAAAACTCTAACTTAAACAATCCACAACCATCAATATTACAAGGGAATCACAATCCAAGCAATTTAGGATACAATAATAGAGTTGTCACAAGTATAGACAATTGGGTATTAATACATCACATAAGTAATCACCTTATATGCATCCATTTTTATGCGTACCCGTCACAAACTCAATTTCACATCAAGATACAATGCAACTATATTAGATGAACTCACTCGCCAAATAGAATTATATTTAGTGTGCATATGATCAACCCTCGAATCAGTCATAACCGGAACTCTACCGGCCTGATCGAGTCACTTCTGGAAAGTACGTTATCCGGACTTCCACAACATCTCTAATTGTGGGCATCTCACTTCGAGGCATCCCGGCATCACTCAACCGAGGTCCTCCCAAGACCACTCAGCAAGGGGCATCTCACTCCGAGGCATCCCGGTATCTCTCTACCGAGGCATCCAAGACCACTCAGCAAGGGCATCCCAAACTTCCGGGGGCATCACTGGTATCTCTGTACCGATGGGTTCATTCACTCTCTTAAGCACACATTTCACACCACCACACCTTTGATCAATGCATTTATCGTATGCAAAAGAAAAGACTCCGAGGTATCTAACTATATATCTAATTCTCATGATCTTGGCACACGTGCGTGTCCAAATTATTAGATAAAACCCATTACGACATGTCCCATACCATGCCGAACAAATATTTATCCCATAATCAAGCACTATGCACTGTACACATTGCACTCGCATGATACTATATGCACTTATATCTCAAATGACGTATGAGACTTATTCTTACATGACTAATATCTATTGTGAACTTATTAGACTCTATGTACATCCTGCAAGTTGAATATATAAAACACAATATATATTATATGTTCTCGAGTTAAGACAGTTTACTGGTTAAATGCACAGTTTCGGTTTTGGACACGGAAGGTATATCATTTCTTGTCGAAACACTACCAAATTTTAGTACATTATATTATAGATATAGATCGACATTTTTTGTGAAGAAATTTAAGTCTGAATCGCACTGTATTAAGAGAAACAATTGCTATAATCTTTACTAATACCCTGTACCGACGTCCAGATTCTTTATCTACTAAGAAAATTGTTTTACTAGCCAATTCTTATCCGTTCAATCTCAAATTTTGGCACGTTATTCCCTAAGATGTGTTCTACAATTTTCATTAAGGATTCAAAGTACAGTTCTAACTAGGTAAATACAGAAAAGTAATATAACCAACAAAGGTCAAACCGTTTCTTACAAAAACAGTTTACTGATTTTACTAAATTCACTTCCATCTTCTATGTTTTTATATTCAAATGGTTATAGCTACGTATATCACTTGATCTTATAGATGTTCTATCACAAAGAATGGTTTCTTTCTTATTTCCATTAACATGCATTAAGAAAATAACACAAAACAGAATATTCCTTAACCATATTCTTCTAGAACAGAATGTATACACACGATTCCTCCACTGCTAGCCCAATTAAACCACTTATTATTCCACGAATCTCTTCTTCAGCATTTCAATACTTCATCACAGCATCTAAGAGTAACCTTAGCGATTTTTTCTCCACAAAGAATCCTTTCACAACTTAGCTCAAACATATATCCACACATCTACTCACACATCATAATATTCACCTCATTACTTTTCTCGGCAATCACCTCTTCACTTCGCTCAATCAAACAGCCGACTTTCATCAAGTTTTCGAGACATGCAAGACTTAAAAACAACATGCAATGGTTTCTACCTTTAATCTAACACTTACCAAGCTTAGATTACTCACAAAACAACAACTACAACTCATATCCTTCACGGTTTGGTTAGATCCGCAAGTTTTCTTGATGAAATGGTGGATAAACTTCAACTTAGAGTTATATCTTTCCTTACCTTTGTTCGGCTATCAAACAATCACAAAGATACTCTAAGATCAACACCGAAATCTCGCATGCAAGGGAAGAAGCTTGCTGTTTTGCTTCTAGTTTCCTCACTGCTCGACCAAGAGTAAAACGAGAAGAAGAAGATGAAGATGGGTTTCTCGGTTCTTGAGGAGAGAGAGAGGGTTCCGAAATTTATATGGGGGAAATAGATCTATAAGGCTAATCCCTAGGCTAGGCTAATGATGAGATTTGCTAATGATTATTTCTCTTTGCTTGTTTTGGTTGTGAAGGCATTGAATCCGTGGGTGGTGAAGAGAAAAACGGAGGGGAAGGAAGGTGTCGTGGCCTCCAATTGTGGGATTCTTTGCCATTTGTCATTTGATTTTAATTAGGTTTTAATTCATGTCATTAGTTGCAACATTAGTTTCTAATGTTTTTCAATTAATTCCTTTCGTTTCTACTTGATTTCAATTACACAAAATCATAACATATATAACATATCTATTAGTTAATGTTAGTCTAAAAAAGAATCTATCACAAAATGCTAAAGTTAGAAATTTATATTAGCATTACAATATTAATCAAATTATCTTATTTATAATCCATAAATCTTAACTAAAAATAAAATTACTCGGGCCTAATTATTTATCTCTGGCCCAACGGGCTTAATCTATAACAATTCGGCCCACTAAACTAAATTTACGAACCTAATAATCCTGAACCTTGGCCCACTCAAACCAAGCCCATAATCTCTCACTCGAGTCTAATTTGAAATAGTCATACAGCCCGCTTGCTCCTCAAGCCCATTCGATCCTCACGGTCCATCGGGTTCACTTCTTGGCCCGATTTAAAATAATCTGAACTCCTAACGATCCAATTACACTAATGAATGCTGGTGAAATTTGGGATGTCACAGATGATGTCATGGTCTAAAGGCCGAAGTTATGATTAGGCCTCGCATATGATGCGTTGAACAAGTTGGTTCACTCACTAAGTTCATAGAACACCAATAACTGTTAGGTGAGGTGGTCTTTGGACTAGTGGGACTCCAATCCCCACTAGTAATCTTTACCCAATAAAGATTACTGCTTCCCATCTTAAGGAGTATGGGATTCGAATATAAATTTAGTAGGAGTATCTATTTCATTTAAAGGCCAAAATGAAATAGTTACTTTGAAAGATACAACGGCTAACAATTTATTTTATGCAATAGATATATTATTACTCTGAAAATGGTGACCATAAACCCACTCGCTTCTATACTTGACAAGAATTGTTTGACTGGACCCAATTTCACTGACTAGGTGAGGAATTTGAGAATTGTTCTCAATTAAAAAAAAACTGGGTATGTGCTTGATGAAACGATGCCAACCTCCTTTCCTGAGGGTGAGACCCAAGAGGAACATGTCACTTATGATAAGTGGCATGACGATGACTTAAAAGTTAGGTCATATATGCTTGCTTCGATGGATAATGAATTACAAAAGAAGTATGAATCTATAGAAGATGCTAGGTTGATCATTTTGCATTTAAAGGAATACTTTGATGAGAATGGTCGAACGTCTAGATATGAGATATCTAAGGCATTGTACCGTAAGAGGATGGTTGAAGGATCATCAGTTAATGATCTATGCTTTAAAAATGATCTGGTACATTGAAGAATTGGCTAGGCCGAATCTCGTTATGGACAACGAGTTAGCTATGGATTTCATCATCCAATCTTTACCCGATTCCTTCTCTGGTTTTGTCCAAAATTTCCACATGCATAAGATTGAGAAAACCCTTGTTGAGTTACATAGCATGCTGGAAGTTTATGAGAAGGAAATGCACAACACGAGACCAAATGTAGTGACTATGGCTAAGGCTTCTTCTTCAAAGGATAAGACTATTTTAAAGAAAAAGAAATGGAAGAGGCTTGCCAAACCTGTTGTGCAACCAAAACCTAAGATTGATAAAGGGAAATGTCATTACTATGGTGTCAAAGGGCACTGGAGGAGGAACTGTAGGAGGTGCCTCGCGAGCTTGAAGGTCAAGCCCAAGGACCAACCTTATGAAGGTATGGTGTCTATGCTTATTGAAACTAATATTATGGTTAGTGCTGAATCTAGCTCATGGGTTCTAGATTCTGCTGCAACTTCACATATTTGTATGTCTATGCAAAAATCTGGAAATAAGCAGGATGCTAGGGCGAAATGAGATTGTCCTGACATTTGCCAATGGAGTAAGAGTTGCTGCATTAGCTATAGGGACTTTTTGTTTATGTTTGCCTTCTAGACATGTATTGGTTTTAAAGAACTGTTTGCATCATAAGAATGCTGTTAGGAACATCATCTCTATACCTCGTTTGGGTAAAGAGAATTATGAATTTTCTTTTGCTGATGATGTATGTTCTATTTATCATAATAGAACATGTATTGATCTAGCTTATTAACCAATAATCTTTATACCATTACAATGTCCGGTAATGCGATTACCGATGTCAATAAGCAAAATAGAATTGATATAAATGCCATAACTAATAAACGCTCTAGAGACGGTCCAAATAAAAAATATGTTTGGCATCTCCGATTAGGTCATATTGGAGAAGACAGAATTAACAAGTTGAGTAATGATGGGTACATTGACCATCAAATTATGAGTCATACTCGACTTTTGAGGCATGTCTTCTAGGAAAAATGACCAAGGCGCCTTTTGTGGGACAAAGTGCGCGAGCTGCTGACATATTAGGATTAATACATACAGATGTATGTGGACCAATTAATGAAACTGCTAGAGGTGGTTATAATTACTTCATTACCTTCACCGATGATCAATCACGGTATGGTTATTTATACCTCATGAAGTATAAATCTGAATCCTTTGAAAAGTTCAATGAATTCAAGGCTGAAGTTGAGAAACAAACAGGAAAATGTATTAAGGCTCTTCGATCAGATCGAGGTGGTGAATACCTTAGTACTGAATTCTTGAACTATCTTAAAGAGAATGGCATTTTATCACAATGGACACCTCTTGGAACTCCATAACATAATGGTGTATCTGAACGAAGAAATTGTACTTTATTAGATATGGTGTGATCTATGACGAGTTGCACCGATTTGCCAATATCCCTTTGGGGATATGCCTTTGAGACAGCTGTATATATACTGAATAGAGTGCCGTTCAAATCTGTTCCAACTACGCCCTATGAGATATGGCATAGTAGGAAATCTAGTCTTAATCATATTAAGATTTGGGGTTGTCCAGCTTTCGTGAAAAAGCTGAAAATGGAAAAATTGGAGGCAATATCTGAACAAGGTCGCTTCATTGGATATCCAAAGGAAACTCTTGGATATTATTTCTATTTTCATTCAGACCAAAGAATTTTGGTAAGCAAGCACGCTTCTTTTTTGGAGAATCAGTTCGTCCAAGAAGGTGGTTCTGGGCGGAAAATAGTATTATAAGAAGAAAATAATGAAGTACCAAACAACTGAGTTCAAATACCAATCTCTGATTCAGTGGGAGCTTCTGATACACAACCTTTTAGGAGAAGTGCGAGAACGTCTCGCCCAACTGCTCGTTACAGAAACTCGGTTGATCATATTGAACCATTATTCATTGTGAATGATAGTGATCAACCTAGTGATCCTAAAACCTATGAGGAGGTGATGTCGGACATCGATTCTGGTAAATGGCTAGAAGCCATGAAATTCGAAATGGATTCAATGTACTCCAATGAAGTTTGGACCTTAATTGACCTGCTTGATGGTATTATACCAATTGGCTGTAAATGGATCTTCAAGAGGAAGATGAATGCTGAAGGTCAAATTGGAACTTACAAAGCACGGCTGGTGGCGAAAGGATATCGTCAAAAAGAAGGAATTGATTATGACGAAACTTTCTCACCTATGGCCATGCTAAAATCCATTTGGATTATGTTGCTATAGCTGCACATCTTGATTATGAGATATTCCAGATGGATGTCAAAACGTCTTTTCTAAATGGTTTTCTCGATGAGGACATCTTTATGGAACATCCATAGGGTTTTGAATCCAATAGTGAAAAACGGAAGGTGTGTAAGCTTAAGAGATCCATTTATGGACTCAAACAAGCCTTCAGAAGTTGGAACATCCGTTTTGATGAGGTATTCAAATCGTTTGGCTTTATAAAAAATCCGGATGAACCTTGTGTATGTAAGAAGATCGGTGGGAGTGCAATTGCATTTCTGGTTTTGTATGTCGATGATATATTTTTGATTGGAAATGATGTACCAATGATATCAAAGATAAAACTATTCTTGTCACAGAAATTATCCATGAAGGATTTAGGAGAGGCAACCTATATTTTAGGTATCAATATCTAAAGAGATAGATCAAGAAGATTGATTGGCCTCTCACAGTCTACGTACATAGACAAAGTGTTAACACAGTTTAACATGCAATGTTCCAAGAGAGGATTATTGCCTTTTACGCAAGGGATCCATCCTTCTAAGGAGATGTGTCCCAACACTCCTGAAGAAAGAGAGCGCATGGCGAAGATACCATATGCATCCGCTATTGGAAGCATAATATATGATATGCTATGTACTAGACCTGATATTGTGCATGCTGTAAGTATTACTAGTAGATATCAGTATAATCTAGAAGAAGAGCACTAGATAGCAGTCAAGAATATTCTTAAGTACTTACGAAGGACTAAAGACTTATTCTTGATATATGGAGAAGGAGAATTTAAAGTTGTAGCTTATACTGATTCCAATTTTCAATCGGATCCTAATGATTATAAGTCTACGTCTGGGTTTGTCTTTACATTCAATGGTGGTGCAGTTAGTTGGAAAAGTTCCAAACAAAGCATAACCGCCGATTCCACCACTAAGGCAGAGTATGGAGCTGCTTCTGAAGCAACAAAGGAAGCCCGCTTGGATGAAGAAGTTTATTTCTGAACTTGGAGTCGTTCCTTCAATTGAGCAACCGATCACATTATTTTGTGACAACAATGGGGCGATAGCTCAAGCTAAGGAACCAAGGTATCACCAAAAGTCCAAGCACATTGAGAGACGCTTCCCTCTCATTAGAGAAATTGTTGGGAGAGGTGATATCGCCTTGCAAAAAATTGCCTCAATAGAAAATGCGGCAGATCCCTTTACTAAGGCCTTACCTTTTTTTTCCTTTTGAAATACATATTGACAAAATGGGTTTGAGGTACCGGACAAGTTGGCTTTAGTGCAAGTGGGAGATTGTTAGATGTGTGCCCTAAAGCTACTATGTAATAGTTACATATTAGGAATTTCAGTTGTACTTTTATTATTATTATTTAATTAATGGCAATGACGTATTCATTCATATGTCCAATTATTTCATATTTATGAATGATTCCATAAGATCAGTTGCAACTACACCTATTCTTGAGACGTCAAGAATATATGTGACGGGTTCATAATTAGACTGAATCTTTAAATCGTTCCTGGTCGATGGATTATTGAGTGGATATTAATAATCCTGTTGAGACCAGTGTGTTCTTAACTTCAACATTAAGTATTGGATACTAAAGGGTGTCACGATCCCTTTTTTCCGTTCGGGGGAAAAGAAAGAATGGTTTAGGGGTATTTGCCTAAAGAGGCGGACCAATGGCCCTAAATTAGGCGCGAGCTCTCCCAAGCCCATACCTCACGCGACGTTGGATTTTGTTTTTTAGTTCTTAACAACCTAAATATTTCTAGGAGTCGCCACTAGCCTATTGGGGTCGGCTAGAAACCAATCGAAGCACGGGAGTGTTGTCTCGATTCCTACGCAACCAGAGATTTCTAGGAACGGGGACTTGTTTACGCTAATGTTTCTATTAGCGCCCTTACGGTACCACTAACTTGAAAGATTGTTCATCCAAATGGCCACACAATCTTAATTACCAATTATAATCCTTATAAAACCGCTAAGCGTCCATGCAAATGTTTTTATAGTTTTTTTTTTTTAATGTCTAGACTAATCCTAACATAATTTAGAAGAGAAATTTACACTCAAATTAATGAAAAGCGGTGCATAAGTAAACATCCAAGAAATTGAAATAACTTGAAAATAAATGCGGAAAATGAAAACCCGATACAAGTCGGGCAAATAATATTACATGGCCTTGTTATCACGCCCCGGGACAGGACCCCCGTGAGCAAAATGAGAATTTAAATATGCATGAAATTACCCTAGATGCATGAAATTACTCTAAATAATTTTAATCTAAGCAAAATAGATTATTTACAAAAATGGTTATAAAATACCAAAATATCATTTAATTAGGAAAAATGACTTTATAAAATTAGGAAAATCTCCTAGATGTCATTTTTGGCTTAATTTGATAACATCCAACATTTTTTGATATTTTTGAAATTTTCATATATATATATATATATATATTTTATATATATATTTTTAAATATTAATAATAATTCCTTAAACCGATCTATGCTAACATGGAGTAGCACATCACATGAATATCACAATAATCAAGCTCAAATCGACCGTTTCAAGATCGAAACTTGGTTTTCGCATTTCATCGAACACTTGGCGTGCATTAAATCACCCCAAAACAGCTTCGCGGGCCATGTTTGTGGCCTTCAATCTTCACCCGTGAGCAACATTATGTGGGACTAAAGCATCAAGATTATACTAGCACATGCAAGGAGCAATATTAGATAGAAATCATAGCCTACAACACACAAGAACCCAACTAAAATTGTCCTCAAATACACGGGTTTGAGCTGATTTTGCAAATCTGGGTTTGAACCCAAGTCAAGCAAACATGTTATATGCCCATATTCAAGCCCCGACACTCATCACATGCAAGATCTACGGGAAACAATACTTGATTCGAGTGAAATTAGGTAACATGAGCTTTCAAAAGCAACAAAAATCATAGAGAATGGCCCACCGAAAGACATCAAAACGACCTCTCCAAGAAGCACACTTGCAAAATTCTTGAAGAGATTCCAACACTTGGAAAATTTTCCACCTCGAAAATCAGTCCTCCGGGCTGATTTTCCTCTTGATTTTCATGATCAAAACATGCTCAAAATCGAACAAAAATACATCTATGATGCTTACCTTGCTTCCTAGTTTCTTTTGCAAGTGGTTCTTGGCCAAGAAAATCAAGAAATTATCCTCGGGGGCCCGTGGATGTTGGCTTCTTCAACTGGAAATGAGATCTGCAAAAAAACAAGAACTGACAACGAAGGTTTTCGTTGATCTCTAACATTAGACTTTAAAACCTCTTTTGTTGGCAAAATTAAAACCAACCCAAACTATATGTATTCTAGGTTGGCTTGTAGGTCATGGGTTTCCTCATTTGTCTCTTAACTTTCTCAAAAACACTCGCTTTCTCTCACTCGTGACCAACTGGGCTCAACACTTAGAAACAATTTAGACTTTTTTTGGCCCGCCAGGAGGGTAGTTTTTCGGGGGGCTTTAGGAGGTCTTCCTGATCTCCATTTTGGACGTATGACCTATGGTTGGAAATATATTTGAGTGAAGTTTCACTCTCTAGTTGAAGGTTTTGGCTAATTTTGGCCTCAGGTATGTGAAAATCTCACTTTTCTCTCTCAAGGTCGGTCTGGAATTTCTGGGTTTTTGCTTTCTGGAGTTGCTTCTGAAGGTGTCTTTGGGGAATGATTCCGAGCTCTCTCCTCTATCTCTCGTCTCCTCTCTCTCTTGCCCTGAAAGAGCTTGCTTCCTTCATATTCTCCACTGAATTAGAGGAGTTTTGGTCGGTCTTTTGTCCACCTACCAAGCCTGTCAACTGAGCTAGTTCACCCACTCTCTGACTTAGCCAATTTTTCCAATTTCTACAGCTGTTGAGTGTCCGGATTTTGTGCGATTTTCCCGTGCCTTCAGCAGCTTATCCCTGGCAAATTTCCGTCCACTGGCACTACTCATTATGGTCTTCAATCACGTGCAAAGATCGGGCTAGATGGGCGGCTGAGGAGGATATGGTGGGGCCACCAAGTTGCTTACTCAGCAACTCCGAAATGAGGCTAAACCGTGGGCTGGGTTTTGGTAGCTGGCTTAGGTGCTTTAATCCATCGATTTGGCTGCGATTTTTTATCAATTAGCAAGCTCATGCATAGTAGTTTAAGATCCTGGCCATTTTTCACAATTGTACTCACTCAATTTTGCAAGAAAGTCCCTCAAAGTTGGTCATTTTCTTATCCGAAAATACCAAATTCAACACAAACTTGGTCTTTTTGGCCCGATTTGATTGATTCGAGTTGGCCCAAGTTCAATTTCAACTTAATTGGTGACCAAGATGATGATTTAAGGGTTCGGGCAAAATTTTGCAAAATTTGCGAATTGGTCCCTCAACTTTTGAAAATTGTATTTTTGCCCCAATTTGCCATTTTAATTCCAATTTGACCTCCCGGGCTTGGCTAGTCACATTTAGATCATTAGCCCCAACTTTTTTTTTTATCTTTTTTATATATTTAATTTTTTTTTTTTTTTTTTAAGGAAAAACATATTCCATTTAAAAAAACTATATTAAACACCTAGATAATCTATATGCAAGAATTTGACATGAAATATTTTTGTGGAAAAAAAAGTTCCCATTTTTTTGGAAATGATTTTTGGGCAAAAATTTAGGTGTCAACAGCTGTCCCTCTTTGAAAGAAAGCTCAAAGAGATTTCTTTCAAAGATAAGGTGACGCCTAATTTTTTGTTTTTTTTGTTTTTTTTACAATAGCAAAATGAAAATGCTAGTGAGCTTAATGTAAAGGGCACGATCTAAGGATGTATCTATGAATACTTTGAAAAGCGTGGTTTAAGGCAGTCCCACTAACCGTGTGGTTTAAGGCAGTCCCACAAACCTTGTGGTTTAAGGCAGTCCCACTAACCGTGTGGTTTAAGGTAGTCCCACTAACCTTGTGGTTTAAGGCAGTCCCACGAACCTTATGGTTTAAGGCAATCCCACGAACCTTGTGGTTTAAGGCAGTCTCACTAACCGTGTGGTTTAAGGAAGACCCACTAACCGTGTGGTTTAAGGTAGTCCCACTAACCGTGTGGTTTAAGGTAGTCCCACTAACCTTGTGGTTTAAGACAGTCCCACTAACCGTGTGGTTTAAGGCAGTCCAACGAACCTTATGGTTTAAGGCAGTCCCACAAACCGTGTGGTTTAAGGTAGTCTCACGAACCTTGTGGTTTAAGGCAGATCCACTAACTGTGTGGTTTAAGGCAGTCCCACTAACCTTGTAGTGTATGGTTTGAGTATGACCAAGAACCTGTTGAAAATACATGGTTTAAGGCTGACCCATGAACCCTTTGGAATTGCATAGTTTAAGGATAACCAATAACTTTTTGAAAATGCATGGTTTAAAGCTAACCCATAAACCCTTTGAAATTGCAAGGTTTAAGGATAACCAATAACCTTTTGAAAATGCATGGTTTCAGGCTAACCCATGAACCCTTTGAAATTTCAAGGTTTAAGGATAACCAAGAACCTTTTGAAAATGCATGGTTTAAGGCTAACCCATGAACCCTTTGAAATTGTGTCTTGAAAATGCATGGTTTGAGGCTAGCCCATGAACCCTTTGTTATTGCGTCTTGAAAATGCATGGTTTAAGGCTAACCCATGAACCCTTTGAAATTGCAAGGTTTAAGGATAACCAAGAACCTTTTGAAAATGCATGGTTTAAGGCGAACCCATGAACCCTTTGAAATTGGATGGTTTCACTGGAGGAACCTGTCATTCGAGAATATTCTGAAATGGATACTGCACATCAAATAGAATCCATTATAACAACTATTCTAGTAGCGAAAGCATACTAGATGAGATCAATTTCAGCACATGTCATCATAAACAATATCAAACGTGTATCGGTAATGAGAAGGCAATGACTGCATAAACAAATCAAACTAATCCCGACCACTTGACAAACTCACGAAACTGTCATCACACTCGGATGATATCATTAATCGTCAAATTCTCTTGGGAGAAAAGTCCTTGTCGAAATGACCTTGACTTATAAGAAAGGTTTGTTAAGTATGCCCAGCAAGGACCCCTAGTCAGAAAGGGCTTCTCGCATATTTTCAAGAAAATGGCTGTTTGATCCCATCTATTCATGTGGGAAATAAACTGATCACTCAATCTCACTCTTCCAATGTGCAAGGCTTTGAATCATTCGCAATAAGTACACATTGACCAATCTAAGAGGTCTTTTAGAAGGACCGTAGTGCAGGTTTGGTCATGGTTTTAGCAATGGATAAGCATCATTGGCTATGAAATGAATTAATCACTGATCAACATCTTCGCCAGGTTTACAAGTCAAGAAACCTTAAGATGAGATAACACAACCTTGCTCTCACTTCTTCGAGCAGCATCTTCTTTGGGAAGTCCTTATTTCCACTTTGAATCATCCCAATCTGAAGAGACTTCGGTAATAGGTTGTAATGTTGGTTCGGGGAAAAGCTCAAAAGGCTTAGCTCAAAAGGCTTAAATCTTTTTGTCGATGGGGGATTTGAGAGTTGGTGATTATCATGGCATCATTACCATATCATCCCCTTTTCTTCTTTTTTAAGCACTTGACTTTTAAAATTCAAATTGTCTCGAAAGTCCTTTGACTAATCATCTTAACATAATGGCTTTTGCATTTTCAATGATTTTCTTTTCAATGCAAGCATTTTTTTTTTTGCCATTTTTTTTTTCACAGAGATATTCCTCTTGATGCAATTGTTTTTCTTCCACTCTCTCTCCTTTTTTTTTCTTCTTTTTTCGGGCATTGGCCTTGCTTTTACCAGGCACACTACTTTTTCATGCCCCTTAATTTTCACTTGACTTTTGCTCCTTTGAACTTTTTGAGCTCTTAGGACTTTCGAGATGCTTTTCATATTCTCATATAAACATCACTTGCCTTGGCAAATCATATGCCTTGCCCCAAATGTGGGGAGATAATCACCACTCGGGTTTTAGAAATGAATAGTTAGGCTCAATATGGTTTAAGCAAAGGGTATCGGTGTTTGGGTAGAGAAAAGAATGCTCTTCTTCACCTTGGGATGCTTCGAGCTTCCATAAGAATTCACCTGAAGTTACCACAAAAAGATTTATGCAAGTGAGAGCAAAGAAACCTTTCTCATCTTTCCTATCCAAATAATATCAACCCAAACCTCCATAATTGCCCCATCGTGGGGTGGTTCTTGACAGGGGTATTTTGTAGAAAAATCTTCACATTAAAAGGCTCAAATGGGCTAACTATTGTCACCTGTAGTGTGTATGATAGAGGAAGGAAATGCCTCTTATCATCTTGATCTATGTACCACTTGCGAATGAATTCATTGACCTTAAACGACATGGGTTTTCTTTTTTGCTCGAATCTCAGAGTGCTTAAAGGACATGTTTGGAAATGGGTTGCCTTTCCTCATCCTAAGTGTTTCTCGCTTGGCATAAGCAACACCGCCTTTCATTTTTGTTGAGATCATCGGGGTGGATTGATCTCCATAGAGAATTTTGATTCGAAATGAGTGATCCATCGAGTGGATGGACAATTTAAAGAAGATTTTTGCAAACTTTGTGGAAAACTTGTTTCTTCAATTTCCATTTTTTGCGCTTGTTTCTAGAAAAACACAACATGTTCTTTTTTGAGATGGAAATTCTCCATTTATTTTCCATTTGATTTTGAGAAGAATGGTACTTACCTGTGCCTTAGTAGTCAGGCGACCCTACAAAGAACAAAAGGGAATGTGTTAGTACATGAATCCTTAGGGATCGTAAAACTGGAGACGATACAACATTACCCTTGGTCAGTTTCACCATTTGGCGGCAAACAGCAGCATGAACCTATTGTTTTAAGACTTGAAGAGATTCTCAGGTCTTTGGTCTCATTAGTTCAAGCATTTTCCTCATTTTGCAAAAGTAAGAGATGCAAAAAGTTTTTTTTATTTTTTATTTTTATTTTTTTACATGGCAACCTTGTTGCCGTTTCCGAGGATCGAACCCCGGACCTCTCAGACCCGTTCATTCATTCCCTATACCACCAGGCCGAAGCATCGGTAGTGTCCATGGGGCGCTTCCTTTTTTATTTAATTGAACTGGCTCTTGAACTCCACCAAGTTAGGTGAATTTGACATGTGTTACCCCCATATGCTTGCTTGGTCCATATAGATTATGCTTCAATCAATTTCTCGAGTTTGTTCCTCGAATAGCGACGCTTCCTGTCAAACAAGGGAACTACGTCAAAAATGAAGTTAGACGAGACATTTTGGAAATGATACCGAATACCCTTCTCCTATATCTGACTTTAAATGTCTTGTGTTTCATCTTCATGTGCCTTTGCTCTTCAGGTGTTAACATTTCCTTGAAGATATGTGAGGGCATTGCTCCTTGTATGTTTTACTCCATTTATTCCATCAAAATGGATGGTTGGGCCTTAGCATGCCTTCTTGGTATAAGGTGTTGCTTCAGTGGTCAATGTACACATTTTCCTACAAGAGATGGGGCATGTTACTTATATTCCAAAATTGAATTGGACTAATTTAGGAACGATACTCCCTTTTTGTGCTGAATCAATTAACTGTGTTTCATCTTGCTCATGGGTGAGAGTTACTCTACTTTTAGTGACTTGCCCCATTTATCAAAGCATATATGATGATATTGCTCCATCCCGTTTCCTTGGCTATGGAGAGGGATTTGCTCTCTTGATTAACAACAATTCATTTGGCAAATGTTTATTCCATTTGAATCTTTCCCTTTTTAGAAGCCGGATGACTCAAGCATTGTGTGTTCCCTTATCCATGTTGTGGCCATCTGCCCCAATTTTAGGCTAGGTGATCTTTCGCCATTTTTGTTGCGTCAATGCATTTCCCACTTCACAATCTGTAAGCATGGATGGCTATGTCAGTTTATAAATGAGTTGTTTTGACTTTTGGAACGAACACACCCTTTTCTTTTAGAGATCGTATGATTCTGAACCAAGTTGTTCTCTCCCTGTAGTCTTATTGCTTGCCAGTAATTTGCCTCACTAAAATCTGCACAAAGTGCAGGGACAAGTCCTTCCTAAAATAAATAGAATTTAACTTGAAACGATTACCACCTTTTATTCGATGGCAACATTTGATGACCGATTCTTGTTTGTGCACGTCTACATCTTGAAGTGTTGTTTTGCAGACCACCAATAATCATCTCCATACAGGATTGGATGCCAAGAAACCGTTGCAAGTGTAGGGATTGCAGTTGCTTCTTGTTTGCAACCAATGAAGGAGTTTGATGCCAAAGAATGTCTACGGATTTCTTCTTCCACGAAGAATGTCAAATTAACATGAGGTCATCCAGGATGTGGAACTTCGTTAGGTCATTACATTTGTGAACTTCAAGGCTTTGACGGCTCTTTTCACACTTAATCACAATGTTTGAATGCCACTTTCAAAGCAATAAAGATTGTTGTTAAGCCAGTAGATTTGTGATCTTTGAGGCTTTAACGGTTCATTTCACACTTAATCGCAATGTTTGAATTCATATGCTGCGAAAATATTCCTGTAGTTCATGGCTCAAACAAATATGCCTGTAAATGAGCTTGAATTGGTGCATCTCATGACTTGCTCTATTAGGAAAAGGACCGCGCTTTTGTCCTTCCAAAGAAAGTAAATGTCAATCTTGAACAAAACCGTCATTTTGCCTGTTTAACAAAAAATGGATGACTGAGTTAGTTGTTGCTCAAGAAATCTCTATTGGAACGATTACAACCTTACCCTCTCCAAGCATCATCCTATGGATCAACCTGCGAAAGCGATTAAATGAGGAGATAAAATATTGCGCAAGTTCTTCTTGAAACTCATTTTCAAACAATTTGAAGCTAAGGCATAAAACTCAACCCAGAGGGTCCGTTTGAAACACTTCAACTGTTTTAAAGAATATAACTTTTATGCACTCTAACTTCATTATTAAAAAAATGTGAGTTGTATGATTTACAAAAGCATTTGATTGGGTCCACAATCAAAACCCAAAACACAAAATGCGGTTCCTAATAGGAATAATGACAAGGATAAAGTACAAGAAGCTCTTTCGTAGAAGAGCATAATAAGCACAATTCTCATCCTAGCTTTAAAGTCCCACTTTTGGCATAGTCAAACAAGAGGAGTTCATGGAATGGTTGTCACGCATGACCTGCGAAAGGAAGATAATGTCAATACATGAATGAAAAATTGATCTTTCAATAAAGCCGACTCTTACAATGAAATCAAGGCGACGATACCGTCTCCGTAGTATCCACTTACGAGAATTTGGTATTTCATCAAGATTTTATTAGTAAGAGGAGATTTCATTAAAAGATCGATCCGCGGCTATCAATTGAATGCCCACTTTGTTCCAAAAGTTTCATACACAAATGGGGCATTGATTTTGAAAGATTAATTTGTAATTTCACTCATGCAAAGGTGAGGTGATTTTGAGAAATCAATACACAAAATGTGATTTGAATTTCAAAATGCGACCAAGAATTTTCTTGAAAATTTGATTTTAATTCTATGCCCCAAAATGTAATCTTGACTTGGAAGAATTTCTATACAAAATGTGACTTTGAGTTTGTACTTGAAAATTTAAACAAAAACATATGTTCTAATCTAGGCCAGATCAGATGCATTTGAAATGTTTGTTTATCAAGAGTGAGTGACAAGCCTATATTTTCAAGGGCATTCCATTGATTTCCGTGAATCTCAAAAAATGAAAATTTCAATCCGAAGTGAGCAAGTAGATGGAGAAATCGTACTTACAGTGGGTGAAGAGACATTTTTTTTTTTAATCACATAGACATGTGGATGTAAACTTGTGAGGTTTGACGCATAAAGGTGGCATTCTAAAGGCTTAAGGTCCCCATTTTGATTAGATCAAAAGAGTTTTCCCCACTCCGCACTTACGTCAGACAGTTCTCTTTATCATTAATCAAAATGAGCGGGACTAAAAGTGGATAACCATGGGTCATTCCCCGCACGGGTTCCATCTTTTGGCACCTCCTATGGGCTTCCTGATGCGATCGGGGTTTTAGATCGCGGGTTGTGTGTGTAAATGTGTAGTGCTAAGGCAAGTATAAAGCATGCACAACAATTGATATCCAAACAACGCTTCAATTTCATCCATATAGGCATACATTCCTACGCCTCCCTACAAAAGAAATGGGTTAACAAACACTCCACCCCTTATTACTCCAAACCTACAAAAACATTTAACACATTGTTAGCGGACTAACCTTGTTTTTCCACGCGACTTTGACACGCGCTATCAAATGAAGACTATGTTAGTGAACAACCAATCAAGTTATTACGGCCTAAGTCCTCTAAGGTTTGCAACCAAGTCCCCAGTGGAGTCGCCAAGCTGTCACGATCTCTTTTTTCCGTTCGGGGGAAAAGAAAGAATGGTTTAGGGGTATTTGCCTAAAGAGGCGGACCAATGGCCCTAAATTAGGCGTGAGCGCTCCCAAGCCCATATCTCACGCGACGTTGGATTTTGTTTTTTAGTTCTTCACAACCTAAATATTTCTAGGACTCGCCACTAGCCTATTGGGGTCGGCTAGAAACCAATCGAGGCACGGGAGTGTTGTCTCGATTCCTACGCAACCAGAGATTTCTAGGAACGGGGACTTGTTTACGCTAATGTTTCTATTAGCGCCCTTACGGTACCACTAACTTGAAAGATTGTTCATCCAAATGGCCACACAATCTTAATTACCAATTATAATCCTTATAAAACCGCTAAGCGTCCATGAAAATGTTTTTGTAGTTTTTTTTTTTATAATGTCTAGACTAATCCTAACATAATTTAGAAGAGAAATTTACACTCAAATTAATGAAAAGCGGTGCATAAGTAAACATCCAAGAAATTGAAATAACTTGAAAATAAATGCGGAAAATGAAAACCCGATACAAGTCGGGCAAATAATATTACATGGCCTTGTTATCACGCCCCGGGACAGGACCCCCGTGAGCAAAATGAGAATTTAAATATGCATGAAATTACCCTAGATGCATGAAATTACTCTAAATAATTTTAATCTAAGCAAAATAGATTATTTACAAAAATGGTTATAAAATACCAAAATATCATTTAATTAGGAAAAATGACTTTATAAAATTAGGAAAATCTCCTAGATGTCATTTTTGGCTTAATTTGATAACATCCAACATTTTTGATATTTTTGAAATTTTCATATTTTTCTTTTTTTATATATATATTTTTAAATATTAATAATAATTCCTTAAACCGATCTATGCTAACATGGAGTAGCACAACACATGAATATCACAATAATCAAGCTCAAATCGACCGTTTCAAGATCGAAACTTGGTTTTCGCATTTCATCGAACACTTGGCGTGCATTAAATCACCCCAAAACAGCTTCGCGGGCCATGTTTGCGGCCTTCAATCTTCACCCGTGAGCAATATTATGTGGGACTAAAGCATCAAGATTATACTAGCACATGCAAGGAGCAATATTAGATAGAAATCATAGCCTACAACACACAAGAACCCAACTAAAATCGTCCTCAAATACACGGGTTTGAGCTGATTTTGCAAATCTGGGTTTGAACCCAAGTCAAGCAAACAGGTTATATGCCCATATTCAAGCCCCGACACTCATCACATGCAAGATCTACGGGAAACACTACTTGATTCGAGTGAAAGTAGGTAACATGAGCTTTCAAAAGCAACAAAAATCATAGAGAATGGCCCACCGAAAGACATCAAAACGACCTCTCCAAGAAGCACACTTGCAAAATTCTTGAAGAGATTCCAACACTTAGAAAAATTTCCACCTCGAAAATCAGTCCTCCGGGCTGATTTTCCTCTTGATTTTCATGATCAAAACATGCTCAAAATCGAACAAAAATACATCTATGATGCTTACCTTGCTTCCTAGTTTCTTTTGCAAGTGGTTCTTGGCCAAGAAAATCAAGAAATTATCCTCGGGGGCCCGTGGAAGTTGGCTTCTTCAACTGGAAATGAGATATGCAAAAAAACAAGAACTGACAACGAAGGTTTTCGTTGATCTCTAACATTAGACTTTAAAACCTCTTTTGTTGGCAAAATTAAAACCAACCCAAACTATATGTATTTTAGGTTGGCTTGTAGGTCATGGGTTTCCTCATTTGTCTCTTAAATTTCTCAAAAACACTCGCTTTCTCTCACTCGTGACCAACTGGGCTCAACACTTAGAAAAAATTCAGACTTTTTTTGGCCCGCCAGGAGGGTAGTTTTTTCGGGGGGCTTTAGGAGGTCTTCCCGATCTCCATTTTGGACGTATGACCTATGGGTGGAAAGATATTTGAGTGAAGTTTCACTCTCTAGTTGAAGGTTTTTGGCAAATTTTAGCCTCAGTTGTGTGAAAATCTCACTTTTCTCTCTCAAGGTCGGTCTGGAATTTCTGGGTTTTTGCTTTCTGGAGTTGCTTCTGAAGGAGTCTTTGGGGAACGATTCCGAGCTCTCTCCTCTCTCTCTCGTCTCCTCTCTCTCTTGCCCTGAAAGAGCTTGCTTCCATCATCTTCTCCACTGAATTAGAGGAGTTTTGGTCGGTCTTTTGTCCACCTACCAAGCCTGTCAACTGAGCTAGTTCACCCACTCTCTGACTTAGCCAATTTTTCCAATTTCTGCAGCTTTTGAGTGTCCAGATTTTGTGCGATTTTCCCGTGCCTTCAGCAGCTTATCCCTGGCAAATTTCCGTCCACTGGCACTACTCATTATGGCCTTCAATCACGTGCAAAGATCGGGCTAGATGGGCGGTTGAGGAGGATATGGTGGGGCCACCAAGTTGCTTACTCAGCAACTCCGAAATGAGGCTAAACCGTGGGCTAGGTTTTGGTAGCTGGCTTAGGTGCTTTAATCCATCAATTTGGCTGCGATTTTTTTATCAATTAGCAAGCTCATGCATATGTGGCATCCTAGAAATTAAGGGCATGTCCTAAGGTGCCCTAGAGCTTTTTAAATAGGTAATGAATTTACCTATTTGGTTGTGCTTTAATTTTAGTTCTCCCTTAAGGCCTTGTGCCTTGTGCCTTGTTTGTTTTTAATTTAAATTGAGCTAAGATAATTATTAAAGATAAAATTTTATGTTGCCATGCTTGTTATAGATTGTTTGTTATAGATTTAATATTATAGAATTTTAATTAGGTAAAATTAATTGTTAGTTTTAAGTTTAATTTTAAAAAGGGAGTGGATTGGGCCTTAGGTCCAATAACATGGACTTAGGCCCATGGTTGGAGGGCCTAAGGGTGGGCCGTGTGGGCCAAGCCCATAAGGCCCAATGGGCCTTGTGTGGTGTCGTGCGAAGGAAGGAGGGGGAGGGTTTGCATGCCCCTCCCCAAGTGTCCTAGTGTGTATGCCACTTGGCATACATGCTTAGGGTCTTCCTTGTGATGATTCGGGAAGAGAAGAGAAAAGAGAAGGGAGAGAGAGAAGGGGTGCCGTGCGAGAGAAAGAAGAGAGAGGGAGAGAAAGAGAGAAAGAGAGGAAGAGAGAAAGGAGAAGAAGGAGGGAAGGCGTCGCGCGAGAGGAGGGGGGGAGAGAGAGAGCCGCCGTCCGCCGCCGCACGCCGCCGTCCGCCGCCGCACGCCGCCGTCCGCCGCCGTTCCCGTGGTTCTTTTCTTGGCTAGAGGCAAGTTAGGATCCATCTCCTTTCCTTGCTTGTGTGTTTGCATGTTGGATTCTTGGTGGTTTAAGCTACGAAAATGGAGTGAGAATGCTTGGATGTTGAGAATGCATGCTGTTTTCGCATGAACCAGTGAAGTCAGAAACTTGTGAGGGCTTGCATGTGTGTTTGGAGTTCGATTTTGGCTTGGATCTCTTCATGAAAGTTGTTTCTAACATCTTGAAACATAACATAATGAAATTTCGTGAAACATGATGGAGATTTGAGGGGTCTAAACCTCATATTTCGGAGACCCTAGATCTAGAACTGTTTTTCTGACCTTGAGGTGAGTTCGTGGTTTGCATGTTGGTTTTTACTAAGAATATCTCTTCGACTTCTTCATGAAACTTGTAGAGCACATCTTAAGGATGAACATACTCAAATTTGAAGCAAAAATAACAAGTTTAGGCTAGGTAACCAACCTGACCTTGAAGACGATGAAACTGGAGTTGCGATGTGGGTTACCAGAGACTTCGTGGGACCATTTTAAGGTCTTCCTTTGGTAGTTTGGCTTAAGTATCTTCATGAAAGTTGTAGAGGATCCTTAGGAGAATAACATATCCAAAAATCAGAGAGAACGAAGAAGTTTAAGTAGGTCAAATCTGCATATTTCGGACATAGTGCTCTGTGTATTTCGGTAACTTGACCAGGAGCTTCGTGGGTCTGTATAAAATTATCTGAAACGATTTTGACTTAGTTTCCTGTATGAAAAGTATATTTTAATGTCTTAACTACATCCTGGTAAAATTTCATAATTTTCTGAGGTCATATGGGTATTTTAATTGACTTACCAAGAAAATTGTGCGTTCTGCCCTTATCCGAAAACGTGCATTGAAATTGTGGAAAAGTGGTTTACTATGTGGAAATTGTTTTGCCATGTGTTTTCTGCATATTTTTCCATTCTATTATATTTGGATATTATATGCCTTAATTTCATGATTTTAGGATTTATGTGATTATTTAATTAATTTCAATTTGGAATAAATTGGATTTTGATAATTCAAAATGCATGTGGTAAGTAAAAATCCCACAAGGATTTAATCTATATTAGCAATTGCACCTATTGCATGTATGTGTAGATGCTTAATTTATGCATGGACAAGTACTAAGGTAATCCTGTTTTGTCATGACATCATGTGCATGATAAATTGAAAAGTAATTGGCAATGTGATCCATGGTAATGGTTGGAGGAGGAAGCGTTGGCCGGAATGTATAGAGAGATACATGGCCGGATACCATGGGAGTGTCAGGATGCCTGGAATGAGATGGGTGCCGGAAGCCTCGGAGGTCTTTGCCCGAGGGGATACCTCGTGATGCCAGTTGGGATGCGAGATGCCCGGAGCGTTGGGGGTGCCGGATGCCCAGTGGCCATGGTTGGCATAATTCCGGAGGTTTTTCTCATGAGACCCGAGTGAGGGTGCGAGTGTATAATATGGGATGGATGATCCCGAGGAAGGAAGATGTGATGATCAATTGGGATCTCAAAGTGGAAATGACATGCATGTGTGGCATGATGTGACACGACGATGTGACATGCATGTGTGGCATGATATTATGATAAGGACATGCATGTATGATATGATATAGTGATGATGTATATACATGATATGACATGGTGATGACATGTGTATGCATGATATGACATGGTGATGACATGTGTATGCATGATATGACATGGTGATGACATGTGTATGCATGATATGACATGGTGATGACATGTGTATGCATGATATGACATGGTGATGACATTTGTATACATGATATGACATGGTGATGACATGTGTATGCATGATATGACATGGTGATGACATGTGTATACATGATATGACATGAAAATACGATGACATGTATGAATTATATGATATGATGATGTACGTTGGCATGTGTCTGGCTTTGAGGTAAGTATATTGGATTGCATATGTGGCACGTATGATGTAATTGTTTATATTGTTTAAATGCATTGATTGGTGTTTGGATTCCTTTACTTGTTGAGTGGTTGTACTCACCCCTTCGGGGACCTAACATTTCAGATTAGTGCGATGCCTATCCCCGTCGTTCCACGGGGAGTGTTCTAC
Source organism: Eucalyptus regnans (assembly GCA_037349125.1). Taxonomy (NCBI): domain Eukaryota; kingdom Viridiplantae; phylum Streptophyta; class Magnoliopsida; order Myrtales; family Myrtaceae; genus Eucalyptus; species Eucalyptus regnans. The sequence continues at coordinate 16,817,330 of CM074669.1, read as the reverse complement.
GGCCTACCATCTAACGTGGAGGTCGAGGTGACCGAGATAGATTGTCCCACTCTGCCGGGACTGACCTTTTTGCGTGTTCGCGCGATCGTATCGTATGACGTGGGCTTATCTGGAGGCCCAGTCATCCAGGAGTACATCTCTGTCCACATCCGCCGCAACGGTGTGATGATGGGGATGCTGCCACCTCCACCGCCCGACGCACCGGGTTGGGTGTGACGGCCTGCACACGTGGAGTGGGGGTTAGCAACTTTTTGGATGGCCGCCACTAGTAAATCGAAGGGAGATCGTTACACGTCGCATTTTTAGGGTCGTGTGTCTCTTTTTGAGGAGTGAAGGCCGAGCATAGATGAGTCTTGGCCTATCCTTTTTGTACCGACTTGTGTAGCCCTTCGTAAATTATAAGTGTAAATAAAAGTGGTTCGGCTTCGTGTTTTCACCTAATCAAAGATAGTTGGTGTGTATTGTGTTGTCGTGAGGGAAGCGAAGTGTTGGTGAGACTCGCCTCTTAATTTTCTGCTGAGCTGCGCAAAATCCTTAAAACCTTTTTAAAGGAAAAGAAAAGAAAAAAAATTTTACGCCTAAGCTTGGGCTTGTATTTTCAAATTCTTTCTTCTATCGCGTAGTATCTGTGGCGACCCGCCTCGGGTTTTGGGGGTGCCACAGCATAGTAGTTTAAGATCTTGGCCATTTTTCACAATTGTACTCACTCAATTTTGCAAGAAAGTCCCTCAAAGTTGGTCATTTTCTTATCCGAAAATACCAAATTCAACACAAACTTGGTCTTTTTGGCCCGATTTGATTGATTCGAGTTGGCCCAAGTTCAATTTCAACTTAATTGGTGACCAAGATGATGATTTAAGGGTTCGGGCAAAATTTTGCAAAATTTGCGAATTGGTCCCTCAACTTTTGAAAATTGCATTTTGGCCCCAATTTGCCATTTTAATTCCAATTTGACCTCCCGGGCTTGGCTAGTCACATTTAGATCATTGGCCCCAACTTTTTTTTTTTTTTATCTTTTTTATATATTTAATTTATTTATTATTTTTTTTAAAGGAAAAACATATTCCATTTAAAAAAACTATACTAAACACCTAGATAATCTATATGCAAGAATTTGACATGAAATATTTTTGTGGAAAAACAAGTTCCCATTTTTTTGGAAATGATTTTTGGGCAAAAATTTAGGTGTCAACAAAGGGAATGATGAGTCACAAGTCATTGGGTATTGTGATGCCTAAGTTAAGAACACGGGTGTTTGTAATAGACAAGTTCATTGAACGTGGCGCATATCGAACAGTTAGCAACATGGAAGCTTTTAGCGTGGTCAATGCCTAATTGTTTATGCTTTGGTCTTGTGTAAGTAATCCTTAGACTTGAGACACAGTGTTAACTTGTGTGTCGAACAACTATGGTTCACAGGTGCACATAATGCCGGGTCATTGATCCATCTTTGTACCTGATGGTCATATTTTGTTCATATACGAAGTTGCATGTGTGCACAATATGGAATCCGTCTCCTTGTTACATGCAAGATATAATATTGATGTCCTATGCGATCTAATTATGACACTGCATTGAAATCCTCGGCCGGGGTTGTAACCGAGAATCAATTGTTTATGTCTCGAATAAAATGCAAGTCAATTAGATGATTGCATATGATCGAATTAATGACTTGACAAATATTCCGTGGTCTTTGTTTGATCGGGATATAGTAAGATAGAGGGATTGAATTACACTATAGCCAAAGCTGATAGGTTTATTATGTTCTTAAAGCATTCACACTATCTAGGTAGCCATAACATATTGCTAGATGTCAATCATGGCTTGTAGGACCCAAAGATTAATCGGGACAATTAATTCTTTTGGAAGTACTAATGTGTTAGTACAAGTCTTACTACTAGCTTAGTGATGAGCCTAGGGATGTCACACACCATAACAATTGGGATAACGTGGAACAACAGAGAAATGATGTTGCAAATTTGTTTGCAATTACTGTAATCGAATTGAGTCAATTTGAAATTAAATTAAATGAGATTTAATTTCATTTGTATTATAGCCACGAGCCTACTTGCATATGATGCACACGCATGCCCGAAGTGGATATATGTTAATGTACCCCAATTGTACATGTAAAGATTACGTTCCTTTTATTTTAAAGGGGATTGATTAATTAATTGATTATTTGTTTAATTAATTAATTAATACCTTTTAATAACTAATAAAAAAATTATATATATTTAAAGTTTCATGCATGTGCACGAAGCACATGCATGAAACCCGGATGGTCAGCAATTGCTGACCATTCAAGCACGATGGTCAGCAGTTGCTAAACATCATGCACGAATTCGTGCTTGAGCAACCACTCATGCACGAAGTCGTGCATTAGCAACCGCTCATGCATGATCATTCGTGCATGAGCGGGGGGACGATCAACAATGGTTGCTGATTGTCCACCGATCAACAACCGTTGCTGGTTTATATATATAAATATTTTTATTTAAAACGAAGATGCAAGGATGTAACAAAGGGCTGCTGAAAATAGAGAGAGATGTGTGTGTTCTTGTGTTGCCTTTGATATGCAAGAAAGGAAAGGTTTTTCTCTCATCCAGGGCCGTGACTATAATACATCAAGGATACGGCCGATTGTCTCCATGAGATTGCTAGCACGATCATAGTGGTGAATATTCGAAAGTTCTCTCTTACGTTCGACGTTCGTTGTTGATGTGTCTGAACTAGAGGTCCAACGTTTGTAGGGCTTGAACTGTAGAACATCCGAACCAATTTTTATAAAGCGCGCTTCAAGAGGTAATTCGTTTAAACACCCTTTTTATATTCTATTTTTTGATTGAAACGCACGAACAACGCCTACGGAGAATCATGTAAAATATATCTTTGTTTCCGCTGCGTATTTTTGTTAAAATTTACCTATACATGATTCATGAATCCCCAACAACTAAGGTTCCGAGTATGATTGTGTGCACTTGATGATGCACAGTTTAAGGAGGAGATCTTGTCAAAAGCTCATCATAGCAGTTATAGCATTCATCCAGGTGGTACCAAGATGTATTAGAATCCGCATCAACATTTTTGGTGGACCGCTATGAAGGTTGATATCGCCAAGCATGTCGCCAAGTGTCTAACGTGTCAGCAAGTGAAGGCACATCATTGTAAACCGGGAGGACTTTTGCAACCTCTCGAGATTCCTGAGTGGAAATGGGAACACATCACAATGGACTTTGTGATGGGCTTACCGAGGAGTCAAAGAGGTAATGATTCCATTTGGGTTGTGGTCGACAGATTGACGAAGTCGGCTCACTTTATCACCATAGAAAAGGACCTTGCATTGGATAGATATGCAGAATTATACGTGCGCCAAATTGTTATTCTGCATGGAGTGTGGTGATGATCACATCTGATCAAGACCCGAGATTTACAACTGCCTTTTGGAAAAGCTTGGAGATCGCCTTAGGAACGAAGCTGCAATTCAGTACAGCTTGTCATCCGCAAACAGATGGCCAGTCTGAGAGGATAATTTAGATTCTCAATGACATGTTGAGAGCGTGTGTGCTAGACTTCAAAGGAAGCTGGGAGGAACAGCTTCATCTCGTCGAGTTCGCCTAGAACAACAGCTACTAGCAAAGCATTTAGATGGCACCTTTTGAACCGTTGTATGGCAGAGCGTGCAAAACGCTAGTGTGTTGGGATGAAGTCGGGGAACGAAAGATCACAGGCCTAGAGTTAATCCAAAAGTCAGTGGATGCAGTTGCAGTTATCAAGTACAGATTAAAGACTGCTCAGAGCCACTAGAAAAGCTATGCAGATAAGCGTCCAAGACCTTCGAAATTCCAAGTTGGTGAGCACATCTTTCTGAAAGTGTTACCGATGAGGGGTACTTCACGCTTTGGCAAGAAAGGAAAGCTGAGTTCGAGGTACGTAGGTCCCTTTGAGATTCTGGAAAGAATAAGGACTCTAACGTATCGTCTTGCATTGCCGTCAAGACTGGAACAAGTGCAAGACGTCTTTCACGTGTTGATGTTGAGGAAGTATCAACTTGACCCAACCCACATGCTGAATTTTGAAGAGTTAGACGTGGACAACAGTGCCGTACGTGGAGAGACTAGTTCAGATTGTAGATCAGAAGAAGCAGATTATGTACACCAAGACAATCCCGTTGGTTAAAGCGGTATGGCAACACTACAGCACATAGGGAGCAACCTGGGAAAGTGAAGATTTGATGAGACGACAATACCCCCACCTTTTTGTTTAAAGATTTGTAATGGTTTAAATTTTGAGGATAAAATTTTTATAAGAGGGAAACAGTTATGAGATCCCAAATTTTTGTTCTGTTTTCAATTGAATGAGTTAAGCTTTTCATCGGCACGCCTATAGTTCTTTTCTCTGAGCTTATCACTCATGAGATAACTAGTCTCTTTGATAAAGCCGTTAAGGGATTTTAACACAATATACTTGAGAATTCGACCAGAAATCAACTGTCCAACCGTGCTAATCTGCAAGGGTCAATACGGCACTGTCAAAATCGATCAGAGATAAGAGATAGGTCGGTTTGACTGAGGCATGTGATTAAAGTGTGGGTCATTCCACCTAATTGCAAAATTCTCGTCGAACAGCACTAGATCGATTTTTTGTCATTTTTGTACCCTATGCCCGTATTTAAAACCTCGAGATTTTTACAACAACTGAGAGTCGCCAATGAGTCGAAGATGTACAATGTGGCTCTAAAATAATCAACCACGGGTCAATTGCACTAAAAATTCCTGAAAGCTACCCGATAGGTTAGGTCACGCTAAAATCGCGCCCGATTGAAATTAACCACGAATTTAAACCTGATTTCAGAAATTCAAAGTTCTGTCATGTCACGATTCATTTTAAGAACATTGAGTCATCATCCGAAGATTTTTCTGCAAACCCAAGATTTCGGCGAAAATTCAAAGTTGGGTTATTTTGGACCGAGAAAATTAAAGGGCCGTTTTTGGTCGCATTTTTTGCCGTCAAGTTGGTTCAATTGACAAGGAAAAATCATGAGATGGATGATGGCACCTTGGCTGATTGTGATTTTGAGTATTTATATCAAAATTACAAAATTTTGGTATTTAATTAGAAAATATCGGATGTCGAATTTTTACACCGAAAATGAATTAGATACTATATAACACAGTGGGATTTTAAAAAGGGAGGATCTCAATTCTTCTTGTTCAAATTGACCGTGTATCCACACACAATTATTTTTACCGTGTGTTTTTAATACAAAGAAAAATGGTCAAGTACATTATTGTAATTGGGACATTTGAGTGCAAAGCACGATGTCTTGGCCGGGATTGGATGAGTGCATGAATGGTTATGAGAACCTGTCCCCAATGTGAGTTGGGTGGACGTTGCCCTTATATGGGATGCCCTTCTCAACGGATGCCAGTCGCAGTAGATTCTGGACCGATGCTCATTCGGGATTGCCATGCTCAATGGGGTGAGACGATGCCTGGTTACGCCAGAAAACCGCCGAGCGTCGAGTAGGCTATGCCCGTTGGGCCGTGATAAAAATTGGAACACATGATTGAGTGAAATTGACGCGCCGGATTATGGGATGAAATTGTGTAACACGAAATGGGACATGTCATAATGATTTGGCCTTATAATCGGGACCCCCGTGGCTGTGTGGGATATAAGATGTGGTGTTCCAATTGATTAAGTATTTTTACTGCATATGGATGAGTATATGAATTGTGCTGACATGCGAGGAGGATCTGAGATGAGGTGAGTCTCTGTGGTTGTGTAGCTATGTGGTTAGGACGCCCCTAGGCATATTTCCTTTCTAATCGAAGTTTAGGGGGTGAACTTACTGAGACATTGTCTCACCCCGTCGTGGGCTCAATTCTTTTCAGGTCCGTAGATGGCGGTCCCTCCAGTACGTTTTGGGAAGCCGAAAAGGTATACGGAGCAGGGTACTGACGTCCCTGTCCCCGGGAGTCCTTGGTTCCATGAGCTCATAGTGACTACTATCTTGGTCGATGAGGGCCGACCACAGTTGGTACCTCATCGATTTTGGGCGTGGTTTAGCCATGGGATCAATGGGATCAGGGAAGGTCCCCTGCAAGGTTCCGACATCCCTACCGTTGCGGTTAACGCCGCGGCAGGTGAGGGGGTAGCTGATCTCCCTAATGGTGTCGCGGAAGACCTAGATTCCCCGGAGGTCTTAGAGGTCTCGGCTGAGGAGTCATGTGCCTAGTTAGCTGGGTGGCTCTTCTTTTTTGAAGTAGACCTTTGTTTTTAGTCTAGGGTTGTATATAAACTCAGCTTGTTTATGAAAAGTGTTTTATGAAAATGGTATCCTGCTTTTCTATCTCATATTTGTGTTAGCTGGGGATTTGTTTATTCGCATCCGCATGTGCAATTAAAAAGAAAGGGTCAGCGACGCATCCTAGGACGTTGCAATTTTATTGACCACCGACGGATGTATGCACGCTCGAGGTTCGAGGCGTGACAGTAGCCCTCCCTCTGGTACTCCTTCCTAAGGATGGCGTCACTTCATCCATTAGGAATTTTCCACATGCGGGTATGTTAAACCATGGTGAATCCTATCGGGGCCCGTATTCCGCGTGATGGGTTCATTTACTGGAGTTGCCACTAGTCTCATTTTGTGGAGTTAGTTAGAAACTCAATCAAGGGTCGGGAGTGTTCCCTCAACCAAATATCTAAGTCCGAGAACTTGGATTTTGCCAATATTTCTATTAGCGCTTTTTCAGTACCTAAATAGTATGTTGTGTTTACCTAACATGTCAATGTATTTATTCTTACATTTTAGGGTTCGTTAATCCTAAACTAAGCGATCATGCGAAGTTGGTCATTTTCATGCTAATCTATTTCTAAATAAAATAAAAAGAAAACACTCAATTTAATTGAAAATTACGAGACATAAAGCAAACAATCAATAAAAATGGTAAATCTGCTATTCAATCCTTAACAAAAATATATATTTTTATTTAAAAAATATAAAAGGGAAATGTAATTGAAATGATAAAAGAAAAAGACAACTCACAACTCGTCGAGTTTTTATATAGACGATGAGAACCCGAGACATATGTTAGGGATGAATGGTACATAATAATGGTTGGAATGGATATCAATTTTCACCGTCTTCATGTCATCTCCATCTTCAGGGTCCTAATATAAATCTAGCCTAGAGAATCTATAATTAGGTATATACAATGGAAAGAAATAAGCATACATGTCAAACACAATCAAAAGCATGATACTGTACTAAAATTAATCTTTCAAAAGAAATTCAATGCAAAAAGAAGATTTGGGCCTCAGGGTTGTGGCATCCTAACATTTCATAATGATCCTTGGATACACTGCAACCCATGATTAAGTATTGGAAGCACCATCGGACTATATCATAGTCATTAAACCAATGAATTTCAATTAATCAAGGTCGAGCATGGAATGGACTAATGCTTGATTGGAAATCTATCCTATATCTAAGTATGATCAAGGATTGTACTAAAGGATAAATTGACAAGGAATTTTCTGTTCTTGACCGTGTACTATATAAGTTGGACGGTCATTTCATTAATGTTGCGATTTTATATGGCCATGTGAATATTTGAGATTAGGAAATTAAGTGGGAATTAAAATGGACTATTAGGAGCCAAAAAAAAAAAAGGGCTGAATTGATTAAGGCCTAGGATGGCCCAAAGGAGCCCATAGCCCCATCATTCGGCCGGCTAAGGCCCGGCCCAAGGAGCCCATGAAACCGTTGACTGAAGGAGGGAGAGGGGAGAACTGGTTGAGGCAGCCCACGCCACCTCCTCCACATGTCATCCCCTTAGTGCCAAGTGGCACTCCATGCACAATCAAATGATTGCAAGCATTGAAGCAACCGAAGGAAGAGGGAGAGAGAGAGAGGCGGATTGATCGAGAGAGGGAGAGAGTGAAGTCGAGAGAGAGAGGAAGGCGAGTGTAAGCCGCGAGAGAGGAGAAGGAAGACCGTCGACGCCGCCTAGCTGCCGCTGTCGATCAAGCTCGCCGAAAGCCTCGTGTTGCCGTTAGCTTGCTGTGGACTTAAGACTGGTGAAGTCCCTTGATCTACATGATGCATGCTGTGGTTGTGTGTGAAGTAGATTTCGGATGATCTAAGTGTTAGAATCTTCGAAATTTGGGAGTTATATCTTAGGCTAGTCAGCTGTTCTATGGAAAACAGCTTGACCTCTAGTGATTCCACAAATTTTGTGCTAATATCCAGTCCAAATTTGATCTCGTGTCCTTGATAAGAGTTGGAGGAGACATCTTAAGGAGTAACATACTAAATTGAGAATAAACGGACAATTATTGATCGGGGAAAACGATTTTCTTTGAAGAGGATGAATCTGGACAGCGAATCGAGAGTTAGGGAGAGTTATAAAATTTATAGCTTTTAATCCAGAATGAATTAGACTTCTATTTCTGCGTGGAACTTTTACCTCTAGGTCTTAGTTATAACATGTTAAAATCTCATAATTTTTGGAGTTCATTTAAGGGCTTAATCGAAATTATTTCCGAAACTGTGCAAAACTGGCGTTGGAATTTCTTTTGCTGTGATGTATGGACCTATGCGATTTATATGAGACTTTCTTGACATGGTGTCCTTCATGAAACCTCTTTCTCTAGGTCTTGTTTATATCATGTTAAATTTTTAGAATTTATTGATGTCATTTACTAATTTTTCCAAAATTTTAATTAAAGGGATGCATTCTGTTTTATCCGAAAATTGTCTTATTTTTAAGAACAAATAAATTGCTCTATGGGATGTGGTTTTCTGAGTTGCTATTTATTCAGCATGCATGGTGACATTTATGCTTTTCATATGACATCAAAATTAATGAAATTTTATAAATTAAATGAAACTTTTGCGCATTGTTGCATCAAATGGCATTATTTTTCCAAAGTGAGATACATCCATGTGAAATGATAATGATGAGACCGTCGAACGACTAAGTCGACTGTGGCATTTGGGTTTTCATCAGACCTAGAATAAGTAACGGCTCGTCACAGATCGACGGAAGTGTTGTCGGACCGTACTATTGGCACCATTTGCGGACACTATTTCGTCATCGTCATCGTCGGTATAACATTAGGCCATCGGTTCATCACCACCCGTCGTTCCGAAACATCAACTTTCGGAGAGAAATTTCCCATGCACGGCCATGCACACGTCCGATATTAACCTTGAGCGGCCTCGCAATTGACCAAGCTGAAGGCCCGCAGCATGCAACGGCCATACGTACGTCCGCAACATTTCTCCATGCAAGAATGAAGTAACCGAAGGTCCATGTTCATAGCTTCATGTACGATTTTTCTCCTTAGACAGCCATACGAACGGCCTCACAAATGGCCACTTTTGTTGGCCATGCAGCCACGTAAAATTCCCTCCTCCATGCGGCGATTGAAGCCACGTCCATTGGGAGTCAATAAAGGAGGATAATTGACTTGCTAATAGCCTTAATAAATTGCCATTGTCCCCTGCACGTACAAGGCCATGCAGCCGTGTCTCTCTATTTTCCTTTATGAAGACTTGAAGACCTTGACTTCTTAAAGCCCATGCCCATGCCGTTCTCCTTTGCTGACTGCACCACTTTCATGAAGAAGTCAACCTTGTAGCTACGTCAAAATCATGCAATAATAGGACACTTTGACCCCCTTGAGTGATGCCACGTTTATTCCTTTCTCTTGGACAGCAATGAAGGACATGGGCGCACGAAGGGACACGTTCAATTGCATGGAATTTCAGGTGGCAGCCGAGTGATCTGGTGAGCAGCCACGTCTTCAACAACTGCCCTTCACTCGTGTGACCGCCAGAAGTTTCCCTTTTGTTGACTCACGAAATCGACTAATAGAGGGAACAAGAAAAGGCTGTCCTCTCCTTCCCATTTGCGCTCGCTTTTGTGTCTCAAAAACCAGCAACAGAAAGAGCTGCCCTCATTCTCAAACACCATTTTCCTAATTAGTCAACATACAGCGAACGATCTTCCTTCCTTCTTCTTCGTAGATGCCCAACCTTGCACCATTTTCAGCGATCACTCCAGCAACTTCCCGAACCAAAACCCTTGCGCCATTCTGGCCATACTCCACTGTTAGCCATCGATGTCGCAGCTCGAGTTCTACCGCCGCCTCTCTGCCGTAGCAGGACCTGAGAGATCTTGGCTTGTGCCTCACCGCACGCCGTTGTTGCCGTCACCACTTCTCCTTGCCTCGACTATAGCTCGTAGCTTGCAGTCCGCTTGTCGTCAATGCCGTAGGACCTCAGGCAAGTAGAAGTTCTATATGATGTAGTGCTGTTGCTGTCTAGTGTAGTGCAATAGACTTGAGGAAGGGTTGAGATGAAAACTGAATGCCAATCTGTGGAGGATTGAATGTGAAGTTGCTGTTTTGTGTTGGATTGAGCTAGATAAGTTCTAGATTGAGGCTATAAGTCATTGCACGTTGCATTTGAGGCTTGCATGTCTCGAAATCTAATTGTGAGTGAGCTGTGATTGTTGAGTGAGGTGTAATGGTGTGTGCCGAGTGAAGAAAACGTGATGCATGTTGAGTTACATGAGCCGAGATGTGAGTATGTGCCTTGTACCGAGTTGTGAAGGATTCTAGGTGAGTGAAAATGTACTGTGACTATTCCTAGATGCTGTGTAAGTGTGTTGAGATGCTACATGATGAATTTGTAGTAAAACAAACAGTTTGATTGAGCTGGAAATGAAGAGAAAAGCATTAGATGTTTTCTGTCTTAGAGGAACATGGATAGAAAGTCATTTATATTGTGTCGCTATAATTTCTAACGATGAAGATGAGGAATAGAATCATTTTACTTAAGATAACATCCATTAGATTGAGTTTAACTCATAGTTATAGCTATATGAATACAATAACGTGTAGATAGAAGCAATTCATTTTAAAACGGAAAAAAAAAAAAAAAACTGTTCTGTAGAAAAACAGCCTAACTTTTGATGATTCCACGAATTTTCTGTATTTATCTAGATAGAGTTGTGTGGCACCCCCGATCCGCTTAGGTCGCCACAAATACCTATCGCTCTACCTATAGTATACCAGTCTAATATCTTTTATTAAGGGTTAAAGAGGAACCATAGTTCATGGGCACATTTTTATTTTATTTTTGAAAATGATTCAGCACAGCTCATAGCGAAATTGTAGACTAGTCTCACCATCCTTTACTCCCATGACAATGATACAATGCACACCAACTACACACCAAAGGAAAAGATAAAGCCGAGTCACTTTTATTCACATATTTACGATGGACATCTCGGGTCGGTACAACCAAAAAGCCAAGATTTTTAGCTATACTCAGGTACGTCTCAAAAGAGAGATCTCAACCCCCTATATTGATCATGTATAACCCTCCATCTACAAGTGTCGGCTATCCCAAAAAGTGTCAGCTCCCACTAGTCAAACGTGCCATCACATCCAACCCGGTGCATCGGGCGGTGGCGGCGACAACATCCCTAGCATCACCTCGTCACGATGGACATGGACAGACAGAAACTCCTGGATGACCGGGCCCCCAGCTAGGCCCACACATACATCACCAGCACGCAAACTCGAATGAACACCAGACTAGGAATGGTGACACAAATGTGCTCCGCGCACTCGACCTCCACGTCAGATGGTAGGCCGTAGGAGGTACCGCGCATGACCGATGGTAAAGGCATCTTTCTAATCTGAAATGTTAGTCCCCAAAGGGGTGAGTACAACCACTCAGCAATAAAGATCCATCAAACATGACAATTAAGATATCATGAGAAAGCACATATCATTCATACATTTGAGCATACCTCACCTTACAGCCATGCATACGTCACCATGCAACGTGCATATATCATCATGCACTTGTACATATATCATCAAAACAGCCATGCATGTATGTCACCACACAATGTGCATTACCACCATACACTTGTACATATGTCCTCAAACAGCCATGCATATATGTCACCACACAATGTGGATATTCCACCATGCACTTGTACATATATCATCAAAACAACCATGCATGTATGTCACCACACAATGTGCATGTACCACCATGCACTTGTGCATATGTCCTCAAACAGCCATGCATGTATGTCACCACACAATGTCCATATACCACCATGTACTTGTGCATATGTCCTCAAACAGTCCACGAATTCATCAAGAGTCGGTACCAAACATTCCAGATCTAGTCTTTCCAAAGAACAACGATTTCACCTACCTATACTTGTTCATTTTGTCTCAAATTTGAGTATGTTAGTCTCCAAGAAGTCCTTTACAACATTCATTAAGAAGTCGAAGTCAAATTTCAACTAGAACATCGCATGCAACTCACTAGAACATCCAAGGTCGAACTGTTTTTCTCAAAAACAGCATGCTAGACTAGAACACCACTCTTGTAACTTCGAGTTTTACACATCCTACACATCCGAGATTTCACCATTCAATCACACACACAAAACACAGCAAGCAAGAGTAGATCAAAGGATCCCACTTGGCTCCAAACCGAGTGAAACTCAGCAACCGAACGGCGAGCTCGACTGTGGGACAAGGCGGCTCAATGACGGGACACGGCGGCGACGAACCTCCTCCTTCCTTTCTCTCTTCCTCTCTTCCTCTCTTTCTCTCTTTCTCTCCTCTCTCTCGGCTCCTAGACCAACCACCACCTTCCCTTTTTTTCCCTTTTGGTTCAAAAGCAAATTGCATGTATCCCCATTTTGCATGGAGGGACACTTGTTCCCAAGGAGGAGACAAGTGTCTCCCTTGCCGAAGACACTTGGAGGAAGCCATTTGGCTCCTCCTCCCCCCTCTCCGTGCGGTCAACAGCCCCTCATGGGCTCTATGGGCCAAGCCTTTTGGCCCACCTTAGGCCCAACACTCTTGGGCCTAAGGCCCAAGCTTAAATGGCCCATGTTTACCTTTTTAAAATCCAACTTAATCCCTATTTATACAAAGTACTAAATTACAAATTTAAATGGCCATAATACTTTGTAACATAGATTAATAAAATCCAACTTATAAAATTCATGGCCAAAAACATAATTTCCTCATCAAATAAAATCCTTGGTCTCACATGGACATAGAACATGTTTCCAACAAAATATTCACCCATTAGGTGCTCGGCCATTAATCTATTACACTTCTTTGGTCTAAAGGCCACAACATAGATCAATGATACTTCCATCACCCTTCCATAGGTTGTAAGGCATCTAGAGGTTGCCATGAAGTTTTAGGATGCCACAAGTTGAACTTCGAATCCTGAATGAAAGTTGTAGGAAATATCCTTAGGAATAACATATCAAAATTTGAGAACAATTGGACAAGATTTTGGTGGTGAAACAAATTTTCTTCTGTAGGTACTAAATCTGAAAGTTACTGCAGAATTTTGAAGGAAACAGCAAAATATTACTCTTTATACACAACGAATTTGACTTAGTGTCCTGCACGAAATTTCTTCCTTTTGGTCTCATCTATAACATATCAAAATTTCAGGATTTTCTGAGTTCATTTGGGAATTATTTCGAAATTGTTACTAAAACTGTGCATTGTGATGTTTGAGCAGTTTTACTCCGACTTTCCTCAACTGATTTCAAAAGTGAATGCATCTTGGGTTGTTATGTGACATGATGATACTGGCATTGGTATATCATGCAATATTGAGATGTGATGAGACTCAAGAGACATTTTTTCATTGCATTGAAAAGTGTTTTTGGAAATTAAGATGTTAATTTTTACCATTGGACCCTTGAGTCAACGATGCCTCGGGAGTTGGGATGCCCATAGGTTCGAACGAGTCGATGCCCTTTGGATGCCTGGTTGTATTTTGAATACATACCAAGAGGATTTTCCCCGGGAGTTTCAGGATGCCCGGTGGTATATCAGTACGTAATTTCGAGAGAGGCCCGGTGGTATGTTGGTACGTAATTCTGGAAGGCAGGGGTAACCATTTTCATGGCGAGCCCTGGCAATTCCTCGTGATGCCAGGTGGGATGCGAGATGCCTGGAGGTGTGTGCCAGATGCCCGGAGGTGTGTGCCGGATGCCCGGAGGTGTGTACCGGAGGACTTCATGACGCCAGGATTGGGTGCGAATGCCCAGAAGGACGCAAACATTGGTCCTTTGGGGGGGGTGAAACCTTTTGAATGATAAAACATATGATTATATTAAGTGTGAGTGTGGTCTAGTTATGGGACTAAATTGTATGGCATGGAATGGGATGTGTCATTACAGTTTGGCCCTATGATCGAGACTGATGTAACTGGACATGATGCATCTGAATCTTTTGAAATTGCATTCGCCATTGCATTAAAGAATTTCACGATTTTGATGTATAATGATCCCTTGACTACCTGATCTTGTCTATCCTACATGAGTCTAGATATTGATGGTACTGCTTGATATAGCTTGATGAATCTTTTACTGCTGAGTGGTTGTACTCACCCCATTTGGGGACTAACATTTCAGACTAGATAAGATGCCTCTGTTGTCACCGCCACTAGCAAATGGACTGAGTGGTTGGATATGACCGCAGGGAGGAGGATAGCAAAGGAAGGAATTTTTGGAATATCGGCACTGAAAGATGGACTCTTGGTATGTGGTTGCTGAGGGCATCAAACCACTTTTGAAGCATAGCCGGGTGCAGGAAACCATGGCACTTTTTGGATATATTGATGAACAATGTCCATCTAGTAATATATGTAAATAACGGTGCCTGGCTATTATTTATAAAATGTTTAGTTGGTGTGCATTGTTTCTTAATATAGGGAAGGGAGTTGTTGGATACGCTTCCGCCATACTTTTGCGTAGGGACCAATCAAGTATATGAAAGAACCCCCATATGACTTCTCGGAAGTCCATTAAAAAAAGAAAAAAATAAGAAGAAAGGGGATATCCAAGTAGAGGAAACAATGTGGTGACCCTAACGGATTGGGGGGTCATTCGAGGGTGCCACGGATTGGGGGGTCATTCGAGGGAGCCACATCGACAATGCCCCGGGAGTGTTGAGAGCTCCAGAGGTGTGTGCCGGATGCCCGGAGGTGTGTGCCGGAGGTTCCTCCTGATACCAATTGGGGTGCGAGATGCCCGGAGGTGTGTGCCGAAGGTTCCTCACGATGCTAGATTGGGTGCAAGCGATATGAGGGATGCAAACACTAGTCCCTGGAAGAAAAATGAGATCCTTTTGAAAATAAATCAACATGGAAATTGAATCATGCACATGTGTGTGCATATGCCCTGGTGTACAAATTATCTATGAACTTGCATTGGTATTATTTGGTGTTTGGAAATGTGATTACCAAGGCATTGAATGGATCTCATGGAGATATATGCACGACTACATGGTGATGTATGCTCGATTGCATGAATGATATGTGCTTTATTTGTGATACCTTGATTGTCTTGCTTGTTGCACTGTGTAGTTTGATGGATCTTTACTGTTGAGTGATTGTACTCACCCCTTTTGGGGACTAACATTTCAGATTGAGAGATGCCTTTGTCACCGATCACGTGTGGTACTTTTAATGGCTTACTATCCGATGTTGAGGTTGAGTGCTTGGAGCACCCCTGTGTTGGTGTTCGTGGACTGGTGTTTATCCGAGTTCGACGTTTAGTTATGTATGATATGGGTCTACCTGATGGCCCTGTAGTCTAGGAGTTCCTATCCGTGCATGTTCGACGCGACGGGAAGATGATAGGGATGCTGCCACTGCCACCGGTCGATGCACCGGGCTGGGTGTGATTGCACGTGTGGCTGGTAAAGGATGACACTTTTTGGATAGCCAACACTAGATGATGGATTGATGTACATGTCTGATGTAGGGTCGAGTACTTTTGGGTTATAGCCGAGCTTAGTTAAAGCTTTGGCCTTTTGTTGTACCGACTCGAGATGTCCATCATAGTTATGTAAATAAAAGTGGCTCGACGCTATCTTTTATATGATGTGTAGTTGGTGTGCATTGCATTATTTTGTTGGAGTATGGGATAGGGAAATTTGATTATGCTTCCGTTATATGAACTGCGCTGGGACCAATTTGAATAATTTAACCCCCAGGATTTATGGACCCACTATAATTAAATGGTATCGGAGTGATATGTTAATAGGATAAGTGAAAGGTACGTGTGGTGACCCTAACGGATCAGGGGCCGTCAAGGGGTGCCACAAACCAATGGTATTAGAGCTCAAGGTTTATATATGGAGTGATAAAGAGCGTCATCTAGAAGTTGAGGAATATAATGACAATGCACACCATAGGATACTAACTAGGATAGTTGACTAACTTTGAACAACGGGTGATGGGTATTCACTCATAGATCCCTAGAAATTTCTATGAGTTGCTTTTAGGTGCCAGTAACATGTTTATGTTACTTATGTTTATAGCAGTAGTAGCTTTAGATAAAGACATTGAGTCACAGACTATTCCTGAGGCAAATGCTTGAAAACTGCAGAAGAGTCATGGTACGAGCTGGAAGTTCACATCCATCGAGAGCTGAAGCCTCTGCTACAAGGGCTGAACCCCGAATGGAAGACATCTTGCAGGCATTGGCCAATATAGGAAATATGATGGAAAGACAAGCGCAGCAACAACCTGGAGTGGAACGTCTCTCTCAAGGATTGGTGGAACAATTTATGAAGCTGAAAGCACCAAAGTTTAGTGGAACAGGAAGTCTTGAGGAGGCAGAACACTAGATAGATGGAATGGAACGAATTTTCCGATTGTTGAACTGCAATGATGCTGAGAAGATAACTTTGGCAGAGTACCAGCTAGAGGGAAATGCAAAGTTTTGGTGGAGAGCTTCAAGGGACATGATCTTTCCACCAGGTGCTGATATAAATTGGAATGAGTTTGTTAGAGCTTTCAATAGGAAGCATTTCTCTGACTATGCCAAGGATAAGAAGATTACTAAGTTTGTTCAATTGGAACGAAGGGAGCTGACAGTAGATCAGTATGAGGCAAAATTTTCTGAATTGTCCAAGTATGCTCCCAGGTTGATTGAGGATAGAGAAGAAAAGGCTAAGAGATTCCTGAAAGGGTTAAGAACTGATATCAGAAAGCAATTAGTGCCTATAAACATAAGAGATTATAATGAAATTTATGAAAAGGCACAGTTGGTGGAACAGGAATTGATGAGACAGCAATCAGAGTCTTAGAAACCGTTGGCTTTCAGTGATATTAGACCGGGTAAGAGACCCTATCCTGGTCAAGGTCAGACTTGGAAACCTAATAAAAAGAGTAATTTTGGAAACTTTGGAAAAGCCAAGGATGTCCTGAACTTAGGAAAAACACCCTATCAAAGTAATGCTTGTCGAAGATGCGATGGGCAACATGGTCCAGGACCTTGCAATGGATGGCTAAAATGTTATGGTTGTGGACAGGTAGGTCACCTCAAGAAAGATTGTCCACGAGAGAGATCACAGTTGAGTGTTGGCTCGGTGCAGCAAGTGCCACAAAGTAGTACCGAACCAAATTTGTTTAGGAATTCACAGAGACCACTAGCACAGGAGGGTGTATGCGATCACCCAAGAGGAAGCGGAAGCTTCCAAAAATGTTATCTCAGGTACGATCCTTATAAATGATAAACAAGCATATTCATTGTTCAATACGGGTGCTACCCATTCATTTGTATCTAAGAGATATAGATAGTTAAATAAGTTAGAAACTACGTCTCTTGAGATGCCTCCTTGTGTTTCTACTCCTTTAAAGAACATGGTATTGTCTACATTAGTGTGTGGAAAATGTAAGATGACAATAGTAGGGGTGTGCAACCGGACCGGGTATACCCGGTTCTTGGACCGGCCCACCCGAAAAACAGGGTTGGGAACTAGTTCCCAAAATTCGGAACCGGTTTAAACCGATTCAGGAACAGGTTCCGAGTGATTACCCACCCGGAAACCGGTTCCCGGACCGGTTTTGTAAGTAGAGGTCAACACCCTTTTTTTCTCCTGATTTCTATTCTTACTCGCACAATCACACGATATTTTTCCTCTTAGCTCTCTCAAATACGCACGGCACTCCTCCTTTGTCATTCCTCTTCCTCACTTGCTTCCCTCCCTCATCGGCTCCCTCTTGCACCGTCTAATGGACAGACAGTGTTTGTTGTCGCCAAATTCTTGTGTATTACATGGATTGGCTTGCCTAATTTTTCCTTTATAGGAGGAGTTATGCTTGCATAAATGAGTAGCTTTATGTAGTAGTTGTGGAAATAAGACTAATATTAGAGCCATGTTTGTTGCTAATTCTTTGTCTTATGATTTTATTTATTATAATTAGCCATATGGATCCTTAATTTTTCGTTTAGTCAAAAAGTTAATGTATCAATTTATTATCAGTGCTTAATGTTTCAATATAAATTAGGACAATTACGTTATTTTCTCGCTTATTAATATAAAATTCAAAGTCGTATAGAATATCTGGAAATTGCAAAATAGGTTCTAATGGAAACAGGGTTGACCTTGGAACCGGATCGAAAAAACAAGGTGGGTCGGGTATAGGGTCCAATACAAATAGGGTCGGGTATAGGGTCTAGAAAATGGGAACCGGTTATAACAGGGTCGAGTACAGGGTCTAGGTTTAGACCCTACCCACCCTGGACTCCATACGTATCGGGCTAAGGTGGATTGTTATAGGAAAGTGATCCAGTTCATGTTACCTGACCAATCTAGTTTTGAACTTTTCGGAGGTCAGATAAGCCCCTCTATAGACATTATTTCAATGGTAGAAGCTCATGAACTACTTGACGAAGGATGTCAAGGATATCTAGCGATAGTAAGAGATCTTACTATGAAAGAGGCAAATATCGATGAGATTCAAATAGTTAGGGAATTTCAAGATGTGTTTCCTGAGGAATTGCTTGGATTACCACTAGAATGAGAGATTGAGTTTGAAATTGAACTAATGCCTGGAACAGGACCAATATCGAAAGCCCCATATAGAATGGCCTTAATGGAACAGAAGGAATTGAAGGTGCAACTACAAAAATTGCTCGATAAGGGATTTATTAGGCCAAGTGTTTCTCCTTGGGGTGCATCGGTCCTATTTGTAAAAAAGAAGGATGGGTCAATGCGTTTATGTATTGACTATAGACAACTAAATCAGGTAACCATAAAAAATAAGTATCCCTTGCCTAGAATTTGATCAATTGCAAGGAAGTTCAGTCTTGTCTAAAATTGACTTAAGATCAGGATACCATCAGTTGAGGATAGAGAAGAAGACATTCCTAAGACTGCATTTAGGACTCGTTATGGACATTATGAGTTCCTGGTTATGCCATTTGGATTAACGAATGCATCAGCGGCATTCATGGACTTAATGAATAGAATATTTAAACCTTATTTGGATCAATTTGTGATTGTCTTCATTGATGATATCCTGATATATTCTAGAGGACCTGAAGAGCACGAGCAACGCCTGAGGATAGTGTTGCAAACACTAAGAGATCATAAATTGTACGCCAAATTCAGTAAGTGTGAATTCTGGCTAGATCATATAATATTTTTAGGACATGTGGTGTCGGGGAATGGAATTGCAGTAGATCCTGCAAAAGTTGAGATGGTAATGAATTGGCCGAGACCAACGACACCAACTGAAATATGAAGTTTCTTGGGACTAGTTGGTTATTATAGGAGGTTTATTGAAGGATTCTCGCAATTGGCAGACCCTTTAACGAAATTGACTCGAAAGAATGTAAAATTGATATGGAGTGGAGAATGTGAAAGAAGCTTTTAGGAACTTAAAAGGAAATTAACTACAGCTCCAATTCTAACTATACCATCTAGATCTGAGGGATTCACGGTGTATAGTGATGCATCTCATAAGGGACTGGGATGTGTTTTGATGTAGCATGGCAAAGTCATAGCTTATGCATCGAGGCAGTTGAAACCTCACGAGTTAAATTACCCTACTCATGACTTGGAGTTGGCAGCTATAGTTTTTTCTTTGAAAATATGGAGACATTATCTGTAACGAGCTATGACGTCCCAAGGCATCACGTACTAAGCGCAAGAGGAATTTTTATTTTTTTTATTGTAATCTTTAAAAATTGTGAATTCCATTTATAGTAATCACTATTGAAGGTTAGCATGTATAACATGGATTATTTAAAATCTGTAGTTTATATTATGAGTTTATCTTGCAATTTGCTCTACCTTGAAAAATTATTTTTAGTATTGGCCAATTTATTCATGCACATAGACAAGATCACAAGAAGCTTCATTTCTTCTTACCATCATTAGGGCCTACAAAATTTATCAACCTGGACTCTTTCCATGTTCACCACCTATATATACAGCATATATATAACAAAAGTAAGGCGTAACAAAAGCCAGGGATAAAAGGGTGAGGGTGTCTACTCCATGAGTTCCCACACAAGCCCACGTTCAAAAGAAAACAAAAGATAGTCAGCTTCTACGTGATCAAAGGCATCTAGGCGCCATCCATCCCAGCTCCTGCTCCATCATCCCTAAAAGGGATAGGGCCAAACATCGCTCCATCGTGCTTGACAAACCAAGCGACAAACTTCATAGGGATCATCTCAGCTCTACCATTATCCATCCATAACGTGGCCTCATATTTGGAGAAGGTCAGCTCAACATCAGAGTCATACACATCAGTGAAAGTAACCTCAATGTTCGATATCACTCCATAACGAGCTAGTGACGGCACATCCATACTATCAATCTGAAAAATATAAGGCATGAGCAAAACTATGCCCAATAAAGAATGATAAAACTCTAACTTAAACAATCCACAACCATCAATATTACAAGGGAATCATAATCCAAGCAATTTAGGATACTAAAATAGAATTGTCACAAGCATAAACAATTGGATATTAACACATCACATATGTAATCACCTTATATGCATCCATTCCTATACTTACCTTTTTCAAAGTCAATTTCACATCAAATACAATGCAACAATAATGAATGGACTCACTCGCCAAGTTCAATTATATTTAGTGTGCATATAATCCACCCTCGATCAGTCACTAACCGGAACTTTGCCGGCCCGATCGAGTCACTTCTAGAAGTTACCTTATCCGGACTTCCACAATATTTCTATTATGGGCATCTCACTCTGAGGCATCCCGGCATCATTCAACCGAGGTCCTCCCAAGACCACTCAGCAAGGGGCATCTCACTCTGAGGCATCTCAGTATCACACAACTGAGGCATCCTTGATCACACACAAGGGCATCTCACTCTGAGGTATCCCGGCATCTCACTCCGAGGTATCCCGGCATCATTCAACCGAGGCATCCAAGACCACTCAGCAAGGGCATCCCAAACTTCCGGGGGCATCACCAGTATCTTTGTACCGATGGGTTCATTCACTCTCTTAAGCACACGTTTCACACTACCACACCTTTAATTAATGCATTTATCGTATGCAAAAAAAAAGACTCCAAAGTATCTAACTATATATCTAATTCTCATGATCCTACCACATGTTCGTGTCCAAATTATAAGATAAAACCTATTACGACATGTCCCATGCCATGCCGAACAAATATTTATCCCATAATTAAGCACTATGCACCGCACTCATTACACTCACACGATACTATATACACTTATATCTCAAATGATGTATGAGGCCTATTCTTACATGACTAATACCTATTATGAGCTTATTAGACTCTATGTATATCCTACAAGTCGAATATATAAAACACAACATCTATTATATGTTCTCGGGTTAAAACAGTTTACTAGCTAAATGTACAGTTTCGGTTTTGAATACATAAGGTATATCAATTCTTGTCAGAATACTACCAAATTTTAGTATGTTATATTAGAGACAAAAATTGACATTTTTTGTGAAGAAACTTAACTCTGAATCTCACTTTATTAAGAGTAACAATTGCTATAATCTTTACTAACACCCTGTACCAACGTCCAAATTCTTTATCTACAGAGAAAATTGTTTTACTAGCCAATAATTATTCATTTAATCTCAAATATTGACACGTTATTCCTTAAGATGTGTTCTACAATTTTCATTAAGGAATCGAAGTTCAAATCTAACTAGGTAAATACAGAAAATTCGTATAATCAGTAAAGGTCAAACCGTCTCTCACAAAAACAGTATACTAATTTTACTAAATTCACTTCTATCTCTACGTTTTTATATTCGTATGGTTATAACTAGGTTTCTAATTCAATCTTATAGATGTTCTATCATGTAGAATAGTTCCTTTCTTATTTTCATTAACATGCATTAAGAAAATAACACAAAACAGAATACTCCTTAACCTTATTCTTCTAGAACAGAATATATATACACGATTCCTCCACTTCTATCCCGACTAAACCACTTATCTTTTCACAAACTTCTTCTACAATACTTTAATGCCTAATCACATCAACTTAAAGCAACTTCGGCATGTCTTTCTCTAACAAATAATCAATCCACAATTCGGCTCGAAGTGTTGTTGCATCCGTGAGTTCACTCACCACGATTTATACCAAATCCATTCACTCGGCAACCATTTCATCACTTCACTCAACAAAACAGCATACTTACACTTGGATTTCGAAACATGCAAGGCTCAAAAACAACATGCAATGGCTTCTACCTTTAATCTAACACTTACTCAGCTTAGATTAACCACAAAAACAACAACTACAAGTCATATCCTTCACGGTTTGGTTAAATCCGCAAGCTTTCTTGATGAAACGATGGATAACTTTCTACTTAGAGTTATATCTTTCCTTACCTTAGTTCAGCTATCAAACAATCACAAGGATGCTTCGAGATCAACACCAAAATCTTGCATGCAAAAGGAAGAAGGTTGCTATTTTGCTTCTGGTTCCTCACCGCTCGACCGAGAGAGACACGAAGAAGAAGATGAAGGTGGGTGTTTCGGTTTTGAAGAGAGAGAGAGAGAGAGAGGTTTCGAAAATTTAAGAAGGGAAATAGGCCTACTAACTAATCCCTAGGCTAGACTAATGATTATATTTGCTAATGATTGTATTTTCTTTGCTTGTTTTGGTTTGTAGGAATTGAATCCGTGGGTGGTGAAGAAAAACAAAGGGGGAAAGGGAAGTGTCGTGGCCTCCATGTGTGACGTCCCTTGCCATTTGTCACTCAAATTTAATTAGGTTCTAATATATGTCATTAGTTGCTTCATTAGTTCCTAAGGTTTTCCAATTAATTTCCTTTTGTTTCTACTTGATTTCAATTATACAAAATCATAATATATATAAAACATATCAATTAGTTAATGTTAGTCTAAAACGAATCTATCACAAAATGCTAAAGTTAGAAATTTATATTAGCATTACAATCATTAATCATATTTATAATCCATAAATCTTAACCGAAAATAAAATCACTCGGGCCTAAATATTCATCTCTGGCCCACAGGCTTAATCTATAACAATCCGGCCCACTAAACTAAATTTACGAATCTAATAATTCCGAACCTTGGCCCACTCAATCCAAGCCCATAATCTCTCACTCGAGTTTACAAGCCTAGTTCTAAATAATCATGCGGCCCGCTTGCTCCTCAAGCCCACTCAATCCTCACAGTCCATCGGGTTCACTTTCTAGCCCGATCTAAAATAATCGAAACTTCTAATGATCCAATTATACTAATGAAGGTCGGTGAAATCTGGGATGTCACATTATCTGTATAGGGAGAAGTTTGAAATCTATACAGATCATAAGAGCGTGAAGTATTTATTTTCGCAAAAAGAGTTGAATATGAGACAAAGAAGGTGGATGGAGTTATTGAAAGATTATGATTGTGAAATACGATACTACTCGGGAAAGGCAAATAAGGTGGCAGATGCCCTTAGTCGAAAGTCGGCTATGGACATGGCTAGTTTAAGGATAACATAGTGGAATCTGTTAAAGTCAGTAGTAGACTCAGAGTTCAAGTTGGAAATAGACCACCTTATCGGTATGCTCACTGCCTTAAGGATTGAGCCCGAGATTATTCAAAAAGTTAAGATTCTGCAAGAATCTGATCCTAAGATTGTGAAGATACAAAACGTTGTGTCTTTAGGGAAAAGATCAGAGTTTCAAGTCTCTGAAGATGGGATAGTAAGGTGTCAGGGACAACTCTGTGTTCCCAATAATGAAGAAGTAAAAAAGGAAATCCTATCAAAAGCACATAGAAGTAAATATAGTATCCATCTAGGTAGTACAAAGATGTATAGAAATTTGCGCCAGTAATTCTAGTGGAATGGCATGAAGACGGATATAGCTAAACACATTTCACAATGTTTAACATGCCAGCAAGTGAAAGCGGAACACCGCAAACCCGCAGGACTATTAAGACCATTAGACATACTAGAGTGGAAATGGGAGCATGTGACAATGGACTTTGTGCAAGGACTGCCAAGGACATCAAGTGGTCATGATTCTATCTGGGTGATAGTAGATCGCTTGACTAAGTCTGCCCATTTCCTAGCAGTTCACATAGACTGCCCGATGGATAAATTTGCTGAAATTTATGTAAGCCATGTAATACGCTTACATGGTATTCCTATAACGATCACATCTGATCGAGACTCTAGGTTTACTTCAAATTTTTGGCGAAGTCTCCAAAATGCCTTAGGGTCAAAACTTCAATTTAGTACTGCCTTTCATCCTTAAACATATGCGCAAACGGAAAGAGTGATCCAGACTTTGGAAGATATGCTGAGAGCTTGTATTATTGATTTTAGGAGAAGTTGGGATGAAAAGTTGCACTTAGTAGAGTTCGCCTATAACAATAGTTTCTAGAAAAGTATAGGCATGGCTCCATATTAAACATTATATGGAAGAAGGTGCAGGACCCCTGTCTGTTGGAATGAAGTAGGTGAAAGGAGATTGACAGGACCTGAACTGGTACAAGTTACTATTGAAGCTGTTGAAATTATCAGGAAAAGACTTAAAACAGCCCAGAGTAGGCAGAAAGACTACGCAGATAAGCGTAGAAGGCCTTTGGAATTTCATGTAGGAGATCATGTATTCCTTAAGGTATCCCCTATGAGAGGAATATCTCGATTTGGAGTAAAAGGTAAGTTGAGCCCTAGATTTGTTGGACCTTTTGAGATACTTGAAAGGATATGGGATGTAGCATATCGACTGGCTTTACCTCCTAAGCTAGAAAACTTACATGATGCGTTCAATGTATCGATGCTGAGGAAGTAGCAGCTAGATCCTGGACACATACTTGATTATGAAGCCATCAAAGTGGATGAGAAAGTGAGGTACATAGAAAAGCTAGTGCAATTGCTAGATCGAAAAGAACAAGTCCTACGGACGAAGAAAATACCATTGGTTAAGATATTATGGCGACATCATGATGTGGAGGAAGCCACATGGGAAGGTGAAAGTGAAATGAGGGAAAGGTACCCTCACTTATTTAAAGAGACATAAGAAATGTCTAATTTCGAGGACGAAATTCTCTAAGGAGGGGAGAATTGTGACATCATAAATTTTCATAATAATCCCAAGATACACTGTGACCCATGATTAAGTATTTGAAGCACCATCGGACTATATCATAGTCATTAAACCAATGGATTTCAATTAATCAAGGTCGAGCATTAGGAAATTAAAATGGACTATTAGGAGCCAAAAAAAAAAAAAAGAAGGGCTGAATTGATTAAGGCCTAGGATGGCCCAAAGGAGACCACAGCCCCATCATTCGGCCGACTAAGGCCCGGCCCAAGGAGCCCATGAAACTGTCGACCGAAGGAGGGAGAGGGGAGAACTGGTTGAGGCAGCCCACGCCACCTCCTCCACATCTCATCCCCTTCGTGCCAAGTGGCACTCCATGCACAATCAAATGATTGCAAGCATTGAAGCAACCGAAGGAAGAGGGAGAGAGAGAGAGGCGGATTGATCGAGAGAGGGAGAGAGTGAAGTTGAGAGAGAGAGAGAGAGTGAACCGAGAGAGAGGAAGGCGAGTGTAAGCCGCGAGAGAGGAGAAAGAAGACCATTGACGCCGCCTAGCTGCCGCTGTCGATCAAGCTCACCAAAAGCCTCGTGTTGCCGTTAGCTTGCTGTGGACTTAAGGCAAGTGAAGTCCCTTGATCTACATGATGCATGCTGTGGTTTTGTGTGAAGTAGATTTCGGATGATCTAAGTGTTAGAATCTTCAAAAATTGGGAGTTATATCTTAGGCTAGTAAGCTGTTCTATGGAAAACAGCTTGACCTCTAGTGATTCCACGAATTTTGTGCTAATATCCAGTCCGAATTTGATCTCGTGTCCTTGATAAGAGTTGTAGGAGACATATTGAGGAGTGATATAATAAAATTTAAGAATAAACGGACAAGTATTGATCGGGGAAAACGATTTTCTTTGAAGAGGATGAATCTGGACAGCGAACCGAGAGTTAGGGAGAGTTATAAAAATTATATCTTTTAATCCAGAATGAATTAGACTTATATTTCTTCATGGAACTTTTACCTCTAGGTCTTAATTATAACATGTTAAAATCTCATAATTTTTGGAGTTCATTTAAGGGCCTAATCAAAATTATTTCCGAAACTGTGCAAAAGTGGCGTTGGAATTTCTTTTGCTGTGATGTATGGACCTATGCGATTTATATGAAACTTTCTTGACATGGTGTCCTTCATGAAACCTCTTTCTCTAAGTATTTTTTATATCATGTTAAATGTTTAGAATTTATTAATGTCGTTTACTAATTTTTCCAGAATTTTAATTAAAGGGATGTATTCTGTTTTATCCGAAAATTGTCTTATTTTTAAGAACAAATAAATTGCTCTATGGGATGTGGTTTCTGAGTTGCTATTTAGTCAGCATGCATGGTGACATTTATGCTTTTCATATGACATCAAAATTAATGAAATTTTATAAATTAAATGAAACTTTTGGGCATTGTTGCATCAAATGGCATTATTTTTCCAAAGTGACATACATCCATGTGAAATGATAATGATGATACCGTCGAACGGCTAAGTCGATGATGCCCCGGGAATGTTGGGATGCTCGGAGGTGTGTGCCGGATGCCCGGAGGTGTGTGCCAGAGGTTCCTCGTGATGCCAGTTGGGATGCGAGATGCCCGGAAGTGCGTGTCGGAGGTTCCTCGTGATGCCAAATTGGGTGCGAGCGATATGAGGGATGCAAACACTGGTCCCTGGAAGAAAAATGAGATCCTTTTGAAAATAAATCAACATGGAAATTGAATCATGCGCATGTGTGTGCATATGCCCTGGTGTAGAAATTGTCTATGAACTTGCATTGGTATTATTTGGTGTTTGGAAATGTGATTACCAAGGCATTGAATGGATCTCATGGAGATATATGCACTACTGCATG
The DNA here is from genome assembly GCA_037349125.1 of Eucalyptus regnans. Classification (NCBI taxonomy): domain Eukaryota; kingdom Viridiplantae; phylum Streptophyta; class Magnoliopsida; order Myrtales; family Myrtaceae; genus Eucalyptus; species Eucalyptus regnans. The sequence goes on along the minus strand of CM074669.1, from coordinate 16,790,018 downwards.
GTGATATATGCATGACTGCATGGAGATATATGCACGACTGCATGGTGATTTATGCTCGATTGCATGGATGATATGTGCTTTATTCGTGATACCTTGTTTGTCTTGCTTGTTGCACTATATAGTTTGATGGATCTTTACTGCTGAGTGGTTGTATTCACTTCTTTTGGGGACTAACATTTCAGATTGAGAGATGCCTCTGTCACCGATCACTCGTGGTACTTTTTATGGCTTACCGTTCGATGTTGAGGTTGAGTGCTCGAAGCACCCCTGTGTTGGTGTTCATGGACTGGTGTTTATCTGAGTTCGAGTTTTAGTTATGTATAATGTGGGTCTACCTGATGGCCCTATAGTCCAGGAGTTCCTATCCATGCATGTTCGACGCGACGGAATGATGATAGGGATGCTGCCGCCGCCGCCGGCCGATGCACCATGCTAGGTGTGATTGTGCGTGTGACTGGTAGAGGATGACACTTTTTGGATAGTCAACACTGGATGATGGATTGATGTACATGTCTGATGTGGTGGTCGTGCGTGTCGCCCCCAGGGTTTACCCGCCGGCTGCCGGCTGTACGGGGTTCCCTGGGTACCAAAAAAAATAAATAAATAAAAGTGGAAAGGCCCTATCTTTTATATGATGCGTAGTTGGTGTGCATTTGTGGCATCCCGAAATCTCATGACAACTTTTGGAGTACCATGAACCCTGATTAGGTAATGGAAGTGCCATTTGATTATGTATTAGCTTTTTAATCAATAAATTTCGATTAATTTAGGACCGAGCTTTGAATTGGACAATCGTTTGAATGGGGATGTGTCTACAAGTGACCCAAGGATTTTATTAAGGTGCAATTGATATAGAAATCTTGTTCTTGGTGGTGCACTTTATAAGTGAGGTTTTATTGATTTAAATTGCTAAGTTTTGTGAACTTATAAGATGAAACTAAGTGTTTATTTTAATAAGGTTTAAAAAGGGAATAAGAATAGGAGAGGGTGGGCTGATTTTTGGGCCCAAGGATCGTCCAACCAACCCACGCAGCCCCCTGTTCGACCGGCCCATGGAGGCCCAAGGCCGGCCCAATTTTGAATCCCCTCAACCTTGCATGTGTGTTGCCAAGTGGCAAGGAGATTGAGTCAGGTGTGGCTGCCCCCGTAGGCCCCTTTGGGCAGATGCATGCAATCATTGATTGCTAATGAGTGCAGAAGAGAAATTAGGGGGAATAGGGGTCGGTTTTGGCGAGAAAAGGGGGGAGAGAGAGAGAGTGTGTCGTCCGAGAGAGAGGAGAGAAAGAGAGAAAGGAAGGAAAGAAAGGAAGAAGAGAAAGGGGGTGGCCGTGCGTGCGAAGAGGAATAAGGAGAAGGACCGTCCACCGTTCGCTGCCGTCTTTGTTGCTGTTTGATCTTAAGTTGAGGCAAGTAGAGTCCATTTCTCGACTCTTTTGCTAGCTGAGATGAGTGCATGTTGATTTGTGAACGTCGAATGTGGTGGAAGTGAGGAGATTTCGAAGCTATGGGGAGGAAATTGTTGGCTATGCATGCTGATTTTTTTTAAAAACCAGTCTGCCCATTTGTAGGATTTCAACTTGCATGTGGCTTTTTAGTGGATATCTCACCTTGACTTCTGAACGAAAGTTGTTAAGAACATCATAAGGTATAACATACCAAAACTTTGGAAGAAATGAACGAGAATAGGTAGGCAAAATCATGGTTTTTCGGAGATAGTCAGATCTGGAAATTTGGGTACTAGGAACATAAGTTTCCACCGTTTGTAATTAATTATCTAGGGTGAATCTGAATTCTATGTCTTCATGAAGTATCTTTATCTATGTCTTTTCTACAACATATTTAAATTTCATAATTTTTTAAGGTCATTTTCCTATTTAATCGAAGACGTTTTGAAAACAGTGCAATCTGACTATTCGGACTTGGTGATGTTGCAATGCATAGTTTATACCATTCTGTACGAGTTTCTTTTGGAAAATTGTTCTGCATGAAGTATCTTTATCTATGTCTTGTCTACAACATAGTTAAATTTCATAATTGTTGAAGGTCATTTGCCTATTTAATCGAAGACGTTTTGAAAACAGTGCAATCTGACTATTCGGACTTGGTGATGTTGCAATGCGTAGTTTATACCATTCTGTACGAGTTTCTTTTGGAAAAATGTTCTTCATGAAGTATCTTTATCTATGTCTTTTCTACAACATAGTTAAATTTCATAATTTTTTAAGGTCATTTTCCTATTTAATCGAAGATGTTTTGAAAACAGTGCAATCTGACTATTCGGACTTGGTGATGTTGCAATGCGTAGTCTATAGCATTATGTACAAATTTCTTTTGGAAAAGTGTTCTTCATGAAATGTATTTATTTATGTCTTGTCTGTAACATAGTTAAATTTCATAATTTTTTCAGGTCTTCTGCCTATGTAATCGAAAAAGTCTTAAAAACGGTGCAATCGGATGTGTCCGGACTTAGTGATGCTACAATGTGTGGTTTATACTGTTCTGTGTAAAACTCTTTTGGGGAAGTGTTCTGCACGAAATATGTTTTCCTAGATCTTATCTACAATGTGGTAAATTTTCATAATTTACTTCCAATGTTTACTAATTTTTCTGAAATTTTCATGAACCGCATGTATTCTGATTTAGCTAGGAATTGTGCTATTTATTTGTCATTGAAATTGTTATGTGAATCATGATATTTGGATTATTACTCGTGCAATGATGTGATGACATTCATACACTTCATATGACATTAAAGAATTGATGAATTTTTATGAACTCAAAGAAAGATTTCTTTTTTTAAAACCATTGCATCAAATGATATTTTTCCCAATGCATATTACATGATTTCAAAAGGCTAACTCCAATCATTTGTATTGTTACATCAAATGTAAAATTGAAAATGAGATATATGAGAATATGCATTGAAAAGAGGATATTGTCGGAGGTGTGAGCCGACGATGCCCCGGGAGTGTCGGGATGCCTGGAGGTGTGTGCCGGATGTCCTCGGGAGTTTCGAGATGCCCGAAGGTGTGTGCCTAAGGTTCCTCACGATGCCAGGTTGGGTGCAAGCGATAGTAACGTGGGATGCAATTACTGGTCCCGGGAAAGAAAAATGTGGCGATCCAATTGAAAAACATGAGTTAATTTAATCATGCATAATATGGTTACATGTATGCATGATTGTATGATGTAACATGTATAAGTGCATGGTGATGTATGCACATAGTATGGTTACATGTATGCATGATTGTATGATGTAACACATATAAATGCATGGTGATATATGCACATAGTATGGCTACATGTATGCACGGCTGTATGAGGTAATATGTATAAGTGCATAATGGTATATGCACATGGTATGATGACATGTATGCATGATTGCATGATATATGTACTAATGCATTTGTAGTTTATGCACATGGTATGATGACCTATATTTGCACATGACTGTTTTGATGTAATATGCATGACTAAAAGGTGAGACATGATTGATATGTATGTACTCTATAATAACATGATTGCTCGGTTTAATGCATTGAGTAGTTTAATGGATCTTTTACCTACTGAGTGGTTGTACTCACCCCTTTAGAGACTAACATTTCAGATTAGAGAGATGCCTCTCCCTCCGGTCGCGCATGGACTTTTTACGGCCTTCCATCTGACTTGGAGGTCGAGTGCATTGAGCACGTATGCGTCACCATCCCTGGGTTGGTGTTCATACGGGTTAGGGTGCTGGTGATGTATGACGTGGGCCTGGCTGGGGCCCAGTCATCCAGGAGTTTCTGTCCGTCCATGTGCGTCGTGACGGAGTGATGCTGGGGATGTTGCCACCGCCACCACCCGATGCACCCGGATGGGTGTGATGGTCCGCGTGAGGAGAGGGAGCTGACACTTTTTGGAGAATAGCCGACACTTGTAGATGGAAGGTTATGCACGATCGATATAGGGGGTCGATGATCTCTTTTTTGAGTTGTAGCCAAGTTAGTGAAAAAGCCTTGGCACTTTTGGTTGTACCACCGACCCAAGATGTCAATCCTGAAAATGTAAATAAAAATGGCTCGGCTTTATGTTTTCCTTCATTGTGTAGTTGGTGTACATTGTATCATCGCTAAGAGAGAAGAGGGATGGTGAGACTCGTCTCTAATTTCATTATGAGCTGCACTAAACTCTTTTAAAAAAAAAAAAATTGCCTATGAACCCTGGTCCATCTTTAAAACTCCCCTTTTATCAAAGCAAAGTAACCGGTACGAGAATAGGTAGAACATTAGGTATCTGTAGCGACCTTACTAGTTTGGGGGTGCCACAACATTGCATTATTTTCTTGGAGTATGGGATAGGGAAATTTGATTATGCTTCCGTTATATGAACTGCGCTAGGACCAATTTGAATAATTTAACCCCCAGGATTTATGGACCCACTATAATTAAATGGTATCAGAGTGATATGTTAATAGGATAAGTGAAAGGTATGTGTGGTGACCCTAACAGATCGGGGGCCGTCAAGGGGTGCCACAAGGGTTGGCCTTTGTAATTCAAGCGCCAGTTCCTCTAAGACACCTACCCAATTCATTTTATGACTTATAGTCATTATTGACCAATTTTGTTCTCACATGGCCAATAACATTTATGAGGCCCCTAACTAGGTGATCTATGTGATCCTAGGGTTTTTCCTTCGATATCATGCATCGACCCTATCATACATTTAAATGTCACATGCATTACAGGAATTAAACATACATGTAGGTCTTTTAGACCTTATTTCTCAATCAATCAAACAAATGAGTGAGCCGTCGACGGATCACTTATTTCCAAAAACATGCACGAATAACAAACACAGACATTACTAAATGAATAATGTGTTTGTATGCATGGAGGGTACATCTAAGGTTTCAAAGACATCTCTTGAAATCATCACAGAGTTTTGAGATAAAGTGATGTATTGGTTATGAATGGCATTCAATTGCCAAGGCTAGCCCGGGGCTCGCATAAATGCACTCACAAACATAGTAAGCATTTTGAATACAATTTAAACCGTGACTTTCATGATGTCAATCAGGATTTAAAAAGGTTTGAAAATATTTCGGATTAAGATATATTTAGGTTATGGAACACATTCAATTGCCAAAGTTAGCTCGGGACTCTCATAAATATACTCACAAGCGATACAAACATTTTGAATATAGTCCAAATCACGACTCTTTCTTAAGCCAAATCAAGCATTGGAAAAGAATTTCTTAGTAAATGGTTTTCAGAAACATCACACTTACTAAAGCATATTTAAATTTGATTTGGAAAGAAGACTTGTTAAAAATCATTTAACAATGAATATTGAGATGTTTAGAGCAACTTTCATGAAGATGAGATAACCTAAGTTCATGCACAAACTAACCTAGGAAGTTTACCTAAACAATCACAATCAAGTTCATATCTGGAAATTTCATAACAATGATGTAAAAATAGTAAAATTGTGTAATGCCTAATGACAATTTGGTAATGACAAAATTCCCTAACATGCATGACATGATAACAAACGACTTTTGTGAAGAAAGTTTTCTTAAATGAGCTACACATGATTTTACAAAAATTAAACAACAAGCGACAATATGTCAAAAAGTTATCAAAACAACCGGATATTCAGTCAATATCACAATTATTTATGCTATCAAAATAGGTCTAAAAATCAATTTTGTTTTTCACACAACATAGCCAACATGTTGACAAACAAGTTTTATCAAGGGGCCAAGTATAGAATCGTTATAGAACAAGTAGAATAAAAATGTCAAAATTATGTCCAAACAGGGGTTAGAACAGGGGTTCAAATTTGATCCCAAGTCCAGATTCTGATCTAGTTTTAGAAAAAATAGAAAGTGATCTAAATGATGAGTGATCTACATGAAATTAGTAGCATTGGAAACCTCTAAGTATGCTTTATGACTTCCGAGAAGGGTTTGAGTCCAAACTAAGTCAATTAAGTACCCTAAAAGTGAGATCTTTAAAGGTGTGTGTTAGTAACTAAGAAAAAAAAGAACACAAACACATATTAAAAAACCTCAAAGTCATTCAAATAATGCAAAAACGATATGAAGGAATCACATGGGACTTAGGATTGGATGTGATGAAAAATTTGGATAATCATCTAATCCTAAATTAGCATGCAAGAATGTCATACAATTCAATGACATTATGAAACGATTCAGCATTTCTAATGATATGCTTAGGACTCCTAAATAATGGACACTTTTATGATACAAATTTAATGTGGGAAATGATGTTCAAATGATATCGCCTGAACATGTATGTGAACCTTGTAACATGCGGTTCAATTATCATGAAGGCATAATAGCAAGATTTTGGACTCTAGATGACTCAAACAAGCATGACAAGGTGTACATATAGTATGGTTTCGTTTCAGCATTAACTCCACAAAACATGCTTGATTTTAGCCATCTCAAGATATATAAAAATCCTACGATATATCCCACTTACAGAACATCCAGTGAGGAACATTTCTTGTTAAGAGTTCAAAACCAAAATGTAATCGCATGAGCCATAGCAAAAATGGTAAAACATATATGCATATCTAAGCTATATATTGCTGCAGCATCCTTTGACATTAACTCATGCAATTGGCGGGATAAAAACACTTCAAGTGCCATAACTTGGCACAAAGCGACACTTAAATGCCATAACTTACGAAAGGTACACTTAAGTGCTACATTCGAAGAAAAACGGATCACTTAAGTGCCACTCCGGCCAAAATCCGGCCAAAACGCCGACGTGGCATTTTTCCGACGAGGCGAGCCCAAAACGACGTCGTTTTGCTTGCTAACGTGGCAAAATAATGCAAAAACGGCATCGTTTTGGGCTGACGTGGTAAAAAAAATTAATGAAAAATTAATTAAATTAAAAATTAAATTTAGTTAAAATATTTAAAAATAATAATTTTAAAATTAAATTTAGTTAAAATATTAAAAAATAATTATTTTAAAATTAGAAAAATTTTAAATTTTTTTTTTAAAAAAGGGGGTGTTGGGGAGGCGGCTGAGGGATCAGCCAGCCCTCAGTTGTCGCCGCCCCGCCGCCGGGAAGGGCCGCCGGGCCCTGGCCAGGGGCCGGCGACCCCGGCCGACCGGCGGTGAGGGCTCGCGAGCCCTCGCCGGATCTAGGCGAGGGCCGCGACCCTCGCCCAGATTTGGCTAGTGGCAAGGGCTGCGACCCTCGCCCCAGATCGGGGCGAGGGCTCGCGAGCCCTCGCCGCCAATCGGTCGGGGTCGCCGGCCCCTGGCCAAGGCCCGGTGACCCCGGCCGACCCTCACCCCGCCGTCGCCGGCCCTTCCCGACGGTGGCGGGGCGGCGGCAGTGGCAGCTAAGGGTTGATCCCTCAGCCGCGTCCCCCCCCCCCCCCCTTTTTTTTAAAATTTTTTCTAATTTTAAAATAATTATTTTTAATATTTTAACTAAATTTAATTTTGAATTTAATTAATTTTTATTTTTATTTTTTTACCACATCAGCCCAAAACGACGCCGTTTTTGCATTATTTTGCCACATCAGCGAGCAAACCAGCGTCGTTTTGGGCTTGCTTCGCCGGAAAAATGCCACGTCGGCGTTTTGGCCGGACTTTGGCCGGACTTTGGCCGGATTGGCACTCAAGTGATCCCTTTTACTCCGATTTTGGCACTTAAGTGTACCTTTCGTAAGTTATAGCACTTAAGTGTCCCTTTGTGCCAAGTTATGGCACTCCAGGGGTCCGCACATCTGCAATTGGCACACTAGACAACATCAACACTTTGCAAACTATGCATCAATTGAACATATACAGTATATATTTCATCTTTCCTAAAGGATTTGAGACCAAACAAACTCATTTATGGACTCAATTTCACCATAACAGAATTTGGAATAATGTAGGACAGATTGTCCTATGTTCAAATCTAGGCATTTTTGACCTAGTTAAACACATTCAAAAATTTTATAAAAAAAAATTATAGGATATTCTTCACACAATTATGAAAAAATTTCATGAGGAAAATTCCTCCAAAAATCAACACAAAGATCAATAAAAAAATGACAAAATCAAAAATCAACATATAGTAGATTGACCTATGCTCAGATTTGAGTGGTTTTGACCGAACTAGTGATATCCAAAAATTCTATAAAAAATAAAAAATGCAAAACATTCTTATGATAACAACAAAAAATTTCATGAAGGGAAGTTTCTCCATAAATCAAGACAGGAGATTACACAAAAATAGAAAAGACTAAAGGTGGAACAGGAACAAAATTAAAAACTAACCTAAATTACGGTAGAATCGCTCATCTTTGGAAGTGTTTTTCGAATATCAAACGATGCTTGATCGAGGCATGTGACCTATCGATTTAAAGCTAGTGATGTATATTTAAAATTCTGAGAAGACTCGAGTTCAAATAAGGTCATTTCAGACCTCATTTTGGCTAAATAGTCATATAAGTCCTATAGCCATGAAAATTGCAAATCCAAACCAAATCGACCTCAATCATTCATAATCATTCAAGAACACTCATCCATGGCAAATCAACATCCCAATCCATTATTCTAACATTTAAATATCATATATTTTCCTAAAATTGAGCCCTAGCTCCTGTCAATTAATCTGTCCTCACTTCACGGGATTCGAGATCGAGATCTTTACCTTTATTGCATTTTTCGTCGATTTTGATCACAATCAATCAGATCAAACCCTCCGGATCGATTCTCAAACTTCAAAATCACAATTGGGATGCCACGAACCACCACAGAATCGACTGGACCACTAGCAGAAAGAGAGATCAAAACTGGTCCAAATTTGGATCGGTTTTGATGTCACTGGAGGAAATCAGATCACCGGAGCTCTTCCGGTGACCGATTAGCCACGGTTTGGTGATTGATAGGGCTGGACATGGATCGGGAATGGTGGCTTGATCTTTAGACAGCAGCTGATCACCGGTTTGGGTGATTGAAGAAACTGGTTTGATTTGGACCGATTTGAGGTTGTTATGAAGATCACTTAGATCAGAGGCCCTCCGTCTTCGTCCAACAGGATTCCAGACACCAAGAGTTCGGGGACGAGCTGATGAGACCAATCAGCGAGCTTTGGAGCATTAACAAACTACTGGACCATCCGGTTCAGCGATGGAACCTATCAGTTTGGATCACCGGCTTGACCGTCAATGATGGAGATCAAACTCAGGCAACCAAATGTAGAGGCCGTTGGATTTAGCTACTGCTTCGATCAGCCTAGGAGAGAGGAGAAGAAGGTCGGGGATAGTGGTGTGGTGATGAGGACCGCCGACGGGGGCTTGAACCGGTGGCAATGGTCTTGTTGGAGAGAGATTTGGCTAGATCGAGAGAGAAAGAGATTGAGGAGAGAGATTTCGTGCAGAATGAGTCCCTTTGAAAAATGGAGGAAAAATAGGTATATATAATCCCTCCAAATCCATCGATTCAATCCGACGGTTGAAATTTCGATCTAACAATTAAAATTTGATTTTAAAGGCTGCATCTTGATCTTGAGATGTTGGGTAATCTATCCAATGGGTTTAATTTGCAAAAACCTGAGCCAAAATTGATAATTGCATTGAAATATTCAATTATGGGTTAATTTGCAATTTAATGAAATTTATGAATAAATCTATACAATTTCGAGAAATTAAAGGTACAGGATTGAAACTGATATTGGAAGTATCTCGGAACTGGTCACTGGAGGTTAGGAACTGGGCAGTAAGGGGATAAATTGGCCATCCCCACCGATGGCCGGTCAAATTGATTCGGTCCGGTTTGGTCTGGTTCTAGCCATTTTGCTCATTTGTGACCCCTGTGCATAGGGGTGTCCAAAAACCCGACTCGACCCAACCCGAACACAATCCAAACACGAACCAAACACGAAACAAGTTGAGTACATATTTTGGGTCTTATTGTTCGGGTAATTGTTATGAAATAAGAAAACAAACGTGTTTTGGGTCGGGTTAGGGTCGAAACATTGTTCGGTCCCAAACACATCATTAGCTCCTTGTGTTTGAAACAAACACGTTCTCCTCTCACCCAAACCCAAACACTCTTCATCCAAACACATTATTGACCCTCCCAATTCGATGAGTGCGCCTTCTCTGATCGTCAACTCCGCCGCCGCGGGCATGTTGATCTCACTCACGTGCTTTCGACAAGCGATGATTCCTTCGCGCCAACCTTCGCTCACCACCGACTTTCCTGCCTTTTTTTTTTTTGGCTCTGCGTGTGCGTGTGTTATGGGTGTTCTCTCTTTGGTTTGCTGGATTACCGTGCATGGCGATGGACTGACTTGTTTCTTCGCGTGAGTTTTCAGATGCTCTGCGCGTGCTTGCTTGGAGTCGAAGGGAGGCTGAACGCTTGGATTTTGCTTGTTATATGTTTCGGTGATTTCGTTTATCTCGATTGCTGTTTGTAGGAGGCGGTTCTGCTTTCTTCCCTGTGTTGATTCTGCTACGAGTAATCTGCATGTGGTATTGCGTTTTTTTTCTACTTATTTTTTTTTTCTTTTGTTATGAGTAACCCGACTGTGCACAATTTTCATGGAAATTGCAGAATCTACACCGACTTCTTGCGTTTGCTTAGCTTTTAGAGTAGTTGGTTGGGCGCTGGGGTAGTGATTTTGGTCTAGATTATGCTAGGCGTGTGGTTGGTTTTGATGAAGCATCTTAAATGGGGAAGCTTTTAGCTTCGCAAGTACCCGCGAAATTGCATTTCGTGTTTTTGCTAATGGAATGAACCGGTCAACAGAGTTGCAAAGAATCTGCGAGGTGTAATTTCACCTAATGTTGATTCTGTCCTTTTTTTAAGTAACAATTTGGTTCTTCTACTTTGGGTTCTTACAGAGTTTACCATATGTAAAATGTATAAGATTAATCATCCTCTGTAGAGTAGATGCTCTTTTGGTTGTCTGCAATTTTATTAACTGATCATCATGGTTCGGAAGCATGTTGATGTACTTGATTTTTGTTTTGTTAACTCCTTCAATGAGGAAATAATATGTGGTCAGAAATTTGTTCTTCAGAAGTTAAATGGCCTTTTATTTCAAAAAAATTATACCAAAGAAAAGGGAGGTGGAAAAACAAAAGAAAAAAAAGAGAAATCTAGAAACCCGATCCAAATTTTCGATGTGAGTCTAATGTGTTTCGGGTCAATTTGGGTCGGGTCATAGTATGTGACCCTTATGATTTGGGTCGAGTCGGGTAACATCAAAATCCAACCCAACCCATTGACACCCCTACCTATGGGTTCACAAATTATGCAATTTGGTTCCTAAATAACCAAATTGAAAAAGAAATTTGTCCTTTTTAAGAAGAAATTGGCCTATCATGATTCAATTAAGCTAATTAAACCTCATGAACATGATCTAGGGATCTTTTATCGACCTAATTAAATGATTACCATAAAAGACAATGGGTCAAAACCATGGTTGCTTTGAATTGGGCCTAAAGCGCTAAAATAGTCAAATTTGCAATTCAATGGGCAAAATTGCAAATTAAGTCAAATTGAATTCAATTAATGTCACAATTGCATTATTTAATGAACTATTCATGTATAAGATCACTTATCGTGTCTGAATTGGCATTGAATTGAAGCGCTTGAGCTTATGTCAAAAATGGATCTAGGCCCAATATCCAAATTGGACCTAGATTTACAAAATTAAACCATAACCATGAATGGGTCAATTTGAATTTTGACAATTGAAACTTAATTGCTTGACTTTCTTATGCTCAAGGGGATAAAATTCTTCAATTTGATAAGTTCTAGTGTAAATTTTTCAAAATCGATTTCAAATTTGGACTTATCTTAAGGAAATGAGTGAGAGTTATCCATTCGCAAGTTATGAAAATTCATTTTTGGTCCCTTAATTAAGACTCAAAACGGTAATTCATATTTTGACTTGATAAGTCACGAAATTGAATGCATGAGCGGATTTAAAATAGTCACTAAACCAAATGTTAAAGAATGAATCACACATAATTATGACTACATCGAAAGTAATTTGATTTTTGGCCGATTTAAAACTCGAAATCAAAAAATTCAGAAAACAAGATTCTTAATTGATTTTCGTAAAATTTTCAATACAAAAGTCAAATTGACATTAAAAGAGATGTATTTGTGTACTTTTGATTTTTTTTTTTCAATTTTTTGGTCAAAGGTTTGATCAAAAGTCAACCATTTAGTTGATTTTTCCTAAAAGGTTGATTTTTTGGTTAAATCTTTGAATATTTGGGAAATCGATTTGATAAAAGTGAAATTAAACCTAAATGGAATCTTTTTTAAGTAAAAAGTTAATTTTTGACCCATGATTGACTTTACTTTTGGTCAAAGGGTTGATCAAAAAGTCAACTCGAAAGTCAATTCGAAAGTCAATCGTTTGACATTTCGGGTTTTCCTTAAAATGACTTGGAAATTGCTTAAAAACAACAATGCAAAAAAAAAAAAAAAAAGAACAACACTTTTTGGCCGAGAAACGAGCTTTGTCGCATCAAAAACCCAAATCTCAATTTTTTATCTTTTTCGACGCATCGACTAAAACTAAGGTGTCAACAACTAACTAAAAAATAATGTATTACCATAGTCTCCATAAATTTCGCCACTCTATGGCTATGTTGTTCCAACACGATAACCCATCAGCCTTGCCCTAGTGTGGGGGATGATAGCCAACTGGGTTTGCGAAACAAATTTGCAAGCTCAACTGGGCTTTGCAAGGGATAAAAGTGTATAAGGTAGAGAAAGAAATTCTCTTCATCATTTTAAGGTCCTTAAATTCTTGTTTGAGTTCATCTGCAATATGACGCTTGAAAATTGATATAAGTGAGAGCAAGAAAGTTTTATCTATGTTTTTAACCTAGCAATTGTGGTGGCTAACAATAGGTGATTTCGAGAGACTTTACCAAATTATGTGAAATTGTAAAAGTCAAGTTTGATATAAGTGAGACTAACAATAACGAGTTGATTTAAGCAAGAGCGGGTATATTGATTAGTTTAGTGCGCTTCAATAAGATAATAATAGGTATAAGTAGAGAGATAAAGGACAATCAACTCAAAGCTTTATAATGGTTCACTTTTGTCTGATAATGGTGAGATATGCATTGTAATATGACCATTGATGGTACAAAACATAGCTGTCACAAAATCGGATTCCATAACTAAAATACCAAGAAAGAATTAGAAATGTGTGTGACAGTCTTTCTACTTCAAGATAGTGCAGCAAACTCCATTTTAGGAAATTTGAGACAATTAGCGGAAGTGATTGCAAGAGCAGTCCCAATTCTGTCTAAGGTCTCCAATGACTCTCAAATGGCTAGCTAGGCATCCTTGAGGTCTCCAACGGATAGATTGAAGATTCGATATATAAGGAGTAGCAAAGCTAAGAAGAGGGTTGGACTCATTGAATACCACTACTATCATCCAAGCAAGAAATTTCTTTGATCTTGTTCTGCATTTCTCTTTGTATTGATTTAGCATTGTAATAGCAGTAGTCAATTGTATTAGTGTAAGTCCAATGAGTGTGTCACAATAGTGCGATCTATCATGTGAAAGGAAAATCACCAATTGTTGTAACTTGCATTGTTGATTACTAGTGGAATTTAGCTTTTATTAAGGTTGTAAGTTGGAGAGTGGACATAAATTTGGATATAAAACCAACCCACTATATATCGTTATGTGATCTACTTATCTCACTAGTTACTTATTAGCATCACACATGCTAACTTGCTTTTGACACTATCTTCTATGCTGATTGTTTGATATTTTGGAAAAAATTTATAGTATCACCATACAACCTATTTAACCCTCCCTTCTAAGTTGTATCGTTAGCCTCAACAACACATATCACAGCAAGGCCCAAGCCTGTGCTAGTGTGGCTCGGTGAATGGCAACAGGGATGACACTTGGTCATCGCAGTGGTGTAGGGAAAATGGGAGACAGTACTGGATCACATCGTGGGTCACCGGTGCCCAAATCAGCCTGCAAAATAGAGTGAAAACTGATTGTGGAACATAGCAGCGAGTAGGGAGCTGTGGCGGTTGGGGGTCGTTGGTGAGGGACTCTTGGCTAGTGTTGATCACAGGCTGGAAGCAAATCGGTGCAAGGACCTTGTGGTTAGCGCTGGTCGCAGTAAGGGTGCAAGCACGGAACGAGGCCCAGCGACTACAAGGAAGCAGTTTTGCCGTCGAGGCTCATGAACATGCATGGACAAGCAATGGCAAAGCAACACCAAGGGGTGCGATGATGGGTAGCAGCACAACTAAGAAAGGCGATGCTGCATCGTCACTGGAGAGGACCACGACAAGACAGAGCATTGTCTCATGACAATAAGCAATGGCAAATTGCGGCTGTGATGGAGTCTCATCCGTAAACTCTCTCTCTCTCTCTCTCTCTCTCTCTCTCTCTCTCTCTCTCTCTCTCTCTCTCACAGAGTGTTCCTCTCTAATCTTGCTCAAGTCACTAATTGTCCAACCTCTCCCCTTTTCAATTATGAAGACCTAATCATATATAGTGAAAACCTAGGTTTGATTCTATTATTCGGGCTTATTTTCAGCCACGTTAAAGAAGTAATGGGCTCTATTAACATTAAATGTAAAACCATTTTTATCAATTCTAGTTCTGAAGGGTTTAACCCAGCTCATTAAGTTCGGAACCTCCTCCTCCATTTATGTAATTCTCTGCTAGTAAGTGTGCAATGGGCTTTGGTAAAATTTGATTTCCTTATGGGCTCAATCCAGATGATTCAATTAAGTACAGAGCCTTTCATCTAAGTTCATCCGCCGCCGATCCAATTTAAATACAATTTATGAGCTTAGTCATTAATGCAGAATACTCATAATATCAATATGCAATTTAACTAATTAAAACTTTTGTTTAGGGGCAGGGATCAATCCCTAATTTTCTATAAAATAGATGCTGTCTCGACCTAAATTTTGGGTGCACCACCTAAAATTAGGCTAATGGACTACTAAGTCTAACTTAGCTCGGGCTCTCCCAAGCCTATTCCAATTCGCGACTTAGGGTTCAAACATTTATCATGCAAAAAGATTATTAACTAGGAGTCGCCACTAATCAATTTACGATAGGTCAAGTAGACACCTAAGTAAAATAAATGGAGATTTATTTTACTCCTACGAACCAGAGACTAAGGGTACGGGAACTTGATTACACTAGAATTTTCTAATGCCCTTTCGGTACCATTTTATTTTAATTTCAAAAATATTTTGCAGGTAGTATTGATTAATTTTAACCTAAGCTACTAACATGCAAATGGTGGTCTTGCGGGTGCACAAACAATGAAATAACATTCAATCAACCGAAATGCTAGATTCGTATGAAATTATAAACTACAACTTTATTAAGGTCTATCCTCTAAAAAACATTTACAAAAATACTAATAAAAATGCATGCTCTAAACATGATTTTGTAAACGACATGACACCTAATTTTTATTATTATGCAATCTTAATCTAAACTTAATATTCATGAATTTTACTTTAATGATATGTGCGATGCAATTTATATGACATAACTTGAACTATCACTGTATGTATGCAATCTAAATTTTATAATCCTAAATATACATGCGTTTCATGATATGGGATGAATGACATAATAATTCTATATGCATGTTCTTTTTATGATTTTTTATTGATATTCAAAATTAATACATAAAAAAACTAATTGAACTATCTAAAGTGAATGATTTTCTAATTTATTTTAAGGATTAATTTGATTTAACCCCTATCCTATCTTAGAAAACTAATTTTTTTTTCAAATGATTAAAATATGCAAACTATATCTAAGATCTTATTTTCGAGAAAAATGTTATTTAGGTCTAACCCTAACCTATTCCAAAAATTATCAAAAAAATGCAATTTTAAAGATAAAATTCTAAAAAAATTCTAATTTACTAAACCTATATGCTCTAATTTTCTAAACCTACATGCAATTTTTATTTTTGATTTTTTTATTTTTTAGTGCTTTTCCAAGACAAGTAATTGTCAAATAAACATTAAATCTAAACAATCAGAATATTCAACGAATAAAGGATTAAAAGTAATCGAAAAAATAACCTGTTGTCTCATGGGTTAAATTAACAATTACTCTAACCCTAAACATCATGACATAGAGTTCAAGATAATTAAAAATCTAATATGTGGTCTTACGGATCAAATTAATAATTACCATGATTTAACAATTAAATACTATCAACAAATCCCGAAAATTAATATAATTAAAAAAATGATCCGACATCTTACGGATCAAATTAATAATTACAATAATTTAAGGGAAAACCCCTGCAGATAATGCCTACAATAAAATGAAAATCAATTACCAATATTCCAATTGGTACAATAATAGCAAAAATTAAAAAAGGTAAATAAAATAATATAATATAAAATAAATGAAAGATAAAAGTAAAAAAATAAACTACATAATGGAGACTAAGGGAAAGGCAGCCGTGATGGTGGATGGAGTCGGGCAGAGGGTGAACCGGCAAGGGACTTCGGCGAGGGCACAGCAGGCGAGCGGCAAGGAGGCTCGGAGCGAAGGTGGGCGGCAGCAGGGGGTCGCTCAGGCATGAAATTCAATGTGCGGGCTGCTACGAGCGACAGGGCTGTGCAGGGCGCTGGATCTGATGGCGTCGGGGAAGGGCAGCGACGAACGGCAATAGCAAGCAGTCACTTTGGCACGGAAACGGAGGCTCGGGATCCGCTGGTGTTAGGGCAGTAGCGTAGAGCTGCAGGTAAAGCGCGGCTCAAGCTCCTGTGGCGTCGGCAGAAGTCGTATGCGAGATGGGCTCGCAGTTGAGGGGTGTCGTTCAAACCAGGAGGCACGGCTTGTTGCAAGAACAGCAGCGGTGCTCGGGCGTCTGTGGGTCAGTCGGAGCGGAGCATCAACAGTGTCACAAGGGCAGATCGCGGCGTCACAGGCAGAGGCGTCGTTGCTCGGGCGGCGTAAATGGCTTCAAGCGGCGGCGAAAACGAGTTGTGGCGTCGACAGCGGAGCAAAGCAGCGGCAAGTCATTGCTAGTGCAATGGGTAGGGCGGGTAGGCGTCGCGGTTAAGGGCAAAGTAGAACCGTGACAGAGGCAGAGCAGCAGCTTGCGCAGGCGGTAGGGATCAGCATGGCTTCAGCAGATGACGGCGAAGGAGATCAGGAGCGGCCACGCAGGTGCAGTAGACGGCGGTGGTCATGCGGTGAGGCATAGCTTCGGTGCTGGTCATCGAGGGGCTCACCGAAGAAGAGAAACAATGCTTTTTACCTTTTCCTCTTTCCTCTGCTTTCTCTCTCTCTGTTTGTGTGTCCCCCTCATGTCCCTTCTCTGTCTTTTTACTGGTGTTGCTCCACAGCTTTTCCCACCCCCCAACGAAGAACAAAAGAACCCAAAAGAAGAAAATTTTTGCTTCAACCCTTTTTTTCGAAAACCAAGAAAAGCCCCCCATTGGTTCCGAAGCCTTGCATTTCATTTATAGTAAAAAAATCCTCAAAGTTGTTGAAGATTTTCCAATATATCTACACATATTCACTTAACCACTCAACAATAAAAAGGCTCCAAAATCAAACAATTAATTTTTTTTGAATTTTGAAATGAAGATATATTTTCAACAAGACAGATTTTCAAAACCGAATTTTTTTATTTTATTTATTATTGTCTAAAATATTGGGTGTCAACAGCTGTCCCTCTTTGAAGGAAAGCTCATAAAGGTTTCTTTTAAAGATAAATGACACCTAAATTTAAATCATGCAAAATGAATATGAATATGCAAATGTTAATGACTTCTTTTTTCTTTTTCTTTTTTTAATTTTAAAGAAATGGACTCAAATAAAGAATGCAATGAAAATGCAATGAAATGCAAATGCAAAGAAGAACACGTACTTGTTGTACCTGTTTGGGGATTTAGGTGTGAAATGATTCCTATGAGACCTGACGATTATCTTGAACTCCCTTCAAATAATTGAAAGGCTAAAAGTCTTTAGGGATCTGGAATTCTCATTAGATTCTAAGCACTTGGAAATTGCATCAAGTACTGGAAATTTCAAAAATCTGATTCTTATGTCAGACATTTGAAAACATTTACTAAACATTTGGAAATCACATCAGATGTTTGGAAAGACAAACACTTGGAAGTCACATCAAGCGTTTAAATGTTCAAATATCTGGAATTCACACTAGACATTTGAAAACAGTTTATAAATAGGTGCTTGGAATTCTCATCAAGTATTCAAAGATAATTGAACAGACTCAGGGTTTCAAAGACAAATCCTTTGGTCTTTGAGGAAAAATTCATTTCATTTTTTTTTAAATTCAATGAAGGTCCATGCATGATGGCTTTATCAAACTTCCATCGGAAAAAATTATCATTAAGACAATTTTCACTAAGTTGTGAATCTTTTGAACATGCTAAATGAGACACTTTTGGTGTAAAATGGCTTTTCACTCGCTCTCATTTAGGAGGGGGTTATTTGTCCCGACCATTGATGTGGGAATATATCACTCAATCTTATCATCATCTTGTCAACAATAGTTCGAAATTTCTTGCAAGCGGTACGATCTACCAATCTAAGGGATCTTTACCAGGATCGTAATGTGAGGTTGGTCAACGGCTTAACAAATGGACTCTTTGAGTCAAGGGAATTGAAAGAATAATTTATGTAATCACCTCCAGGTTTACAAGTCAAGTACCCTGCAAAATGAGAAAGAAATAATCTTGCTCGCACTTCTTCGAGCAATGCTTAAAACATACGAACTCCCATGTTAATTCAAATGCCCTAATCTGAAGAGACTTTGTAAGGGATGTAACATAGGCTGGGTTCATGGGCTAAGAAACGAAAGGATCGTTCGGCTCAAAATGTGTGTAAAGGGTGAGAGTTGGTGATCATCTTGACATTACCACCAGTTTTCTTTTTCCAACGAGGGGATTGTCTTCATGAAGCGTCTCAATTGATTCTAAAAACTCAGCATTTGAGTTCTTTGAGTGTTGTTCCATTGGTTTTTTTTTTTTTTTGCACTTGATATTCATTTATTTGACACTTTTTCATTTATGGACATTGGTCTTGCTTTTTCCAAGCACACTGCTTTTTCATGCCCCTTAGTGATATTTTGATTTCAATTCTCGTGCACAAAGCATGTATCAAGCAATTACACTCAAACTTTTCAAGAGTCTTCAATTGCATTTTGCCTTGCCCCAATGTGAGGTATGATCACCAACTGGGTTTAAAGAAATGAAATTATATGGCTCAAGTGGGCTATGCAAAGAGTATAACTGTATAGGATAGAGAAAGAAATGCTCTTCATCATCCTAAGACACTTAAATTACCACATGAATTCAATGTAATAGCACGACTTGAAGATTGATGCAAGTGAGAGCAAGAAAATTTCTATC
The DNA here is from genome assembly GCA_037349125.1 of Eucalyptus regnans. NCBI lineage: Eukaryota > Viridiplantae > Streptophyta > Magnoliopsida > Myrtales > Myrtaceae > Eucalyptus > Eucalyptus regnans. Next base: position 16,770,611 of record CM074669.1, on the reverse strand, counting down.
AATTTCCCTCTCCTTCAATGTCAACTTACCTCCATTTGCCCTGATGTGGGGTGGTCCTTGACATGGGTAATATGAAATAAAATCTTCAAGTATTTAGGCTCAAAGAATGGTTAAACAAGGGTTCATTAGTAGAGAAATGAATTGCCCCTCGTCATTTTAGTTGTCGTACTTTTTGCAAGAAAACTCTTCACCTTGAAACACAAAATGTTTCTACACTCACCTCACAATGTATAGACAAAGGACTGTGTATGGGATAAAGCTTGCCTTTCACGCCCCATTTAGCATCATTTAGCATGTTCAAGTAACTCAGCATCCTTCACTGAATTATCCATTTTGATAAATTTCAAGTGGAATTGACGAATTGCACAATATCATGTGAAAGCATTCTATAGTGATAAAGAGGGCATGCTCATAAAGTCAAAACTATTAGGTGTCCATGTCTTGCCCTCTCTTTGTAAGGGAGCTCATAGAGGTTCCATACAAAAATACGACACCGTCGTTCACCTCCATTCTTTGCCCCTGCAAAAATAAAATATGCATCATTATACACTTGAGATTTGATCAACTTTGAGCGAGGGAAAGGCTTTTACGAGCCTTTTTTATTCATGGATAGTATTTCTTTACAGCATCAGAGTTTACAGGATTCATGAATTATCGCCCATCCATTTCTGCTAAGATTAAAGCACCTTCAGGAAGTACTTTCTTCACAATGTATGGCCCATTGTAATTTGGAGTGAACTTGCCACGAGGATCAAATTTAATCAGCAGCATCTTGCGTAGCACCAAATCATGGACTTTGAAATGCCTTGGGCAAACCTTCTGATTGAAAGACTTGGCCACCCGCTGTTGATAACACTGACCATGACATATGGCCTTCAATCGTTTTTCATCAATCAAATTGAGTTGGTCATACCTCTGTTGTGCCCATTCAGCTTCCATCAGCTTAGACTAAGACAATACTCTTAGAGAAGGGATTTCTACTTCAACTAGCAGGATTACTTCCATGCCATACACCAGAGAAAAAGGAGTTGCCCCAGTAGAGGTGCAAACTGAAGTCCTATACACCATCAGAGCATAAGGAAGCCTTTCATGCCAGTCACGATAATTATCAGCTGTCTTTATCAGAATTTTTTTTATGTTCTTATTCGCTGCTTCAACCGCACCGTTCATCTGAGGGCGATAAGGTGATGAATTCAAATGACGAATTTTGAACTCCTTGAACAAATCATTGACAAGCTTGTTGGTTAAGTTTGTCCCGTTATCAGTGATGATGGCTTCAGGCACGCCATAATGGACAATAATATCTCGTCGCACGAACTTCACGACATTCTTTGCGGTAAAAACTGCATAGGATGCTGCCTCTATCCATTTCGTTAAATAATCGATAACAACAAGGATGAAACGATGACCATTTGAGGTTTTTGGATTAATTGGGCCAATTACATCAATGCCTCACATTGAAAAAGGCCATGATTCCAACAGTTGATGTAGCTCATTTGGAGGAACATTTATCTTGTCTCCATAAATCTGACAACGGTGACAACTCCGGACATGTTGAATGCAATCAGTCTCTAAGGTCAGCCAGTAGTAACCTAGTCTCATAATCTTCTTTGCTAACATGTGGCCGCTCATGTGAGGACCACACACTCCTTCATGTATTTCTTCCATCAACTGAATGGCTTCCCTATCATTGACACATCTTAGCAGGATGGAGTCAAATGACCATTTGTATAATGTATCCCCACTAATAAAGAACTTGGAGGCAAGTTTCATAAGATGTTTCCGGTCAGCTGTATTGCTACCTTCTGGGAACTCTCGCCTTTGAATGTAGGTCATGATGTCATGGTACCATGGTTTTTCGTCTGGTTCTTCTGTCACTACCATGCAATAGGCTGGCTTCGCAAGCACTTCAATTCTTAAAGGTTCAATTTCTAATCCTCCCGTAACTTTGAGCATAGATGACAAAGTTGCAAGTGCGTTTGCAAACTGATTATGAGACCTTGACAAGTATTCAAATGATATTTCGTCAAATTCCTTTACAAGCTTTTCCAAGTAATCATGGTAAGGGACTAGTTTGGCATCTCTAGTCTTCCATTTTCCAACAGTCTGGAGGATAATAAGTGCAGAATCATCGAATACCTTTAACTTGCTCACCTCCAATTCAATGGCCACTTGCAAGCCGAGAATGCATGTTTCATATTCATCTATGTTGTTGGTGCAAGGAAATACCAACTTTGCAGCTACAGGATAGTTTTGACCATCGGGAGAAATTAGAACTGCTCCAGTACCAAAACTAGATAGGTTAATTGCGCCGTCGAAGAACATGGTCCACGACTCCTTTTCCATTGTCAAAATGCGATCATCCAGAGAATCATATTCGTCTTCATCCTGCATCCTCATAGTGTCGTTTGTTAACATGTCTGCAATTACTCAACCTTTAACTGATTTCTGTGGCACTCTTTGCACATCAAACTCGAAAATTAGGATTTGCCATTTCACCAATTTCCCTACCAAAGCTGGTTGTTCCAGCAAGTACTTGATGGGGTCATCCTCACAGACTAGACATGTTTGGTAATGCAAGGTGTATTGCCGCAGTCTGTGTAAAACCCATACTAAAGTGGCACACGTCTTCTCAACATTAGAGTAGTTCATTTCTATTGTTGAGAACTTCTTGCTTAAGTAGTAAATGGCACATTCCTTCCCATCTGTCAATCTTTTTTAAGCCAGCATTACTCCTAACAACTCTCTATTAATTGTGAGATAGAGAATCAAAGGTTGCCCTGGTATAGGAGGAATGAGTATTGGCGGATTCATCAAGTATCGCTTCAACTCTTCAAATGCTTCCTGGCATTCATCATCCCATTTAACTTGGGCATTCTTCTTAAGGAGCTTGAAGAAAGGCCTAGTAGTTTCAGAGAGTTGGGAGATGAATCGAGCTATATAGTTCAATCTCCCTAAAAGACTTCGAACTTCTTTCATTGTGGTTGGAGGGTGCAAATCACAAATTGCTTTGACTTTTGAGGGATCGATCTCAATGCCCCTACCACTGACCATGAAACCCAATGGTTTGCCAGAAGTTGCTCCAAACACACACTTTGCTGGATTAAGGCATAACTTAAACTCACAAAGTCGTTTGAATAACTTCTTTAGAGTCTTAACGTGATCTTCTCCTTGTCGAGTCTTGGCAATCATATCATCAACATATATTTTCATCACTTTGTGCATCATATCATGGAAAAGTGTCACCATGGCCCGTTGATATGTTGCCCCGGCATTCTTAAGGCCAAAAAGCATGACCCTATAGCAAAAAGTTCCCCATGGAGTGATGAATGCCGTTTTCTCTTTGTCTTTTTCGTTCATCTTGATCCGGTTATATCCTGAAAATCCATCCATAAAAGAAAAGAGCTTAAAGCCAGTAGTACTATCCATGAGAACATCAATGTGAGGCAGCGGGAAATCATCTTTAGGGATGGCTTTGTTCAAGTCTCTATAGTCGACACAGACTCTAATGCGACCATCTTTTTTCAATACTGGCACTATGTTTGCTATCCACTCGAGATACTGTGATACCTCGATGAATTTCACGTTAAGGAGTTTCATTACTTCCTCCTCTATTCTCTTAGAAAGTTCTAGCTTAATTCCTCGTAATTTTTGCTTCTTGGGAGGTACATCGAGATTAGTCAGGAGACAATGTTCAACAATGGATAGATCTAGACCTGGCATATCAGCATAAGACCAGGCAAAGACATCCTGATATTCCTTCAGCAACTGGGTCAAGCATTGAGCTTCGGATTTGGTCAAGTCTGCCCCAATTTTGACCTCCTTGGTGACTTCCGTGTAATTAAGATTTATGGGGACAGTCTGCCCGGCGGTGATTGGCTTCGAATTTTCTTGTTGTTCCCAACTATGTTGAATATCCGTTGCATCATCTTGCTCCTCATAACTTGGATCTAACACTTTATCTTCGTTAAAGTAAATGTGGGCAGAGTTGCTCTCTCGAGCTTCGTTGATGGCAAACACTAAATTCTCTTCGAACAATTCAGTCATTCCTTCGAGTGCGTCATCCTTTCCAGTGGATCGAATGGTGTCTGCAACTGGCTTGTCTACCTCTACCCATCCAACATCAATATCAGCACCTGGAGGCTTGGAGTATTGAACACCAGTATCGATTACCCCTTCTTCCTCATGCATCATCTTCGCAGGGCCAGGGAATGTGGACCTAATATGGGGTACAATGAAGCTAGTTCGTCCTCGTCCTCTTCCTCTATAAGATCGTCCACCTCTACCGTGATAGCCCAATCCAATCGTATATGAATTCTGCCCGGCCTCAATTGGTTGGCGAGTGCCCTGACCATGTCGGTCTAAACCATTTCCTAGGACAAAACCACTCCCCACCATGATCTTGCCTACCATGATTGCCGATTTTGATAATTTTAGAGTGGGTAGGGTAGTGCCTTGAGAAATGTGAATGGTCGAAACCAACTCAAATGCTTGAAAGCTGGATTCTTCTTTACAATCTGGTTCAACATAAGGGATAGCCGTTTCGTGATAAATCTTGAACTCATCTTCTCCTCGAACTGTAATAAGCTTCCCTTTCGTCACAAATTTAACTTTCTGGTGAAGACTTGAAGGAACTGCCCCGGCTGCATGAATCCATGGACGACCTAACAAAAAGTTGAACGCTGTAGGTGTGTCCAGGACCTGGAAAACTCTGTTAAATAGCACTGGCCCTATTTACAAGTCTAAATTAACCTCCCCAATAGCTTCTTTTTTGGTTGCGTCAAATGCTCGAACGAAGCTTTTAGCCGTGCGAATTTTCCCCAAATCATACCCAAGACGCTTTAAAGTTGCTAGAGGGCATATGTTTAAAGCCGATCCATTATCAATGAGTACACGAGACACCAAGGTATTTCGACACTTGGCTAAGATATAAAAGGACTTTGCCATGTCCTCTTCCTTCATCTGGGATTTCATCATCTGAGAAAGCAATCTGGTCGTTTAACAAAATGGCCCTCACGAATCCCCTAACTTCTCAGGTTCAATGGATACTGGGACATGTACTTCGTTAAGGACTTTCATCAAGGCCTTTTGATGTTTCTCTGATGTCAAAAGCAACTCTAATATGGAGACTTATACCAGCATTTTATGAAGTTGGTCCACTACATTATACTCACTTGCCTTAATTATAGCCAAGAATTCTTTAGCCTCATCATCAGTGATTGGCTTGACAGGTTGTGAGTTGGCCTGAGCGTAAGTGCATCCAGACCGAGTGACCACATCTATCTCCGTATCATAACACCATGGTACAGCCTTATCATTCATATATGCATAGGGTTGCATAACATCGAGAATCAATTCTTCATCATCTGATGGTGGCACATGGTTGATGATTAATCCATCTTCATCCGACGCATCTTCCAATGGTGGCATGCCAAAAGCTAGGGGATCGTTAGCTCTAATGTTCAAGCCAGTAAACTTATTCTCAAAATTAGAAAACTCCTCATCCATATCAATAATGATTGGAGTGATAGTCGAAACAGTGTTGGCATGATCTACGTAAACAATCATCCCCTTCTTGGACATTGCCTTAACTCTTTGCACCTTCTGAGACATGGTAGGCTCTTCTATGTTTAAGTAGTATCTAGCTCGAACTAAACCATTGTAAACATCGTCTACATGCACTTTCAAGCTCTTCTTTCTACAGGCATCAAAACTGAAAATGGCATTCACAGCTTCTGGGTGGTCAGGAAATGGGTTATTCTGGATGTTCGGCTGTGCATCGCGGAATGAGACCACCTTGGCATCCAAAATATTTTGGATTTTGTGTCGTAGCGTATAACAATCATCAACAAAATGCCCTACCTCCCCCATATAATAAGCACATGTCTTGGACGAATCATAGTTAGGGAAACGCTCGAGATTAGATCGCTTAGGCTCCTTAGCGAGTAATCCTTTCTTCTAAAGGGTCGGCAAGATCTTGGACAAGGGCTTAGGTGATAGGACTAGTATGAGCACCTAGAGGGGGTGAATGGGTGATTAAAGAATTTTTGTAAAATAAAACAAGATAGATTAAAAGGCGAAGACAATAACGAACGTATGAAGCAGCAATGTAAAATAAAGAGATTTGGGATAGAGAATCAAGACTCTAAGTTTATAGTGGTTCGGCTTAAACCAAGCCTACGTCCACTCTCCCGCACTGACAACCCACTAACTAGATTTCACTAAGAAACAAAAGAGAATTTACAGTCTCACGTCCTTGATTCCACAATGTAGAGACTCTACTACACTTCCTCAAGATCTCACAAATATTCAATCTCTCTTTTGAGTACAAGTACAGTTCAACGAATAAGATCGCAACAGAACAAGGAGATTCAAACTTTGAAATTTTTCTATCGGGACACTCTTGAACAACTTGAACGTCTCCCTTAAATACTCCTTCATGCCTTCATTACCGTCGGCACCTTCCAAAGGAGTTCTTCCAATCAACCTGTTGGACAAAATCAATTAGAGATATCTCGAGCTATTCAAGGAAAATGACGATAGCCCACCAATCCTGTTCGCCCATACAATTAGGATCTAGGTTTCCATAAGTAGAACCTTCCAAGTGTGATTTGCGGATCAATTTAATCTAAGTTATTCGATTTAATCAATATGAATAACAGATCTTGAAATGCTATCTCCAGCTGTGAGATCTTCCTTAACCATACGAATCAAATCCTTAAGGATAAGCTTGTCTTAATAAAACTTTTCTTTGTCGGTTTGGAAACTATCAATGAGCGCAGACTTTAAATCTTGAGTCTGGAGGTCTTCAGACTTTGTCAATAGAGTTTTCAAGTCTTTAGACTAGACTAATGGAAATGTTTTGTTAACTTCAAAACAAGTCTGGAAGTTTTTCTCTAACAATCTCCCCCTTTTGATTGTGACAAAACTTTCCTACAGATTTAGATACTTTCAACTTGCAATACAATATTTAAGCTAACAAATATATCTTATTAGAATAAAGATGATGACGATTTTGCATCCATAGAAAACAGGTTAGTCCTGTAACAGTAACTATCTTTATCAAAACCATCATTATTACTTAAAATATCGCAAGCATCAAAAGTTTAAAAGCATTTAGCAATCCAAGATCCAAATCAGTCCAAGTTCCAAATAGAAGATAAAGTCAATCCACAACAAGTCAAAAAGTTTAAAGTCAAATAAGTCAAATAAAAAGTCAAATCTTCAAATCTGCAACTTCTTCCCCTTTTTGTCAACAGCAAAAAGGTAAAAAAGATAAAATCAAGAAGCTTTGGGAATGCGAACGAGCTTAAAATCTTCCATCGACTTGACAGTCTCTTCCAGCTTCTTCATATCCTCTTGCAATTGCAATAGATCCGTACCCTTTGCAGTTGCTTGAATCTGAAGATTAAGATCTCGAACTTGATCTTGCAAAGTAACGGAAATAGCATGATGATCATTCTGCAGAGTCTGAAATTCACACCCCAATGCATGATAAGCATTCTGCAAAGTCTGAAATTCACACCTGGCCTTTAAGCTCCATAAGAAGTTCAAGCAACCTTTGAAAGTCTGTTAATTTATCAGTTTGTGTGCTTGCTTCAGCATGGTCAGATTATGGAGTAAAGCCAGATCGAACTTCAGCACGAGCATCCTCTTTAGCAAATTTTGAGGCATATACATCCTCTGGGTCGGCAGGTGAACGACTAACAATATCACTGGTAAAAGTGAGTAGAGGAATACCTTATTTGGCTACTGCTCCCCCTGTTTCAATGCCTTCAGGTGGAGAGAAGTATTCTTCTTATTCAGGCTCTTCCTCAGTACTAGGATGCTCTTGAGCTTCTTTTCTGCTGGAGAATCACCACGACTTTCTCCTGCAGTTTGTTCTCTACCTTGCTCCTGTGCTTCTACTCTTTCTTCTTATTTCTCTTTCCTCATCGATTCATTCTCCTCATTCCCTTTCTCTATCTCTTCTCTGTCTTGATGATCTCATTCTCCCGACTCTGGAACAAGATGTTGTATGTTCTGTGAGGCAAAGGCGAAGATAGTAATGTCTTCCTCATCATCTTCATCCTACAAGATGATTGCTCTCCTTCTTTCGGATTGGACAGTCATGGGTTCTTTGCCTTTTCTCTTCACAGCTGCAGAGTCTTGTTTAGATTTGATCGGGGTTTTCTCCTTAAATCGCTCTAACGCCTTACTTAGATCCTTCAGACGCATCTTTGTAACCACTTTCAGCCCTATTACCATTTGATCAATGGTTCGAACACACAAAATTTTTGGAGGCTAAATATCAAAGTGTCTGAATAAACGAGTGATGAAAGCAGGGTAAGGAAGTTTTCCCTTGTCCTTTGCCATGGATTTGTACATGTGGAACATGATAGTGTGAGGCAAGGAGAACTTGTGACCGATTTTGATGGCATACATCAATTTTGCTTCAGAGTTTGAGACATCCGTTTTTGATGTGGATTTGGGCCTGAGACAGTTGATCACAATTTTATGGAGCAATATGTTAGACGCATTCATCTTCAGATAAGAGAGTCGTCCTTCTACACTTCTGTCCAGCTCCATAGTCGCATGACTAACACACACATTTATAGATTGGAAAGCCCCTCTTTCCACACTAATTACATCAGCAAGAATGTCCATGTCAACCACATACTCCTTATCTCTAACACTAAAGGAGAATCCATTCGCATGCCGAAAACTAAGATTCGAATAGAAATATGTGGTTAGTTCAGAATGAGCAGAATCTATCTCAGTATAGAATTGTTCAAGTTGAAGTTTCTCAAACTTCTCTCTCAACTTGATGTTTAAGGAATCGAGAAAATCAAAGTCCACACTCCATGGATTCATCACCCCTCTCTTCAATAGCTTCAAATAAGTTTGTTTATGTTCCTCAGAACGAAACAATTCTGCCCTCGTTCCTCGAATTTTTGGAGCCACACCCATCCTTGGCTTGAAATGCATGAACATCTTTTCATCGTCATCTTTTCCCTCAGGTTGATTTACTCCTCCAAAACGAGGATCACTAGGAAAATTTGCGAAAGCCCTTTCCATTGTTCTAACAGGAAGAACTCCCGAACGTTCCATAACTCTTAAGAAATGGGTCTCATTTCGATACCCCTTTTCTTTTAGAAACTCATCGATAAAGGTCATTGCATAACCTCCTTCTTTCAAAACAAAGTAAAGCCTGTAAGTAAATGTGGGCTTAAGAGATCTTACTGGTTCAACATCCTCCAAGATTTCTTCCTCTGCTTGTTGGTGATTACGCTCATGTGACCTAGCAGGAGAAGAACGGCGCTGTTGAGAATGTTGTTGTTGACTTTCCTGCTGTCTTAAAGAGTCATCTTCCTCAATCAGATTGAAGTGTGTAGGACCCTCACGCATAAACTGTGGTCCCTTGCTTGCAATCCTCGATGACTTTCTTTGAAACAACATTGTCACATTCTTTCAGAGGATTTTCGAACTCGATTCGCAAAAAGGATGAGAACTTTAAAGATTAAACTAGAGAGAAAAAGTACGAGAGTGAAGATATGTGTTCTAGGGTTTGTGGGTAAAAACGAATAAGAAGAAGAACAGTATATAAACCAATTGAAACAAGGTATTCGAATCATCACAAAAAAAAATGCATTTTCAAAAAATAACAGCCATTTTGAAAATTGATAACTATCTTTTTCAAAAAGGATAATTGGCTTTTTAATGTCAATTAGAGATTAACAAACGGTCTTACCTTTTTGAGATTTTTATTTAAGGATTAAAAGCACTGTAACCGAAATAACTTACAGTCGTAACCTTTGGTCTTCTGAGTCTGAACTTTTTGAGTCTGAACCTTTTCAGATTTTATCCCTGAATCCGAGCTTCATCAGTCTTTAGGAGATAAGATATTGAGTCTTGAACGAATAGACTCAAATGAGCTTTTCTCAAGCGGCTTTGTGAATATATCTGCCGGTTGATTTTTTGAGTCAATAAATTGTATCAAGACTTCTCCATTTTGAACATGTTCTCTAATAAAATGATGTCGAATCTCTATGTGCTTTGCTTTCAAATGAAGAATTGGATTCTTTGTGAGATTAATTGCACTGGTGTTATCGCATTTGATCTCGGTGCATGAGTCTTCGATTCCAAAGTCTTGTAGTTGTTGTTTATCCATAATATTTTAGAGCAACAGCTTCCAAGAGCTACATACTCTACTTCTGCTGTTGAAAGAGCTACAATACTTTGTTTCCTTGAAAACCAAGATACTGCCCTGTTACCAAGCAATTGACAATTGCCGAATGTACTCTTTCTATCAATTCTGCAACCTACAAGATCTACGTCTGAATATCCAAGGAGAGTAAAGTCTCCTTCCTTGGGATACCATAGACCAAGCTTAGTAGTTGTTGCAACATATTTGATGATACGTTTTGCAGTGCTTAGTTGTGATTCTTTGGGATCTGATTGAAATCTAGCACAAATGCAAACACTAAACAAAATGTCAGGTCTAGATGTAGTAAGATAAAGAAGTGACCCAATGATACTCCTGTATAGTTTTTGGTCGACTTTCTTTCCTCCTTCATCTTTGTCTAGTTTCGAAGAACTTGACATTGGTATGTCGGTCTTTTTGCAATTATCCAATCCGAACTTTTTAACAAGTTCTTTTGAATATTTCTCCTGATGAATGAAGGTTCCTTCTCTTAGTTGTTTCACTTGTAGACTAAGAAAGAAGGACAGTTCACCCATCATGCTCATCTCAAATTCATCCTGCATAGACTTAGAAAATTTCTTGCACAGATTCTCATTAGATGATCCAAATATAATGTCATCAACATAAATTTGAACGAGTAAAAAGATTTTACCTTCCCTTTTGATGAACAATGTAGTATCTACTTTTCCTTTAATAAAATCATTTTGAATTAAAAATTTACTTAACCTTTCGTACCAAGCTCGAGGTGCTTGTTTTAATCCATATAAAGCCTTTTTTAGTCTGAACGCATAATCTGGTTTACTTGGATCTTCAAATCCAGGAGGTTGTTCCATATAGACTTCTTCTTGAATAAATCCATTTAGGAACGCACTTTTGACGTCCATTTGAAATAACCTGAAATTCTTATAACAAGCAAAAGCAAGTAATAATCTAATTGCTTCTAACTTTGCTACAGGAACATAAGTCTCATCATAGTCAATCATTTCTTCTTGCGTATATTCCTTTTGGCCATGAGTCTTGTTTTGTTCCTTATCACTTTTCCTTTTTCATTTGCTTTGTTCCTGAAAACCTATTTAGCTCCAATAATAGACTTACCTTTTGGTTTAGGAGTTAATTCTCAAACATCGTTAATGCTGAATTGTCTGAGTTCTTCTTGCATTGCTTCAATCCAGCTTTCATCAGTTAAGGCTTCTTCAATATTCTTGGGTTCTATTTCAGAAATAAGTGCCACCGCACTAAACTCTTCTCGCCTTTTGGATCTGGTACGAATCCCCTCATTAATATCACCAAAAATGAGTTCTTCAGCATGACTAGACTTATGCTTCCAGTTACTGGACAATCTGACAGGTTGTTGATCTTTTTCATGAATTGATCGTTCATCATCCGTTCGTTGTTTTTCTACTGGAGTCTGAACTGTTACAAGAGAGGTAGACTTTGTAGAGTCTGGAGCAGGTTCAGATTCTTCAGTTTGAGTCTGAATTGGTTGGATTTGCAAAGAATCTTGAAATTTGACGTTCATCGATTCTTCCACAGTCGGAGTCTTTTTGTTGAATACTCTGTAAGCTTTGCTTGAAGTTGAGTATCCAAGAAAGATTCTTTCGTCTGATTTTTCTTCAAACTTACCAATACGATCATTTGCATTTTTCAAGATAAAACATTTACAACCAAACATTTGAAAATATGAAAGAATTGGCTTCATTCCTTTAAATATTTCATAAGGAGTTTTCTCAAGAATTTATCTTAAAAATACTCTGTTAATAATATAACAGGCTATAGAAACAGCTTCAGCCCAAAAATGTGAAGAGATATTGCTTTCAATTAAAAGAGTTCTTGCCATTTCTTGTAAAGATCTATTCTTCCTTTCCACATCCCCATTTTGTTATGGTGTATATGGAGAGGAGAACTTATGGTGAAAGCCAGATTCATCACAAAATTTAGCAAAGTCTTGATTTTCAAACTCACATGCATGGTTTGTTCGAATGCTTGAAATAGTATAACATTTCTCATTCTGCACTTTCTTGGCGAAATTTGAAAAATGAGAGAAAGTTTCAGACTTATTTGCAAGGAAGTAGACCCAAGTAAATCGTGAAAAAATCATCCACTATTACTAGGCATAATCTTTTTCCACTGATGCTTTGTGTTCTTGTTGGTCCAAAGAGATCCATATGCAGGAGCTGCAATACACGATTAGTGGAAACTTGATTTATTGGTTTAAAAGAATTTCTAACCTGTTTTCCCAACACGCAAGGTGTGCATAAGTCAGACTTTTGGTATTTTTCGAACAAGCTTCTTGGAAGAGATTTTGGCAATTTGCTTCATGTTGATATGGCCAAGCTTTCGGTACCATAGATTTGCTTCATTTTGTACAGATATTAAGCATTGTGATCTTTCTTGATTTATATCCAAAAGGTACATATTCCCATGTCTACACCCAGTGAAAGATTGAGATAAATCTTTACTAGTTCCTGAACATGTTCCTTCTTGGAAGTTGATTTTGAATCCTATATCACGCACTTGGCTTATGCAGAGTAGATTGTAATTCAATCCTTCCACCAAAGAGACATTGTTGATCGTTAGACTTCCAATTTTTACTGTTTCGCATCCAATAATGCTTCCTTTGTTATTTCCACCAAAGGAGACTTTTCCTCCATCTATTTGAGCAAGATTTATAAAACAACTTGAATCTCCTATCATGTGTCTTGAGAAGCCACTATCCAAATACCATTTGATCTTCCTTTTGACAGTGACCTGCAATTAGAAAGAAATTCAAGCTTTCTTTGGTACCCATATTTTCTTGGGTCCAGTGGAGTTAGTGCAATAAACAATCTTTGTCCAATCTTTCTTAACAGGTTTCCAAACCATAGGGCATTCCTTCTCAAAGTGTTATGAGCTCTAACACTTTGAACATTTGAGAGCATTTCGGCCAACAGATTTTACAAAAAAAAATTGAATATGATTTTTATAATGTGGCACCCCTCGACGGCCCACGATCCGTTAGGGTCGCCACAGTTCCCTTACCTTTCACTTTCCCTAATAACATGTCACTCTGATACCATTTTAATTGCAGTGGGTCCATACAACCTGGGGGTTTACATCTTTTAGATCGGTCCCTTGCGCAATTCACATAACAGAAGCATATCCAACAACTTCCTTCCCTATATTCAGAAAACAGTGCACACCAACTAAACATCTTTTATAAGTTAAAGCCGAACACTTTTATTTACAAAAAGCAAATGAACATCTTTAGTTGGCACATCAAAATGCCATGGTTTTCTATACTTGGCTATACTTCAAAAGATGACCGACATCTCCTCCAACAGTCGTAAACTTAAAGTCCATCAATCAGTGTCGGCGTCCAAAAGTTCCTTCCTTTGCTATCCTCCTCCTCGCGGTCATATCCAACCACTTGATCCATCTACTGGTGGCAGTGGCAGCAGAGGAATCTTATCTAGTCTGAAATGTTAATCCCCAAAACGGGTGAGTACAACCACTCAGCAGTAAAGATCCACCAAACTACTCAATGCGTCAAATAGAACAATCAAGGTATCATGAACAAAGCACATATCATTCATGCATTCAAGCATACCTTACCTTGCAGCCATGCATATATCACCATGCCATATGTGCATATACCACCATGCACTTATCATCAAGCATTCATGCATATATCACCATGCCATATGCCATATGTGCATATATCACCATGCACTTATCATCAAGTATTCATGCATATGTCTCCATGCCATATGTGCATATACCACCATGCACTTATCATCAAGCATTCATGCATATATCACCATGAGATCCATTCATACCTTCATGATTGCATTTTCAATATTAAATAGCACCTATTTACTTTCATAAGCAGCTCATGTATCATGCCATATGCATACACCCATGCACATGATTCACTTTCAATTCTTATCTTTCACAAGATCTCATCATTTTTTTTCTTCCCAGGGACCAATGTTTGCATCCCACAATTTATCGCTTGCACCCAACCTAGTATCGCGAGGAACCTCCGGCACACACCTCCGGGCATCTTGTACCCCAACTGGCATCACGAGGAATCCCCTGGCACACACCTCTAGGGCTTTCGGGATTACGTACCGACATACCACCAGACATTCCCCTTGGAATTACGTACCGTATACCACCAGGCATCTCGAAACTTCTGAGGACATCCGGCACACACCTCTGGGCATCCGGCACACACACTCCGGGCATCTCGACATTCCCGGGGCATCGTCGGCTCACACCTTCGACGACATCCTCATTACAATGCATATTCTCATATATCTCATTTTCAATTTCACATTTGATGTAACAATGCCAATTATTGGAATCAGCCTTTTTGAAATAATGTAATATGCATTGGGAAAAGTATCACTTGATGCAATGGTTTTAAAAAGAAATCTTTCTTTGAGTTCATGAAAATTCTTCAATCCTTTGATGTCATATGAAATGTATGAATGTCATCTCATCATTGCACGAGTAATAATACAAGATATCATGACTCACATAACAATTTCAATAACCAGTAAATAACACAATTTCCAGCTTAATCAGAATACATGTGGTTCATGAAAAATTTCGGAAAAATTAGTAAACGGTGGAAGTAAATTCTCAAAATTTACCGCATTATAGATAAGATCTAGGAAACATATTTTGTGAAGGACACCCTATTAAACAAGACTTCACAGAATACGTACAGGTCCGTGTATCACTGGAAAAGGATTGTTAACCTTACTCATGCACAGTTTTTGAAACATTTTCGATTAAATACCTAAATGACCTTCAAAAATTTTAATATTCGAACAAGAGATAGTTAAGACATAGAGGCAGATACTTCACGCAGAACACTTCACCAAAAGATCCTTACATAATTCAATACAGACCACGCATCCCAGCACTATTAATTCTGTCCGTTCATCTTGCACAGTTTTTAAAACATTTTTGGTTAAATACCTAAATGACCTTAAAAAATTATGAAATTCAACTATGTTGTAGAAAATATATAGATAAATATATCTCATGCAAAACACTTTACCAAAAGAGTCTCATACAAAACAATATAGGCCACGCATTGCAACATTACAAAGTCCGAACACATCAGATTGCACAGTTTTAGAAACATTTCCGATTAAATACCCAAATGACCTTCAAAAATTATGAAATTTAACTATGTGATAGCCAAGACCATAAGGTAGATACTTCACGCAGACATCGAATTCAGATTCATCCTAGGTAATTAAATATAGGCGGTTAAACCTTCTGTTCCTAGAACCTAAATTTCCAGATCTAACCATCTCCAAAAGACCACGATTTCACCTACCTATTCCTGTTTGTTTTCTCTAAATTTTTTATATGTTCTACCTCAAGAAGTACACTACAACTTTCATTCAGATATCAAGGTGAGATTTTTACAAGAAGGTTACTTTACAGACCACGAAACCACGGAAGGTCAGCACAACGAATTCCAGATCTAGTCTCTCCAAAGAAAAATCATTTTACTAACCATTTCTTGTTCGTTTTGCCTCAAATTTTAGTATGTAGTTCTTCAAGGTGTTCTCTACAACTTTCATGAAGAAATTGAAACAAGATTCCGACTAAAAAGTCACATGCAACATACAAACTCAAAGATGGTCAAACTGGTCTTTCCAGAAACAGCAGGCATGACCAACGAATCCCTCTCCATAGCTCCGAAATTTCATCCCATCTACCACAACCAAGACTTACCATCTACTACACATACACATAGAAATGCAAATCACTTGCCTCAATTCCTACGATGCTAACGGCGAGGGGTTCAGTGCGGTGGTGCGACTCAACGGCGGCAAGCGGCGTCGGCGTTGGCGGTGCACGTGCACGAGCAGAGGGGAAGCGGTCCCTTCCTTCCTCTCTCTACTCACTCTCTCACGGATCTCTCTCTCGCGAATTTCTCTCTCGCTCACGGTTCTCTTTCTCTCGTTGCTGTTTTCGTTGACACACCGGTCAACAAAGAGAAAAGGAATTTACCGTGGCAGAAGGATGCGAGGACGGGTGGGAGAGACGTGTCCGTTCTCCGTCGCCGCATGGGGCCTCGACGATTGCTCCTCATGCAGCTGTCCTCATTTTGATTCCCTGCTGGCCACCGAGGTTCTGGTTACGTGGCTTCCGCTGGCCAACCCTTCACCATGCATGCGTGTCTTCAGCAAATTGACACCTCTGGCGGGCTACTTAACCGAAGAAAGCAAGCTCGTCTCCTTCATGCAATTGACGTGGCGGCAATGGTCAACTGCTTCTAATTGTTGACCCCTGAAGAGGAGAACATGCACGGAGCATCTCGGTTCCACGATTCTCATTCGTGTGGGCCATATACGTGGGCTTCATGGGGTAAAACATTTCCCTTTGTGTGACCATCATGCACGTACACATGGCTGCAAGAATTTCAATATCCATTCTTGCATGGAGAAGGGATGCTCGACAAGGCTGCATGGTGATCGATTCTTCTTCATTTGTTGACCCGCACAATGAAGAGACGTGCATGGTCCTCATGCACGGTCCAACTTTTTCCCAAAATTTGACTCTTAATTTTCAGCATGTGCGTGGGCTAAAATATAATTACTTGCGTGGCTGCACGGGGTCGCAACAACGTATGTGGGAGGTTTAGTTCGTAGGGTACACATGTGGGTAGATCAAGTTGTTTCGACGTGACCAAGGCAAGACTATGAACGTATATCCTAGGATCATCGCGTAACATGACGTCAGGGTCTGACAATGAAACTAATAAAAGGCGACCGAAAGTGATACCAACGACGTAGTTCGACGGTGCTTCCGTCGATTTGTAATGAGCCGTTACTTATTCTAGGTCTGACGAAAACCCGGATGCCACAATTCTCCCCTCCTTAGAGAATTTCGTCCTCGAAATTGTGCATCTCTTACACGTCATTGAAAAGATGAGGGTACCTTTCCCTCGTTTCTTTCTCACTTTCCCATGTAGTCTCTTCCATATTGTGGCGTCGCCCTAAGGTCTTAACTAGCGGAATTTTCTTCATTCGAAGAACTTGATCGTTCCAATTCAGTATCTGGTTAAGCTCTTCCATGTACTTCACTTGCTCATCCACTTTGATGGCTTCATGATCGAGTATGTGACCAGGGTTTGGCTGATACTTCCTCAGCCATGCCTATACTTCTCTAAAAACTATGGTTATAAGCCAATTCCACCAAGTTTAACTTTTCATCCCAACTTCCTTTAAAATCAATGACGCAAGCTCTCAACATGTCCTCTAGTGTCTGGATTACTCTCTGCATTTGTCCATCAGTCTGTGGATGAAAAGCGGTACTAAACTAGAGCTTTAGTCCTTAAGGCGGTTTGAAGACTTCACCAAAGGTTTTGAAGTAAATCTTGAATCTCGATCAGACGTGATAGTTACAAGAACACCATGTAAGCGTACTACCTGGTTTACATATATCTCAGCATATTTATTTATCGGATAGTCTATGCGGACTGCTAGGAAATGGGCAGACTTAGTCAAGCGATCTACTACCACCCAGATAGAGTCATGACCACTTGATGTCTTTGGTAACTCTTGCACAAAATCCATCGTCACATGATCCCATTTCCATTCGGGTATATCTAACGGTCTTAATCGAACACACCATTTAGCCAAATTATTCCTATACCTTTATCACCATCAATTCAAGCCTAGAACCATCAAAATCGACACCACCAATAACTCATCTGGTACAGTCCAACAGAGACATTCACTACGCCTTCACTGAAACATGAATTCAAGCCTAAAATATAGCACCATTCATTCGGTTCAAATATCGATAGTCCACCAAGATTTATTCAATTCAAAGATCGGCAATCCACCAAGATAAGAACTTGTCTAGTTTCCATCAAGTATACCTTGTGTCTCACCCTAAAAGATCATTACTTGGACTAATCACTCATCAAATCCACAACTTGGACTTTCACCATTTCACCTTGGAAAGAGTATAACCACAAGTGATCATATCCACTAATTTCACAGAACCTTTTTAAACTGAGATCATCACCAAAACTTTAGAAGTTGACCTCCATCAATTAAACCTATTATTCTGACATATAAACCACAAATAATTTCATGTCTCATATGACCACTCAAACTCATGACTTCCAAGATCAGCCTATACACACTAAATGCTTCCATGTAATGCATCAAGACTTCCAATGAGATCCTCTAATAGGAGGTCACTACTTAGCTCAAATGATCATAATTTAATCCTCAAATTCATAACTCGCTCTCCATAATTCACTTCTTAAGCTTTGTTTGCAGCACTACGCTTAGATGCTGCGCATGTTCTTCGAGTCATTTAGAATATATCAGGATATCATCAAATGAAGACAATCACAATTTGATCCAAATAAGGCTTACATATACTATTCATTAAATCCATGAATGCAGCTAAGACATTCGTGAATCCAAATAGTATAACTAGGAACTCATAGTGTCCATAACGAGTCCTAAATATGGTCTTAGGGATTTTTTTTTTCTTAATCCTTAACTGATATCCTGATCTCAAGTCAATAGTTAGAAAAGACCAAACTTCCTTGCAGTTGGTCAAATAGGTCATCTAATTCAATTGCCTGTAGTCAAACGCATCGACCCATCCTTCTTTTTTTTTTTTCACAAACAAAAGTTC
Organism: Eucalyptus regnans; assembly: GCA_037349125.1. NCBI lineage: Eukaryota > Viridiplantae > Streptophyta > Magnoliopsida > Myrtales > Myrtaceae > Eucalyptus > Eucalyptus regnans. The sequence continues at coordinate 16,751,758 of CM074669.1, read as the reverse complement.
TACAAGCTTAACCATGCTTCCACTGCGCCACTCTGATAAAATTATCCCATTCTTAGCCTCATAGTTTTATCCTTAGCGCACGGGTAAGTACTATCTCAGGAGATCATTCATCCTAGTCCATTGCTTACGGAGCTAGTCCATTCCTATGATAATATCAAAATCATACATAGCCATCACGACTAGGTCTATTTCCATATCCCTTCCTCCTATTGTTATCTTACATTTTACACCCATCATCGTAGATAATACCATATTCTTTAAAGGCATGGAAACACAAAGAGGCGTCTCAAGAGGCGTAACTTCTATTTCACTCAATTGCCTTTATGTTTTAGATATAAATGCGTAGCACCGTGTCAAACAATGCATATGTCTTCTTGCCATTTATGAAAATCGTACCTGATATAACATTTTTGGAAGCTTCCGCTTCCTCTTGGGTGACTGCATACACTCTTCATTGTGCTGGTGGCCTCTGAGGATTCCTTGGTAGATTTGGTCTAACAACACTCTGATGTGCCTGTCGCACCGAGCAAACACTCATTTGCAACCTCTCTTGTGGGCAATCTTTCTTAAGGTGACCTACTTGTCCACAACCATAACATCTCAGCCGTCCATTGCAAGGCCCTGGGCCATGCTGCCCATCACACCTTCGACAAACATTAGGCTGATAGGGTGCTTTCCCTATATTCAGGCCATCCCTAGCTCTTCCAAAATTTCCAAAATTGCTCTTTTTCTTAGCATCCCAAGTCTGACCTTGACCAGGAAAGGGTCTCTTACCCCTTTTGATATCACTAAAGCTCAACTGTCTCTTAGACTTTGATCGCTCTCTCACCAGCTCTTGCTCCACTAACTGTGCCCTTTCATAAATCTCATGATAATCCCTTATATTCAAGGGCACCAGTTGTTTCCTAATATCAGTCCTCAACCCTTCCAAAAATCTCTTAGCTTTTTCCTCATGATCCTCAATCAATCTGGGAGCATACCTAGACAATTCAGAAAATTTTGCCTCATACTGATCCACTGTCAGCTCCCTTTGTTCCAACTGAACAAATTCAGTGATCTTCTTATCCTTAGCATAGTCAGAGAAATGCTTCCTATTGAAGGCTCTCACAAACGCATCCCAATTCACATCAGTACATGGTGGAAAGATCGTATCCCTCGAAGCTCTCCACCAAAACTTTGCATTTCCCTCCAGCTGGTACTCTGCCAAAACTATTTTCTCAGCATCACTGCAGTCCAACAACCGAAAAATCTGTTCTATCCCATCAATCCAATGTTCCGCCTCCTTAGGACTTCCCATTCCACTAAACTTAGGTGGCTTCAACTTCAGAAATTGTTCCACCAGTCCTTGAGGGCGACGTTCCACTCCGGGTTGTTGCTGCGCTTGCCTTTCCATCAGATTTCCAATATTGGCCAATGCCTGCAGGATATCTTCCATTTGGAGTTCAGCCCTTGCAGCAGGGGCTTCAGCCCTCGATGGATGAGCACTTCCAGCTTGCACCATGACTTTCCTGCAGTTTCCAAGCATTTGCCTCAGGAATACTCTGAGACTCACTGTCTCCATTTAAAAGCAACTACTACTATAAAATAAGTAGCATAAACATGTTACTGGCACCTTAAAGAAACTCATAAAAAGGACTAGGGATCTATGAGTGAATACCCATCACCCGTTATTCGAAGTTCGTCAACCATTCCAGTTAGTATCCTACAGTGTGCATCATTCTATCCTCATTTCCATCTAAGGCACCTTATCACTCCCAATAAACTATAGCTCTGATACCAACCGTTGTGGCACCCCTCGACGGCCCCCGATCCGTTAGGGTCGCCACAGTTCCCTTACCTTTCACTTTCCCTAATAACATGTCACTCTGATGCCATTTTAATTGCAGCGGGTTCATACAACCTGGGGGTTTACATCTTTTAGATCGGTCCCTTGCGCAATTCATATAATGGAAGCGTATCCAACAACTCCCTTCCCTATATTCAGAAAATAGTGCACACCAACTAAACATCTTTTATAAGTTAAAGCCGAAAACTTTTATTTACATAAATCAGATGAACATCTTCAATCGGTACATCAAAATGCCATGGTTTTCTATACTTGGCTATACTTCAAAAGATGATCGACATCTCCTCCAACAGTCGTAACTTAAAGTCCATCGATCAGTGTCGGCGTCCAAAAGTTCCTTCCTTTGCTATCCTCCTCCTCGCGGTCATATCCAACCACTTGATCCATCTACTGGTGGCAGTGGCAGCAGAGGAATCTTATCTAGTCTGAAATGTTAATCCCCAAAACGGGTGAGTACAACCACTCAGCAGTAAAGATCCACCAAACTACTCAATGCGTCAATCAGAACAATCAAGGTATCATGAACAAAGCACATATCATTCATGCATTCAAGCATACCTTACCTTGCAGCCATGCATATATCACCATGCCATATGTGCATATACCACAATGCACTTATCATCAAGCATTCATGCATATATCACCATGCCATATGTGCATATATCACCATGCACTTATCATCAAGTATTCATGCATATGTCTCCATGCCATATGTGCATATAACACCATGTACTTATCATCAAGCATTCACGCATATATCACCATGAGATCCATTCATACCTTCATGATCGCATTTTCAATATTAAATAGCATCTATTTACTTTCATAAGCAGATCATGCATCATGCCATATGCATACACCCATGCACATGATTCACTTTCAATTCTTATCTTTCACAAGGATCTCATCTTTTTTTTTTCTTCCCAGGGACCAATGTTTGCATCCCACAGTTTATCACTCGCACCCAACCTGGCATCGTGAGGAACCTCCGGAACACACCTCCGGGCATCCGGCACACACCTCCGGGCATCTCGTACCCCAACTGGCATCACGAGGAATCCCCTGGCACACACCTCTAGGGCTTCCGGGATTAAGTACCGACATACCACCAGACATTCCCCCTGGAATTACGTACCATATACCACCGGGCATCTCGAAACTCCCGAGGACATCCGGCACACACCTCCGGGCATCCGGCACACATACTTCGGGCATCCCGACACTCCCGGGGCATCGTCGGCTCACACCTCCAACGGTATCCTCATTACAATGCATATTCTCATATATCTCATTTTCAATTTCACATTTGATGTAACAATGCCAATGATTGGAATCAGCCTTTTTGAAATAATGTAATATGCATTGGGAAAAGTATCACTTGATGCAACGGTTTTAAAAAGAAATCTTTCTTTGAGTTCATGAAAATTCTTCAATCCTTTGATGTCATATGAAATGTATGAATGTCATCATTGCACGAGTAATAATACAAGATATCATGACTCACATAACAATTTCAATAACTAGTAAATAACACAATTTCCAGCTTAATCAGAATACATGCGGTGCATGAAAAATTTCGGAAAGATTAGTAAACGGTGGAAGTAAATTCTGAAAATTTACCGCATTGTAGATAAGATCTAGGAAACATATTTTGTGAAGGACACCCTATTAAACAAGGCTTCACAGAATACGTACAGGTCCGTGTATCACTGGAAAAGGATTGTTAACCTTATTCATGCACAGTTTTTGAAACATTTTCGATTAAATACCTAAATGACATTCAAAAATTATGAAATTCGAACATGAGATAGTTCAGACATAGAGGCAGATACTTCATGAAGAACACTTCACTAAAAGATCCTTACATAATTCAATACAGACCACGCATCCCAGCACTATTAATTCTGTCCGTTCATCTTGCACGGTATTTGAAACATTTTTTGGTTAAATACCCAAATGACAATAAAAAATTATGAAATTCAACTATATTATAGGCAAGACATAGATAAAGATATCTTATGAAGAACCCTTTTCCAAAAGAGTCTCATACAGAACAATATAGGCCACGCATTGCAACATTACAAAGTCCAAACACATCAGATTGAACAGTTTTAGAAACATTTCCGATTAAATACCCAAATGACCTTAAAAAATTATGAAATTTAACTATGTGATAGCCAAGACCATAAGGTAGATACTTCACGAAGACATCGAAGTCACATTCATCCTAGGTAATTAAATATAGGCGGTTAAAACTTCTCTTCCTAGTACAGAAATTTCCAAATCTAACCATCTCCGAAAGACCACGATTTCACCTACCTATTCCTGTTTTTTTTCTCTAAATTTTTCATATGTTCTACCTCAAGAAGTACACTACAAATTTCATTCAGATATCAAGGTGAGATTTTCACAAGAAGGTTACTTTACAGACCACGAAACCACGGAAGGTCAGCACAACGAATTCCAGATCTAGTCTCTCCAAAGAAAAATCAAATTAGTAACCATTTCTTGTTCGTTTTGCCTCAACTTTTAGTATGTTGTTCTTCAAGGTGTTCTCTACAACTTTCATGAAGAAATAGAAACAAGATTCTGAATAAAAAGTCACATGCAACACACAAACTCAAAGATGGTCAAACTGGTCTTTCCAGAAACAGCGGGCATGACCAACGAATCCCTCTCCATAGCTCCGAAATTTCATCCCATCTACCACAACCAAGACTTACCATCTACTACACATACACACAGCAATGCAAAGAGTAGGTTTTAGGACTTCACTTGCCTCAATTCCTACGATGCTAACGGCGAGGGGTTCAGTGCAGTGGTGCAACTCAACGGCGGCGAGCGGTGTCGTCGTCGGCAGTGCGCGTGCACGAGTGGAGGGGAAGTGGTCCCTTCCTTCCTCTCTCTACTCACTCTCTCACGGATCTCTCTCTCGCGAATTTCTCTCTCGCTCACGGTTCTCTTTCTCTCGTTGCTGGTTTCGTTGACACACCGGTCAACAAAGAGAAAAGGAATTTACAGTGGCAAAAGGATGCAAGGACGGGTGGGAGAGACGTGTCCGTTCTCTGTGGCCGCATGGGGCCTCGACGGTTGTTCCTCATGCAGCTGTCCTCATTTCGATTCCCTGCTGGCCACCGAGGTTCTACTTACATGGCTTTCGCTGGCCAACCCTTCACCATGCATGCGTGTCTTCAGCAAATTGACACCTCTGGCGGGCTACTTAACCGAAGAAAGCCAGCTCGTCTCCTTTATGCAATTGACGTGGTGGCAATGGTCAACTTCTTCTAATTGTTGACCCCCGAAGAGAACATGCACGGAGCATCTCGGTTCCACGATTCTCATTCGTGTGGGCCATATACGTGGGCTTGATGGGGTAAAACATTTCCCTTTGTTTGACCATCATGCACGTACACATGGCTGCAAGAATTTCAATATCCATTCTTGCATGGAGAAGGGATGCTCGACAAGGCTGCATGGTGATCGATTCTTCTTCATTTGTTGACCCGCACAATGAAGAAACGTGCATGGTCCTCATGCACGGTCCAACTTTTTCCCAAAATCTGACTCTTAATTTTCAGCATGTGCGTTGGCTAAAATATTATTACTTGCGTGGCTGCATGGGGTCGCAACAATGTACGTGGGAGGTTTAGTTCGTAGGGTACACATGTGGGTAGAAGAGGGTCTCAACCATGGCATTATGTAAAAGAAATTTTCAACGAACGATAGGTCATGCGATGATCAAGTTGTTTCGACGCAACCAAGGTGCCACTATGAACGTATATCCTAGGATCATCGCGTAATGTGACGTCAGGGTCCGACAATGAAACTAATAAAAGGCGACCGAAAGTGGTACCAACAACGTAGTTCGACGGTGCTTCTGTCGATTTGTAATGAGCCGTTACTTATTCTAGGTCTGACGAAAACCCGGATGCCACATATAGAAAGCTTTTGTAGGTCTCTATTTGATTATTTCCTTTACCTTTGGAAAATCAATTAGAGGAATGATTTCGGGAGTCATACCAAGACCGAATTTGTTAAAATAGGGTCTTTGAATCGAAAGAATCTTATCCAACTTCTCATATCCATTTGAAAACATTTTTTGAGATATTTGAAATGTCAGTTTTTAAATAGGTGTTTTCTCTTGAAAGAGAATCTGCTTTTTCTTTTAAAATAATAAAGTTTTTGTCTAAATCTTCAAATTTTTGTTTCCAATATTTTTCCTGTTGCTTCAATGTAGAATTCTCCCTTTTTTAATTCGGAGATCCTTTTAAGAGAAGTTTTGAGGCTAAGACAGAGTTCATTAATATATTTTGAAACTTTAGTAGGAATTTTTAAATTACTTACCTCAATTTCACTGTTTGAGTCCAAGTCTATATCTATCTTAAGGTTTGAGTCTGATTCTGATTTTGCCATTAAGCAAATATTGGCATAATCATCATCACTTTCTTCACATTCTGTATCACTCCAAGTTTATGCTTTGAGAGCTTTTCTGTAGTTCTCAGTCTTTCCTTTCTTTTTCTTCAATAAAGGACAGTTAGGTCTTATGTGTCCCTTTTTCTTGCATTCAAAGCAAATCACGTCTTTATTGGATTCATCATCCTCAGTTGATTTGTTCTGAAATCTTTGAGTACTTTGTTTCTTCCAATTGAATCTTCTTCCCTTTTTGTTCAGTTTTCTGAACCTCTTAATCATAAGTGCTAGATCTTCATCATCTAAATCTTCTTCAAAGTCTGTAACATCATAATCATCATTAGACTTTAAAGCAATATACTTCTTACCTTTGGAATCTTCTTCATCATTGGTGTGCTCCACTTCGTAAGACTGAAGTGTTCCAATCAATTTGTCTACAGAAAGTGGCGCAATCCTTTGTGTTTTCCTTATTGAAGTCTTTATATAATTCCAGTCTTTAGAGAGTCCACGCAGTAGTTTGTTGACCTTCATTTGTCCTGAGATTGGATGTCCCTGATATTCTAGACCATTCACAATTTCAGTAAAACGGCTAAACATATCAGTGATTGATTCTCCTGATCTCATTTTGAAGACTTCATATTGTCCTAGAAGGATATTGATCCTTGTCTCTTTAACTCAATCAGTTCCTTCATAGGTAATGTGCAGTCTATCCCAGACTTCTTTTACTGTTTCACAAGAAGATATTCTGTTATACTCAGTAGGAGATAATGCATAATATAAAGAGTAAATAGCTTTAGCATCAAGAGCTTGTCTCCTGATTATTTCTTCTTGAGTCATTTCGATAGACACTACAACTTCTTTTCCTTTCTCTGATCCTGATGTAGTTGTAGGAATGATTCCTTTTTCTACCACTTCCCATTCCAGAGGATCTTTCGATCTTAGGAATGCTTTCATCTTGTTTTTCCATATGCTGTAATCCTTCCCATCAAAATAAGGAGGTCTAGTGTTGCTTTGACCTTCAACCAACCCTGGAGCCAACATACTAGCCATAGATCTTTAACTCAAAAGTAAAAACACTTCAAATAAATGAGTACACAAGCTCTGATACCAATTGATAGGACTAGTATGAGCACCTAGAGGGGGGTGAATAGGTGATTAAAGAATTTTTGTAAAATAAAACAAGATAGATTAAAAGGCGAAGATAATAATGAATGTATGAAGCAGCGATGTAAAGTAAAGAGATTAGGGATAGAGAATCAAGACTCTAAGTTTATAGTGGTTCGGCTTAGCCCAAGCCTACGTCCACTCTCCCGCACTGACAGCCCACTAGCTGGATTTCACTAAGAATCAAAAGAGAATTTACAGTCTCACGTCTTTGATTCTACAGTGTAGAGACTCTACTACACTTCCTCAAGGTCTCATAGATATTCAGTCTCTCTTTTGAGTACAATTACAGTTCAATGAATAAGATCGCAAAAGAACAAGGAGATTCAGACTTTGAAATTTTTCTATCGGGACACTCTTGAACAACTTGAACGTCTCCCTTAAATACTCATTCATGCCTTCATTACCGTCGCACCTTCCAAATGAGTTCTTCCAATCAACCCGTTGGACAGAATCAATTAGAGAGATCTCAAGCTATTCAAGGAAAATGACGATAGCCCACCAATCATGTTCTCCCATACAATCAAGATCTAGGTTTCCATAAGTAGAACCTTCCAAGTGTGATTCACGGATCAATTTAATCTAAGTTATTCGATTTAATCAATATGAATAACAAATCTTGAAATGCTATCTCCAGCTGTGAGATCTTCCTTAACCATACGAATCAAATCCTTAAGGATAAGCTTGTCTTAATAAAACTCTTCTTCGTCGGTCTGGAAACTATTGGTGAGGGTAGACTTTAAATCTTGAGTGTGGAGGTCTTTAGACTTTGTCAATAGAGTCTTCAAGTCTTTAGACTAGACTGATGGAAACGTTTTGTCAACTTCAAAACAAGTTAGGAAGTTTTTCTCTAACATTAGGAAGTGGCGTAAATTGACGCCTGGAAGAGTTTTTCTACTAGTCGAAGAATGGTCGTGCTCCTCCCTATTGGGTGTTCCGAGTTGGGCAAGGTGGTTAAACATAAGCTGCATTAACCTCCGCTATAGGTTCTTTATCCTTCTTGGTTGAGATTCTCCTATACAAGCTGGTTTGATCAGACGCCCATCTATCACGCAATGCTACTTCAATTCGCTCGCCAATAGGGATGAGCTGATTGAATGACTCGGTAGTCGATCCTAACATCCGATTTCGATATTCAGGTAGGAGTGTCTTCATGAATAAATCCATCAACTCCTTTTATGTCGACTCCGGAGTGACATCAATATTATACTTATATTACTTGAAGAATGCATCAGTCAAATCCTCCCAAGTCTCTAGTAGATTAATTTTCTTCATAATGTACCATTGAAGCGCCGATCCTATCAGGCTTGCTTGAAATTGTTGAATGATCAAGGGGATGTTATCAACATATTGGGTCATCCTGACCACATAAGTTTGCATATGGATCTTCGGGCAAGAGGTGCCATCATACTTTTCAAAGTCTGGCATTTTGAACTTTTTTGGTATCTTGATCTTTGCATAATGGGAAAGATCAATTGGGCCTTGGCTAAATGAACTTTGTAGCTGCTTGAGTTTCTCCACGATTTTTGCCATGCGTTTCTCTTGCTTAGTTTTCGGTATGGCCGAAGGTATCACTTGTATCTCATCATCAACAACAATTTGAGGCACGTCAGTAAGTTTAACCCTGGAGGGATTGTCAGAGGTTGATGGCCCACCTACGGATACATTCTTGCCTTTATCTCTCCGATCAGCTAGGGGAGCATGTTGTGGTAACACCACTTCAACTTGCAAAGCTAGTGGGGCAGTGTTTGCTTAGAGAGAATTGATTTGTTTAAAGAGCTGCTCAAGAACATTCAGGACTTGCTTCATTTCCGATTCGAGGGCAACGATATGAGCTTGTTCAGCAACATGCATTTGTTCAGTGCCATCGGCCATTGTTGCTCTAGAACGAGTACAAATTGGCGATCTTAGGTGAGCCATGTTGTTACCTAAGGAAGTAAAAGAGATAATGTAAGAAATGATGACAAGATAGGAAAATGGCCCATGACAATGGTCTAATTGCCTCATTTTATTTGAAATTTGAACTAAACTCCCTAACAATGAACTAAACATTGAACTAAAAATTGAAAGCATTGAATTGAAATCAAGGTCCCTAAACATTGAACTAAGAGACCAAAACATCTCATTTTATATGCTTTCGGGACCCAACGCTCTGTGAAGCTTCTTATTTTCAGCTTCGATCATTTCCACTTTCCGCTTAAGATGCTCAATTTGTGCTCATTGAGTAGGCTTCTCGGTTACATCAGGGACCACTGGACGCAAGGCAACAGGAATCCGGTGTTGCTGGATGTAGAACGCCGATGCATGGTGAATCTCCTCTACACCTTTCAGTCTCTTGGGTACCAAAATCCTCTCTAGATGTCATTCATTCTATGCAGCAATGATCATTTGGATCTCGTTGAAGTAGTCATAGTCTGTACGAACAAAACGAACTTGGAACAATTCCATCTTGAAGGGCGGAGGAACTTCTTGAAGAGCTCTGTACTAACAGGCTACCCTATATGGGTAATAGGAAGTAGCACCAGAAAGGCCCAGCGACGGAATTGGCTCATCATGCTTGTGAGAGAAACGAGCCTCCTTAACATGGAGCTATTTAGTATGCCATAGAAATGCCTTAGGATTAGGGTTTTTCAAAAAATTAATCTAACGAGTGTACTGTTTATTTGGGGAAAAACGTTCCAGGACCGCAAATTTTTGTATGGGATGCCTTAAATCATCAATCTTAAATTGTTTCATAAGATGCCCAAAACCTCTCATGTGTGAGAAAAACCATATTTGCAAAAGTTCAGGGAGGGCACGCATGGTCTTTTCCTCATTTTGTTTGAAACGGGTTAATGACAAAAGTGTTTCAGCTAAAACCATATTGACATAATTTAACCCATCACAAACATGATTAACCACCCATGAAATTGAAGGATTAATGGAATTTTTTCGATAAGGAAAAATGATCAGTCCAAAAAATGCTAACATGAAAATCCTAGCTTTTGAAATCATTGGTTGGTTTGCAAAACAGTCTTTCAGAAATGAAAATGGGCATGCATAGCAATTGGCTTTAACAACCTTCCTTACCGCTTCGGCCTCGATTTTTAAAAATTGTGATAATTCAGAACTGGAATCAATACCGATAGTGTGGCACCCCTCGATGACCCTTGAACCATTAGGGTCGCCACAGTTCAATTACCATTATCTTGCTTGACCTAAAGGTCTTTCAATCCTGGGGGTTTATATCTTTTAGGTCAGTCCCTGCGCAATTTATATGTCAGAAGTGTGTCCAACAACTCCCTTCCCTACATTCAGAAAATAGTACACACCAACTAAACATTTTATAAATAATAGCCAGGCACTGTTATTTACATATATTACTAGATGGACATTGTTCATCAATATATCCAAAAAGTGTCGTGGTTTCCTACACCCGGCTATACTTCAAAAGTGGTCTGATGCCCTCAGCAACCACATACCAAGAGTCCATCTTTCAGTGCCGGTATTCCAAAAATTCCTTCCTTTGCTATCCTCCACCTTGCGGTCATATCCAACCACTCGGTCCATTTGCTGGTGGCGATGACAACAGAGGCATCTTATCTAGTCTGAAATGTTAGTCCCCAAATGGGGTGAGTACAACCACTCAGCAGTAAAAGATCCATCAAACTACATAATGCAACAAGCAAGACAATGAAGGTGTCACAAGCAAAGCACATATCATTCATGCACTCAAGCATACATCTCAATGCAGTCATGCATATATCTCCATGCAGTCATGCATACATCTCCATGAGATCCATTCGATGCCTTGGTGATCACACTTCCAAAAATCATGCAATACTAATTCAAGTTCAAAGACAATTTATACACCAAGCCATGTACACACATGCATATGATTCAATTCCCATATTGATCTTTTTCAAAAGGATCTTATTTTTCTTCCAGGGACCAGTGTCTGCATCCCTCATATCGCTTGCACCCAACCTCGTATCGCGAGGAACCTCCGGCACACATCTCCGAGCATCCAGCACACACCTCTAGGCATCTCGCATCCCACCTAGCATCACGAGGAATCGCCGGGGCTCGCCATGAAAATGGTTACCCCTGCCTTCCAGAATTACGTACTGACATACCACCAGGCATCCCTTGGAATTACGTACCGATATACCACCGAGCATCCCGAAACTCTCGAGGACATTCGGCTCACACCTCCGGGCATCCGGCACACACCTCTGGGCATCTCGAATCTCCCGAGGCATCATCGGCTCACACCTCCGACGGTATTACCATCATCAAAATGCATATTCACATATATATCTCATTTTCAAATTAACATTTGATGCAATAATGTCAGAGGTTTAAACCAGCCTTTTTTTTTATGTTAGGTGATATGCCAAATGTCACCATATATGCAGTACAAATAACAACCCAAGATATCATATCTCATAGAGCAATTCATTTTTTTTTGAAAATAGAACAATTTTTGGATAAAACAGAATGCACTTCTTTAATAAAAATTCTGGAAAAATTAGTATACGATATCAATAAATTCTGAAGATTTAACATGTTATATTTGAGACCTAGAGACAAATATCTCATGAAGAACACCATATCAAAAGAACTTCATACAATTCGGTACGGTCCATGCATCACAGCTTTTAAAAATTTCAGCACTACAGTTTGCACAGTTTCGGAAATTATTTCGATTAAATACGCAAATGAACTCCGAAAATTTTGAAATTTTGATATGTTATAGAAAACACCTAGAGATAAATTTTTATGAAGAAATCGAAATCAAATTATTTATATATTAATAGCTATAGTCGGTTTAATTCTCCCTATTCTTGGTACTGTTTTTCCAGATTAACTCATTTCAAAGAAAATTCGTTTCACCGACCTACACATGTTCTTTTCTTCTCAATTTTCTGAATGTTATTCCTCAGAATGTCATCTACAACTTTCATTCAGGATACAAGATCAAATTTCAACTGGATAATTTAATAAAAAATCACAGAATCACACTAGGTCAACATAACGTTTTCCAGATCCAATTTCTTCAAAGAAAAATGGTTTCACCGAAATATACTTGTTCATTTTATCTCAATTTTTGATATGTTATTCTCACAGATATTCTCTCCAACTTTCATGCAAACTTTGAAATCAAATTTTGGCTAGAAAATTCCAGAAAAAGCGAGAAATCACCGGTGGTCATGCTGTTCTTGCGAAAAAGCGAGATATTCTTCCTATACTTTGAGTTTTCGGTATCCAACTTCCACAGCCAAGATTTATAAGCACATTACACCACAATACAGCCTCTTTACTTCTCAAAAATTCACCATAGCTAAATCCTTGAGTTCTCATTTCAATTTAAAAGCAAAATCCACCAAAAACTTGCTCTATTCCTGCTCCAATACCTCGGCCAGCTTCTTCTCATTCATCACAAACGACATACAACTCCAAATCTCACATTTCCTCACATCTACCCACTCTTCACTAGATAAAACAGCAAGCAAAACATAGATTGAAGAACTTCTACTTGCCTTGATGTCCTACGGTTCAACTACGTGTGGTGAGACGGCGAGGAGTGCGTGGCTCAGCAACGGCGAGCTTGAACGGTGTCGACGGCGGCAACGCGCACGCACGGTGGGGACTAATCTCCTTCTTCTTTTCTCGCCGACTCACTCTCTCGGTTTCTCTCTCTCAAGCTCTCTCTTCGCTCGCTGGTTTTCCTTTTTCTCTATCTTTCTTCCTCTCTCGGTTACCCACTTTCACGAGCACAAGATCACCGATTTTGTTAAAACCAGTCAACAAAAGAGAGACATGTTTCGGTGGCTGCAGGGGAAACGGACAGCTGGAATGGACGTGTCTTCAGCATGCCTCCCCGTGCATTTCGCTGGCTGTCCATACGCCAGCAACGTGGCATCACCCAGCCAAGCTTCCGTCAACGTCTCTTCTTCATGGTTGACTCAAATGTCGACCCAATTGGAAAAATTGGGGCCAGCTTGGACGTGGACGAACCCTCCTCCCCAAAGGTGTATGCATGTTGCTTATACATGGTTTAATTCCATTCTTGGCTCACTAAGCAATTCATGTATTAAAGTCCAAATTCTTTTTCTTATTTCACGTATACTCAGGTGGTATAGTTGCATAGCGTCATCAATACAAGAATATATATACAGTTAGCGAAGTCGAATGTGGTACCAACGAATTTTGATAATAATTTCGTCAATTCGCAACGTATCGTCATTTTTTTTTTCCAAGATCGGCAAAATATATGATTGAGATTGGTTTTACCAATGGCCTTATGTAAAGTGTATCTCGACATGACGATAGTCCATTCAACGATCGGACCCTTACTAAACCTGAGATATCGATCTGTCGATGAAATAAAATGGTGTCCATACATTATACCAATGACACCATTTGACGATACTTCCATCGATCAGTCAGGGACCGTCGCATATTCGATGGTCAATAAAATTTCCGAATGCCACAATTCTCCCCTCCTTAGAGAATTTCGTCCTCGAAATTGGGCATCACTCATGCTTCGTTAAACAAATGAGGGTACTTTTCCCTCATTTCTCTTTCACTTTCCCATGTGGCTTCCTCCACAATGTGATGTTGCCATAATATCTTAACTAGTGGAATTTTCTTAGTCCTAAGAACTTGCTCCTTTCGATCTAGTACTTGCACTGGCTCTTCAATGTACCTCACTCTAACAGACAAGAGTCCTACATTTTCTCCCATACAACGCTTCATAGGGAGCCATATCTATCCTTTTCTGAAAACTATTGTTATACACAAATTCTACCAGGTATAACTTTTCATCCCAACTTCTTTTAAAGTCAAGGATGCAGGCTCTTAACATGTCCTCTAATGCTTGAATCACTCTTTTCGTTTGTCCATCCGTCTATGGATGAAAAGCAATACTAAATGGGAGCTTCGTCCCTAAGGCGATTTGAAGACTTCGCCAAAGGTTGGAAGTAAATCTTGGATCTCGATCAGATGTGATGGTTACAGGCACCATGTAAACGTACTATTTGGCTTACACGTATATCGACAATTTTATCCATCGAATAATCTACGCGAACTACTAGGAAATGGGCAGACTTAGTCAAGCGATCTACTAACACCCAGATAGAGTCGTGACCACTTGATGTCCTTGGTAATCCTGACACGAAATCCATCGTCACATGATCCCATTTCCACTCTGGTATATCTAATGATCTCAATCGAACACACCATTTAGCCAAATTATTCTTATACCTTTGTCATCATCAATTCAAGCCTAGAACCATCAAAATCGACACCACTAATAACTCAGTTGGTTCAGCCAACAAAGACAGTCGCTATGCCTTCACTGCAACATGGATTCAAGCCTAAAATACAGCACCATTCATTCAGTTCGAATATCAATAGTCCACCAAGACTTATTCAATTCAAAGATCGACAATCCACCAAGATAAGAATTTGTCTAGCTTCCATTGAGTATACCTTATGTCTCACCCTAAAAGATCATTACTTGGACTAATCACTCATCAAATCCACAACTTGAACTTTCTCCATTTCACCTTGGAAAGGTATAACCACAATTGATCATATCCACTAATTCCACAGAACCTTTTCAAACTGAGATCATCACCAAAAATTAAAAGTTGACTACCATCGATTAAACCTATTATTCTGACATATAAACCACAAATAATTTCATGTCTTATATGACCACTCAAACTCATGACTTGCAAGATCAAGCTATACATACTAAATGCCTCCATGTAATGCATCAAGACTTCCAATGAGATCCTTTACTAGGAAGTCACTACTTAGCTCAAATGATCATAACTTAATCCTCAAATTCATAACTCGCTCTCCATAATTCACTTCTTAAGCTTTATTTGCAGCACTACGCTTAGATGCTGCGCATATTCTTTGGGTCCTTTAGAATATATCAAGACATCATCAAATGAAGACAATCATAATTTGATCCAAATAAGTCTTAAATATCATATTCATTAAATCTATGAATGCAGCTAAGGCATTCGTCAATCCAAATAGCATAACTAGGAACTCATAGTGTCCATAGCGAGTCCTAAATATGGTCTTAGGAATGTCTTCTTTCTTAATCCTTAACTGATGGTATCCTGATCTCAAGTCAATTTTAGAAAAGACCGAACTTCCTTGCAATTGGTCAAACAGGTCATCTAATTCAATTGCCTGCAGTCAATGCACAAACGCATCGACCCATCCTTCTTTTTCATAAACAAGAGTTCTACAAGACCATGCTTCCGTTGCGCCACTCTAATAGAATTATCCCAGAAACACTGCCTTCCCAGTTTGGTTCATAGTTTAGTTCATTCCTATCTCCCTTTTGCCATCCTAGAAGCCTGCCAAGAGCCGCTCCTTGCTCAGGTCCTTTGACCTTGGCGTCCACTCCCCGCCCTCATCGAACTGAGTCATTATAGGTACACCAGCTTTTGCCTGGTTCGAACCCGAACTACACATCCACTGGAGGGTCTCGTTTCAATAGGGACTAACTTACAGAGATATTATCCACTAAGCTAATCCCATACGAAGTCTCACGATTTTATTCTTGGCGCATGGGTAGTCACTATCTCAGGAGGTCATCCATCCTAGTCCATTGCTTACGGAGCTAGTCCATTCCTATGATGAGGTCAAAGTTATACATAACTATCACTACCAAGTCCATCTCCATATCTCGTTCCCCTAGGGTTATCCCACGCTTCTTACATACTAACATGGACAGCACCATATTCTTCAGTGGTGTGGAAATACGAAGAGGCATATCTAAAGATTTGGTTCCTACTCTCACAATCATCTATATTTCTCAGACACAAATGAATGCGTGTCACTCATGTCAAATAACACATATATCTTCTTATCCATCTATAGAAATCGTACCTGAGATAACATTTTCGGAAGCTTCCGCTTCCTCTTGGGTGACCGCATACACCCGTCCTTGTGCTGGTGGTCTCTATGGATTCCTTGGTGGATTTGCTCTAGCAGTACGTTGTTGCACTTGTCGCATTAAGCTGACATTCGGCTACAACCCATCGCATGGACAATTTCTCTTAAAGTGTCCTATTTGCCCACATCCATTACATCTCAATTGGCTATTACAAGGTCCTGGCCCATGTTGTCTACCACACCTCTGGCAAAAATTACCTTGGTAGGGTGCTTTCCCAAAAGTCAGGCCACTCCAAGCTCTTCTAAAATTTCCAAAGTTACCATTTTTCTTAGATTCCCAGGGCTGTCCTTGACAATGATAAGGTCTCTTACCCCTTCGAACATCATTAAAGGTCATCTACCTCATAGATTCTGATTGCTCTCTCACTAACTCTTGCTCCACCAACTGTACACTCTCATAAATCTCATTATAATCTCTTATATTCAAAGGCACTAGTTGCTTCCTGATATTATTTCTCAATCCCTTTAGAAACCTCTTAGCTTTTTCTTCTCGATCCTCAGCCAGTCTAGGAGCATATCTAGATAGGTCAAAAAATCTTGCCTCATATTGATCCACTGTCAGCTCCTTTTGTTCTAACTGAACAAATTCTGTAATTTTCTTGTCCCTAGCACAATCAGAAAAATGCTTTCTATTGAAAGCTTTGACAAGCTCATCCCAATTTACATCAGTACCTGGTGCAAAGATTGTGTCTCTCGAAGCTCTCCACCAAAACTTTGCATTTCCCTCCAGCTGGTACTCTGCCAAAGTTAGTTTCTCAGCATCATTGCAGACCAACAACTGGAAAATTCGTTCCATTCCATCAATACAATGCTCCGCCTCCTCAGGACTTCCCATTCCACTGAACTTAGGTGGTTTCAACTTCGAAAATTGCTCCACCAGTTCTTGAGTACGGCGTTCTGCTCCGAGTTGTTGCTACACTTGTCTTTCCATCAGATTTCCTATATTGGCAATGCTTGTAGGATATCTTCCATTCGAGGTTCAGCCCTTGCTGTAGAGGCTTCAGCCCTCGATGGATGATGACCTCCAAATCGTACCATGATTTTCCTGCAGTTTCCAAGCATTTGCCTCAGGAATAATCAGCGACTCAATGTCTCCATTAAAAGCAGCTGCAACTATGGAAAATAAGTAACATAACCATGTTACTGGCACCTAAGAGCAGCTCACAAAACAGACTAGGGATCTACGAGTGAATACCCATCACCCGTTATTCAAAGTTAGTCAACCAATCTTAGTCAGCATCCTATGGTGTGCATTGTCATTATCTTCCTCAATTTCCAAATGAGGCTCCTTATCACTCCACATATAAACCTTTAGCTCTGATACCAACCAATGTGGCACCCCTCGACGACCCCTGAACCGTTAGGGTCGCCACAGTTCGATTACCATTCTCTTGCTTGACCTAAAGGTCTTTCAATCCTGGGGGTTTATATCTTTTAGGTCGGTCCTTGCGCAATTTATATGGCGGAAGTGTGTCCAACAACTCCCTTCCCTATATTCAGAAAACAGTGCACACCAACTAAACATTTTATAAATAATAGCTAGGCACTGTTATTTACATATATTACTAGATGGACATTGTTCGTCAATATACCCAAAAAGTGACGTGGTTTCCTACACTCGGCTATACTTCAAAAGTGGTCTGATGCCCTCAAAAACCACATACCAAGAGTCCATCTTTCAGTGCCAGTATTCCAAAAATTCTTTCTTTTGCTATCCTCCTCCTTACGGTCATATCCAACCACTCGGTCCATTTGCTAGTGGCGATGACAATAGAGGCATCTTATCTAGTCTGAAATGTTAGTCCCCAAACGGGGTGAGTACAACCACTCAACAGTAAAAGATCCATCAAACTACATAATGCAACAAGCAAGACAACCAAGGTGTCACAAGCAAAGCACATATCAGTCGTGCACTCAAGCATACATCTCCATGCAGTCATGCATACATCTCCATGAGATCCATTCAATGTCTTGGTGATCACACTTCCAAAAATCATGCAATACCAATTCAGGTTCAAAGACAATTTATACACCAGGCCATGTACACACATGCATATGATTCAATTCCCATATTGATTTTTTTTCAAAAGGATCTCATTTTTCTTCTAGGGACTAGTGTTTGCATCCCTCATATCCCTTGCACCCAACCTAGCATCGCGAGGAACCTCCGGCACACACCTCCGGGCATCTAGCACACACCTCTGGGCATCTTGCATCCCACCCGGCATCACAAGGAATCGCCGGGGCTCACCATGAAGATGGTTAGCCTTGCCTTCCGGAATTACGTACCGACATACCACCAGGCATCCCTTGGAATTACGTACCGATATACCACCGAGCATCTCGAAACTCTCGAGGACATCCGGCTCACACCTCTGGGCATCCGGCACACACCTCTAGGCATTCGGCACACACCTCCGAGCATCTCGAATCTCCCGAGGCATCGTCGGCTCACACCTCCGACGGTATTACCATCATCAAAATGCATATTCACATATATATCTCATTTTCAAATTAACATTTGATGCAATAATGTCATAGGTTTAAACCAGCCTTTTTTTTATGTCATGTGATATGCCTAATTTCACCATATATTCCGTACAAATAACAACCCAAGATATCATATCTCACAGAGTAATTCATTTGTTTTTGAAAATAGAACAATTTTCAGATAAAACAGAATGCACTTCTTTAATAAAAATTCTGGAAAAATTAGTAAACGATATCAATAAATTCTGAAGATTTAACATGTTATATTTGAGACCTAGAGAAAAATATCTCATGAAGAAAACCATATCATAAGAACTTCATACAATTCGGTACGGTCCATGCATCACAGCTTTTTAAAGTTTCAGCACTACAGTTTGCACAGTTTCGGAAATAATTTCGATTAAATACACAAATGAACTCCGACAATTATGAAATTTTGATATGTTATAGACAACACCTATAGGTAAAATTTTAATACATAAATAAAAATCAAATTCATTCTATATTAATAGATGTAGTCGGTTTAATTCTCCCTATTCTCAGTACTGTTTTTTCCAGATTAACTGCTTTCAAAGAAAATTCATTTCATGGACCTACACATGTCCTTTTCTTCTCAATTTTCAGTATGTTATTCCTCAGAATGTCATATACAAATTTCATTCAGGAAACAAGATCAAATTTCAACTGGATAATTTAATAAAAATTCACAGAATCACACTATGTCAAGATAACGTTTCCCAGATCCAATTTCTTCAAAGAAAAATGGTTTCACCAACCTTTACTTGTTCATTTTATCTCAATTTTTGATGTGTTATTCTCATATATGTTCTCTCCAACTTTCATTAAGACTTCGAAATCAAATTTTGGATAGAAAATTCCAGAAAAATTGAGAAATCACCGGTGGTCATGCTGTTCTTGCGAAAACAGTTCACTAGCCTAAAGAGGACTATTCCTATACTATGAGTGTCGGTATCCAGCTTCCATAGCCAAGATTTATAAGCACATTACACCACAATACAGCCTCTTTACTTCTCAAAAATTCACCATAGCTAAATCCTTGAGTTCTCATTTCGATTTAAAAGAAAAGTCCACCAAAAACTTGCTCTATTCTTGCTCCAATACCTCGGCCAGCTTCATCTCATTCATCACAAACGACATGCAGCTCCAAATCTCACATTTCCTCACATCTACCCACTCTTCACTAGATAAAACAGCAAGCAAAACATAGATTGAAGAACTTCTACTTGCCTTGATGTCCTACGGTTCAACAACGTGTGGTGAGACGGTGAGGAGTGCGTGGCTCCACGACAGCGAGCTTGAACGGTGTCTACAGCGGCAACGCGCACGCACGGCGGGGACTAATCTCCTTCTTCTTTTCTCGCCGACTCACTCTCTGGGTTTCTCTCACTCAAGCTCTCTCTTCGCTTGCTGGTTTTCCTTTTTCTCTATCTTTCTTCCTCTCTCGGTTACCCACTTTCACGAGCACAAGATCACCGGTTTTGTTAAAACCAGTCAACAAAAGAGAGACATGTTTCGGTGGCTGCAGGGGAAACGGACAGCTGGAATGGACGTGTCTTCAGCATGCCTCCCCGTGCATTTCGCTGGCTGTCCATACGCCAGCAACGTGGCATCACCCATCCAAGCTTCAGTCAACATCTCTTCTTCATGGTTGACTCAAATGTCGACCCAATTGGAAAAATTGGGGCCAGCTTGGACGTGGACAAACCCTCCTCCCCAAACGTGTATGCATGTTGCTTATACATGGTTTAATTCCATTCTTGGCTCACTAAGCAATTCATGTATTAAAGTCCAAATTCTTTTTCTTATTTCACGTATACTCAGGTGGTATTGTTGCATAGCGTCATCAATACAAGTATATATATATATATATATATATACACGGTTAGCAGAGTCAAATGTGGTACCAACGAATTTTGATAATAATTTCATCAATTCGCAACGTATCGTCATTTTTTTTTCCAAGATCGGCAATATATATGATTGAGATTGGTTTTACCGATGGCCTTATGTAAAGTGTATCTCGACACGACGATAGTCCATTCAATGATCGGACCCTTACTAAACCTGAGATATCGATCCATCGATGAAATAAAACGGTGTCCGTACATGATACCAACGACACCATCTAACGATACTTCCATCGATCAGTCAGGGACTGTTGCATATTCGAGGGTCGATAAAATTTCCGAATGCCATAGATAGGCGGCCTAATAAGTTCTTTCTCCACGGGCATTCCAATGGCAACACTATATTCCTCTAGTGCTGGGGTTAGCTCATACTCACCAAACATGAAGGTTGAAGTTTGTGGACACCAGAAATGGGGCGGCGCCTATATAACACCGGAGTGGATGCCGATATCTAACAATGGGAGAAGTCGCGCGATCCTGGCTTTCACATATCTCTGGCCGTCTTGATTTAACTAGTCCAGCCACATTTTGATCTCTTTTTTGGTAGTGGAAATGAATTGTACACCGGTTTTCCCCATTGCATATAAAACAAGGCTAATGACGAAACCTATTGCCATGGACCGAAAAAATTGCAATAAAGTAAGTAAATTGCGAAGAATTTAGACAACTTACTTTCACCGGAAAGGGATGACAATCAATTAGACACACACATGAAATGTGTGGCTCGGTTTCTATCTAGATGGCTTAACAAAGTGGAGCTAAGATGATGATATGACCGTTGCAGTCTCGCATTAACGTGTCAAGTCCTCCTAACTCCAGCTCAGTCAAATGGAATGCCCAATAATCACGCAATCTCGCGGATATGGACAAACACATTCGACACCATGAGAGAAATTTCGGGGAAGAGAATGTCAACCTCTACGTAGCAATCTCGCTTTGGAGGAAGTATCCTTCTCAACTCCATCCTAAAAATCCTATCGCAGCCCAGGTCCGGCCACAGGTTGTGTGTACAATAGTGTAGTGCTAAAATAATAAAACATGCACAACAGTTTAAATGCAAACAACACTTCTATAGTTTAAATTCAAACATTCATCATTCACTCCAACCTGTAAGACAAGGGTTAGCAAAGACTACTCCCCTTATACCTCCCATCTGCAAGAACATTTAACACCTTAGATATGTTAAGGACAGACGTAGTGTCCTCGCTGCCAAACAAAATATTTTTAAAAGAAAGAAAAATTGGCCTAAGTCCACTAAGTGCTTCAACACAATTCCCCAGCGGAGTCGCCAAGCTGTCACGACCTAAAATTTCGGATGCACCACCTAAAATTAGGCTAATGGACTACTAAGTCTAACTTAGCTCGAGCTCTCCCAAGCCTACACCAATTCGCGACTTAGGGTTCAAACATTTATCATGCAAAAAGATTATTAACTAGGAGTCGCCACTAATCAGTTTACGATAGGTCGATTAGACACCTAATTAAAATAAAGGGAGATTTATTTTACTCCTACGAACCAGAGACTAAGGGTACAGGGACTTGGTTACACTAGAATTTTCTAATGTCCTTTCGGTGCCATTTTATTTTAATTTCAAAAATATTTTGCAAGCAGTATTGATTAATTTTAACCTAAGCTACTAACATGCAAATGGTGGTCATGCGGGTGCACAATCAATGAAATAACATTCAATAAACCAAAATGCTAGATTTGTATGAAATTATAAACTACAACTTTATTAAGGTCTATCCTCTAAAAAACATTTACAAAAATGCTAATAAAAATGCATGCCCTAAACATGATTTTCTAAACGACATGACACCTAATTTTTATTATTATGCAATCTTAATCTAAACTTAATATGCATGAATTTTACTTTAATTATATGTGAGATGCAATTCATATGACATAACTTGAACTATCACTATATGTATGCAATCTAAATTTTATAATCCTAAATATGCATGTGTTTCATGATATGGGATGAATGACATAATAATTCTATATGCATGTTCTTTTTATGATTTTTTTTATTGATATTCGAAATTAATAAATATAAAAACTAATTAAACTATCTAAAGTGAATAATTTTCTAATTTATTTTAACGATTAATTTGATTTAACCCCTACCCTATCTTAGAAAACTATTTTTTTTAATTATTAAAATATGCAAACTATATCTAAGATCTTATTTTCGAGAAAAATGTTATTTAGGTCTAACCCTAACCTATTCCAAAAATTATCAAAAAAATGCAATCCCAAAAATATAATTCTAAAAAAATTCTAATTTACTAAACCTATATGCTCTAATTTTCTAAACCTACATGCAATTTTTATTTTTTATTTTTTAATTTTTAGTGCTTTTCCAAGACAAGTAATTGTCAAATAAACATTAAATCTAAACAATCAAAATATTCAACGAATAAAGGATTAAAGTATTTGAAAAAATAACCTGTTGTCTCACAGGTTAAATTAACAATTACTCTAACCCTAAACATCACGACATAGAGTTCAAGATAATTAAAAATCTAATCTGTGGTCTTACGGATCAAATTAATAATTACCATGATTTAACAATTAAATACTATCAACAAATCCCGGAAATTAATATAATTAAAAAAATGATCCGACATCTTACGGATCAAATTAATAATTACAATAATTTTAGGGAAAACCCCTGTGGATAATGCCTACAATAAAACGAAAATCAATTATCAATATTCCAATTGGTATAATAATAGCAAAACTTAAAAAAGGTAAATAAAATAAAATAATATAAAATAAACGAACGATAAAAGTAAAAAAATAAACTACCTAATGGAGACTATGGGAAAGACAGCTGTGATGGTGGATAGAGCCGAGCAGAGGGTGAACCGGCAAGGGACTCCAGCGAGGGCACAACAGGCGCATAGCGAGGAGGCTCAGAGCGAAGGTGGCCGGTAGTAGGGGGTCGCTCGGGCATGAAATGCGGTGCGTGGGCTGCTACGAGCGATGGGGTTGTGCAGGCCGCCGGATCTGATGGCGTCGGGGAAGGGCAGTGACGAACGGCAATAGGAAGCGGTCACTCCGGCGCGGAAACAGAGGCTCGGGATCCGCCAGTGTTGGGGCAGCAGCGTTAAGCTGCAGGTGGAGCGTAGCGCGAGCTCCTGTGGCGTCGGGCAGAAGTTGCAGGGGAGATGGGCTCGCAGTTGAGGGGTGTCGTTCGAACCAAGAGCTGCAGCTCGTCGCAGGAACAGCAGCGACACTCGGGCATTTGTGGGTTAGTTGAAGCAGAGCATCAACAGCGTCGCAAAGGCAGATCGCGGCGTCACAGACAAAGGCGTTGTTGCTCGGGCGGCACAAATGGCTTCAGGCGGCGGCGAAAATGAGCTGTGACGTCAACAGCGGAGCGGAGCAGCAGCAAGTCATTGCTGGTGCAGTGGGTAGGGCCGACAGGCGTCGCGGTTAAGGGCAGAGCAAAACCATGACAGAGGTAGAGCAGCGGCTTGCGCGGGCGGTAGGTATCAGCGCGGCTTCAGCAGATGACGGCGAAGGAAATCAAGAGCGGTCATGTGGGTGCAGTAGACGGTGGTGGTCACGCGGTGAGGCGGAGCTTCAGTGCTGGTCGTCGAGGGGCTCACCGAAGAAGAGAAACAATGCTTTTTACTTTTTCCTCTTTCCTCTGCTTTCTCTCTCTTGTTCGTGTGTCCCCCTCACGTCCCTTCTCTGTCTTTCTGCGGGTGCTGCTCCACAGCTTTTCCCACCCCCCAACAAAGAACAAAAGAACCCAAAGGAAGAAAAATTTTCCTTCAACCCTATTTTTTCAAAAACCAAGAAAAGCTCCCCATCGGTTCTGAAGCCTCGCATTTCATTTATAGTAAAAAAAACTCAAAGTTGTTGAATATTTTCCAATATATCTGCACCTATTTGCTTAGCCACTCAACAATAAAAAGGCTCCAAAATCAAATAACTAATTTTATTTTTTTTTTGAATTTTGAAATGAGGATATATTTTCAAGAGAAAGATTTTCAAAACCGAATTTTTTTATTTTATTTATTATTGTCTAAAATAATGGGTGTCAACAGATGCTGAACTAGATTGCCAAAATTTAGATATCAACACCAACAAGTCTTATAAAAGCGAAAGCTCATGATTAAGGTTCTATTGCGACAAGGCTTATTTCTTGGCAAAAAAGAGTCATTTCAATGATTTTCAAGTTCCATTGCATTCTATATAAACTTAGGAGTCATTTTTCTCAATAAACAAAGTTTGACTTTTCAATTGTCTTTTTGGTCAACCCTTAAAGTCAACCATAAGTCAATTCAATCTATTGCAAGGTAAATTAGACTTCCAATTCTTAATTTCAAAAATCGATTGAGAGTTGACTTTTTGATAAAATCGAGAACTTTAACCTTCAATTTGCAAATTTCAATATCCATTGATTCCTAATCATTTTTTTAGGATAATTTTCTTCTTGACATTTGATCTAGTGATCAGAACTTATTAAAATTTCAAACCAATTTTGAGAGTTTGAACTTGAGATAGGTCGACCAATCCTCAATTCTTGAGCGCTAGTTTATGGCCTCAATCGGTCCTTTGTAAATAGTGTTAGTTAACCCTATTCAAGTCCAATTAAGCCAAATTAACCCAATTTCAATATCAATTTTTGGGTAATATCATTGTAATTTTGGCAATATTTAGCTAAAAGACAAAATGGGATCAAGAAGGTCGGGCTAGATCAACCTGTTTGACTCGACATGTTCTGGCCAATTTGGCCAATTAGACCCAATCAAGTAAATTGGCCAAGCCCATAGAGCAAATTAGAACAAAATTAGTCAATAGGGAGGCCTTAGGGCAACTCGAGTCAACCCCCAATCCATTGGGCCCAGTTGACCGAACATGTGAAGCCCACTCAACCCGTTAGCATAGTCGATGTAATGACCCAAATTTTTATAAAATCTGAACTTGAGATGAGTATACAACTTAACTTCACTTTAATCCTCCATTAAATAACTAATTTATCCCCAATTATACAAATAATATAACTTCGACTAATATAAATCAAAATCTCTCATACGGAAACCCATCTCCACTTTCATTGTTCATTTTGATCCGATCCTTAATAGTGATCTTCAGAAGCGTTAATCTAATGCTTTTGAACTCTTAAGATGACAAATCTATGAAATATATTGCTGTGAGCCCAAGCTCAGTAAATGAATTCTCTAGGTTTAAAATAGGAGATCATCCTCCCACTCGACCCTAGAGCACCATAACATAATAGCAACCAACACTACAGGATTCACTATAATTCATTGTTTATATAAATATAATGGATTCCTTCATTAATCTTGTATTAATAAGGAGTAATTCGAATATTCGAGAAGTAGTAATCGTGCATCATATATGATTCAAGCACTTGTCATCCAATTCAAATACAACATGTCGAGCATTCCATCTCCTATTGTTAACACCTAAACTTTACCTATTTCTTTAGGACTTAATCGCATAAAAATTAGGAATTAATTTTTAACCCCTAAACAAAAAATAATTTTTATTAAATTACATCGCATAAAGACATTTGGAGAATTTGCATTACTATAATTAAAACTAAAAAAATTATTTAAATTATTATTAAAAAAGGAACAAAAGGGCGGCAGGGCCGGTCTAGGGCCCCATTTTCCTTTTCTCCCCTCCTCTTTCTCCCCCATCTTTTTCTTCCCCAGCCCGCCCCGTTCTCTCCTTCCCCTCTCCTCCCCTATGCGCGACGAATGGAAGGAACAAGACAAAGAAGCAAGGACGCTGGTACAGGGTACAGAGAACGCCGCAGAGAAGGTTGCGCGCAGTACGTTCGTACGGGGCAGGTTGGCAGCTGCTGGGTCGCTGTTTAAAAAGGGGGAGAGAAGGTTGGCTCGGGGGGTTCTTTGGCCGAGCAGGGAGAGAGAGAAAGAGAGAGTGAGTCTGAGAGCGAGGAAGCCTCCAGCAGTCCGGCCGCACCCAAACCCCGTTGTCGCGCCAAGTCTCCTCTGGGTCGTGTAACTTCTCTTGATTTTTCGCGATTCAGGCCGTTTCCCCAAGGATCCCGGCTTGGAAGCATGCAAGGAGCTCGCGTCCCATTCGCTGCCACAAAGAAGGGTAAGGCCACCTCCGGCGACCGAGCTCACGCTCCCCTCTTCCCCATTTGATGCTTTGTTTCGCCCGGCCGCGGTTCAACCGAGACCGGGACATTTCATTCTCTTTTTCTGCTCATGTTGAATGCAAATCATTCATCTCTGAGTTGGCCTCGAGTGTTGCTTGTGCACTGTGTATTGATGTTGACTCGAAACCGTGTCTTGAATGAGTCTGTGGCCTCCCTTTCGATAATGTCCTCCAAGTGCAAGTTTCGATTCCCATGCCCTGCAAGGAGACATGGCAAAAGTCTGAGAGTGAGAGTTAAAATATGAGTAGAGTATGATCGACAAAAAAAAAAAAAAAAAACCTTGTAAAGAACTGTCTCATATGGTATAATATCTAGTTAATTCCAGAGTCTCATTTGCATTCTCACATAAGGGAATATACTTTGTGGCAAATAGACCATGGCAAAGACCTTAATTACATTGCATCATTTACAAACATTTGATAACAACATAATAATTGCCATGTACATCTTATTAATTTCCCATTTCTCATGCAATTAACGATAGATAATTAATTCACGCACTTCAACACACACATCATCATTCTTTCCATGCCAAGTCATTATCATTTTAATTGGAAGCCACGAATAGGTAATCGGTAACTTAGGTATAGACGCTCATAAATTGACCACATGAACATCAACAGCTAAAATGATCATCAATGTGAACATTGTCATTTTAGAGAATCGACCACATGAATAACGACCACTCAAAGAACTAACTACGTGATTCATCAACAACACTAGTATTTTGGTAACTTAGTCGAATTACAATAATATTATTCTCAAATCTAGTTTCACCATTTTCACTTAATCAAGCAATATTAATAAAATCAAACACCAAGGGCTACTTATTTGTCATCTAAGATATACAAGTATTTTATTTGCACTATGGGTGAGCAACATATTTTATAAAATCACCAAAATAGTCTACTTCCAAATTAATTGTACAATTAGGTCCAATTTTGCATAGTTAGACTCATTGTCTAGATTAAGAAATTATCTCTAAAAATAACTTGATCACTTATCAAAATAAGGTTGCTCATGCTATGAACAGCCTTCGGACTTTCAGTTTTTACAGATTAGTCCCTCAACCTGGTAAAATTATGGATTTGCCCCTAGAGCTTCTAAACTATCTTTTAAACCAGATTGATTCCCTGTAATTAATCTTACTTAATAACCTACTAAGTAACATTTAAACCCACAAAATAACCCTATTAATAGCACCAAACATAACTTTGCCGAAAATTACAAAGATACCCTTATATGCCTAGTTTTATCATTTTCTCATTCTTTTCCATATATGGCGCAACAAAACCATTTGGCAAATCCATAATTTTATTAAATGAACAAAATAGAATTTATATTTCAATATAAATAATATTTTAATTATAATTTAAGAAATTAAAAATAAAATAAAATAGAAATTTATTTTTAATTAATCTTATTTTAATGTATATACTCAACTTTAATTCTATCTTATAATAAACATTCAATCTATAAATTAAATATTTATATTTATTGTATATTTTAGGTATGTTAGTACAGTCTACTACTTGATAAAATTTTATTAAAGAATGATGAAAGGGGAAAAAAGAAATAATAAAGAAAATAATATAAAAAAGAGGAAAAATAAAATAACAATAAAATTAAATTAAATTAAGGAATAGTGTTACGCGAGATTTTCACCATCTCCATTTATGAACATTTATGTTCATTTATAATGATATGCCATTTATATCAAAAAAATGTATATGATATGATGTGAATATATCTGACTTTAATATTGCGATTCACCAAACAATTGACAGGATATAAAAAATCCCAAGATTTCATATCCTATCCTATCCAGTCCTATCCCGATTGGAAATCCGGACAACCAAATGTAGCCCTTAAGTATTCTTCCAAACACCCTCTAGGCATGTATTAAAGATTTCAATATAGGCAAGAAATCACCATAACTCTACTTGTCAATCTTAGAAATTACTTGTACTTAAGATCAAATTTAAACTAAAAAATATCAATCAACCAAATCAAGAGTATTAAGTAGATCAATCTAGCTTAGTCCCTAGAGTTTTCATTTACCCTAAATGAAATCATCAACAAGCAAAGCCTAATCACCTTGAAATCAAATTAAATTCCAAAATTAACAAGTCTAAAGCTTTATAAAACGTTTCATAAAAATAAAAGGGAAATCCATGAATATACCTTGTAAGACACTATATTGAAAGCAAGAGTTTCACCTTGGATTGTGTTGAAAGAGAGTGGAATAGAAAATTTTTTGAACTTGAAAAAACGAAGAGGATGGAGTTACACGGCTAAAAGAAAGGAAAATGTATTTAATCTATTGTCTTCTACATTTATTTTGTATTAAAGAGTGGTTTGAAGTCACAATTAGCTTGGATTAAATATAATAATGCCAATAAATTAGAGTTAATGGTAGATATAAAGTTATTGGGGTTAAAAGTAATATGTCATAAGCTAGGTTTAGTGAATTCAATTAAGGTCATGTGGGTAATAACAATGTGAAAATTAAGACATTTGTTCAATCTAAAATAGTGACAAATGGCATGGTTTGGCTGAAAGGATTCTATTGGAAAGAGAGAGAACATCAATGGCCAAGTAAAATGCATAGATGAAAAAAATATTATTTGAGTGTAATCATTTCAAGCATTAGTAAGAGAGAGTGAGAAGATAAGATAGCCCAAATAAATGTGTGATGATTCAAGCTTATCACGAGTATTAATGGGCTAAAGTTAATAATATTGAGGTCATGAATGATATATTTCCATAGTTAAAACTTATGGTTGAAAATGAGGGAGATGTGGTCAAACACAAACACTACACATGGCCACATTTGGGTTGTTTGATAAAGATATTTACAAGTTACCAAGATATTTTGAATTTCAGTAAATGATTAAGGAAATCAATGTCCATTCTAAGTGCCCATAAATCTGAAAAATATTTTGAACTCACTAAAATTCTGGTGAAAGTTAATAGAAGTTAGGAGAATCTTAACTCAGTAAATTTCTAACATGAAAATCCTCCAAAACACATGCTCAAAGCATAGCAGTCCTCGATAACAATCACTATTTAGATACATGATTTATTATCACTACATAAAATTAACCTATGTACAAATGCTTAATAATTACATCTTAATTGAATCACATTTCAAAAGTCACATATGTGGAAATACATTTTAGATCTTTCGTGCCTATAAAGTCAATAATATAATTGGAATTTTTTTACTTATGACATTTATTGTCTCCATTTCCTACATATTAGTGATTGATGTATGAATTTGTGGATGTCATAGCCTGCCCTCTCCATTAAGATTTACAATATTGTCATTCTCCATAAGTTAACTAGTCATGTCACTAATCCATGTGACAGGTGATCATGGTCTTTCATCCTTACTTAATCCGAGTCACCCGTTGTGACTTATCATCAATCCAAAAGATTTTCGACTAAAAAAAATAAATTCAAGAGAGTCAAAATTGGCCAATGGGAACTTTACTTAGCAATTAAGGTTTTGATTTCAACCATAGGATCAAGATTGCAATTTTTATTTTTATTTTGGTTCGAATCAAGATTACACTGAAGAACTAAGATTCAAGGCACAAAAAGATACCTTTCTCTTCATCAATTTTTGAGCGCAATGAAATGGGGGGAGTTCTTCAACCTTAGGAATCTTCGTCGGTGTCTTGTTGCTCCTCATCAGGCGCTCTCTTCTTCCGTGGCGACTATCTCACATTGCTGTGCTCTGTCACCGTCGCACCTCCTACTCTTGATCGCCATAATCTCACGGTCTCTCTTTGAGTGTGTCGGTTTACGTACAGATTTGTTAATGATATTAGCATTTTGATTATGAAATTTGGCATGAAAAAAGTCTAAGAAGTAGAAATTTTCTATTTTGATGTTTGATGGCCTCCAACCTTCGCTTGCCACCTACAAATTTTAAGGCTTATCAAATAGAAATTTTAACACAGAGAGAATATTTTTGGCCAGAAATTATTTCCTGGAAGAGAAAAATTATCTTTCACGCCCATGGACGTAGGGAATATAATAGAAATAAAATTAATAAATGATAGAGTAAATTGATAAAAGAAAATATAAAGACTTGAGATTGGTGTTAAAAGATCTGGGCTGGTTATAGTTTTAAGTAAGTTCAGGCTTGATTTGGTTTAGAAAGTTTGGGCTTGGCTTGTTATGGATAGATATGGACTGGTTTTTTCGAATTGGTCCTTTGTCTAATTAGAGAGGGGGAAAACCCAATATAATAGCCCAATTCGTATCCATGGTTTAGCTTTGCGAGACCGGCGCCCACATTCAGACCAAGCCCTAAGGGCCTGGCTGGAGTAGCTATTTCTAGAAAATAAAAATAAAAATAAATGAAAAAATAAAAAATCCTAAATTAGAAAATTGAAAATTTGGTTAGAAAAATATGTTTTGATTGGATCATTGGATTTTAGCTTTACATTCCACTTCATTAGAATTCATATAGTTAGGAAAATTATTCCTTGATGAAAATTGTCCCTTGATTTTTAGTATAATTCGTGTCTTTACTTGATTGATTGATTCATTGATTGATTTGTGTGTTTATGTTAGATTAAATTATTGATTCTTAGTTTAATTTAGGATCTTTGAGATTAGTTAAGCTAATTAGCCTCATTGCATGCTTAATTGACTTTACTTGGATTTGATTTGATGATTGATTGCATTTAATTTTGATTAGCGATGCATGATTCCTCAGTGGGTAGATTAGGAAATTGGATTACAATTTAACTAGGCACTTAGTGACTCAACCCACCGCATGATTAGCTTCGAGTGGGGGTTAATGATCCCGTAGTGATAATTAATCAATGCTAGTAATATGAGGTAAATGGGTAATTGAATCGCTTGTTCACTATCAAATTCCTGGGCCGACTTCAAGGTTATTGATTTTTGATTGATTGTGTGCGCTTGTTAATTGCTTGAATTGAATGGTTGCATGTGTGATTGATCATGATTGGAGACTGACAGCCAGTGGCCGAGAGCATTGGAGGCAGTGGCCGACAGTCCACATGGTGGTTTGTGGCAATACAAGAAGGAGTTTAGGTTTAGGATCGTTAGCCTAAATTAGTACTAATTACTCTAGTTTGGCCAATAGACTTAGATTCTAATAATCAAATTGGCTTGATAAATAAAAAAATTAATTAGACTTAGGGAGCATCTTTCATAATCAATGATTGGTCTCGTATGGTTTAGTCTCATCACCGTTATTAAAATAACCAAAACTCTAGGCTCACTTTAGAAATAGGCTTAGGGTGCGTTTAGTTGAACTTTTTGGGGAAAGCCATTGGGAAAATGCAAAGGATTTTAAGTTAAAGAAGTTTTCTAAAATGCAAATTGTGTTTGGTAAATTATCATCTAAAAATACATTATAAAGTACCTTTGAGTAAAATAGTGTTTAGAGAAATTTATATTTACAAAAGATTTTTGTGATAAAAATAAAGGGAAAAAAAGGTTGGCCAGCAACGGGTAGGTGGCTACCGACTATCGAAATCTATTACCGGTGGCCGACGTCTCAAGTTGCAGGTCCTCGGGCAGCCACTAGAGACCACCTGATAGTGTCATCTGGGATCGAGCGACCCTCGATGACCATCGGTGAGGGCTACCTAGTCATGCGAACTTAGGCGGCCCTTTCGAAGGTCGCGGCGACCCAGATTTGAGTTGCCGAAGGTTGCATGACCCAGATTGAGGCCGCCGAGGTTGCGTGTGTTAGAGAAGACTCATTATTGTTTTGAAGTTGACAAAACCTTTCAAAATAGTCTAGTCTTAAGGGTAGCAGACTCGAGTGTTATAGTCTGAAGAACTCAAGACTCTTCCGTCAAAGTTTGAAGACCGTTAGACTTTAAGCTCAAAGTTTGACCTCACCGATAGATTCCAGACCGACGAGAGAAGACTTATCCGAATGCGGGTTTATCTTCAAGGATTCGGGGTTTGTGGAAGATCTTATGGTTGGAGATAGCATCTTGTGATCAATTATTCTTATTGGAATCAATTCGGATAATCAGATCTTTTGAAAGGCAAAGTATACTTGAAAGGTTCTACTTATGGAAACCAAGATCTTGATTGTATGGGCAAGCACGATTGATGGGCTATCATCACATTCCTTAAATGACTCAAGATCTCCTTGATTAATTCTGTCCAACGGGTAAATTGAAGGAACTCCTTTGGAAAGTGCCAACGGTGGTAGAGGCATGGAGGAGTATATAAGAAAGACTCTCAAGTTGTTCGAGTGAGTGCGTGAAAGAAAAATTCCGAAGTCTGAAACTCTTTAGTTCTTTGCTATTTCAATCGTTGAGCTTATCTTGTACTCAAAAGAGAGAACAAACATTTGTGAGACTTTGAAAGAGTGTAGTAGAGTTTCTACACTGTGAAGTCGAGGACGTGCGACTGTAAAATCTCTTTTGATTCATAGTAAAATCCAATCAGTGGGCTGTTAGTGCAAGAGAGTGGACATAGGCTTGGTCTAAGCCGAACCACTATAAACCTTGTGTTTTAATTCTCTTTCCATGAACTCCTTACTTTAATTCGTAGATTTATATAATTGCTTGTAGTCGTTTACATTTTCAGTCTACTATCTTCTAAAGACGATTTGATTTATTAAGTCTTGCAAAAATTTCTTTTAACACATATTCACCCCCTCTAGATGTTCGTACTAGCCCTAACAATTGGTATCAGAGCTTGTGTGCTCATTTTATTAAAGTGTTTTTACTTCTGAGTTAAAGATCTATGGCTCATATTTCGGCTTCAGGTTTGGTTGAAGGCCAGAGCAACACCAGACCTCATTACTTTGATGGAAATGAATACAATGTATGAAAAAACAAGATGAAGGCATTCCTAAGATCGAAAGATCCCCTAGAATGAGATGTGGTAGAAAAAGGAATCATTCTTAAAGCTACATCAATCTCAGAAAGAGGAAAAGAAGTTACAGATGCTGGTGAGATGACACAAGCAGACATAACCAAGAGACAAGCTCTTGATGCTAAAGCTATCTACTCCTTATATTGTGCTTTATCTCCTACTGAGTATAACATAATTTCATCTTGTGAAACGGCAAAAGAAGTCTGGGACAGGTTGCATGTTAGTTATGAAGGAACTGATTGAGTTAAAGACACAAAAATTAACATACTACTCGGACAGTATGAAGCCTTCAAGATGAAGTGAGGAGAATCTATCACTAACATGTTCAGTCGTTTCACAGAGATTGTAAATGATCTAGCATATCATGGACAGCCAATCTCAAGGCAGATGAAAGTCAATAAATTGCTGCGTGGACTCTTCAAAGACTGGAATTACATTAAGACTTCAATAAGAGAAACACAAAGGATCATGCCTCTGTCAGTAGACAAATTAATTGACACACTTCAATCATATCAAGTGTAGCAAATCAATGAAGAAGAAGATCCCAAAGGTAAGAAGTCGATTGCCTTCAAATCTAATGATGATTCTGATGATACAGATTCAGAAGACGACTTGGACGATGAAGAACTTGCACTCATGATAAGGAAGTTCAGGAAGTTGAATAGGAAATGAAGAATGTTTAACTAGAAGAAGCAGAGCACTCAGAGATTTCAGAAGAAATCAAATGAAGACAATGAGACAAACAAAGAAGTGATTTGCTTTGAATACAAGAAAAAATGAGCATATCAGACCCAACCGCCCTCAATTGAAGAAAAAGAAGGGAAATACAGAGAAATTCAAAATGGCTCTCAAAGCATAGACATGGAGCGATATTGAATGCAAAGAAAGTGAAGATGAATATGCCAACATATGTCTAATGGCAAATTCAGAATCAGACTCAGACTCTAAAATAGATTCAGACTCAAACTCAGATGAGGAAATTGAGGTCAGTAATTTTAAAAGTCTTGCTAAAGTCTCTAAGTATATAGATGAACTCTGTCTTAGTCTCAAAACATCTCTTAAAACGATTTCCGAGCTAAAAAGGGAGAATTCTAAACTAAAGCAACAGGAAGTTTCTTGGAAAGAAAAGTTTGAAAATCTAAACAAAAGTTTTGATGATTTAAAGGAAAATGCAGATTCTCTTTCGAAGGAGAATATTTTCTTGAAAGAAGACATTTCAAATATATCAAAGAGGTTTTCAAAAGGATCTGAGAAGTTAGAAAAGATTCTTTCTGTGCAAAGACCCTATTTTAACAAATCTGGTTTAGGTATGACACCAAAAAATATTCCTTTAATTGATTTCCCAAAAGTAAAGGAAATAATCAAACAAAGACCTACAAAAACACTTTACAAAAATCATTTTCAAAGAGTTTTTGTAAAACCTGTTGGCCGAAGTGCTCTCAAATGTTCAAAGTGTAACAGCTCAGAACATTTCAAGAAAGAATGTCCTAAAGTTTGGAGACTTGTCAAGAAGGATTGGGCAGAGACTGTGTTTAAAACTAACTCTTCTGGACCAAAGAAAATCTAGGTACCAAAAAAAGTTTGAGTTCTTTTTGTAATTGCAGGTCACTGTCAAGAAAAAGATCAAGTGGTATTTGGATAGTGGCTGTTCGAGACACATGACTGGAGATTCAAGTTGTTTCATTAAGCTTATGCAAATAAATGGTAGAAAAGTTTCCTTTGGTGGAAACAACAAAGAAAGAATTGTTGGATGTGGAACTGTGAAAATTGGAAGTCTCACAATTAATAATGTCTCCTTGGTGGAAGGTTTGAATTACAATCTACTCAGCATTAGTCAACTGTGTGACACCGGATTCAAAATCAATTTCCAAGAGGGAATTTGTTCGGGAACTAGTAAAGATTTTTCTCAATCTTTCACTGGACAAATACATAGGAATATTTATTTTCTGGATATAAAACTAAAAAGTTCTCAGTGTCTAATAGCCATTCAAGATGAAGCAAATCTTTGGCGTCGAAAGCTTGGCCATGCCAATTTGAAACAGATTGCCAAGATCTCTTCTAAGAAACTCATTCGTGGACTTCCCAGTCTGACTTATGAAAAGTCTGATCTATGTACACCATGTGTTTTGGGAAAACATGTTAGAAGCTCTTTTAAGCTTATAAAT
This sequence comes from Eucalyptus regnans, assembly GCA_037349125.1. Taxonomy (NCBI): domain Eukaryota; kingdom Viridiplantae; phylum Streptophyta; class Magnoliopsida; order Myrtales; family Myrtaceae; genus Eucalyptus; species Eucalyptus regnans. Next base: position 16,715,727 of record CM074669.1, on the reverse strand, counting down.
CAAGTTTCTACTAATCGTGTTTTGCAACTTCTGCATATGGATCTCTTTGGACCAACCAGAACTCAAAGCATTGGTGGAAAGAGATACTGTCTAGTAATCGTGGATGATTATTCTCGATTCACTTGGGTTTACTTCCTAGCAAGTAAGTCTGAAACATTTTCTCACTTTTTAAAGTTTGCCAAGAAAGTTCAAAATGAGAAAGGTTATGTTATTTCAATCATACGGACAGACCATGGAGGTGAGTTTGAAAATCAAGACTTTGCTAAATTTTATGATGAATCTGGTTTCCAGCATGTTTTCTCTTCTCCATATACTCTAGAACAAAATGGAGTTGTGTAAAGAAAGAATAGATCTTTGCAAGAGATGGCAAGAGCCATTTTAATTGAAAGCAATATTTCTTCTCGTTTTTGGGCTGAAGCAATTTCTACAACTTGTTATATTATGAACATAGTATTTTCAAATGCAAATGATCGAACTGGTAAGTTTGAGGAAAAATCATAAGAATGAATTTTCCTTGGCTACTCAACTTCAAGTAAAGCCTACAGAATATTCAACAAGAAGACTCAATCTGTGGAAGAATCTATGAATGTCAAATTCCAATACTCTATGCAGAATCAACTGAATCAAACTCAACTTGAAGAATTTGAACCTGCTCCAGACCTTACAAAGTCTACCTCCCCTGAAGTGGTTCAGACTTTTGAAGATCAACAACGAACAGAAGTTAAAGATTCAGCTGAAGTAGAAGATCAGCAGACTATCAGACCAGCTAGTAACTGGAAGCATAAGTCTAGTAATCCCAAATAACTCATCATCGGCAACATTGATGAAGGGATTCGCACTAGATCCAAAAGGCAAGAAGAGTCTAGCACTCTAGCACTTATTTCTAAGATAGAACCAAAAAGCATAGAAGAAGCCTTAACTGACAAAAGTTGGATTGAAGCTATGCAAGAAGATCTTAGACAATTCATCATCAACGATGTTTGGAAGCTAATTCCTAAACCAAAAGGTAAATCTATTATTGGAGCTAAATGGGTTTTCAGGAACAAAATGAACGAGAAGGGAAAAGTGGTCAGAAACAAAGCAAGACTCATGGCCAAAGGATATATTCAAGAAGAAGGGATAGACTATGACGAGACATATGCACCAGTAGCGAGATTAGAACCAATTAGATTATTACTTGCTTTTGTTTACTATAAAAATTTCAGGTTATTCCAAATGAATGTCAAAAGTGCATTCCTAAATGGATTTATCTAAGAAGAAGTCTATGTGGAATAACCACCTGGATTTGAAGATCCAAAAAAACCAGACTCAGTTTTCAGAATGAAAAATGCCCTATATGGATTAAAGCAAGCGCCTCGAGCAAGGTATGATAGGTTAAGTAAATTTCTAATTCAAAATGGTTTTGTTAAAGGAAAAGTGGATACTACATTGTTTATTAAAAAGGAAGGTAAAGATTTTCTACTCGTTCAAATTTATGTTGATGACATTATCTTTGGATCATTTAATGAAAATTTGTGGAATAAATTTTCTTAGTCTATGCAGGATGAATTTGAGATGAGCATGATGGGTGGATTATCATTCTTTCTCGGATTACAAGTGAAACAATCGAATGAATGAATTTTTATTCACCAAGAAAAATATGCAAAAGACCTCATCAAGAAGTTCGGATTAGAGAATTGCAAAAAGTATGATATACTAATGTCAAGCTCTTCGAAGCTGGACAAAGACGAAGGAGGAAAGAAAGTTGACCAGAAGCTTTATAGGAGTATTATTGGTTCACTTCTTTATCTTACTGCTTCTAGACTTGACATTTTGTTTAGTGTTTGCATTTGTGCAAGATTTCAATCAAATCCCAAAGAATCTCATCTAAGCATCGCAAAACGCATCATCAAATACATTACAACTACTTCAAAGTTAGGTCAGTGGTATCCAAAAGAGAGAGACTTTACTCTCCTTGGATATTCAGACGCAGATTTAGTAGGTTGCAGAGTTGATAGAAGAGTAGTTCTGGTACTTGTCAATTGCTGGGCAATAGGACAGTATCTTGGTTCTCAAGGAAATAGAGTATTGTACTCCTTCAATAGCAGAAGCAGAGTATGTGGCTCTTGGAAGCTGTTGTTCTCAAATCTTATGGATAAAGCAACAACTGAGAGACTTTGGAATCGAAGACTCATGCACTGAGATCAAATGCGACAACACCATTGCAATCAATCTAACAAACAATCCAATTTGTCATTCAAGAGCAATGCACATAGAAATTTGACATCATTTCATTAGACATCATGTTCAGAATGGAGAAGTTATGATACAGTTCATTGACTTGAAGAATAAGTTGGTAGACAAATTTACAAAAACACTGGAGATAAGTCTATTTGAGTCTATTTGTACTATATTGAACATTATATCTTTAATCAGTTAAAGTCTGAAGATAATCAGACTCAGAACAACAACAAGTGGCTACTGTAAGTTAATTATGTGTTAGTAAATTAATTTATGGGTGAAAATTTGAAAATGTACGTTTACTTTTTGAATCGTTACTTACTTATTCTATTTTTAGCAATTATCTTTTTAATTTTGAATTTATGGCAATTTTTTTTTCATTTTCAAAAAGGCAGTTTTTCATTTTCAAAAGACAGTGTTTTACTTTTTCCTTAATGATGATCTGTACACCCCATTTCGTCAGCTTTTTATATTGTAATTTTCTTCTTCTTCGTTTTCACACAAACCCTAGAATACAGAACTCCATTTTCTCTCACTTTCTCTCTAGTTTATTCCAAAAAGATTTCATCTTTCTTTACAATCGAGTTCTAGAAATCCCTAAATAAAGTGATAATGTCTTCCCAAAGAAAGTCTTCTAGAATCGTGAGCGGGGGAGCACAGCATATGCGTGAGGGTCCTACGCACTTTGATCTGACCAAGGAAGAAGACTCTCCACAACAGCAGCAACAAAGTCAACAATAACCTTCTCAACCGTGTCACTCTTCTCAGCCTAGGACTCAAGTTCCTCCGCAGCAACAAGCAAAGGAAGAAATCATTGAAGATGTTGAACCAATAAGAGCACAAAAACCCCAATTTTTGTTTAAACTCTACTCAAACTTAAAAATAGGTGGTTCAACAATGACTTTGATTGATGAGTTGCTACGATCAAATGGTTACAAGAACGAAACTCTCTTCTTGAATACAATGGAAAGGTTAGGCATTGTGCCTAAAGGGCTTGCAGCATTAACTTTTGCCAATTTTCCAAGTGATCTATGTGTTGGTGGCTTTAATCAACCTGAAGGGAAAGATGATGATGAAAGGATGTTCTTACATTTTTAGCCTAGGATGGGCATAGCTGCGAATGTTCGTGGTGAAAGGACAGATCTTTTTCGTTCTAAGGACTACAAGAGAACTTATTCTAAACTGCTGAAGTGAGGGGTGATGAACCCTAGGAGTGTCAATTTTGATTTTCTTGACTCATTGAAAGTGAAACTAAGGGAGAAGTTTGCACTCCTTCAACTTGAACGTTTTTACTCTAAGACGATTGTTGCTCATCCAGAACTTACAGCTTACTTATATTCAAATCTATCCTTTTTAGATGCGAATAGATTTTTCTTTAGTGTTAGAGACAAGGATTTTGTGGTCGATGTGGACACTCTGGCTGATGTGATTGGGGGTGGAAAGAGGGAGTTTCGAACCAATCAGTGTGTCTGTTGCTCACTCCATTTTGGAGCTTGTTCAGGATAGAATTGCTGAAGGCAGGATTTCTTACTCCCAAATGAATGCATCCAATATCTTGCTTCACAAGATTGTGATTAATTGTCTCAGACCCAAATCCACATCAAAAACCGATGTCTCAAACTCTGAAGCAAAGCTAATGTATGTGATCAACATCGAATTCAAGTTCTCTTTGCCTTATACCATTCTTATACACATGTATAGGATAGTGGTGAAGGATAAGGGACAACTCCCTTATTATGCTCTTGTTACTCAATTATTTAGACATTTCAACATTCAGCATCCCAAGATTCTGTGTGTTAGAACCATTGCTCCAATGATAGTAGGACTGAAGATTGTTTCCAAGATGCGTTTAATGGAGCTGAACAAAGTTTTAGAGAGCATTAAGGTGAAGTCCCCTGTCAAGGCAAGGCAAGACAAGACTCTGCAGCAGGAAAAAGGAAAGGCAAAGAGCTCATGACTGAACTAGTTAAGAAGAGGAGAGCACTCATCTTGCAGGATGAAGAAGATGAGGATGACATCACTCTCTCTGTTTTTTCCTTAAATAATTTACAGAGTTTTGTTTGCTTCTCAGAGATAGAGGATCGAGAGAATTGAGAAAGAGAAGAACAGAGTAGAGAGATGAAGAAAGAAAAGCAATGAGGACAAAGGAAGAGGAAGGAAGAACAGAGGAAGAGTAGAGAAGAAGAGAACAAGAAAAAGAAGAGGGTCATGATGATTCTCATGTAGAAGATGAAGGACAACATCACATTGATGCTGAAGAAGAGCAAGAACAGGAAGAAGAGTACTTTCTCCAACCGAAGGCATAGAAACAGGGGGAGCTGTTGATAAAAGAGGTACTTCTCCACTCACTTTTACTAGTGATGATGTTAGTCCTTCTCCTACCGATCCAGAGGATGTGTATGCCTCTCAATTTCCTGATGATGGTAATGAAGCTTCATCTCCAAGTCTAGATGTTCCTGCTGAGGTTCCATCATCTGTTAACACTCCTCAAACTACACGTGCTGAAGTGAGTACTCAAACCGACAATTCAGCAGACTTTAAGAGATTGGTCGAGTTTCTTGTGGAGATCAAAGCTTAGCTTTATGGATTGGAGTGTGGAGTTCAGAACATGCAGTCAGCTCATTAAGCCACTTCAGTTTCTTTGCATGATCAGGTACAAGCCCTTAAGCTTCAAGTTCAAGCTACTTTAAAGGGTGAAGATTTTCAGCAACTGAAGGAGGACTTGAGGAAGCTGGAGGAGACAATCAAATCTATGGGGAATTTCTAGATCATTCGCATCTCTAAACATCCATGATTTTATCCAAACTACTTTTTAGTTCTCTCCATTTTTTTACTATTGACAAAAAGGGGGAGAAAGTTTGTGTGCAGTGCAGATTTGATTTGATCTTTTGATGACTTTTGATTGATCTAACTTTGGTTTGATTTGATGCTTTTAGATTGACTGGTGATTTCATTTGGGTTGAATTTTGACTTGCAACAACTATGTATGTGGTTTTAATTATGGATGGATAGTTATTTATTATGCAAGATTAATGTGTTTTATGTGGTTGCAGAATCAATACTATCCAGATCATAATTAATTTATCTTTACAAGACATCACGATTTCTTTAAGTGTTGAAGGTTAAAATTTTGCAAATCTGCAAGAAAGTGTTGTCACCATCAAATGGGGGGTGATTGTTAGAGAAGACTCATTGTTTTGAAGCTGAAAAAACCTTTCAAAATAGTCTAGCCTGAAGGGTTGCACACTCAAGTGTTATAGTCTAAAGAACTCAAGACTCTTTCGTCAAAGTTTGAAGACCGTTAGACTTTAAGGTCAAAGTCTGACCTCACCGATAGATTCCAGACCGATGAGAGAAGACTTATCCGAATGCGGGTTTATCTTTAAGGATTCGATTCATACAGTTTCTGGAAGATCTTACGGCTGGAGATAGAATCTTGTGATCAATTATTCTTATTGGAATCAATTCGGATAATCATATCTTTTGAAAGGCGAAGTGTACTTGGAAGGTTATACTTATGGAAATCAAGATCCTGATTGTATGGGCGAGCAGGATTGATGGGTTATCATCACATTCCTTAAATGACTTGAGATCTCCTTGATTGATTCTGTCCAATGGGTAGATTGGAGGAACTCCTTTGGAAAGTGCCAATGGCTGTAGAGGCATGAAGGAGTATATAAGGAAGACTCTCAAGTTGTTCGAGTAAGTGCGTGAAAGAAAAATTCCAAAGTCTGAAGCTCTTAGTTCTTTGCTATTTCAATCGTTCAGCTTATCTTGTACTCAAAAGAGAGAACAAATATTTGTGAGACTTTGAAAGAGTGTAGTAGAGTTTCTACACTGTGAAGTCGAGGACGTGAGACTGTAAAATCTCTTTTGATTCATAGTGAAATCCAGCCAGTGGGCTATTAGTGCAGGAGAGTGGACGTAGGTTTGGTCTAAGCTGAACCACTATAAACCTTGTGTTTCGATTCTCTTTCCCCGAACTCCTTACTTTAATTTATAGCTTTATATAATTGCTTGTAGTCATTTACATCTTCAGTCTATTATCTTCTAAAGACGATTTGATTTATTAAATCTTGCGAAAATTTCTTTTAACACCTATCCACCCCCTTTAGGTATTCATACTAGCCCTAACAGCGTGACCTTGATCTGGATTGTTGGAGGTCGTGCGACCTCGTTGTGACACCAAAGGTCTCGCAACCTTAGTGAAGGCCGCTGGTTGGGCGACCTTAGTGGCCCTCATGGAGGTCAAGTGACTTGTCGAGGTCGCACGACTGGCCAACGATAGTCATTGGGTAGCCACTATCACACTAGCCTCTCTCCAGCAAGTCGCCAACCCATCACAACCATGCTAGCCGACATGTGAGGATCTGAGGTTGAAGAAGATGAACAGTGAATCATGAGGGCAAAAACAGAAAAACAAAAATTAAGTGAGAATAGTTTTGGAATAAATTTTTTATACTAAACCCTAGAGAAGGCCTTTCGAAAATGTCAAAAGCCCAAGGCAACCTAGGACTTGCCTTAGGCTTTTCGCCTTTGAAAGGCCAACATTCCCTTAAGGTGGGTTTAGAAAATTTTCCCAAACACCCAATATTTGGCCGAATGGACTTTGGACACCCAAAGCTCCTTCCTAATGCTAGTCCCAAATGCAGCCTTAGTCTTTAATCTCAAGCTCTTGGGGATTCATGTCTCATGGCTTACATGGAGGCAACGTATATTTTTTGCCCAACTCAGCATTGGCTCAAGCTCACAGGGGTCATGTCTTGAAACTTATAACGAGGCCACGTAATTTTCTTTACTCAACTTGTATCGGGTTTTCATTACAGTGCTTTTATTTTGCACTTTCAATACTTTGGGTGTTTAATTCCCGCACACTTTAAATAAATTGATCATTTCTTTTCCTTGTTAGAAATGGTTAGGATTATCCCCTAGGAACATAATAAGCCCCAAAAAGAGCATTTGTGTGAATACATACCAACTGAAAGACCTTTAGGATCATAATTGGTAAAAGCTTGCTTGATCACATAGACGATTAGCATAATCAAGTTTCTAGACTTAGAAAATCTCTAGTTGTGTAAAAAACGAGACAAAACTCTCATGTCTGATCATGAAAAGACTAATGGTGACTCCTCAAATCCTTAAGCTAAATTGAACTTCAAAATGAAATTCAATGTTGAGCAAGGCATAAGCTTGGGAAAGTTCGCGCTTAATCAAAGGTTGTTGGCCCACATTAGGTAATACCCTTAAACTCTTCTTATCTCGCTTCCCCAAAGTTGAAACTTGGAAAGAGGGTCATAACACGAGGGAGTAGTTGAACAATCACTGAGGATAGTGGATAATCGTGGCAATACCAAGTAGATCCATTAAATTGGTGGGTTAGGTTGGGTTTGGGTTGGGTTGACCTATATTTGACCTATTTAATTTGTTTTGACCCATATTCATATAGTGTAAATCGAGTAACCCATACCTGACCCCGACCCATATCCTATCAATACCTAACTCGATTCTTATTACTAAAACCCATTAATTTTCTAGGAAAACGCACGCCTACTTTAAGCTATATATTTATTGGATATAAACTTCAAATTAATTGAAAAAGAAAATTAAATAATTAAAAACTAGTAAATAAAATAAAAAAAATGTTGCAAAACCTATAAATGGAAATATTTATAAAGAATTGGACCATGCACATGCTTCTCTTGTCTGAAGTGAGCATACTATCGAGCAACTGAAAACTGAAACGAAAAGAACCTTTAACTAAACATAAGAAAGCTTATTATTGTGATATTTTAAAAATATGGTATTGCTAAAACACTTTTATGTAATACAAATTTAATGGATAATTTTTATATTTTTTTAAAATCGAATTTTAATTATTTTGAAAAAAAATTGAATTTTTAATTATTCTTATCTTTTTAAATGTAATTTTTAATTATTATTTTTTCTCTTTTTTCTTTTCTTTTTCCTTTTTCTTCTTCTTTGGCTGGCTGCCGGTCATGACGACAGCTAGCGGCTGGTCACAAGGGTGCTAGATCGGCAAGGTTCGAGCCTCACTAGTCGTCGACAAGGCCTTGACCTCACCAGATCGATGAGATTGAGCCTTGCCAAATGTCGAGCGAGCTTGGCCTTGCCGATTGTTGGTGACCTAGAGCTTGCATGAGGTCGATGAGCTCGAGCCTCACCTAGCCCGTTGCTGACTGTCTCCATGCCAGTCACTGGCTAAGGAAGGAGGAAAAGGAAATGAAAAAAAAAAATGAAAAATGAAAAATGAAATATAAAAAATAATTATAATTCCTATTTTTATAAAGAAATCATTTTTATAAAGTTAAAGAGGGAAAAGTGTGTGAGGCTTGGGTTTGAAACTTGGAAATGGATTCTAACCCACTTGGTATTTTAAATGGGTCGAGAATGGGTCACAACTTATGACCTATTTTCAACCCATTTAAATCAGACTCACTTTTTAGATTTAGTTTTAGTTGGGTTTTTAAAATATACAAACCATATAAATAAAATATGACTCCAAAAATGGGTCCATCACCCATTTTGATACCTCTACTACCAAGGACACCAAGGATAGTTGAACGATCACCAAGGATAGTGGAGGCAGGACCAAGGACGGTGGAGGCAGTACCAAGGGTAGTGGAGGCAGTGGAGGCAGGACCAAGGGTAGTGGAGGCAAGGATAGTGGAGCAAGGATAGTGGAGGCACCACCAAGGGCAGTGGAGGCAGGGACCAAGGGTAGTGGAGGCAGTGGAGGCAGGACCAAGGGTGGTGGAGGCAAGGATAGTGGAGGCACCACCAAGGGAGTGGAGGCACCACCAAGGGTAGTGGAGGCAAGGATAGTGGAGGCACCACTAAGGACAGTGGGAAGATGGTGGGCACGAAGTGATATAGTGCAACGTAACTTGCATAAAGATTTCGTGCCCAGCAGACATCGGGAAGTCCTCTTTTTGGAGGCCATACATTACTGGTTTTCGTGTGCAGGGTCAGCCGACGTCAGCCCGGAAAATGACAAACCTGAAAAGCTATACTAGTGCACGATTCACATAAAATTGGAAAATACACTCAAAGCCGCTTGTCATCGTCCCTGGTTTGCAATTTTTGGAGTTCTTTTGGGTCTTCAATCAATCAGGAAAAAAACAGGCAAAAATCGCGGGAAAGGAGCCCCAGACCAAGCGTGAACTGGGGTGTTCGAGATTCTATGGGGTTGTTGTTGACCAAAATTTTAGCAGCCGGGCCGAGGTTGTAAAACTACAATATCTCTTGCTTAAAAGCATAGAAGAAATGCAGTGGGAAAAAAGAAAAGAAAAGAAAGCTAGATAACATAACACAGACATTTTCAATTAGGGGTTGAATTGCGCCTATATTTGCGCAATTTGATCCCTGATCTTCACAAGATGCACAGATGACCTACACAAAATGAACCCTAGCTATTAATGAGCTGTCATACTTATCGTATATAGATGCAGAAGGAACACAGCGAGAATAAGGAATGCAGAGTTATAGTACTTTCTATTTATTTACTATTTCTTTCGAAGGGTTCAACTCCCATTGTTGCTGGCGAACTTGATCTTTGAAATGAAAATGCACCATAAATTTGTTGGAGGTGTCGACACAGTTGTCGATACACGTCATGACTGGTTGACTATTAATACTTAGCAAATTTAACTAAATGCTAAAAGTATGACCGGATGCCACAATGACGCCGCTTAAGGAGATATCGATAGTTTGCAGAAAGGATTAACATGCGATTGTGGCAAGCAGTCATGGAGCTTAGAGTTGAGCACATTGATAATTTGCAGAAAGGATTCTCCACATTTCTCTTTCTTCAGCTTAAGACAATCCCTTCTAAGATGCCCCATCTTGCCACAACTGCAACTGACACCACCACTAGTACTAGGCTGACTTCGTTTGATCAAATTTATGCTACTTCTATTAACATGAATACTAATTCTTCCTCTATTTCACTGCTAAAGTAATAGACACGGATTCACCATATTTTCTTCTACGGATGTCTTCACTTGGAGTCAAATATCAAATCTTATCAAATGTTAAGATTGTTGACTTAGATGAATTATTAACAACATTAACAATAGTATTCCAACTGTCAGGCGATGAGGATAATAGAATTAAAACACGTACCTCATCATCAAAATCAATCTCACCCAAACTTAATTGACTAGCAATCACGTTGAATTCATTGATATGATCTGCAGCCGACACACCTTTACTCATTTTAAAGTTAAACAGACATTGCATCAAATTGAACTTGTTGATCACAAAGGGCTTTTTGTAAATGTCCAACAAGGCTTTCATTAAACCCACATTGGTATTCTCTTTCACAATGTTAAACACGACTTTACGAGCTAACATCAACGGAATAACATGCAACATGTGTCTATCTAGCAATTCCTATTCAACTCACTTCATTGACTTTGGTTTCTCCCCAAATAGGGGTAAGTGCAGATTCTTCGAATACAAATAATCTTCGATCTACATCTTCTAAAAATCAAAATCATTTCCATCAAATATATCGATTCTCACTTTTTCTTCTTTTGTTGCTATCGATTCACTTCAATTCAAGCTAGCTTAACTATGATACCAATCGTTATGAAAGCAAACGATCAAACAATAAAATAAACAAGATAAAAAAATAAATCCAACATTTGATTTACGTGATTTAGTTGTATTGACCCAAATCCACAAGGAGAACATCAACAATTTCCACTATAGATCAAGCGATAAAATAAAGAATACAACCATACTCAACCTACTCAAATACTCTCAACAATTTGCAATCTCCAATTATACTTAGTAACTCATGCAATGGTTGGATTCATAATTTTTTATAAAATAATCTCTCAATCTCACTAACAAATTATGCACAAATTTCTATCCCAATAATTTAATTTCAGCTTCAAATACTAGCATCCGGATGTAATTACCTGAAGTTCGAAACCCCACGATGAAGTCCCTTTGCAAATCAACCACGCATGAGACTTCCACAAAGGAGAATATATGTATGTGTGAGAAGATCACTTGCCATGTCCGATTGAAACCTGATTTCGATATCTTTTGTTTCTTTTTTCCTTTGTCTTACACAAGTGGCAACAAAGCCCACGCTATCCTCTCTCGTGATCAAAGTCCAACATCTTCAATGCACGACAAGGAAAATGATTTCCCAAATTCCTTTTTCTGTTTTGCTTGACGGATAATACGGTAAATCTTCGACGTGTACTACTACGAACAAGAAATATGATTTCCATAGCATGCCACCGTGGACATCCACAAATATTCAACTTTTCTCGGGTCAAGTTTTGTTCACGGGCTCAAACTTGAGACATTTTAAAAAATGATCATGGAAAGAAAGGGTCAATTCTCAAAAAAAAAAAAAAAAAAAAAAAAAAAAAAAAAAAAACCAAAACTTTAGGTCCAATCTCAAATCTATCATGAACTTTTTTTAAATCTTAAGAAAAACCTCAAACTTTATGTTTAGTTCCAAATCTGTCCTGAGCTTTTCTTATGTCTCAAAAAAACTCTAAACTTTAAGTCTAGTCCCAAATCTACCCCGAATTTTGTTTTGTCTAAAAAATGGTTAATACCACGAAAAATCCCAAATTGGTACACATGTGACAAATTTATCATAAACTAATTTTTTGACAATAAAAACCTCCCAACTGGTACACTTGTGATCAATTTACCAAAACTAATTTTTTTACCACGAAAAATCTCATACTAATACACTTCTGACAAATTTACTATCTGTTAGTTTCCGTTAAATTTTACTATCAAATTACTAAGTTATATGGCATGTAGCAGTTGAAGGGTATATCGATTTGGGGTTACCCTCCATTTGTACCAAAAAAAGACCACCAATGTTTAATTTATTCTCATATTTACTCCATGGACCAGTCCTAACTTAACGTGACATTTCAACATCGATAATAAATACACATTGGCAAGGCGATATAAAAAATTATCTTCAAAATAAAACCATTGTAGGATATAAAAATATTAGGGACTACTAACCATGACTTTTGGATAGAGGGCTACTGGGGGCAATTTAGGATTGAGTAAAAATTGATGACTTTCTTTCCAATAAAAAAATTAGGGTAGATTTGGGATTGGACCAATAGTTTGGGTTTTTTTTTAGACAAAAAAGGTTCGAGGTAGATTTGGGACTGGACCTAAAGTTTGGGGATTTTTAGAAGACGAAAAAGAAATTTGAGGCAGATTTGGAATTTGACCTAAAATTTGAGAATTTTTTTTTTTTTTCGGAATTGGCCCTGGAAAGAAACGGGGAAAAAGCTTAGATCCAGCCTTGTCATATTTCCATGTCCCTCACTTAGTACTTACATTTTATTTGATAAAATTTTAAATTAAACAAATACATCCTTTGTTTTCGATATCACCTTTTAGTAGTCCTATGAGTCATTATACAAACATGTTTTTAATTACTTTGTCTCTTACTTTTTGTTAAATAACAATAGAAGGAATAAAGTTAGGGCACAAACCTCGATTTATTTTGATATCCGAGCTAGAACATAGGTGCTTGTCTTGGATAAGTTCACTGAATATGATATGCATAGAATGATTAGTAACATAGAAGCTTTAAGCGGGATCAATGACTAATCATTCATACCTTGGTCTTGTGTAAGATCCTTATACTTAAGGCACAATGCTGACTTGTATGTTAGATGGCTGTGGTTCACAAGTGTGCATATTGACGCTTTGTCGAACTGTCTCTATACTTGATGCTCATTTTTTTTTTGTATACGAAGGTACATGCGTGTGCAATGTAGAATTTATCTTGTTACATATGTATATGCAAGATATAATAATGATGTCCTATGCAATTTAATGGTGACATTGTATTGAAATCTTCAGCTGGGGTTGCAATCGAGAATGAATGGTTCATGTCTTGAAAAATACATGTTAATTAGATTTGGGCATATAATTGAATTGGTAGCTTGACCAACAATTCTATGGTCTTTGTTTGATTGGGATACAGTGAGATAGAAGGATCAAATTGCACGGTTGTCAAGGGCACAAATTGTAACATCCTCAACTTTGAGCGCTTTACACAGTAAATAAGGAGCCTGAACTCGGTTTCGCTGCTTATGCTTGATTGCGTCCAACTTTGTCTGATCATGGCTTAGGTACGAATTTCAAGCCAAATAAGGTAGTCGATCGCGGTCAAACTTGATTAGTTCCTGCCCAATGAGATGACCTTCAAACTTAGATATTTTCCTTAGAGCATTTAATGCTCTTGGAAGGTAGTCAATTAAGGCTTGATGACTAAGTAGGACACTTGACACAATTAGTCTTGCCCTTGGAGAGGTAATTATGAAATTTTGGATGGTTGTACATTAAGAAAGGGCGAGTCATAAGCTTATTAAGAAGACCTAGAGGCCAAGCTAGATAGGCTAATCTTCTTGAAGAACAAGAGTCAAATTCATTAAATAAGGGTAATGAGTATGGAGGTTTAGGTGTCCCAAATAATTAATGAACTCATGGCCTAAGGGAATGATGACAAGTAATCTTGGAAGCCAAGTAGGGTACCACCTCTTCTCCATAGACTTGCCACCTAGGATTTCATAGGTTTTGACTTTCCAGTTGTTCGAAATTTCTAGACCTTTGCTGATTTCCAATTTTAAAGAGCTTTTTTCGTTTTGAATTTGGAGAAGTTTCCTTAATGAAAGTTGTTCAAAACATCTTGAGCTACAATATACTTAAATTTTATATTTTTTCTGAGGTGAAATGGTTAGGACGAAGGTCCAATCAATTACTGTATAGAACCTATCCAGTATAGTGAAAACAGTAACCATGTTGCTTTCTTGAATTTTTATAAAATCTTCCCTTTCGAATTTAGATATGTTTGCTTCACAAGAGTTTTAAATAACATATGTATCTATAATATGTTAAAATTTCAAAGATTTTTGTGAAGATTTGAATTTCGAAATGAGTCTCTCTCTGTGAATGTTGAATTTGTTTGACGGACAAATTTTTGGATTGGGTTCAATGATTTGTTTCTCTTCCCATAGAACAAATTTGGCTTGAATTCCTTCATGAAAAATGTTTTCCAAGATCTTTTCTATAACATATTATAATTTTATAATTTTTTCGAATCTATTTGATATGGTAATGGTACTGATTTCCAAAGTTTCTCAAAACTATTTTTGCCTTGGAATGGGAGAACCACACCTCACTTGGAGGAGAAGGGGGCTGCACGCCTAATTTGAGAAAGAAGCCAATGCAGAGTTTTCTTAGCTTGAAGATAAGAATGAATTAAATGTTTTTGGAAGCTAGCTAATTAATGAGCTTAAAGAGTCACATACTCATGTGGTTACTTGGAAAACAAGTTGTCCAAAGTCCAAATTATTGATGATCAAATCTTAGGTAAATCTTAGGGTATGATGGCCCTACTTTATAGCCTTGATGAACAAGGCAAAAACCAACCAATTAGAAGAAAACATTAGGCATTAAATGGGTTTATGTGTATCTTAGGCACCATAGGCAATAATGAGCCTAGATTGAGCCTTGGAGAGCAAGCAAATAGATGGGCCAATGGAACGATGAGCAAGTGTCACTCCTAGGAACTAGACTTGCCACCCATCTCTTTAGCTTGCCATCTCTTCAACCTAGATTGTCCACCTACATGAAGATGATCGGTCCATTTGGAAATATCATCATGAGGGCTTTGCCTATAATTAGAGGCATTCCCTCCCCTCTTTACACACCACCCCTCCTCATTCTTCACTCTCTTGACCCCACCCTCACCGCCACCCTCTCCCTCTTTCTCGTGGCTTCGCCCCTCTTGCTCGTTTGCTCGCCTACATGTTGCTCAATCACTTAGGCCATTCCTTGAAGTGAAGTAAGTAAAACTTACTAATATTTGGCTAAGACGTTGTGTTACGCTATTCCAAGCGTATGACGAGTTCTTGACTGAAATTGATTGACTTGTTGTTGCTTGAGGTTGGTTGTGACTCTGTCCCTTGGTTGAGTTCGGTTATTGTTTGTTGAGCTTGGCTAGTGCTTTGGCTTGAATCACTTTGAAAGAAGTCCGATTTGTGAACTTGTTTGATATGCTTCGGATATGCTTTGACTCATTCGATTTGAAAAGTATTTTTGTGTAAACTTGGTATTTCCTTACAAAACTATTTCCAACCATTTTCACAAATGCATGTTCTAGTTCACGTCCAGAGTTTCGAAAAAGGGTTTTGTTGGCCTTGAACGTACGTTGGATCACGTTGGATTAGTCCTTTCATGGTCTTGGTGCAATATCGAGGTATATCATTCTCGAGCCAAGTTAAGTACTAGATCGGTGCTCAAATGTGTCGCATCAAACCAAGATCCTTAATTTGCACTTGGCATGTTCAACATCTCGATTCCGGTAAGTCATTTCATACACTTATACATGGCACGCCTTCGGGCCCTTGAACTAAAAGCGAAGATAAGAACCAAATTGTGATGCTTGATGCATGGACACACGATAGACTAATTTATGCTATCAATCGATGAATTCAACGACAATTCCCCCTCACCAACGGGATGCCCCCACGCCAACATGATGAGTCGTTAATAAGAACGAGATACCCCCACACCAACGAGATGCCTCGTTAATAAGAAAAAAGATTCCCCCTCGCCAACGGGATGCCCCCACACCAACAAGATGCCTCGTTAATAAGAACGAGATGCTCCCACGCCAATGGGATACCTCGTTAGAAGGACGAGATGTTGTAATAATTCTAGCCGTCACCCTTCAATCATGGGACATTGCCCAATTAAGTTCGGATGCCCGGTGAATTTCAGAAGAGTCGATGGATTTTGACTATTAGTGAATGAATCATGTGTGCATGAGTCCCTCATATTACGGAAAAGGATCTTGGTTGTGCTTGCATAATGTTGAGTGAGGCGTGAGTTCCTCATTTTATGGGTGAATATCGAGTTATGCTTGCATATTGTTGATTGAGGATTTCTCATGTTTCATCCAAGACGAAACTTTTGTTTTGCTATTGATATGCCATCGACTAATGTCTTGGATAAGTTATATGCTTTTTGATAGGCGAGGCATCCTCTTACTTGGAAATTAATGGGTTTTACTTGCCAAGTCCATGACTCACTGTGACATCCTGAATTTCCAGTTCTGTTTTCAATTGAATGAATCGAGCTTTTCATTGATGCACTTATAGTTCTTTTCTCTAACCTGATTACTCACGAGATAACTAGTCTATTTGGTGAAGCCGTTAAGGGATTATAATGCAATAGACTTGAGAATTCGACCAGGAATCGATTGCTCAACCGTGCTAATCTACAAAGATCATTACGGCATAGTTAAAAATCGATCAGAGATCAGAGATAGGTCAATTTTACAGAGGTATGTGATTAGTGTGTGAGTGATTCCACTTGATTGCAAAATTTCTGTCGAACAGCACTAAACCGATTTTTCTATCGTTTTGGTACCCCATGTCCGTATTTGAAATCTCGAGATTTTCACGACAACCGAGAGTCGCAAATGTGTCGAAGATGTACATTGTGGCTCAAAAATAATCGACCACGGGTCAATTGCACTAAAAATTCATAAAAGCTACCCAGTAAGCTAGGTTACGGTAAAATCGCACCAGATTGGAATTAACCACGAATTTGAACCCGATTTTAGAAATTGAAAATTCTGTCATGTCACGATTCATTTTAGGAACGTCAACTCATACTCTGAATATTTTTCTGCAAATCGAGATTTTTGGCGAAATTTCAAAGTAGGGCCGTTTTTTACTAGGAAAATCATAGGGCCGTTTTTTGTCGTGTTTTTGGGATTCAAGTTGGTTCAACTGATGAGGAAAAATGTTGATTTTGACGGTGGCACCTTGGCTGGATTTATGGACGTCAAATTGAGTACAATTGGAGGAGAATTTAAGGGGAATTGTATGAATTAAGTGGGAATTGGTGTAAAATTCGTAGGTCCTTGGGGGTGGAACATTTGGACCACTTGCTTGGCTTGGTAGGGAAGATTGAGGGCTGCAATTTGGCCTTGGAAGATAGCCATGCATGGTGGGGCCTTGCCAATGAGTAGAAGAGGATATGTGAAGACTTTTGAGCCAAGGAGGACCCTCCTCCATCTTCAGCAACTTCTTCTTCAAGCTTAGGGTCACTTTATCCATTGTTGGACAACTTTTGAAGCTCAAAAATTGCAGGAGAAACCGCTAGCCTCCCCTGCCTGTCGACTGCCCCCTTGCCGCGCCGTCCAACTTCCGCACGCCGCCCGCAAGCCGCGCGCACCGTTCGCCCGTCCTGCTCGTTTTGCGACCAGGTGCCGTCGCCCAACTGCCGTCCTCCGAGCCACCTGGTTGCTGTTGTGGTCGCCTAAGCAGTCTTCGCCGTCGCCCGCTGCAGCCGCTAGTCCACCTCCTCACCATTTCCAACCCAGCCAACCGCTCGGGCAACCTCTCGGGTCTAGGAGCAAAAGCCGAAGCCAGCAAGGGATTTAAGGCTTCATGGCCCGTTTTCAGGCCCGTTCGGTCTCCATTTAGTATCGCCGTAGGGTTCTTTGTCGCCCGTCTCCGCGTTGCCGTCGTCGTGGACTCACCGAATTGCTAAACCAGTGAGTTTACTTGCTAAACTCTGCTTAGGGAGTTAATGATGCTTAAAGAGTGATTAGTTTAGGCTAATTATGGATTAGGTGGTTAGCTAGAATGGATTAGTGATTTAATTATTCAATTGTGCATGTTAGGTGGTTAGAATGGTTTAATTAAGGACTAGATAGACTGTGTTATTTATCTAGATAGGTTCGGAAATTTTCTAGGCCTAGTTAGCTGGTTAATTTAGCTTTTCCAGCCTAAGTTGGTATTTTTGGTATTTAATTGCATTTATTTAATTATTTTTTGGAATTTATTTAATTATTTATTATTTTTCGAAAATTATACCAAGATAGCTAGTGACTGAAATTTTGTGCTGATTGCAATGGTGTGCTCAGTTTATGCAATTGAGTTTTAATTTAACCAAATTGAGTGGTGATTGGAATTTTGGGTATTTATTCCAAAATTGCGAAACTTTGTTATTTTAATGAGACAATATAGGACGTCGGTTTTTAACGCCAAAAATGTCTTTATTTGCTATATTAAATTGTGTGATTTTTGAAAAGGAAAATATCGCATTTTTGACTCAAACTGATCGTGTACCGACACATGATTATTTTTATTGGTGTTTTTAACACAAAGAAATTAGGCCAAGTTCATTATTTGAATTGAGGAATTTGTGTGCAAAGCACAATCTCCTTGGCCGGTGTTGAGTGATCGTGTGATGGTTAAGTGAAACCATTACCGATGTGAGTCGGTGTATCAGCTTGTGAGAGCAATAATTCATGTCAGCTTGTGTGAGCAATTCATATCAGCTTGTGCGAGCATCATTTCATATCAGCTTGTGCGAGCATCATTTCATATCAGCTTGTGCAAGCATCATTTCATATCAGCTTGTGAGAGCAGCATTTCTTATCAGCTTGTGTGAGCAGTAACCCCTGGTTATCCCAGAGACCCAATGTGCGTCGGTAGTTCATGCTTGTGCGAGCATTAATTGAAGTGGATAGTGTGATTGATTGAATTGAACTGATCGATTAGGTATATGAATTGTATTGATTTGCAGGACGGAACTGAGGCGAGGTAAGTCTTATGTCTTGTGTGCTTGGACTGCCTCTAGGCGTGTTTCCTTCCTAATCGGAGTTTAGGGGGTGAACTTGATGAGACATTGTCTCAACCCATCGTGGGCTTTAACTTTTTAGGTCCTCAGATGGCGATTCCTCTGGAACATTTTGGTCCGCCCATGAGGGTTACTGAGCGGAGTTTTGACTACCCTGCCCTTGGGGGTCACTAGGTCTATGAACTTGTGGTGACCACCATATGGGTTGATGAGGGCCTGCCTCAGAGGATACCTCATCATTCAAAGCATGGTTTCGCCATGGATTCATGGGAATTAGGGAGAGTCCCCTCTAGGGTTTTGAGATCCCCATGGTGGTAGTCAATGCCGCTCTAGGCGAGAGTGCAGCTAACCCTCCTGATGGTGCTATCGAGGATCTGAAGCCCTCGGAGCCCGTGGAGATCAAAGGATCAGTGAATGTGTTCAACTAGTTAGTCAAAGGACAGTTTCTTTTGAGAGCCAGTCTTTTGTAGACTCTAATCTATAGACTAGTGTTGTATATAAACCAAGGTGTTTATAAAGCATGTTTTGGTTGTCAAATTGTTTCCTACTTTTCTATCCCGTATTAGCTGCTATTAGGGGTAATCGTTCGCTTCCGCATGTGCATTAAAATGAATGGGTCGGAGACGCGTCCTGGGACGTCGCAATTTTATCGACTACTAAAGGATGGACACGCGCTCGAGGTTCGTTTTGCTAATTTTCCTAGAGTTTTAACTAAAGGAGTGCATTCTGTTTTAT
Source organism: Eucalyptus regnans (assembly GCA_037349125.1). NCBI lineage: Eukaryota > Viridiplantae > Streptophyta > Magnoliopsida > Myrtales > Myrtaceae > Eucalyptus > Eucalyptus regnans. Next base: position 16,696,083 of record CM074669.1, on the reverse strand, counting down.
CCGAAAATTGCTGCATTTTCAAAAAATAAAATGAATTGCTCTATGTGCCATAATGTCTTGAGTGGTTGCTTTTGCTGCACATGTGGTGAAATTTGGCATGTTATATAATATCAAAAAGTTGGTTTAAACCTTTGACATTATTGCATAAAATGCCATGTTGAAAGTGAAACACACATGTGTATATAAGTTGTGAAATGATAATGATGATACCGTCGGACAGCTCAGTTGACGATACCCGGAGGTGTGTGCCGGATGTCCTCGGGAGTTTCAAGATGCCCGGTGGTATATTGGTACGTAATTTTAGGAAATGCCTGATGGTATGTCGGTACGTAATTCTGGAAGGCAGGGGTAACCATTTTCATGGCGAGCCCCGGCAATTCCTCATGATGCTAGGTGGGATGCGAGATGCCTGGAGGTGTGTGCCAGATGCCCGGAGGTGTGTGCTGGAGGTTCCTTGCGATGCCAGGTTAGGTGCGAGCGATATATGAGGGATGCAAACACTAGTCCCTGGGAGAAAAATGAGGTCCTTTTGAATATCAAAATGGGAATTGAATCATGCACGCATGTGTGTGCATATGGCATGGGATATAATTGCCTATGAAATTGAGTTGATACTATATGGCATTAAGGATGCGATCATGAAGGCATTGAATGGATCTCATGAGAATATATATATATGGTTGTATGGGTAATATGGATCATGCGCATGTATGTGCATATGGCATTGAACATGAATTGCCTTAATGAATGCATTTCATGGAGATATAAGCATAATTGCACGGATGATTTGTGCATTTCACGTGAAATTATTGTTGTCTTGCTTGTTGCATTGTGTAGTTTGATGGATCTTTATTGCTGAGTGGTTGTACTCACCCCGTTTGGAGACTAACATTTCAAACTAGACAAGATACCTTTGCTACCACTACCACCAGTAGATGGATCGAGTGGTTGGATATGACCGCGAGGAGGAGGATAGCAAAGGAAGGAACTTTTGGATGACGACACTAGTCGATGGACCTTAAGTATACGACTGTTGGAAAAGATGTCGGTCATCTTTTGAAGTATAGCCGAGTATAGAAGACTACGGCATTTTGATGTACCGATGAATGATGTCCATCTGGTTTAAATAAATAAAAGTGTTCAGTTTTCACCTACAAATGTTTAGTTGGTGTGCATCGTTTTCTGAATATAGGGATGTGAGTTGATGGATGTGCCTCCGCCATATAAATTGCACAGGGACCGATCTAAAAGATGTAAACCCCCTAGGATTTATGAATTCACATGAAATTCCTTGGTATCAGAGTATTATATTATTAGGCCAAGTGAAAGGTATGCGGACTGTGGCAACCCTAATGGTTCGGGGGCCGTCGAGCGGTGCCATAATTATGGTTCTCACGAGTTCATAGACCCAGGCTCTTTGGCCCCCGAGAAAAGGAATCTCGATGACCTATTTCGCTGACCCTTTTAGGTTGGCCAAAACGTTCCGGAGGAACTGCCATCTACAGACCTAAAAAGGTTGAGCCCACGACGGGGTGAGATAATGTCTTAGTAAGTTCACCCCCTAAACTCAAACTAGGAAGGAAATACGTCTAAAAGCAGTCTATGCACACACAAGACAGAGGACTTACCTTGCCTCAGTTCCTTCCTGCACATCAATATAAATCATATACTAAATTAATTCAAATTCAAATCATCGATCAATCGATCCACTCAATTCAATACATTCAATACGATCTATAAACTCAATATTCGGTCACTGCTCACCCAAGCTAAAATAGATGGTTATAGCTCACCAAAGCTGATATATATTATTGCTCACCAAAGCTGATACATGTATTATTGTTCACCAAAGCTGACGATTTATTGTATTAAAAATATCCGATAAAAATAATAGTGTGTGGGCACACGGTCGGCCTGAGCCAAAAATACAATATTATTCTTTTAAAAAATCCCACTATCTAATATAGTCCATAAAGATATTTTTGGTGTTGTAAACCGATGCTCGGTATTAGCACAAAAATCTAGTCACCGGCTATCTCAGTATAATTTCCGAAAAATAATAATTAATTAAATAAATACCAAATATAATTAAATAAATATAATTAATTGCCGAAAATAGAAACTTAGGCACGAAACGCTTAATTAAATACTGAAACGGGCCCGGAAAATTTCTGATCCAATCTAGAGAAATAGTACAACTTATCTAGTCTCTAATCATGCTACTCCAACCACCTAACATGCAAAATCAAATAATTAAATCGTTAATCCGTTCTAACTAAGCACATAATCCAAGCTTAATGTAAATTAATCAACCCTTAAGCATCATTAACTCCCTAAGCAGAGTTTAGCGAGTAAACTCACCGGTTTAGTGATCCGGTGAGTCCATGACAACGGCGATGCAGAGATGGGTGACAAACCTCTTAGCGGCGACACCTGACAAGGCTCGGAAGAGGCCCAAAACGGGCCTTGAAGCTCACAGTTGGGCCAGGCTTCTCAGTTTTGTTCAAGGACCAAGCAAGCTAGACCGGGCTGGAAATGGCAAGCTGAGGTGGACCAACAGCCAGGCAGGCGGGTAGGCGGGGCTTCCGACGGCTATTTAATAAATTTATTTTTATTTGTCTTGAGTGTTTTGCCAAATAAACTTATTTTTATTTTTATTCGTAAAATAAAATAAAATAGAATAAATAAAAGAATTTTATTTTTAAGGATATTTTTATTTAAAAATAAAATGATATTTTTATTTTATTTTGTATGATTTATTTTATTTTATTTCTTTATTTTTTTGTTAATAAATCATTTTTATTTTTATTTTTTATATTAAAGGTCGTCGATCGTCGCTGCCGCCGTCCAAAAGGAAGAAATTTTGTGTCGTTATCAAATGAATTTCTATTTTTAGAGTAGAAATTTTGTGTCGTTATCAAACGGTTATTTTTGCTTAGAAACTCTTCTAGAAATAGAAATAGAAAAATCTATTTCTGTTCCAGAAACTATTTTTGGAACATGATGGTTGTCATGCGCGCCCTAAGTCATTTCGCTATCCAAACCTCGATCGTTTGTTCTCAAATTTTGATATGTTGTCCCTATGAATGTATTCTACAACTTTCATGAGGTGTATAAGTCCCACCTAAGAATGTATTCTACAACTTTCATGAGGTGTATAAGTCCCAAAAAGTGCAGAAAATTCTCAGAACGTTCTAAGATCCTTCGGTTTGGCGCAAGACAGCTTGCTGTCCTAATGGGAAATAGGTTTGCACCAGCTAGTTCATACAAGAAAACACTATTAAACAATACGTTTAGCTTAAAATCTTTAGCACAATCTTAGGGAAACTAATTTGTTCTAATGACAGGACATTCGAAACCAAAACGACACACAAACCAGCAACTATCGCATCTTTCTCCCCAAACAGACCATCCCCGAGTTCTAGCTTCCATATATGGCCAACACAAGACATTTAATTTATCTACGGCTACATTTAGGACCTCGACTCCATAACCACAGAATCGAAAACCATCTCGACTACCCGCTATTCCTCGTAACGAGTCAATAGTCCACACCCAAACAAAGCTCGACTCGTGACCATCCAAAACTAACACATAACACGCATCACCGCCTAAACAGCCCTCCTATGCAACAATCCCCAACACCCACAGCTTCTTCTCGCCCCATCTTACATCCGTTCAACCTCAGTTCTCACATGCAAACTCTCAAGTCCTCATATGGACTCTCGACTAGCTAGAATATGCCTAAAACTGAAGCATCGAGTCTGGTTCGCCACTGTCCAGCTTGCTCTGCGAATTCTCTTGGCAATCAACCATTAAATCGAGTTTAGCACCTCACCATTTCCTTACCTGGTGTTGGAATTCAAGTCGGCGAAAGACGACTTACCTAATTTCGATGCGCAAACTTTAATTAGCCCCGGAACGAACGTTGAATTGCCGATGAATCACGAACAAAATTACTTCACTTTGGTCTGAATACAATCACAAGGAAAGCATTCGATTTCCACAACATAAATGCAAATTGTTCTTGTAAAATTGAAATGGAATGCCTTCTTATTTGATGATAGAAAGGGAAAGAGATTTTGGTGTAAATAATCTGCCAACCAATACCAACGGTTGTGTTCGGGAGGCTTTTATATGTCTCCCTTCATACCCCTCCATTTGTGTCTTTCCACCGTAACGCATCAAGATGAAACCGTGCAATCCAATCACACCCCATCATAGGTGTACCAGCTAAAGTACAACATCTCCCACTCGGACATGATGGGCTTGATAGCGCTTTATCAAGAATATAAGGCATTCAACATTCATCAACTTTACAAAACAATTCATTCTGGCAAATAAGCCGTGCGACCAGTGAGTACACCTACACTTGGGAGCTCTAATTATGCACCTGTTAGGGATGACATAATGGCTACAATCCCGAAAAGAAATAAACAATCGATTTTTCACAGTACCCCAGACATTTTGTTACATCGATCCAAGTATACCTATCCCTTAAAGGCTATACTTGACCATTCTCAAAAATACCATGTATTTACAATTACATCCGCAACCACAGAGGGCGATGTAATTGGTCGACCAGTAAATACATGTGATAGATGTAAAAGGGATAAGTGTTCCAGAAGTCCTAAAACTTGTAGCGAAAATGCATTTCAATCCTAAAACTTGTAAAAAGTACATTTAAGTCCTACAACTTGTCAAAATGTTTCAAACGAGTCCTAAAATCAACGCCGTCTAATTTCTTAACGGAAAAAATTGACGTGGCCCCCGCGTGGCTTTTTTTAATCATTTCTCTCTCCTCCGTTGCGAATATTTTTAAAAAAAAAGCCACGCAAGCAGAACGACGTCGTCTCCTCCTTTCATCCTCACCACGACGTCGTCTCCCCCTCCGTCTACTCCACGACGTCGTCTCCTCCTTTCTTCTTCACCACAACGTCGTCTCTCCCTCCGTCTGTACGTCTTCTTCACCGTGTTTTCCCTCCCCTTTCCGTCTCTACGTATTCTGTCGCTTTCCAAGTGTCCCCTACGCCCCAAATCGATTTCGTCCGAACCCTAAGCCCCAAATCGAAGTCTTTTGAACCCTAAGCCCCAAATTTGATGATCTGCAGTTCTCTTGCGATTTGGGTCCTGATCGACCTCGAGTTCGACGCTCATCGTGAGTTCATGTTCTTTCCTTCCTTTGACGATTGCGAGTTCGTGTGAAGACCTCTCTGAGGGAGTTTGGAAATCTCAGCGGTGAAGCGATTGGCGTCGGGGCCGACGACAGGATTGACGACGACGATGGTGACTCTTCCTCAAGCAGGTATCGCTCTCTGCATTATAGCATTTGGGTATCTTACGAATTTTTTTTTTTTTTTTTGCAAATGTGCTTTAATCTCTGCATTATGCAAAACGACGTCAGTTGGCGTCCTCATTTTTTCATTATTTGGAGTTCAGAGAGCTCGAGTTTGACACACATCAACTTTATGTTCTCTTCTTTGACGATGGCGAGTTCATGTAAAGACATGTCTTGTGGGCATATCGGCGTCTCAGCGGCGGAGCAAGCAGCATCGGGGACGGCGATGGTGACTCCTCATGTAGGTATGACTCTCTACATTACAGCATTTGGGTATGTCATAGTAATATTACCATTTTTTTTTGCGAAGGCATTTTACTATCTACATTATAGCGACGTTTTACTCTCTGCATTATGATTGTTTTGCATTTTCTAATTCTTGCGATAAATTAGAATATTGCTCTCACTATTGATCATGTAGTTGCATTGTGGTTGTAAAGTGGATTATGCTAATTTCTTGTTTCTGTATTTATTGTTAGTCTTTTATATAAATATCTTCAATTTACAACTTGAACATTGCTTTAATAATTTGATGATTGAAAGTGCTTTATTTTTTGTTTCTGTTCTCTTGTAGGTCCAATGGCCGAGAATAAAGTTTATGTCACTGTTCGCTATGGAGGTAAATTTAAAGTTGGCCCACCATTGGAATACATAGGTGGAAGGGCTGATGTTGCTGAAATAAGTTTAAGTAAGAGTAAGAGTTCACTGTCTAGTATAATTGAAGCTATTGAGGCTTTGGGTGTGTGTAAAATAGAGAAACTCTTTTACAGAGTTCCTGGAAGTAAGACTCTTGTTGACGGAAAAACTCTTAGGTATTTATGGGATAACTCTGATGTGATGGATTTATTTTATCATCATCTGTGCTCTGAAAATATTAAGCTATATGTTGAGCATGTTGATGATGAAAAGGCAGGAGCTGAGATGGGGGGTGTTAAGATGGAAACTGGAGGTATGTCTAATGTAATTGGGAATACTGATGATGACGGGAATCAGGCTGAAGTTGCCAATAGGGATCTAGATGAGGAAGAGGATGATGATGCACATAATTTGGTGGATATGGAACAGTCAAGTGATGATGACAATTTTGAACTGGTCAATGCAAGGAAAAAATTAATGGAATTTTTAGCAAGACATAGGCTCCAAGTTTTAAATTATAGTGAGGCACCTGGTACTTCCCAATCACCGATTGTGGATGAGGTGGATGAGGTGGATGAGGCTCAATCGTTAGATGATTCTGGGTACGAAACAGAGTATGCTGATTCAGATGAGGAAGACAGTCTTCAATCAATTTTAAATGATGAGGGTGACGAAGAGGTTGATGTTATTTCAAGGAGGAGAAGTAGGTTCCCATCATATGATCAAAGTGGTACAAATCTAGAATTTATTGTTGGCATGACATTTGAGGATGCAACTGAGTTCAAAAATGCAATTTTGAAGCATTCTGTGGCTGAGCAAAGAGCAATCAGATACACTAAGAACACAAAAAGCTTTGTAAGAGCCAGGTGTGCCCAGAAAAATTGTAATTGGATGATCTATGGTGCTCTTGATAGAAAAACTGGGTCATTTCATTTGAGAAAGTTTATAAATCAGAATGTATGCAGTATTACTTTCGAGAATAAGAGAGTGTCTAGCACTTATTTAGCTAAGCACTTCATGATTCTCATTTCTGCAATGCCTAAAATCAAAGCACTTGAGTTGAAGAAATTAATTAGAGAACAACTTGCAGTAAATGTCACTTTCAGTCAGTGTAGGAGAACAAAGCTGAGAGTATTGAAGGAACTGCAAGGCAATTACAAGAAGGAATATGCACAGATGTACGACTACTTGGGAGAGCTTTACACTGCAAGCCCTTCAAGCAATTTTAAATTGAAAGTTGAAAGGCCATGTCCAAATTCTCTACCATTATTTGATAGGGCTTACATTTGATTTGATGCTTGCAAGAAAGGTTTTTTGGCTGGATGTAGGAAGATCATTGGATTAGATGGATGTTTTTTGAGGGGTTTGATCAAAGGTGAGTTGTTATGTGCCGTCGGAAGGGATGTCAACAATCAGATGTATCCAGTGGCATGGGTAGTGGTCAGAATCGAGAATAAGGACACATGGACTTGGTTTATCGAATTGTTGAAGTCAGACCTCGATATGTGTAATGGTGACGGATGGGCTTTGATAAGTGATCAACAAAAGGTATGTTTTTCTTTCTGTTTTCATTTGTAAATTGTTTGTGACATTACAATACTTTTCTTTCTGTTTTCATATATATTTTCTTTTTTTGGGTACTTGTCAGGGTCTCGTCCAATCTGTAGCTGAACTATTGCCAAATGCAGAGCATAGGATGTGTGCAAGGCACATTTATTCCAACTGGGGTCAAAAATACAAAGGAAAACAGTTGCTGAGGCAATTTTGGAGATGTGTCGAGAGCAATAATATGTCAGATTTCGAGGTGCATAGACAAAGGTTGAAGGAATTGACTCGGGAAGGTCATGATGATTTATTCCGTATTGAGCCAAAACATTGGTGCAAAGCCTTCTTTGACACAAACATTAAATGTGATGTCGTGGATAATAATCTGACTGAAGCTTTCAATGGGAGGTGTGTGGAAGCTAGGTGCAAGGCCATTGTGAGTATGCTGGAGGATATTAGAATCATGGTTATGAATAGAATGCATACTCAGAGGGATGGATGTGCTAGGTGGACTAGAAATTATGGTCCAAGGATTATGCATAAGTTACATGAGAATACAACTGCTAGTAGGTATTGCCATTTAATATGGAATGGAAATGAAGGATATGAGATTACAGAAGGTGGTGACAAATATGTTGTTGACTTGAATTTAAAAACTTGTTCTTGTAGAGCTTGGGAACTTAGTGGAATCCCATGTTGCCATGCCATTTGTGCAATACACCATAAGAGAAATGATCCGACTGACTATCTAGTTGAGTGCTTCAACAAGGCAAAGTATCTAAGTGCTTATCAATTCATGATGCCTACAGTGAGAGGATAGAAATTTTGGAAAAAAAACCAATAAAGAAGCTCCTCAACCCCCACCAATGAAGAACATGCCTGGTAGGCCAAAAAGGAGCAGAAGAAAGCAACCGATTGAGCTTGTAAGAGGTGATAGAATGACTAAAGAGGGTAAGCAAATGACTTGTTCTGCTTGCAAACAAATTGGACATAACTGCAAGGGATGTCCTTTAAAAAAGGTATTTCCTCAACTAACTGATCATCTTAATGCTGGGCATGTTACTTTAACATGTTGTTAATCAATGCTTAATATGTGCTTCTCAGGCCAATACTGGGGCCAATGTATCTACATCCAATGCTCGGGCCAATGTACGTACATCCAATGCTCGGGTCAATGTATGTACATCTAGTGCTCATGCTCAATCTCAGGCTAATTCCAGTGGTCCAAGGCTCAGAAAAAGACAAGTAAGTTGTCATCTAACCATTATTATAAGTTTTATATATCAAGGTTCCAATTTAGTAATTATCAATATATATATTCAGGCTACAGCTAAAGCAACGACAAGCATAACTGAAGAAGGATCCGAAAGCCATGCCAATGCTTCTGCAAATGCCAATTCAATAGGAGACAATAGTGGGCATTTTAATGCTTCTGCTCAGGCTAGTGCAGATGTAAGAGAATGTAGTGCCACTGCTTCTGCTCATGCTAGTGTTGATGTTAGAGGATGTAGTGGTGAGGCAAATGCTTTTGGTGAAGTTCGTTCGGATCAAGGGGAAGGTAGTGCACCGGCCAATATAATGGCTAAGCATAGACGTGAAAAAATTCCGGTGAGTAATACCTCAATCCACAAGTATACATGTATTGTGACTACGTTCTCATGTTGAATGAATTTTTTATTATTTTAGTTTAAAAGACCTGCCATTGAAAATTACATGATACAGAGAGAATCACAAGCCATGAGGATGAAAATGGTAGGGTTGGGTGTTGACGCAAATCCTATGACAAACCTTCATATTCACAAGGTGAGTAATATTTTTAAAATTTTATAATAGCAATTGCTTATCTCCTTAAGCTAAAAAGATACTCATTCTTATGTAGCCTAATACAACTGGTGCAAGAGTTATGTCAACAGCAAAGGTGCATTCTCAAGTCAGTGCACAACCTCAGTCATATCATGTATCAGCAGCTCCTCCAAAGCATGTTGCAATGAAGCCAACAACACTATTGCAACCTCAGGCCAATTCCCAAGCTCAATCATCTCAAGGTACAATAGCTCAGAAGCATCTTGGTTTAAAACGAAAGGCACCATCACAACCCCGGGTAAGTTCCCAACCTTAATCATCTCGTGCAACATTACCTCCTCCAAAGCATGTTGCGCTGAAGCCAAAGCCACTATCGCAACCTCAGGCCAATTCCCAAGCTCAGTTATCTCAAGCTACAATAGGTCAGAAGCATATTGGCTTAAAGCGAAAAGCACCATCACAACCCCAAGCAAGTTCCCAATGTCAATCATCTCGTGCAACATTACCTCCTCGAAAGCATGTTGCGATGAAGCTAAAGCCAAAGCCACTATCACAACCTCAGGCTCAGTCATCTCAGGCTACAACAACTCCTCCAAAGCCTATCGCTGCAAGACGATATATAAGGAAAAGTGCCAGAATTTTGAATCAGGCGAAGGCTCAACCTACTGGACCATCGGAGACCATCATATTGGATTGATATGTTTGCTGAAATTGGTGTTGTTAGGTGAATTTATATTAACTATTAGCTGGTTTTCTGTATGAAACGTGTAGCGTTTGTGCATAGAACCTTTTGCGCACTGAAAGTGCATATTTTGTTGAATAGAACCTGTTGTGCACTAAAAGTGCAGGTATTTTGTTGAATAGAACCTGTTGTGCACTGAAAGTGCAGGTATTTTGTTGAACAAAAATCTTTTATGCACTGAAAATGTAAGTATGTTGCTTTGTCAATGAATCGTGTTTCAACGAGTTATGTGGGATGCTTGGTTTTGGTTTGGATAAGTTCAAATGGATCAGGTTTGGTATCGGACCTGTGAAGTGATTGTATGAGACATTTAGCTCCATTAACGAATCAAGTTGTTGGAGGACTGCTAAACTTCCAGAAAGATTGTTGTTTGATATATCCAGCCTCTGAAGCAAAATCAAGCTCCCAATTTCTGAAGGAAGCTTCCCCGTTAATATGTTCTCGCTTAGATCCAAAGCATATCTTGGACTCTTCAGTGATCCAATCGAAGAGGGAATTTCACCTCCTAACAAATTCCAACCCATTTGTAGCTCTGATAACTTCCCAAGGTTTGTCAAGAAAAGTGGAATGCCTCCGTCGAAACGGTTCCTTGTCAAAATGAGTGTTGACAAACTTGTCCAATTCCTCAAACTTGACGGAAGTGAACCATTCAATTGATTGAACCCAACGTCAAAAATATCCAATCTTTTACAACGTGACAGCTCAGATGGCAAGTGAACTTGTTATTAGCGAAATCCAACTCCAGTAAACTACTATTCATACCCAAACTTTGAGGAATGACTCCAGAGAAATTGTTGTTGAACAAAGAGATGTTCTTCAAGTTCTTGAGCTCAGTTATCTCCAGAGGTAGCTCTCCCGAGAGAGAATTATTATAGACCAAAAGGTTCTCAAGGGATGGAATCTTCCAGATTCCAAGTGGAATCTCACCACTCAAAACGATTCTGAAACAACGATTATGAAACAACGAGTTATACCACCACCTCTTATTGCTAATTTTTTATTTTAGATGATGGAGTTTTGCTATTGACAAATACACAAATCAAGCAACATTTTACAATGCGAAAGTAATTTCTCGCATGGCAAGCAACTGGTCTTGCAAACTACAAACTCACATCAGATTTCATTCCCATCTCAATTATCCACAACTACTATTCAAATTTACAAACTTAGAAAGAAGGTACTATGGAAGACTTAGAAATTTCCCACCAACTTTCACATTACATATAACCAATACAACAATATAACACATGCATAGAATGAATGCTGATTGATACAGCACTTTCCTTTCTTTGCTCGTGCGAGCTCCTCCTTTAAACGTCTATTTTTCGCCTTTTGAGTTTTCATTTCAGCTAGCAATGAGCTCAAATCGACTTCGTCACCCCTCGATTGGCTTGATTCAGACAATGCTTGATTTCTTTCAAGGAGGTCAACTATCATGTCCCTCACATGATCTGGTATCTTTGGATCCACCCACATGAAGAAATTGCAGCGACTTGGACTATCAAACTTAGCACATCCATGGAACCTTCTTCCTGCGTTTTTCCTTGTCTTTGCCATAAGAATTGGCGATTGAAGATCACAATAACATGTTGGCTCCGAGTTGACCTCATTAGGAGTTACACCACTTGATTCAGATGTTGCCGCCCTCATTCTTCTGGCCTTCGTATTATAGGAACCTAATAGAAGTATATTAGCTATATTATGATTCCTTCATAATGTCTTCATATTAATAACTTCTGCATAATGAAATGTGTTTACTTGAGAGATTTAGGAGATATTTTCAATCTCCAAAAAACATCTATCTTTCCATATGCACTGGATGAATGTTCTAATTTGTCACTAGTATTGGAGAATGGAAAACAACAAAATGCTATAATGCAGAGAGCAATACCTGCATGAGGAGGAGTCGCCATTGCCGTCGTTGACCCTGTCGTCGTCTCCGATGCCAATTGCTTCGCTACTGAGATGCCGAGACTCCCACAAGTGAGATCTTCGCACGAACGCGTAATCGTAAAAGGAAGGAAAGAACACGAACTCACGACGAGCGTCGAACTCGAGGTCGATGAGAACCCAAATCGCAAGATAACTGCAGATCGTCAAATTTGATTTGGGGCTTAGGGTTCGGACGGATTCGATTTGGGGTTTAGGGTTTGGACGAGATCGATTTGGGGCTTAGGGTTCGGGCGAATTCGATTTGGGGTTTAGGGTTCGGACGAGATCGATTTAGGGCTTAGGGTTCGGACGAATTCGATTTGGGGTTTAGGGTTCGGACGAGATCGATTTGGGCTTAGGGTTTGGACGAATTCGATTTAGGGCTTAGGGTTTGGACGAAATTGATTTGGGGCTTAGGGGATACTCGGAATAGAGAAAGAAGAAGTAGAGACAGAGGAGGGAGGGGGAGCACGACTGTGAAGAGGAGGAGTAGATGGAGGGGGGACGACGTTGTGGAGTAGACGGAGGGGGAGACGACATCGTGGAGTAGACGAAGGGGGAGACGACGTCGTGGTGAGGAAGAAAGGAGGAGACGACGTTGTTCTGCTTGCGTGGCTTTTTTTTTTAAATTATTCGCAACGGAGGAGAGAGAAATGATTAAAAAAAGCCACGCGGGGGCCACGTCAGTTTTTTCCGTTAAGAAATTAGACGGCGTTGATTTTAGGACTCGTTTGAAACATTTTGACAAGTTGTAGGACTTAAATGCACTTTTTGCAAGTTTTAGGACTGAAGTACCAGCTAAAGTACAACATCTCCCACTCGGACATGATGGGCTTGATAGCGCTTTATCAAGAATATAAGGCATTCAACATTCATCAACTTTACAAAACAATTCATTCTGGCAAATAAGCCGTGCGACCAGTGAGTACACCTACACTTGGGAGCTCTAATTATGCACCTATTAGGGATGACATAATGGCTACAATCCCAAAAAGAAATAAACAATCGATGTCTCACAGTACCCCAGACATTTTGTTACATCGATCCAAGTATACCTATCCGTTAAAGGCTATACTTGACCATTCTAAAAAATTCCATGTATTTACAATTACATCCGCAACCACAGAGGGCGATGTAATTGGTCGACCAGTAAATACATGTGATAGATGTAAAAGAATAATAGTCTTCCTTCGCACTCATGTCTCTCTCAATTTCAGAACAACTATTTTCCTAGACACGTCCCATAGGCCATATCTATTCATGACCGCCCGTAACATGCTAAAGTAGCAACATTGATCTTTCACTTCGAGAACATAGTCAGAAGTAACATAGGGCACAAATTGAGGTAAATTATAAATTACCTCAGGGGCTCACACGATGAGTAAATAGGGATAATTTTACTCACCTTCCCTTGTCGGTCGAACAATGCACATGTAGTATGAATTACATGCTATAGTGGATTTCTCTTTCTATAAGAGCGTATGTCATTTATCAAATATATCCACCATACGGATCTTAGCCTAAACATAGTCACGTGCTTCTCACGTACTCATGTTTAGCCCGAGTGCTATATCAGCTCACTTTCTATAGCGCCCAATTAAGTACTCACATCCGGCATCTTACGAGCATACATGATTGAGGGACTATCATATTCGGTCTTATTATAAACAAATCACAGACCTCATCTTGACTCCAATCAAGGCGACATATTTTATGTACCAGACTTGCTCTTCAGCATTTATTTGTACATAACGTCTCATCTCAACGTGCTAACTATAGCACTTGAGGCGATTGCTCGTGTGAGTGAGCCAATCATTACCTACTGACATACTTTCCAATAATATATGTGTGCTTGTGCTAGTCTCATAATGGATTTGTACTTCTTGATAAAACACATCAAGTCATTAATAAACAAATAAGTACAATACATTTGTCTACAAATACATAAAACAATAATCCTTTACAATAACACATATCACATTCTACGCAATCCTAGTGACATCCTGTGGGTCAAGAATATATCTCGAGGAATAGCCTTCATAAATGGATCAACAACCATTCTATTGGTTGAAATGTATTGTAGAATCACTTCTTTCTGCGCTATAATATCTCTGATGAAGTTATTATTTATGTCAATGTGCTTTGTCCTTCCATGATACTTGGAATCTTTCACATAGGCAATGGTTACTTGACTATCGCAATAAACTGTCACCGGTCTTGGAACCTCAGTGACAGTGGCTAAATTTTCAAAGAAACGTTTTAGCCATACTGCTTCTTGCACTGCGGTAGAACACGTAATAAATTCAGCCTCCATAGTAGACAAGGCTGTGCATGTCTGTTTCTTGCTATTCCAAGAAATTGCACCTCCATTGAGCAAGAACGCATATCCAGAGGTCGATTTACGCTCATCCAGGTCTTCACCCCAATCAACATCTGAATAACCTAATAGGCGTAAATCATTCCCTTGGTAACAAAGTCGATAGTCCATGGTGCGCTTCAAGTATCTCAGGATCCTCTTCACTACTTTCCAGTGTGCTTGACCAGGATTTGATTGATATTGACTCACCAATCCCACGGCATAACATATGTCGGGTCGAGTACACATCATAGCATACATCAAACTTCCGATCGCACTAGCGTAAGGAACAGTTTCCATCATTTTAATTTCTTCTGGAGTCTTAGGACACATCTCAGTACTTAGGCCTTCACCTTGTATAACAGGAGTATCAATGGGACTACAGTGCTGCATATTGAAACGATCAAGAATCTTCATAATATAAGACTCTTGTGATAAAGTAAGGAGTTTCCTTGATCGATCTCTTTCGATCTTAACTCCTAATATATAAGCAGCTTCTCCCATGTCCTTCATTTCAAAATTGGAGGACAACCATTATTTTATGGTGATTACCATAACCTTGTCATTTCCAGCCAATAGAATATCGTCCACATAAAGTGATAAAATCACAAATTTATCTTCGGACCACTTGACATAGACACAGTGATCTTCTTCGATCATCATGAAACCAAAAGTTGTTATGGCTCGATGAAAACGAAGATACCACTATCTAGATGATTGCTTAAGGCCATATATTGAGCGATGAAGTTTGCGAACTTTATGCTCTTGACCTTTAGCTATGAAACCTATTGGTTGTTTCATATAGATTTCCTCATCTAGTTCTCCATTGAGAAATGCCGTATTTACATCCATTTGATGTAATTCAAGGTCCAAATGTGCAACGATGGCTAGAATAAGGCGTATTGAGGCAAACCTTACAACTGGTGAAAAGGTTTCCTCATAGCCTATACCCTCTTGTTGAGTATAACCTTTCGCCACAAGATGAGCCTTATACTTTTTAATAGATCCATCCGCCATTTGCTTAATCTTAAAGACCCATTTGTTTCCAATGGCCTTACGATTGGGTGGTAGATCAACCAAGTCCCATACATGATTTGTCATCATTGACACCATCTCATCTTCCAAAGCTTTTCCCCATTTTTCCTTATCAGAGGATGAGAGAGCCTCTTGAACAGTCTTAGGCTCAGCATCATCTTTATGAGCAATCATAAATGCTTCCCCTTCAATCTCAAAACGACGACGAGGAATACTTTTACGATTACTTTTACACAATTGAATTTCTCTTGAATTCAATTCACCAAACGATAAAACACTCCCACAAGGTCTTTCATGTTGAGGTAAATTTTCATTTCCCTCCATAACTGTCACGCCCCGAACCCCGAGACACGTGAACATCCCACCATGGTCATACAAATGTGACATTCCCAGGTAGTGTCGCCGACCCAATTAATTCATTATGCGCATGCGGAACGTGTTATCTAACCCCTGACAAAAGCTCACGAGATAAGAAAGCAGGAAATAATTACAATCATAAACAAACATACTTCCTTAAACAAATAACCTCCCGAGGTTTACATATATATCAAAAAGGGGCCAGTTCACAAAAAAAAGGATCAGCCCACCAAAAGGAATAAACGGTCCTAGGACTACTAGTCGGATATGCTCTTCGATCCCACTTCAGTCTGGACAGTCTCCAGAGGCGATGATTCCTCCATCTACGGTCCTGAAAAATTTTGGCCCACGACGGGGTGAGACATCGTCTCAGCAAGTTCAACCCCCTAAACCCCTATTAGAAACAAAATACACCCAGGGTGGCCTATCCACCTCACACGGAAGACTTACCTCGTCTTAATTCCCTTCCTGCAGGTTAGCACAATTTATATCACACAATCTCAGGTAATAATAAGAATTTAAATAATTGGAACGACATCACTTTCGTATAAATCACAATCGCACTTAGCACACATTCCAATTATTCACCGCCACACAAGGGCATAGCCTACTCGCAATTCAGCTATCTACTAACACTCATGTCAGGCATCGCCTCCCCCCCATGGAGCGCGGCTTCGTCACTACATCGACGGCATTCCCGAAGGAGCATAGATCCAGTTGGCCTAGCCTCTACTGCGATCCGAGCCACGTCACTACATTGACGGCAATCCACAAGGAATACAGGTCCAGTCGGCCTAGCCACTACTGCGACCCGAGCCACGTCACACATTGACGGCAATCCACAAAGAATACAGGTCCAGTCGGCCTAGCCACTACTGCGACCCGAGCCACGTCACACATTGACGGCAATCCACAAAGAATACAGGTCCAATCGGCCTAGCCACTACTGCGATCGGGTCTATCAACCAGCACACGACAAATCATTATTGACTTCCGGACATTCCACATTTCATTCACATACTCCAATTTCAATGGTAAATCATAACAATCAAATTTCTTCATCAAAATCCAACACTTGGGTTTTTTTGGCTAAAAACCCTATTTATCACAATCAACACTCAATTTGTCACATCCATTCGTTAAATTAAAATTCT
Source organism: Eucalyptus regnans (assembly GCA_037349125.1). NCBI lineage: Eukaryota > Viridiplantae > Streptophyta > Magnoliopsida > Myrtales > Myrtaceae > Eucalyptus > Eucalyptus regnans. The sequence continues at coordinate 16,679,185 of CM074669.1, read as the reverse complement.
AAATGCACAGCAGCGATCAGCACGAAATTCTAAGCAATTGAGGTCAAAAATAATTTTTCGAGTTTTTTTTTTAATAATAATAATAATAGTCAACACTCAATTTTGCCACATCCGTTCATCAAATTCAAATTCTAAGAGCATAGCGACGATCGGCACGAAATTCTAAGCAATTGGGGTCAAAAATAATTTTTCGAGTTTTTTTTTTAATAATAATAATATTTTAATGATTTTCGGAATATAATATATTATTCTATTTTCCAGAATTTCGAAACATAAAAATAAAGCAAAAATAAAACCATTTAAGTCACATCAAGGCTTATAATAAATAAACCTACTTAACCTTAAACTAAACACACTTAAAACTAATTAAACCTCTTAATCCAAATCACAATTAAATAAACTAAACTAACCCCCTAAATACAATTAACTTAGGCTAAGCACACTTAGGGCATCATTAACCCTCTAATCAAGATTTAGTGAGCTAAACTCACCCGATTAGCGAGCCGAGCACGCCAAAATGACGGGGCCGACGCGAGGATCGACTTTCCTCAAGGTGGGCCGAGCAATCGGGGCCGGGAAGCCGACCAAACCGAGCCTCAAAGTTCCAGATCTTGGCTGGAATTTCAACCTTCGTTCATGGCCAAACGGAGGGGGAAGAAGGGGGGCTCGGGCGCGGATTCGGCGGAGGAGCGGCGGCGGCGAGCTGGCAGCGACGGACGGCGGCGAAGGGGGCTCGGGCGGAGCGGTACGCGAGCGAAGGGGCGCGCAGCGACGGGCGGCGCGCGGGCGGAGTGACGCAGCAACGGGCGGCGACGGCATTCCGGCGGCGGCGGCGGGCGACGACCTCCTCCGGCGGGGCTGCGACGGCGAGCTGGTTTCAACCCCAAGCTCCTCTAGTTGCTGGTTTTTGAGCAGCAAGGCAGAAAAATGGAGGAAGAAAACCCACGGGGAAGAAGAAGAAGAAGAAGAAAGAGGGAGGAGAGAGAATGGGCCCTTTTCTTTTCTTTTTCTCTTTCTTTAATTTCCACAAAAAGGCCCACCATGACATCATCATGTGATGTCATACCCCACTACCTCAATTTCTCCCACAACTTTAGTCCAATGGGTCCAATTTCCTTTTCCGCCAGGGCACAAAATCTCGTACCTTGATTTCTTCAATTCTAATCAATTCTCTTCCAATTGAGCCCAATTAAAAATCCATAAAATTAATACATGCTCCTCATAAGGTATGTGACACCCCAGGACTTCCAATTTCTTAATTTAGTCACGATTTCACGGTTAATTTCATTCTTGCACGATATTAGCGCGCCATGACCTACCGGTTAGCTTTTAGAAATTTTTATGCATTCGACCTGTGGTTGATAAATCTCAAGCCACAATGTACATCTTTGACACATTGGCGACCCTCGGTTGTTGTGAAAATCTCAAGGGTTTCAAATACGGACATAAGGGACCCAATCGACAGAAAAGTCGGTCCAGTGTCGACCGACAAGAATAGTGTGATCGGGTGGAATCACCCACACTCGATCACATGCCTCTGTCGGGCCGACCTATCTCCGGCTTCTAATCAATTTTTTAACTGTGCCATAATGACCCTTGCAGATTAGCTCGGTCGAAAGGTCGTTTCCTGGTCAAATTCTCGAGTCTGATGCATTAGAATCTCTTACCGGCTTCACCTAATAGACTGGTTTTCACATGAGTGGCCAACTCAAGGAAAGGAACTATATGCGTGCAAATGAAATGCCCGTCTCAATTTACTAAAAATAAAATTGGAAAAATCGGGATGTCACAATAACATTAGTGGGTGTGTTATTAGGATCTTCCATCTCATATAATTGGAAATCCTTATCAATCTCACTCTACTAGGAAAATCGTTCTCCAAGAACGTGACATCTCGTGACTCCTTTTCAATCACACTCCCATTAGCTTGTTCACCTATGAACACGTACCTTTTGGAGTGTTCAGAATATCTTATAAAGATACATTTCTTCCCTCTAGGACCTAATTTGCCATATTTATGGGAAGATTCATGAACATAAGCTACACATCCCTATGGACGTAGACTACTTAAGTCTGGTTTTCTACCAGTCCATAATTCATAAGGGATGGAAGCGACCGATTTTAAGGGCACTCGGTTAAGTACATAGGCAGCAATCAATAATGCATCTCCCCAAAAGGAGATAGGTAAATTTGCTTGCGCCATCATAAACCTAACCATTTCCAATAGGGTTCTATTCCTTCTCTCAGCTACCCCATTTTGTTGTGCAGTACTAGGAATAGTCAATTGTCGTACAATTCCCTTTTCATCACAAAGAGCCTTGAATTGCTCTGATAGATACTCACGTCCGCGATCGGTTCTCAATGCCTTTATCGTTTTGTTCAACTGATTCTCTATTATCGTTATATATCATCTAAAGCAGTCTAATGCTTCTGACTTATGAGAGATCAGAAAGACATAACCAAAACGCGTGAAGTCATCTATGAAAGTAATGAAATATGAGGCTCCATGCCTCGCCCTCACATTCAAAGGACCACAAATGTCATAATGTATGAGTTGCAATGGAAATTCAGCTCTAGTCCCTTTACCGAATGGTTTTCTAGTTGCTTTTCCCGCTAGACAATGTTCACGTGCGGGTAGATCAACATTAGTGAGTGACCCTAAAAGGCCTTCTCTAACTAATCTTTGCATTCTTTGCAACCCAATGTGACCTAATCTAGCATGCCAAGTACTTGCATCATTCTCAACATTACTAGAAGATGCAATTAAAGAAAAACAATCATTAACATTAACATTGTACTGATCATAGTCAATGTCTAACACCAAAAAACCATTCGATACATAACCTGAACCATAATAAACCGTTCCATACAAAATGTCAACACAATCACCATGAAAATTTAATACATAACCTAGGCTAAGAAGAACAACTACAGAGACCAAGTTTCGTCGAATATCCTGAGCATATAGGACATCATGTAGGAATAAGTTTCGACCACCACATAAAATTAATTTACATGTGCCGATACCCTTCACTTCAACTCTTGAGTTATTCCCAACATATATCCATCTTCTTCTAGGCTGTATCTGACGATACTCCACAAATGCTTCTCGGTCTCTAGCTATGTGGTCTGTTTCTCCTGAGTCTACAATCCACATTGGATGAGATTCAGCAAGCATTATAGTACTAGAAACAAAAGCATTACTTAAAGTAATTGAGTAATAGGGTACCTCTTTCGGCTTAGTGCATTCACGAGCAAAGTGACCCATCTTGCCACAATTGTAGCACTTCATCTTGGCCTTGTCCTTCTTCCCACCACGCTTCTTGCGTTGGAAAGTCTTAGCCATTTTAGGTGCCTGATCAGTCTTCTTCCCTTTGTTGTTGAATTGAGAATTCCTTTTGCGCTTGAAGCCCGAAGCTTTGCGCAAACTCGATTCAGCAACATAAGCATGAGTAGAGGATCTCACAGCCTCTAGGCGCTCATCCTCTAATTCCAAATGACGCGCTATATCATCAAAAGTGACAATATTCTCATTATGCGTCATATTGATCTTCATATGCTCCCCATTGTCAGGAAAATACCTTATAACAGCCTGAACCTGTTGTTCATCAGTAAGGGAGTGACCTGCCGACTTCAACTCACGAATCATATTTGACATCTCCCGAAGATGCTACCATATCGTTATATTTGGGCGCTTTCAGTATGTGTCAAACTTGATGGTGAGTCTCCTCAGTTTAGTGGTAGATGTACCCCCAATCTTATCCTTCAAGGCAACCCACATTGTCTGAGCTTTATTATAACTTTCAAACTCACATATGAAATCATCTTGCATACAGCTCAGCAACGTGATGTAAGCAATGCTATTCTTCTTTTTCCAAGTTTGATAAGCTTCTAGATCTCTCCTGTGCTGAGCCGAAGTTCCATTCCAAAACCTCTTGCTCCTCAAGGATGTACTGAACTTTTCGGTGCCAAATATCATAATTGTCACCGTTCAGCTTCTCACCCTTATTGAGGTCAGCCACAATGGTCTTGGATGCCGATGCCATAATCAATTGCTATTAACACATTGACATAATAGACGCAGAATAATACTAGCACATTTTTCAGAGTAAAACACATATTTAATTTGCAACAAAAACAAACTAAAATAATGATAATTCAACAAAAGACATAGAAACAAAAGTTCGCAATGTTCCCAATCAACTTCTATGTACGATTATTCTATTATTATTAATTAGTTTAATTTGCACAAATTTTAAGTTCTAGGTGAGAACTCCTTCGAATTCTACCAACCTACGATCTCCCACTAGGAAAAATAATTACATGACCTCATGTAATTTCTACATTTTTTCATTAACACAAAAGCATAGCATGATGTAAACCAATGTACAAATAACAATCATGCAGCAACTCCAATCAAAACAACAATTCAACATGTAATGGATTTCCTACCATTGTTCGAATTTTCTAGCAACTTGAAAATAGCAAGTATATTAAACTATATACATGATATCATCAAACCAAGTTCTACATAGCATATATGACATCATTTGCATACAAGCTAGCTACTGTATTTCCTAAACCGCGAGAAAATACAAGCTACAAATGAATAAACTATGCATTAAACCCCAAAAAAATATGTGTACATAGGGTTCCCTACACATTTTCATACATTTATAATATCCAAAAATGAAAAATAATTATACCACAGTGTAGAGGACATCCATACGAACCAAACGCCACCGACCACGCTCCAATCGGAGCTCACACGCGCCCCCACGTGCCGCCTGAGTGCGCGGCGCGTGTGGCGCACGCGCCAGTGAGCCCAAAGGCTCCTGGCTAGTCCAACCGGTCCAACCGTTGACCGGCTCGACCGGTCCGACCGTTGACTGTTGATATAACGGAAGCATATTCGATATCTCCCTTACCCTCGCTCAAACTAAATAATGCAATGCACACCAACCACACATCTTATAAAAGATAGAGCCGAACCACTTTTATTTACATAACTTTGATGGATATCACGAGTTAGTACATCAAAAGGCCAAGGCTTCACTAACCTTCGCTATAACCAAAAGTACCCGACTCTACAGTAATCATGATCAACGATCCATTATCAGTGTCGGCCATCCAAAAAGTGTCTTCCATTACCTATCACAAGCATCATCACACCCAGCCCAGTCGATCGGCTGGCGGCGGCGACAACATCCCCATCATGATCCCGTCGCAACGAACATGCACAGATAGGAACTCTTGTACCACGGGGCCATCAGGTAGACCCATGTCATACATGACTAAGACTCGGACACGGATGAATACTAATCCACGAACACCCACACAGATGTGCTCCGAACACGAGATCTCAACATCAACGGAATGCCATAAAATGTGCCACGAGTGACGGGTAATAGAGGCATCTCTCAATCTGAAATGTTAGTCCCCAAAAAGGGGTGAGTACAACCACTCAGCAGTAAAAATCCATTAAACTACACAATGCAACAAGCAAGACAACCAAGGTATCATGAGTAATGCATATATCATCCATGCAATCAAGCATACATCTCCATGCGGTCATGCATATATCTCCATGAGATCCATTTGATACTTTAATGATCACATCTTCAACGCCAAATAGTACCAACTCAAATCCATAGACAATTCATACACCAGGCCATATGCACACACATGCACATGATGCGTTTCTCATTTTGATATTCAAAAATGATCCCAGGGACCAATCTTTGCATCCCTCAACACTCTCGCACCCAATCTGGCATCGTGAGACTTCCGGCACACACCTTTAGGCATCTCGTACCCCAACTGGCATCACGAGGCCTCCAGCACATACCTCCGGGCATCCGGCACACACCTCCGAGCATCTCGAAACTCCCGAGGACATCCGACACACACCTCCAGGCATCCCGACACTCCCGGGGCATCGTCGACTTAGCCCTCCGATGGTATCATCATTATTATTACACATGGATATATCTCACTTTGGAAAAATGCCATTTGATGCAATAATGCCAAAAGTTTCATTTCATTTATAAACTTTCATTAATTTTGATGTCATATGAAATGCATAAATGTCACCACACATGCTAAATAGATAGCAACTCATAATACCACATATCATAGAGTAATTTATTTGTTCTTAAAATTAAAACAAATTTCGGATAAAACAGAATGCACTCCTTTAATTAAAATTCTTGAAACATTAGTAAACGATATTAATAAATTCTAAAAATTTAACATGATGTAAACAAGACCTAGAGAAAGAGGTTTTACGAAGAACACCATGTCAAGAAAGTTTCATATAAATCGCATAGGTCCATGCATCACAGCAAAAGAAATTCCAACACTACTTTTGCACATTTTCAGCAATAATTTCGATTAATTCTTTAAATTAACTCATAAAATTCTGAGATTTTAATATGTTATAGTTAAGACCTAGAGGTAAACGTCCCATGAAGAAATAAAAGTCGAATTCATTCTGGATTAAAAACTATAATTATTATAACTCTCCCTAACTCTTGGTTCAATGTCCAGATTTATCCCTTTCAAAGAAGAATCGTTTCCCCAATCAATACTTGTCCGTTTATTCTCAAATTTTAGTATGTTACTCCTCAAGATGTCACCTACAACTTTTATCAAGGACACGAGATCACATTCGGACTGGATAATTGCACAAATTCACAGAATCGCAAGAGATCAACATAACAGTTTCCAGATCTAGTATCTTTGAAGAAAAATGGTTTCACCAACAAATACTTGTCCATTTTTTCTCAAATATTGATATGTTACTATTCAAGAATTTATCTACAACTTTCATCAAGGACACGAAGTAACATTTCAAATAGATAATTACCTACAATTCGTGAAATCACCAGAGGTCAAAAACTGTTTTCCATAGAACAGTTTACTAGCTTAAGGTACTACTCCCAAAATTTCGAAAATTCTAACATCCAGCTCATCCGAAATCTACTTCACACACAACCACAGCAAGCATCATGTAGATCAAGGGACTTCACTTGCCTTAAGTTCACAGCAAGCAAACGGCGACTTGAGGCTTCGGCGGGCTGCATCGACGGCGGAGTTAGGCGGCGTCGACGACCTTCCTCTTCCCCCTCGCGGCCCGCACTCGCCCTTCTCTCTCTCACTCGAACTCTCCTCCTCTCTCTCGCTTGCTTGTCCGCTCGGTCTCACTCTCTCTCTCTCTCTCTCTCTCTCTCTCTCTCTCTCTCTCTCTCTCTCTCTCTCTCTCTCTCTCAGCGGTTCCTCGAGCAATCCGCCTCTCCCTCTCTCTCTTAATCTCTTGATTAACTAAGTAATCATTAGATTGTGCATGTAGGAGACACTTGGCTCCAAAAGGAAGACAAGTGGAAGAGGTGGCGTGGGGCTGCTTCATCCGGTTTCCCCCTCCCTCCTTCGGTCGTCGGCTTTGTGGGCTTTTTGGGCCGGGCCTTGGTCGGCCGAATAATGGGGATTGTGGGCTTCTTTGGGCCGCTCTAGGCCTTAATTGATCAGCCCATATTTGCTCCTAATAATTCATCTTAATCCCCACTTATATAAATACATAGTTATAAATATTCACATGGCCATACAATATTGCAACATAAATCAAATGAAAATCCAATTTATAGAATACACGGCCAAGAATAGAGAATTTCTTATCAATTTATCTTTTAGCACAACCTAGATCACATATGAGCATATAATATATTTCCCATGAAATAATAATCCATTCAATGCTCGGCCTTGTTTAATTGAAATTCATTGGTCTAATGACTATAATATAGTCCGATGGTGCTTCCGATACCTTTCCATGGATCGCAGTGTGTCTAGGGATCGTTATGAAATTTTAGGATGCCACAGTCTCCTAGGGCTTCTTCAATTTTCTTTGTGGTTTCTCTTCCTTTAGACTATGAGATAATCACTTTAGGAATAACGTCAGGCTCTACAATGAACTATTTGTCTTTGTCCTAGGCAAGGACAGGTTCAGAGGTTCTTTCTTCCTTGGTTTAGGATTTTTAAGACAAGGGCTAAGAGAGCTAAGAGGGTTGAGCAACTAAATGTGATGGTTCAGAAGCTAGTTTTTCTTGAGCCGTCAATGCTTGTTCAATTTGCAAGGCTTGCCATCTTGTGGCTTTGAACTTTAATAGCTTCTTTAGTTCTGATCCATGGATTTCCATGAGAACGGCTAAACCTTTTAGCAAATCTCCTGGAAGGAGATTGAGCAGGAGCTTATAGTAATGGAGTGGCTATGACTAGTGGTGCCATAAGTGGTACAACGCCTATATTCTTTTCAGTTGACAGCTATGATTCTAGTGTTTTCCTTATAGGTGTTTCCTTGTCAGTTGACGTGGGCAGTGCAATGCTAACAATTGTTGATCCATCAGCTTGAGCCACACTCTAACTTTGAGTGGCATCAAGTGATCCTTTCTACTGAGTGACGTCCTCTCTAGAGGCTTTGGATGTTCGTCTAGTGGTATGAGAGGATTTCCTTACAACCTAGGAGATAGGGTGAGCCTTGAATGCCATGATCTTTTGAGTAGAGAGAGAGAGAGAGAGAGAGAGAGAGAGAGAGAGAGAGAGAGAGAGAGAGAGAGAGAGAGAATGTGTAGGAGAGCGAGAGTCTTACGTAAATGGTGTAGAAGAGAATACGACAAAGTATAAACTAGGTGAGTATAGAGTGTGAATATTGTATCTCCATAAATAGGAGAAGTGAATTTCACATAAAGAGAGTTAGCCTTTGTCCTTCAATAGTAACTTTCCTATCCATAATCATCTTAGTATTCAATTTTAAGCATTTACTCAAGCAGTGAAATTATATGTGACATCCTAAATTACCGGGATAGCCAGTGATCGAAATTTCGTGCCGATTACAATGGTGTGCTTAGTTTATGCAATTGAATGCCAAATTGTGCAAATTGAGTGAAAATGATGATTTTGGTTATTTGTTTCAAAATTGTGAAATTTTGATATTTAATTAGAAAAATCACGGGTGTAAGGTTTTGACACCGAAAATGGTTTTGAGGACTAGATCGAATCGTGGGATTTTAAAAGTGTGAATATCAATCTTTCTAGTTCAAAATGATCGTCAGCTTGTGCGAGCAATATTGCACATTAGCTTGTGAGAGCATTGAATTGTCAGCTTATGTGAGCAATGATCGTCAACTTGTGTGAGCAATGATCGTCAGCTTGAGAGCATTGAATCATCAGCTTGTGTGAGCAATGATCGTCAGCTTGTGAGAGTAATACTCTATATCAACTTGTGTGAGCTATAACATATATCAACTTGTGTGAGCTATAATGTATATCAGCTTGTGAGAGCAACCATCTATATCAGCTTGTGTGAGCTATAACATATCTCAGCTTGTGCGAGCTATAATGTATATCAGCTTGTGCGAACAACCATCTATATCAGCTTGTGCAAACAACCATCTATATCAACTTGGGCGAGCATAAATATACCTTAGCTTGTGTGAGTAGTAATCGAATTGATTGAATTGATGGATGGTATTGATCATATCGATTGTATCGAATTAAATTGATTGAATGATCGATTGGATTGAATTGATTGGTTGAGATTATGAAATGTACTGACTTGCGGGAGGGAACTAAGGCAAGGTAAGTCTTCTGACTTGTGTGTATAGCTGCCTCTAGGCGTATTTCCTTCCTAGTCGGAGTTTAGGGGGTGAACTTGCTAAGACATTTTCTTACCCTGTTGTGGGCTCAACCTTTTCAGGTCCTTAGATGGCGACTCCTCCGGAACATTTTGGTCAGCCCAAACGGGTCACCGAGCAGGTCACCGATATCCCTGTTCTTGGGGGCCACGGATTCTGGGTCGATGAACTCATGAAGACCACGATTTGGGTCAATGCAGTTCTACCTCAGAGGGTACCCCATCGATTCAAAGCATGGTATTGTCACGGGCTCAATGGATACAAATAGGGTCCCCCTACAGGATTTTGAGGTCCTAGTATTAGTGTTAAAAGTTGCTTTTAACACGGTACAGCTAACCCTCCTGGTGGTGCAGTGGTGGACCCAAATCCCTAGGAGACCTCGGAGTTTTTAGTTGGGGATTCGAGTGCCTAAAGGACTTGTAAGCTTTTCTGCTTGTGTAGACTTTTGCCATTATACCGGTCTTGTATATAAACCAAGGTGTTTACAAAAATGTTTTGGTTGTGAATTTGTTTCCTACTTTTCTATCCCGTGTTGGTTGTTGTCAGGGGTAATAGTTCACTTCCGCATGTGCATTAAAATGAATGGGTCAGTGATGCGTCCTGGGACGTCGCAATTAAATCAACCACTGAGGGATGGGCATGCGCTCGAGGATAGGGGCATGACATCCTTGCCCAGAGTGGTATCAGAGTTGGTCGATAGTTGGAGTGATAAGGTGCGATGGTTTATGAGATAGTTAGTAGGAATGGCCTTTATTTCATGCTAATGCATGTGATTGATAGCTATTTGGTAGATTGTTTGTGGGGATCACTCAGCTTCTAATTCTGTGTGGAAGTGAAAAGCAGGTTTATATATAGAATCTACATCATGAGTGATCAGGAGCAGAGGACTCCTAGAAAGAGAACCATTGGACCTGTTACTCGGGGTACGACGCCAACAAGGGTCGGTACTCGAGGGGGTCATGGTCGAGCGCCAACTCAGGCTAGTGCTAGTGGAGTAGCACGGCCTTCTGTTGGTGCTGGGGTAGTAGCCCCTAGTGATCCTAGGATTGACGGGATCATGCAGGCACTTGAGGTGTTAGGAGCATTGATGGGGCAGCAGGCCCAGAATCAAGTTGTTGCCACTACCGCCGCCGCTACAGCTGCTGCTGCTGCTGCCATTACCGCCGTTGCTGCACCTGCCGAAGTTCCACCTAGGAACGTAGTTGTGGAGAGAGAGAGGCCGATACATAAGCTTGTGGAGCTATTCTTGAAGCTGAACCCACCGAGGTTCACCAGTGCTGGAGATCCCGAGACTGTATTGCTCTAGACCAAGACCTAGAGAAAGCCTTCGCACTACTGATGTGCAATGAGGAGGAAAAGGTTGTCCTGGTAGTATACTAGCTGCAGGGTAACGCGAATACTTGGTGAAGGGCCACCAGAGGCATAGTATTCCCAGAAGGCGTAGTCCCAGTGTGGAACACTTTCCTCAGAGCTTTTAACGGCAAGTATTTTTCGAGTAGCGCCCAAGAGCAGAAAATTCCAACGCCTCCGTCAAAGGATGCTGACAGTAGATAAGTATGAGGCTAAATTTGTGAAACTATCTCAATACACTCCAAGACTGGTAAAGGATGCTAAAGACAAAGCTCGGAGGTTTAGGAACGGCCTCTGACCAAAGCTGAGGAAATCACTGGTGCCATTCAACCTGAAGGATTATAACGAAGTTTATGGTCGAGGCCAGTTGATAAAGAGGAACCTGAGTGAATAGACTACTGCGTTTGGCTCAAGGTTCAATTCAAACAGAGATGAAAACCTGTTCGGGAAGAAGCCCATGTTCCGCCCAATAAGAAGGGTGGAATTGGCAAGTTAGCGCCGAATCAAAATGGCGCGTCGCTTCTGTGGAAGGCGACATGGAACGGCCCCATGCCATCTTAGGATGGGTGCTTGTTTCAAGTGTGGCGAACAGGGTCACCTGGCCAAAGACTGTCTTAGAAGGCCGAGGGGACTACAGCAGTTACTACCACCACCACCAATGGGTCAGAATAGAAGGTTCGTGCCGCAGATTGCACAATAAGGAGAACAGCACAAACCTTCAACGCAAGGACAAATGTATGCCATCACGAGAGGACAGGCAAATGACTCGCCTAATGTGATTACAGGTACGGTTTCGCTGAACGACCATGCTGCATATGCTTTATTTGATCCTGGTGCGACTCATTTGTTTATAGCTGAACAGTTTGTTAAGCTGTTAGGATTGAGACCTAAGTTGTTTGAGTCAATGGTTAGCATATCTACACCATTAAAGGATAAGGTGTTAGCTGCATTGGGTTGTCCTGGTTGCAAGTTAGTGATTGGTGAGTGAGAGGGGAAGATAGATTTGTTAGTCCTAGCCATGTATGATTTCGATGTGATAATTGGCATGGACTGGCTCACCAAGCAACGAGGTAAGATGGACTGCTATCATAAAGCGATTTAGTTTAACCCGTTAGCGATTTAGTTTCGAGTTTATTGGGAGTCAAGGAGGTCCCTCGATTTCCTTAATCTCATCGCTTGAGGCAACCTGTTTGTTAGACGGGGATTGCCAAGGTTACCTGGCGACTGTTGTGAATACGACAGTTGAGGAGCTGAAGATTGAAGATATCACAGTGGTACAAGAATTTCTAGACGTGTTTTCAAAAGAATTGTCAGGCCTACCGCTAGAGAGAGAGATAGAATTTGTGATCGAGTTAGCACCCGGGACAAAGCCAATCTTAAAGGCTGCTTACCGGATGTTGTTGTCTGAGTTGAAAGAACTGAAGGTGCAGATGCAATAATTGTTGGATAAGGGATTCATATGTCCCAGTGCATCACCTTAGGGAGCACCAGTTCTCTTCGTGAAGAAGAAAGATGGTTCGTTGTGCCTATGCATCGACTATCGTCAACTCAATCAGGCGACAATCAAGAATAAGTATCCACTACCGAGGATTGACAACTTGTTTGACCAGTTGCAATGAGTGTCGATATTTTCAAAAATTGACTTCGGGACAGGGTATCATCAGCTGAGGATCTGAAAGGAGGACATATCGAAGTTAGCATTTCACACTCGATACGGCCATTATGAGTTCATTGTGATGCTGTTTAATTTGAAGAACGCCCCAGCTACTTTTGTGGATCTGATGAACCAAGTGTTTAAAAAGTATCTAGATCAATTTGTGATCGTAGTCATTGACGATATCCTAGTGTATTCGAGAAGTTCTGAGGAGCATGAGAGGCATTTGAGGATGGTACTTCAGACCTTGAGAAATCATGAGTTGTACACCAAGTTCAATAAGTACGAGTTTTGGTTTACTCGTGTAGTGTTCTTAGGTCACGTACTTTCAGGCGAAGGAATCTCCGTAGACCCAACCAAGATCAAAGCAGTTATCAACTGACAAAGACCGACTACTGTGACAGAGAACAGAAGCTTTTTGGGTTTGACAGGTTACTACAGAAGCTTCGTGGAAGGATTTTTAGCGTTAGCGTCACCGTTGACTCAACTACTGAAGAAGGAAGAGAAGTTCGTATGGACAGACAAGTGCGAGCGTAGTTTCCAAGAGCTTAAGCACAAGCTCACTACCGCAACTATGCTAACCATACCATCTGGTCCTAGAGGATACGAGATTTATAGTGATACATTGTTTAGAGGACTGGGTTGCGTTCTAATGCAACATGGTAGGGTTGTTGCATACGCGTCCTGTCAGTTGAGACCTCATGAGCTAAATTACCCGACGCATGACTTAGAACTCACAGCAATTATTTTCGCTCTAAAGATTTGGAGACATTATTTGTATGGAGAAAGATTCCAGATCTTCGCAGACCATCAAAGTCTCAACTATCTATTCTCTCATAATGAGTTGAATACGAGACAACGTCATTGGATGGAACTTCCGAAGGACTATGGTTGTGATATTGTGTATCACCTTGGAAAGGCAAATAGGGTCACTGATCCGCTGAGTCTGAAGTCTTCAGTTGCGCAGATGATAGTTAAGGAATGGATTTTACTCGAGAGAACTCGAGATTCAATTTTCTAGTTTGAGGTAGGCCACCTTTTGAATCTTATGGCCACCCTCAAAATTGAGCTGGATGTGCAGATTAGAATCAAGACACTTCAGTTGACAGACCCAAAGATTGAGAAGATCCTGCAAGAGCATAGCGATAAGAGAAAGGCTGACTTTCAGATTTCTGATGACAAAACACTAAGGTTCTGAGGACGATTGTGTGTACTTGACGATGTAGGGCTTAAGGAGGAGATCTTGTTAGAAGCTCATCGTAGCAGTTACACCATTCATCCTGGCAGTACGAAGATGTATCAAAATCTGTGTCAGCATTATTGGTGGTCTAGTATGAACGCGGACATCGCCAATCATGTCGCCAAATGTTTGATGTGTCAGCAAGTGAAGGCACAGCATTGTAAGCCGGGAGGACTTCTGCAACCTCTCGAGATTCCCGAGTGGAAATGGGAACACATCACAATGGACTTTGTGACAGGCTTACCAAGGAGTTGGAGGGGTATTGATTCTATTTAGGTAGTAGACGACAGACTGACAAAGTCGGCTCACTTTATCACTGTACGAAAGGACCTGGATTTGGACAAGCATGCAGAATTGTACGTATGTTAGCTTGTTTGTCTGCATGGAGTGCCGGTAACGATTACATCAGACCAAGACCCGAGGTTCACAGCTGCCTTTTGGAAAAGTTTGCAAACTGCCTTAGGAACGAAGCTGCAGTACAATACAGCCTATCATCCTCAGACGGATGGCCAGTCTAAGAGGACGATTCAAACCCTTGAAGACATGCTACGAGCTTGCGTGTTGGACTTCAAGGGAAGCTGGGAGGAACAGCTTCATTTTGTCGAGTTTACCTACAACAACAGCTACCAGCAGAGCATTCAGATAGCTTCTTTTGAAGCGTTGTATGGCAGAGCGTGTAGAACGTTAGTTTGTTGGGATGAAGTAGGAGAACGAAAGATCACAGGCCCATAGTTAGTCCAGCAGTCAGTGGATGCAGTTGCAGTCATTAAGGACAAACTAAAGATTGCTCAGAGCCGCCAGAAAAGCTACGTAGATAAGCACCGGAGACCATTGGAATTCCAAGTGGGTGAGCACGTTTTTCTAAAGGTGTCACCAATGAGGGGTACTTCGCGCTTTGGCAAGAAAGGGAAGCTGAGTTCGAGGTATGTGGGTCCCTTTAAGATTCTAGAAAGGATAGAGACTCTAGCATATCGTCTTGCATTGCCGCCGAGCTTGGCGCAAGTGCATGACATCTTTCACTTGTCGATGTTGAGGAAGTATGAGCCTGACCTGACCCACGTACTAAATTTTGAGGAATTAGGCATGGATGACAGAGTGTCGTACGTGGAAAGACCGATTCAGATTGTGGATCGGAAATAATAGGTTCTGCACACCAAGACCATCTCGTTGGTTTGAGTGGTCTAGCAACACCACGGCACAGAGGGAGCAGCCTAGGAAAGTGAAGATTCAATGAGACGACTGTACCCCCACATTTTTTCCTTAAAGTTTTGTAATGGTTTAAATTTCGATGACGAAATTTTTATAAGAGGGGAAGAGTTGTGACATCCTGAATTTCCAGTTCTGTTTTCAATTGAATGAATCGGGCTTTTCATTGACGCGCCTATAATTCTATTCTCTAAGATAATCACTCACGAGATAACTAGTCTATCAGGTGGAGCCGTTAAGGGATTATAATGCAATAGACTTGAGAATTCGACCAGGAATTGACTGCTCAACCGTGCTAATCTGCAAGGTCATTACAACACAATTAAAAATCGATCAGAGATCAGAGATAGGTCGATTCAACTGAGATATATGATTAAAGTGTGGGTGATTTTACTTGATTTCAAGAATTCTATCGAACGGCATTAAACTGATTTTTCTGTCGTTTTGGTACCCTGTGCTCGTATTTGAAATCTCAAGATTTTCGCGACAACCGAGAGTCACCAAAGTGTCGAAGATGTACAATGTGGCTCGAAAATAATCAACCACAGATTAAGTGCACTAAAAAGTCCTAAAAGCTACCCGGTAGGACAGGTCACGCTAAAATCACGCCAGATTGAAATTAACCGCGAATTTAAACCCGATTTAGTTCTATCATGTCATGATTCATTTTAGGAACGTCGACTCACCCTGTGAAGGTTTTTATGCAAACCAAGATTTTTGGCAAAATTTCAAAGTAGGGCCGTTTTTTACTAGAAAAATCAAAGGAGCATTTTTTATCACGATTTTGGGATTCAAGTTGGACAAATTGGTGAGGAAAAATGTTGTTTGGGATGATGGCACCTTGGTTGAATTTATGGGGATCGAATTGCGTTCAATTTAAGAAGGATTGATTCAATTTGGGGGAGTTTGTGTCAAAATTCGTAGGCCATGGGTACCACAACATTTTGGACCACTTGGGAATACTTCTAAGGGGAATTTTGTGCAACATATTGGCTTAGATGACAGCCAAGACAAGTGGGACCTTTGCAATGATCAATTGAGGATAGAAATGTTGACTTTTAGGCAATTGGTCCCTCTCTATCTTCAGCAGCTTCTTCTTCTTCTTTAGGGCCACCTTTATCCATTGTGGATCACTTTTAAAGCTCCAAAAACCATAGAGAAACCAGAGAGGACTCCCCTTAGTCAGTCGACAGTGTCTCGAGCCGCCGGATTGCCGCACGCCGCCCGTACGTGCCTGCTCGCCCGTGCGCATCGTCCCACTTGGCCGCGTCGTCGTTCACACCTAGGCCGTCGTCCCCTGTCATCCTGAGTCATCCAGCCATCATACATTGCCGTCCAACCGTCTGTCGCCACCACCATCGCCCCCACTCGGCTGCTGCAACCGCCGGTCCGTCGCCTTGCTCGTTCCAACCCAAGCTGAGCCTACACCAGCTCTCTCAGCCTAGCAACCATAACCGAAGCCAGCAAGGGTTTGTGGACTTCGAGGCCCATTTTCAGGCCCATCCGGTCTCCGTTTGGTGTCGCCGCAGGGTTGTTTCTCACCCATCTCTATGTTGCCGTCGTCGTGGACTCACCAGATCGCTAAACTAGTGAGTTTACTTGCTAAAATCTGCTTAGGGAGTTAATGATCCTTAAGGGATATTTAGATTAGGCTAATTAGGGATTAGGTGGTTAGTTAGAACATATTAGTGATTTAATTATTCGATTTTGCATGTTGGATGGCTAGAACAGCTTAATTAAGGACTAGATAGATCGTGCTATATTATCTAGATTGGTTCGGAAATTTTCTCAGCTCATTTCGGTGTTTAATTAAGCATTTCCGGCCTAAGTTGGTATTTTTGGTAATTAAGTGTATTTATTCAATTATTTATTATTTTCCATAAATTATACCGAGATAGTCGGTGACCGGAATTTTGTGCCAATTGCAATGGTGTGCTGAGTTTATGTAATTGAATGCTAAATTGTGCAAATTGAGTGAAAATGGTGATTTTGGTTATTTATTCCAAAATTGTGAAATTTTGATATTTAATTAGAAAAATCCTGAGTGTTGCGTTTTGACACAGAAAATGGTTTTGAGTACCAGATCAAATCGTGGGATTTTAAAATTGTGAATATCAATCTTTCTTATTCAAAATGATCGTCAGCTTGTGCAAGCAATATTGTACATCAGCTTGTGAGAGCATTGAATCATCAGCTTGTGTGAGCATTGATCGTCAACTTAGGTGAGCAATGATTGTCAGCTTGTGTGAGCATTGATTGTTAGCTTGTGAGAGCATTGAATCGTCAGCTTGTGTGTGCAATGATCGTCAGCTTGTGAAAGCAATATTCTATATCAACTTGTGTGAGCTATAATATATATCAGCTTGTGTGAGCTATAATGTATATTAGCTTGTGCAAGCAACCATCTATATCAGCTTGTGCGAGCGTAAATATACCTCAGCTTGTGTGAGTAGTTTTCGAATTGATTGAATTGATAGAAGGTATTGATCGTATCGATTGTATCGAATTGAATGGATTGAATGATCGATTGGATTGAATTGATTGGTTGAGATTATGAACTATATTGACTTGTAGGAGGGAACTGAGGCAAGGTAAGTCTTCTGAGTTGTGTGTATAGCTGCCTCTAGGCGTATTTTCTTCCTAGTTGGAGTTTAGGGGGTGAACTTGCTGAGACATTGTCTCACCCCGTCGTGGGCTCAACCTTTTCAGGTCCTTAGATGGCGGTTCCTCCAGAACGTTTTGGTCAGCCCAAGCGGGTCACCAAGCAGGTCACCGATCTCCTTGTTCCCGGGGACCACGGAGTATAGGTCTATGAACTCGTGAGGACCACCGTCTAGGTCGATGTGGGTCTACCTCATAGGGTACCCCATCGATTCAAAGTGTGGTATCGTCACGGGCTCAATGGATATAGAGAGGGTCCCCTACAAGATTTTGAGGTCCTAGTATCGGTGTTAGAAGTCACTTTTGGCACGGGTACAACTGACCCTCCTAGTGGTGTAGTGGTGGACCCAAATCCCCAGGAGACCTCGGAGTTTTCAATTGGGTATTTGAGTGCCTTGAGGACTTGTAAGATTTTCTGCTTGTGTAGACTTTTGCCGTTAAACTAGTCTTGTATATAAAAGTGTTTTGGTTGTGAATTTGTTTCCTGCTTTTCTAACCCGTGTTAGTTGTTGTCAGGGGTAATAGTTCGCTTCCGCATGCGCATTAAAATGAATGGGTCGGCAGCGCGTACTGGGACATCGCAATTAAATCGACCACCGAGGGATGGGCACGCGCTCGAGGATCGGGGCGTGACATTATACTCGTAGATTCTATTGAAACAATCGTAACAACCCTAGATAGAGTGTATAGATAATTAGAATGACTACAATGTAGTACTGTAATGGTAACTTTTTTGAAATAAAACAGTAGGTATGTACTTGTAATTTTAATCATAACCAATGTGTTTATCTTTGTTGACAAAAATAAAATATTACCTGAGGCATATTATTACATTGCATTGCATTTTATTAATTCACCACGAATATATTTAAAGGCTGGCTTGTCCAACAGCTTGGTGAAAATGTCTACTAGCTGCTAGTTTGATTCTACAAATTGTATGCAGGTATCGCCATTGCTAACATGACCTCTAAGAAAGTGATGTCTTTCCTCGATGTGTTTCACTCTTGAGTGCAGAATTGGGTTCTTGGTTAAATTTATAGCACTAGTGTCATTGCACATAATATGAATACATTCTCCATCTTCTCTGAAGTCACTGACTTGTTGATACATACAAATAAGTTGTGCACGGCAACTTCCGAGAGTAATATATTTAGCCTCAATAGTTGAAAGAGCTATTGAGTTTTGCTTCTTTGAGAACCAAAAGATCAGCATATTGCCTAGCAATTAGTAAGTACTTGATGTACTCTTTCTATCATTTTTACAACCCATGTAGTCAGCATCCGAGTATCTAAGTAACATAAAATCTATATTTTTGGGATACTAAATCCCTAGTTTTGGAGAGGATCTTATATGTCAAATAATTTGCTTAACAGCGAATAAGTGAGATTCCTTTGGACCAAATTGAAAGTGAGCACACAAACAAGTGCAAAATAAAATATCAGGTCTAGATGTTGCTCGGTATAGTTATGACCCTATCATACTTCTATATAGCCTACAATCAACAGACTTACCTTTCTCATCTTTATGTAACTTGATAGAATATGACATAGGTGCCTTGATTTTCTTGCATCCTTTTAGACCAAATTTCTTTACTATTTCCTTGGCATATTTCTCTTAATGTGTGAATGTGCCTTCAAGAGTTTGCTTGGTTTGAAGTTAGAGAAAGAAGTTTAGTTCTCTAATCAAGTTCATCTTGAACTCACTTTTCATCATGTTTGCAAAGTCCTTACACAGTACAACATCAGTTGCTCCAACAATTATATCATCAATATATATTTGAATAATTAGCAAATCTTTACATTTTTTTTTATGAAAAGAGTAGTGTTTACCTTATCTTTTTTAAATTCATGATCAATCAAGAAGTTACTTAATCTTTCATATCATGCTCTAAGTGCTTGTTTTAGTCCATAGAGTGCGTTCTTGAGACGATAGACATCACCCGATCTTCTTGATTCTTCAAAACCTCCTTCTTGTAGATATCCTCTAGCAATTGATCTTGCTTTGTTATGGACAACATTACTCGCTTCATCAAGTTTGTTTTGGAATATCCATTTGATTCCTATTATTGTTTGATATTTAGGTCGCGTAATTAGTTCCCATACACTGTTGACTTTGAATTGATGTAATTCATCTTGTATGGCTTCAATCTAGTTCTCATCCTTGAGAGCATCTTCCACTTCTTTAGGCTCAAGTTGGGATATGAGAGCCAAGGAGTTCAACATGTTTTTGAGAAATGATCTAGTTTCGATTCCTTCATCCACTTTTCCTATAATTTGTTCCTTAGGATATTCAAACTTGAATCTTCGGTCCTTAGAAGATTATCCTCAATTTGAAAGATCAGCTGATGGTGGTGGTTGCTGCTGTTTATAAGTGACTGGTGCAGATATTTGAATGATGTATTCGCAATCATCAGTTTACACTCCTTTTTATCATCCTTGAACTTCACATTTATGGAATCTTCTACTACCTTTGAATCCTTGTTGAAAACTCAATAAGCTTTACTCGTAGTTCAACAACCAAGAAGAATACCTTCACTAGCTCGTGCATCAAACTTCCCAATATTATCGTTTGCATTTTTTATACTGAAACAATTGCATCCGAACACATGGAAGTAATGTAGAGTTGACTTTCTTCCTTTGAAGATTTCATATGGAGTCTTTCTACCATAGGTCTTAGTAGTAATCTATTCAGTGTATAGCATGCAGTGGTAGTAACTTCAGCCTAAAAGTAGGTACACCACTTTGATCATCATGGTTCAGGCCATTTCTTGAAGTGATCGAATTATTCTCTCTACTATCCCATTTTGTTGAGGAGTATAGGTGTGAAGAAGTTGTGTTCTACCCCATTCTCATCACAATACTTAGCAAAGCGTTGATTGTCAAATTCTTCTTCATGATCAGTTTTGATGGTAGTGATGTTGTATCTTTTCTCATTTTGGACTTATCTAGCAAATTTTTTAAAAGAATGAAATGCCTCATTCTTGTATGATAAGAACATTTTTCATTTGAATCTTGAAAAATCATCAACTATTACAAGACAATATTTTCTTCCTCCTAGACTAGTTGTTCATGTTGGTCCAAATAAGTCCATGTGCAATAGCTGCAAAGATCTATTAGTTGTAATAACTTTTGTAGATTTGAAGGAGTTTCTTACCTGTTTTCCCAATGTACATGCATTGTGACAGTCACATTTGCTGTAGTTGATCTTTGGTAAACAACAAACAAGATCTTTAGAGGATATTTTGTAAATCTGCTTTGCGTTGATATGACCTAATTTCTTGTATCATAGATCACACTCTTCTTTGATGGACATTAGACAGTAAGATTCTTCAAAGTTGATGTCAAGTAAGTAGATATTTCCATATGTGTTTCTAATGAATGTTTGTGATTTATCCTTGCTTGTGTCAATGCACTTACCTTTTTTGAATTTTTTTATATCCTTTGTCATAGAGTTGGCTAATGCTTATGAAATTATGCTTTAGCCCTTGAACAGGTGAGATATCTTCAACAACTAGATTTCATAACCTGATGTTTACATGTCCAATGATTCTTCCATTGTCTTTTCCTCCAAAGGTTACTATGCCTCCATCAATGGTCGTGAGTGTTACAAACTTGTTGTTGTCTCCAGTTGTGTGCCTAGAATACTCGCTGTCCAAGTACCACTTGTTTTTCTTCAAGATCACCTGAAATGAAAGAAAATCTCATTTTTTTCTCTAGTACCCATATAAGCTTGGGTCCCTTTCGGTTAGGTATTGATTCAAACCAAAAAATTAACTAGTCTTCCAAAATCCTTTTTGCTATTTTGGACAATTCACTTTTGAAATGACCATATCCTTCACAATTTGAGCACTCGGGAAATTTTTTGCCAGTGGCTCTAGTAAATTGTTTATCAAAATGAGACTTGTAATAGTGGTTAGGAGATTTGTGCTTTAATTTATATTTTGTGTTTGGAAAAGGATTCTTCTCATTTTCATTTTCATTACGTTCTAGACCATTCTTATTCTAATGAGGAATTTGAATTGAGAGAATGTGCTATAACATTTTTGAACCAAGAGAAAATTTGGTATTGATTTTTTAAATCTCATTTTCAACTTGCAGAAGCTTCACCTCATTTATTTGAAGGTCAAGTCCTTTTTTTAGCTCGTCGATGAGAGTTTTGCCAATGAGATTTTCAATAGTAAAATTATGAGCCTTCTTTTTCAAAACATAAATTCTTTTTAAAGCCTTTTGGTGTTCCTCAAACATTTTTGTTAGAAAATTTTGTAACTCTTCATAAGATAGTTCAGAATCTTTTACCACATCTTCTTCTAGTTCTAAGTCAACCATAAACTAAAGATTTTTTTCTTCTTCATCACTTGACTCACATTCGGTATCACTCCATATTTCAGCTTTTAGCGCCTTTTTCTTCTTCTCAAACTTTCCTTTCTTTTTCTTGCTAGATGGACACTCTGGTTTTATATGTCGCAATTTCCTGCATTCATAGCACACGATATCCTTACCTTTGGATTCTTCGTTATTCTTGTATGGCTTCTTGTCGTCAGAATGGTTAGATGATCTTTTTTCATTTGTAGTTTCAACATTTCCTCATGAAGCTTTTGAATTTCTTCATTAATAATGCCATGTCTTCGTCACTTTCTTCTTCATTTGAGGATATTTCTCCACCTGCATCATCATGATTAGCTTTAAATAAAATAATCTTCTTACCTTTTGAGTTGCTTTCCTCATTTTGGAGCTCAAATTTGTAAGACATAAAGGTTCATATTAGTTCATCCATTGTGATTGGTTGAATCCTCATAGTTTCTCGTGGTGAAGTCTTCATGGCACTCCATTCTTTGGGCAAGGCTTGTAATAGTTTGTTCACCTTTTTAGAATCAGTATAAATCTTTCTTTGGAGACAAGATCGTTCACTATCTCAGTGAATCTTGTGAACATATGTGTTGCTATTTCTTCAGACTTCATTTTGAACAGCCTGTAGTTCCCGAATAGGATATTCAACTTTGTTTCTTTGACTCTTTTTGTTCCTTCAAATGTCAACATGATGCGGTTCCAGATTTCCTTTACTATGTCACAAGAGGAAATTATAGTAAGCTCAAATGGTGATAGTCCACAATACTGGAGATGTTTAACTTTAGCATTAAAAGCAGCTCTTTTTTCGAGCTATTTCTGTATTGTTGATAGCCATTGCTTCTTGAACATCTTGTTGAGCAAGAGCTTGTCCAAGAACTGGTATTCCTGTGCCATTAGCAACTACGTCCCACATATTAAGGTGTAATATCCTCAATTCCAATCCCGTAAAGATCAGCCATAAGGTCTTAAAATGATCGATCATGGGCTATTGGCCATGGATCGATTGGTTTGACCGGCAAAGAATCGTTGATCAGTCATGGTCTGACCGACCAACTGATCGACCAGTCACGAATTGGTCAAGGTGTTGACCCTAAATTTTCTACTGACCATACCAATGGGATAAGATCACCCACTCATAAGATGACTTTTTGATCACAAGAATTGGTCATGGGATGATTTTGGATCAGCGGATGGTCATGGGTCGATCCAACCGGTCGCAATTTCTAGCCGCGGGCGATTCCGCCCGATTATACACTGATACACGGATGATCCGAATTGATCAAATGTGACCGTCTTCTAACCAAAAATGCAGCATTCCCTATTTAATTTTTAGTGATCATAACAAAATCTTGAATTGGTGATGTCCGATCGTGGATCCGTAACGCATCGACCATGAACCCTACTGGTGGATTGGGTGCCGATCGGAATGAGCCCAAGGATAGACCCGGCTATTCCATCACCAATTCTAAGGTCCATGAGTGCCTTGGCTTAGTGCTAGGCCATGGGTAGCCTTAGAATTGGCCTCAAACCGATCGAAGGACAATCAACCCTATTGGTCGACTGACCGTCCAAAGGAACGGTTTGGGCGAATATGGGACGTAAGGGCCGAACCTCAAGTGTACGTGATTCAATTTTTTGAGGTGTACCTAATGATCCATTCTCCAGCCCTAGAACCAACTTGGATGATAGAATTCTCTAGACCGCCTCATTAATGAAGAAAAAGAAAAAAGTATGGAAAATTCTAGAAACCTTTCATTAAATGAAGGGGTGAGTTGTTCTTTGAATAGTCAAAATTCATGATGGCGGCCAAAATATCTTTGAAGATTCTAGAAAAAGGTGGCACATAAGTGGACCAATTAGAGAGCGATACACGAGCCCTCATTATGATCGAATGTTCTAGAATTGCCGAGTTGGCAACTATAGGATAATTATTGTCAAACTTCATTATATGTCTATTAAATGCGGCATATAGATGGACCAATGGAAGAGTGAAAAGTGGGCTATCGCCAATGATGCCTAGGAGCTTAGATTGCCAAGTAAGGCCTTTAGCTTGGTCAACTCACTTTCTAGGTACAATCATGAGGCGAAATTAACTTGCCACCCAAGGACTTTAGGCGGGACACTTGGAAAAATTAGAGTGGACCATTTGGCTTAGTAATGATGGCTTGAGATTTGCCTTAGAGAATAAGTTAGTGACTCATAAGCTTAGGTGTCCTCTAGAATCTTAGGTTATGATGAGCCTAAAAGATAGCCTTGGTGAGCAAGGCAAAGGCCAACTAATCAAGAGAGGACATTAGGCATCAAAGGGACTTATGTGTCTCTTAGGACTATAGGCACATCATGAGCCTAAATTGAGCCTTGAAGAGCAAGTCAATAAGCGATCCAATAAGAAGATGACAAATGTTCTCTTAGGACCCTGGGCGTACCACCTTGCAAACTAGGCTTGCCACCTTGATGCCATAGCCATGCCACTTCAAGAAATGTGATTGAGAGGCTTGGATATGTAATGATGGCACCGAGTAGTATAAATAGGAGGATCTTTTGTATGGTTTTGCTCATGTTTGTGCTTGAATGTGTGCTTGAGTTGTTCATGTCCGAAATGAGGCCGAGGTTCGTTCAAGTTGAGTTCATTGCAAGACAAAGTCGCCCAAGCCATAAAGCATTGGTTTCAGCATAAATAGGACGCCGAGTCCAAGTCTCGCTTGGTGCGGGAATCGCCCAAGGCCACAAGGTCCTATGTTGACATTGAGGTGTGTCGATCTTATGCCTTGAACAGTATAGGGATCGCCCAATTCCACAAGGTCTCAGTAAGGCACCAAGCATGCTGATTTCCATAGTCCAAATGGGCATGGGGACTTTGTGCTTGGCGTTGAATGAAATCGCGAAACAAGGGTCATTCTCGATACATATGTATTCACATCGAGTTAGAGCCAAGGTTCATCAAGCTTGGGATCATCACTAAAGCAAGGCATACCCAAGCTTCAAGGTCTTGGATGGGTATTGAGGCGTGCCATTTCCAAGCCTTATCCGGTGCGAGGATTGGCGTAAGTGATTGATTCAAGTTACGGACCAAAGATCATTCCCGACATGTTTACTAGTGAAGTATAAGAAACTCATGATACACACGAATGAATGAGCATGCCTTCGTGCTGTGCATGTGTTGACTAAGAGATAAGATAACAACCGGCTTGTATGATGCATTTGTAGATGCACTTAAAGAGGAAAAGGTGCCCCTCACCACACAGCGTTGGCGGCGATGCCTCGTTCATTGAAAAGGAACCGAGCCAGGATGCCTCGGTTGAGCCGGGATACCCTGGTTGAGCCGAGATGCCTAGGTTTTGAACCCGGAAGCCTTAGGAAGCTAGCCCCGACAAGCCTCAGTCGAGCTGAGATGCCTTGGTCGAACCAGGAAGCCTAGCAAGAAGCTGGAAACCTCAGTCGAGCAGAGAGGTCTGGTCGAGCCAAGACGACGCTAAATAAAATTGCATGAGTGCCAGTATATGCATAAGTATGATATTTTGATATATTTATTGATAAGCCAATGGTAAGTATGCATTGAAGCATGTTACGATAGACATTTGCATGTAGTCAAGGGTAGCAACAAGTTTGTTATTGATCTACCATTGACACTATTTGCAAGTGTTGTACTTGCTAAGCTTCGATGATGAGATGTTTTCCCAGTAGAGAACTAGGAATTTTACTTACTGAGTTTCCCTAAAACTCATCCCTTATCTCTCAGTCTTGTAGGCATGGAAGTCTCTCGTCAATTTTGGGAGCTACAGTCACACTAGAGGAGATAGGATTTCCCCTGGCCTATGTGGAAAACTTGTACTGTGATGTAAAAAGAAAAGAGGGCCCGTAGAGAAAGGGCTTGTAAAAGTATTGTTATAATATAAGTCAGTGTGTTCAGTGTGATATATGTCCCAGTCTTTTAGCTGTAGTTTGTCCGAGGAGTTGTTCGTTCACGTTTCCGCATGTGCATGATAACAAGATAAAAAGAATCGATACGGGGACGAGCTTGGGATGTCATGAAAATAACACTTGCCGCTCATGACCTTCGAGATGGAGTTGGGGTTGTGACACCAGGTCTACAGCCTCTATGTATGACTTCATTCTTTGCTTCCAGTAGCCATAGTTACTTTCATTAAAGTACGGTGGCTTGTTGGGAGCTTGAGTATCATTTATAAAGAAGCTACCAAGGTTATTAATAATAGAGGATCTTTATACTCAGAAGAAATACACTTCAAATAACGAGCAACATAACTCTGATAACAGTTGTTGGTGGCTAACAATACAACCTAGAGTGGGGTGAATAGGTTGCTTTCTAACTTTGATGATCTTTTGCAAAAATTATCTAATCACTAAATAAAGATCAGCTCAACCTAATGTTTGAGAAAACATCAACTAGCTACATGCCAATGTATGTAAATAGAATGAGAACAGTGGGATATAGGGAGTTATAGTGGTTCGGCTTTATCTATAAGCCTACGTCCACTCTTCAAACTAATAGCCTCAAGATGGGCTGGATTTCCACTAATATCTTGCTTGGAAAGTTACAAACAACTAGCACTAATTATTTTCACAATAAATATCACTATCTGGACTCAGTTGCTGCTCTTACATTTATACATTCAATCCTTAGCACAATTGTTAAATAGGTCGAATATCAAAGCAGTATGAGAGAGAACTTATAACTAAAAACAACAGGAGCTAAACTTCTTAATTTTTTTATGTCACACCCTCTTTGGTTTTCTGTGGTCTTCTCTTTTATATTCTTTCTCAATCTATCCATTAAAGATAAATTAGAGAAGCAAATAGTCGTTGGAGAGTTTTCATTGAGCTGTTGTCCATGGAAGATACTGTCCATATAGTTTCCTTTCTTGAATCTCTATAGACTAACAAAAAATGGCAACTACTATTGTCTTCTCAATTACAATCTATGACTAACCTGTCAGATAACCGAGCTGCTCTGCTACTTTCTTTATCTGGATTCAGCTGCTGTGCAAATCCAAGTCTTTTAACAGTGACTTAGCTGACCCAATGAATATCATCAAATGTAGTTGCTTATTACATCACTATTGACTTGATCTTTACAACTTCGACAAAAACATCATCAATTGTTGATCTTTTAGGTTGGCCGGTATTGTTTGTCACGATAGGATGCAAACTTCTTTCCACTGAATCATACCATGGATGTTGCGTAGTCCTTTGGTCCAAACATTTACATACATTATAGTAAGTAATATACTAAGGATAGTTTGTATATCATCAAAATCACTTGAAGATGTTTTCTTTAACACATACAAACCTCCAATGCCATCTCTATGCCTGCATTCATCCATGATAATTGGGTTCTCGAATCATCCTTTAATCGCAAGTACCAGAAGTGGAATTTTTCTTCAAATAGAGGGAAACTTCGAGAGACAAGACAAGGTGGGAACAGAGTTTAATAGACGATGGAACATGATTGTGATCCAAGAGACAAGGCCCAAGAAGAAGTGATTCTAGATGCTCCTTTACAGTGCTCAGCAACTGAAATCGGCAATAGCTAGGCTCTTTGGTATGACAAAGACCATCGAAATTCAAAATATAGGACTTAGGGATGAATGTGGGAACTTCGATGGGCATGGAAACTTGCGAACATGATGCAGAGGGTTTAGGGTTTACGGAAGAAGATAAAAGAGTCTAAAGAAAAGACAGTGAGATGTATCCTTCTATTCAGAGTAGATGACAGCAATTCAAAATTAAAGATGTCTATCAAAACTTGAAGCAACATGTCGAGATAAAACAAGAGCCATTGATTCATATCAGCTGCAGATATGTCAGAGAATAGAAAGGTATGATAATCATTTGTAGCAAATAGTGCGCAAAACAAGGTCTCTCCTTTAAAAGAAATAAATTTCCAATTTACTTCTTTAAAAAGGAGGCATACGTTGATACCTAAAAATACCCTTGCTATGATGATATAGCTTCGTTCGTGTTTGACCCTCTCTGTCCAATATTAGCACAAAACCTAACTCTCCTTTGATAAAAACCAAAACATAACACTTGGTGAAAGATATTTGTTGCAACCTCTTTTTTGGCGGCCGATTAGGGGCAGGAGCCTGCAAAGGCTAATGGTTTGGCTAGGTTTATTAGGCTCAGCCTAAGCTCTCCCAAGCCCACCAATTCATGACTTAATAGTTTGGTATTTTAACCTATGAGTCAATTTTGAAAATGAGTCACCATTAATCAATTTGAGGTGAGTTGATTAGAAACCCAAGTAAAGTATCGGAAGAAATACTCGCTCCTACACAACTAGAGAAACTAGGTTCAGGGACTTGATTACATTAGTTAATCATTAATGCTCTTTCGGTACCTAATCTTGTTTAAACCCTAAGACTTTTTGGATTTTTTAGGGGTATTTCATGCATTTGGTGGAGGGAAAGCACTTTTTTGGTCTTTTCTATTTTTTTTAACATAAAAGGATTTTTTGGATTTGTTTTGGTCATTTTGAAAATATAAATCATTTTTTGGCTTTTTCTAACTTTTTTGGCTTTTTTTGGATAATATGGGATATTTGTTATTTTCTTGATTTTTTTAAATAATTTTTTTTATTATTATAATATTAAAATTATGCGACTCGGGTCGAACTTCCGAGTCAAGCCCGACCTAGGTCGCTAAAGGCTGGCCTGAATGGGCCTAAAGTGCAGGCCCAACTTGCAGCCTCCAAAAAAAAACAGGCCCACATTCTCTCGAGCCCACGCACACTTGAAATCTAAACTTGACCCGCTATGCCAAAACCCTAGGGCGAAAGGGTCACGCACCCGACCCAGGTTTGACCTGGCTTCATGGCCATTCCCCTTTTGTCCGTCTACCAAGCCAATTGGAGAGGTTGGGGGTGGAATCAACCGAGTGGCAGCCCAACGTTCGACGACGGTGCCATAGCAGGCAACAATAGCCGACCGCTCAAAGGGGTCGACAAAGGGGGAAAGCAATGGCGACGATGGCATCGAGTGGCAACTGGGTTTTTAGGGGAAGCGACAGCAATGGAGGCGTTAGGTGGCAGTTGGGTTTTTGAGGAAGTGACAACGATGGAAGCATTGTAGACTATCATTACCTGCATGCGGTGGGCCACACCGGTTGGCACAACACTGCAGTAGGCATCGGGATGAGCGGCTGTAGTGATGCCTTCGTCAGGAAATTGGTTCAAGAGAGACGGCTAGGGTGGGATCGACTGCTATGCGACACTTGGCCCTTGGCTGTCGACATGGCTGGGATTCGTGAGAGGGACAGCGACGCTAGCTCAACCTGCATCAGCCTAACACAACAAGGGGTCATGATTGGTTTGTGGAGGATAGCGTCAGAGCTGCGCACGCAGGTAGCAATTGGGAGGATGCGGTTTGTCAGTGTCATCAGTGGCCAAACGGCAGTGGTGGCCTTTTTGGTGTTCCAATGGGTGACGGCGATTCCCATATCTAATCCAACACGGTGAGATCTAGCCCCTCTGCTGACCCTTACCCTCAAATCTTCATATGTGAACCTCGAATCTCGGCTCCTCGCCCAACTCGACCCTTTTTCCCTCTGGCCTTAGCTCAGCCCTACCCTTTCCCTCTCCGGCCCTGGCTCAGCCCATGAGCTCCTCCGGTCTTCCTCCTCTCTCTGGCTGACCTCCCTCAGATCTCGGCTAGCTCACTCTCAAACCAGACCCTCTTCCTTTAGCCGACCTCCCTTGGATCTCGACCAGCTCGCCTTGAACCTCCCTAAAAGTCTCTCGAGGTAAGTTCTTCAGAGTTTGTCGACTTCAATCCTCTTTCGGTCATGCCCTTTGGCCTTCTCCCGACACCCTATTTATAGGCACAGGAGGGCAGGTCGGCGGTGGCTAGGCCAGCTATCCTTAGTGGCCTGCACAAAAGAGAAAAAAAGAAAGGGGATGGGGCTAGGCCTCCAAGCCTAGCCCCAACAACTGCTATTTATTTTTATTTTTTTAGTTATTATCTATTATTTATTATCCAAAAAAAAAACAAAACAAAAAACAAAAAACAAAGGCCTAATTAAAAACCTAATCAAAATTTAGGTGTCAACAGCTACCCCTCTTTGAAGGTGAGCTCGCAGAGGTTGCATTCAAAGACAAACTGATACCTAAATTTTGTCCGTGCATGTGCGATAAATTAAATTTTATTTTGGGACATATTGTGCGGAAAAATAGCAATATAACATCATGCATACTAAAACAGATAAGAAGATATATGTAGTTACTTACCAGACATGAGTGAGATAGGGTGCGAACCCCGAGTTTGGCAAATATCAATGCATCATCTTACCAGATGACATGAGGAGGTTGCTTCTTCAGGACCCGAATCTTTCCTTACTTGCCTTGATAGGAAATTGCTTTTCTAGGACTCGAACCATTCTTCGGTCACCTATTAGAGTAATAAGTTGTTTACTCGACCTTTCTTGAGACATCTGTTTGTGGGTGCCTGATCTTTATCAAGGAAACTGGTTTGTACCCGACCTTTCTCAAGGGATGTGCTGACTTATTTTAGGGCATTTGTTTGTGGGTGCCTGATCTTTATCAAGGACACCGGATGGTACTCGACCTTTCTTAGGGCATCTGTTTGTGGGGTGCTTGATCTTTGCCAAAGACACTAGTTGGAACTCGACCTTTCTCGGGGGAAGCACCAACCTTTCTCAGGGTATCTGTTTGTTAATGCCTAATCTTCATCAAGGGACCTTTCTTAGGGCATCTATTTGTGGGGTGCTTGATCTTCGTCAAAGACACTGGTTGGAACTCGACCTTTCTCGGGGGATGCACCAACCTTTCTCAGGGTATCTATTTGTTAATGCCTAATCTTCATCAAGGACACCGATTGGAACCCGATCTTTCTCGGGGGATGCGTCGATCTTTCTCAAGGCATCTGTTTGTTGGTGCCCGATCTTCATCAAGGACACCAGTTGGAGCCTGACCTTTCTCAAGGGATGTGTAGACCTTTCTTAGGGCATATGTTTGTTGGTGTTTGATCTTCGTTAAGGACACCGAATGGTACCCAACCTTTCTCGAGGGATGCGCCGACCTTTCTCAGGACATCTGTTTGTAGGATGCTTGATCCTCTATCAAGGACATCGGTTTGTTACCCGACCTTTCTCGGGGGATGCGCCGACCTTTCTTAAGGCATCTGTTTTATGGGGTGCCTGATCTTCGTCAAGAACACCAGTTGAAGCCTGACCTTTCTCAGGGGATGCATAGGCCTTTCTTAGGGCATCTGTTTATTGGTGCCTGATCTTCGTTAAGGACACCGGATGGTACCCAACCTTTCTCGAGGGATGCGCCAACCTTTCTCAGGACATCTGTTTGTAGGGTACTTAATCCTCTGTCAAGGACACCGGTTTGTTATCCAACCTTTCTCGGGGGATGCACCGACCTTTCTCAGGGCATCTGTTTTATGGGGTGCCTAATCTTAGTCAAGGACACCAGTTGGAACCTAACTTTTCTCAAGGGATGCACCGACCTTTCTCAATGCATCTGTTTATTAATGCCTGATCTTCGTCAAGGACACCGGATGGTACCCGACCTTTCTCGAGGGATACGCCGACCTTTCTCAGGGGATGCGCCAACCTTTCTTAGGGCATCTGTTTTTTGGGCGCCTGATCTTCGTCAAGGACACTTGATGGTTACCCGACTCTTCTCGGGGGATGCGTCGACCTTTCTCGGGGGATGCATCAGCCTTTCTTAAGGCACCTGTTTGTTGGTGCCTGATCTTCGTTAATGACACCAGATGGTACTCAACTATTTTGGGGGGATGCACCGACCTTTCTCAGGGCATCTGTTTTGGAAGATACCTGGACATTCACAGGCATTGAAAGAGTACCTGGATATTCACAAGTACTAACCTGGAGGATATATGGACCTAGTCGCTTGCAAGTGTCGAAGGGGTACCTGGATGATCACAAGTACAAACTCTTGGAGGATACTTGGACGTTCACAGGTATCGAAGGGATACTTGAATGATCACAAGTACTAAACTCTGGAGAATACCTAGTCGTTTTCGAAGACATCTTGGTAGATGGAATATTGAGAGCGTACCTCGCATATTTGTGAAGGTCTCCCACTTTATGGTATGTGAAATATCGAGGACGTACCTGGGATATTCGTGAAAGTCTCTCACCTCCTGGTATGTGGAATATTGAGGATGTACCTAGGATATTCTTGAAGTTCTCTCACCTCCCGGTAATTGGGAATATCGAGGATGTACCTGGGATATTCGTGAAGGTCACCTCATGGTATGTGGAATATCGAGGACGTGCCTCGCATATTCGTGAAGGTCTCCCACCTCCTGGCAGTTGGCGTCCTCGCATATTCATGAAGGTCTCCCACCTCCTGGCAGTTGGAATATCAAGGATGCATCTCGCATATTCATGAAGGTCTCTCACCTCCTAGCAGTTGGAATATCGAGGACACGCCTCACATATTCGTGAAGGTCTCCCACCTCCTGGCAGTTGGAATATCGAGGACGCGCCTCGCATATTCGTGAAGGTCTCCCACCTCCTCGTAGTTGGAGTATCAAGGATGCGCCTCGCATATTCATGAAGGTCTCCCACCTCCTGGCAATTGAAATATCGAGGATGTACCTAGAATATTCGTGAAGGTCTCTCACCTCCTGGTAATGGGAATATCGAGGACATACCTAGGATATTCGTGAAGGTCTACCACCTCTTGGCAGATGGAATATTGAGGACACACTTCACACATTCCTGAAGGTCCCTCACCTCCTGGTAATTAGGAATATCAAGGACGTACCTAGGATATTTGTGAAGGTCTCTCACCTCCTGGTAATGAGAAATCAAGGACGTACCTGGGATATTCGTGAAGGTCTCCCACCTCCTAGCAAATGGAATATTGAGGACTCGCCGCGCACATTCGTGAAGGTCTCCCATCTCCTGATAACATAAATTTGAATGTAGCATGAGGCTTACTTGGATGGCCATAAGCGCTTAAAAGGGCTGGAACACATGGGTAACCATAGGCACGCAAAGCAGTGGAATACTTGGATAAACACAAGTATTTAATGATACAATTTGGGACCATTTAGACAGGTCCAAGCGTCATGATGATAAGAGAGCATACCTAGGTAATTGCAAGTACACAAAGTAGTGGAATTCTTGAACAGCTACTAATATTCAATGATAGAATTTTGAGGACAACGCGAACAGGTCGAGCGTCATGGAAATGGAGTACCTAGATAGTGGTAGGTACTCAAAGACAATGGGATACTCGGACAATTGCGAGTACCTATACCCAGGAGATGACACAAACGGGTCGAGCGTCGATTAGGGAGTACCTAAACAGTGGTATGTACCTAATGACAAGTGGGGAATACTTGGACCGTCGCAAGCATCCTTACTATGAAGACAACTCGAATAGGTCGAGTGTCAGGAAAAGGGAGTATCTGAACGGTGATCGGTACTCAAAGACAAAGGGGATACTTGGACAGTCGCAAGTATCAAAATTCCGGAGATAGCTCGAACAGGTCGAGTGTCAAGGAGACAGAGTATTCGAGCGATGGCTGGTACTCAAAGACAAAATTTTGGAAATAAGGGTAGAGATAAGCTTACCTGATGATATCTTCGATCTTTGGAAGTATGTCTGCTATTGAGCAACTTACAATATGCACACAATGATTGTACATGTTGTAAATTCATGAACTTAAATGTGATTCATGCATGACAATTTCATTAGTTTCGCATCATCTGAGTTCCACTGGGGAAAATTTTGAAAGACAACATTCATTCAGAATGTAGATGTCTTGAACATGCTAGATGAAGGATTTTCAATCTGAAAGGACTTTCCACTCACCCTCATGGGAAATGCTGTTTTATCCTGACCATTGATGCAGGATTTATAAGGACCACACTATATCGTTGTCATCATGTTAGCAGGGGTTCGAGTATTCTCACAAGTGGTACGATTTTACCAATGTGAGAGGTCTTCGCCAAGACTGTAATGTAGGCTTAGTCAATGGCTCATCAAAGGGGAGTGTCAAGGTCAAGGCTTATGAATGAAGTACCACACGATCATTTCCGGGTTTGCAAGTCAAGAATCTTGCGAAAAGAGATAGAATAATCTTGCTCGTACTCCTCCAAGCGATGCTTATAGACATGAAATCCTACGTTAATTGAAGTGCCCTAGTCTAAAGAGACTTTTACAATGGGACGCAATGTAGGCTTCACTCATGTGTAACAGGGTGAGAGTTGGTGATTGCCTTGGCATTTGTCACTAGTCTTTCTTCCCACTGTCAGATGGAGATTCTATTGGTTGAACCATAATAGCAATTTTGTTTGGAAGCACCAATGGCTAAAATTCACTTTTTGTCTAGGGCATTGGCCTTACTTTTACCAGGCACACTCCTTTTTCATGTCCCTAATTTTTTCAATTCCAATTTTTATTTATGGACATTGACCTTGCTTTTATCAGGTACATTACTTTTTTTATGCACCTGCTTTTTCTTGTTGTTAGAGGAACTAGCCTAGGCAAGTTCAAACGAAGTACTGTTATTAGACTCTTGAGTCATCATCTTCAGTCGGCGCTCTAGGCTCTGCTGCTTGAATGGCAATAATTTCTGTTTTGCCCCCATGTGAGGGTAAAATTACGACCTCTTTTTTGGCGCCCGATTAGGGGCGGGAGCCTACGGAGGCTAATGGTTTGGCTAGGTCTATTAGGCTCAGCTTGGCCTCTCCCAAAACCACCAATTCACAATTTAATGGTTTGGTATTTTAACCTATGAGTCAATTTTGAAAATGAGTCGCCACTAATCAATTTGAGGTGGGTTGATTAGAATTCCAAGCAAAGTATCCAGAAAAATACTCGCTTCTATGCAACTAGAGAAACTAGGTTCGGGGACCTGATTACACTAGTTAATCACTAATGTCCTTTCGCTACCTAATCTTGTTTAAACCCTATGACTCTTTGGATTTTTAAGGGGTTTTTCATGCATTTGGTGGAGGGAAAGCACTTTTTTGGTCTTTTCTATTTTTTTTTAACATAAAAGGATTTTTTTTTTGGATTTTTTTTCTTTTTGAAAATATAAATCATTTTTTGGCTTTTTTTTGAC
Organism: Eucalyptus regnans; assembly: GCA_037349125.1. NCBI lineage: Eukaryota > Viridiplantae > Streptophyta > Magnoliopsida > Myrtales > Myrtaceae > Eucalyptus > Eucalyptus regnans. The sequence goes on along the minus strand of CM074669.1, from coordinate 16,643,954 downwards.
TTTTTTGGCTTTTTTAGGAAAAATATGGGATATTTTTTATTTTCTTGATTTTTTTTTAAATTTTTTTTTTTTATTAATAGTATGCGACCCAGGTCGAACTTCTAGGTCGAGCCTGATCCAAGTTGCTATAGGCTGGCCCGAATGGGCCTAAAGCGTAGGCCCAACCCGTAGCCTAAAAAAAACAAACCCACATTCTCTCGGGCCCATGCACGCTTGAAATCTGAACTCGACCTACAATGCCCAAACCCTAGGGCGACTGGGTCACATACCCGACCCGGCTTCACAGTTGTTCCCCCTTCTGTCTGTCTGCAACGGCGATTGGAGAGGATGGGGGGTGGAGTTAATAAGGCTGCAACTCAACATCTAACGGTAGTGCCGTAGCGGGCAGCAGCAGTTGGCCGCTCAAAGGGGTTGACAATAGGGAAAGTGAGGGAAACAGGGGCGTTAGGTGGCAACTGGGTTTTCGGGGGAAGCGACGACGACGGAGGCGTCGGGTGGCAGCTGGGTTTTTGGGGAAGCAACGGTGACGGAAGTGTCGGAGATTGTCATTACTTGCATGCGACGGGCCACACTGGTTGGCACAACACGGCAGCAGGCGTCGGGACGAGTAGCTATAGTGATGCCTTCGTTGGGGGGTTGGTTCAAGATAGACAACTAGGGCGGGATCAACCACTATGCGACACTCAGCCCATGGCTATCAATTTAGCTTGGATTCATGAAAGGGACGGCGACAGTAGCTCAAGGTGCATCAGCCCAACACAACAGGGGGTTGCAGCTGGTTTTCCAAGGACAATGTCAGAGCTGTGCACGCGGGTGGCAACTGGGAGGATGCGGTCTATCAGTGTCATCAGTGGCCGAACGGCAATGGTGGCCGGCTTGGTGCTGCGGCGAGTGACGGCGATTCCCAAATCTAATCTAGCACGGTCAAATCTGGCCCCTTTGCCGACCCTCACCCTAGGATCTTCAGATCTAGACCTCGGATCTCGGCTCCTCGCTTAGCCCGACCCTTTCTCTCTTTGACCCTAGCTTCACTCACAAGCTCCTCCAGTATTCCTCCTCTCTCCGACCGACTGACCTCCCTTGGATCTCGGCCAGCTTGCTCTCAAACCTCCCTAGAAGTCTCTCGAGGGAAGTTCCTCGAAGTTCGCTAGCTTTGATCCTCTTTCGGTAGTGCCCTTGGCCTTCCCTTAAAGCCCTATTTATAGGCGCGAGGGGGTCGATCGACAGTGGCTAGGCTAGTGGTCCTTGGTGCGCTAACCGGCCTTCCTCCGCCGACTGAACCACCGTCAGTTCTTCCCCCTCCATGGAGGCTTGTTCGCCTTTAATGCCACGTCCTCTCAGCCACCGGCCTACACTCCTCTCTTTGCCCTAGCTCGTCCTTTGTGCGTCGATGTCCTCCGCGCGTGAGTTGCAGAGGCAAAGGGGAGGAAGCAAGAAGAAGGAAGAAGAAGGAGAGAAGGGGCTAGGCTGGGTCATGTAGGCCGGGCTATGGGGGCCCCCACGAGAGAGAAAAAAGGGATGGGCCTAGGCTCGAAGGCCAATGGTCCTTGCTGCTTCTGCTTTTTTGTTTGTTCTTATTTATTTTCATTGCTATTTTTGTTATTATCTATTATTTATTATCGGAAAAAAAGAAAAAGAAAAAAGGAAACTAACGCCTAATTAAAAACCTAATCAAAATTTAGGTGTCAACAATATTTTGTCGCGAGATCCAAAATCGGCAAAACACGTAGTTAGAATCTGAAGAATGTTAGAACCAATACTGTGAGGATATTAGATATTCGTGGTTAGAATATGAAGAACGTCAAAACCAAACCTTTTAAGCAAGGACCAAGGATAATGTGATTAGCCTCCTCATTTCTACATGCTTTTATTAAAATGCACGAACAATGCTTTGGAAATACGTGTATGGATATTTTTATTTCTGCTACGAATCGTTTTGATTCATTTTTACCTATGCACGTGTTGTTGTTTTTCGAAACAAAATCGCAATAACATGATCATGGAGCCAAAAATCAAGGACATTTCGGTTTTAATTTCAAGTTTGAATGTTAACCGCTTAGAAGTAGTAATGTTTTTTTCTTTTTCTTTTTTTTTTTAGGGTCTGAAGAAGCAGCTATGTTGGATAATAGGCTATATAAGCCAATGTCGAATCATTGTAATGGCCTCTGACAATCATGAACATAATTATGTACTTTTTAATTTATAAATTTATTTCGATCGAAAAAATATATCGATTTATTAGTTTCCAGTAGTTGCATTTCTCTAATTCGTAGATTTAGCCAGCGGAGATCCTCATTACGTTTTCATATCTCTGTCTCAATTGCCACTGAATTCGAGATTCGAACCTGGAAGATCGACCGTTGATGAATAATATTTAGTCGATGGAACAATTTCCAGTGAAACAATAAGAACACCATTATTTGGGACTGGAGGACCATCGCATTGAAAAAGATTATTCGGAATTTGGAACCCACGATCTCGAAAAAGGATGTCAGGGACTTTAGGATACTTTCTGCACAGCAGAACAGTCACCACTCTTCTTTGCTTACAATTAGGGGTGAGCATAGTCCGGGAGGACGATTTCCACCCTAGAACTGGAAACCGTCTATGAATGACTAATTCCAAAAAATTAAAATTCACGAATTGTCTATTGGTTCCAAGGATCCACTCGGGAACTGGACCGCTGGTCTAGTCCGATTCCCAGTTGGGTCCATAAAACCGATCCCATCATGCTTCACGCACTTAGTCTGACATTTTCTAGAAAGTCAAAATAAAGCAAAAAACGAAGAACTTTTGTATTATTAGTTGCAATATCAGTAAAAAAATTAAACTCATATTAAAAGTTGAAAGTCAAGGCCATGAGTTGATGAATGTTGAGCTTGAGAGTGGAGGCCATGAATGAGGTAGAGAGACGACTTAGACAAGGTAAAAGTGGGACAAGACGAGCACTCAGTTAATGGATGTTGAGCTCTAAAGTAGGGGTATTAGGGTTTTCATTTTTTTAAAATTATTTTTTGATCGGAAATTTTTCTTAAAAATTAAATATGTATTTATATATTACCGGTCCAGTCTGGATGGGCAGGTGGGCGGTTCCATATCTAGAAACGGAAACTAGACCAGCACCCACTGGCTCCAATAAATTGGAATCGGGAATCGGGAATCGTACTAGCTCCCTTGGGAACTGCTAGTTTCGATCCGGTTCACTCCAGTTCTCGATTCTTTTACACACCTTTCTCCATCATGACTCTATAAAAAGGAAGGATATCCTTTCAAGCCTGCAACATCACAACATTCGACTTCTCTCCTCCTACAATCACTAATATCCTCTTTTTCTGCACGCTAACCACCATGATGGGAGCTAATCCATTGAAGATGCTGGAGAACTGCATAAACGAAGTCCTGGCAACCTTTGGTAAGGGATTGTGAGTTCGAGATAACAGCTACACATGAGGAAATTTCTGTGTTTTTGACAATATTCTGAGTTCACGTTGTCCACCATTTCCATGAATCACTATAGAATTTCCACGACTCAATAAGCTTCAAGTACAGAGAAATTGTGCATGGACATCATTCTGTCATGATGATTTCACATGAAGTAGGTGCAACTAGACATTACAAACTACTTGCATGAGACGAGATTCTAGTTTCTGCTGTGCTACTAAGAAGTTGGGAATTTCATTTGCATTATCTTCGCTTGTTGGTCTGCTATTCTGGGAATTTGTTTGTTGATGTATTGCACCGTTGGAATAAATCTCATGCATTTAATTAAAATGAGAGGAGGCTATAAGTGATAAAAGATATTTGTTTGGTGGGCACCATCAAGAAACTTCACAGCTAGACGGAATCTAAGAGAAGGATTATTGACAAATATTTTTCTTGTGATTGAAACAGGGTGGATGCCGTATCCGACTAAAATCCACAACGAGTCTGATAAGACCATATTTCTGATCCCCATCTTTTACTTTTGCAATGATAAATCTCTATCGACTGGCCAAACCGAAGAACTGGCTCTATCGACTGGCAAAATCGAAGAAGAACTGGCAGTAGAAATCAAGAAGGGCAGTGTTGCGTCAGTGCAGTGGTGGAAGTACAGCCCAATTAACAGGAGTTTCCCCTCCAACACAAAAATTATTTTTCTTGCTAGGGAAAATTATAATCTCAAAAAAATTCTGGGAGAATTGGCTTCCCCTGTCATGCTCAGAAAATTAATAAAGGAAAAAATCGAAGATGATACTATCCTGTGTCAGAAGGATGAGAAGCCTGAGAAGCGTCAGAAGCTTGACCTGTACCTTAAGCATGAAGGAGATAAGGTCCTAGTGAGCACAGATCATCAGGTAGTTACTTTCAAAAACTCTGAGATGATTTTTTGTTGTTCTTTTTGCTGATTTTGGTGGCTCTTTTGACATACTTCCTAGTTGACTCATTGGTCGAAAGAATGGACATGGAGGTCTTAGCAAGCTGTTCTAGTCTAACTTCTTTGCGTATGCAAATGCATACTTAATAGATCATAGTGTTAAATGGATAATATACATGCTTCAATAGTGTATTCTTAAACCTCAAAATATGTTTCATCCGTTGCTACAGTATTTACCTCTCCGCAGTATTGGTTTTGAGGTCCCTCATGAGAAATAATTATGAGTTAGCTGTTGATAGGATATGCTTTAGGTAGTATCTAATGAAAAGCTCTTCATTTATAAGGCTAAAAAGGAAACGGGAACAGAACAAGCAAAGCCTCCATCAGAATCACCTAAGAAAGAGACTCAGACGGGATCTTCACTGGATCAGACCAAGGAAGTCAAAGAATTGAAAGAGGGGGTTGAAATTCTAAACTTTAAAATGGCAACCCTCGAGAAGAATTTGGAGGAACTTCTACGCGGACTGAAAGGTGCATCATCATTGAACCTCCATACCGATACACCTTCCTCACCATGATTTTAAACTTATCTTGATGTATTTTTTTAACTTGGCTTGATTGTCTGTTGTTTTTATTTGGCCGTCGGAACTGGTGTGTTGGTTTATGGATTGTTTTTTAACATTCTGGTCCGTCAATGAATTTGCTGCTAATGTGTTTTGCTTTATTAGTGTCGGATGTATGATGTTTGAGTCGCGAGTGGTGAAAGCTCGTTAGTATTTTCTTTTCCTTATGCCTATATAAGGCATTGGTTGTATCAAGAGGAGAACAACGAGCCTTCTGCAATAAAATCGTGTTTGGGTTATAATTCATGCAAAACTAATTCTCTTCCCATTTCTCTTCAATACTCCTCTTTGGTATCAAATATTTCAGAATGGTAAGATAGCACTTATCCTTCATGAAAATCTTGTCCATCATAATTCTGAGGCCAGAAGGCCTTATGTTTAGAATATAAATTTAGCCGAATGCTAAAATGCAGTACCGATAGGATAAGGCCTAAGAGAGGCACTGCAAAGGCACTGATTACCTACATTGGCCAAGTTCTATTCTAAGTGTAGCCCCCTTTTGATAAAAAGGGAGAGAAGTGATAAATGCAGATATGCAAAGCAAATGAGCAAATGAGCAAATGTGCAGATGTTTGAATTTGACGCTGATACATGAAATGTTTGTGTGGGTGTACACCATAAACACCCAAGAATCTAGGGATCTATATGACGAAAAGAAGAAAATCGTGAAGTGATTTTTCTAAAGGCGTCTACGTTTGTTAGGTGAATATGCAAAATCAAAGATACAAGGATCAAGGTTCCTACGGTTTATATATATATATATATATAATGTATATATATATATATAATGTATATATATGTATGTATATGTATATGTATATGTATATATATGTATGTATATGTATGTATATATATGTATATATTAATTCTAAAGTTATGACTATTCCAAATATAAAGCTAAATACAATCCCGAGTATTAAAACTGATACAAAATGCCAAAGCGACATATAAAATGACAAATAAAAAAATGTAGAAAGTAAAAACCATCCACAAGAGTGGTGATCCGCACTCGGATGTGGTATGAATTGGTATTAAAAGGACTAGTATATAAATTGATATGAAAAAACCATCCACAAGGGTAGTAATCTACACTTAAGTATTAATGAACCAGCATTTAGAAAGACTGATGTATAAACATGATTTTTAGCCAACGAGTGATTAAAGGTAATAACTCAAAATCAGGAGTCTTGATCGCAATAAAGCCTGTTTCTTGAAAAAAAAAAAAAAGTCAATTTAGTGATGTTTGAGTGTTTTTCGAGAAAATATTAAGTGGTCCAAGGACTCCACGTTAACGTGGTCCCGAACCACTCATCCGAGCTACTCACAAGGTGACGTGTGGAGCCACATGAAGGTGTGGAGCCATCAAATTTCTACTCAAAAAATAATATTCTTTCTCTGTCACCTAGCCTGCACATACTAGCGCTCTCTTTGCTCTCTCTTGTGCCGCAAACTGTCTCTCCCATTTCTTTCTCGTATTTTCTCTCTTCTTCGCTGTTCTTTCCTCCACTGGAGAAGGAAGGAGAAAACCAAACACTCTTTCCTCTCCGTCAAACGCTTTCAAATTTTGAATCTTTGCTAGATTTTGCTACTCCACGTTACTTGGCATTCCTCAAGTGGCCGTTGCCCCGCGTCGCCGACGAAGCACATTAAGGGTGCCCCTCGCGCAGAGGCGCAGGGGTGTGGGACAGTGAAGCTGAACGGGACGGCGATTCCCAAAGGGAATGAGGCAGAGGCCGAAGTGCAGGTGACAGCCCTCCACAAGAGCTTTGGGTTCTTGAACTTCTTCGAGAGTAAGTACGAGTTTGGTTCCAATTTAGGTGGGGGTGTCGAATCACATTAGGATCTTTTGGTCGATGGTCGCAATTTTTACGTATCATCTCCTAGTTTCTATCGTACAGAACAAATTTGTAATGTTTGGATTGCGTCTTAGCTCCCTCGGGGGCGAGTGAACCGTGAAAGTTTCCAAAGTGAGCAATGCCCAATGACTAGATAGAGCGAAATTCTGCGAGCATCTGTTATTTCTGTTTATTGGTGACGGATGGAAAATGACAAGTTCTTATTCGACTTTGAGGAGAGAGAGAGAGAGTGAGTGAACAAAGATTCGAAGTGAACAGTTCAGGAATGGTCGAAATTGCATTTGACATCCAATCAATGAAAAGAGTAAAGCCAAATAAAACAAAGAAAGAGCCGCTTGATCGAAGGGCAATCACACATTTTTCTGTGATTACCCGCTGTTAATTAGCATTTCATCATGTATACAAATAAATTCATGGCCAAACTTAACAAAATCAAAATAACTAAAAAGAAAATAAAGAAAGAAAATCCCACCAAATCGAATCCCATCTACGAATCAAACTCAAGCAAGGTTTATACCAAAAAAAAAAAAGAAAACTTCGAGCGAGGAGAGGACTTCAACAACTCTCTAAAAATCCGACGTCCCTGTTGTCTTTGCCTTCACTGTCGTCCCCGCACTCGTACACAAATCCCACCAGTCTCAGCTGATCTTCCAAGTACCTGTGGAGCAACACCCCCGCCTCGCTCTCCCCGACGCCCCCGCAGCGCCCCTCTTCGGATCTCTTTAGCTTCTCCGCGGATGGAAACATAACGGGCTAATTGCATGCTTCGGATCTCTGGAGTGAAAAAAAAAAAAAAATGCCATCATTGGCGTGACATCCAAGACAATTTTATCAAAATCGATCCATCTTGGACCTTCAATAGATAGTAAAATCAAATGCACTCTCCCAAGTCCCAACCTCGTCACCAAGCTCGTACATGCTCTCGGAAAACTTTGAGAACCCAGAGCTCTGTCGAGGTTGGTAGCGCGCCTCTTGGCCTCTGCCTCACTCCCTTTCGTGATCACCGCCCCGTTCGGCTTCACTGTCCCCCGCCGCTGCACGAGGGGTGGTATTAATGTGCTTCGTCGGCGATGGCGGGAAACAGCCGCTTGACGAACACCAAGTAACGTGGAGTAGCAAAATCTGGCAAACATTCAAAATTTAAAAGAGGGTTCGCTTTTCTTCTTTCTTTTCAGAGAAGGTGAGAAGGAAGAGGAGAGAGAATATAAAAGAGAATTAAATGCGTGCAGAGAAAAAGAGAGAGAGCAGAGAGAGAGAGAGAGAGGGAGGAGGGGCACGGACACGCGACGCGACACGTCATTTCTAAAAAAGTAAATAATTTCGACACGTTCCGACACGTTAAATATTAAATAAATATTTTATTTTTAATTAATTTGATTCAAATTCACAAATAAATAAATAAAGAGTTTACAATGAATTTATACTAATAATTTAATAAATCTTACACTTTTTTTATTTCATTATCCAAAATTTACATTTATTTTTCGAAATTCCCCCCTCCCCCAAATTTACCTTTATATTTCGAAACCAACCCCCCCCCCCTCCTCGCCTCCTCCTCCTTGACGCACGACGCCTATCTCCGAAAGCATCGAAGACTCGATCAAGAAAAGCACCAGCATTCACCGAAGGAGCGGAAAAAGGGAGTAACCCAGAAAAAGTTTCAGTGAAAAGGAATCGGAAAAGAAGGCGGAACGCGGTCCCTGTGCGCCGAGAGGCTGGCCACCGCTGCGAACTCCTCCTCCTCCTCCTCCTCCCCCTCGCCGCTGCCGCCGCCGCCCCACTCGACGACGCCGCCCTCCCCCATGCGCGCCTCCCTCCTAAAGTTTCTCCTCACGGCCCTCGCCCTCTTTCTCTAGCCGTCTCTTGCCGTCACGAGCTCGCCTTGCGGCCTCATCTCTACTCGCCTCCACCCTCCATTCTCTTTCGGATACGTGTGTCGACAAAAGTTGACCACGTGTCGACAAATCCGACACGTGTCGGACACGACACGGAGGCATGTGGGACGTGTCCGTGCATCATAGGGGGCGGCGCTAGTGGCGGCGGCGCCCGGGGGGGGTGGTGTTTGGGGGAGAGAGCAAGCAGAGAGAAAAACTCAATAAATAAAAAAAATGAAAGCTGTCACATTGAATGTCATGTGGACTTTAAGGGTGTAAATTAAATGAAATTCTAATCTATGGCAAATTTAAGATTTGAGTAAAAGTTGATAATCTTTTTAAAATAAAAAAGATCATGATGGAATTGTGATTGAATTTAAATATAATTAGGGAATTCGGCCAAAGAGGTTTGGAATTTTGGAAACGGAAAAATTGGGAGATCCCCATCCTCAATAGTTTCGGAGAAGGAAGAGAAATTCCCCGCACCTTTAGTCGGGACTATAAAAACTAGTGAGAAAGAAAAGACTTCAAGAGAAAAATTGGAAGAACCAAACGAGAGAAAAAGTTTTAATACTTCATCAATGGCGGAAAAGTCATACGCACGAGATGACCACCCATCGTGTAGGAATCAGACGGTTTGACCTCAAGAATAGGAGAAATGATATGGGCCGAGATCTAGAACTACGTGATAGTATATCTAATAAAGTAGAGCCGACAAAATGGGTTCCTTAGAGTTAATGGCCCAATTCAGTACGGATAACTCTTTTTTTTTTGGTAAAATAGGTGAAATTGAGTAGAGAAAAAAATCGAAGCCCAAAAAACATATTATGAATAGAGTAATTTAGAGTACGCATGATAACCGTTCTTTTTGTCTAATTTTCCATATTTTTGTTCTCGGAAGCAGGTTCAAAACAGAAATCTAATTTGTAATGCAATTTTAATTTTTCTATTTTTAGGATAAATTTTTAACGTAGAAATAGGGTTTGAATAGAAATGAGAAGTAGAAATTTTCAACTTTTTTATTTATGGAATAAAAATAAATAAAAACTATTTTCATTGCTCATCCTTGTTGCTTGCGGGCCGCTTGTCTGCTCGTCAATGTATGATTTCTATATCAACGCTTTCAATACAATTAATTTATGATTTATGATTTTTTAAGGAAGATATTTAAGAAGGCTTATCAATGAATGAAAAAGAGTATGTGACTTTTGTTTAATGGCTTTTTGCCCCTCATGGATCAGACAGAGAGCGATGATCGGGGAGGACAATAAGAGGCATTGCTTTTGGGTATTTTATTGAAACAATTGTTAGCCAAATCTCCAACCACTCTCAAAAGCAGATGTCATTAGAAAATTGCAAACTGAATAACTAATGTTGTTAAATCAATAAAAGAAGGCTCACCTAACAAACAATTAAGAATGATAAAAGGAGCTGTTGAACTGCAGATCAGAGGAGGGTTGCAAGATTCTTATCTAATCATTTGCGAAGTAAGCGATCGACGATGTTTTACTCCGTTGTTGTTGTCTTGTTATTTGGTGATCTCTATGTGCTAGTTTGCTTCAGCACTATGCAATTCGCACTGATGAAAAGACGAATGATGTGGGCGAGCAAATTGACATTTTGCATGATGAACTGGACGAAGCCCTAAGTTCTGGCAGGTGTTTGATTAATGTTTGATAGAAATATAATATGTTATATTTTTTCTCAATATTTACGAGTTGTCAAATCACCATTATTTCAAGACATGAATTTTATAAAATCAAAAAAGAGATTAGTACCACTTATTTGGGAATAATCAAAACCATCCGATGTAACTATTTGAATTGACGATATTGTAATCCTATTAGATAAATGAGAATCGATGTCAAAAACAAGTAAAAACATTACCTCAATTATGAACTGGCCAAACCGAGTTCACTCACTAACAAAACGATTCCTATAAACCAATAAAACTCTTGCTCAAAACAAATATTCCCAGTTATTCACAGCGCAGAGTTTGCGCATTAACTTGGTCGCATTGCCACTTTCTTCATCAAACTTCATTTCAAGCAAACTTACGTTCAAAAGAAAGCCCTTTCAAAGTACTAAAACATAATAACTTGGCCCTCTCAAAATTGAAGTGAAAATTGATGAAAATTGGCAAGAAAGCTGCTGGATGAGTATTGTTTATCATGCATGTGGAACTTTGAAAATTCGTTTTGAGCCAACTCCAAATTGAGTTCATAACACCCTAAATTATCAATCCTCCATAATTTCCCAATTAAATAGCTGCAAAATCTCATAGTTTCAATTTCACTAAATTCTGAATTTGAGTCATAATTCCAAAAATAATTTTGATTAGACAAACAAATGGCTTGAATCATTACCGGACGTTGTGAATGGAAGTAAATCCGACCCGACAAGATTCTCATGACTACTAGGCGCGAGTCTTTGTTTCTGTGTTTCGTTCTTTTAATGTCCCCTTTTTTTCCTTCCCTTTCTTTCTTCCTTTCTTATTCTTTTCCTTTCTTCTCTCTTCGTGCGTGCGCCTTTACTTTAATACCTAAGGTCCACTTTTTCTTCCTTCTTTGAATTTTCAATGTTTTCTTTTCGGGCTCCATCCCTTTTGACTAAGCTAAATATTATAAAGATTAATTTATTCTTTCTAAATCTATTAATATTCATGGGGAGAAGTTCGCTTTTGGTCCCGCGTTCTCAATCCCGAAAATAACCCACTAAAATTGACAAGTGAACGTTGCCAAAAAGGCATAACAGTAATTACAGCACAAAATAATCACTTTTTTTTTTTTTTTTTTGTATTGTTTATCTCCACGTTCCCCGCCGTGCACCGATTGGAGGCACATTCCCCCACGTTGCCCTCTCTCCCTCTCCCTAACCCTGTCTCAAATCGCCGCCCATATATATTTATATTCCTTAAATTTCATTGTCCTGACGTCACTTCATGGCATTAGTTTATGATCGAGACAAACGACGATAAAATATTTAAGATTAAACACATATGCCCAAAAGAAAAGCTGACGTATATGTTTTGCAAGGAGCATCACGCATCCCTCACGCCCAACATGCGGTATGACGTAGCCTGGTAAAAACGGGTGTGACGTTCGGATACGAAAGTCAACATCAATTTTACATTCATAATCCGTTCATTACGGAATTATTATATGCAACTCCTATATAAACATGTTATAAATATTAATAATGTTATATTAGGGATATCTAACGAAACATAATTTTAGGGCCCGTTTGTTTTCGTTTCTTTTTTCTGTTTTTGAATAACTTTTCTATTTTTTTGTTATTGGGAACAAAAAATGAACAGAAACGCGTTTTGGTGCGTTTTTGTTCCAAAATTGTTTTTTTATTCTCAGAAATACATCTGGAACAGAAACAAGAAACAAAAAAAAGTTGTTTCTTGTTTCTAGAACAAAATTTAGAAACACTTCTCTCTTTTTTCTTCTTCTTTTCTTTTTCTTTTTTCTTTGGCCGGTCGCCGGCCTTGGCCATGGCCGGCGACTAGCCGTCGAGGGTCGGCGACGCCGTCGAGGGCTGGCGACCTCACCGAAGCGTCGCCGGCCCGGGCGAGGCCGAGCGTCGCCGGCCCCTGGCGAGGCTAACCTCGCGTCGGGCTGGGCGAGCTCCAGCGACGCTTGGCCTCGCGCTGGGGGCCGGCGAGCCTCACCGTGGCTGGGCGAGGCCGCCGGCCCTCGTCGGCCGGTCGCTGGCCATGGCCGAGGCCGGCGACCGGCCAAAGAAGGAAAAAGAAAAAAGGAAAATAAATAAGAAAAAAAGGAAAAATAAATAAGAAAAAAAGAAAAATAAGAAAGAAAATAGAGAAAATTAAATAAAATATTAAAAAATTAAAAGAAATAAAAAATTATATAAATTTACCAAACGTGTTTCTGTTCATTTTTTATTCCCGGAACAAGTTTACCAAACGAGTGTTTTTGTTCAAAAATTGTTCCCCGGAACAGAAACATTTTTTTCTATTTGTGTTTCCTGGAACAATTTTTAAACAGAAATGTTACCAAACGCACCCTTATTTTACTGATATGATCTTATGATGGTCTTTTGTTGCAATTGCTACACTTCAATAGCATTTACAATTAATGAAATTTACGTAAGGAGAAATTTCGATAATTCATTATTTCATAAGAATTGCTAATATACCTATGGATTATATTGTTTTTTCTTTCGCATTTCTTTGACAAACCAACTTATGTGAATCCGTAACATAATTTGTGTTATCTGCCATTAGATCTCAATTCTTAATCGCTTGTTTAAGTATATTTAAGTGATCCCGTTAATATGATAAATCAGAGGTGTTTATAGCGTGATACCTTCTTTTTTAGCTTATTATATTCTAAATGTTCAAAGATTAAATATAAGATTAATACTAACTCTCCCAAAATGAACTATTCCAAGATATTTAAATCTTTTAGTCAGTCATCGTGTCTCGTGCATACCAGGACACGTGGCTGGATGTCCTCATACCGATCAACACGACCACCTTTTTTTCCCATTTGCAGCCTATGACGCCGATGACGATGGCTGCTTGTGCTGCTGCTCCCCATTCTGCTCCACCTCCCAAGGGTCCTGGGATGAGTCCCGCCTTCTCTCGCGTGCTGGACGGCTCAGGGAGAACGCGCGTCGTCGTGGTCGGACTGTTTGGTGGACGTCGAGGGGTTGTAGGATTTGCCATTTGCTCGGCAAAGCAAGAGCCCGTCACCCCCCGTCGCTGTCAATCTCTTCCACCGCCTCCCCGCCATGACAACTCTCCCGTCAGTGGGCAGTGGATGGTACTGACATGGACCCTCGTTCAAAGCCCAGGATGTTTGGTTAATAGATTTTGGGTGCAATTTTCTTTTTCTTCTTTTTTTTCTTATGGGCACGTCTGGCCTTCACCTATGGTGCCTTCATCTCAATTCGAGTATTCTCTTTATTTTCGCGAGCGTGGGAGCAAGAATTCAAAAAGAAATTATTAACAAAGATAGACTTCTGTCACTTTGTGTCTTTCATTTCCCAATATTTATTATGGTAGTTGTCCGGGTCTTTGAAGTAGTGCAGATTTGAGAGACTTGAAGGGGCTTAGCATTCAGGGGAGAGTTCTTATGAGCAGTTAATCTATGGAGGGTATCCTATCAATTGGCTAATATCCTCTTTGCAAATTTATCCCATCTTCCTCCAGTTTACCCTTGGAGAAAGGACAAATTATTAGTTCATGGGAACGTTGTTTGTCCATTCTTCGCGGAATTAGTTCATGAACGTGTTGCGCCATTGGAATATGTCTCGTGCATTTAATTAAAATGAGAGGAGACTATAAGTGATAAATGATATTTCTTCGGTGGACACCATCAAGAAACCCCACAGCCAGACGGAATCTGAAAGCAGGATTATTGAAAACAGGGCTCTTGGCACCTAGCACCGATTGTCAAATCAGGAACATCTCTGATTCACCCATAAAATTGATCCCAAAGTCTTATACTGATGGTGCTGCTGGTTCCTGCGGCATGGTCAGAGAGAAGCTGGTGCTAGTAATCCCACCGCAGAGTTCTATAGATGTGGACAGTCGCTAGTATGACATGAATAGAATAAACCGCTGTGTCCAGACCAAGATCCATTTTGTTTGTGATGAAATACCTTCAGAAGATGGTAAAGTTCATCCGAAACACGATGCTGCATATCCCAATGTCATTGAAGTGGCAACAGGAGAACCGGTCTTTCTTCATTATGAACTGAACCTTACTTGTGGGGAAGGAGGGAAGGTCATGGAGGCGTTTAACGAGTCACTTATCAAAGAAAGCACAATGACTATGCACCAGGATAAGAAAATGAACAGGCGCATTCCTGGTTTCTTCAGGTAAGTACTTCAAAAAATCAGAAATGCCTTTAGTTGTTTTCATTTCTGCTGCTGTCATTTATAAGGACTGGATGCTGTTTTGAGTGATTAATGTACTTCCCAGACGATTCATCCGCTGGAAGAGTGGACATGGAGGTTATGGCAAGCCATCCTATGTTGAGCTTCTTCGCAGTATGTAAGTGCATATTTAACAGATCATTATGTTAAATAGATAATGCATGTGCTTCAGAAGTACATTGTTAATCCTCGAAATCAGTCTGATTCTTAGCTAGACTATGTATCTCTCTGTGGTATCGGTTTTGAGGTCCAACATCCAGAGATTCGGAAATGATTATGAGTTAGATGTTGATAGAATATGTTGTAGGTAGTATCTGATGAAGCTCTTTATTTATAAGGAGGAATATATAAGTCCCCTTGGTGCATCTTTTTTCTGTAAGAAGAAACATGGTACCTGTGTTTCTATTATTAGGTTTCTACATGAAGCGTTATTGATGACCTTGTCCATTAATTGTAACAAGACATTGATTTTTTCTATTTCGATAAATAAGTAGAAGTACAATTCCGGATTTCGTGATAGATACTATCATTGCTCCAGTAAATAATATGGTATAGTCTCAAAATGGCAAATGTTTCTTTCGTTGCCCTATTTACACTAATTATTGTATGCTTTCACGCATTGGTTGAACAGTTTATTGTGTTGTTAGTGCATGTAGTGTTTCACTGGGCAAGAATTATTGAGCATTAGCTTTCATTTGCTTTTTCAGGTCAGGTTGACCTCTTGTCAAGGGAGTTCACGTGGGAATATGAACTCTGCGCATTTCCTGCATTTTAGCTTGGACTTCTGAAGAAAATATTAGGTGGGCCAGCTACTCTCAGTTGCTTAAGGCATGTATATCGATTTTGTATGGAAGCGTAAGTTGGTTTTTTCTCTTATCTCTTTTGTTTTATGTGAGTTTCTACATGTCTTTGGGGATAACAAAAAATATAGTAATGGTATGATCCTTAGGCCCTGTTTATTAATTGGTCAAATGGTGTTTGACTCTATTCTTTTGTTCCTAATAAAAAAAAAAAAAAAAAAAGAACAGAAAGGCCACAAACAGTGCAGCTAGCTGAAGACGCAGAACACCACTTAACAATCCCATGTCGACTGGCAAGCCTATGAAGAACACACAACCATGAGATAAAACGATGATGGGAATAGATGGATTGAGCCAAATACATTGGGCCAATCAACATGCTGGTGCTTCACTCCAATAGTCTTCCGTGCTCTATAGGTAGTGAAAGAACCAGATGAACAAGGAATCAAAATCAACGAATCACCGACTGCCGCATTGGGGAAGAACACCCCAGAAATAGCAGTTTGAATCTGCACTATTGTAGATCTTGCTGGCACCATCCAAGATCATTTATGACCTGAGACTCTTTGCAATTCATAGAAAGACCAGAGTTAGAGACCACTCTTCTTTGGAATTTATCTAAAAATGGCCCAAAAGAATGCCTTGTCTTAGAGTTTTGGAAAGGCCATAACTTCTTAGTTGATGATTGCTGTATGCCACAACGTACAATCCCCTTTGAAACGTGATATATCTGAATCAGGAAAAATAAATGAAAGATCGATTATATTTTTTCTGTTACAGGAACATAAATCTGAGTCTGAAGCTTGAACATCATAATTGAGTCTCCCGTCGAACTGGTTTTGACAATAGGTTCTTTGTGACAACAATATCAGAAGAAATCTATTGATCAAACATAAAGCATGTTCAAGCGGCAGAAACCAATGAATCAAACACATAAGATAACATGATCAGTCGTCTTGAGAGTAAATTGTTGGCATCGTAGAGATCGATGGCAGAAGTTGCACGAGATTTGAAGAACTTTCTAGTCATTAACTTGAAATTCACGAACCATTCTGAAGATACATGTCAGACCCAAAGAGCTGCTACATTTGGTTCCACCCTACAGCTTGACATTAATAGACATGCCGTTCGTAAATAGAGTATAATAAGAACACATACCCTGTCGGTTTTTCTTTGTCAAGCCTGTCAATAAATTTACACGGAGAACAAAACTGAAGAACAGTAATTCTAGCCCACTCCCAGTCTCATGATCAGTCGCTACCTGATCAGACCTGAATGGTAATAATATATACGCACCTTAAATCTGAATGTCTTTGAGATACTGTAACAGGAGAGCTTAAAGTTTATGCAACATATAGCACCTGCAGCGTCCTGCTGCAGATCACACGTAAATGCTCAACTATCTGTATCGATTCTGTAGGAATAGCTTGAAAAAGATCCATCGAACCTACTCTGATTCAATCATTACAAATGCATGGGTAAGAGACTGAGCAGCAAATGTTTGTACAGGCGTCCCTATACTGTAATCACAGTTTTCGTGGCTCCAGGCTTTGGTTCCGTGATTTTAATCCTTGCATCCGAAATCTGTAAAAGGGTCAGAGGAAGATGGTGTCAACTGGTGCCAGTAAGTCACCACGAACTCCAAAATTCCGTTGATGATTTGGGTCTCTTAATTGTCTCAAATATATATATATATTTTTTTTTTGGTACCCAGGGAACCCCGTACAGCCGGTAGCCGGCGGGTAAACCCTGGAGCGATGCTAGCGGAGGACTCACCACCCCGACATCGCGCTTCAGATCCCGTGTGGCCAGCGGGATTCGACCCCCTCCACTATCGTTTAGTTTCATTGGAGAGCCTTAACCAACTGGGCCACCGCAGGCGGTGGTTAATTGTCTCAAATATTGATTACAGTGAATTTGAAAAATATTGAGATGCACTTGTGAGTTACGTTAGAAAAGTTTCACATTTATGGTATGGAGCAATTAATGCATATGAAGCTATGTCCAACTGAACATATTGATGGAATAGGATTTGGATCTCGGAATTGAGTTCTCTCTTAATGATGGCTCAGTCAACTGGAATGTGTATTACCCATATAGGGGATGGTCCATCAACCTGAAGGTTCGGGCATCCTCAGCCACGACTGACAAATGAGGGCCATCCTTAGCCAGCCAGCCACACAATGTGTTAAATTAATGTCTCGAGTTTGAAGTCGGATAATGATTTGTTAAACCAAATTTGTCCATAAAGTTTTTCGCAAGTAGATTTAAACTCGGATAAAGATAAAAAGAAGAATTTATTCTTTGGACATACACACATGGACGTCTACGCTGAAGTCTCCAGGAGGATCCGTTTTTTTGGGATGGCCGAATTCTTCTTATTCACGGTGGGGCCCAAAGTTTGGGCACACAACTTTCACGCATGCACTTTCTTCTTTCTCCGAAGGAAATAAGAAACGGAAAGTAAGGCCCTGTTTGGTAACCATCCAAACAGGGCCAGATTCTGATTCTTTGTTCCCGGGAGTAGTTTGAGAACAGAATCGCGTTTAATAAAATTTTTATTCCCGGAAACAAATTTCTAATTTTTTGTTCCCGGAAGTAGATTTGGAACAGAATCAAGAACAAAAAAAAAGTTGATTCTTGTTCCGAGAACAAATCTAAGAATCAAAACAACTCTTCTTCTTCCGTTTTTTTCTCTTCTTCTTCTTTTCTTTTCTTCTTCTTCATCAACCACCCCGTTTGCCGCCATTCGAAGCCGTCCGCCGCCGCCGTCATCGGTCGTCAGTGAGACTCCGGCGACGTCTCTAGCAAGGTCGCCGAACCTCACCCTGGCCGAGCGAGCCTCCGGCGAGCTCACCGAAGGCAACCCCACCACCAGCGAGGCTGGGCGAGGCCCGTCTGGCCCCGACGAGGCTTGCCCAGCCCCACCGTTGGCCAAGCGGGCCTCGCCTAGCCCCAGAGAGCCTCACCCAGCCCGGCTGGGCTCACCTGGCCACTGTGAGGGTCGCCCAGCCCTGCTGGCGGCCAAGCAGGCCTCGCCTAGCCCCGGCGAGGTCAACCTGGCCACTGGCGAGCCTCGCCCAGCTGCCGGCGAGGCTCGGCAGACAAGGGCCGGCCTTGCCAAGGGTCGGCGACACTCCGGTGAGGTCACCGGCCTGAAGAAGAAAAAGAATAGGAGAAAAAAGAAAAGAAAAAAGAAAAAAGGAAAAAAAGAAGAAAAAATGAAAAAAGTAAAAAAATTATTTCATGAGTGAGTATAAATCTCTCGAGAACTATGGAAGTTCCAACAAATGATGAACATATTGCGGTAGAAACACTTTGTTGTGGCCTCACCATCTCCGTTGGCTCTTCTATGACCTACATGTTCTAATAACGAACATGAAAATAAAAATAAAATAACAAATAAAGGACAATATAAAGTCACCGTCATTAGTGTGTATGCTTTATACTTGGGTCATTTTGATCTCGGTGTTTAATACATGCATTGTTGGCCTTGACAATAGTAGCATAACTTTTTCCCCCTTTTTTTTGATTTGGAACAGAATCAATGAGCACAGTTTCAAACGCAATTCTATTCCAGAATAAAAAATTTGGACAGTTACCAAACGGCTTAAAAAGCTTAGAATTTGTTCCTAGAAACAAAATAAAAAAAAAAAAATCATTTCTGATCAGAATCTACTCCCGGGAATAGAATCGTTACTAAACGCACCCTAAGCCTCCCAAATGAAGCCAAAAGTGATGGTGGGCCTAGGTTGAAGTTTGACCTGGGCACACGTATAAAAGAAAACCTACGAAAGTGAGAAGTAGCATGCCACCGAGAAGAAAGAAGCCGCATGTCCAATGTTTTTGAAGCCGAAAGCCGCGAGAAGCTTTGAAGAAATATGCGAAGCCGTACGTCCTGATTATGGTGTACGTAAAGCGTTTTGTTTTGAGCCTGAACGCGTGGTAATTTTGTGCCGTGAGTTTATACCCTTATTTATTTATAAACACTTTGGGTTTGGGGTTAAATCTAGGTGTGGAAAACACGTGAGCGTTTGAGCAATTGTAAACTCTGATTCTCCGATTATAGTGGATTATTTGCTGCTAGCTCTCCCCGTGGACGTAGGTACCAATACTCGGACCGAACCACGTAAATTTCTAGTGTCCTTATTTATTTTTCTCATTTATTTTTCTGGTGATTTCGTGTTGATGTAAATTGCAAGATCCTGTCGTTTCCACATATTATATCCCAACAATTGGTATCAGAGCTTGGGGTTGGATTTCTTAATTGTGATTTGGAGCTTTTGCTTGTCTAATTATTACTTGGAAATTCTATTACTGCAATTATGTCTGAAAAGAAATCTGAAAATAGAGAAGTTTAACGGGAGTAACAACTTTGTGTTATGGAGCATAAAGATGCGAGCTTTATTGACAACACAAGGTTTGGCCAAGGCACTAGATGGTGAAGATGAGTTGCCGATTATAATGAAAGCCTTTGAAAGGGTAGAGCTAATAAAAAAAGCAAAGAGCATAATCCTGTTAAATTTGATGGATGAGGTCTTAATAGAGGTTGTTGAGGAGAAGGATACCGCAGCGTTATGGGCAAAACTTCAAGCACTCTATGTGAAGAAAGGTTTGAACAATCACTTGTACATATTGAAGAAGATATTTCAATTTAGATATACTAAAGGTACGTCTATCAGATCCCACCTAGATGAATTTAATAAACTCATGTTGGATTTGAAGAACATTGGTAAGATACTTGATGATGAAGAACAGAGCATGATGCTGTTAGCCTCTTTACCAGATTCATGAGAGCACTTTACTGATTCACTATTGCAGGGGTGTACTACAATTACCTCAGAGGAGGTAAAGTCCGTCTTATTTCTCTAAGGAGTGGCAGAGAAAGTTGCGAGATGACGGTTTGGCGCAAGGAGTAACGCAAGCACTGATAATTCGAGGTAGAGAACAACATCGAGGGCCTAGTAGTAGCATAGGTAAAAACATATCAAAATCACGCCATAGAAAGTCCAAGAGATGCGTGAAGTGCTTTGAGTGTCACAAGGAGGGGCACATCAGGAGAGATTGTCCAAAGCGGAGGAATAAAGCTGATAGGCAGAATGCCACAAGTAGTGTGGCAAACGTTACCGAGGGGAGCAATAGTGATGCAGAAGCTGTTTTATGTGTGACTGCTATTTCGTCAAGAAATGAATGGGTGCTAGATTCGGGGTGTTCTTATCACATGACGCCTCATAAGAACTGGTTTACTACTTACCAGGCTACAGATGGTGGTAAAGTTCTTTTGGAGAATAATGCAGTCTGTAAGGTTATGGGGATAGGGACAATTCGAATTCGGATGCATGATGGGGTGGTGCGCACATTGACAGATGTGAGGCATGTACCGGAGCTCAAGAAGAACCTTATTTCTCCGGGGACACTTGATGACATCAGGTGTAGGTACACCGCTGAAGGTGGAGTACTAAAGATCTCTCGAGGTGCCATGACAGTGATGAAGGGAAAGAAAGTGAATACTCTCTATCATATACTGGGTGAGACCATGACCGGAACCACTGCAGTTTCATCAGGTGAGTCAAACTCTAACTTGACTCAATTATGGCATATGCGTTTGGGGCACATGAGTGAGGCAGGTATGGTGATGCTGAGTAAAATGGGGTTGTTGAAAGGTCAAAAGACAGGGAAGCTGGACTTATGTGAGCATTGCATCTATGGGAAGCAGCACCGAGTTAAATTTACTATAGCTATTCATTCGACCAAACGACCAGTTGAATATATTCATTCAGACGTCTGGGGCCCGTCTTCGATTCTTTCGAAATGAGGTGCCCAATATATGCTGACATTTATTGATGATTATTTGAGAAAGGTATGGGTATACTTTCTAAAGCACAAATATGATGTGTTTGATCGGTTCAAGAAATTTAAGGAATTGATTGAGAAGCAGTCAGATAAACAAATCAAGTGCCTAAGAACCGATAATGGCATGGAGTTCTGTAGTAAAGATTTTACCAAGTTCTGCGAGAAAGAATGTATTGTGAGACACCACATAGTACCTGGGACACCACAGCAGAATGGCATGATAGAGCGAAAGAACAAAACTTTGCTTGAGCGAGCTCGATGCATGCTTTCACATGCAGGACTTGGCAATGAATTTTAGGCCGAAGTAGTGAACATGGCATGTTACCTAGTTAATAGATCTCCATCATCTACTATTGAGTGGAAGACTCCTAAGGAAGTATGGTCGGGGAAATCTGTTGATTATTCCGGATTACGTATGTTCGAATGTCTTGCGTATGCTCATGCGAGTGATGGTAAGCTTGAGCTAAGGGCGAAGAAGTGCATATTTCTGGGTTATGCACATGGGGTGAAAGGCTACCGGCTGTGATGCATTGATCTTAGATCACCCGGTTTTCTAATCAGTAGAGATGTGATCTTCGACGAGACTGCAATGCTTCAATGGAGGAGTTCTGAAACACAACCAGCAGAGAAGACAGATCATGGTGTCATTAGTGAGGTGGAGATTCAGGTGGAGACTCCAGAGACCTCGAAGGTGACAAAGGTTGAGACTGCAGATGAGGTCGCAGTTCTTGAAGTTGGTGATAGTGGTCAACCAGCAAAGCCGCAGCACACTATAGTCGCAGATAGATAAAGAAGACAAATTAAATCACCGATACGTTATGGTTATACAGATATTGCTTATGCATTGACTGTAGGTGATGAGGTGGAGACAGGTGAGACTTCGTCTTACTCTAAGGCGATGGCTAGTTCGGAGTCATCGCAGTGGCTAGGGGCTATGAGTGAAGAGATGGAATCACTCCATCGAAATCAGACATGGGAGCTAGTCAAAGTACCCAAAAGCCAAAAGATTGTTGGAAGTAAATGGGTCTTTAAACGGAAAGAGGGCATTCCCGGTGTTGAGGCAGCGAGGTATAAGGCGAGACTTGTGGCGAAGGGATATACACAGCGTGAGGGCATTGACTACAATGAGGTGTTCTTTCCTGTGGTAAAACATACTTCTATTAGTGTTTTACTTGCCTTAATTGCTTCGCAGGACCTCGAGTTAGAGCAGCTAGATGTGAAAACTACGTTTCTTCATGGTGAGTTGGAGGAGCAGATTTACATGAGGCAACCAAAGGGATTTGCTATTCCGGGTAAGGAATATCATGTTTGCTTGTTAAAAAAAAATCTTTGTATGGGCTGAAACAGTCTCCTAGGCAGTGATATAAATGTTTTGATGCTTTCATGGTTAGTCAAGACTATTCAAAAAGTTAGATGGATAGCTGCGTTTACTTTAAGAGATTGGAGAACGGTTCTTTGATTTATCTACTTTTGTATGTTGATGATATGCTGATAGCAGCTAAGAATATGTCTGATATTGATGTGCTAAAGAGGCAGTTAAATGTTGAATTTGAGATGAAAGATTTAGATGCTGCAAAGAAAATTTTGGGTATGGAGATTTTGCGTGAAAAGGCTGTAGGAGTTTTACGTTTATCTCAAAATAAATATATTGAGAAGATCATGGCACGTTTTAATATGCAGTTGGCAAAATCTAAAGCACTTTAAACTTTCAGATAAATTATCATTGTAGACTAAGGAGGAGGAGGAGCATACACCCCGTGTTCCTTATTCTAGTGTTGTGGGTAGTATTATGTATGCTATGGTGTGCACTAGGCCTGATATTTCACAAGCTGTGAGCGTGGTTAGTCGCTATATGAAGCATCCTCGTAAAGCTCATTGGGAAGTTGTAAAGTGGATCCTCAGATATTTGAAGGGGACAACAGACGTGGGTATAGTATACCGGAGGAGCAGTAATGGCAATGAGACCACTGGTTTTGTGGATTTGAATCACGCCGGTAACTTTGATGATTGCAGATCTTTAGTAGGGTACGTGTTTACGCTAGCAGGTGGTACAATTAGTTGGAAAGCATCCTTAAAGGATCACATTGCCTTGTCTTCGACTAAGGCAGAGTACATGGCACTAACCTTTGTAGCGAAATAGGCGATATGGTTACAAAGTTAGCTCTCGGACTTTAGGTTAGAACAAAAAAGTGTGGATATACACTGCGATAACCAATGTGCGATATATTTGGCGTATAATCCAGTTTAAGCATATCAACATCAGGTACCACTTCATCTGAGATGTCTTAGTTAAGGGTATTGTTACTGTTAAAAAGATTGCTACAGCAGATAACCCGGTAGACATGATAACTAAGTCTGTTCCTTTGGTGAAGCTCAAGCAATTGGCGTCTGCGGAGAGTGAGCGCCCATCGGGCCATTGGGAGAGCAGCATGGATGATGAGCACTATAATTTGGCTTCAAACATCGAGCCAATGTGGAGAATTGTTAAATTAATGTTTTGAGTTTGAAGTCGGATAACGATTTGTTAAACCAAATTTTTTGATAAAGTTTTTCCCAAATAGATTTTAACTCGGATAAAGATAAAAAGAATAATTTCTTCTTTGGACATACAAACATGGACGTCTATGCCGAAGTCTCCAAGAGGTTCCATTTTTTTGGGATGGCTGAATTCTTCTTATTCATAGTGGGGCCCAAAGTTTGGGCACACAACTTTCACGCCCGCACTTTCTTCTTTCGCCGATGGAAATAAGAAATGGAAAGTAAGCCTCCCACGTGAAGCCAAAAGTGATGGTGGGCCCCGGTCAAACTTTGACCCGGGCACACGTATAAAAGAAAACCTACGAAAGTGAGAAGCAGCATGCCGCCGAGAAGAAAGAAGCCGCATGTCCAACGTTTTTGAAGCCGAAAGCCGCGAGAAGCTTTGAAGAAATATGCGAAGCCGTACGTCCTGATTTTGGTGTACGTAAAGCGTTTTGTTTTGAGCTTGAACGCGCGATAATTTTGTGCCGTGAGTTTATATCCTTATTTATTTATAAATAATTTGGGTTTGGGGTTAAATTTAGGTGTAGGAAACACGTGAGCGTTTGAGCGATTGTAAACTCTGATTCTCTGATTATAGTAGATTATTTGCTACTGACTCTCCCCGTGGACGTAGGTACCAATACTCAGACCGAACCACGTAAATTTCTGGTGTCCTTATTTTTCTCGTTTATTTCTTTGGTGATTTCGCGTTGACGTAAATTGCAAGATCCTGTCGTTTTCGCATATTATATCCCAACACAACGGACTGATGAACCTTTTAGTTTCTGCAATACATTAAATATACGACGTGATTATGATAAAGGAAACAAAAGATGAATGGTGAACATCTACACAGTGGCCCAAAGGCCTATGAGAGCGGAGGATCAATCAGACTTAACTCATCAGAGTTGCAGTTACCCTGGCGTGAAGGTGACCTTACATATTGACTCCGGCTCAAACCCCAACTATTATACTTCGCTTATTGAGTACGAGAATGGGGATGGTGAGCTCGGCGCTGTCAGCCTGAAGCAGGCTCTAGACTCCGACTCTTGGCTTCCGATGCAACAGTCGTGGGGCCCAGTTTTGGACATTGGACGGCGCTGGCAAGCTGCGTGCCTCGTTCTCGATCAAGCTCACCTCCCTCGACTCCAGAGAGATCCTGGTCGCCAACAACGTGTGGCACCCTAGACAGACGGGTCGGTCCATCGTCAGCTATGCTGTTTGAGGGTTGTGTGTGGTTTGCTTGGGAGACGAAGAAATGGAGATCGATCGTCCATGAATTTGGTTGTGTGTGTTTTATGTGATTGGCAAAGATAAAATGTAGGATGGTATGAAATAAGAAAGTATTTTGCTCTCTCCACTCCGGGTGAAGTTTAGTCAGCTATGAGCTACCCCTTGGAAAAGAGAGTAGTAGTGAAAAATGAATGATATTGTCCTTTCAAAATCAAGAATGATTCGAGTATTTTTGTTCCTTGTTTTTTTGTGCTACTCTATTGTATTTGAAGCTTGAAAGCTTTTATGTTTTGCACCAATATGTGTACCACTTCCAAAGTGATAGTTATAAATCGTGTTCATCTCTATGCAAATGGGTATATTCTTCCCTATTAAAAAATGAAACTTCTCAATGAAAATTATAATTCCTTAAAAAACGTTTTTGAAACATATTCATAATTAAAACAAACGAACCCAACATTTTAACATGTTCCTATCACTTTCATCTACTACCACTTCAATTCATTTCTAGGAAATCAACTTGTCCTTGTCGAGTTTGTTCTTAATACCAACTCCAATATACATCAAGGAATGTTGACACCTAATTTTTGTTTTCAAGTACATAAAAAAAAATAGAGAAAAAGAGAAAAAGAAAAATAACAAAACAACAAAAAAAGAAAAGAAAATGAAAATGAAAAAAAATGCCTCTTTTTCCCTTGCGTGGCCCAAAACCGTTTCCCCTTTGGCCTGGCCCATGCCAGCCTTCTCCCTCCTCCATCTTCGCGCAAGAAACCCTAGAGAACGAGAAGGCAGACAGGGAGGAGAGGAAGGAAAAACCAGAGAGTTTAGGGGGGAGAGAGAGCTCGATAGAGGGAGAGGGAGAGAGAAAGGAAGGAAGAGCAACAGTAGTGGGCAGCAGCGGCGTTGCCCGGTGCCGTCTGAGCCGCTGCCCTCCGAACGCCGTCCCCTGCAACCCTTCGAGCATCGACGCCACCATCCGCCGCATCGCCATCGTCGTCAAGCCCATCACCGCCGTCGACGTCTCAGCTAATCCCTCCAATGCCGCGGATTGCTGAACCCGAGGTCTCCGGAATTCGGGTTGCGCGAGTCAGGCCAGGTCCAGTCAACCAGGTAGGGTTTTGGGCATATTGGGCCAGGTTTGGGCTATTTTTGCATGTGGGCTTTATTTAAAAAATTTAGGCCAAGCTGGGCCTGCACATTAGGCCTAGCCTGGTTGGTTTTGCTGGTTTGGGTCCCTTGGCCCAGTCTAGTCCGGTCCGGGTTCGGGCCATCTGGCTCGATTTGGGCCGAGCCCAGGCCCTTTTTGTCGACCCGGGTCAAACCCAACCCGGGGATCCAACCCAATTCGTTTTAAATATATTATATTATTATAATATTAAAAAATATATTTTTAAAAAAAATTAAAAATTTCGAAAATTCAAAAATGTAGGCTTTGATTAGAAATGACCATGTATTGCCTTTATAATATATTTAGGCCTTTAATTGCTCGTATATTGATTATATTGCATGTTTAATTTACTTGTTTAACTATGTTTGCAATTGCTTAGTGGCATGTGTTCATTTTACTGCAATTAATTAGGATCTTGATAGCTATGATTGTTACTTTAATGATTGCGCACTTGCATGATCACCTCACATGTTAGTGGATAGGTATAAAATCAATCCAAACTGCTTGCCAAAAATTGTTTTGTTAAAATGTACAAGATTAGGTACTGAAAATGCACTAATTAGTTAATTAGTGTAATCAAGTCCTCGACCCTAGATTCTCTGGTTGCGTAGGAAGTGAGGTACACTCCTATATCTCACTTGGTTTCTAGCCGACCCCAATAGGCTAGTGGCAACTCCTTTTGTGCAAAAATTCCTAAAGAATATCCCAACGTCACGCAGGGTATGGGCTTGGAAGAGTCTACACCTAATCATGGGCCTTAGGCCCGCCCTTTAGGCAATACCCCTAAACCTACTGTTCCCCCCCCTCCCCTGAGGGGTAGGTCACGACAGCTTGGTGACTCCACTGGAGACTTGGTTTTAAACCTTAGAAGACTTAGGCCTAAATTAATCTTTTTCAAAAATATATTTTTTTTGGTAGTGAGAATTCCAGGTATGTCCCTAATATTAAAGGTGTTAAATGTTTTTGCAGAATGGGAGGTACAAGGGGAAGTATTTGCTCACCTTTGTCTTGTAGGGAGGTGTAGAAATGTATGGTTTATTTTTTATGTATGAAGTGCTGATTGCTTATAAATTGTCATGCCTGCATCTCCTGCATTACACTACACCCTAGCACACACAACCTGCCGCCGGACCTAAGTTGCATAGGATCACTTAGGATGGTGTTGAGGTAAATACCATTCCGACTACAAGCATGTAGTATGAGTCACCCATCTCAACCCCGAAATTTCTTTTTTGATGTCAGAGATCCCCACCCTGGTCTGCAAGCATGCGACACAGGTTAGTTCTTTGACGAAGCCAGAGTCATGGGTAACACGACCTAGCCGCGAGCTTGTTGGTTCAGTCTTGTGATCCCATGGCTCTATTTTGAGCCGGATAGAGTAGAAATCGAACCACATCCCATGTGCATGTCTATGTAATTGAAAAAAAAAAATAGAGACAAAGGTCGGCACCCATTGTAAGTATCATTTTCCTTTTTATTTGCTCATTTTGTATTGAACTTCCATCTTGAAATTTGCGAACAACAATCGATTGCCTTCGGTGCCGTAGGCTTATAATTGAAAAAATTGGCAATCACTTTTGATAAGTGAACATTGAATGCAAGTTCTAATCACTTTGATTTGGCCCTGTTAAACATATGGTTTTGTTTAAATTTCTAGTTATGGGCTCAAAATCATTTTTTCTAAAAAAACATGACAAACTTTCAAGTTGTGATTTTATATTCGGGTACAAAAATCGAAATTGCATTTTTTTTATCAAATTCTCTCGTCCTCACATTTTGGGACTAAAATGCAAATCATTTTGTGTACAAATTTCTTGAAATAGAAGTCACTTCATTTTTCTAGGAGTAAAATCACAAATCAATCTTTCAAAAATCAATGACCTTTTTGCATACAAAACTTTTGAAATAAATGTGAACATTCGATTGATGGCCGTGGATTGATTATCTTAATGATGTCTTTTCTTATGATAAAATTTTGGCGAAATACTAAAATCCCGTAATAAGGACTGCAGGGCATGTACCGTCGCTTTGATTTTATTGTAAGAAGCGACCTCGTTGAGATATCATTTTTTCTCATTCACGTACTAACATTGTCGTTTTTTTGCGGGTTATGCGTGGTGCTCATTGACATTAGGACAAGAGTTGATTTTTACTCTTATCTATACAAGAGTATATTGTATTTTATCAATATTCTTATTCCTATTAAGAATCATGTTTTCCATTTTGAGTTTTGATTGCAAATCCAATTGTTGCTTTTGTAAATTGTGCGACTCACATTTTTAATGATGGAATTAAGTTTCCTGAAAATAATCCTTAAAAAAAAGAAAAAAAAAACAAATTTAGAAATGTTTTAAGAGAACCTTTACGTCTACCTTCCAAAACGAATTTCAAGAAAACTTTGCTTAAGGCCTTCTCTTCATGTAGTCGTTTTCTCGGGCTCATCAAACTCGAGGAGCAAGCATGCGTTGAGGCTTCATCGGCGCCAATTTTCCAATAGGGCATAACAAAGTTGAATCCCGTTCTGGGAAGTTTCTTTATTTGGAGATGCCTTAGGTGCCGAAATAGCACATCGATCTCATCCACTTTGCATGATGAGACAAGTGAAGGAGGTTGCCAAGCATCCAAAAGGCGAATTCCAAGGAAGAGTAAACTGTATCAATTCCAATTATCCATTTATGATACCATTTTTAACATGATTTTCTTTTCCATTGCCAAGGATACATCGTGGGCGCCAAGTTATATACCGTTCCAACAAAAGCGAAGGAGTATTCTTATAAGGGCAATGTCTCTCTTCAATAAGACATGACAAGACATCCAATTTAGCACGAAAGGATGTATTGTTCCTAAATTGGACCTAATTAAGTATGGAGATAACCCGTTTCATCTCCTCTTCTTACAGGGTGATGAATGGGAAAAATGTTGCACCTTAACTGTAGAAGCAGTGCCTTCCATCAAGGAATCATGCTAAGACCCGACTGTCCATTTTGGCGTAAAGGGATGTGTATAGTTCCTAAATGATTTCCAATCGAGGGAGGAAATAATATGTCAAATCTTTTCTTTACAGGCAATAAATGGGCAAAGCATCTAAAGAACAATATCCTCAAATGTGGAAATAGGGAGCACCCACTCTCCTTTCAAAGCAAGATATTGAAAAACACATCTCATGATCCATATATAAAATTTTCAAGCTCCTTGTCAGTTAAACGTCTCTTTAGGAAGAGCATTTGAAAAAAAGAAGAAGCAGGAATTGAACTTTGTGAATTGTTGTATACAATAAAGAAGTGCTTTTTATGGATAAAATTAGGGCCACATAGCCATTTTTCAATCAATTCTAGTGATTTTAGGCAAAGTTCATACCTGAAGAACGAAAACACGTGAAGGGTAAATGGTGTCGATTCCAATTGCTCATTTTGATAGCGTCTCTGACATGATTCTTTATTTCCTTTGATAGGAAGACATCAAACGCTTAAAAGCAAATGCAAGTGAAGGGTAATGCCAACTTACCAAATATCCACGAGGGTGAATCCAAAAGATGTTAGCCCTCAAAGGATAAAAGCGAGTGAAGGGTAATAATGTATCGTTTCCAACATTTCAATCCCTAAGATTTTGGTATTAACATATTCTTTCACATTCCTTATAGGGTTACCGAGTCACCATGCTGCAAGTAAGTACCCTTCTTCTGAATTTTTTATTTTATTTTATTTTATTTTATTTTATTTTATTTTTTTAAACAAAAAAAAAAGAAAAAACGGAGAATTTCCATTACAAAAAAGAACCTTTGGCGCTTTCCTAGAGATACGCACAAAAATGAATAATTGAAAAAAAAAATTCCACAAACTTTTTTAGCATCCCTTTTATTTCAAAATTGTTTTCGTGTTTTGTGAGTTATTCATTTTGAATCAAATTTCTCTATGGAGATTGATCTACTCAGATAATCTCGATAGAGTGAAAGGTGAAACTTTAATCATGCCAAACAAGGAGTACTTAGGATGAGGAAAGGCAAGCAGTTTCCATACACATCCTTCAAACACTTTTGAGAGCTGAGTGAAAGGTGACCTTCTCTTAGGACGAATGATTCATTCGCATTGAGCACAAAGATCAAAATGATAAAGGCGTTTCCTTCATCAATCCCAAGCATTGCACTAATCTATTGCTACCCCTTTAAGCCGAATAAAGATGATCCTCCAAAGTACCCCTGTTGAGAATGACCCTACATTGGGGCGGCATAGGAGGTTACAGTCATGTTGTAAAGCGAAAGATTGAGAAAGATTCTATTACTTTCACTTGTATCGATCTTCTAGTGATAGTTTCAGAGGAATTCTCATTAGAGCTTGATTCATCCCAAGGTGAAGAAGAGCATTTCCTTCTCTACCCAAACATTGATACCCATTGCTTTAACCAATTTGGGCCTTATTGTTCATTTCTTAATCCCAAGCGGTGATCAGCTCCCTTCACTGGGGCAAGGCATAAGAATTGACCAAATACAATTGGCATTTATAAGAAAACATGAAAAGCATCTCGAAAGTCATAAGAGCTCCAAAAGTTCAAAGAGCAAAAAGTTCGACAAAATTAAGGCACATGAAAAAGCAGTGTGCCTCGTAAAAGTAAGGTCAATGCCCGTTAAAAAAAAAAAAAGAAGCCAAAATGCATAACTAATTAGTTAATGAACTTTCGAGATGTGCTGTGTTTCAAAAGCCAAATGCTTTCCAAAGGTCGAGTGACCCGGTCACGATGCCATGATGTTCACCAACACTTGAAAACCCTCTTGAAAATTTTAAGCCTTTTGAGCCTCTTCTGAGCCAACATTACAACCCTCTTCCGAAGTCTCTTCTGATTGGGATGGTTTGAGTGAAAATGAGAATACCACAAAGAAGCTACTGCTTGAAGGAGTGGAAATAATTCTATCTTGTTTTATCTTCCAAGTTCCTGACTTGTAAACCCGATGAAGATAGCGACAAATGTTCCTTTATTGGCCTTAAAGCAATAATTCCTTTGTGTAAGCCTTAACTGAACCTATATTACGGTCCTTTCAAAAGACCTTTTTGATCGATCAGATTGTGCTCATCGCGAATGTTTCAGAAAGCCTTTGACATGAGTTATGTGAGATACCCTAAGCAATTAGCTATTTTCCATGCGAATAGATGGGATCAAGCAGCCATTTTATCGAGAGTGTGTGAGAAGCCCTTTTTGACTAAAAAGCTCTAGTTTGGCATGTTTAATGAGCCATTTTCACGAGTCATAACCGTTCTGATAAGAACTTGATTCCTAGAGAATTTGATGATTAATGATATATCCCCAAGCAAGATGACAGTTTTGCACCACATGATATTGATTGACATCAAATGTTTGTGTAAAGCTGTAGGATTTAGCTTGATTAGCTTGTTCAATTAATGCTGTAATATTGCCAATACGTCTCTTGATGACGTCTCTAATGACATTTGCTCAAGTTGAGTTTGACAGGATTCCTCAATGTAGCCGTGTAGTTTTCAAGGGGTTAGCGGGTGCTTCCCTAAAAACCAAGGGTCATGGTTAGCCTTAAACCATGCCATTTCCAAGGTTGGTGGATTTATCCTTAAAACCACAGGGTTGGTGACTTTTCCTAAACCACACCGCTCGTGGGTTCATCCATAAACCACGCTTGTCCGCATCCGGTCGAAACCTGTTCGTACACGGTGAGACCTATCTCCCAGTCGAAACCCGTTCGTACACGATGAGACTATCATATCCCGTCGAAACCCATTCGTACACGGTGAGACCTATCTCCTAGTCAAAACCCGTTCGTACATGGTGAGACTATCATACCCGGTCGAAACCCGTTGTTACACGGTGCTTCCCGTTGGTTAGCGGGTTTTTCCCTAAAAACCAAGGGTTCATGGTTAGCCTTAAACCATGCCATTTCCAAGGTTGGTGGATTTATCCTTAAAACCACGGGGTTGATGGCTTTTCCTAAACCACACGGCTCGTGGGTTCATCCGTAAACCACGCTTGTCCGCATCCGATCGAAACCCGTTCGCACACGGTGAGACCTATCTCCTAGTCGAAACTCGTTCGTACATAGTGAGACTATCATATTCGGTCGAAACCCGTTCGTACACGATGAGACCTATCTCCTAGTCAAAACCTGTTCGTACATGGTGAGACTATCATACCCAATCGAAACCCATTGTTACACGGTGAGACCTCATTCCTCTTTTCTTATGACCCGGTGGGCTTCTGTAGCTTGGAGTCTTCTTTCTCTTCTTATGACCCGGAGAGCTTTGTATCCTGGAGTCTTCTCTCTTCTTATGACCCTTGGGCTTCTGTAGCCTGAAGTCTTCTCTCTCTTCTTATGACTCGGAGAGCTTTGTATCCTGGAGTATTCTCTCTTCTTATGACCTAGAGAGCTTTGTATCCCGGAGTTTTTCTTCTTATAGCCCGAGGAGCTTTGTAGCCCAACGTCCTTATTCTTCTTATCGGCAAGACATGCTTTCATAGTCATGAGTCATTTCCGTCGACTTAACGCGTGCCTATGCACCCAGGGTCTCGCTATCACCGAAATAATTTAGGTGTCTTCTATCTTTGAATGCAACCTCTTCAAGGCTACATTCAAAGAGGGGCAGCTGTTGACACCTAATTTTTGTTTTCAGGTACATAAAAAAAAATAGGGAAAAAGAGAAAAAGAGAAAAATAAAAATAAAAAAACAACAAAAAAAGAAACGAAAAAGAAAAAAAATGCCTCTCTTTCCCTTGCGCAGCCCAAGCCCATTTCCCCTTCGGCCTGGCCCACGCCAGCCTTCTCCCTCCTCCATCTTTGCACAAGAAACCCTAGAGAACGCGAAGGTAGACAGGGAGGAGAGGAAGGAAAAACTAGAGAGTTTTGGGGGGGGGGGAGAGAGAGAGCTTGGCAGAGGGAGAGGGAAAGAGAAAGGAAGGAAGAGCAACAGCAGAGGGCAGCGGCGGTGCTGCCCGAAGCTATCTGAGCCGCTACCCTCCGAACGCCGTCCCCTGTAGCCCGAAGCTGCGACGCTGTCCGACCCATCACCTGTAACCTAACGCCGGTAGCCGAGCCAGTGAGCCTCACTATTGGTTCGCGCCCCTCGAAGTCGCGACGTCGCCTCTGCCGGCCCCGCTTCGCCCAGCTTTGCCACATTGACGCTGCTACCGCGACTTGCAGCAAACCATGAGCACTGCCGCACCCCTTGTGACGCCGCAGCAACCCGCAAGCTCGCTTGCAGCGCCTCCGCCATGCCTACACTTGTAGAACCCGACACCATCCGAGCCGCCACACCTCCGCCTTTGCTCCATTGTGCCTCCCCCTGCAACACCTGTAACTCCGGCTTCTTGCTGCCTCCCTGCTGCCCATCCAAGGAGTGTCCGAACCGCTGCCCTTGCCCCCGACGCTGTCTGAGCCGCTGCCCTCTTGCCTGACGCCGTCCAAGCCATCGCTACACTTATTGTCGCGCCTCTACCCAACGCCTGCAACCCGCATCACCTCACCTCTACCCGTCTCTGCCAGTCATCGCCGTGCTTCGTCTCGCCTGCAGCCCTTCGAGCGCCGACGCCGCCATCCGCTGCATCGCCATTGTCGTCAAGCCCATCACCGCCGTCGATGTCCCAGCTAATCCCTCCAGCGCTGCGGATCACTGAACTTAAGGTCTTCGGAATTCGAGTCACGTGAGTCGGGCCGGGTCTAGTCAACCGGGTAGGGTTTTGGGTGTATTGGGCCGGGTTTGGGCTGTTTTTGCATGTAGGCTTTATTTTAAAAAATTTAGGCCAAGCTAGGCCTGAACATCAGGCCTAGCCCGGTTGGTTTTGCTGGTTTGGGTCCCTCGGCCCAATCCAGTCTGGTTCGGGTTCGGGCCATCTAGCCCGATCCAGGCCAAGCCTAGGCCCTTTTCCTCGACCCGGGTCGAACCCGACCCAGGGATCTGACTCGATTCGTTTTAAATATATTATATTATTATAATATTAAAATAATATTTTAAAAAATATTTAAAAAAAAATTAAAAATTTCGAAAATCCAAAAAATGTAGGTTTTGATTAGAAATGACCATGTATTGCCTTTATAGTATATTTAGGCCTTTAATTGCTCGTATATTGATTA
Organism: Eucalyptus regnans; assembly: GCA_037349125.1. Taxonomy (NCBI): domain Eukaryota; kingdom Viridiplantae; phylum Streptophyta; class Magnoliopsida; order Myrtales; family Myrtaceae; genus Eucalyptus; species Eucalyptus regnans. The sequence continues at coordinate 16,609,679 of CM074669.1, read as the reverse complement.
TATTGCATGTTTAATTTACTTGTTTAACTATGTTTGCAATTGCTTAGTGGCATGTGTTAATTTTACTGCAATTAGGATCTTGATAGCTATGATTATTATTTTAATGATTGCGCACTCGCATGATCACCTCACATATTAGTGGATAGGTATAAAATCAATCCAAACTGCCTGCCAAAAATCATTTTGTTAAAATGTACAAGATTAGGTACTGAAAGGACACTAATTGGTCAATTAGTGTAATCAAGTCCCCAATCCTAGATTCTCTAGTTGCGTAGGAAGTGAGGTACACTCCCATGTCTCACTTGGTTTCTAGCCGAACCCAATAGGCTAGTGGCGACTCCTTTTGTGCAAAAATTCCTAAAGAATATCCCAACGTCACGCGGGGGTATGGGCTTGAGAGAGCCCGCGCCTAATCATGGGCCTTAGGCCCGCCCTTTAGGCAATACCCCTAAACCTATTCCCCTCCCCCCCCCCCCTCCGAGGGTAGGTCGCGACAAGGAAACATCATCATTTGAAATTCTGTTCAATCCCAATTAAACTGCTGACTAAATTCAAGTTCAATCTTAATCAAGCTACTATCGTACAACATAAGATAATCGATGTCCACTTCAATAATTTTTGGCAAAAATTGATCAAAAAATTATATTGACAAATCATCAAATAATTTAGAATTTAATTGGTAAAATTTAGACATTTTGAACTAATCTGGCATCCATATAATAGGTGTAGGACTTTTTTGATAATTATGCGAGAAAAAACTTTATTGACATGGACAAGGAAGAGCTGGACATTGATGCAAATCTGTTTCCTGCCACTATTAGTAGGGTAAGTGAGCTAGTGTCCATCGTTAGCGAATTTTGTTCTTGATAGTTGATTTCGGTGTAGACGCGAAGTGCATCATCCGTATCCTCAGAAGACGTTCAAGAATTCGGGCCAAGGATGAAGAAAGTCAGCGAGTTCGTGAAGTTATGCCGCATTTGCAGTTCTTCATCCAAAGTCAACAAGGGGCATTTGGTGGTTTTTGCCTTCTTTGATTTTTTTTTTCTTTTATTTTTTCTTTTAAATCATTTATTGCAATTCCCTCTAGCTTTTCCTGCTCTTCAATTTCTTATACCTTCGCTATCCTGTAGCTTGGATACAATGTAGTTAAATCCAAACTTTATACTTGAGCCCGCTTGCCTTCAATTTCGAAGGCCCCCGATTGAGTCACTGAATCATTCTAGACCTCAACTCAAAAACCCAAGATCGAGTTTGTGTTCCTTTCTCGAATGTCCGCCATCTGTTTAACGCACAGGGACTGCAGTTGTGCCAAAATTTCCGATATGTTAAAGGTGAGCGACAATCAACGTGGCATGTTTAACAATTCTCTGGCTCACGTAATTCCAGCATGGATAACGCATCACTGCCATGTGGTATAATTGTCATGAAAAATACCCCATCCGGACTTTAGTTGCGAAGCACTTTTGGTACTTGGGGCTCAACGGCTTCGGCTATGTTTGATTACTTCTTGTTTTCCATAAGATGGATTAATGGGTTTGACATGAGACCACGTATTTGGGCTCATTTGGACCCAAAAAGGGCTCGTAATATTCTTTGCCCAGTTTAATAAACCCGGAGTAGGTCCACTGAACAATTGCTTCCAGATTGAAAAAAACCCTTTCTTATTTCAATAATTTGTAACCGATCATTCATATTCAAACCTTTCTAGGCGCCTTTTGAAAAATTCTTTTATACATTTGGAGCATTTAGGCTCACTTTTTCTTGGCCATTGAGTACTGTGTGTCCTACGTGAGATCCAAATGAGATATAACGATTAAAATGATGAGAGCTTACAAGGACCGGCTGGATGTAATGCGTACTCATCTTCTAAGATGCAACCTTTTAAAGGGGCCACACAACATCCTTCGCATTACATACAAGATGAAATTACCTTTTTGAGCTTATAATACTACAGATGCGTTTATTTTACTAAAAATAAATGATTTGAAAAAAATAATTTCTTGAAAATTAATCACTTGTATTACTCACAAAAGTAAATAAATGAAAAAAAATGTTTTTATCATCCATGAAAATATTTATATACAAATTGTTGTCGATAATGAATTTATTTTTCATTGACTAATTATTTCAACTCATTCAAGCAATTATTTGTAAAAATAAATTTTAAATTTTTTATTTTATGGGAAACGAATGAAATCAACATGTCACTTTTCGAGGTTGCCACCTATAAATCACTAAAACCAGGAAGATTGGGAGAATTTGCTTGACCCCCAATTTGTTTACGAAGCCTAGAAAGTCTGATAAGAAGAAAAGAAACCTCGTTGAAATTGATTGGGACATGGCATGTGGAACATAATCATGATGCTTTTACCTATAACATGTCTAAATAATGTCGAAAAATGAAATTTGTGAAAGAATTAATTAAAAAAATGGAAAGCTAGATGGTAGATGTTTGCTCACGATTACGTAAATTTAGAGAGAGACTTTGTATATAAAATAAAGATACTATAAGTGTCGAAATATCCCCAAGAAAAAAAAAAATGACATGTAAACGGTGGGATCTAGTTAAAGGGAATCCAACAAAACACCTCGATGAATCTATTAGAAGGAACTTCAAGAAGAAAGACTGGACAAAATATATGAATATTCATAGACAAGCAAATCTTTCTTTACATGTAAAAAGAGCACCTTGTTACTCAGGTTGGACATTGAATCGTTACTGCATTTTACAGTTCACTTGTCAAATAGATCTGCCCCAAAATAATGCAGCAGAAGCCAAATCATTCATTCATAGTGCTCATTGAAAGAAAAAACTACGTAAAATGCCTGCAGAAGGCACATCATGAATATACGCACATGGCACCAGAAAACATCCATAGAATACCAGGCCAGATGAAAATTGGAACATCTCTCTCTCTCTCTCTCTCTCTTTCTCCCCACTGCACATATAACCATCAAAGATGTGGTCTCAACTCTCAAGTACGTACGTGGGAGTTCTTTAAAATTGTTTAAGATAAAAAAAGTGTTCCCTCCCCCAGTAGTTTTTTAGAAAGGGAAATTGATCCTCTCACCCGAAGATAAGATGTGGTCTCAACTGTCAAGTAGTTTTCCATATGATTAACATGTATTTCCTTTGATCCTAAATGAAAGTGAGACCAAAACACCAATTTGCTGCTTAAATAGTAGTACAGACTTTATGCACGCTCCTGCTCAATTATCATCACAATTATTTTTTAATCGAACTTATAACAACATGAGTTATATTTGTAATGCAACAAATCTAATCATCTAGTTAATTCTACTTTTCAAAAAAATAAAATAAAAGAACGGTGATAGGACATGGAGATGGAGATGGTAGGAGAAGTTAAGGAACGTGGTTTTATGTTGCCGTCGAAAGTGTGGGATGAGCCGCTACAACAGAAACAGGCATTAAGGGCACTCCAGTATGTGGCCTGAAGTAGGAAAAGTGACGCCCAAGGCTAAGGTGGCGGTTTCCCAAGATGACAACGTAGAAGCTGTTGAACATGCTCAATGATGACAAATTCCATGACGTTTCTGGAAATGATGCTAATTGGTTACTTAAAAGTTTTTACCTCACCACAATGCAAGAAATTGAGAGTTCTCTTGGGAGCCATCCCACCAACTCGATAACCCTGATAGACTGACAAGATTATGTTCCTTATTTTAACGTGCCGGTGCTTGCGAAGAGAAAATTTTTCTTCCCTCTCCCTAGGGTATATCTTATATTTTACGTTCCAGAGTTTAAATGTAACAATTTAAGACCGTATGAGATCTAAAAAGCTTCTATATCCTATTCAATGACAGATATCAAGTGTGGCAGACGATTTGTCCGGAGAGATCTTTAGTGGCACTGCAAATGCCACTGATTATTGGGACATTTCAAAAAATGCCAGAAATAGGATCCTGTTATAACTCATGAAACAACAATCAAAACAGAAAACATCTCTGTTGATCGAGGGAGAGAAAGGATGAAAAAACAGAGCATAGCACTTCATACGTCTTGTGCAAAAGAAAAAACTGTCGAGTACCACAACTAAAAATAAAGTAGAAACTGCTCACGTACGTGCAACACATAACTGCACACAAACGTGCTATTAACTTCCTATAAAATAACAAAAACACTTAATGCGTAACTAAATGAACTTGGCTGTTTTTTAATAAAAAAAACAGAGGAAAACAGCAACGACGGAAAACAGCAGCACTGAGATAAATCCAACAAACTCCTCCTTGGATCAGTTGCTGCTGCAAACTCCTATTTTCTCTCTTAACAGCTCAAATCTTCCAGCCTGAAGTGGCTTTGTGAACATGTCTGCAAGCTGATCTTTAGATCTGCAATAGACCAATTTAACTTCACCACTTTGTTGCACCTCACGCAGAAAGAAAAATTTGACTTTGAAATGCTTGGTTTTGCCATGGAAAACTGGATTCTGTGATATTGCTAGAGCAGCCTGATTGTCCACATTGACTTCGATACAATCACTGGAATTCAACCACAAATCCTTCATTATCTTCTTCAGCCACAAAGCTTGATTTGCAGCTGCAGTAGCTGCTATAAACTCAGCCTCTGCTGTAGACTGAGCTACAATCTCTTGCTTTTTGGAACTCCAGGAGAAACAAGCAGAACCAAGAGTGAAACAATATCCAGACGTACTCTTCATGTCATCTACTGAACCAGCCCAGTCACTATCAGAAAATCCTTGCAAATTAAACTTCTGACATTTCTTAAACTTCACACCAAAGAACAATGTTCCTTTGAGATATCTCAAGACCCTTTTTGCTGCAACCAAATGTAACTGACTAGGACTACTCATAAACCTGGATAAAACACTCACAGCAAATAGAATATCTGGTCTAGTTGCTGTAAGATACATGAGACACCCAATCAGACTTCTATACATAGAAGCATCTACTGCATCTGTTCCATCATTCTTCTGCAGCTTCTCTTTAGCAGCCATAGAAGTGCTTACACTTCGACAATCTTCCATTTGAAACTTCTTTAGAATTTCCTTCATGTATTTTTTCTGACAAATGAAGATCTCATATGAAGCTTGTTTGACTTCCAGACCCAAAAAATAAGCCATCTTTCCCAAGTCTGACATCTCAAAAACTGCAAATAGATCTTGCTTCACCTTCTCTATCAATTCCATATCATTCCCTGTCACTAATAGATCATCTACATAAAGTGACAGAATTACAACATCGTGATTCACTTTCTTGACATAAAGAGTGAACTCACTTAAGCTTTTTACAAAGCCAAAATTCTGCAAATATCGATCTATCTTCCCATACCAAGCTCTTGGAGCCTGCTTCAGTCCATATAGAGCTTTCCTCAATCTGTATACACTCTCTTCTTGCCCTTTGATACTGAATCCTTCAGGTTGTTCAACAAAAATCTCCTCCTCAAGCTCTCCATTCAGGAATGCAGACTTGACATCTAACTGAAATATAGGCCACCCATACTCTGCTGCAATAGCTAACAGTAGCCTTATTGTATCAAGTCATGCAACAGGAGCAAATGTTTCAGAATAGTCTACTCCCCATATTTGTGCATAGCCTTTCACAACCAGTCTGGCTTTGTGTTTATTGATAGAACCATTAGGATTAAGTTTTGTTCTAAACACCCACTTAACCCCAATCACATTCTTATCAGATGGTCTGTCAACAAGCTCCCATGTGTGGTTCTTCTGGATCATTGCAATCTCCTCCTGCATTGCTGCAATCCACCTCTGATCCTCCTTCGCTTCCACAAAGTTAGATGGTTCGAGCACTGCCACATTGCTTCTTTCATAGATTCAGCAAGTGACCTTGTGCCTCTCACTGGTAAATCATCCATACTGTCTTCCAATCCATCTATAACTTCATCAACCTCTACATCTGTTGCAGGTTGTTTTTCGAACTGCTGCTGTTCTGCACTCTTTCCTTCCATCCAATTCCACTCATCTTCCTCTAGAAAAATAACATCTCTGCTCACAGTCACCTTCCTTGTCATGGGATGGAAAATCCTGTAAGCCTTTGATTGAAGGCTATACCCAATAAAGATTCCAAGCTTTGCTTTCTTATCCAGTTTGTCCCTCTTGACTTCAGGAACATGAGTGTAACACAAACACCCAAAAACCTTCAAATTCTTCACAGAAGGTCTAACACCATGCCAAACTTCAAAAGGTATTGACTTCTCTAAGGCCTTTGTGGGCAATCTATTCAATAGAAACACTGCAGTATTAGCTGCCTCAGCCCAGAACTTCTTAGGTAACTTCTTTTCCTACATCATACATCTAGCCATCTCCATAATACTTTTGTTTTTCCTCTCACTGACCCCATTCTGTTGAGGTGAATAGGGAGCAGTGAACTGCTGCACAATTCCTGCTTGCTCACAATTCAACTTAAACTTGTGAGCAGTATACTCAGAACCATTATCAGATCTGAGCATTTTAATTTTCTTCCCACTCTGATTCTCAACTAAAGCTTTAAACTTCACAAACACATCAGCAACTTCAGACTTGGCTCGCAGAAAATAAATCCAACTCATCCTAGTCATATCATCAGTGAAAGTAATAAAATACCTGCTACCATTTAGAGAAGACTCAGACATAGGTCCACATAGATCTCTGTGAACTAATTGCAGCTTTTCACATGCTCTCCAGCCTCCTCCTTTGAAAGGAAATCTGGCTTGCTTGCCAAGAAGACAAGTTCTGCACTGTGGAAATTCCTCCTCCAAACTTGGCAAGTCATTTGCCAAGCTATTTTTTCTGCATAAACGACATGCTCTTCCTGTGAACATGCCCAAGTCTTTTATGCCATAGCTCTGCATTTTCTTCTTTGCACTTTAAAGCCATTTGTTGCATCTCTTGTGGCTTGAACATGAAACTCTTGTCCTTCATTGGGATTCTTAGCACTTCTTTGTTATCTGCATTATTAATAAGACATTCATTCCCTTCGAACTTCACTTTATAGCCCCTCTCAACTAATTGACCAACACTTAACAGATTCTGGTCAATATTTGGCACAAAGAGAACATCACTGATCAGCTTCATCTCCCGATTTCCTTCAATAGTAACTATACCCTTCCCTTGCACTTCGATATACTGTCCATTGCCAATTCTGACTATGGACCTGACTGACTTGTTTAGACTTCTAAACAGCTTCAAATTGCCAGTCATATGATTGGTACAGCCACTATCCACCAGCCATGCATCCTTCTCAACAAAAGATTCAGAAAAGGAAGCTACAAACAAGTGCTCTTCCTCAGTTTCATTCACTGCTACCTGTGTTTTTCCTGCTTGCTGGTAATTTTTTTCTTTGCAGATGGCTTCCATGTGACCCAACTTGTGACATCTTCTGCATCTAGCATCAGGCTTTCTCCAACATCTAAAAAACTGATGATTAGTTCCACCACAGTATTGACAAGGCTTTTTGTTCATTTTCCATTTGCTAGACCCACCAGAATTTCCTTCTTTTGCTACAAACTTGGAGTCACCAGCATTTTCTCTGGACTGAATCCATTTCTTCCCTTTGCCTCCATCATTGGACTTCACTCTAGCTTGTAGCGCACCCTCAACCAACTCTTCTCTTCTCATCAGTCTTCTGTGCTCCTGTGCCTGCAGAGCATTTAACAATTCTGCAAGCTTTATATCAGCCAAGTCTCTTGTATTTTCCAGAGAAGCTATGGTGGCTTCGAACTTCTCTGGAAGAGACACCAGGATCTTCTGAACAAGCCTTTCATCCTTTAAGTCAGTCCCTAAAACTCTGATTTTTTCAGCTATCCCAACCAGCCTATCAGAGTACTCCTTCACTGACTCTGAATCCTTCATTTGCTGTCTCTCAAACTCCCTCAAGAGATTCAGCACCTTCATGCCTCTTATCTTTTCATCTCCCTCGTATTCATCCTTCAAGAAATCCCATATTGCCTTTGCAGAATCACATCTCATGATCCTTGTGAAGATAGTGGGTGAAACAGCAGCATACAGGCAAGACTTTGCCTTAGCCTTCCTTGTGATTCTCTCTTTATGGTACTTTATCTGATTTAAGGTCGGATTATTTGGAAGTGGATCAACCTCATAATCATCCTCCACAGCCTCCCATAGATCATGACCCTCCAAGAATGCCGTCATCTTGACAGCCCATGCCTGATAATTTTCCCCAGTAAAGACTAGAGCAGCCATTGCAGAGAATCCACTCGATCCTGCCTCCATCAACTTTTTCTTTGCAGATTGGAAGCAATTTTCACTCACTTACCCTCACTTCACAGTCCCTTAAGATCCCTTAGATGCTCTGATACCAATGTTATAACTCATGAAACAACAATCAAAACAGAAAACATCTCTGTTGATCGAGGGAGAGAAAGGATGAAAAAACAGAGCATAGCACTTCATACGTCTTGTGCAAAAGAAAAAAACTGTCGAGTACCACAACTAAAAATAAAATAGAAACTACTCACGTACGTGCAACACATAATTGCACACAAACGTGCTATTAACTTCCTATAAAATAACAAAAACACTTAATGCGTAACTAAATGAACTTGGCTGTTTTTTAATAAAAAAACAGAGGAAAACAGAGGAAAAAAAGAGGAAAACAGCAACGACGGAAAACAGCAGCACTGAGATAAATCCAACAGATCCCTGGTCCGTGGCATATCACAAATATGGGACAAAAATCTATATAAAATATCATAGGATGAAGTTTTGAATTATTCAGGAGATCTTATTGTGCATTATTGAATGTCCGTCTGAGAGCCAGAGCTCCGGCCTCTCCTCGACCTACCCCTGGGGCGAACCACAACAAGCAAGTTGCCGCCGTCAATGATCGGCTTGTCTGCAGAAGTAAGAGGCATCGATGCTCCTCTGAAGGATGTCCCGCGCCAAATTCTCTGGTCGAGCGACAAGGGCGGCGGTCTCTCTTTTTTCTCGAGCATCATGTGCAAGTTTGTTAGGGTTGACGATGGAGAGGTCTGCAACTACAACAGCAGGCACAACTCATCATTTGGATCTCTAAAAAATCTGAAGACTTTTGCTCACAAAAGACAATTCAGAACAGAGAATTAATGGGTTTGCTGAGATCTAGAGTGGCCGAGCTCTGCCGAGGTCTGGAGGATTGCAAGTGCTTGCAATCAAGGCTCAAGCTAAGACTGCTTTCCATGACGGACAAGGAGGAGGAAAAGTGGCTGCCGGACGGATGCCTAGGGCAGTGGACTTGAGGGGCGTTGGGTCTGGTAGTCGATTCCACGACTGATGAGCTTGCGCTTGATGTGGCTGTTCCTTAGTTCTTGAAAAATGACGAACCGTAAAGAAACAAGGAAGAAGATGAATAGTAACCACAAAAGAAAAAAATGATAGAAATGAAAGGAAAAGAGAAAAAAAAAGTCAGAAAATTTAGATAATTAGCTAAAAGGTGTCGTTTCAATTGAGTTTACCCACATTCAATCGCTGATCATGTCACCTATGATTGGATCACCATTTCATCAATTTTAGACTATGATAAGTCGGATGAACTATATTGAAATTTTGCATAAATATTAAGGCTATACTAAATTAATTGAATGTCTAGAACTATATTGGAATCAGTGCCACAAGTTTGTAAGTGAAAGAGCAATTTTCCCCTCATAAAGTGAGCTGTGCTTAAGACTTCACAAATTCTTCATGGTCAAACTTATTTACCTTAGATGATTATGTGTCTTTTCTCATAAATAATCTTGTAGTTTAAAGAGCTGCTACGAATTCATGTAAATTGCTGAATATTCCTTGGTGATAATGATATCTACTTTTACATTCATTGAAAATCCTACACCTTGGAGATTATAAAGGTTGCGTATTATGCCTTGCTCTAACTCAATTATTTAACGCACAATAGTACCGCCTCATTAATTTACACGCAATCAAATTTCAATATCATCATGCGTGTGAGCATATCTACATATTAAAAAGTTAGAGATTGTTTAGTCATTGTTGAAGGGTAATTTAGTCTTTTCATTGTTAGTGAGCCCTAATGCTCGCACTATATATATATATATATATATATATATATATATTTATTTATTTATTTATTTATTTATTGATGTAATTTGTAATTATGATAATAACAATTTCTTCTCTTTTGTTTACATGCAATCAGAGCCTCCAAAAATAAACCTTTTACCCTAGCTGTCAGCGCTCATCATTACGTCATCGGAGAAACCGCCATCGCCGAATGGCGACATCCATGACGCCCTAGCCATTGTTGCACCCAGGCTCGGAGGCCAAATCCAGTGTTGTCCGAATCGTAGCTGTGGTTGCCTATGCTCGCAACCAGATCTAGCGTCGCGAATGAGGTCGGCTCCTCCTTCCTCGCTCGAGGAGCATCCAATGAATGTGTCAGATTTTCGAGGTACCTTGAAGCGGTAGGACATGAAGTTCTTCTAGGTGACGCACGCGTACTTACCCATCTGTCAGATTGGATATTCTCTTTGGGCATCCAGGTTCTCGTGTGAGTTTACAAGTACTTTGAAGATAATGCCGGGGATTGCAAGTGCAATGAATGCAATTGTTTGAGAGTTTGGTTGATTGGTCTTCATATGATGAGTAATGGATTCGCTATTTGATGATAAGTAATGTGGGTTAGTTTGAAGTAACCGAATTTTGATAGGTATAGTTTTGAGCAGAATTTTGTATTGACCGGTGTCATCGTTTGCTTTGGATATCTGGGAATAGTTTAATGCCTCAAGCGATGACTTTATATTTAGAGATGTGATCGATGTTTAGTGATTTTTTGTTTAACGCTGATTTAAGTTCTCTGTTTATTATAAGTTATGGCTAGAGACTCTAAACCTAGTGTAAGTGTGGATACCAGTCTTACTAATATGAAGTTGAGTTCTATCAAGCTAGATGGGACCAATTACTCTTCTTACTCTATGGCAATAGAGATGTATCTATTGGCCATCAAACAATTTAGTTATCTGACTTCACCTCCACCTTTGGATAAAACAGATAAAATGAAGGTGGATGGTTGGTGCTCTAGCAATGTTGCCATTCGGACGCTGTTATGGAATACCATGGATTTCAAGGTTAGTCCTCTATTTATGCGGTGTACATAAGCCAAAACCATTTGAGACAAGTGTGCTCTTATGTTTTCAGGAAAAGATAACATGATCAGTGTTTGTGATGTTTCGGAGGAGCTATTTGATCTACATGCAAGAGATATGTCTATATTCGATTACTATTCCAGGTTTGCCACTCTTTGCAAGAAACTAGATACTTATTTGCCCGCCACTGATGACATTAGAGAGTTGGATAAGCGTCAGGTAGATATGAGCGTTATATTATTTCTCCAAGGGCTTGGTCTTACTCATTCTTCTCTACGAAAGCAGATTACTTGTCACAGTGCTCTTCCATCAGTTGATGAGATATTTTCTTGCAGTTTGTGATTTTTTATGGTCAAATAATTAATTTGAAGCAAATTTGTCACAAATATACTCGTTTAAGATTTTTCATGGTATTAACCCTTATTAATAACTAAAAAAAAAAAAATCATGTGTTTAGGTTGATTCTTTCAACCTATTAGAAATAAAAGATTAATCTTCCACGTGGCTTTGTCATAGAAGAAGTAGATAATTATACTTGGCAATTTCTATATCTTTTAAATATTTAAGTACGAATCTCTATTTTATCAATGATATTGTAAGAGTGATAGCAAATTTCTGCGAAGAAGAGAGACGAAAACTAAAATAGGAGGCACGACTCTTTGGTTTGTCTAGAGAACATAATTTGCACATGGCCCATGGTACAGGCTTAGCGAAGATCTTGGGTAATTAGTCTTACAAATGTCTGCAGATTTGGTAAAAGATACATTTGCAGGTTATCGAATCTATATGTGATTAATGAAAGTCCATTAAAAAGGGAAAATTTCCACCAAAATATGTGAATAAATTAAGATAGAATGCCTGACTCCTTCAATTTGTCTTAAGAACATAATGTGCACATGGTCCGTTGTCCCGGCTGTTAGGGAAGACCTTTGGTTATTAAACTTAAGATTCCATGTGAAAGTAAACTTCAGCTAGGATTCTTGCGCTTTTCGTGGGAAATGAAAGGTTGAAAACCAAGAGTGAGAGATCGGATTCATTAATTTTGGGGTTTGGCTCTGTGGAAAATAATATTCGTGATGTTCCTACTTCTCTAGTTGACCGATGGCTTTTGAATCTGAAAATCGAAACCCAAGAATGGCATATAGGATTCACGAGAAGACCATTGCCAATTTGACTTTGCATTCGCGGAAATGTTTTTTTTTTTTTTTTTTTGGTAAAGGTAAATATGTATTGAGCTTTGAACCAACATTTACAAGGATCCGGCACCACAAAACTTTCCCTCCATAAGACAACTGTCTACAAGAGAGGAAGGGCATCGGACGCAAGAGAAATCCGCAGGGGCGGCCAAAGCGAACAAAAGGCTAAGCAGCAGGCGAACAACAGCGAAGAAGGAAAAGCCACGCAGGGCCGGCGAGACCAACCTCGCAAACAACAAGAAAGAAAGGGAAAGAAACAAGCAAAGAAGAAGCCCCAAGGGGAAGGGGAAGGTCTACCACCGTAGACGCACGGCAGCGAACCAGATGATGAGAAGCAACGGATTGGGGCAAATGGAGGCAGCAGCTAACAAGTGACTGGCTAGCATGAAGAGAAACCGCGTCCCATCCCTGTATTGATGGAAGGCACTCCAAGGAAGGCTAAGAACTCACTGGTGGAGGATAGAAAATCGACGGATCCAGGCCCCAATTTCGCTGGAGTCTTCTATTTTTTAGGTTGTCTTCGACGTTTCTGAACGTCAAGGCTTTATCTTTCACCACTTTGACAAGGTGTTTTTTAACCGCGGCAACTGCAACTGGTTGATCTCTGAAGAGTATGTCATTCTTGTACTTCCAAATGAGGTGGCATAGAGCAGCAAAAGAGAAGCGACACATGGAGCGATAGAAATCCTTCCCAGAGAGGAACTCCATCGCCCACTGCAGGTTTTCGGACTAGGTCTTGTTTCGCCACGGGAGGTTGCATTTAGCCGCCCAAAAGTAAGCCATGCTGGCGGTGATGCAGCACCCGAAGAAAAGATGGTCTGTGGAATCCGGCGTCAACTTGCAAAAAGCACAATTCTCTCTCCCAATTCTTCCATGTGACATAAGAAAGGCTTGGGTGGGGAGGCGATTCTTGATGATAAGCCAGAGATTAAACTGATACCTCGGAGTGATGGCATTATTCCAAATAAAGGATGCCCAGGTAACCCTTTCCTTCCTTCTTCTAATGATATTCCAGGCTGAGGCGACCGAGAAGAGACCCGAGGGATTGTCAGTCCAGAGGAGGCGATCTGGCTCTCTAGATAACAACGGAAGTGGCTGATCCCAAGATTCGATCACCATCTTAAGACCCAGCCCCGTCGGTGAAAAAAGGTCGGCTACCGTGGCATTAGAAGGTAAACCTGACTCTGACATAAACGAATCAGAGCATATACGATGAATGGGCCCTCTCTGATGCCAGTGATCAAACCAAAGGGAGATTGACCGGCCATCTCCAATCCTCCAGCGGAATAGGAGTCAGAACTCGGATCGCAGGTGTAAGATTCTCTTCCAAGCCCAAGAGCAGTACGTGGGTGTTTCAACAATCCAGAAACTCTTCCCTTTCAAGAAGGTTGAGTGGATCCATTTGCACCATAAAGATTCCTTATCGGTAAAGAGGATCCAAATGTGTTTGAGCATTGCAGCCTTGTTACAATCTCCCAATCTGCGAATCCCAAGTCCTCCCTCGTCCTTGGGGAGGCAAACGTCATCCCAGGATACTTTGGCGCCCCCCCGTCCCAGGCTTGGGCCCTTCCACAGGAACTGTCTAAGGATCTGTTCAATGCGATCTAGAACTGCGATAGGAATAGTGAAGACACTCGCCCAATAAGCTTGGATCGCATGAAGGACTGACCTTATGAGCTGGACTCTTCCGGCAAATGAGAGAAATCGCTGAGTCCAAGATTGGACCCTGGCCGTAATGCGATCAACTAAGGACATGCAATCCGCATTGCCGAGCCTGGAGGTTATGATAGGGACTCCTAGATAGCGCATCGGCATTTTCCCTTCAACAAAACCAAGGGCACTCTTGATCTGATTCTGCAACTCCTCTGATCCACCAGCGAGAAAAGTCTCGCTTTTGTTGTTGTTAGGTTTCAAACCACTCCAAGCCGAGAAAGTGTCAAGACCATCTTTCAAGAGCGAGATGGATGCCATATCCGCTTGGCAGAAGAGAAACACATCATCCGCAAAGAACAAATGAGATAGTCTTGTAGGCTTGCATCTCCAAAAGAATTTGAACCCAGGTTGTGCCGCACGTGCCCTTAGGATCCCTGAGAAAACTTCCATGACCAGGGTAAAGAGATAGGGGGACATGGGATCCCCTTGGCGAATGCCACGTTCACTTGTGAAGAAACCATGTAATTCCCCATTTAATGAAATAGAAAACCTGGGGGTGCGCACACATACCATAATGAGCCGAATGAGGTGGTCTGGGAATCGAAAGGCTCGCATCACCAGTTCAAGAAAGTCCCAGTCAACCGTATCATAGGCCTTCTGGAAGTCTACCTTTACTGCACATTTGGGCGTGTATGGCTCTATGTGGAATCCTGCAAATAATTCCTGGGCTAGAAGGATATTATCCCTGATGCGCCGTCCTTTGATGAAGGCATTTTGAGACAAGCTGATCAAATTAGGAAGCACTGCGGCGATGCGATTAGCTATGACCTTTGTGATACATTTATAAATGGTGTTGCAGCAAGCAATAGGTCTATAGTCATTGACCGAGGTCGCATTAGGTACCTTTGGGATTAGCACAAGAATGGTAGAAATAATTTCCCTCAGAATTCTCCCAGTGACAAGAAAATCTTTTACCGCATCTATAACTGAAGGCCCCACCAAATCCCACTTGCTCTTGAAAAATTCCACCCCGAAACCATCCGGCCTAGGGGCCTTACCACGAGGAAGGGAGAATAAGGTATCTTTGATTTCTTGATCCGAGAAGGGTCGAGAGAGTAACTCGATCTGCTCCTGTGAGAGAGGGCAACTAATAGCTTGTTGCACTTCAATCAAGGAAGGGGTGGCAGGACAGATGCGCGAGGCAAACAGCTCCTGGAAGTGAGATACGAATGTATCCTGAACTCGAGTTGGATCGTTGATCATAATGCCATTCCTATCAAGGACCGAAAGAATTCTGTTTTTCAATTGTCTTGTAGTAACTGAATGATGAAAGTACTTGGTGTTCCTATCACCATTCTCCAGCCATCTGATTCTGGATTTTTGCTTGAAGAAAGATTCTTCATGCCTTCTTAACTCTAGAAAGTTTTTCCGATGATTCTTCTCCACCTCTGCGAAAAATTCGTTAGTGGGATCCTGCTGCAGGTTTAGCTGGGCTAATCTGAAAGCTTCTCTAGATACCGCAACCCTTTCGGATAAGTTGGAGAAGGAATCTCTGTTAAGCTGCTTGAGCCGAACTTTCAGGGTCTTCAATTTAGAAGTTAATATGAACAAAGGGATGCCATAAACTGGGGCATTCCACACTTGTGAAACAATATCATGAAAGGAGGGGTGCTCCATCCAGAAATCAAAGAACTTAAAAGGCTTTCTTCGATTAACCGGTTGAGTGACCTTTACCACCATAGGGGAGTGGTTAGAGATCCCAGGCGTGAGAAAATTCGCTTCCGAATAAGAGAAATGCATACACCATAAGGCATTCACTAAAACCCGATCAATTTTTCTTGCCTTACGGTTAGCCCATGATGAGGTAGACCAAGTAAACCTGAGTCCAACATATCTCAAATCCTGAAGCTCAGCCTGTAACAAACATTGATTGAATTCATCAAACGAGGGAGGCCATGCATGAGACCCTCCAAGCCTATCAGACGGATCTCTAATGGCATTGAAGTCCCCGGCCACCATCCAAGCCATGTCATGGACGCAGGCGCTCATCCTAATGAGGTCCGCCCATAATGGTCTTCGAGCAACAAAAGAGTGACCAGCATAGATCACCGAAATGCAGCAGCAAAGTCCCGAAGGGATAAGTTTTACCCTACCATGGATCGCCTGATCGTTGGAAGAAATGATTTCAAATTCCACCCGCATAGGATCCCAACCAACCCAAATTCTACCTCCCGGAGAGGAATCGTAGTTGGCAATCCATTTCCATCCCGAAAGAAGTGTAGCAGACAAGGGACGAAATAGATACTCCGGCACTTTGGTTTCCAAAAGGCCGACCATACTTAAGCCATTAGAACGAGCAAGGTTCCGAACCTCGGCTCTCCTTAAAGGGTCCATAAGTCCTCTAACATTCCAAAACCCGAACGACATAGATATATATATATATATATATATAGGAAATATATACAACCTAAACTAAGCAAAGAAAAGAGGAAGGGCGGCAAAGCCTACCTCTGCTTGTGCGGCTTCCGGCGAGGAGTAGCCGTATTCCCCGGGATGTCTGCCTGGCCCTCCGGGGCTAAGGCGCGAAGTCTTTCCTTGATTGTCTCGACCTTTGTTGAAGCAGCTTCCGGAGGCGGCATAGACGATTCCGGGTCAGAAATGTCCTCCTCTTGTGAGGAAACAAAGGTAGCAGCAACCGAATCCACTTCATGGTCTGGGCTTGAGGAAGGGACAAGAAGTGGCCGGGTGTCGGCTGTAAGGGATAGCACAATCTTCGGGGGAGCACTTTGTCCCCTAGGAGCTTTCCGAGAAGGTCCGGTCACTGGGATCTCCGCGGGTGCCTTCAACGCCCGAGGCCGATCTTCCACAAGAGGGGCCTTCAACGGCCGGGACTGGATCTCCACGACCGGAGCCTTCGACGGCTGGGATTGGTTCTCAGCAGCATCGCTTGGGGGGCGAGAGGATTCACCAGCCTTAGAGGCTTGATTCCTCTTCTTCCTAGTCCTTGGTTGCTTCCAAGGCTGTTCCGGAGCGGCGTGAGATTCTTCCATCACCGGGTTGGGACAACGGTCCATAGCTTGAATCGAAGGAGCAGGATCCATCAAGGTCAGAGGTGGAGCATGGCCAGACACCGCCGGCCGTGGAACAGGGTCAATGGAGGTCCTTAGCGGTTGAGGAACCGCCTCCACAGAAGTCAGCGAAACCTGAGATTCTGCCACACCCTGGTTGGGGTCGCAAGTTACTGCAGGGGCCAAGGGTGCTGGGTTGATCAAGGAAGGAGGAGCAAGATCCGTCCCTGTCTTGTGATGAGCAGGGGCGGCGAGAGGATTCCTGGCTTCTGCATTCGGAGGAGAGGTGTCAGCCCGCTGTTGGTTCGGCCCCTTGGCTTGGAAGGTGCGATTATGCACTTGGGTAGGGGCATGACAGTTGTGCCCGAACATACCACAATCTTGGCATTCGGCAGGTAGCCATTCGTATTCGATTGAGATCATCTGAGAAACTCCCTTCAAAACCACCTTCACGGTCTTGGGCCTTGGCTGGTTAGACTTAATTTCCACACAAATTCTAGCGAACGAAACCAATTTCATTTGATCCGTTCGTTGGTCCACATAAAGTGGTTTCCCCACCACGCTAGCGATTGCACTCATCGCCGGGACAGTCCAACAATCAAGAGGTAAGTTCCTTAAACGAATCCACACCGGGATGGAGGATTGGTTCTCCTTTTTGAGATCCATTAAAGGTTGCCATTGACGGAGGATGAGCGGCACTCTAGCAACAGTGACTGGCCCTTCCTCTAAAATCTTTTTCCGAACCACTGGGTCCGGAATGTGGAGAAAGAGGAAGCCTTGGTCATTAGCAAGCACTTCCACCAGCTTTGAACCCCACGCCTTCTTCAGGGATTGTTGCATGAGATCAAAAGGAAGCTTTCTGTTTGCAAGCAAGTAGCCGACCAAGCATTGATACCATTTTGGATCAACCGCATCAAGGGCTTCATCCGGTAAGTTCACCACCGCTTCACCATCAACAAAAGAAGGAGGGATGAAGGATAACTCGGAACCTTTCACTGCAAGACGAGCTACATTTGCCCACGAACGGGCCGGGGCCTTAGGATGACCAGCTGGAAATCCCGGGCGAGAGGAAGCTGAACGCCTACGGCTTCTACCTCTGGACCGATACGGTCGAGTAAAGGATTCCTTCACAGCTTGCTTGTTCAGCATTTCAGTCCCCTGCATTGCTTGCTTATTCCTCAGCTCGGCATGGCCGGATGAGGATGTGCCGGCCACAGAAGGCAGCACCGAATGAGAGGTCGCACCAGGAGAAGGGTCTGCCGGCCTCTTATCAGCCGCTGATTTGGTTTTCTGGGGTTGGTTTTCAGCCTCAACCACAGAAGGAGACATTTCCACGCACACCTAGACGTCACCAAAAGCACATCTATCCATAGACGAAAGATAGGTACTCACCCGGCCACTCTACCACAACCCCACTCAGCCAAGCAACAGAGACAGATTCAGCCCCGCCCGCACACAGCAGAACCGAAGCAAGAAGGGATTCTGCAGAAAATGACAGGCCAACGTAGGAGGAATTGCAGAGAGTTATCTGGGTGAACGCTGCAGAGAGGGCGAACGGTGGGAATGAGAGAAGGGACTAGAGGAGGCCTCCTAACAAGTATCAACTCCTTTTAACCACATCAGATCAGGAACGAGGCAGAAGAGCAGACGAAATTCCAGAACAGCGCAGCAGAATTCGCACTCTGAGTTGCAGACAATTTCGAACTGCAGATCAAGTTTTCGCAATCCGAACGGTGAGGATGGAGGGGAAATTGCAGTGAAGCTCCCCTCCAAAAATCAGCCCAAAGTAACGGTTAGATCCTCCGGGATGATATGAAACAGAAGCGAAATACACCAGCAGAGGAAACCAGCAGAACCTTAACCGGTATTTCGTCAAACACCGTGTGTGCACCCCAAAAACGATCGTTTTTAGACGAAATCGAACGGTGGGAATCAAAGCCGGGACCAAGAGGATTCTTCCCTCCAAAGAAGAAATCAATCCAACCAACACAGCTCAATGAAAACAACAGGTATCCATACCCGCAACTCCAGAACTGACCTGCATTGTTTCGAACCGAAGGTTGCGGCTTAACTCGTAGAGCAGAGCATTCCTCATCAATCCGAACGGTGAAGTTTGAGAGGAGGATCCAACGAATCTACGCTCCAAAAATCAGCCCATTCCAACGGATGGATCATCAGAAATGGCTGTACGAAGCATCGAAACCCAGATCTGGAAACCTGCGAATCCGCGAGCTAGGGAACGCGATAACTAATGATGTAGGTATCGATTTCAAAATCCCTCCGGTGGGAATGAAGATAGAACAGCAAGGGACCTTCCCTCCAAAAATCAGCCCAATCCAACGGCTAGATCATCGGGGATGACCTTTGCAGCTTTGCACCAGAACTGTGATTTGTTTTGCGGAAAACAATTTTCAAGAAAATGTTTTCAAGATTTTTTCGCGGAAATGTTGTTATGGACAATAGTGAAAAGAAAGATTCTTCAAGCAAAAATCCAGAATCAGATGGCTGGAGAATGGTGATAGGAACACCAAGTACTTTCATCATTCAGTTACTACAAGACAATTGAAAAACAGAATTCTTTCGGTCCTTGATAGGAATGGCATTATGATCAACGATCCAACTCGAGTTCAGGATACATTCGTATCTCACTTCCAGGAGCTGTTTGCCTCGCGCATCCGTCCTGCCACCCCTTCCTTGATTGAAGTGCAACAAGCTATTAGTTGCCCTCTCTCACAGGAGCAGATCGAATTACTCTCTCGACCCTTCTCGGATCAAGAAATCAAAGATACCTTATTCTTCCTTCCTCGTGGTAAGGCCCCTGGGCCGGATGGTTTCGGGGTGGAATTTTTCAAGAGCAAGTGGGATTTGGTGGGGCCTTCAGTTATAGATGCGGTAAAAGATTTTCTTGTCACTGGGAGAATTCTGAGGGAAATTAATTCTACCATTCTTGTGCTAATCCCAAAGGTACCTAATGCGACCTCGGTCAATGACTATAGACCTATTGCTTGCTGCAACACCATTTATAAATGTATCACAAAGGTCATAGCTAATCGCATCGCCGCAGTGTTTCCTAATTTGATCAGCTCGTCTCAAAATGCCTTCATCAAAGGACGGCGCATCAGGGATAATATCCTTCTAGCCCAGGAATTATTTGCAGGATTCCACATAGAGCCATACACGCCCAAATGTGCAGTAAAGGTAGACTTCCAGAAGGCCTATGATACGGTTGACTGGGACTTTCTTGAACTGGTGATGCGAGCCTTTCGATTCCCAGACCACCTCATTCGGCTCATTATGGTATGTGTGCGCACCCCCAGGTTTTCTATTTCATTAAATGGGGAATTACATGGTTTCTTCACAAGTGAACGTGGCATTCGCCAAGGGGATCCCATGTCCCCCTATCTCTTTACCCTGGTCATGGAAGTTTTCTCAGGGATCCTAAGGGCACGTGCGGCACAACCTGGGTTCAAATTCTTTTGGAGATGCAAGCCTACAAGACTATCTCATTTGTTCTTTGCGGATGATGTGTTTCTCTTCTGCCAAGCGGATATGGCATCCATCTCGCTCTTGAAAGATGGTCTTGACACTTTCTCGGCTTGGAGTGGTTTGAAACCTAACAACAACAAAAGCGAGACTTTTCTCGCTGGTGGATCAGAGGAGTTGCAGAATCAGATCAAGAGTGCCCTTGGTTTTGTTGAAGGGAAAATGCCGGTGCGCTATCTAGGAGTCCCTATCATAACCTCCAGGCTCGGCAAGGCGGATTGCATGTCCTTAGTTGATCGCATTACGGCCAGGGTCCAATCTTGGACTCAGCGATTTCTCTCATTTGCCGGAAGAGTCCAGCTCATAAGGTCAGTCCTTCATGCGATCCAAGCTTATTGGGCGAGTGTCTTCACTATTCCTATCGCAGTTCTAGATCGCATTGAACAGATCCTTAGACAGTTCCTGTGGAAGGGCCCAAGCCTGGGACGGGGGGGCGCCAAAGTATCCTGGGATGACGTTTGCCTCCCCAAGGACGAGGGAGGACTTGGGATTCGCAGATTGGGAGATTGTAACAAGGCTGCAATGCTCAAACACATTTGGATCCTCTTTACCGATAAGGAATCTTTATGGTGCAAATGGATCCACTCAACCTTCTTGAAAAGGAAGAGTTTCTGGATTGTTGAAACACCCACGTACTGCTCTTGGGCTTGGAAGAGAATCTTACACCTGCGATCCGAGTTCCGACTCCTATTCCGCTGGAGGATTGGAGATGGCCGGTCAATCTCCCTTTGGTTTGATCACTGGCATCAGAGAGGGCCCATTCATCGTATATGCCCTGATTCGTTTATGTCAGAGTCAGGTTTACCTTCTAATGCCACGGTAGCCGACCTTTTTTCGCCGGCGGGGCTGGGTCTTAAGATGGTGTTCGAATCTTGGGATCAGCCACTTCCGTTGTTATCCAGAGAGCCAGATCGCCTCCTCTGGACTGACAATCCCTCGGGTCTCTTCTCGGTCGCCTCAGCCTGGAATATCATCAGAAGAAGGAAGGAAAGGGTTACCTGGGCATACTTTATTTGGAATAATGCCATCACTCCGAGGTATCAGTTCAATCTCTGGCTTATCATCAAGAATCGCCTCCCCACCCAAGCCTTTCTTATGTCACATGGAAGAATTGGGAGAGAGAATTGTGCTTTTTGTAAGTTGACGCCGGATTCCACAGACCATCTTTTCTTCGGGTGCTGCATCACCGCCAGCATGGCTTACTTTTGGGCGGCTAAATGCAACCTCCCGTGGCGAAACAAGACCTGGTCCGAAAACCTGCAGTGGGCGATGGAGTTCCTCTCTGGGAAGGATTTCTATCGCTCCATGTGTCGCTTCTCTTTTGCTGCTCTATGCCACCTCATTTGGAAGTACAGGAATGACATAATCTTCAGAGATCAATCGGTTGCAGTTGCCGCGGTTAAAAAACACCTTATCAAAGTGGTGAAAGATAAAGCCTTGACGTTCAGAAACGTCGAAGACAACCTAAAAAATAGAAGACTCCAGCGAAATTGGGGCCTGGATCCGTCGATTTTCTATCCTCCACCAGTGAGTTCTTAGCCTTCCTTAGAGTGCCTTCCGTCAATACAGGGATGGGACGCGGTTTCTCTTCATGCTAGCCAGTCACTTGTTAGCTGCTGCCTCCATTTGCCCCAATCCGTTGCTTCTCATCTTCTGGTTCGCTGCCGTTCGTATACGGTGGTAGACCTTCCCCTTCCCCTTGGGGTTTCTTCATTGCTTGTTTCTTTCCCTTTCTTTCTTGTTGTTTGCGAGGTTGGTCTCGCCGGCCCTGCGTGGCTTTTCCTTCTTCGCTGTTGTTCGCCTGCTGCTTAGCCTTTTGTTCGCTTTGGTCGCCCCTGCGGATTTCTCTTGCGTCCGACGCCCTTCCTCTCTTGTAGACAGTTGTCTTATGGAGGGAAAGTTTTGTGGTGCCGGATCCTTGTAAATGTTGGTTCAAAGCTCAATACATATTTACCTTTACCAAAAAAAAAAAAAAAAAGATAAATCACACCGTTGGCAGTAGAGATAACATTATAGAGGATTCGTAACAGATTTAAACAAGCCTGAGAATAGGTTCTCATCAGAAATTGAAGCTGATGGTTTTATTTAATTAATGTGATGGGCCTAAGTTGGCCCGTCCGCCCATGTTGGGCCTAAAAGTCTGGCCCACAAAATTAGGGCCCATGGATGAAGGGATATGTTGAAGGGTTGTAATTTTTTAGGAAACGTCTTTTACCGAAGGGACACGTCCTTTGGAGATGACGTATTTAAGGGAGAAAAGAGAGGGAGGAACGCACCTTTTCACATATAACGTACGTTCATTCTCTCCCTCTCCTTCCAAAAGAAAAACAAGAGCAAGAAGATGAATTCTTCTCCCTTACAAGGCCAATTGACATCATCGGATAGAACGGGATCAGTCTTTCTTCTTCAAATCAACGTCGGTGTTTAGGCTGTGGCTAACAAGGTACGTTCGATATCGTGATGTGCCTTAGGATCGGTGATACATGTGATTTTTCCGGGCTCGTCATATCCGGTTTTAGGGTATAAGCAATTCCCAACATTGGTATCAGAGCCCTGTTCATGTTTTTCCCGACCCCTTTCATGTTTATGGATGATTTCTTATAATTTTTTTCGTGAAATTAATCGGCCGACACCAATCGGGATAGAAAAATCCCGACACTCGAGCACTGTTCATCCATTTTTTCGAGTTTTTGTAAGTCAAAATCCATTTCTGAAGGCTCTGGATGGAAGGTCTCGTCGAGACGAACGCGACGATGGTGGAACGCCGCCAAAGGCCATCGGACGCGCCCCCACGCGCAGCTAGAGAGAATCGGCATTGCACGCGCCGATTCGCAGGCGCAGGCGCGTGCGTCGCACGCGCACGCGGGGCCACGCGCGCCCGTGTGCGAGCACCATCGATGGCGCGTGCGAGGCACGCGCCAGCTGACATCATCGTGACGTCAGCTGCACAAGCGTGCCGCACGTGCCGGTCGGTTCGTCCGACCCGGCCCGGCGACCGACCCGTCCTACCCGTCCGACCGTTGACTGACCGTTGACCGTTGACTGTTGACTCGACCGTTGACCATTGACCACTGACTTGAAAAAATGTGTTTCTTTTTCAATTATGTCTATATGGGTTATATGTAATCCATTTTTTGTTCTGCATTTGTTGCAAGAACAATGCCTCCACGAAAGCCGCGTGCATTTATGCGCACAATGTCAAATGAACAAAAGGAAAGGCTTTCAAGGTTGATAGCCGATTTGAATGGTTATCGATGGGAGAGTGATGACATAATTGATCATGTTATAGAGGTCAACAACAAAATTCAAGAAGTCATTTGGAACGGTTATCCCATGCTAGATACTCAGATGTTGCGATTCTTTATGAACACTCTTCCACTAGAATGGCAAGGAGTGTTGAATCGCCTATGGGAGGTCAAAGGATTTACTAGATATAAGGAGCTAGTAATGGAATTTGTAGATGAATATCATCGGGTTGGAGCCACAAAGACTGCGACCCAAGGAATGACTTCGATTAGGCCAGGAATGAATGTGCATAGGAGAAATCCTAAGGGATATCCGTCTGTTTTTCCGTGGCTGTCAAGAATGCCTGAAAATTTTACAGAGAAAAAGAAAAAGAAATTGAACCAAGTAGCAGCTTTCCTTATTAGTAGTATGATGCCTTGTTATTAGATGTTATGGCTGGTCTTTATTTAGTGTGCTTTGTGGACATCTTATGTTATGTTTTCTACCTGATTGTTGTTGATGTAGCAACTAATATGTTAGTTGTATTATGTGAAAGCACTATTATTATATCATTATTGGATGTCAAATATTGTTTGCTTTCTGTTGTTGTTAACTGATGTGGGTAGTTCATAGAAATTTTTGTAGCTTCATAGAATTTACTTTGCATGGACAATTATATTAATGATAGTTTTAAGTTAGGATTTTTTGGAGGATGATTGGAAACATAGTGACTTTTTGATTCTGAAACCTTACTTAAAATTATTAATTAATATGATGGGTTTGTGCAAAATAGATGCATAAGTGATAGGCATTAATATTTCGTGCATATATGTCTGATATGTTCAGATCGATGGATTCAACAACTAAGAACATAATTGCTGAGTTGAACAAAGAAAACAAATTGAACGGTGAGAATAGTGAAATATTGAATATGAGAATTCAATATGTGCTGGAAAAGCAAGAAGCACTAAAAGCTCTTGACCATGTTATGGAAGATCTTGAGGATGCTGTGCGCCACCTTGAGCTAGCTGATGATCACCTCAAGGCATTTGAGCATGATACAGATATTTGCTGTGTTGCTTTAAGCTCAGAAAGGGCTTCAAGCTTTAAGCGCAAACGCATTGATTCGTTCAATATGTGGGAAAGCAAGGGATCAAGTTCTTCTTGCAAGAAACCAAGAATTAACCAACAAAAGAGAGGAAAACGTCCTTGTGTGAAGAGAGGAAAACATCCTCATGTGAAGAATATTTCAAGGGTGAAATGTTACAACTGTGACTAGAGGGGTCACTATGCCCACGATTGTCGTGAGTCAAAGAAGGTACACACCCTTTGTACTATTGGGAACTTTGCATATGTGTCAAGTTCTGTATTCTTGACTGAATCTAATCCTTTGTGGATTGTAGATTCAGGAGCGACAGACCATGTAGCGAAGGATAGAGAATCCTTCATAGAATTTTGACGAGTTCCGACTGGAACTAAGTGGATCTATGTAGGAAACAACTCCAGAGCTGAAGTAAAAGGAATTAGCACCTACCAACTGAACATGCGTGGTGAACGCACTTTATTCCTACATGATGTGTTGTATGCTCCGGAGATTTGTCGAAATTTAGTGTATGTTTTAGTGTTGGTTAAGTTTGGTTTTAATGTGAACTTCCATAATAGTGGTGTAGATTTGTATTTGGATACAAACTACTATGGTTGTGGTTATTTTCTGGATGGTTTCATTGTATTAGATATTGACTATGTTAATGCAAATGTTTGTTATTCCCTTCTCACGTCTCCTAATTCATATGATAATGATGTGAATGTGTGGCATGCTAGACTTGGTCATATTGGCCAACAACGTATGAATAGACTAGCCAAAGAGAGCTTGTTAGGCAATATTGAAAAAGTTGATTTGCTCATATGTGAGCATTGCCTAGTAGGGAAAACGACAAGGAAACCATTTGGAAAAGGTAAAAGAGCTGAATTTCCTCTGCATTTAATCCATTCTGATGTCTGTGGTCCAATGAATGTGAGAGGAAGGCACGTTGCTGTTTATTTCATCACTTTTATAGATGATTGTACTCGATTCGGATATGTCTATTTGATTTCTCATAAATCTGAAGCATTAAGTTGTTTCAAAAGGTTTATGAACTTGGTAGAAAATCAATTAGACAAGAAAATAAAAGCATTGAGGTTCGATCGAGGTCGAGAATATTTATCTGATGAGTTCAGAAAATTATGTGATGAAAAAGGAATAAAAAGACAGTTGTCTATTCCATATACTCCTCAACAAAATGGTGTTGCGGAGAGAAGAAACAGAACCCTACTGGAAATGGTTAGGTCCATGATGGCGCATGCTAACTTACCTATCATCTTTTGGAGTGATGCGTTGTTAACTGCTGCCTATATACTTAACCGGGTGCCTTCCAAATTAGTTACTTCTACTCCATATGAGTTGTGGACAGGTAGAAAACCTGACTTAAGTTTTCTTAAGTCATGGGGTTGTGCTTCCTATACTCATGAGCCCTCTCACAAGTTTGGGAAATTGGGTCCCAGAGGAAAGAAGAGTATTTTCATAAGATACTCTGAACACTCGAAAGGGTATGTGTTCATAGGTGAGCAGGAAAGTGAGAGTATAACTGAATTTGAATCACGGGATGTCACATTCTTAGAAAATGAATTTCCTAAAAAGGACGAAATAGGTGACGATTACTCCCTATTTGAAACCTTGGATCAAGATAATGATATTAGTGGAGTTCGTCCAAGTGGGAGTAATATGAGAAGTGATGAATTGAATTCAACTCATTCTCAATTACAACCACATGATGAGACGGCATCATCATTATCTAATCCTAGTGGGAGCATCATGGGGAATGATGTGCAAAGTGTACAATCTCCCATACGGCGAACAAGTCGCAAAAGTATTCCCCGTCAACGTTTTGACATTGAAGGGGAAACTTTTATGATTGCCCCACAAGATGAGGATGAGCCAAGAAATATACATGAGGCTCTAAGTTGCCCTAATAAGGAAAAATGGATGCATGTAATGAGAGAGGAAATGGAGTCAATTAAGTCAAATCATGTTTGGGAACTGGTTGATCTTCCAAAAGGACGCAAAGCTATTGGGAACAAGTGGGTTCTCAAAATAAAGCGTAAAGTTGATGGCTCGATAGAAAGACATAAGGCTCGTCTTGTGACGAAGGGGTATAATCAACATGAAGGAATTGATTATGAAGAAACATTTTCTCCTATGGTGAGATTTACCTCGATTCGCATTATTCTGGCAATAGTGGCTAGTATGGATCTTGAATTACATCAAATGGATGTAAAGACTGCTTTCCTCAATGGAGAATTAGAGGAAGAAAAATATATGGAACAACCTACTAGTTTCATTATGGAAGGCCAAGAAGAAAAGGTATGTCGACTTTTGAAATCGATATATGGTCTTAAGCAGTCGTCAAGACAATGGTATATACATTTTTATAATGCCATAATGGCATATGATTTTACAATGATTGATGAGGATCATTATGTATATATCAAAAGATCCAAAGATCAATTTGTGATCATATCATTATATGTTGATGATATACTAATTGCTGGAAGCAATATGGAGTTTGTTGACACTGTCAAGAGTTTGTTATCTTCCAACTTTGAGATGAAAGATATGGATGAGGCTGCATACATCCTTGGAGTTAAGATTTCAAGAGATCGTTCGAAGAGATCGTTATCTCTTTCGCAAGAAACATATATAAATAAGGTTCTTGAACGATTTCGTATGCAAAATAGTAAACCCATAGACACTCCTATTGCAAAAGGTGAAGGATTGAGCCATAGACTGTGTCCAAGGACTCCACAAGAGAAGGAACAAATGAAACATGTTCCTTATGCTAGTGCTGTTGGGAACTTGATGTACGCTATGATGTGTACAAGACCTGACATATGTTTTGCAGTTGGAATGGTGAGTAGATACCAATCCAATCTAGGTCAAGCACATTGGAAAGCCGTTAAGAGAATACTAAGGTATCTGAAGGGAACTGCTGATTATACGCTGAGTTATCGAGGAAAGGATCTGCGACTCAAAGGCTATTCTGATACTAATTGGGGAGGAGATTTAGATGAAAGGAAATCTACCTCTGGGTTTGTTTTCTTATTGAATAATAACGTCATATGTTGGAGTAATAAGAAACAAACGTGTATAGCCTTGTCCATGATAGAAGTTGAGTTCGTGGCATTATCAGCAGCGGTACAAGGAGTTTGGCTTAAGAGATTTTTGGATCATTTAGGTGTTATTGAGAAAGCTGCAAATCCATTGTTGGTTAACTGTGATAGCCAAGCAGCTATAGCGTACACCAAAGATCCAAAATATCATGGCAAGACCAAACATATAGATACCAAGTATAACTTTGTCAAAGATATGGTTGCACGAAAAGATGTGAACTTACAGTACATATCTACGCATAGAATGGTGGCAGATCTTATGACAAAGCCAATACCTAGAGATGTGTTTTGTGGTCATGTAAAATCTCTAGGATTGCGTAGAGTCTGATGTACTGGATATTGTAACTTCCCTGAGTTGTTCACATTTAATGAATTTGTGTTTTCATCATTAATGCCTATGAATCTTTGTTTGACATTTATGCATCTTAATGCTCAGTGCATTACATTAAGTTGAGAAAGTATGTCGGACAGATAAGAGATTAGCCCACTCACACGGGTAATCTCCTCTATTTACTATGTGATAAATAGAGATGAGACGGTTTTTTAAGCTTTATTATCTAGGTGATAATCGAGAGCTCAAGCTTAAAATATATATGTCGCCTTAACTAAGTGTTAAGATGAGGACATGATATGTACTATGTCCGAAAGTAAAATACCCCACATATTTTACTTTATCTGTCTAAGATGTCAGATGTGAGTTCTGATGAATTTTGTGAATGAGTAGATACGTGAACTCAAGTTAGACATTGGGTATGTCTGAACTATCATCTATACGGTATTGAAAGTGTAGACATACGCTCCATGGGAAATGAGTTAATACCGTAATACGTATCTCATACTACGTATGCATGAGACGACCATTAAGAGTGGCAAAAGTTTGATCTCAACTTTTATGCCATGTGAGATCTTAAGGAAAAGAGTTCCTCAATTTTAGTGCCCTCATGACTTTTACTTATTCTCAAGATTTCTATTTAATGTTTGCTATCTTAGGATGTTGCCAATGATCATGAAATTGATTCGATCTAATGGGACATTTCTAGAAAAGCAAGTTGAACTGAAATTGAGAGTTTGAAGGAAAGAGGAAGATCGATTTTGGAGAATCACATTGTAGTTTTGTATTCATTGGTCGACCAATTATGACTGTCTTTGGGATAATCATAATTAGGAATACAATATATATATATATATATATATATATATATCATTGTTTAAAAGAGATCAAAAGAGATATAAATGTGATCGATCGATCTAGGGTACTACATACTAAATCTACTCAGAATGTGATGCCCATTATGAGCTGCTATATATTTCTAACAGATGTATAGCAACGAGCTCTCAAAGTATGCTGGTTGCACGGACTATTCACCAGTATGAATGTTATAGAGAGGTAAAGAGGATCCTGTTCGGCCCACCATGTGCGAGTGGGAGATGATGGTTTTATTTAATTAATGTGATGAGCCTAAGTTGGCCTGTCTGCCCATGTTGGGCCTAAAAGCCTGGCCCACAAGATTAGGGCCCATGGATGAAAGGATATGTTGAAGGGTTGTAACTTTTGAGGGAACGTCTTTTACCGAAGGGACACGTCCTTTGGAGAGGACGTATTTAAGGGAGAAAAGAGAGGAAGAAACGCACCTTTTCACATATAACGTACGTTCCTTCTCTCCCTCTCCCTCCAAAAGAAGAACAAGAGCAAGAAGACGAATTCTTCTCCCTTACAAGGCCAATTGACATCATCGGATAGAACGGGATCAGTCTTTTTTCTTCAAATCAACGTCGGTGTTTAGGCTGTGGCTAACAAGGTACGTTCGATATCGTGATGTGCCTTAGGATCGGTGATACATGTGATTTTCCCGGGCTCGTCTTCCGCACTAGTTTTAGGGATTCGATTTAGTGTCGAATCCGGTTTTAGGGTATAGCAATTCCCAACAGGAGCAAAGAAAGAAAATTGTAATAGAAAGACGACTGGCACAAATATACCCTTTAGACATTACCACGAGAGTTTCATGCTCATTATGGAAGATTTTGCATGAGTCATAACTTCTTAGTGCATTTATAGGTGTACAACCCCGTGAAGCTGTATCTAAGTGCCAAAAGTCAAAGAGTATATAGGTAGTATATGCACAAGGCACAAGCTACCCAAAGGTTCACTCGTGACTATAGTTGTATCTAAGTGCCAAAAGCCAGAGAGCATATAGGTAGTCTATGCACAAGGCACAAGCTACCCAAAGGTTCACTCACGACCTGAGCTGAACATGTGACTTTATAGATGACAGTATGCCCAATTTAATGAGTACATAGCAAAATCAATAAATAATAGAAAAAACCGCTACTTTAATCTGGACAACATTACGGGGAGATTTGTTCCCTGGGATTTTGGAATCAATACAAAGGAAACACATCTTTATACGGACACGTATATAGCAACATCATACATAAAATTGTCACACAAACAAGAACACTCTACAATCGCATGTTTCTTTCTTCCGTCACTAAGGGGGAGTAACTCTTTATCAATTTCTCCAAAAAAAGGTGAACTTTGTGGCCGTAAAATAGGTAAAATTGACATGTTTCTTATCCTGGAATCAATATTGGACTGCGAATAATACCCTCGTCCGAGAACATTTTCCTCTTACTTCACTCACACACTCTTCAATTAATTCTCGTTTTGAATCATTCAAATTGTTCTTTGGTTGCCAGCAAGTAGAAGATCGAGGACAATGAACTGCAAAACGCATTTACATCCACGACTCGATCGAAAGTGGCACATGTTCCTAGAAACCTTAATTTCTATATGCTTAAAATGACCTCGTCTCAGCACGGAGAACGGAGTAGCTATAGACGTTACTTAATAGAACATGCACATGGGTGTTCCAAACTATATATGCCGGCATGGATCTTGAAGGCATTACTGCAGACGCTCTTTCTTTTTTCTCCCCCTGTCGTTCAGTAGTCCTAAATCCATGAGGGTAGTACTGAGGACGCTCTTTATGCTTTCCCCTCTGTCGCTCGTTAGAGGGCTCTTTCTATTTTTCACTCCGCCTCTCCCCAGCTCCTACACAAACACCCATCAGAACGGGGAATTCCAAATGCCGAACCCAGAGCAAGGCACCACACGTGCTTCCGAGCAAGTTCAAAATAGCATCTAGAAACTTAACGAGGCCAGCCAGAAGCTAGAGGAGCGGATTGCAATCCTCGACAGTAAAATTCCCGATTATGTGAATTTGTACTTCATCTTCCAAGGTGTGATCTTTTCTTCTGTTATGTCATCCTCGACAACCATCAAGTGCGAGCTGAGATGGATTCCGTCTGCCCTCTCTCTACTGGTTTTCATATTCAACTTTGTCGCGATTAACAAGAACATCTTGAAGTTACTGAGATACCATGAGGAGTTGGACCGAAACTGGGAGCAACTGGACTTGATGAGGCGGGCCCTCCACGACATTGGCAGAACTTCCGACGGCTCCCGTGAACGGCCGGTGCAGCCCAAAGAAAATAGAAACTCGCGACGATGCTACACCAATATCATCCGACACTGCTGCTGCTTTTGGTGTTTACAGGTGTAATGTTATATGGCTGCCATCAATTTGGGTGTCATCACTGATATAATTACAAAAGATTAATGTGATTCTTACCAAATGTAAGACTAGATCGGTTAGTATTTTTGGCAAGTAGACTTTTTCTCGATCATGTTAGTAATATTATATTAGAGATTCTTAAAATTTTATATACGATATTTATTTATATTAGAAACTATTATGATATTATTATTGATTATATACATATCTCTCAAGATTGCACGTATATTTTCTTAAATAATCATCTCATAAAGCTCACAAATATGCTGATGTACTCTTCATTATAATACATCGAAATATATAGAAATTTGTCAATTTTGTCTTCCACGGTGTTATTCTTAACTGATCATATCAATGTCAAAGTACATAGATGTGGCCCAATTGGTTTTCCATTTGCAAATGCTTCTTACGTGAATTTAATTAATTTAATCTGGACCTAAAAACTATGCTTCTGTTATAAAAGATGAAAGTTTGTATCGTGTAAAATACGAAATGCCTGGCAATGGAAAAAATGAAAGGAATTATAATCTCATTGATTATGTAAAGTATAGATTACCCAAGTCGATGTAGTAGGTGGATGCCATAACACGTCTTCTGAATTGTACTTTTGGAAACTGAATCAACTTTGTTGAACGTTCAAAAGCACAAATGATGTTTATTCGGATCGGCTGGCGTAAACAGACTTTATAATTTATGTAACTAGTGTGTGGAAAAGGAAAATTTGAAATAAAATCATTAAAATTACTCCGGCTCATGGCAGAAGTATTAATGACTCGCATTCAAAGTTGTCCTTTTTTGGCCAAATTTAGAGCGTGCGTGTAGAATCGACATTGCAAGTTCCACTACAAGGCTCATATGTTAGAGGAAAACCCTAATCTCTTCGTTGGGAACCCTCTCTCTAAAATTTAAAAAAAAAAAAAATCATCAAACTTAATCCGTAGGCTCTCATTCATTTTTCTTTGCTTTTCTTTTTCTAAACCTTGATTTCCTCTTCTCTAGATCCAATCTGGGAGTCCTTTTTTCATTTGGCGTCTTCTTTTGCTCGTTGTTGTTGCTTTTATCCACTCATCATGGTGAATAAATCTGTTTATAGCTAAAAATTTTATGGGAAGGTCGTATTAATCCAGCTAGTGGTTCTATGACTTCTTTGAGATTCAGCAGAAGCTCTCTCTATTAGGTGTAGATTTCAATTTGAGAAATTTTCTCTCTTGATTTAATTTAGATCTAAGAGTTCTTTTAAGGTGTTCTATTTGCGGTGGTTCAACATGTTGTTGTTAGTGTCATCTCGGCATGGCGATGGTGTTAAGAATGCCAAACCTAGGCTCACATTGTAAGCCATAGTGTTTTGAGGGGAAAATCTTGGCGTGTGCCCATCACCAATGGTTCTGGTTATCGGCCACCGATTGGTTTTTGAAACTACGATAGATCTGATTTTTTGGAATGAAAGCATGATTATGGTTATAAGTTGTACTTTTTTTTTCTTTTTTTTTGTGGGTTTTGTTTTGCTTTCCTTGAAAACTTTCTATATTACTCTTATATTTGATTATGACATATGAATGGAATTTTATTTTGGAAAAATGAATAGAATATACGTTTCTCCCTTTTGTTTTAGTTTGTTCATTTTTAAAGAATATACCTTCTAGCATCTCTGGCGGGAAGAACCAAATTTTTTATTGGCGTGTCACGGAATACGATCAGCCCTCGTATTTACTCTTGATTTATTATTGTATTAGCGATCCTCATCTTCATAACCCATCCACTTCAAGGCCCTCTCAATGAGGAACGAGGAAAGAGACATCCAAACACTACTTCCGGGTAAATATCTCAAACGGTGAAAAAATGTCCTTAGAGTACACATTCGCTACAAAAATCTCAACATCATCAAATAGGAAAAAAATTATCCAAAAAATCCTAAATCTATTGCACTCTATCAGTTTGGTCATAAATATTTTAATTTTACCAATTGAGTCCATCCGGCCAATTTTGATTAAAAATAATTAACGTAAACGACATACATCTTATGTGGCACGATCTGGATTGATATAAATAATTTTTTATAATATTTTATTTTTTCAAATTTATATATTTATGTACTTTTCTTTTGTTTCTTTTTTTGTCTTCCCTTTTTTCCTCCTTTAGCTAGTTGCTGGGCCTTGGCAATTGGCTAGAGGCAAGGGTTGGCGAGATCAACCTTGTCAGCCTCCGCTGAAACTCGCTCCTTTCAACCATTGACGAGGACGAGCCTCACCCACTCAAGGCAAGGCTTGACCTCATCGTCGCTAGGCAAAGTCCAATCTTGCCTATCTACTAGTTATATTTGATTTTTTATTTATTTTTAAACCAAATTCAGTTAATTGTTGTTCATCCACAAAAGTTGAGCACGATAACTATCAAGAGCTACGTACTCAGCTTCACCATTGATTAAGGCACTCAATTTTGTTTCTTTAAAAGCTATAAAATTAGCATGCAAACCAGTAATTGATAACATGTGTGTTTATTATGAATATTGCATACTACAAAATTAGCGTCATGATATCCGAACAGCTTAAATTTCGAATTCTGAGAATACCACAATTCTAATATAAAAAATGTTTCAATATATTTTATTTTTCTCTTGACAACAATTTAATATGATTTTTTGGATTTGACATAATTAAGTATACATGCGTACACAACTAGATATTTGGTCTTATGCTGTCAAATATAACAAACATCCAATCATGTTTCTATAGAGTTTATGATCAACAGATTTACTTTTTTCAATCTTGTCAAGCTTGTTTGCATTCTCATTACTCATGTAACTACTTAGATTATACATGCTGATTTAGGATTCAACACTTTAATGCATGTTTTTCCTTCATCATAGTGGTTTTTGGCCTTCATGTAGAACATAGTGGTTTAATTAGTAAATCCAAAACGATGTTTCATTAGTGTTTCATAAAGATTGAAATAATATAAAGATTGAAATAAACTGAGTTCGAAAGCCACACTCCTTCAGTTGTCTAGGGCGCGCATGACAAAATTTCTGTTCCAGAAATTGATTTCTAGCCAGAAATTGATTTCTCAATTTCTATTCCCCGGCCAAGTTTCTGAGCAAAGAAACCCGTTTGATAACGACACAAAATTTCTATTTCTGGAACAGAAATCCGTTTGATAACAGAATAAAATTTCTATTTCTAGGAATACAAATTAATTAGATAACAACATAGGATATCCTCAAATACAAAATAATAGTCGAAATAATACTAAAACAACATAGGAAATCCTCAAATACAAAAAATTATTTGGCAAAATACTCAAGACAAATAAAAATAATTTTATTTTAATAAAAATAATTTATTTTAATAAAAATAATTTATTTTTATTTATCATAAATAATTTATTTTTAATAAACTAAAAATAAAATGATAAATAAAAATAATTTATTTATTTTTAATCTATTTTAATAAATTTATTTTTATTTTTAAATGAATAAAATGAATTTTTTTTTATTTTTAATAAAATGATATTTAATTAAATTTATTTTTAATAAATAAAAATAATATTTATAATAAAAATAAAAAATAATATTTATAATAAAAATAAAAAATAAAAATGAATAAATTATATTTTTATAATAATTTTTATTTTTATTTATTCATTTTTAAGGATTTTTTAAAGCCCGTGAATGAAGAAATGCTCAAATGGAGAAAAAAAAATTTTCTATTTCTACTTCAGAAACAGAGAAGTAGAAAATTTCTACTTCTGATTTTTTCGATTTCTCTATTTCTGAAGTAGAAATCTGTTTCAGAAATAGAGAAATCAAATTGCGTTACCAAACGGATTTCTGTTCCAAACCTGTTCCGGGGAACAGAGAAACAGAGAAATAGAGAAACAGAAGTGTTATCATGCGCGCCCCTAGAGAGCAGAATGTGCACATGGCCCGTTGTACAAGCTACTAGGGAAGACATTATGGGTAATTAATCTAGGGATTCCCTCTGAAAGTAAACTCCAGTTAATTCGCTAAAGATTCTTGCGCTCTTCGTGGAAAATGAAAAATTGAAACCCAAGAATGAGAGATCGGATTCATTAAATGTTGGTTTTGCTATGTTAGAAAATAATATTCACGATGTTCCAATTTCTCAAGTTGACTTTTGGCTTTTGGATCTGAATGTCGAAACCCAAGAATGACAGATTGGACTCATTAATTTGAGGTTAGGCAATACTTGGGGGCGAAAAAGGGGAAAACCATTGCCAACTTGACTTTGCGTTCAGGCGTCATACTCGGGAGGAAGCATGACGTAGCTCAATGAAATGTTATTACTGAAAATAGCAAAAAAGTGAGATAAATCACTCTGTTAGGAAATAGAAACAACATTGTAAAGGATTGGTAATAGATTTAAACAAGCCTAAGAGCAAGTTCTCATAGAAAAAAAAATTAAAAAACCAAAGATCTTTTCTTTAAGAAGCAAAAGGGCAAGTTATGGGGTCAGGGTAAATACCCTTGTGGGCATTACGTCTCACACTTGATACTAAAGATTCTATTTGAGTCATATCTAATTAGTCGATTCATTGGTGTACAAGCCGGTGATCATAGCCCTAGCAACATGCCAAAAAATCAAGAATCCTGTAGATAGAAAATGCATAAAACATAAGTTGACAGAGATTCCATTTGGTACTGTTAGAACTAGTACGAGCACCTAGAGGGGGGTGAATAGGTGATTAAGATGATTTTTATAAAACGTAACAAAATGTATAGACAATTTATTTGATGATGGACTAAGGAATTAAAAACAGTAATCGATGTAAGTGAAAGCAATGTAAAGTAAAATGATTAGAGATAGAGAATCAATACTCTAAATTTATAGTGGTTCGGCTTAGACCAAGCTTACGTCTACTCTCCCGCACGGACAGCCCACTGGCTGGATTTCACTAAGAATCAAAAAGAGAATTTACAATCTCACGCCCTTGATTCCACAGTGTAGAGACTCTACTACACTTCCTCAAGGTCTCACCACACTTCAGTCTATCTTTTGATTACAAATATAGCTCGAATAATAAGATCACAAAATAACAAAGAGATTCAAACTTTGGAATTCATCTATCTCGCACTCTTGAACAACTTGAATGTCTCCCTTAAATACTTCTTCATGCCTTCATTACCGTTGGCACATTCCAAAGAAGTTCTTCCAATCAACCCGTTGGACAGAATCAATTTAAAGAGATCTCGAGCTCCTCAAGGAAAATGACGATAGGCCAATCAATCCTGCTCGCCCATACAATCAGGATATTGGTTTCCATAAGTAGAAACTTCCAAGTATAAATTGCGAATATAGAGAATCTAGATTATTCGAATACGAATAGAAGATCTTGAAGTGCTAATTCCAGTCGTGAAATATTCCTTAACCGTTAGAGTCAAAACCACACTAGATAGAATCATAATAGGAGTTTTAACTTTGTCGGTCTGAAATCTGTCCATAAGAGTTAGACTTTGAAACTTGAGTCTGGAGGTCTTCAGACTTTGCTAGTAGAGTCTGCAAGTCTTCAGACTAGACTAATGGAAATGTTTTGTTGACTTCAAAATACCTTTAGAGGATTTTTCTAATAGGTACTACAATGAAGCAAATGGCAAAATTAGTACATAATACACAAAAATGTAAGTTAATCAGGACAACATTAATTGGTGATTTGTTTCTCGGGATTAAGGAATCAATACAAAGGAAACACTCCTTTTAAGGGAAAATTGTTAAAAAAGTCCTAAACCTTTTACATTTGTGCCAATTTAGTCCTAAACATTTTGACGTTGTGCCAATTTAGTCATTTCCGACCAATTTTGGCCGGATTTTGCTGACTGGACGCCGGGCGGCTGATGTGGCCTAATCGGCACTAACGTGGACAATTTTTAATAATTTTTAAATATTTTTGAATATTTTCTTTTTCTTTTTCTTTTTCCTTTTCCTCCTCCTTCCTCCAGCTGATCATCGAACCTCTCGACCTCGCCGGCCACCTCGCCAGTGGCCGCGAGGGCGGCCTCGCGCTGGGCGACGAGGCTCGCCCTCATCGGATCTGGCAAGGTTGAGCCTCACCCATGGCAACGTCGGGCGGGCAAGCCTTGCCGCCCAGCACAAGGCTGCCCTCATGGCCACTAGCGAGGTGGCCGACGAGGTCGAGGTCCGGTGATTGGTTGGAAGAAGGAGGAGGATAAGGAAAAAAGAAAGAGAAATAATCAAAAATCAAAAATATTAAAATATTGTTAAAAGTTGTCCACATCAACGCCGATCAGGCCACGTCAGCTGGTTGGCATCCAATAAGCAAAATCCAGCCAAAATTGACCGGAAATGACTAAATTGGCACAATGTAAAAAGGTTTATAACTAAATTGGCACAAATGCAAAAAGTTTATGACTTTTTCAACACTTTTCCCCACCTTTTATATGTACATGTATGCATAATAACAGTGTATATAAAACTGTCAAAGAGATAAAAACCCTGTACAATCACATTGTTTTTTTTTATTATTATTCCGCCACGAAAGCGGGGTAGGTATTTATCGATTGCCGGAGAAAAAGGGGCGAACTTTGTGGCAAGAAAATAGGTAAATTGACATTTATTTTTTCCTGGTATCAATATTAGACTGAATAAAACCCTAGACGAAAAACATTTTCCTCTTGCTTTACTCACACACTCTTCGATTACTTCTCGTTTCGAATCCACTCAAATTTCTCTCCTGTTGTGAATAGAAAATTGAAAACCGAGGGCAATGAGCTGAAAGACGCATTACGTACGTTCCTTGATCAACACTGGCACATATTTCTGGAAACTCTAATTTTTATAACTATAAAATGACTTCCTCTCAGAACGTAGAACGGGGGTAGCTAGACGTTATTTAGTAGAACGTACACATGGGTTTTCCAACCTATATATATGCCGGTATGCACCATGAAGGAATTACTGCAGACGCTCTTTCCATTTTTTCCCAGTCGCTCGTTGCTCCCAAGCCCTACACAAACGCCCATCAAGAGAGAGAATTCGAAATGTCGAACCTGGAGGCAGGCACCGCACAAGAATCCCATCAACATGTCACCTGGATACTTCTTAAAGAGGCTATTAGTAAGGTAGAAGAGCGTATTGCGAACCTCATCAGTAGCACTCTCCAGTTTACAAATTTCTACTTCCTCTTCCAGAGCGTGATTTTCACTTCTGTCATGTCGTCCTTGACGACGATCAAGTGTAAACTGAAATGGATTCCTTGGGTCCTCTCTTTACTGGTTTCCATATTCGCGTTCGTTGCGATCTTCGAAAACATAAGGACGTTACTGACATACTACGAAGAGCTGGACCGCAACAGGGAGCAGCTGGACCTCACGAGGAATTCTTCACATGAGAGTGGTGGTGGCAAGTCGCAACAAGCCCCTCAGCTACGGTGCAGCCTAGCGAAAATAAAACCTCGCCACATCAAATATCATGGGGCACTGCTGCTGCTTTTCGTGTTCACGGGTGTAATGTTGTCCGGTTGCATCCAAATTAAGTGTCATCACTAATGTTGTCGCAGAAGATTAAAGTGAATTTTACTTAATGTAACACCAAATCGCTCGTCGATAAGTTTGGGATGTAGACTAGCATGTCGATGATATTGAGGTTGGAGTGCAAAGATATAGCCCAGTCGGTTTTCCATTTGCAGGTGCTTGTGTGAATTGAATACAATTTATCTGGACATTGAAACTATTGGAATATAATACGCAAAAACGATAGGATGTTGCAATTTATGTTAACATGTAAATTTTAGAGAAATAATAAAGACACCAGAAATTTATGTGATTCGAGAGCCAATAGCAAATAATCTACTATAATCATCAAAGTTTACAATCGCTCACACACTCGAGTGTTTCCCATACCTAGATTTAAGCCAAAACCCAAAATGTTTATAAATAATAAACTCACCTGGATATAAACTCATTGCATAAAATTACCACGCATTCAAGCTCAAAGTAAAACGCTCTACGTACGCCAAAACAAGAACTGGGCTTCTGTCACTTCTCCACGTACGTATAGCTTCGCGATCTCTACCTCTTCAAGACTTGTGCGGCGTTCTCTAGGTTTTTCGCGGCTCCCTTCTACATGTAAAAGAAACCCTGGCCCTTTTATATATGTGTGCCCACAGTCAAAACTTTGACTCTAGGCCCCACCCTTGATTCTTTTTCTCCAATATGGATTCTTCTTCTACCTTCTTTTGCACATACAAAAAGATAGATAACCCTTACTTTTTTTTCTTTATTTTATTTCCTCTTTTGTGTAGCTATAAGAAGTCCAAGAAAAGCAGGGCTTCTTCATCCAATTTGAAATCTACTTGGGAAATATTTCTCAACAAATTCGATTTAACAAATCGTTATCCGAATTCAAACTTGTTGACACCTAAATTTTGGTTTATTTATTTTTGCATAAAAAATAAGGGATTAATTTCTAACCCCTAAAAAAATATAATATATTAATAGCATATTAATCTAGATGCATTTATTTTTAATTTACATGTTTTGCATTTTTATTTTTAGGACTGGTGGTGGATGGGTTCAAATTTATGTTTTTGAGCTCTATTTTGGCAGACCAGGCTAGGCCCACGAAAGGAACAAATTAACCCAAGCCCATTGTTTTTTTTAATCAATTATCTTGTGAAAAATTAGGATTTGATGCGATATTATTATGATTTTTGGAAATTAAGAAAATTGCATTATAATCTTATCTTTATCAATAGGTGATGAAATCAGGTGAAAATATTCATGAGATAAGGATTTTCACGATCGAGAGGTTATAGGCAATCTTCGTAGGATGCAATACTAACAAGAAAAGATCACATTTGGGTTTGGCTATAAAAGGTGCCGTGTACGGTGAAAAAAGGGGGTTCGGTTTTTAAAGGGGGGCTTCTTTTCGATCAAAAAAGAGGAGCAAAAAGCAGAAGCAAAGAGAAAGGAAGAAAAGTCAAAGGTGAAAGTGAAATGCTAAGGGAGAGAAAGTGACGTGAGAGAGAGACAAGTGAGAGAGTGTGTCAGGTGAGAGAAAAGTAAAAAAAAAGGGGGTGCGACTATTCATCTTCTTGGAGCCCCTCGCCCGCGCCGGTGTCGCAAGCCCGCGCCGACAACCACGCCACCACCTCCGCCGGTGATCCACGGCTTCGAGATTCGCTCAATCGTTGATCCCGCGGCGACACACGACTCCACTGGCCCGACGAACGGCACGATGATCCCCTGTCCTTGCTGTGCGCTGCCACAACACTGAAACCCTCCACGCCAGATCCTAACACCCTCCTCCGCTTTCCACCGGTGACCTCCACCCGAGCTCATCGCGCCCGAGCGACGAGCCGCTGCCCCCAATCGCGCCCCGACGTCGGAGTCTTCCTCCGCCACTGCCGATTCGCTGCACCAGATCTGTAACTCATCCAGCGCCCCGTGAGTTCGATCGTTGATTGCTCGAGCGACCATCGTGCCTTTGACCGCCCGCTCACCAGCATTGCCGACGTAGCCGTTGGTCTCCGTCGCTCCGCCTCGACCCCCAGATCTGACGCCGCCCAACGATGCTGCGTCCCCGAGCGACGCCCAGCTCCGCCCGAGAAGCCCGACGTTGGAGCCGCTCCACCTCTACAGCAATCAACATCACTGAACCCCCAAATCAGCCACACCACCGAGCCTCTACTCGTTGACCCACGAAGCCAGTGCGACCGCCGAACCGCACTTGCATCAATCCAACCACTAGACGCCTCCTGCTCACCCGCCATCGCACCGGAGCTCCGTCGCCGGCGACCCCCCTTGCCGGATCGACGATCCACTACCCCCTATTTCCTTAGGTTGTTTATTTATTTTTTATTATTTGTTTATTTTTACTTTTAACTGTCATTTATTTTATTTACCTTTTTAACCTTTGCTATTATTGTACCAATTGGAATATTGGTAATTTATTATTATAGGCATTATCCATAGGACTTGTCCCTAAAATTATTGTAATTATTTAATTTGACCCGTAAGACGTTGGGTCATTTTTTTAATTATGTTAATTTTTGGGGGTTTGTTTATAGTACACTAATTGTTGAATCAGTATATTTATTAATTTGATCCGTAAGACTTCGGATCAGATTTTTAATTATTTTGATTTCTTGTCGTGATGTTCAGGGTTAAAAGTAATCGTTAATTTGACCTGTGAGATAACATGTTATTTTTTCGTTTATTTTAATCCTTTATTTGTTGAATATCTTGTTTGGTTAGATTTAAGGTTATTTGATAATGTTTGTTTTAGAAAATCACTAAGAAAAATCAAAAACATATTTGAATTAGGATTCAATTTGTTTTAGAATATTTCTTGTTATTTTGCATATCTAGAATATATATTTTATTCATTTAGGATGTTAGTTGCAGATTTAATTATTTGGCAATTTTAAATTTCGAATTTTATAAAAAATAAAAAATAAAAAATATTATACATATGTCATGTAGAATTAGGGCATGCTTCGCACGTCATTGCATATTAGATAGATTGCATGTTAGATTAAGATAATGTCTTAATTTAAATTAGGATATAATTTAGCTTAATCCTTAGTTTAAATTAGATAGAATTTTAATCTAGTTAGATCATTTTTGCATTCAAATTTCATAAAAAAAAATACAAAATTTGTGTTTGCATAAGTTAATTTCAATTTTTAGGATAGATTGCATTTTTAAAAATAGAAATATCAAATGCACGTCATTTAGTTTTTATTAAGTTCATTTAATTAGAACTTTCTTGTCATTAGACTAAGTCATTTAATAAATGTTGCGTGACATATAGCTCACATATGAAATTGCATGATGCATGTCATTTTAGTTGAAATAATTTTGTATGTCATTGCATTGCATTGCATGTCATTAGAATTAAGTCATTTAAATTGCATTTCTTCATGTCATATAATTTAGGTCGTATTGCCATGTCATATTAGATTATTAGCATGCATCGCTTGACTTTCATTAAATAAAGTGAAAACAAAAATTGAAATTGCGTGTTAATTAGAAATCATATATTGGATTATCTATATGAATTCTAATCTAACAACGCAGATGCTTTCGTTGCTTTAAGGTAAGTTTTGCATTATTTAATTGATTTCTTGAGTGTTAAATTGGTGGTATGCGCACCTGTATGATCACCTCACACGTTAGGAAGTTAAATTAAAATCAATTCATGTGGCATCCTAGAACTTCATGAAAATCCCTAAGTATGCCATGAGCCATGGATAGGCGATGGAAACACCGTTATTGTATTTTTGTAGCCTTTTTGATCCATGGTTTGCAATGAGAGTTATGGCCAAGCTTTTAATGGATATTTTTTTTTAGGAAAGAAAGTTCTATCTTTGGCCATATGTGTTATAAATTGGAACTTATGGATTTATGACTACAAGTGTTATAGCCATTTAATTTGCAATTTAGTACTTTGATTTAATAGGGATTTAGCTGGTTTTTAAAAGGGTCAATTTTGGATTTTTTTAAGCTTGGGTCTTAGGCCCTAGATTGTTGGGCCTAAGATGGGCCATAATGGCCGGCCCATAGGCCCATGAAGGGTTGTTGGTCGCGCGAAGGGGGGGGGGGGGGAAGTCCGGTTTGCATGCCTCCCCCCATTTGTCCCTTGAAGTTGGCCATGTGTCAAGACATGCAAAAGATTATGATGGCTAATGATGGAGGGAAGGAAATTAGGGGGAAAAGGTGGCTGGTTTAAGTGAGAGAGAGAGAGAGAGAGAGAGAGAGAGAGAGAGAGAGGAGGGTTCGTCTGAGAGAGAGAGAGGAGAGAAAGAGAGAAAGGAGGAAAGGAAGAAGGAGGAGGGCAGCCCGTCGACCGTCTGCCTAGCTTGCCATCGTCCGTCCGCCACCTTGCCGCCGATTGTAGTTGTTTTGTGCTTTAACCCGAGGCAAGTAGAGTCCATTAAATCTACACTTTGTTGCTGTGGTTTACTTGTTGTGATGATGTGTGATGCATGGTGGAATTCGAATGGAGTAGAGGTGAGTATTTTTTAAGATGAAGAAGCTGTGTTCTAAGCCTTGTATTCTGTTTTCTGAAGAAACAGTTTGTCCTTTGGTGAGTTCGTGAGTTCCATGCAATGTTCTACTTGGAATTTCACTTCAACTTCTTAATGAAAGTTGTAGAGGACTTCTTGATGGTTAACATCCTAAAATTTGAGACGAAATGGACAAGTATCGAGTGGTAAAACCCTTTTTCTTCGAAAATACTAGATCTGGAAAACTGCTCTTTGACCTCTTACGATTCTGTTAATTTTATAAAATGTTCCAGTTCGAATTCGATTTCGTGCTCTGAATAAGACTTGTAGATAACATCTTGAGGAACAACATACTGAAATTTCAGAATAAATGGACTAGTAATGACTAAGGAAACGATTTTTCTTCAACACGGGTAGATTTGGAAAACGATACTGAGAACAGGAAAAGTAAATCGATTTTAACTTTTGATTCAGAACGAATTGGACTTCGGTTTCTCCATGAAACAGGTACCTCTAGATCTTAATTACAACGTGTCCAAATTTCAGAATTTTCTGAGTTCATTTAAGGGTTCAATCCTTTTACAGTGATATATGGACCTGTACGTATTCCATAAAGCCTCGTTTGATATGGTGTTCTTCACGAAATATGTTTTCTTAGATCTTATCTACAATGTGGTAAATTTTCAGAATCTACTTCCACCGTTTACTAATTTTTCCGAAATTTTTCACGAACTGCATGCATTCTGTTTAAGCTGGAAATTGTTTTATTTACTGGTTATTGGAATTGTTTTGTAATTCATGATATCTTGGATTACTACTCGTGCAATGATGTGAAGACATTCATACATTTCATATGACATCAAAGGATTGATGGATTTTCATGAATTCAATGAAGTTTTTCAAAACCATTGCATCAAATGATACTTTTCCCAATGCATATTATATGATTTTAAAAAGGCTATTTCAATCATTTGGCATTGTTACATCAAATGTGAAATTGGAAAATGAGATATATGAGAGTATGCATTGTAATGATAAGAAGGCCGTTGGAGGTGTGAGCCGACAATGCCCCGGGAGTGTCGGGATGCTCGGAGTGTGTGCCGGATGCCCGGAGGTGTGTGCCGGATGTCCTCAGGAGTTTCGAGATGACCAGAGGTGTGTGCCGGAGGTTCCTCACGATGCCAGGTTAGGTGCAAGCGATAAAATGTGGGATGCAATTATTGGTCCCGGGAAAGGAAGATGTGGTGATCCAATTGAAAGATAAAAGTTGAAACTGATTCACACATAATATGGTGACATGTATGCATGGTTGCATGAGGTTATATGTATAAGTGCATGGTGATATATGCACATGACATGGTGACTTATATACATGGTTGTTTTGATGTAATATGCATGGCTGAAAGGTGAGATATGTCTAACATGTATG
Source organism: Eucalyptus regnans (assembly GCA_037349125.1). Lineage (NCBI taxonomy): Eukaryota > Viridiplantae > Streptophyta > Magnoliopsida > Myrtales > Myrtaceae > Eucalyptus > Eucalyptus regnans. The sequence goes on along the minus strand of CM074669.1, from coordinate 16,564,728 downwards.
AACTATATGTACTCTACTATGATGTCATGATCGTTCCGTTGATGCATTGAGTAGTTTAGTAGATCTTTTACCTGCTGAGTGGTTGTACTCACCTCTTTGGGGACTAACATTTCAGATTAGAAAGATGCCTCTCCCTCCGGTCACGCACGGTACCTTTTACGGCCTTCCATCTAATGTGAAGGTCGAGTGTATAGAGCACGTATGCGTCACCATCCCTGGTTTGGTGTTCATACGGGTTCGTGTGCTGGTGATGTATGACGTGGGCCTGGTCATCCAGGAGTTCTTGTCCGTCCACGTCCGTCGTGACGGAGTGATGCTGGGGATGTTGCCGCTGCCACCGCCCGATGCACCAGGATGGGTGTGATGGCCCGTGTGAGGAGAGGGAGCTGACACTTTTTGGAGATAGCCGACGCTTGTAGATGGAGGGGTTATACACGATCGATATAGGGGGTCGAGATCTCTCTTTTGAGTTGTAGCCAAGTTTAGTGAAAAGCCTTGGCTTTTTGGTTGTACCGACCCAAGATGTCCATCCTAAAAATGTAAATAAAAGTGGCCTGGCTTTATGTTTTTCCTTCGATGTGTAGTTGGTGTGCATTGTATCATCGATAAGAGAGTAGAGGGATGGTGAGACTCATCTTTAATTCCGCCATGAGCTGCGCTACACTCTTTTCAAAAAAAAAAAAAAATTGCCTATGAACCTCGGTTCTTCTTTAAACCCTTTAATCAAAAATATATAATCGATATTCTTTAGGTAGAGCGATAGATATATGTGGCGACCTTAGTTGTTTTAGGATGGTCTAGTGTAACCAAGCCCCCATATCCAAAATCTCTGGTTCGTAGGAGTAAAATAATCCTCCCGTTATTTTGCTTTGGTGTCTAATCGACCTACCCTAAACCGATTAGTGGCGACTCCTAGATAATAATCTTTTGCATGTCAAAACCCTAAGTCGCGATTTGGTATGGGCTTGGGAGAGCCCGAGCTAAGCTTAAAGACTTAGTAGTCCATCAACCTAGTTTTAGGTGGTGAACCCGAAAAATTGGGTCGCGACAGCTTGGCGACTCCTCTGGGGACTTGTGTTAAAATACTTACTGGACTTAGGCCAATTTTTCTTTTTACTTTAAAAATGTTTTTGTTTGGTAGCGAGGATCCCAAGTACGTCCCTAACATTTTTAAGGTGTTAAATGTTCTTACAGATGGGAGGTATAAGGGGAGTAGTCTTTGCTAACCTTTGTCTTGCAGTTTGGAGTGTGGGATGAATGATTTATTTTTTCAATTAGAAGTGTTGTTTGCATTTAAATTGTTGTGCATGCTTTATTGCTTTAGCACCACACTATTTGCACACACAACCTGCGGTTCGACCTGAGCTGCAATAGGATTTCTAGGATGGTGTTGAGAAGTATACTTTCTCCAAAGCGAGACTGCTATGTAGAGGTTGACCTTCTCTTCCCCGAAAGTTTTTCATGGTGTCGAAATGTGTTTTGTCTATATCCATGAGACTGCGTGACTATTGTACATTCCATTTGACTGAGCCCGGAGTTAAGGGGGCCTGACGTTAATGCGAGACTGCAACGGTCAAATCACCCTCTTAGCTCCACTTTGTTAAGCCATTTAGATAGAAATCGAGCATCACGTCTCATGCGACGTGTCTATGTGATTGTCATCTATTTCCGGTGAAAGTAAGTTGTCTAAATTTTTGCAATTTACTTACTTTATTGTAATTTTTGTCGGCCCATGACAATAGGTTTCGTCGTCAGTTTTGTTTTATATGCAATGGGGAAAATCGACGTACAATTCATTTCCACTCCCAAAAAAGAGCTCAAGATGTGGTTGGATCAGTTAGATCAAGATGGCCAGAGATATGTGAAAGTTAGGATCCCCCGACTTCTCCCACTGTTAGAGATCAACGTCCACTTTGGTGTGATACAAGCACTCCCTCACTTCTGGTGTCCACAAACTTCCACCTTCATATTTGGTGAGTTCGAGCTGACTCCAACGCTTGAAGAATATAGTGTTGCCATTAGAATGCACCTAGAAAAGGAACTTGTTAGACCGCCTATCGGTATAGATTCTATTTCTGAATTATCACAGTTTTTAGAAAACAAAACCGAAAGAGTAAGGAAGGTTGTCAAAGCCAATTGTTTTGCATGCCCATTTTTATTTTTGGAAGAGTGTTTTGCAAATCAATTAATGATTTCAAAAGCTAGGATTTTCATATTAACATTTTTCGCACTAATCGTTTTTCCTTATCGAAGAAATGCTATTAATCCTTCAATTTCAGGGGTGGTTAATTGTGTTTGCAACGGGTTAAATTATATTAATATGGTTTTAGCCGAAACGTTCTTGTCATTGAATCGTTTCAAGCAAAATGAAGAAAAGACCATGCGTGCCCTCCCTGAACTTTTGCAAATATGGTTTTTCTCACATAAAAGGTTTTGGGCACCTTATGAAACAATTTAAAATTGATGATTTAATGCACCCCATACAAAAATTTGCAGTTTTGGAACGTTTTTCCCTAAATAAAAAATATGCCCGTTGGGTTAATTTTTTGAAAAATCCTAGGCCCAAGGCATTCCAATGGTATACTAAATGGCTTCATGTTGAGGAGACTCGTTTCTCTCACAAGTATGATGGGCCAATTCTGTTGCTGGGCCTTTTTGGTGCAACCTCCTATTACCCATATTGGGTGGCCCATCAGTACAGAGCTCTTCAAGAAGTTCCTCCACCCCTCAAGACAGAGTTATTCCAAGTTTGTTTTGTTCGTACGGACTATGATTATTTCAACGAGGTCCAAATGATCATTGCTGCATGGAATGAATGCCATCTAGAAAAGATTCTGGTGCCCAAGAGACTGAAAGGCAAGGAGGAGATCCACCATGCGTTGGCATTCTACATCCAATAACACCGGATTCCTGCTGCATTACGTCCGGTGGTCCCTGATGTGATCGAGAAGCCTACTCAGCGAGCACAAATTGAGCATCTTAAGCGGAAAGTGGAAATGCTCGAAGCTGAAAATAAGAAGCTTCGCAAGACATTGGAATCCCGAAAGCATATAAAATGAGATGTTTTGAATTTTCGATATTTAGGGATCTTGATTTCAATTTTCAATTCAATGCTTTCAATTTTTAGTTCGATGTTTAGGGAGTTGAATTTCAATTTTTAGTTCATTGTTTGGAAGTTTGACTTTATATTTCAAGTGAATTTTGAATAAAATCAGGCGATTAGACCATTGTCATGGGCCATTTTCCTATCTTGTCATTGGTTCTTACATTACCTCCATTTTCCTTAGGTGACAACGGATCCACCGCGATTGCCTATTATTACACGATCAAGGGCTAAAATGGCCGACCAAAATGAAATGTGCGATGGTATGTCCACCGTGGAGACTCAACTTCAACAAGTACTCACCTTTATACAGCTTGTGACGGATCAACTCCAATTCATCCAAGTGAATCCAACAGCTCCACCTGTTATTCCCGAAATAGTTATCCCAAAGCAAGCAAACAAGGTTGAAATGATTGACGACGATATGCCCGGGCTAGACGATGACTCGGTCCTTGTTGGAAAAGTCAAACCTGACAACGTTCCTAAGATAGATCAGGATGAGCGTGTTGCAAAGCTGGAAGAGAAAGTGAGACAACTACAGGAATCACAAAGCTCACTCCCGTTCAACCTCTGAGTCTATGAGAAGGTCAAAATGTCGAGTAAGTTCAAAATGCCAGAGTTTGAGAAGTATGACGGTACATCTTGCCCAAAATCTCATATGCAAATGTACCACGTGCGCATGGCCCAGCTTGTCAAGAATGAGCCCCTCATGATCCAATCGTTCCATGCGAGTTTGACTAGACCCGCACTAAACTAGTATGTAATGAAGAATGTGAACCTCCTCGACACCTGGAACGAAGTGGCTGACGCGTTCCTCACATAGTACAAGTTCAACATGGACATCGCACCTTCCTGAGAAGACCTGAAGCGAATGGAAAAGAAACGGAGCGAGTCATTTAAAGAATATGCTGTGAGATGGAGAAACCTGGTGGCTCAAATCACTCCTGAGCCTACTAACAAGGAGCTGATGAAATTGTTCGTGAAGACCCTCCCTTATGAGTTTCATAACCGAATGGCCAGTACGTATGTCGAAAGCTTCGATAAGCTTATTCCTATAGGAGAACAAATCGAGATGGGGATAAGGGAATGATGGTTTTCTGAGCCATCTAGTAAAAGATTCACTACCAAGAAGGAGAAGGAAGCGGCTATGGATGTGAATGTGGCTTATGGCCAAGAAAATGTCAAACGTGCCCTAGCTATCCAAATGAATCCGAGACAGCCACAAGCCGTTGGCCGTCAACCATTTGCCCAGGCAAATAATAGAAGGGAATTCTCTCCTCTCCCTGGGTCTCCATCCTAAGTGCTGACAATCCTCTGAAAGAATGATTTGCTTACTAGTGAACCAAAACGTCCTAACCATGAAAGCAATCGCAGTTACGACCCGTCGAAGAAGTATGACTACCATAGCGGTGAACTGGGGCATTCAACTGATGAATGTTTCACCCTCAAGCACAAGATCCAAAACCTCTTAGACACAAAAGTCTTTTCGTTTCAAACTGCTTGGCCGAACGTCCAGAAGAATCCGCTACCCGAGCATGAAGGTACGATGAATGCTATCCTGGAACCTGAAGTCGGTCGAATCAAGGACTCGAAGGTGCACGTGGCAGATGCTTACAGTGGACTGGTGAGAGTTGGATATTATCCAGGTCAAGAAAATGTTCCTCTATCGTTGATGAAGGAAAGAATTACTCAAATGGTGGATGATGGCATTATCATACATGCTGACCGTAACTACGTAATTTCCACTATTTCCCACATCATCATCGATTGGGAGGAGGAGTAGGCTGCGCTCAATGCTGATAATGAAGAAGTTGATCCTTCGCTCGCGGGCATGCCTCCGCTAGAAGATGCATCTAATGAGGAGATTGTGATCGAGATACCTCAACCATACAAGTATGTCAACAATAAGGCAGTGCCTTGGTCTTATGACTTAGATGTTGACCTTGTTACAAGGTTTGGTCGAACCTATGGTTAAGCCAGTGCTCAACTTGCAAAGCCAGTCACCGATGAAGAGGCTAAGGAATTTCTGGCTGTGATTAAAGCAAGTGAGTATAATGTGGTCGATCAATTGCGAAAGATGCCCTTAGATCTCTTTACTCGAGCTTCTCCAAACATCCTCTGTGCATCAAAAGTCACTAATGAAGGTATTGAGTGAAATCCATGCACCAGAGACGGTTGAGGTGGACAAGTTGGAAGAATTTGTGGGATCGGTCCTTCTTAAGGATTTGATGCCTTTTCTGATGAAGAATTCACTCTTGAAGGCCGGGGACATAACAAAGCACTCTACATATCCATTAAACACAAATCTTCTCATGTGTCTCGAGTGCTCCTTGATAATGGGTCCGCTCTGAACATATGTCCATTAGCCACTCTACACCGCCTCAACATAGACCCGTCAAGGGTACATGCTGCAAGGACCTCGGTACGAGCTTTTGATGGCACAAAGAAGGAGGTGCTCGGAGAAATCCATCTTGAAGTACATATAGGGCTAGTTGTCTTCAACATTCCCTTCCAAGTGTTGGACATCCCTACCGCATTCAATTTCCTGCTGGGTCGTCCATGGATACACACTGCTGGAGCAATGCCTTCAAGTCTACATCAAGCTGTGAAATTTGTAATCGAAAGGAAGCTGGTCACTGTGTATGGTAAGGAAGACCACCGGATCTATCATGAGATAGCTATCCCCTATGCAGAGCCGGATTCTGAGCTCGAATCAAGTTACCACTCATTTGAGTTGGTATCCACCATACATACTTCTTGAGGTTCATCACCGCCCATTCCTGAAGTTTCAGATGCTGTCCTCATGGTGGGAAGAGTAATGGTCGGAAACGGTTTCGTTCCTGGCAATTGTCTTGGAAGGAATGGTCGGGGCATTCGAAGCCCCATTGAAGCCCCTTAGAGGTCCTGTGCTGCTGGTTTAGGGTACCATGGAAGAGATGGGGGAAGTTCAAGAGGACAAAGACAAGGACGATAGAACCTGCCAACTGATCAAGGGCGAGGGAGGCAAAACCCGTTACCTCCGAGCATTCATGAGACATTCCCCGGTCCTCCCATAATGATGCAGGATGAAGTAGATACCCTGGGGCAGCCTAGTGGCAAGTTTGATTACCTGGTGAAGTATTCAGCCCGTCCCAGCCACTGCAATGATCCTCGTGAGATAGTCCCAAATGGATGGGATAGCATGGATGATCCAACACCCCTGAAGATCGAAAACCTTGATGATGAGCTGGAAGGAGTTGCAAGCTTATTCGACAACCTCATCATAGGAGCCATTGATGAAGGATCCCCTGAAGAGATGGGCTTTGGCCTACAAGAGTAACTTTTTTACCGCTTTCGCAAATTCCCCTACGTAGGAATTTTTATTGCTTTCTAGGGATTGTTTTCGATTTCTTCTTTTTCATTTTCTTCTTAGGACTTGAACTGTATTTTCCCTTCAATAAATTGTAATTTCATTACAACCCTTATTTTGAGAACATGATGAGGCACACCAAACTAGCTCGGTGATGATATCCAGCCGATAAAAGAAAAGAAAAATCCAAGGAGAATTTTGAGGCCTGGGCTTCATTATGCTTTCTCGTGTCAAAATGTTTTAAAAAAATGGTTTTTGTCAAAGGATTTCAAATAAACAAAACAACAAACAACAAACAAAGAAAACCTAGGTTACCCTGTTTGTCTTTCTGATTCATCTACTTCCTATTTCAGGGACGATATTCTGACTTGTAAGAACGTGAGAATGATCCAATCTAATACAGCAAGTGCTGCTGATGATGATCCCGCAGATCCAATCAAAGACTCCAGTGAGGTTCAACGTAGCTGGGAACAACATGAGAGGGCTAAAGCTCCCACATCCGAGCAGACCGTCACTATTAATTTAAATGACATTGAAGAAGCCAAAGAGGTGAAAATTGGGGCAAGTCTCCCCAAAGATAAGGCCAAGTGCCTGATTCAGCTACTGAAGGAATATCGGGATATCTTTGCATGGACCTATGCTGACATGCTTGGTTTAGACCCGTGAATTGTGGAGCATTGCCTACCTACTAATCCGAACGTGCCACCTAAGAAGCAGAGGCTCCGAAGAACTGAGCTCGAACTCTCAAAGAAGATAGAAGAGGAAGTGGTGAAGCTTTTGAAGGTGGGATTCATTGAAGTCTCATAATACCCAGAATGGGTAGCTAACATTGTACCGATGATGAAGAAGGACGGTCGAATCCGAGTTTGTGTCGATTATCGGGATCTGAACAAGACTAGCCCGAAGGATGATTTCCCGTTACCTCACATAGATGTCCTTGTGGATAATACTGGCATATTTGAACTATTCTCATTTATGGATGGTTTTTTTAGGTACAATCAAATAAGGATGAAGGAGGAAAACAAGGAGAAGACTGCATTTATCACCCCGTGGGGAACCTTTCATTATAAGGTTATGCCCTTTCGGACCAAAAAATGCAGGGGGAACTTACTAGCGAGCCATGATAGCACTATTTCATGACATGATGCATCAAGAGATTGAGGTCTACGTTGATGATATGATTGCAAAGACCCGACCTGGAAAAAGCCACGTCGAGACCTTGGAGAAGCTGATTGATCAACTTCGCGAGTTCAAGCTTTGGCTAAATCCCGCTAAGTGCGTGTTCAGAGCAACATCCGGTAAATTACTTGGATTCATTGTGAGCAGTAAAGGGATTGAAATCGACCCAGCTAAAGCTAAGGCCATTTGTGAGATACAACCTCCTTCAACAGTGAAAGAAGTCCGGAGCCTTTTGGGGAGGTTGAATTACATCGCTCGATTCATTTCCCAACTTTCTGAAACTGCCAAGCCATTCTTCAAACTCCTAAAGAAGAATGCATGAGTCAACTGGGATGATGAGTGTCGAGAAGCGTTCGACAAATTGAAGTATTACTTGATGAATCCACCGATGCTTGTCCCGCCATCGCCGAGGCATCCTTTGATTCTCTACCTCACCATTCATAGTGAGTCATTGGGGGCAATGTTGGCTCAAGAAAGTCCTCTCGATAAAAAAGAACGAGCCATTTTTTATTTGAGTAAAAATTTCACGGTATCAGAGCTGAAATATTATGATGTGGAAAAGACTTGTGCCGCATTAGTATTGGTATTGCAAAGATTACGACAGTACACGCTGCATCACCAAACGTTCCTCGTGACTGAGAATAATCCTATCAAGTACTTACTTGAACGGCCAGCTTTGGTGGGTAAGTTGGCTAAATGGCAGATTTTGATCTCATAATTTGATGTGCAATTCATGCCACAAAAGTCGGTTAAAGGTCGAGTGATTGCTGATTTATTCGTCGAGAATTCAGGAGTCTCAAATAATGATGACAGTTTCCTAGATCACCATGTCTTGAACGTAAGTGAAGATTCATGGACAATGTTCTTTGATGGAGCCGTGAACTTGTCTGGTTCTAGTACTGGGGCAGTTCTGATATCCCCAGATGGACAACACCATCCGGTAGCTGCGAAATTGATATTCCCATTCACTAACAATGTGGCTGTGTATGAAGCTTGCATTCTCGGGCTTCAGGCCGCAATTGAGATGAGTGTGGCCAAATTAAGAGTGTTTGGAGATTCGGCGCTGATCATACTACAGACCGTAGGTGAATGGAAGACTAAGGATGCCAAATTGCTCCCGTATCATAAGTATTTAGAAGATCTGATAAAGGAGTTCGAGGAAGTTTCATTTGAATACTTGCTGAGGTCTCATAATCAATTTGTAGATGCACTTGCAACATTGTCTTCTATGCTGAAAGTCACTGATGGGTTAGAGATCGAGCCACTAAAAATAGAGGTTTTGCCGAAACTAGCTTATTGTATGATTATGACTCAAGAACCCGATGGAAAATCATGGTATTATGATATCATGAATTACATTAAAAAGCAAGAATTCCCCGAGGGAAGCACTCAGGCTGATAGCAAGTGCATCACGAAGATGGCTTCGAATTTTTTCGTCAATGGTGAGAATTTGTACAAGAGATCTTACGATTCGGTCTTGTTGCGGTGTATAGATGCAATCGAGGCCATTCAAATCATGCAAGAAGTGCACGAAGGGGTATGTGGCCCTCATATGAATGGACACATGTTAGCCAACAAGATCATGAGATTAGGCTACTACTGGCTCACATTGGAAAGTGATTGCATCCAGCATGTTCAGAGTTGTCACCATTGCCAGATTCATGGAAATAAGATAAATGTTCATTCGACTGAGCTGCACCAGTTTTCCAAGCCATGGCCTTTCTCGATGTGGGGTATCGATGTGATTGGCCCAATCAATCCTAAGGCTTCAAATGGGCATCGATTCATCTTGGTGGCAATAGACTATTTCTCCAAATGGATCAAAGCTACATCCTTTGCAAATGTCACCGCTCCCAATGTTGTGAAATTCGTTAAACGTGACATAATTGATCGTTATGGCGTTCCTGAAGCGATCATTACTAATAACAGGACAAATTTGAACAACAAACTTGTTGAAGGGTTGTTCAGCGAGTTCAAGATCAAACATCTAAATTCGTCTCCTTACCGCCCTCAAATGAACGGGGCTATTGAAGCGGCCAATAAGAACATTAAGAAGATCTTGGCTAAGACAGCCGAGAATTATTGAGATTGGCACGACATGTTGCCCTTTGCATTGATGGCATACCGAACATCGATCCGCACTTCTACCGGGGCAACCCCTTTTGCTCTGGTTTATGGCATGGAGACAGTTCTGCCTGTCGAAGTAAAGATTCCTTCTCTGAGAGTTTTATCCCAAGTAGAGTTGTTTGAGGCTGAATGGTCGCAGCAAAGATTTGAACAATTGAACTTGATTGATGAAAAAAGACTGAAGGCTCTCTGCCATGGCCAAACATATCAGCAGAGAGTAGCCAGATCTTTCAACCGAAAGGTGCGGCCGAGACATTTCAAGGTAGATGATCTTGTTCTAAGGAAGCTGTTACCAATATTTCCAGATCCTAGAGGCAAGTTTGCTCCAAATTACAGTGGCCCTTATGTGGTGAAGAAAGTGCTTCCTGGAGGTGCCTTAATCCTGGCAAAAATGGATGGTCGTGAGTTTTCCAATCCAGTTAATTCCGATGCTGTCAAGAAGTATTACCTGTGATACAATTTGACCTATCATGTTTTGAATTGCAAGCATTTCTATGTTGAATAAATTGCTTCAATTATTTAAATTTGTTGCAAAACTTGCATTTTTCTTTCGTGATGAATTGCATAAGATAGATTGAATGTGTCAAATGGGATACTTTGGAATGATGAAAGGCAACCTTACTCCATACACTGTCCCATACACTAATCCTCAGTGAGTTGTATAAAAATTTACATGCCTGCAAGGAAAAAGGTGATCTCGCAAAGGGTACGGTAACCAAAATGATGAGAGGCAGTTCTTTCCTCTATCCGAAACACTACAGGTACACCAATTGTTTAGCTCTTTGAACCCGTACATGTGAAGAGTTTTTTAATCATCATTGTCAAGGATCATCCCACATTGGGACAAAATTTGAGATGAGTGATAGGAATTTTCTTACTCACACTTTTATCAATCTTCGAGTATTGCTTTCGCATTGTAACTCCTATGATAATTCAAAGTGCCTTAGGATGATGAAGAGCAGTCATTTCTCTATCTTCTACACTTTTATCCATTGCATAGCCCACTTGAGCTTATAAATTCGTTTCATATTAAACCCAGTTGGTGATCATCCCTCATACTGGGGCAAGACAAAAGCATCCAATTAGCATGAATTAGAATGCTGGCAAAATGGATACTCTGTTAAAAGAAGTGAAAAAAAAGAGAAAAAAATGGGGCATAAAAAAGCAGTGTACCTGGTAAAAGCAAAGCCAATGCCCAGAAAAGAAAAAAATCAAACTCTTGATATGATGAGTCATATCCCCAAAAGGCAGTACTAAACTCAAATGCTGTTGCAATTAATGGAGATTTGATGAAAAAAAAAATCTTCGACAGTGGAGAGGAAAGTGTTGGAAATGTCAAGATGATCACCAACTTTAATCCCCTAAACACCTTTTTGAGCCTAATGATCAATTCGTTTCTCAACCCATGAACCAAGCCTACGTTATATCCATTGAAAAGTCTCTTCAGATTAGGGCACTTGAATTAATGTAAGAGTTCATATGCTTGAAAGCATCGCTTGAAGAAGTACGAGTAAGATAACTTCTGCCTCATTTCGTGTGTTTCTTGACTTGTAAATCCCAAGACAATTGCGAAATGTCATTTTTAAATAGCCTTGACTCAAAGAGTCCCCTTTGTTAAGTCATTGACCAAGCTCACATTGCAGTCCCTGTCAAAGATCTCTCAGATTGGTAAAGTCGTACCACTTGCGAGATTGCCCAGACTCTTGTTTGGCATGATTGTCAAAATCCTGCATCGAAGGTCAAGATAAAATAGCCCATTTCAATGAGGATGAGTGAAAAGTCGTTTCAGACTAAATGATCCCTCATTTGACACATCCATGACACTCATGTGTTCAGATTGGAATCTTCTCTTAAGATCATTTCCATTGGAATTAGGTGATACATGGTTGATAGAAATCATTACGCATGAACCTTACTTGGATTAATGCATGTTTATTTGTAATCACAAATACATGTTGCTTCTCCTACAACTATGTTTTACAGGAGACATATCCCCAATGAGCAGAGATGTCATCACGTAAGTATATCTCTATCTATACCTTAAATACTTGTCGTTGTACAGGTATTTTCCCTTTTGAGTACACTGACACTCGATGGAGCTGTCCCCAAAGATTTTTCCACAGATTGCGACGCTGGGCGATCGAAGAATGGTTCAAGTCCTAGCCAAGCAAAACCTTTATTTAGGTGACCGTAGAATGGTACGGGTCCTAGACAAAACCTATTTCCCTATTCATGTGTGGCACCCCCAAAACCCGATAGGGTCGCCACAGATACCAAGCGAAAGAAAACAAGACCAAAAACAAGTTATACAGCGATAGAAGAAATATTCAAGCCGACACTTAGGCGTAAAAAAATTTCTTTTCTTTTCCTTTAAAAAGGCTTTAAGGATTTGCGCAGCTCATAGCGGAAAATAAGAGGCGAGTCTCACCAACACTTCGTTTCCCTCACGATAGCACAATGCACACCAACTAAATTTTGATTTAACGAAAGCACGAGGCCGAACCACTTTTATTTACATATATATTTACGAAGGGCAACACGGGTCGGTACAAAAGGTAGGCCAAGACTCATCTATGCTCGGCCTTCAACCTCAAAAAGAGACACACGACCCTCAAAAAAGCGACGTGTAATGATCTCCATTCGGACTACTCGTGGCGGCCATCCAAAAAGTTGCTAAACCCAACTCCACGTGCGCAGGCCGTCACACCCATCCCGGTGCGTCAGGCGGTGGGGGTGGCAGCATCCCCATCATGACACCGTCGCGGCGGATGTGGACGGAGATGTACTCCTGGATGATTGGGCCTCCAGATAGGCCCACGTCATAAGATACGAGCGCACGCACACGTACAAAAGTCAGTCCCAGCAGGGTGGGACAATCTATCTCGGTCAGCTCGACCTCCACGTCATATGGAAGGCCGTAAAACACTCCCCGCGTAACGGCAGGGAGAGGCATCGTACTAATCTGAAATGTTGGTCCCCGAAGGGGTGAGTACAACCACTCAACAAGTAAGGAGATCCAATCAACACTCAATGCATTTAAACAATACAAATAGTTTCAATACACAGGTCATTCATACATTGTAGTGTACTTACCTCGAAGCCATGTACATGCCATCATACCTCATCATCACAATCATAGTACATACATAGCATCAATTACAAATGATCATCATCATCATACCATATGATCCATACATGTCATCATCATATCTTATGTACGTGCCATCATATCATACCACATATGCATGTCATCATCATGCCATATTACACATGCATGTCATCATCATGCCATAGTACACATGCATGTCATCACATCACCCTTCCTCGGGATCATCCATCCCATACTTTACACTCGCACCCTATTCGGGCCTTGCGAAGAACCTCCGGAATTATGCCAATTATGGCCACCGGGCATCGGGCACCCCCGCATCCCGGGCATCTCGCATCCCAACTGGCATCACGAGGCATCCCCTCGGGCAAAGACCTCCGAGGCTTTCGGCACCCATCTCATTCCGGGCATCCTGATACTCCCAGGGCCATCCGGCCATGTATCTCTATACATTCCGGGCATTAACATCCTCCCCCAACAATTACCATGGATCACGTTGCCAATTATGTCTCAATTCATCATGCACATGATATAATGGCAAAACAAGATCACCTTTGTTCTTATACATGTATCATCAAGCAATTATACATACATGCAATAGATGCATTCCCCCATAGCAATTAGGTCCACATGCCACTCAAAACAATGTACTTGCCAATTGCATTTAGAATTTATTTAAATCCCAATTTCATTATACTTTGCAATAAATTAATTAAATAAATCACAAAATCACAAATTCATGAAATCAAAACACATAATATTATAATGCCCTAAAATAGTGATTTTTCCACAGAAATGCATGGCCAATCAATTTCTACACAATAAACACTATTTCCACAATTTCCATATTGAATTTCGAATAAGGGCAGAACACACAGTTTTCTAAGTAAATAGATTAAAATAAACATACGACCTCAGAAAATTATGAAATTTCACCAGGTTATAGTTAAGACATTAAAATAGATTTTTCATGAAGGAACCTAGGCCAAATTCATTATAGATAAATTTTTACAAATCCACGAAGCTTCTGGTCAGGTTACCGAAACGCACAGGGGACTATGTCCGAAATATGGAGATTTGACCCACCTACACTTCTTCGTTTTCTCTGAAATTTGGATATGTTATAATTATAATGATCCCCTACAACTTTCATGAAGGAACGTAGGCCAAACAACCAAAGGAAGACCTCCAAATGGTTCCACAAAGTCTCGGGTATCCCACATTGCGACTCCAGATTCATCGTCCTCAAGATCAGGTTGGTTTCCTAGTCTAAACTTGTTCTTTTTGCTTCAAAATTTAGTATGTTCATCCTTAAGATGTTCTATACAAGTCTCATGAAGAAGTCGAATAGAGATTCATAGTAAAAATCAACATACAAACACAAATCCACCACAAGGTCAGAAAAACAGTTCCAGATCTAGGGTCTCCGAAAGATGAGGCTTTGACCCCTTAAATCTCCATAATTTTCACGAAAGTTCAGTATGTTATAGTTCAAGGTGTTAGCTACAACTTCCATGAAGAGATCCAAGCCAAAATCGAACTCCAAACATATATGCAAGCCCTCACAAGTTTCTGACTTCAATGGTTCATGCGAAAACAGCAAGGTTCATCACGAAACAACCCACCCTAGCTTCGGTTCGAGCTTCTAAACATCCAAGAATTCAATCATCCATACAAAACACATGCAAGAGTAGTAATGGACCCTAAACTTGCCTCAATGCAAGGAGGAACGACGACGAACGGCGGATGGACGGCGGCGTGCGGCGGACGGACGGCTCCCTCTCCCTCGCGCGAGCCTCCTTCCTTCTTCCCTTTCTCTCTTCCTCCCTTTCTCTCTCTCTCTCTCTCTCTCTCCCTCTCTTCTCTCGCACGACACACTCTCTCTCTTCTCCCCCATCCGGCCAACTCTCTTTTCTTTTCTCCCCCCAAAGGCAATGATTGCCTTGAAGACTAATGCATGGGTGCCAAATGGCCCATGCATTAGGACACTTGGGGAGGGGCATGCAATTTGAATCCCTCCCCCTCTCTTCGTGCGGCCACAAAGGCCCAATGGGCCTCATGGGCTTGGCCCACATGGCCCACTTTAGGTCCTCCATCCATGGGCCTAAAGTCCATGCTATTGGGCCTAAGGCCCAATCCAACTTCCTTTTCTAATTTAAATTAAAACTAACAATTAATTACACCTAATTAAAAACCCATAACATTAATCTATAACAAACATGACAACACATAATTTATACTTATTAAATACCTTAGGTTTAAATTAAAAACACAAGGCACAAAACACAAAGCCTTAAGAAAGAACTAAGGCTAAAACACAAACCAATAGGTAAGTTCATTACCTATTTAAAAGCTCTAGGGCACCTTAGGACTTGCCCTTAATTTCTAGGATGCCACAACTCTCCTCTCCTTAGAGAATTTCGTCCTCGAAATTAAACGTTACCCACGTCCTCAAACAGGTAGGGGTACTTCTCCTTCATCTGATCTTCACTTTCCCAAGTGGCTTCCTCCATATTGTGATGTCGCCACAATACTTTCACCAAATGAATCTTCTTATTCCTGAGAATTTGTTCTTTCCGATCCAGTATTTGCACAGGTACTTCGATATATCTCACTTTCTCATCCACTTTGATGGCTTCATGATCGAGTATGTGACCGGGGTCTGGCTGATACTTTCTTAGCATCGACACATGAAACACATCATGCAAATTTCCCAAATTTGGAGGTAGCGCCAATCGATAAGCCGCATGTCCTATTCTCTCGAGTATTTCAAAAGGTCCAACGAATCTAGGACTCAACTTTCCTTTCACTCCAAAACGAGATACTCCTTTTAACGGAGATACCTTAAGAAATACATGATCCCCTATTCCGAATTCCAAGGGTCTCCTACGCTTGTCCGCATAGCCCTTTTGTCTACTCTGGGCTGTCTTTAGTCTTTTCCTGATAATCTCAACAGCTTCTGTGGTATCTTGTACCAATTCAGGTCCTGTCAATCTCCTTTCACCTACCTCGTCCCAACAGATAGGGGTTCTACACCTCCTCCCATATAATGCTTCATATGGGGCCATGCCTATACTTTTCTGAAAACTATTATTATAGGCAAATTCTACCAAATGCAGGTTCTCATCCCATCTTCCTTTAAAGTCGATGATACAGGCTCTCAGCATATCCTCTAGAGTTTGTATCACTCTTTCTGTTTGTCCATCTGTCTGAGGGTGATAAGCAGTACTGAATTGAAGTTTCGTCCCCAAAGCACTTTGCAGACCTCGCCAAAAATTCGAAGTAAATCTAGAGTCTCTATCCGAGGTGATTGATACAGGTATACCATGCAAACGCACTATCTGACTTACATAGATCTCAGCGAGTCTACTCATTGAATAGTTCATACGGACAGCTAAGAAATGGGTAGACTTAGTTAAACGGTCCACTATTACCCAAATTGAATCGTGACCATTTGATGTTCTTGTCAATCCTTGCACAAAATCCATTGTCACATGCTCCCACTTCCACTCTGGTATGTCTAATGGTCTCAAAAGTCCTGCTGGCTTACGATGTTCTACCTTTACTTGCTGGCACGTTAAACATTGAGAAACATACTTGGCTGTATCCATTTTCATACCATTCCACCAAAACTGTTGACGTAAATTTCTGTACATTTTCGTACTACCTGGATGAATACTATACTTGCTCTTATGTGCCTCTGATAAAATCTCTTTCTTTACTTCTTCATCGTCGGGCACACAAAGTCGTCCTTGGCATCTTATTGTCCCATCTTCAGAAATTTGAAACTCTGGTCTCTTTCCTAGGGACATCGCTTCCTTCACTTTCAAAATCTCCGGATCAGACTTTTGCAGGGTCTTGATTCTCTGGATAATTTCCGGCTCAATCCTTAAGGCTTTAAGCATACCAGTAAGATTATCCACCTTCAACTTAAATTCCGAATCTGCTACAGACTTTAACAAACTCCACTCTGCTATTCTTAAACTGGCCATCTCCATGGCTGACTTACGGCTAAGGGCATCTGCTACCCTATTCGCCTTCCCTGGATGATATCGTATCTCACAATCATAATCTTTTAACAATTCCATCCACCTTCTTTGTCTCATGTTCAACTCTTTTTGTGAGAATAGATATTTCAAGCTTTTATGGTCCGTATAAATTTCAAACTTCTCCCCATATAGGTAATGCCTCCATATCTTCAAGGCAAACACTATAGCTGCCAATTCCAGATCATGTGTGGGGTAATTTAACTCATGGGGTTTCAGTTGCCTAGATGCATAGGCTATGACCTTGCCATGTTGCATCAAAACACATCACAATCCTTTGTGAGATGCATCACTGTATATTGTAAAACCATCCGGTCCAGAGGGTATGGTTAAAACTGGAGCTGTGGTTAACTTCCTTTTAAGTTCTTGAAAGCTCCTTTCACAATCCCCACTCCATTCAAATTTCGCATTCTTCCGAGTTAACTTAGTTAATGGACCTGCCAATCTAGAAAATCCTTCAATAAACCTTCGGTAATAACCGACCAATCCTAAGAAACTTCGTATCTCGGTGGGTGTGGTTGGTCTCGGCCAATTTATTACCATTTCCACTTTTGCCGGATCCACTGCAATTCCTCCTCCTGACACCACATGTCCTAAAAATGTTATCCGGTCCAACCAAAATTCACACTTGCTGAATTTGGCATATAACTGATGGTCCCTCAAAGTCTGCAAAACTAACCTCAAGTGTTGCTCATGTTCTTTTGGTCCTTTTGAATATACCAAGATATCGTCGATAAAAACAATCACAAACTGATCCAAATAGGACTTAAATACCCTGTTCATTAGATCCATGAACGCTGCAGGTGCATTTGTCAATCCAAAAAGCATAACAAGGAACTCGTAGTGTCCATAACGAGTCCTAAATGCAGTCTTAGGAATGTCTTCCTTCTTAATCTTTAACTGATGATATCTGGATCTTAAGTTAATCTTAGAGAAAACCGAACTTCCCTGAAGTTGGTCAAACAGATCATCAATTCAAGGCAGAGGATACTTGTTTTTAACAGTCACTTGATTTAATTGTCTATAGTCGATGCATAAGTGCATTGACCCATCCTTCTTTTTCACAAATAGAACTGGTGCACCCCAAGGTGAAGCACTTGGCCTAATGAATCCTTTGTCAAGCAACTCCTGTAGTTGCACTTTCAACTCTTTTAATTCCACTAGGGCCATTCTGTATGGGGCTTTTGATATTGGTCCCGTTCCAGGCATCAGTTCAATTTCAAACTCAACTTCTCTTTACGGGGGTAATCCAGGCAATTCCTTAGGAAATACATCTGAAAACTCATTTACTACACTAATTTCATCCAGTCTCAGCTCTTCCTTGGCACAATCTTTAACCATTGCTAAATACCCTTGACATCCCTTGCTAAGTAACACATTAGCCTCTACCGCAGAAATAAGTGCTACTGATAGGTGGGTCTGACCACCTAAAAATTCACAACTGGACTGGTCGGGTAAAACGAATTGGATTACTCTTCTACAACAATCCATTCTAGCCCGATACTTACAAAGCCAATCCATTCCTAGGATAACATCAAAGTCAAACATGGCCATCACGACTAAGTCTATTTCCGTGTCCCTTTCTCCTACAGTTATCTTACAATTCTTACACACCAACGTAGACAGCACCGCATCCTCTAAAGGCGTAGAAACACAAAGAGGAATTCCAAGAAAAGTCGTTTCAATTTCACTCAACAATCTATATCTGTCAGACACGAAAGAATGCGTAGCACCTATATCAAACAATGCATAAGCCTTCTTGCCATTTATGTAGATTGTACCTGAGATGACGTTGTTGGAAGCTTTCGCTTCCTCTTGAGTGACCGCATACACCCTTCCTTGAGCTGGTGGCCTCCGAGAATTCCCTTGTGAATTTGATTTGACAGCACTCTCATATCCCGGTCGCACTGAGCCAGCACTCACTTGCGACCTTTCTTGTGGGCAATTTCTCCTTAGATGGCCCACTTGTCCACAACCAAAGCACTTCTGTTGCCCATTACAAGGTCCTGGGCCGTGCCTTCCATTGCACCTCTGACAAACACCAGGCTGATAGGGTGCTTTCCCTATATTCAGACCACTCCTTGCTCCCCCAGAGTTTCCAAAATTACTCTTCTTCCTCACATCCCAAGTCTGACCTTGACCAGAATAGGGTCTCTTGCCCCTTCTCACATCATTGGAAACCCACGGTTTCTTAAACTCAGACCGCTCTCTTATCAGCTCCTGCTCCACCAACTGTGCCCTTTCATAGATCTCATTGTAATCCCTCATATTCAAAGGCACTAGTTGCTTTCTAATGTCAGTTCTCAACCCTTTCAGAAATCTCTTAGCTTTTTCCTCCTGATCCTCAATCAGTCTAGGAGCATATCTAGATAGTTCAGAAAATCTAGCCTCATACTGGTCCACTGTCCGCTCCTTTTGTTCTAGCTGAACAAATTCTGTGATTTTCTTATCCTTGGTACAGTCAGAAAAATGCTTTCTATTGAAAGCCCTGACAAACTCATCCCAGTTTATATCAATACCTGGCGGAAAGATCGTATCCCTTGAAGCTCTCCACCAAAACTTTGCATTTCCCTCCAGCTGGTACTCTGCTAAAGTTATTTTCTCAGCATCAGTGCAGTCCAACAACCGGAAATTCTCTCCATACCATCAATCCAATGCTCCGCCTCCTCAGGACTTCCCATGCCACTGAACTTGGGTGGCTTCAGCTTCAAAAATTGTTCCACAAGTCCCTGAGTACGGCGTTCAGCTCCAGGTTGTTGTTGCGCCTGCCTTTCCATCAGATTTCCAATGTTGGCCAATGCTTGCAGGATATCCTCCATTCGTGGTTTAGCCCTTGAAGCAGAGGCTTCAGCCCTCTGTGGACGTTGACTTCCAAACCGTACCATAGCTTTCCTGCAGTTCCAAGAATTTGCCTCAGGAACAATCTGAGACTCACTGCCTCCATTCTTAGCAACCACTACCACTACTAAAGTAACATACACATGTTACTAGCAACCTAAAACAACTACCAAGGATCTACGGGCGAATACTCATCACCCGTTATTCAATTATTCCGTTTTATATCCTATGGTGTGCATTGTCAAAACTTCCCTCAATTGCTAAATGAGGTCTCCTTATCACTCCAAGCATAAACCTTATGCTCTGATACCAACCGCTGTGGCACCCCCAAAACCCGATAGGGTCGCCACAGATACCAAGCGAAAGAAAACAAGACCAAAAACAAGTTATACAGCGATAGAAGAAATATTCAAGCTGACGCTTAGGCGTAAATTTTTTTATTTTCTTTTCCTTTAAAAAGGCTTTAAAGATTTGCGCAGCTCATAGCGGAGAATAAGAGGCGAGTCTCACCAACACTTCGTTTCCCTCACGACAGCACAATGCACACCAACTAAATTTTGATTTAACGAAAGCACGAGGCCGAACCACTTTTATTTACATATATATTTACGAAGGGCAACACGGGTCGGTACAAAAGGTAGGCCAAGACTCATCTATGCTCGGCCTTCAACCTCAAAAAGAGACACACGACCCTCAAAAAAGCGACGTGTAACGATTTCCCTTCGGACTACTCGTGGCGGCCATCCAAAAAGTTGCTAAACCCAACTCCACGTGCGCAAGCCGTCACACCCATCCCGGTGCGTCAGGCGGTGGGGGTGGCAGCATCCGCATCATGACACCGTCGTGGCGGATGTGGACGGAGATGTACTCCTGGATGAATGGGCCTCCAGATAGGCCCACGTCATAAGATACGAGCGCACGCACACGTATAAAAGTCAGTCCTGGCAGGGTGGGACAGTCTATCTCGGTCAGCTCGACCTCCACGTCAGATGGAAGGCCGAAAACACTCCCCGCGTAACGGCAGGGAGAGGCATCGTACTAATCTGAAATGTTGGTCCCCGAAGGGGTGAGTACAACCACTCAACAAGTAAAGAGATCCAATCAACACTCAATGCATTTAAACAATACAAACAGTTTCAATACACAGGTCATTCATACATTGTAGTGTACTTACCTCGAAGCCATGTACATGCCATCATACCTCATCATCACAATCATAGTACATACATAGCATCAATTACAAATGATCATCATCATCATACCATATGATCCATACATGTCATCATCATATCTTATGTACGTACCATCATATCATACCACATATGCATGTCATCATCATGCCATATTACACATGCATGTCATCATCATGCCATATTACACATGCATGTCATCATCATGCCATAGTACACATGCATGTCATCACATCACCCTTCCTCGGGATCATCCATCCCATACTTTACACTCGCACCCTATTCGGGCCTTGCGAAGAACCTTCGGAATTATGCCAATCATGGCCACCGGGCATCCGGCACCCCCGCATCCCGGGCATCTCGCATCCCAACTGGCATCACGAGGCATCCCCTCGGGCAAAGACCTCCGAGGCTTCCGGCACCCATCTCATTCCGGGCATCCTGATACTCCCAGGGCCATCCGGCCATGTATCTCTATACATTCTTGGCATTAACATCCTCCCCCAACAATTACCATGGATCACGTTGCCAATTATGTCTCAATTCATCATGCACATGATATAATGGCAAAACAAGATCACCTTTGTTCTTATACATGTATCATCAAGCAATTATACATACATGCAATAGATGCATTCCCCCATAGCAATTAGGTCCACATGCCACTCAAAACAATGTACTTGCCAATTGCATTTAGAATTTATTTAAATCCCAATTTAATTATACTTTGCAATAAATTAATTAAATAAATCACAAAATCACAAATTCATGAAATCAAAACACATAATATTATAATACCATAAAATAGTGATTTTTCCACAGAAATGCATGGCCAATCAATTTCTACACAATAAACACTATTTCCACAATTTCCATATTGAATTTCGAATAAGGGCAGAACACACAGTTTTCTAAGTAAATAGATTAAAATACCCATACGACCTCAGAAAATTATGCAATTTCACCAGGTTATAGGTAAGACATTAAAATAGACTTTTAATGCAGGAACCTAGGCCAAATTCATTATAGATAAATTTTTACAGATCCACGAAGCTTCTGGTCAGGTTACCAAAATGCACAGGGGACTATGTCCGAAATATGGAGATTTGACCCACCTACACTTCTTCGTTTTCTCTGAAATTTGGATATGTTATACTTATAACTATCCTATACAACTTTTATGAAGAAACTTATGCCACAAAACCAAAGGAAGAACTCCAAATTGTTCCACAAAGTCTCGGGTATCCCACATTGCGACTCCAGATTCATCGTCCTCAAGATCAGGTTGGTTTCCTAGTCTAAACTTGTTATTTTTGCTTCAAAATTTATTATGTTCATCCTTAAGATGTTCTCTACAAGTCTCATGAAGAAGTTGAAGAGAGATTCATAGTAAAAATCAACATGCAAACACAAATCCACTACAAGGTCAGAAAAACAGTTCCAGATCTAGGGTCTCCGAAAGATGAGGCTTTGACCCCTTAAATCTCCATAATTTTTCACGAAATTTCATTATGTTATAGCTCAAGGTGTTAGATACAACTTCCATGAAGAGATCCAAGCCAAAATCGAACTCCAAACATACATGCAAGCCCTCACAAGTTTCTGACTTCAATGGTTCATGCGAAAACAGCAAGGTTCATCACGAAACAACCCACCCTAGCTTCGGTTCGAGCTTCTAAAAATCCAAGAATTCAATCATCCATACAAAAAACACATGCAAGAGTAGTAATGGACCCTAAACTTGCCTCAATGCAAGGAGGAACGATGACGAATGGCGGATGGACGGCGGCGTGCGGCGGACGGACGGCTCCCTCTCCCTCGCGCGAGCCTCCTTCCTTCTTCCCTTTCTCTCTTCCTCCCTTTCTCTCTCTCTCTCTCTCTCTCTCTCTCTCTCTCTCCCTCTCTTCTCTCGCACGACACTCTCTCTCTCTTCTCCCCCATCCGGCCAACTCTCTTTTCTTTTCTCCCCCCAAAGGCAATGATTGCCTTGAAGACTCTAATGCATGGGTGCCAAATGGCCCATGCATTAGGACACTTGGGGAGGGGCATGCAATTTGAATCCCTCCCCCTCTCTTCGTGCGGCCACAAAGGCCCAATGGGCCTCATGGGCTTGGCCCACATGGCCCACTTTAGGTCCTCCATCCATGGGCCTAAAGTCCATAATATTGGGCCTAAGGCCCAATCCAACTTCCTTTTCTAATTTAAATTAAAACTAACAATTAATTACACCTAATTAAAAACCCATAACATTAATCTATAACAAACATGACAACACATAATTTATACTTATTAAATACCTTAGGTTTAAATTAAAAACACAAGGCACAAAACACAAGCCTTAAGAAAGAACTAAGGCTAAAACACAAACCAATAGGTAAGTTCATTACCTATTTAAAAGCTCTAGGGCACCTTAGGACTTGCCCTTAATTTCTAAGATGCCACATCAGGCGATAGTAGAATGGTACGGGTCCTGGAAGGTAAATCCCCGTTTAGGTGACCGTAGAATGGTACGGGTCTTGGAAGGTAAATTTCCATTTAGGCGACCGTAGAATGGTATGGGTCCTAGAGAAAACCTATTTTCCTATTCAAGCGACCGTAGAATGGTACAGGTCCTAGACAAAACCTGTTTCCCTATTTAGGCGACCGTAGAATGGTATGGGTCCTGGAAGGTAAATCCCTGTTTAGGCGATCGTAGAATGGTACGGGTTTTAGACAAAACCTATTTCCCTATTCAGGCGACCATAGAATGGTACAAGTGCTAAACAAAACTTATTTCCCTATTCTGGGTGACCGTAGAATGGTACGGGTCCCGGAAGGTAAATCCCAGTTTAGGCAACCGTAGGATGGTACGGGTCCTAGACACAACCAAACACTACCATACTGGGCGACCGTAGAATGGTACGGGTCTTGGGAAAGCAGCTTCTCTACAAAGCCATGTTACTATTCTGTCGACCGTAGAATGGTACGGGTCCTGGACATGTAGCACCAATCTATCTTGAGTTACTCTACCCTACTTAAAGGTAAGTTATTCCAAGTAGGTTCATTTATCATTTACATTAGCATTTCCATGCATCATATAAATTGCATTTAAAAATGAAATTCATTTTCCAACAAAAAATCATTCAATGCATGTGCATATTCAAATTCTAGGTCTCAATTTATCTTTGAAGGCAACCTCTTCGAGCTCACCATCAAAGAGTGGCAGCTATTGACACCTAAATTTTTGTTTTTTTATTTATTTATATTTGCATAAAAAATAAGGGATTAATTTCTAACCCCTAAAAAAATATAATATATTAATAGCATATTAATCTAGATGCATTTATTTTTAATTTACATGTTTTGCATTTTTATTTTTAGGACCGGTGGTGGATGGGTTCAAATTTATGTTTTTGAGCTCTATTTCGGCAGACTAGGCTAGGCCCATGAAAGGAACAAATTAACCCAAGGCCATTGTTTTTTTTTAATCAATTATCTTGTGAAAAATTAGGATTTGATGCGATATTATTATGATTTTTGGAAATTAAGAAAATCGCATTATAATCTTATCTTTATCAATAGATGATGAAATCGAGTGAAAATATTCATGAGATAAGGATTTTCACGATCGAGAGGTTATAGGCAATTTTCGTAGGATGAAATACTAACAAGAAAAGATCACATTTCGGTTTGGCTATAAAAGGTGCCGTGTACGGTGAAAAAAGGGGGTTCGGTTTTTAAGGGGGGGCTTCTTTTTGATAAAAAAAGAGGAGCAAAAAGCAGAAGCAAAGAGAAAGGAAGAAAAGTCAAAGGTGAAAAGTGAAATGCTAAGGGAGAGAAAGTGACGTCAGAGAGACAAGTGAGAGAGTGTGTCAGGTGAGAGAAAAGTAAAAAAAAAAGGGGTACGACTGTTCATCTTCTCGGAGCCCCTCGCCCGCGCCGGTGTTGCAAGCCCGTGCCGATGACCACGCCACCACCTCCACCGGTGACCCACGGCTTCGAGATTCACTTGATCGCTAATCTCGCGCCGGCACACGACTCCACCGGCCTGACGAACGGCATGACGATCCCCTGTCCTTGCTGCGTGCTGCCTCAACACCGGAACCCTCTGCACCAGATCCTGACGCCCTCCTCCGCTTTCCACCGGTGACCTCCACTCGAGCTCATCGCACCCGAGCGACGAGCCTTTGCCCCCAATCGCGCCCCAATGCCTGAGTCTTCCTCCACCACTGCCGATTCGCTGCACCAAATCTGTAACTCATCCGGCGCCCCGTGAGTTCGATTGTTGATTGCTCGAGCGACCACCGCGCCTTCGACTGCCCGCTCACTAGCTTCGCCGATGTAGCCGTCGGTCTCCGTCGCATCGCCTCGACCCCTAGATTTGACGCTGCTCGACGACGCTACGTCCCCGAGCGACGCCCAGCTTCGCTCGAGAAGCCCAACGCCAGAGCTGCTCCACCTCTGCAGCAATCGACATCACTGAACCCCCAAATCAGCCACACCACCGAGCCTTTGCTCGTTGACCCACGAAGCCAGCGTGACCGCCGAACCGCACCTGCACCGATCCAGCCGTTGGACACCTCTTGCTCACCCGCCATCACGCCGGAGCTCCGCCGCCGGCGACCCCCCTTGCCAGATCGACGATCCGCTACCCCTTATTTCCTTAGGTTGTTTATTTATTTTTTATTATTTGTTTATTTTTACTTTTTAATGTCATTTATTTTATTTACCTTTTTAAGCTTTGCTATTATTGTACCAATTGGAATATTGGTAATTGATTCTTATAGGCATTATCCATAAGACTTGTCCCTATAATTATTGTAATTATTTAATTTGACCCGTAAGACGTCAGGTCATTTTTTTAATTATGTTAATTTTTGGGGGTTTGTTTATAGTATATTAATTGTTGAATCAATATATTTATTAATTTGATCCGTAATATTTCTAATCAGATTTTTAATTATTTTGAGTTCTTGTCGTGATGTTCAGGGTTAAAAGTAATCGTTAATTTGACCTGTGAGATAACAGGTTATTTTTTCGTTTATTAATCCTTTATTTGTTGAATATCTTGTTTGTTTAGATTTAAGGTTAGTTGATAATGTTTGTTTTAGAAAATCACCAAGAAAAATCAAAAAGATATTTGAATTAGGAATCAAGTTGTTTTAGAATATTTCTTGTTATTTTGCATAACTAGAATATATATTTTATTCATTTAGGATGTTAGTTGCACGTTTAATTATTTGGCAATTTTAAATTTCGAATTTATAAAAAAATAAAAAAATAAAAAATAAAAAATATCATACATATGTCATGTAGAATTAGGGCATGCTTCACACGTCATTGCATATTAGATAGATTGCATGTTAGATTAAGATAATGTCTTAATTTAAATTAGGATTTAATATGGCTTAATCCTTAGTTTAAATTAGATATAATTTTAATCTTGCTAGATCATTTTTGCATTCGAATTTCATAAAAAAAAATACAAAATTTGTTTTTGCATAAGTTAATTTCAATTTTTAGGATAGATTGCATTTTTAAAAATAGAAATATCAAATGCACGTCATTTAGTTTTTATTAAGTTTATTTAATTAGAACTTTCTTGTTATTAGACTAAGTCATTTAATAAATGTCGCGTGACATATAGCTCACATATGAAATTGCATGATGGATGTCATTTTAGTTGAAATAATTTTGTATGTCATTGCATTGCATTGCATGTCATTAGAATTAAGTCATTTAAATTGCATTTAATTATTGCATTTCTTCATGTCATATAATTTAGGTCGTGTTGTCATGTCATATTAGATTATTAGCATGCATCGCTTGACTTTCATTAAATAAAGTGAAAACAAAAAAATTTGCGTGTTAATTAGAAATCATATCTAGGATTATCTATATGAATTCTAATCTAACAACGCAAATGCTTTCATTGCTTTAAGATATGTTTTGCATTATTTAATTGCTTTCTTGAGTATTAAATTGGTGGTATGCGCACCTGTATGATCATCTCACACGTTAGGACGTTAAATTAAAATCAATTCAATTGCCAAACATTTTTTGAAAATGAAATAGAAAGGTACCGAAAGGGCACTAGGATAGTCTAGTGTAACCAAGTCCCCGTACCCAAAATCTCTGGTTCGTAGGAGTAAGATAATCTTCTTGTTATTTTACTTAGGTGTCTAATCGACCTACCTTAAATCGATTATTGGCGACTCCTAGATAATAATCTTTTGCATGTCAAAACCCTAAGTCGCGATTTGGTATGGGCTTAGGAGAGCCCGAGCTAAGCTTAAAGACTTAGTAGTCCATCAACCTAGTTTTAGGTGGTGAACCCGAAAAATTGGGTCACGACAAAACTCAAGACATTAATTTAACTATTCTCCACCTTGGCTCGATGTTTAAAGCCAAGTTATAGTGCTCATCATCCATGCTACTCTCCCAATGCCCCAATGTACGCTCATTCTCCACAGACGCTAATAGAGCTCAAGTAGAGTTTGAGTTTCACCAAAAGAATATACTTAGTCATCATGTTTGCTGAGTTATCTGTTGTAACAATCTTTTTTACAATAACATTACCCTTAGCTAAGACATCTCGGATGAAGTGGTATCTAATGTTGATATGCTTCATTCACTCGTGATAAACTGAATGATATGCCAAATATATCGCACATTGGTTATCACAGTGTATTTTGACACTATTATGTTCTAACTCAAAGTGCAAGAGCAAACTTTGTAACCATATCGCCTTTTTTGCTACAAAGGGTAACATAATGTACTCTATCTCAGTCAAAGACAAGGCAATGTGATTTTGTAAGGACGCTTTACAACTAATTGCACCACTTGCTAGTGTAAACACGTACCCTCTAAAGATCTGCAATCATCCAAGTTACAGGCGTGATTCGAATTCACAAAACCAGTGGTCTCATTGCCATTGTTGTCCCTTTGGTACACACTATACCTACGTCTGTTGTCCCCTTCAAATATTTGAGGATACACTTCACAGCTTCCCAATGAGTTTCTCCAGGACGCTTCATATAACGATTAACCACACTCATAGCTTGTAAAATATTAGGCCTAATGCACACCATAGCATACATAATACTACCCATGGCACTAGAATAAGGAACACGGGACATATGCTCCTCCTCCTCCTCAATCTGCGGTGATAATTTATCCGGAATAGCAAATCCCTCTAGCTGCCTCATATAAATTTGCTTATCCAACTCATCATGAAGAAACACAATTTTCACATCTGGCTTCTCTAACTCGAGATCCTGCAAAGCAACTAAGGCAAGTAAAACACGAATAGAAGTATATCTTACCACAAGAGAGAACACCTCATTGTAGTCAATGCCCTCACGTTGTGTATATCCCTTCACCACAAGTCTCACTTTATACCTCGTTGTCTCGACACCGAGGATGCCCTCTTTACTTTTAAAGACTCATTTACTTCCAACAATCTTTTGGCTCTTGGGTACTTTGATCAGCTCCCATGTCTGATTTCGATAGAGTGATTCCATCTCTTCACTCATAGCCCATAGCCATTGCAACGACTCAGAACTAGCCATCCCCTAAGAGTAAGATGAAGGCTCATCTGTCTCCACCTCATCACCTAAAGTCAACGTATAAGCAATATCTGTATAACATTAACGTACCGGCGATTTAATTTGCCTTCTTTATCTATCTGTGGCTATAGTATGCTACGGTTGTGCTGGTTGTCCACTATCACCAACTTTAGGAACTGCGGCCTCATCTGCAGTCTCAACTTCTATTATCTTTGAGGTCTTCGGAGTCTCCACTTGAAGCTCCATCTCACTAATGACACCATGATCTGTCTTCTCTACTGGTTGTGTCTCAAAACTCCTTTGTTGAAGCATTGTAGTCTCATCGAAGATCACATCTCTACTGATTAGAAAATCGGGTGATCTGGGATTAGTGCACCACAATCGATAACCTTTCATCTCATGTGCATAACCCAAAAATATGCACTTCTTCACCCTTGGCTTAAGCTTACCATCACTCACATGAGCATACGCAAGACATCCGAATATACGTAATACGGAGTACTCAACAAGTTTCCCCGACCATACTTCCTTAGGAGTCTTCCATTCGATAGCAGATGATGAAGATCGGTTAACCAGATAACATGACATGTGCACTGCTTCGGCCCAATATTCCTTGCCAAGTCCTGCATATGAAAGCATGCATCGAGCTTGCTCAAGCAAAGTTATGTTCTTCTGTTCTGCCATGCCATTTTGCTGTGGTATCCGAAATACAACGCGGTGTCTCATAATACCTTCTTTCTCGCAGAAATCGATAAAATCTTTACCACAAAACTCCCTACCATTATCGGTTCTCAGGCACTTGATTTGTTTATCTAATTACTTCTCAATCAATGCTTTAAATTTCTTGAACTGATCGAACACGTCATATTTATGCTTCAGAAAGTATACCTTACCCTCCTCGAATAGTCGTCGATAAATGTCAGCATATATCAAGCACCTTTTTCAAAGGAACCGAACACGAGCGCCAGACATCTAAATGAATATATTCAACTGGTTGTTTGGTCGAGTGAATAGCTGTGGTAAATTTAACTCGGTACTGCTTTCCAAAGAAGTAGTGTTCACATAAGTCTAGCTTCCCTGTCTTTTGACCCTTCAATAACCCTCTTTCACTCAACATCATCATACCTGCTGTTGACACCTAATTGTATTTTCAAGCTCATATATATATAAAGAATTAATTTAAAAAAAACCGTAGGGGTTCGGGTTGGGCCAAATCTGGCCTTGGCCCGGCCCGCCCCCTCTTCCTCATTTTCTCCTCGCTTGGGCCTAGGCCCAGCTCCTCTCTTTTCCTTTCTCTTTTTTCTTTTCCCATTTGCACGGCCCAGCCCTCTTCTTCCCTCCGGCCTGGCCCGCACCGTTTTCTTCTCCCTCAGCCGTTTTCTGCACGAGGAACAGGCGAAGAAAAAAGTAGAAAGCAGACGCCATAGCAGGGAGGAGCGGCTGCAAGGGACAGCAGATTCACGTGGGGGATAGCACGATCCGTAGGCGGGCAGACCAGCAGAGAGCGGGGTTGGTCGAGCAAAGCCTCACTCATGAGCCGAGAAAAGAAAAAGCATAAATAGGAGAGGAGGAGAACGGAGGACGAAGCAAAACAAGGAGAGAAAGAGAGCGTAAGAGAGAAGAACCAAAGGGAGCAGAGAAGCTCGAGGGAGCAGCTAGCTGTTGCTAAAGGCCCGTCCGCTCGCCGACCATCCTCGTCTTCCTCGGAGCCCAGGTTGGTATTCCTTCTTACACTTGGTGCATGTTTTTTGAAGTTGAGCCGGCCGAAGCTCGTTCCGTTCAGTTCGAGCGAGCTCCGGCCTCCGTAAATCCCCGTTTAGATCGTTGTTGCTTGCTAGTTATTTGTTGCAAACCTTGGGCCCACCTCGAGTGCTAGTTAGGTCTCGGAACTTGCAAATCCCGATTGCCCCCCACTAGTTCGTCCAAATGCCCAGCTGAAACTTCGCTTTGTCGTTCCCTACTTTGGTCTTGTTTGGCCACTGGAGCACCATCACGATCTAGCCGGAGGCCGAGCTGCGTCCCTACCTGGACGTAGTAGGAGCGTCGCGCTCGGGTTAGTCGTCGCCTGCGTTGGTCACCGTTGTCGCATCCCCTATCGCGGGGCAGGGGCTGCGGGCCAGCGGAACGCCGACCTCGACCGACGTCTCCACCGCAACCGTTGTGACCCCTAACTCCAGACGTCGAGGGTCGCTCTCATTCGCCCAGTTGAAGTGGCGCCGTCACAGCCCTCGCCGAACGAGTCACCTATGGCGCACGCCTCACCGTCCCCTGCTGCGGAGCAGGGCCGAGGGCCAACCGGGGCCAAATAACAAATCTGGCCCGACCGACCCTCTTCTATTCAGGCCTGTGGGAGGCCTCTTTCAAAAAAAGAAAAGAGAGTTGGGCCGAACCCCTTATCGAACGTAGGCCCGACCATGGTTGGTCGGGCCTAGGCCTTGTCTTTCGGCCTGCCCCCAACCGGACCGGATCGGACCCAGTTCATTTTAAATATATTATATTATCATAATATTAATATATATTTTAAAAAAAATTAAAAATTTAAAAATTTAAAAATTTAAAAATCTAAAAATATATTTAAAAAAATTTAAAAATTTCGAAAATCCAAAAAATGTAGGTTTTGATTAGGAATGGCCATGTATTGCCTTTATAGTATAATTAGGCATTTAATTGCTCATGTATTGATTATATTGCATGTTTAATTTACCTGTTTAATTATGTTTGCAATTACTTAGTGCATGTGTTAATTTTACTGCAATTAGGATCTTGATAGCTATGATTGTTACTTTAATGATTGCGCACCCGCATGATCTCCTCACATGTTAGTGGATAGGTATAAAATCAATCCAAACTGCCTGACAAAAAATCATTTTGTTAAGATGAATACGATTAGGTACCGAAAGAGCACTAATTGGTCAATTAGTGTAATCAAGTCCCCGACCCTAGATTCTCTAGTTGTGTAGGAAGTGAGGTACACTCCCATGCCTCACTTGGTTTCTAGCTGACTCCAAAAGGCTAGTGGCGACTCCTTTTGTGCAAAATTCATAAAAAAATATCCCAATGTCACGCGGGGTATGGGCTTGGGAGAGCCTACGCCTAATCATGGGCCTTAAGCCCGTCCTTTAGGTAATACCGCTAAACCTACTCCCTCCCCCCCCCCCCCCCCCCCCCCCGAGTGTAGGTCTTGACACCTACCTCACTCGTGTGCCCTAAACGTATCTGTCATGATTGAGTCAAGTTAGAATCTGACTCACCTTATGAAACCGCAGTTGTTCCAGTCACGGTCTCTCCCAATAGATGATAGCGAGTATTAATTTTCTTCCCTTTCATCACTGTCATGGCACCTTGAGAGATTTTCAGTACTCCGCATTCAGTGGTGTACTTACATTGGATGTTGCCGAGTGTCCCTAAAGAAATAAGATTCTTCTTGAGCTCTGGTACATGCTTCACATCTGTCAATGTGCGCACCACCCCATCATGCATTCAAATTTGAATTGTCGCTATCCCTACAGTCTTGCAGGTTACATTATTCTCCAAAAGAACGCTACCACAATCTATAGTCTGGTAAGTAGTAAACCAGTTCTTAGGAGGTGTCATATGATTAGAACACCCCAAATCTAACACCCATTTGTCTCCCGACGAAATAGTAGTCACACATAAAATAACTTATGTATCACTAGTGCTCTATTGGGCAATGTTTGCCACACTGCTTGTAACATTCTGCCTATCACCATTATTTCTCCACTTTGGACAATCTCTCCTTATGTGCCTCGCCTCGTGACACTCAAAGCATTTCACGCGTCCCTTGGACTTTCTATGGCTTGATTTTGATATGCTTTTACCTCTACTACTACTAGGCCCTCGATGTTGTTCTCTACCCCGAATCATCAGTGCTTGCGCTACTCCTTGTGTCACTCCTTGCGCCAAACCGTCATCTCGTAACTTTCCTTGCACTCCTTAGAGAATATGGTGGACTTTACCTCTTCTGAAGTAATTGTAGCACGCCATTGTAATAGTGAATCAGTAAAGTGCTCCCATGACTCTGGTAAAAAGGCTAACAACATCATGCCATGTTCTTGATCATCAAGTATCTTACCAACGTTCTTCAGATCTATCATGAGTTTATTAAATTCATCTAGGTGGGTTTCAATAGACATACCTTCAGTATATCTAAATTGAAACATTCTCTTCAATATGTACAAGCGATTGTTCAAACCTTTCTTCAAATAGAGTGCTTGAAGGTTTGCCCATAATGCTGCGGCATCCTTCTCCTCGGCAACCTCTATTAAAACCTTGTCCAACAAGTTTAATAGGATTGTGCTCTTTGCTTTTTCCGTTGGTTCTACCCTTTCTGAGGCTTTCATTATAATTGGCAACTCATCTTCACCATCCAGTGCCTTGGCCAAATCTTGGGTTGTCAATAATGCCCACATCTTGATGCTCCATAACACAAAGTTGTTCCTCCTGTTAAACTTCTCAATTTCAGATTTCCTCTCAGACATAATTGCAATAACATAATTTTTAGATAATAATCAGACAAGCAAAAGCTCCCAATAACAATAAAAAAATCCGATCCCAAGCTCTAATACCATTTGTTGGAATATGATACGCGAAAACGACAGGATCTTGCAATTTATGTTAACACGCAAACTCCAAAGAAATAAATGAGAAATAATAAGGACACCTGAAATTTACGTGGTTCGATCCGAGTATTGGTACCTACGTCCACGGGGAGAGCTAGCAGCAAATAATCCACTATAATCAGAGAATCAGAATTTACAATCTCTCACACGCTCAAGTGTTTCCCACATCTAGATTTAAGCCCAAACCCGAAGTGTTTTTTCTTTTTTTTTTGATGACCTAGGAAACCCCGAAAGTCGGCAGACGGCGGGAAGAACCTGGGGGCAGCACAGGTGAAACCACCACCCCATGCCACCGGGTAAATCACCACACAACGCTTCAGCCTCCCTGCTTAGCAGGGGCTTCGAACCTTGGCCTCCACCGGGGAGAGCAAAGGATCTACCCTCTACGCTGCAACGGTCGGTGGTCCCAAAGTAATTTTGACATAAACTCACTGCACAAAATTACCGCGCATTCAAGATCAAAGTAAAATGTTCTACATACGCCAAAACAAGAACTAGGCTTCTGTCTTTTCTCCACGTACGTATAGCTTCAAGATCTCTACCTCTTCAAGACTTGTTGGCGTTCTCTAGGTTTTTCGCGGCTCCCTTCTACACGTAAAAGAAACCCTGGCCCTTTTATATGTGTGTGTGTGTCCAAAGTCAAAAATTTGACTCTAGGCCCCACCCTTGATTCTTTTTCTCCAATATGGATTCTTCTTCTGCCTTCTTTTGCATGTACAAAAAGATAGATAACCCTTTCTTTTTTTTTTTCTTTTTTTTTTATTTCCTCTTTTGTGCAGCTATAAGGAGTCTAAGAAAAGAAGGGCTTCTTCATCCAATTTGAAATCTACTCGGGAAATCTTTCTCAACAAATTCGATTTAACAAATCGTTATCCGAATTCAAACTCGAGACATTAATTTAACAGAAATCGTGCTTCCATCGTGAAAGATGGAAGTTTGCATTGTGTTAGATATGAAATGCCTGGATTATATCTGGATTTTGTGAAAAAGTTTAGGACTAAATTAATAAAACTAATTGATTAATTTTCTCCAATCATTGTCAAGGAATGAGCAGTGTATACATTCGAAAGGTCTGAAATTTAGCCAAAAAATATCCAGGCACCTATATAGGCATAGGTATCCAGGTAGTGTCCATTGCTAGTGGAGTGGAGCTATGTGCTGTGGTGTCCAAGTGGAATCTGTTATCAGTGGAGTTATCTTTGACAAGTCAGGTTGAGGTAAAAATGTTGAATGTTCTTGATGTAACGATAAGCTACTTAAATCCTACTATCTATGTGCATGTTTCTCTAGGTTACAACATGTGTAGGCCAAAGTCTGAGACTTGTGGAGTGTTCCACGGCAAGCAGTTGAGCTTATGTGTTTGTGTTCCTAGGTGTTTAGAGAGCTTTTCTCAATACAACACCACTATTGTTTGTTCTTGTCCTTTTTCTAGTCTTCTTGCCACATCCAACTCTCATTTCATTGTCTCGTTGCCTTCTACACTTAGCTAGACTTGTCAAAATGTTTTTTTTAACCCATATTTGATTGGCTAGATTTTTATGTGATTTAGTTGTATTCAGTAAATGGATCATAAATGGATTTAGAATGGCAAAACCTATAATAACATGGATACTAAAAGGGTTTACAACTTTCTTAAATCAAACTCACATTTATAACTCTCTCTCTCTCTCTCTCGCCCTCATTCAATCTCGTGCTTGCTCACTTGGTACTCTCATCTTAGTTTGGGTATGGGTTTTTCTATATTTGGAAAAATATATAAGTGTTTTAGTAAAATTGATTAAATCGAGTATGACACTAGATTTGTCTTTTATAGAAACAAATCAAATTAATCAATTTGGATCGAACCAATTTCGACTTGACCCACCCATTTCAGAGATTTACCCTCAGCCCACCACCACTCTCATCATAAGCTCATTGTTATTACCTCAAGAAATGCATATCTATCTCTATTTATGTGGTGTCTGTGTTTGTGACCTCTCGATGATTCTTCTTTTGCCTGTGGGCCTAAGATCATCTAGAACCATTGATCATATGGCTCTCATCGGGTGGCCAATTTTTTTTATGGTCCAATGGACTTGGTCCACGTGGTGTAAAAGACTGATCGATATTTTTTGGAATGCATATGCAATCAATTATTTTATTGTTACCTCCAAACTAGTAGCCGATTTGAAATATGCAACAAGCCAGCTAGATAGGGCGACATGTAAGATCGTGGAATTAGCTGACCGGGAAAGACAAGTCGCCATCTTCTTCCCTTTCTATTTTGTTTAATCAACCATTCTCACTATATTTCACAGGTTAAGAGGGTGGCCGAAAAACGAACACTTCCTTAGTGATGTGTAACGCGTGCTCAGATCCAGCAACTTTGTTAAGATTGCAATATATATAGTATATAAGCACCTAGATAAGAGTTCGAATTGTTGCACTCCCTTTCATCTTTCTTTTACTTGATATTTCCATTATTCAGCACGTTTCTTTCTAAACTATATATAATTCAGAATTTTTGTTAAATATTACTAATATTGTACATCAGCATTGACCATATCACATAAAACAACTAATGTCTACATTTTCAATTTGTGGCAGAAATTAGCTGGATGGACCACATTGAAAAATTATTAAAATGTTTAGTATTTAATTAACATAGTTAAAAAGTTGAGGAAACTGATTTGGTACAAGTTTAGATAGGTTTATACAAAAATTTCTAGTAGTTTTCCCGTTTCCTTCTCATGAGCCAAATCAAATCCTATATTTTGAATTTGAAATCTTTTTGGATCAAATTGAAATTATTTTTCATATTTTTATACCCTGTCTAAAGATAAAGACAACCTCCCACTCCACATTATATTTGCGTTGACTTTCTTGTTGAATGGGCTTTGCAAGACCGCAGTGACTAAGGAAAGGAGTGTTCTCTGAAGGTTCGGATCTTCCTAGCCCAACTTTGGAGGCCATCCTTGCATCTTGAAAATTTTTGGCAATAACATAAATAAAAGGATTTATATCATGAAAAAAATTTATGCAAGCTACTTCGGTCCTCAGCTCCGTGTACACTTTTTTTCTTTTTTGCCAGGTTTCATTCGTGAATTAGATAATAAATTTACTTTAAACTAATTTTAAAACTCCAAATTAATATACATGTGATAAGTTTACAATTTGTTAGTTTCTATTTCCATCAAATTATTGAGCTAGATAACATTTGATAATTGATGACTATACTAAGTTATGATTTTTTGTTGGTATTAATTCAATATAACAAAAATTAATAGGAGGTAAATTTATTGCAAATGAACCAGTTTAAGTTTTTCGTTGTCAAAAATTAGTTTATGACAAATTTATCAAAAGTATAATGATTTAAGGTTTTTTTGTGTTATTAACTCTGAATAAAAATGTGACGTCCCAGGGCGTCACGTACTAAGCGCATGCGGAAAATTAATTATAACTATTATTATAATTCTTTTTAATATAAAATAAAAACCTCCTTCAGTGATATCCATAGTTTTTATCATTGAAGGTTAGCATGTATAACATGGATAATTTAAAAGATATAGTTTGTATTATGGGGTTATCCTACCATTACTCTACTCATAGATAATTAACATAATTCACATAGATAAGATCACAAGAAGCTTCATTACTTTAACATCACAGGGCCTACAAAATTTTATCGACCTGGACTTCTTTCATGTTCCTCGCCTTTATGTACAACATATATATAGCAAAAGTAATGCGCATCATAAACCAGGGATAAGAGGGTATGGGTATCTACTTCATTAGTTTCCCACACAAGCCCACGAGCAAAAAGAAAAGAAAGTTAGACAGCTTCTTTGTGATCAAAGGCGTCTAGGCGCCATCCGTCCCAGCTCCTGCACCGTCGTTTCCAAAGGGTATAGGGCCAAACATCGCCCCATCATGCTTGATAAACCAAGCCACAAACTTCAGGGGAGTCATCTCTGCTCTACCGTCGTCCATCCATAAAGTAGCCTCATACTTGGAAAAGGTCAGCTCGATATCATCATCATACACGTCACTAAAAGTAACCTCAATACTTGCTATCACGCCATAACGAGCCACAGGTGGCACGTCCATACTATCAATATGAAAAATGTAAGGTATGAGCAAATCTATGCCCAGTAAAGAATAATAAAACTCTAACTTAAATAATCCACAACCATCAATATTACCAGGGAATCATAAACAAGACAATTCAGAATATAATAATATAATTGTCACAAGCATAGTTAATTAGATATTAATACATCACCTAAATAATCACCTTGTAAACATCCATCTCCATACTTACCCCTTTCAATTATCCATTTCATATCAAGATGCAATGCAACAATAATGCATGAACTCACTCGCCAAATAGAATTATATTTAGTGTGCACATAATCCACTCTCGAATCAGTCATAACCGGAACTCTGCCGGCCTGATCGAGTCACTTCCAGAAAGTACGTTATCCGGACTTCCACAATATTTCTATCATGGGCATCTCACTCCGAGGCATCCTGGTATCACACAACCGAGGTATCCAAGACCACTCAGCAAGGGCATCCCAAACTTCCGGGGGCATCACCGGTATCTCTGTACCGATGGGTCCGTTCACCCTCTTAAGCACACATTTCACACCATCACATCTTTGATTAATGCATTTATCGTATGCAAAGGAAAAAGACTCCAAAGTATCTATCTAGGTATCTAATTCTCATGATCCTAGCACACGTGCGTGTCCAAATTATAAGATAAAATCCATTACGACATGTCCCATACCATGCCGAACAAATATTCATCCCATAATCAAGCACTATGCACCGCACACATTGCACTCGCATGGTATTATATGCACTTGTATTTCTAATGATGTATGTGGCCTAAGACTATGTCTACCGTGAGCTTATTAGACAATTTATATATATAGATATAATTACCTCAAGAGTCGATTATATAACACAGTATCTATATATAGAAGTTCTCGGATTAGGACATATTATTTATTAAATGCACAGTTTCTGTTTTGATAATAGAAAATATATCAATTCTTGTCAAAATATTACCAAATTTCTGTACGTTATACAAGAGACATAGATCTACAACTTCTGTGAAGAAACTTAATTTCGAATCTTGCTGTATTAAGAAAAACAATTACTGTAATCTTTATTATTACCCTATACTGACGTCTAACTTTTACGTTTACTAAGAAAATCGTTTTATTACTCAATTCATTTCATTTAATCTCAAATTTTGACACTTTATTCCTTAGGATGTTTTCTATAATATTTGTTAAGAACTCGAAGTCCAATTCTAAATAGGTGAATACAGAAAATTTACATAATCAGCGAAGGTCATACTAATTACCACAGAAACAGTTTACTGACTTTACTGAGTTCGTTTCTATTTCTACACTTGTATATATATTTATTATTATAACTATGTGTATAACTCAATCTTATATATGTTCCTTCATGCAAAACGGTTCTTCCATATTTCTATTAACATACATAAAGAAAACTTAACACAAACAGAAAACTTTATAATTATTTTTGCCTAGAACCGAATAGATACCTCCCTATTCTTACTTCTAACTTAATGAAATAACTTATCTATCCATAATTCTCTTCTAACATACTCAAATGCTTACTCACAGCAACACAAAATTATCTTTCTTGAACAAACACTCCATTTCACAGCTCGG
The DNA here is from genome assembly GCA_037349125.1 of Eucalyptus regnans. NCBI lineage: Eukaryota > Viridiplantae > Streptophyta > Magnoliopsida > Myrtales > Myrtaceae > Eucalyptus > Eucalyptus regnans. The sequence continues at coordinate 16,525,907 of CM074669.1, read as the reverse complement.
CTCGAAGTGCCGTTGTACCCGCAAGCCATTCATCACGATTTCTACTCAAAACAACACACTCGGCATCCACTTCATCACTTGTTCAACAAAACAGCCAACCTTCATCAAATTTTCGAGACATGCAAAGCTCAAAAACAACATGCAAAGACCTCTAGCTTCACTCTTAGGTCCATCAAGCTCAAAACAACACAAATCCATCACTTCTCACCACTTTTCTTCACAAAACAGCACACTTTCTTTTGGATTTCGCATCATGCAAGGTCCGAATATAACATGCAATGGTTTCTACAACTAATCCATCACTTATATAGCTTAGATAAACAACAAAACAACAACTACATCTCATATTCCTCATAGCTTGGTTAGATTCACAAGCTTTTCTTGATGAAGTAGTGGATACACTTCAATTTAGAGTTCTACTCTTCCTTACCTTGCTCGGCTATCAACCAAACACAAAAACACTCCAAGAACAACACCAAAACTTCACATGCAAGAGAGAAAAATGACTGGTCTTGCTTCTGGTTTCTACCGCTCGACCGAGAGAGAAGAAGAGAAGATGAAAGTGAGTTTGTGCGGTTCTTGAGGAGAGAGAGAGATAATTTCGAATTTATGAGGAAATAAACCTACTAACTAATCTCTAGGCTAGGAAATGATGAGATATGCTAATGATTATCCCTCTTTGCTTGTTTTGGTTGAGAAGACATTGAATCCGTGGGTGGTGGAGAGAGAAAGAGAGAAAACAGAGGGAGAGGAGGGAGAGGGTGTGTCGCGGCTTCAAGCATCCGGTTCCTTCACCATTTGTCATTCAATCTTAATTAGGTTTTTAATTCATACCATTAATTATAACAATAATTGACAATGTCCTCCAATTAATCCCTTTCATTTCCACTTGATTCGATTACACGAAATTGTAACTTACACCGCAAATCAAATAGTTAATGTTAGTCAAGAAATCCATCACAAAATACTAAAGTCAGAATTTTATATTAGCATCACAATTATTAATTTAAATCACCTTAATTAAGATCTATAAATCTTAACTAAAAAATAAAATTACTTGGGCCTAATTTATCTATCTCTAGCACAACGGGCCTAATCCATAACAATCCCGGCCCACTAAACTAAGCCTTCAATCCTAAGAATCCCGAACCTTGGCCCACTTAAACCAAGTCCAAGCCCACTATCTCTTACTCGAATCCACAAGTCCAATTCATGTGGCCCACTTATTTCTCAAGCCCATTCGATCCTTACGGTCCATCGAGTTCACTTCTTGGCCCATTTAAAAATAATTCCGAACTCCTAATAATTCAATTACTCTAATGAAGGTTAATGAAATTCAGGATGTCACAAAAAAGGTTTGACAATTCTTATTTACATTAATACTACTAATTAAGACTAATTTATCAAATCTATATCCATAATAAAATTCATGAAAAAATATCGCTTCTGGTCTTCCGTTTTTAATTCCAAAATAATGGACTCAAATTGATAAGTGAATGTTGCTAAAAGTCTCAAATAACTAGAGGTGTTAAATGGGTTGTGCAACCCATTTATTGACCCATTTATGGTTAAACGGGTCGTTAATGGGTCAAGTTTTATTTCTTAAAATACCTATAATGAGTTTTAATGGGTCAAGATTAAGATTTATGAGTCTTAAATGGGTCAGCTCTCTGACCCATTTAAGACTCATTTATCAACCCATCAAACCCATTTATTTTAACTCAAAAGTCAACCTCACCATCTCTCTCTAGTCTCTTCTCTCTTTAACTTTACAATTTTTCTTTTATAAAAACCGAAAATATAATTATTTTTTATTTCTTTTTTCTTTTTCTTTTTCTTTTTTCTTTCTTCTTTTTTTTCTTTCTTCTTCCTCCGGTCGCCGGCACGGCAATGGCCGGCGACCGGCCAGGCGAGCTCGAGCTCGCCGGATCTGGTGAGGGTCGCCTCGCCAACGCCCGGGGAGGCTTGAGCCTCGCCGACGCCCGGGGAGGCTTGAGCCTCGCTGATCTGGCGAGACTCGAGCTCGCCCGACGCCGGCGAGCTCGCGGCTCACCAGATCCAGTGAGATGGAGGCCTCACCAACGTCTGGCGAGGCTCGAGCTCGCCGGTGTCGGGCGAGCTCGAGCCCGTCGGATCTGGCGAGCCGTGAGCTCGAGCCTCCCCGGGAGTTGGCGAGGCGGCCCTCGCCAGATCCAGCGAGCTCGAGCTCGCCCGACGCCAGCGAGCTCGCGTCTCACCAGATCCAGCAAGATGGAGGCCTCGCCAACGTTTGGCGAGGCGCGAGCTCGCCGGCATCGGGCGAGCTCGAGCCTCCCCGAGCGTCGACGAGGCGGCCCTCGCCAGGTTCGGCGAGCTTGAGCTCGCCTAGCCGATGGCCGGCCATCGCCGTGCCGGCGATCGGAGGAAGAAGAAAGAACGAAAGGAAAAAAGGAAAAAAAAAAGACAAAAAAAATTATATTTTAAAAATAAAAATAAATTTTATTTTTTAAAAAATACAAATAATTAAAAATTTATTTATTTTTTAAATAAAAATATTTAAATTTTATTTTTTTGAAATAAAAATAATTAAAATTCGATTTTTAAAATAATTATTTTAAAAATTATAAAAATTTTCCATTAAATTTGTGTTGTATAAAACTATTTTAGTTTTTAAATATATATATAATTTTTTTGAAAAATTGTAAAAAATTGAAAAAATTATTGATTGGATTTATATTGTTCGGAAGTTTTTTAGTAATATAATCTTTAAAAAAAACATAAGAATAAGTTTTCCTAAATTTGGTTAAATATGAAAATATTTTATTAATATGGATCGGGTATATGTCGGGTCGGGTATGGGTCGAATAATTTACATTAGACATAAAATGGGTCATAAATGGGTTAATGGGTCAATTTGGGTCGACCCATTAATGACCCGACCCAAACCCGACCCGACCCACCCGTTTAACACCTCTACAAATAACTAATTACAGTGGAAATATGTAATTTTTTTTTTTTAACTCCTCGTTTTCCCTCCACTCCATGCACCAACTTGGAAGCTTCCTTCCACGTTGCCCTCTATCAGTACACTAACTGTAAATTTGTCCTCTATCTGTATTTCTTTCCCTTTAAATATTCGCTGCGCTTCTATCCTGCTGGCGTCATGCCACTTACGTCATCACCATGTGATTCTTACTGTTCTAATCACATGGCAATTCACGTGATTTGAATTATTTTTTTTTGTCGGTCCTACTTTATTACTATTCTAACTCTTACTTTGAGACTTTTGTCCTGCCTTCTTATAGGGTGTGGAAGTCGAAACCTACTCATGAAACTAAATCATCCACATTCCAACTTCCCTGAGAAGATGGAGATTCGAACCTCTCACCTCCCTCTTCCATATTGGAAGAGTGGCCACTGAGGTAAACCTCAATGGTTGTGATTTGGAAGTTGAATATGATGAGATTCACTCTCCTCGTTAGCTCATTAAATTAAACAAACACATCCTATGTTTTTTATGTCACTTGTTAGTGTTAAATAAAAGATATTCACATTATCAATAACAATGTATATCTAAAATATCTTCATGAATGGTGAGAATAATTTTCATTTTCATATTTTATTAGCAATACAAACAATCATTTTCTTGAGAAATATTTTTTAAATAATTCATATTTTGTGAAGTAAGGGCACCCTAAGAGTCACTTTACGAACATGGTTTTAATTACTTCATATTCGTATAAAGTTAAAAATAAAATTAAGGGCATAAAAATCCCTTATAAAGGTCTTTATGGATCAAACAATCCTTATGTAAATTAATCTTTAGATTTACGCGCAGTGAAGACAGCCAGAAGGAAGAGAGGAATGTTGAAATTTTAAATCTACTTTTGGACGAAAATAGTAAAACCTATAAATTTCTTTGAATGTCTTCATACGGTGGAAGTGGAACGAGGCCCATTAGGCGTATTTACACTTCCCTAATTATTCATGCACTCAACATTTCAAGAACTATATCTTGCATGTGTATTAGTTTTAAAATCATTCGTCTATTTTCAAAATATAGCATGAGACATGTAAATCAAATTCAATGTCAAGCAAAAGTTATCACGTCAATTTGCCAAATTAGTTTGGTGAATTAGCCTCCGTGTCAGCATTGTTCTCGATTCAAGATTCATTACATCCACCCAATGTTACTACGTATATTTACTCCCGAATCTGCCACGGTGTGACACGCGTGCTCCACTAGATAAGGGGCATAAAAAGTTAGAAATGCGGGGAAAAAAAAGATGTTCCCACAAAACTATAGAATTGTCCAAATTTTTCTCTCGTGTTTACGCTACACCTCGTGAGCATATTATCTCCTCGAGAGAACTAAATCTTGACAAGCCAAGGCAAACCCACGACGGTCGATTCAGGACGGGCGGACGAGGGGGGCCAGTCATTGTGTTCGGTACTCAAGAACCGATGCAGATCTGTGTCAGATGGGGAAAACTAATGGGTTGGGGGATCGATGTCAGTATATCCGACAGCACACATGGTGTATTAGGTGGACGGACTACTGTCGTCTTGCCACTCGACACCACGTGCGGGCAGAGAAAGTGTCGTTTCCGGTTTTTAGCCCCTTTACTTTGCGAGCTACAAGCGTTCGTTTACGCAGTATATAACGAACGCTCTGCTCAAGGGACGAAACTCGTGCTCAGCAGGACAGACGGAGCCGCCACTCCTCTTCGCTTGCTGCTCCAGCCATGAATCTATTGAAAGGTACGATTTCGCTCGTCTGCAACATCGCAAAATTCGACTTCTCTCCTCCTGCAATCAGTAATTCCTTCTGGGTTCTACTCCTCTGGACATTCATAGTGTTAGAATATCTAACTCAAAAGTTTAAGTTTATTTGAGGAGGGAGATTATACATATATAAAGCATATACACTTTAAACAAGTGACGTGGGAAGTCCAACATATAGAATGGCTACATTCTATTCTTTGATCCTGGCAAGTAAGGGATTGTGATTTCAAGATAACGACTGAACATAAGGAAATTCTCATCATATTGACAACATCGTGAATTCACGTTGTCCACCATTTCCATGAAATCACCGTGGAAATTTCACGACTCAATAAGCTCTAAGTAGACAAAATGTGCATGGACACCTTTCTGTCATAATGATTTCACATGTAGTTGTTAATTAGTGTTGGGATCGCCTGATCCCTAAAAAACCGGATTCGGCACCGAAACCGAATCCCTAAATCATATGCGGAGGATAAGCCCGGGAATGTCACGTATCACCGATCAAAAGCACACCACGGATTCGAGCGTACCTTGTTGGCCACAGATTAGACACCGATGCCGTATTGAAGAAGAGATTTTAGTTCCGTTCGATCCGATGTCAAAGATTCGCCATGAAGTGGAGATGGCGTCGCTTCTTGGAGAGAGAGAACTCTTGGAAGAGAAGAGAACGTACGTTGATTATGTCAAAAGGTGTCTTCTCATTCTCTCTCATCCCTTTTATAGGTTCCCCTTTCCACGGGCCTAATTCCCGTGGGCCGGGCCTTTAGGCCCATCGTGGCCGGGCCAGCTTAGGCCCATTATTAAATCCATCATCTCCCACTCGCACATGGTGGGTCATAAATCAACATGGGCGGATAGGCCCAACTTAGGCCCATCAACTGAAAATCCTCTTTTCCTCTTTCAACATTCATACCGGTGAATAATACGTGCGACCAGCATACTTTGAGAGCTCGTTGCTATACATCTGTTAGGAATATATAGCAGCTCATATTGGGCATCATTTTCCGAGTAAATTTAGTATGCAGTACCCTAGATCGATCGATCACATTTATATCTTTCTTAATCTCATTTAAACAATGATATATGTATTGTATTCACAATTATGATTATCCCAAAGACAGTCATAATTGGTCGACCTGTGAATACAAAACCACAATGTGATTCTACAAATCCGATCTTCCTCTTTCCTTCAAACTCTCAATTTCAGTTCAACTTGCTTTTCTAGAAATGTCCCATTAGATCAAATCATCTCATGACCATTGGCAACATTCTAAGATAGCAAACACTAAATAGAAATATTGAGAATAAGTAAGAGTCATGAGGGCACTAAAAAATTGAGGAACTCTATTCCTCAAGAGTCTCACACGTCATAAAAGTTGAGATCATAACTTTTCCCACTCTTATAGGTCGTCTCATGCATACGTAGTATGAAATACGTATTACGGTATTAACTCCTTTCCCATGGAGCGTATGTCTACATAATAAATACCGTACATATGATAGTTCAGACATACCCAATGTCTAACTTGAGTTCACGTATTTACTCATTCACAAAATTCATCAGAACTCACATCTGGCATCTTAGACAGATAAAGTAAAAATGTGTGGGTTATTTTACTTTCGGACATCGTAAGCATTATGTCATCATCTTAACACTCAGTTAAGGCGACATATTTATTTTAAGCTTGAGCTCTCAATTATCACCTAGATAATAAGCTTAAAAACAGTCTCATCTCTATCTATCACATAGTAAATAGAGGCGATTACCCGTGTGAGTGGGCTAATCTCTTATCTGTCCGACATACTTTCTCAACATAATATAATGCACTAAACATTAAGATGCATAAAGATCAAACAAAGACTCATAGGCATTAATAATAAAACAACACTAGTTCATACATGTGAACAACTTAGGGAAATTACAATCCAGTACATCAGACTATACGCAATCCTAGAGATTTTACATGACCACAAAACACATCTCTAGGTATTGGCTTTGTCATAGGATCTGCTACCATTCTATGCGTAGATATGTACTGCAAGTTCACATCCTTTCGTGCAACCATATCTTTTGACAAAGTTATACTTGGTATCTATATGTTTGGTCTTGCCATGATATTTTGGATCTTTGGTGTACGCTATAGCTGCTTGGCTATCTCAATTAACTAATAATGGATTTGCAGCTTTCTCAATAACACCTAAATGATCCAAAAAATCTCTTAAGCCAAACTACTTCTTATATTACTGCTGATAATGCCACGAACTCATCTTCCATCGTGGACAAGGCTATACACGTTTGTTTCTTACTGCTCCAACATATGGTGCCATTATTCAATAAGGAAACAAACCTAGAGGTAGATTTCCTTTCGTCTAAACCTCCTCCCTAAATAGTTTCAGGATAACCTTTGAGTCGCAGATCATTTCCTTGATAACTCATCGTATAATCAGCAGTTCCATTTAGATACCTCAGTATTCTCTTTACGGCTTTCCAATGTGCTAGACCTGGATTGGATTGGTATCTACTCACAATTCCAACTGCAAAACATATATCGGGTCTTGTACACATCATAGCGTACATCAAGCTCCCAACCGCACTAGCATAAGGAACATGTTTTATTTGTTCCTTTTCTTGTGGAGTCCTCGGACACAGTCTATGGCTCAATCCTTCACCTTTCGCAATAGGAGTGTCTATGGGTTTACAATCTTGCATACGAAATCGTTCAAGAACTTTATTTATATATGTTTCTTGCGAAAGAGACAACGATCTCTTCAAACGATCTCTTGAAATCTTAACTCCAAGAATGTATGCAGCCTCACCCATATCCTTCATCTCAAAGTTGGAAGACAACCAACTCTTTACAGTATGAACAAACTCCATATTGCTTCCGGCAATCAGTATATTATCAACATATAATGATATGATCACAAATTGATCCTTGGATCTTTTGATATACATGCAATGATCCTCATCAATCATTGTAAAATCATATGCCATTATGGCATTATGAAAACGTATATACCATTGTCTCGATGACTGCTTAAGGCCGTATATCGATCTCAAAAATCGACATACCTTTTCTTCTTGGCCTTTTACCATGAAACCAGTTGGTTGTTCCATGTATATTTCTTCCTCTAATTCTCCATTGAGGAAAGCAGTCTTTACATCCATCTGATGTAACTCAAGATCCATACTAAATACTATTGCCAGAATAATGTGAATCGAGGTAAATCTCACTACAGGAGAAAACGTATCTTCATAATCAATCAATTCCTGTTGATTATACCCCTTCGCTACAAGGCGAGCCTTATGCCTTTCTATCGAGCCATCAGCCTTTCGCTTTACTTTGAGAACCCATTTGTTCCCAAAAGCTCTGCGTCCTTTTGGAAGATCAACCAGTTCCCAGACTTGGTTTGATTTCATTGACTCCATTTCCTCTTCCATTGCATGAATCCATTTTTCCTTACTAAGGCAATTCAGAGCCTCATTAATATTTCTTGGCTCATCCTCATCTTGTGGAGCAACCATAAAAGTTTCCCCTTCAATGTCAAAACGTCGACGGGGAATACTTTGGCGACTTGTTCGCCGTATGGGAGTTTGTACACTTTGCACATCATTCCCCATTATGCTCCCACTGGGATTAGATAATGATGATGTCGTCTCATTATGTGTTTGCAATTAAGAGTGAGTTGAATACAATTCATCACTTCTCATATTACTCCCACTTGGACGAACTCTACTAAGATCATTATCTTGATCCGAGGTTTCAAATAGGGTGTTGTCTTCCCTAATTTCGCCCTTCTTAGGAAAATTCATCCTCTAAGAATGTGACATCCCGTGATTCAAATTCAGTTATACTCCCACTTTCCTGCTCACCTATGAATACATACCCTTTTGAGTGTTCCGAGTATCTTATGAAAATACTCTTCTTTCCTTTGGGACCCAATTTCCCAAACTTGTGAGAGGACTCATGTGTATAGGCAGCACAACCCCATGGCTTAAGAAAACTTAAGCCCGGTTTTCTACCTGTCCATAACTCATATGGAGTGGAAGTGACTGATTTGGAAGGCACTTGGTTAAGTATACAGGCAGCAGTTAACAACGCATCACTCCAAAAAATGATAGGTAAGTTAGCTTGCGCCATCATGGACTTAACCATTTCCAGTAGGGTTCTGTTTCTTCTCTCCGCAACACCATTTTGTTGAGGAGTATAAGGAATAGATAATTGTCTTTCTATTCCTTTTTCATCACATAATTTTCTGAACTCATCAGATAAATATTCTCGACCTCGATCGGATCTCAACGCTTTTATTTTCTTGTCTAATTGATTCTCTTCCAGGTTCATAAACCTTTTGAAACAACTTATTGCTTCAGATTTGTGAGAAATCAAATAGACATATCCGAATCGAGTATAATCATCTATAAAAGTGATGAAATAAACAGCCCCATGCCTTCCTCTCACATTCATTGGACCACAGACATCATAATGGATTAAATGTAGAGGAAATTCAGCTCTTTTACCTTTTCCAAATGGTTTCCTTATTGTTTTTCCCTTCTAGGCAATGCTTACAGATGGGCAAATCGACTTTTTCAATATTGCCCAACAAGCCCTCTTTGGCTAGTCTATTCATACGCTGTTGGCCAATATGACCAAGTCTAGCATGCCACACATTCACATCATTATCATATGAAATAGGAGATGTGAGAAGGGAATAACAAATATTTGCATTAACATAGTCAATATCTAATACAATGAAACCATCCAGAAAGTAACCATGACCATAGTAGTTTGTACACAAATACAAATCTACATCTCTATTATGGAAGTTCACATTAAAACCTAATTTAACCAACACTAAAACAGACACTAAATTCCGATGAATCTCCGGAGCATACAACATATCATGAAGGAACAAAGTGCGTCCATCACGCATATTCAGTTGGCATGTGCCAATTCCTTTCACTTCAGCTCTGGAGTTGTTTCCCACATAGATCCACTTAGTTCCAGTAGGTACCTGTCGCTCATGAATCCACAGTCCACAGAGGATTAGATTCAGTCAAGAATACAGAACTTGACACATATGCCAAGTTCCCAATTGTACCAAGGGTGTGTACCTTCTTTGGTTCGCGACAATTGCGGGCATAGTGACCCTTCTGGTCACAGTTGTAACATTTCACCCTTGAGATATTCTTTACATGATGACGTTTTCCTCTCTTTTGTTGGTTAATTCTTGGTTTCTTGCAAGAAGGACTTGATATCTTGCATTTCCACATATTGAACGAATCAATGTGCTTGCGCTTAGAGCATGAAGCCCCTTCTGAGCTTAAATCAACACAGAAAATATATGTTTCCTGCTCTAATGCCTTGAGGCGATGATCAGCTAACTCAAGGTGGCGCACAGCATCCTCTAGATCTTCCATAACATGGTCAAGAGCTTTTAGTGCTTTTTGCTTTTCAAGCACACATTGAATTTTCATTTGCCAAATTTCATAGTTGTCACCTTTGAGCTTTTTCACTTTAGTTCAGCTCGACAACTATGCTCTTTGTGGCTGAAGCCATTGATCTGAATACATCAGACATATATGCACGAGTTTTTAGTGCCTATCTTTTATGCATCCCTTTTGCACAGACCCATCATATTAATTAATGATTTTAAGTAAGGTTTCAGAATCAAAAGGTCACTATGTTTCCAATCATCCTCCAAAAATCCTAACTTAAAACTATCATTAATATGATTGTCTTATGCAAAATCAATTTTATGAAGCTACAAAAACTTCTCTAACTACCCACAGCTAACTACCCACAACAACCAGCAATCACAGAAAGCAATAGATAATAGACATACAATATAATAATAAAATGCTTTCACATAATATGGCTAACAAATAGGTTGCTATATCAATAACAATCAGGTAGTTAACATTACATAAGATGTCCACCAAGAACATTAAATAAAAAAAAACAAGCCATAACATCTATAAACGAGGCATCATACAACTAATAGGGAAAGCAGCTACATGGTCCAATTTCTTTTGCTTTTTCTCTGTAAAATTCTCAGGCATTCTTGACAACCATGGAAAAACAGACGGATATCCCTTAGGATTTCTCCTACGCACATTCAGTCCTGGCCCAATCGAAGTCATTCCTTGGGTCGCAGTCTTTGTGGCTCCTACCCGATGATATTCATCTACGAATGCCATTACTAGCTCCTTATAGCTAGTAAATCCTTAGACCTCTCGTAAGCGATTTAACACTCCTTGCCATCCTTGTGGGAGAGTGTTCATAAAGAATCGCATCATCTGAATATCTCGCATGGGATAACCGTTCCAAATGACTTCCTGAATTTTGTTGTTGACCTCTATGACATGATCAATTATGTCGTCACTCTCCCATCGATAACCATTCAGATCGGCTATCAACCTCATAAGCCTTTCCTTCTGTTCATCTGAAATTGTGCGCACAGATGCGCGCGGCTTACGGGGAGGCATTGTTCCTGCAACGAATGCAGAACAAAATTGGATTACATATAATCCACATAGACATAATTGAAAAAAGAAACAAATTTTTTTTTTTTTTTTTGCGGTCAACGGTCAACGGCCAAGTCAACGGTCAAGTCAACGGTCAACGGTCAAGTCAACGGTCAATGGTCGTGGTCAACGGTCCGCCGGTCAGACGGTCGGGCTGGTCGCCCGGTCAGACCGGTCGTCCGGTCGGACCGGTCTCCTGGTCGGGCCAGTCGGACGAACCGGCCGACACGTGCCAGGCGCGTGCCAGGATGACATCACGATGACGTCATCCGGCACATGCGTGGCACGCGCTAGGGGCCGAACGACGCGCCGTTTCGCGTGCGCGTGCATTACATGCGCCTGGGCCGAAACGGTGCGTTCGACGCACCGTTTCGCGCGCGCGTGCGTTGCACGCGCCTGGGCGAAACGGGGCATTTCGCTCCAGGGGAGCCGAGTCGGCGCGTGTGTTGCACGCGCCGATGACCCCCGCGCGTTCCGGCCGCGCGTGGCGGCGCGTCCGGCGGCCTCCGGCGGCGCGCGACACGTCGCCAGACTCGTCTCGACGTCGTCTTCCTCCCTATGCATTCATATTTTGATTTCGACTTACGAAAAATTGAAAAAATGGGCGAACATGCTCGGGTGTCGGGATTCATGGCCCCGATCCGTACGGCCGAAATGTTTTTTTGCAAAAATCAATCAAAAACAATAAATTGATCGGGAAAAATGTGAACTAAGGCTCTGATACCAATGTTGGGATCGCCTGATCCCTAAAAAACCGGATTCGCCACCGAAACCGAATCCCTAAATCATATGCGGAAGATAAGCCCGGGAATGTCACATATCACCGATCAAAAGCACACCACGGATTCGAGCGTACCTTGTTGGCCACAGATTAGACACCGATGCCGTATTGAAGAAGAGATTTCAGTTCCGTTCGATCCGATGTCGAAGATTCGCCGTGAAGTGGAGATGGCGTCGCTTCTTGGAGAGAGAGAACTCTTGGAAGAGAAGAGAACGTACGTTGATTATGTCAAAAGTTGTCTTCTCATTCTCTCTCATCCCTTTTATAGGTTCCCCTTTCCACGGGCCTAATTCCCGTGGGCCGGGCCTTTAGGCCCATCGTGGCCGGGCCAGCTTAGGCCCATTATTAAATCCATCAATTAGGCATTACAAAGAACTCGCATGAGATGAGATTCTAGTTTCTGCTGTCATATTAAGAACTTGTCGTGTTATCCACATTACCTTCTTTTGTTGGTCGACTCTCCTGGAAATTTGTTCACGAACGTGTTGCACCATCGGAGTAGGTCTCGTGCATTTTATTGAAACGAGAGGAGATTGTGATAAATAATATTTCTTTGATGGACACCATCAATGAACTCCAAATAGCAGGATTATTGACATACCATTTTTTTTCATTGTGATACGAAACAGGGCTTCTGTCACGAACTGATTGTCGAATCCACAACGAATCTGAATCAATCATAAGATTGGTACCCAAGTCATATATCGATGGTGCTGCAGCATCCAGCGCCATGGTCATAGAGGAACTGGTGTGAGAGATCCAGCCGAAAAAATTCATAGATGTGGACAGTCGCAAGTACAACCTCAACAGAAAGAATCACAACATGCAGATAAAGATCCATTTCGTTGCTGCTGACGTACCTACGAAAGTTGGCGAAGTTCATCCGATACATCACGACAATGCTGCATATCCCAAGGGCGTTGAAGTGGCAATAGAAGAATTGGTCTTTTTGCATTACGAGCTAAAGGTGTGACATCCCGATTTTTGGGTTCTGATTTCGATTAGATAAATTGGGCATTTCATCGACGTGGCTACAGTGTTTTTCTCTGAGTTGGCCACTCCTAGACTAGTTGGGTAAGCTATTAAGGACTCTAAGGCAAATAGACTTGAGAATTCGACAAAAAATCGACTTTTCGACCGTGCTCATCTTTAGAGATCATTGCGGCATAATATAAAATCGATTTGAAATCAGAGATAGGCTGGTTCAACAGAGATGTTTGGCCAATCGTGGGTGTTACCACTAAATTGGAAAATTCTCGTTGACCGGCATTAGACTGATTTTTTTATTGTTTTGGTACCCTATGTCCGTATTTGAATCATCGGGATTTTCACAACAATCGAGAGTCGTCAATGTATCGAGTGGGTTCATCATGGCTCGAAGAAAATCGACCATGGGTCATTTATCCTAAAAAGTTCTAAAAACTACCCAGTAGCCTAGGTCACGTTCAAAACACGTTTGAGTGAAATTAACCGCCAATCTAAGTCCGATTTCAGAAATTGAAGAGTCTGTCATGTCACAATAAATTTTAGAAGTGTCGACTCAGTTTTAGAAGATTTTTCTGACAACCGACACCTTTTTGTGAAAAAGTCGTCGGCGGACCGTTTTATGCGATTGAAGCCGAGAAATTATTTTGATGACAACTTTGAGGAGCATGAGGGATTCTTGGATAAGGAAAATTGTCAATTTGATAATTGAGACATCAATTGATTTTATTAAAGCTATTTAAGGTTGAATCAAGAAATAATTGAATCCATTTGTGAGGGATATGAACCAAAATTCGTATGCCCCTCCCCCTTAGCATTTTTGGACCACATGGGAGGTTGTTTGGAGTGTGTTGGTGGCCAATTCTCAGCCATGGGTTTGAGACTTCATGGGCAAGGCAAGAGGGGACAAGTTGGTGGAAACTAAGGCCCCATGGGACCCTCGTATCCCTCCTCTCTTATCCCTTCTCCTTTCCTCCATTTTGATCAGCCCATCCTCATTCTTCTCTCTCAATTTTCGACCAGCACAGCAGGGGAAGAAGCTGCCGCCGACCAGCCACCGTGCACCCCCTCGCCGTCGCCGCCGTTCGCTCCCCCGCGAGCCCCTCGCGTGCGCGCGTGCTTGGCCGCACCTGGCTGCGCCCCTCTCCGCTTCACCGTGTGTCCAGCTGCTGTTCATGGTCTATGGGAGCCTCGCTGGGGTTGGTTTTGAGTGTTTCTTCGCCGGTAAAGACTCGCCATGGCCCAGTTTGGCCTATTTCCTCCTTACCGGTCAATTCCCGTGCTTAACCGAGTTGTTTGCTTCAATTTCCAGCCAAGATCAGTGCAGTTTTTCAGTGGGTTTCCAGCTGCATTTAGGCCCGTTTTGGAGGAGTTCCGGGCCTCGGTTTCTAGGCCCGCTTTGGAGTTTATTGTTCCCCGCGCCGTTCCCATTGGTTTGATCCGATTTGCGCGTTATTCCGGTGAGTTTTACTCACTAATGCCTTCTTAGTTTGCTAATTACACTTAAAGGTTGATTAGTGTTAGTTAAGTGTAATTAGGTTGTTGGATTAGAATGGATTAGTGTTTATTAGTTAATTTCATTGTATATTAGTTAGATGACTTGTGTAATTAACTAAAGTATTGTCTATAGTATTAATTGGATGCTTCTTGGGATTTTTCTCGACCCTTATTAGGTGTTATTTTAGCAATTCGAGCCTAAATGGAATTTTTAGGAATTAAATATTAATTTTCGAAATTAATTATTTAATTATTTATTTTTCCAGAAATTCATCTAGGATGGCCAATGACCGAGATTGTATGCTGATGATCATGATGCAGTCCGTTTATTTAATTGAGTTTTATATTGTGTTAAATTGAATTTATTGTATTTATTTATTTAATTTTCGAAATTAATTAATTATTTATTTATTTTTTCGGAAATTCAACCGGGATGGCCGGTGACTGGAATTTCGTGCTGATTGTCGTGGCGCAATCCGTTTATTTATTAGAGCTCTACGTTGCATGGAATTAAATTAATTGTGATCTTTTTAGGGATTTACCTAATTTGATTGAAATTGAGTGGAATTGAATGATTGATTGGTAGGTGGCCTAGTATGACTATTTAGCATTTATAATGCCTTGTGAGCTGTAAAGTAGAGAGAGTCGTGAGAGTGAACTTAGAACTCTATTGGCTGAAGTATAGACAGGCGTGGTTCGGTGATTAAGGATATCACTGTGCGAAATTGCGCCTTAAAGAACGCACGTAGATTGCCTATGAATCGTGACAGGCATGGTTCAGTGATGAAGGACATTGCTGTGCGAAAACGGCGCCTTAAAGAACTCACGTAAATTGTCTGTGATCTATGACGGGCGTGGTTCGGTGATGAGGAATATCACTGTCTGAAAATGGCGCCTTAAAGAACGCACGTAGACCGTCTGTTACTTATGTCACCTTGGCGAAAACGACGCCCGAGAGCATTGATGGAGCTCTGTGACTAAGTGTACTATTGGAGGTTATATGGGATGGAATGAATGACCGAGAGATGGTTTGATTGATCGATGATCCAATCTGAGTGTGATTTAATGTGACTGATCATTGCTTGAGTATGATGTTGTAAATTGATTGATTGAATGGATATGACCGTGAGTGGTCTTGTTGATGTGAAATCGACTAGGTCGATTTGATCGATGCTTCGATCAGTGATGTGATTGCTTGGGTGCCTATTTGACCTGTGTTAATATGCAAGTGGAAACTGAGGCCAAGGTAAGCCCTCTTACTTGTGTTGTGCATAGGCAGCCCTAAGGTGTATTGGTTTACTAATCGGGTCTTAGGGGGTAGAATTTGCTGAGACGTAGGCTCATTGGTTATTGAATAACCATTTCAGGTTCCTAGATTTAGTAGACTTGAATTTTGAAGATCTCGGAAGTTTGGGGTAGTCTACTGAAGGCTCCAGTGGGAGTGTGGAGGATGACGAAGAGGAGGACATGGACCTGAACCCCACTTCTGTATAAACCTTGTTTTTAACTGGCTTAATGTGAATTGGACTTAATAGTTCACTTTATATATATATATATATATGTGCATCGTTTTGCAATGTATATAAGAGTGAATATTTGAAATTTAATCCTACTGTTCTATCCTAATATTTTATTGTTTGGAGATTTAATTTATTTTTCCGCTTGTGCATTAAAAAGAAAAGGGTCAGTGATATGTAGTCATGGGATATCGCACTTGAAAATTGACCAAGGTGAGGGATGGGCACGTGCTTAAGGATCGGGGCATGACATCCCCTTTTGTGGTATCAGAGCAATGGTTAAGTATTAGAGTGGTAAGGAACGATGACTTTTGGGATAGTAGTAGGAAGGCCTTTAAATTCATGACTGGTGCATGTCTTTGATAGCTGATTGGTAGAATTGTTTGTTGTGTGTGGATCGCTTGCTTTTAATCATTGTGGATTTGGAAGGCAGAGTGTTGACTCTAGCCAGCTCGAGCGTAAGAGTGCCACTGTAGGTTGGTACGAGTGTAGTAGTGTTGATTGATCCTAAGTCTGGTAAGATCGATCTGATGCAAGTGTCCTTGGGATCTAGATGAGCTAGTAAGATCAGAATCAAGTTGTTATTGTTGCTAACTTTGCTGAGGTCCAACCTGGAAGGATAATCAGGGAATAGATTTCGATATCTTAATCAAGATTTAGTGGAAGCAGATTTGAAATTCGGTCAAGGTAAAGACTGTTGTTGAGGGAAGAGTATTCTATTTCACCTAATAAGAATGGTGGAATAGTTAGGTCAGCCTCTAGATAAATGAAACATGTTGTTCCGTGGAATACGGTATGGATCAGTCTCGTGTATTTTGGGGACAGGAATTTGTGGTAAGTGTCGCCAGCACGGACAGTGATTTATGGAGTATCCATATAATTAGGTGGAATCTCGATAACGGTTACTGTTGTCATCGTCGATAGAACAAGTTAGAAGAAGTGTGCCATAGAACGCACTGTGAAAATTTTGGGATAGGTCTCTAGTACAAGAAATAGAGCATGCTGACACTTGACAGGAGGTAGAAGACTCACTAGGTAAGTGCCAAAAGTATGGAGGTGATACATGGATTAATCTTGTGTCTGAGAATGGCTAAAACGTGCTATGATGGTAGTCAGCACAGCTGTCAGGTGAAGAACTATCAGTGTGAGTCCAATGGAGCATTGATACCGATATCGCAGATAAGACACCATTAGGATGGCAAATGGAACAGGATCAGAATCGACTATGCCTTATTCAATAAAAGAATGTTTTGAAGTGATTTCATCAGAATGGTGCCAGAGAGTGTTGGGAATACAATTGTAGAATTTCAGTTGTTTGTTAAGACCATAGGAAAAGAACCACAGATTGGAGTTGTGCTTGATTGGCTGTTGGTGTATAATTTATTTGTCAAGTGCGGAAAGGATTGGTTCTTGAGCATTTTGTGGTGAGGAATTGTTATAGTGGAGTAACCTAGTTTATTCCAGAAGCAGGTAGAAATGCCAAGTTTTATTGAGAGTCGAGGAGGGTCCTCAACTTCTTTAATCTCGTCACTTGAAGCAATTCGTTTGTTAAATGGAAGTTGCCTAGGTTACTTGACGATGGTCAAAAGTAAGACAGATTGAATAATTGAAAATTGAGGACTCCTTAGTAGTCCAAGAATTACCGGAAGTGTTGCTAGAAGGATGGTTAGACCGTCGCCAGAGAAAGAGATAGAATTACGATCGAGCTAGCATCCGGAACAGAATTATTCTCTAAAAGTCTCTTACCGGTTGTTGTTGTTTGAATTGTTAAAACCAATGGTGCAGATATGAGGATTGAGGGATGAGGAATTCATGCATATCGATGCATTACGTAGGGGAAACACCAGCCTCATAGTGAGAAAGGAAGAAAGATGATACATTGCAAGCATGCATCAACCATTGTCAACTCAATTAGGTGACAATCCATGATAAGTGTTCATTATCGAAGATAAATGAATAATGTGACTAGTTATAAAGAGTGGATATAATAAAGGTCGACTTGAGACAGGGCATCACCAGTTAAGTATCAGAAAGAAGTACATATTGAATTCAGTATTTAGTACATGAGATGGTTTTTACGAGAGTATTAGAAGGCCGGTTGGTCTAGTAAGCACCCTAGCGGCTTTTATAGATTTGATGAACCGAGTAATTGGGGAGTATTGAGGAGCATGAGAGCTGTATGAGGATGGTACTTCAGACCCTAAAGACTCATGAATTGGAACTAAGTTAGCAAATGCGAGTTTTGGTTAATTCGTATTGCGTTCCTAAGTCACGAGATTTCAGGTGAAGGAATCTCTGCGGACTAGCCAAGATCAAAACAGTTATTAATGGACCGAGACCGACAACAACGTCAGAGATCAGAAGCCGTGGGGATTAGACAGATTACTACAGAAGGTTCGTGAAAGAATTTTCAACATCAGTATCATCGCGAGCTTGACCTCTTAAGAAAGAAGAGAAATTCATCGGCATAGACAAGTATGAGGATAGTTTTCAAAGCTTAAGTAAGAACAGGCTACCGCACATGTGTTAAACTTTTCCTTTGGCTCTGGAAAGTATGAAATCTTTAGTGATGTGTCTAGAGGACTGGGTACGTATTGATACAACATGAGAAGATTGTTGCATAACCGTCCCGCCAGTTGAGACCCAATACGAGAAGATTATGTTTTCTCTAATCTCAATCTTCGACACTATAGAAGAGAAGCCAACATTGCTGCCGATTGGGCTGCCAAGGCCCATAATTGTGCAAACTTAACCCAAAACTGGGCCGTCTCTCCTCCTTTTTACTTGCTCGACCTTGTTTTTGCTAATGCACTAGCCGCAGGTTGTACCGGTTATCTCACTTGAATATATATTTCCTCTATTTCGACCAAAAAAATGGTAAAATTTTGGACAACCTCGAATTAAGACAAAACGAGCGTAGATGCTCCGGATCTGAGCTTTTGTCATCGACGGGTTAAACGATGCCCGCAAATTCAGCCTGCGAAGGAACCCTAATTCTCACCACTCATTGCGTAGCGGAAGTCGCTCCTTTTCTTCGAAAAAGGTCGAGCGGAATTGATAAATTAAAACTGAAGTGACGGTGCGAGGACGATCTTCAACGGCCCATAACCTCCATTAACGGCTGCATCAACGAACATGTCTCGCTTTCGTGACAAGGGTTTTGCCCTGTTTTTGTCTCTGCTGGATGCCGCAGGCAGTCCTTAAATGCTGGTGACTCGTAGACACCCTAGATGACTCTACATCGAGTCATTCGCGACAGGATCGCCTGCTTTTGTGGTTATATGTATGTGCGGCGTGTAATAACTTGCTTCTCTTCTTACTATTATTTATTTATTTATTTCGGATACAATCATACATTAATGAGCCAATGCTCGCAATATACTATATCAACAGGTTTCACCTGTGCAGCCACAGCAAATACTGCTTTGCAGATCGAAGTCCAAGCTTTGAATATAGCGCTGCACCATCTTCTGCGGATCGGGAAGTCTGATGCGCCCCTCATCATCGAGACGGACTGCCTCCAGGTGGTCGACACCATGCACGACCCTCAAAAGAATCCATGGGAGAGCCACTCGTTGCTCGCGGAAACGGCAGCCTTGCTCCCCTATTTCTCTCGACTTCGCATTAGGTTTACCAGACGCGAATCCAATGCACCTGCGGACTGGGCCGCCAAGGCCCATTCATGCGGGTCTCTGTCTTTTGCTGATGTATTTCCCCCTCCCCCAGCTCTGTTTAATTTACTGCTTTCGGACGCGGTACAAGCGGGTTGTTTTTCAGCGTTACTTCAATGAAACATCTTATTACGATAAAAAAAAAAAAAAAAACCTCACAATTCTTGTTAAATACATATATTATCGACACCATGACCGGACATTTCAGCTTATGAGATTATTGAATTTAACCCGTGACGCTTATATTCACCTTTGAATGTATATAGTAACTTGATCAATTAATAAATTCGAGAACTAATCTATTTTTCCCCTAGAACATGTGTGCCTATTTTGTCTTAATGAATCAATTGGAGGAACGTGTTGGCCAAAAGAAATTGTTGGTAAAATGTCAACTTTGATCGTCTGCTCGAGGACGTTGGACAATAATATAAACGAAGCAGTCTCTATCGCGTGGGACGATATTTATTCGGGTGGATAACTGCTTTTTAGACTTGGCCGCATGGGCGAACCCCAAAAATTCGCATGCCCGGACAAACTTGAGGACATTGGATGTCCAATCAGAGAGATTTCCGCCCTATCACCTCCAAATTTTTTGACAATAAACAATTTCGTTCATGGACTTGTCGAGGTACATGTGCGCAAGTTTCAATTGCATTAAGAAAAATTCCGTAAACATACACATAGGTCGGTTCATGACCACCACATTCTTATAGATAAGATTGTTTTTTTTTTCCCCTGTATATACTTTTATTTCTGTATTTTCTAACAGTTACATCGTAATTATTAACCTTCTGGTTCCTCAACATTACATAGAATACATGAACTATGCCTAAATTCTTGATTTGCAGTTGTGGCTGTGCTTCTCAATGATAAAGTTGGACGGTGGACCTAGACTTTCCAACAGAAAATTATAAGAGTAACAGTTTCTTGCGTCAAAGAATTGGACAACTTTAGTTTGGTAATCCTAGAATTATGGTTAGAGAGAGAGAGAGAGAGAGAGAGAGGTGCATACAAGCCTAACAACCTAGAGGCCAACCGAACACTTTGTATGCCCCATGAATAAGTTAAATCTAAACATTTGGCTTGTGCAAAGTGACCTTGCCCTAGAGTAGTTTACACGCACTTTGTGGGATTTTAAAAAATTAATTCTAGCTTTTGAGCTGGAAATCCCTAAATGCCTCAATTAATTATGCAAATCTCGAGAAATCTCTATGATAATGTTATGCAAATAATATAAAGATAGATGAATTTTTTTCTTATATCTTACTCCCCATAGTCATGTAAGATTTTGTCGGCATGAAATTAAAAAAGACTAAGATTAAATGTTCCAAATTATATTTTCTATATACGTGGAATTATGTTATGGAGCCGGAAGTGCCTCTTGCCATATTTTGATAAACCTTCTCCCAGCCTAATAAGCATGCCTGGTTCTCTAATCTCAAAGAAAAAGAGGAGCTAGATCTCGCCTTTAGAATGATTTGAAGTAATTGCAGTTAGCTTAAAGACATTCGTAGATGTCGATTGATCAATGCTTTTGGAAGTACTAAGAGATGCGCACGCATACGTGCGATTTCCAAACTATTTCCGTTGACCCTCTCGAAAATCTCCGTATAGACCGTTGTTGCTAATTCTTTATTTGCCGTAAAATCTGCATGAATCCATACTTCAATGATTCAAACTGGACGCAAAGGAAGTTATGCATTCCAAAAGATAGCATTTATTTTAAATAATGAAGTGTAGATTACAATATCTTAGGTGTCTATTTATAGGGAGGTTGTCATCTAGAAAATAACCAAGTAACCGAAATCGAATAACAAAATTAAGAAAAATATATTAATAAAAGGGAAAGTTATCAAAATACAACTAGAAAATCTGCAAAACACGTTTGAAATTTGTGACATCTCGGATTTGTGGGATTGTTTGCTCTTATAACGCTCTAATGTTTCCATAAAGGCATTTGCATGTTGTTCTACATCAAAACATCCCACGATCTGTCGCCGATATAGTTACGGAGTGATGGATTTAATAATGGGCCTAAGTTGGCCTGGCCACGATGGGCCTAAAGGCCCAGCCCACGGGAATAAGGCCCGTGGAAATGAGAACCTATAAAAGGGATGAGAGAGAAGGAGAAGACACATTTTCGCATTTAGTACACTCTCATTTCTCTCCCAAAAAGCTCTCTCTCTCTCTCCAAGACGAAGAAGCGACTCCGTCTTCCCTTGAACGGCGAATCTTCGACATCGGATCGAACGGGACTGAAATCTCTTCCTCAATACGGCATCGGTGTCTAATCTGTGGCCAACAAGGTACGCTCGAATCTGTGGTGTGCTTTTTGATCGGTGATACGTGACATTCCCGGGCTTATCTTCCGCATATGATTAGGGGTTCGGTTTTAGTGCCGAATCCGGTTTTTCAGGGATCATACGATCCCAACATTGGTATCAGAGCCTTAGTTCACGTTTTTCCCGATCATTTTACTGTTTATGATTGATTTTCGCAAAAAGCATTTCGGCCGTACGGATCGGGGCAAGAAATCCCGACACCTGAGCGTTACTCGCCATTTGTTCTGACTTTTCGTAAGTCGAAATCAAAATATGAATGCATAGGGGGGAAGGCGACATCGAGACGAGTCCGGCGACACGTCGCACGCCGCCGGGGGACGCCACACGCGCCCACACGCGCGGCCAGAAGGCGCTGCGTGTGGGCGCGACGCGCCCAGACGCGCTGGTTCGTCCAGCGCGTGTGGCACACGCGCCGGTGACGAACCGGCGCCTGCGAACCGCCGGCCGGCGAACCGGCACGCGCCGGTCCACGGACCGACGCGTGGTGACGTTAGCATGACGTCACCCAACGGTCGGTAACCGTCGGGGTGACGTCATCGCTGACGTCAGCACCGGTTCGTTTGGCCGGCCGGCGAGTCGGCTGGCGACCCGACCTGACCCACGCTGGCACGCGCGCGGCACGTGCAGGCTGACGTCTGCGTGACGTCAGCCCACGCACGCGCGCGGCACGTGCGATCGGTCCGTCCGACCCGGGCGACCGGTCCGACCGCCCTGACCGGTCCGACGACTCTGCCGGTTGACCGTTGACCACCGTTGACCGTTGACTTTCCGTTGACCGTTGACCGACGACCGTTGACCGTTGACCGATGACTGTTGACCGTTGACCCAAAAAAAAAATGAATTTTTTTTTCAATTATGTCTATGTGGATTAAATGTAATCCATTATTTTGTTCTGCATA
This sequence comes from Eucalyptus regnans, assembly GCA_037349125.1. NCBI lineage: Eukaryota > Viridiplantae > Streptophyta > Magnoliopsida > Myrtales > Myrtaceae > Eucalyptus > Eucalyptus regnans. Next base: position 16,502,923 of record CM074669.1, on the reverse strand, counting down.
TGTTGCAGGAACAATGCCTCCCCTTCAGTTACATACGCCTATTCGTGTGATTACCGATAAACAAAAGGCAAAGCTTTCTAAGTTGATAGCTGAGTTGACTGATTATCGATGGGAGAATGGTGACTTAATTGATCATGTTCTAGAAGTCAACGAGAAGATTCAATAGGTCATATGGAATGGTCGTCCCATGCCACAATTAGAGATGGTGCGATTTTTCATTAACACTCTTCCACCTGATTGGCAAGATGTGTTGAATCGCATATGGGATGTCAACGGTGCTGCTTCATATAAGAAAATTGTGATAGATTTTGTAAAAGAATATTACTGCATTGTTACAAGGGAAAAGATCAAGAAATTGAACAATGGAGGATCTTTCCCAGTTCGTGTGATGATTTTGTGATAGAAGTATTAGCTATTTTTTGTTAAGTGTGCTTAGTGAACATCTTATGTAATGTTAACTACCTGATTGTTGTTGTTGAAGCGACCTATATGTTAGTTGTATTATCTGAAAGCATTATTATTTTATTGTATGTCAATTATCTGTTGCTTTCTGTTATTGCTGGTTGCTGTGGGTAGTTAATAGAAGTTTTTGTAGCTTCATAGAATTGATTTTGCATATGACAATCATATTAATGATAGTTTTAAGTTAGGATTTTTGGAGGATGATTGGGAACGTAGTGACCTTTTGATTCTAAAACCTTACTTGAAATTATTCATTAATATGATGGGTCTGTGCAAAAGGGATGCATAAATAATAGGCATTAATAACTCGTGCATATATGTCTGATGTGTTCAGATCAATGGCTTCAGCCACAAAGAGCATAGTTGCCGAGCTGAACAAAGGTGAAAAGCTCAATGGTGACAACTATGAAATTTGGCAAATGAAAATTCAGTATGTGCTGGAAGAGCAAGAAGCACCAGAGGCTCTTAACCTAACCATGGTAGAACCTGAAGATGGAACCACTGCACAGCATAAAAGAGACAAAGAAGCATTTGCTGCGTGGAAAAGAAAGAACTCTCTTGCTCGCATCACGTTGCTGAGCAGCATGGAAAATGACGTCATGCGAGAGTTTAGGCATTTTGATAATGCCAAAGATATGTGGGAAGCATTGGCGGCAAGATTTGGTCATACTTCGGTGACCAGATTGAGGTAGCTCACTATTAGGTTTGACTCTTATAAGAAGCCTCATGGTCAAACCATGAAGCAACATCTTAGAAAGATGTCAAACATGATAAATGAGCTTAATGATGCTGGCCATGTCCTGACAGATGAGTAGCAAGTGCAAGTAGTGATTCGTTCCTTGCCTCAGAGTTGGGAGCATATGAAGGTGCACGTGACTCATAATGAAAATATCAAAACCTTTGAGGATGCAATGCGTCATCTTGAGCTGGAAGAGGACCGCCTGTTGGCGGCTAAGCCGGATGCTGAACTTTATCATGCTAGTTCTAGCTCAAATGGAGCTTCGGGCTCCAAGCGCAAGTGCCCTAACTGGTTTAATAAAGGGAAAGGCAAGGAAGCAGGTCCTTCAGGGAAGAAACCCAAGTTTAACCAACATGAAAGAGGAAAGAGTCCTCGCATGAAAAAGCCTGCAAGGGTGAAATGCTACAACTGTGACAAGAATGGTCACTATGCTCGCGACTGTCGTGAGCCAAAGAAGGTATGCACCCCTTGTATTTCTCAGAACTTAGCTTTTGTGTCGAGTTCTGTATTCTTAACTGAATCTAATCCTTTGTGGACTGTGGATTCAGGAGCAACAGACCATGTAGCGAAGGATAGAGGATCCTTCGTGGAATTCCGACGAGTACCAACTGGAACTAAGTGGATCTATGTGGGAAACAACTCCAGAGCTGAAGTGAAAGGAATTGGCACATGCCAATTGAATATGCGTGGTGGACGCACTTTGTTCCTTCATGATGTGTTGTATGCTCCGGAGATTCGTCGGAATTTAGTATCTGTTTTAATGTTGGTTAAATTAGGTTTTAATATGAACTTCTATGATAGAGGTGTGGATTTGTTTTTGAATACAAAATACTATGGTTGTGGTTATTTTCTGGATGGTTTCATTGTATTTGATATTGATTATGTTAATGCAAATGTTTGTTATTCCCTTCTCACGTCTCCCAATACATATGATAATGATGTGAACGTATGGCATGCTAGACTTGGTCACATTGGCCAACAACGTACGAATAGACTAGCCAAAGAGGGCTTGTTGGGCAACATTGAAAAAGTCGATTTGCCCATATGTAAGCATTGCCTGGAGGGGAAAACGACAATGAAACCATTTGGAAAAGGTAAAAGAGCTGAATTCCCTCTGCATTTAATCCATTATGATGTCTGTGGTCCAATGAATGTGAGAGGAAGGCATGGGGCTGTTTATTTCATCACTTTTATAGATGATTATACTCGATTCAGATATGTCTATTTCATTTCTCACAAATCTGAAGCAATAATATGAACCTGGTAGAGAATCAATTAGACAAGAAAATAAAAGCATTGAGATCCGATCGAGGTCGAGAATATTTATCTGATGAGTTCAGAAAATTATGTGATGAAAAAGGAATAGAAAGACAGTTATCTATTCCTTATACTCCTCAACAAAATGGTGTTGCGGAGAGAAGAAACATAACCCTACTGGAAATGGTTAGGTCCATGATGGCGCATGCTAACTTACCTATCACCTTTTGGAGTGATGCGTTGTTAACTGCTGCCTATATACTTAACCGAGTACCTTCCAAATCAGTTACCTCCACTCCATATGAGTTATGGACAGGTAGAAAACCGGACTTAAGTTTTCTTAAGCCATGGGGTTGTGCTACCTATACACATGAGTCCTCTCACAAATATGGGAAACTAGGTCCCAGAGGAAAGAAGAGTATTTTCATAAGATACTCGGAACACTCAAAAGGGTATGTGTTCATAGGTGAGCAGGAAAGTGTGAGTATAACTGAATTTGAATCACGGGATGTCACATTCTTAGAGGATGAATTTCCTAAGAAGGGCGAAATAGGGGAAGACAACTCCCTATTTGAAACCTCGGATCAAGATAATGACCTTGGTGGAGTTCGTCCAAGTGGGAGTAATATGAGAAGTGATGAATTGAATTCAACTCATTCTCAATTGCAACCACATAATGAGACGACATCATCATTATCTAATCCCAGTGGGAGCATAATGGAGAATGATGTGCAAAGTGTACAAACTCCCATATGGCGAACAAGTCGCCAAAGTATTTCCCGTCGACGTTTTGACATTGAAGGGGAAACTTTTATGATTGCTCCACAAGATGAGGATGGGCCAAGAAATATTAATGAGGCTCTGAATTGCCCTAGTAAGGAAAAATGGATTCATGCAATGGAAGAGGAAATGGAGTCAATGAAATCAAATCAAGTCTGGGAACTGGTTGATCTTCCAAAAGGACGCAGAGCTATTGGGAACAAGTGGGTTCTCAAAATAAAGCGAAAGGCTGATGGCTCGATAGAAAGGCATAAGGCTCGCCTTGTTGCGAAGGGGTATAATCAACAGGAAGGAATTGATTATGAAGATACGTTTTCTCCTATAGTGAGATTTACCTCGATTCGCATTATTCTGGCAATAGTATCTAGTATGGATCTTGAGTTACATCAGATGGATGTAAAGACTGCTTTCCTCAATGGAGAATTAGAGGAAGAAATATACATGGAACAACCTACTGGTTTCATAGTGAAAGGCCAAGAAGAAAAGGTATGTCGACTTTTGAGATCGATATACGGCCTTAAGCAGTCATCAAGACAATGGTATATACGTTTTCACAATGCCATAATGGCATATGATTTTACAATGATTGATGAGGATCATTGCGTATATATCAAAAGATCCAATGATCAATTTGTGATCATATCATTATATGTTGATGATATACTGATTGCCGGAAGCAATATGGAGTTTGTTCATACTGTCAAGAGTTGGTTATCTTCCAACTTTGAGATGAAGGATATGGGTGAGGCTGCATACATTCTTGGAGTTAAGATTTCAAGAGATCGTTCGAAGAGATCGTTGTCTCTTTCGCAAGAAACATATATAAATAAAGTTCTTGAACGATTTCGTATGCAAGATTGTAAACCCATAGACACTCCTATTGCAAAAGGTGAAGGATTGAGCCATAGACTGTGTCCGAGGACTCCACAAGAAAAGGAACAAATGAAACATGTTCCTTATGCTAGTGCAGTTGGGAGCTTGATGTACGCTATGATGTGTACAAGACCCGACATATGTTTTGCAGTTGGAATGGTGAGTAGATACCAATCCAATCCAGGTCCAGCACATTGGAAAGCCGTAAAGAGAATACTGAGGTATCTGAAGGGAAAAGCTGATTTCAAGTTGAGTTACCAAGGAAAGGATCTGCGACTCGAAGGTTATTCTGATGCTGATTGGGGAGGAGATTTAGATGAAAGGAAATCTACCTCTGGTTTTGCTTTTTTACTGAACAATGGCGCCATATCATGGAGCAGTAAGAAGCAAACGTGTATAGCCTTATCCACAATGGAAGCTGAGTTCGTGGCATTATCAGCAGCGGTGCAAGAAGGAGTTTGGCTTAAGAGATTTTTGGATCATTTAGGTGTTATTGAGAAAGCTGCACATCCGTTGTTGGTTAACTGTGATAACCAAGCAGCTATAGCGTACACTAAAGATCCAAAATATCATGGCAAGACCAAACATATAGATACCAAGTATAACTTTGTAAAAGATATGGTTGCACGAAAGGATGTGAACTTGCAGTACATATCTACGCATAGAATGGTAGCAGATCCTATGACAAAGCCAATACCTAGAGATGTGTTTTGTGGTCATGTAAAATCTCTAGGATTGCGTAGAGTCTGATGTACTGGATTGTATTTTCCCTGAGTTGTTCACATGTATGAACTAGTGTTGTTTTATTATTAATGCCTATGAGTCTTTGTTTAATCTTTATGCATCTTAATGCTTAGTGCATTATATTATGTTGAGAAAGTATGTCGGACAGATAAGAGATTAGCCCACTCACACGGGTAATCGCCTCTATTTACTATGTGATAGATAGAGATGAGACTGTTTTTAAGCTTATTATCTAGGTGATAATCGAGAGCTCAAGCTTAAAATAAATATGTCGCCTTAACTGAGTGTTAAGATGAGGACATAATGCTTACGATGTCCGAAAGTAAAATAACCCACACATTTTACTTTATCTGTCTAAGATGCCAGATGTGAGTTCTGATGAATTTTGTGAATGAGTAAATACGTGAACTCAAGTTAGACATTAGGTATGTCTGAACTATCCTCTGTACGGTATTGATTGTGTAGACATACGCTCCATGGGAAAGGAGTCAATACCGTAATACGTATTTCATACTACGTATGCATGAGACGACCTATAAGAGTGGCAAAAGTTATGATCTCAACTTTTATGACGTGTGAGACTCTTGAGGAATAGAGTTCCTCATTTTTTAGTGCCCTCATGACTCTTACTTATTCTCAAGATTTCTATTTAGTGTTTACTATCTTAGAATGTTGCCAATGGTCATGAGATGATTCGATCTAATGGGACATTTCTAGAAAAGCAAGTTGAACTGAAATTGAGAGTTTGAAGGAAAGAGGAAGATCGGATTTGTAGAATCACATTGTGGTTTTGTATTCACAGGTCGGCCAATTATGACTGTCTTTGGGATAATCATAATTGTGAATACAATATATATATATATTATTGTTTAAATGAGATTAAGAGAGATATAAATGTGATCGATCGATCTAGGGTACTGCATACTAAATTTACTCGGAAAATGATGCCCAATATGAGCTGCTATATATTCCTAACAGATGTATAGCAACGAGCTCTCAAAGTATGCTGGTCGCACGGATTATTCACCGGTATGAACGTTGAAAGAGGAAAAGAGGATTTTCAGTTGATGGGCCTAAGTTGGGCCTATCCGCCCATGTTGGTTTTTGACCCACCATGTGCGAGTGGGAGATGATGGATTTAATAATGGGCCTAAGTTGGCCTGGCCACGATGGGCCTAAAGGCCCGGCCCACGGGAATAAGGCCCGTGGAAATGGGAACCTATAAAAGGGATGAGAGAGAAGGAGAAGACACCTTTTCGTATTTAGTATGTTCTCATTTCTCTCCCAAAAAGCTCTCTCTCTCTCCAAGACGAAGAAGCGACTTCGTCTTCCCTTGAACGGCGAATCTTCGACATCGGATCGAACGGGACTGAAATCTCTTCCTCAATACGGCATCGGTGTCTAATCTGTGGCCAACAAGGTACGCTCGAATCCGTGGTGTGCTTTTTGATCGGTGATACGTGACATTCCCGGGCTTATCTTCCGCATATGATTAGGGGTTCGGTTTTAGTGCCGAATCCGGTTTTTCGGGGATCATACGATCCCAACATGGAGATTATTGTGTCGGATTATTCAGCTTGCAAGAAAAGTTATAGTGCGAGCAAACCATATAAAATAACAATAAATAATGGCAAAAACTATCGCCGAAAATACTCCAATGACGACAAGGACTCCGATTTAGTGGAATTTTGTGCTCTCAATTTGACTATAAATAGCCGCCCGTTGTGCTCCCAAATCGAGTGCAAGAAATCGAACTCCTGACCAAAGTGTCTCGAGAATCACATGGCGCTTCTTCAATCTCCATTGTTTTGCTTCCCTCTCGCCCTTCTCCTTTCTCTCCTCATAAACTCGTCTCACTGCTTCAAACCCAAATCGCTTAACATCTCGAAGGTTCAGTCCAACAGTAATTGGTCGCCGGCAGGTGCGACGTGGTACGGGAGTCCCGACGGCACTGGAAGCGATGGTAATGGAATGAAAATATATTTTTATTTGGTCAATTCACCTGGAGTAAAGATCTTTTTATGCAAGCGCCGTTGGTCTCATCACACGCCTTTCAGTAATTTTGACTTATCAAGTCTTTCGAGTATAAATCGGTTCGGACATATGAGTAGGTTAGGTCAATCGCTTAATCGTGATTGATTTTGGCTTTGTACCAAACACATATAGACTTAGAGGTCAAACTGGAATCAAATACAACGCTAGACAATACTACTCTAGTAATTACACATTTCACCTGATCTGGAAATATACATATATATTTATACATACATATATAATATGCTTTGTATGATATTTTGCACGTAGGTGGTGCAAGTGGGTATGGGAGTGGGGTCGACCAAGCTCCATTCTCTTCAATGGTGTCCGCAGGAGGGCCTTCTCTTTTCAAATCAGGCAAAGGATGTGGAGCTTGTTACCAGGTTTCTCTCTTGCTAGAAAAATGTTTCTCGAATTATTTTTATATTCGCCGTCATCGGAGAAAATTTGCCACGGACAAAAGTTAATATATGTTCACAAGATATGCTTTTCCTAAATTAACAATCGTGGAATAGAATTCATGAAAACATCTACTGCGGCACGCTTTCTAGACTACCACTAAAAGTAGTTTAAATTCTTCGTATTTGAATAGATTATTTGACTCGGTACATATTGTCCTATTCAAACAGATTATTTAGTAGTAGTTAGGAAGTGCAGTCTTTTGAGCTCTCGTTGATTAAATTTTAGGTGAAATGCACTGAAAACACGGCTTGTTCCAGGAAGCCGGTGACGGTCGTTATAACTGATGAATGCCCTGGTGGTCCTTGTGTCGCTGAATCTGCTCACTTCGATTTGAGCAGCACTGCTTTTGGAGCCGTGGCTCTGGTAAGGCCGATGAACTTCGCAACTCTGGGGTGCTGCAAATTCAATACCAAAAGTCCGTATGGTTGATCCTTTCTCTATGGATCCTTTCGAGTGAATTCCAATTTTAACAGACGCGCAGAGGGAAAAAAGGAAGATATAACGCATTGAAAAGTGCTTTAAATTAACGAGAAACTTTGCTTTCACCAGACTTATACTAATCAGCAAATAGTCTAACTTGCTTATTAAAAGTCTATTTATGTGCACATATTTACAATGTCAAGCAGAGTAAAGTGCCATTTCCCCGGCGTGAAGGTGGCATTCCACGTTGACTCCGGCTCGAACCCCAACTATTTCGCTGCGCTAATTGAGTACGAGAATGGGGATGGCGAGCTCGGCTCCGTCAAACTGAAGCAGGCTCTAGACTCTGACTCTTGGCATCCGATGCAACAGTCGTGGGGCGCGGTTTGGAAGCTGGATGGCGCGGGCCAGTTGCGCGCCCCATTCTCGATCAAGCTCACCTCTCTTGACTCTGGTAAGACCCTGGTTGCCAAGAAGGTGATCCCCGCTGGGTGGCAGCCTGGACAGACGTACCGGTCCGTCGTCAACTTTGCTGTCTGAGGGTTGTGTGGGGTTTGCTTGGGAGACGAAGAAATGGAGATTGATCGTCCGTGAATTTGGTTGTGTGTGTTTTATGTGATTGGCAAAAATAAAATATAGGACAGTGTTGGAAAAAGAAAGTATTTTGCTTTTTCCACTCTATGTAATCCAGTCAGCTATGAACTACCTTTTGGAAAAGAGAGTAGTAGGGAGAAATGAATGATATTGTCCTTTCTAAATTAAGAATGATCTGAGTATTTTTGTTCTTTATTTTTGTGCTAATCTATTGTATTTGAAGCTTGAAATCTTTTATGTTGTACCTACCACTTCTAAAGTGGATGGTCCAAAATTGTGTCAATCCCCACATGCAATGGGTACATTCTTCATTATGAAAAAATGAAACTTCTGAATGAGAATTATAATTCCTTAGAAATTTTTTTTAATACATATTCATAAATAAAACAAACGATTTGGAACAAAAAATTCGTTTGGTCACATAATTTCATTTTTTTATAATTATTTCTGGAATAATTTTTTACTTCAGAAATAGATTTGGACCAGAAATCAGAAGTTAAAATATTTACCTTTTCTATTTCTAGAACAAAAGTGAGTAATGAAAATTCTTCTCGTTGTTTACTCTCATCACTGCCCTCCACCCACCCATCCCCCGCGGGACGTCGGTCGCTCACCGCCGATTGTCAGATGCTTGTCGCTGGCCCTTGGACTCTGGCTATCTACTACTGATTGCCAATCGTTGCCACCTATTGGTTGCGTGCCTCCTACCGCCGGTTGCTCGTCACTAGTGACCCCCCTGTGATTGTTGGCCGTCACAAGCCAAATGCCTCCCACCACTACTCGGGGAGGGGGGAAGAAATTTTGTGTCATCATTAAACAAATTTCTATTTTAAGAGCAGAAATTTTATAAGGTTATCAAATGCATATTTCTACTCAGAAACTTATCTAGAGGATAAAAATAGGAAAATTAATTTCTAGTCAGAAGTTGATTTTAAAACGGAATGGTTATCATACATGCCTCTAGTGTCCATTATTAGTGAATTTTGTTCTTCGATAGTTGACCTCGATGTAGACGCGAAGTGCATCATCAGTATCCTTAGAAGTCGTTCAAGAATTCTGGGCCAAAGATGAAGAAAGTCAGCGAGTTCATGAAGGATGTTAGGATGCATTTGCGTAAGGCATTTGGAGGCTTTTGCCTTCCTTTTGTTATTTATATTTTAATCATGTATTGCAATCCCTTTTGGCTTCTCCTGCTCTTTCAATTTCTTATACCTTCAGTATCCTGCAGCATGGATACAATGTTGTTAAACCCAAACTTTATACTTAAGCTCGCTTGCCTTCAATTTTGAAGGTACCCAATCGAGCGATCGAATCGTTCTAGACATCAACTCAAAAACCCCAGATCTAGTTTGCGTTCCTTTCTCGAACGTTTGTCAGCTGTTTAACACACAAGGACTGTGGCTGTGCCGAAATTTCTGATTTGTTGAAGTCAAGCGACAATGAATATGGTACGTTTTACAATTCTCTGGATCTTGTAATTTTAACATAAATAACATGTTACTGCCGCATGGTATGATTGTCATATAGAATACCCTCTCTGGTCTTTAGTTGCGAAGCACTTTTGGTACTTGGGGCCCAAAGGCTTAGGCTATATTTGACTATTTCTCGTTTCCCTTAAGATGGATTAATGGGTTTGATATGAGACCACGTATTTGGGCTCATTTGGATCCAAATGGGGCTGGTAGGGGTGTGCAACTAGACCGGGTATACCCAGCAACCGGACCGGCCCACCTGAAAAATGGGGCCGAGAACTGGTTCCCAAAATTTGGAACCGGTTTTGTAAACCCAAAACACCAAAACCCTATCTTGTTCCCCCTAATTTATAATCTTAGAATTGCATTTTTCCTCTCACACGGCACTCCCCCTTCATCATTTCTCTTCTTCTCTTGCTTCTCTCCCTCGCTGGCTCACTGTCGCACCATTCATCACATAGGATTTTTGCTTTGCCTTAGGATGTTTGTTTATGATAATTAACCTTGTTGTTGACGCCTAAAATTTCATTTTAATTAATTAGGTTTTACTTTCTTTTAGTTTATTTAATTTTATTTTATCTTTTTCGGATAATAAATAAACAAATAACAAAAAATAGAAGAAAAACAAAACAAAAGCAAAAATAAAACAAAAAAGAAGAGAGCAGCCCATTCCCCCCAATCGCATGGGCCCCTACGGTCCATCCTCCTCCTTCGACCCGGCCCTCTTTGATCATCTTCTTCCTTTGTCCGCCTTTGTAGCACACGCACAGAGAGCGTGACGCCAGATGGGCGGATGGACAGCGATGCATGGAGTAGATGTCACACAAAAAAGATTGCCGTACCTAGAAGATTGAAGAGGCAAGAAAAAGCTCATCACGCATCCACATTCTACATCCTCAACCACATAATTCCCGAAGAATTGCAACCAGTAATCCCTGATGTAGCTGATAAACTTACTCTCCGAGGACGAATTGAATCTCTTGAAAAAAGTTTTGAGACAAGCAGGAAACACATCTCAAAGCCAGCACGAAAGAACAAGCGGCTTCACAAAATTGGAGCTTCCCATCACATATGAAAATAGGTAGTTTGATTTTTTGATGTGAATATGTCTAAATATGAATAGTTAGGATCGCTCTATCTTTCATGCCCTGCTTGAAAAGCCCTTTCGACATTGTATATTTCCCCTATTAATAAATAAAAATGACTCGACCCTTGCCATGGGCCAACATTCCATTTGTTCCCCTCACTTATGTTCTTTCCATTTTACGCAAATACAGGTAGTTACGACACAACTGCATCCAAAAGCTAGAATGGCTGAAGAAAATGTACCAAACCGTATCGAGATCATGGAAAATGAAATGAAGCAGGTCTTCAATGTGCTCCAGCAACTCTCAAAGTAGATAGATTCCATTCAAGGCAAGCTGGCTCCTGCCCCGGCCTCAATCGAAGTACTGTTACCACAATCGTCCATTCGAGGTGATCAAGGAAGATATACTGATGATAACATGCCTGAATAGGAGGACGATCCGCACCAAACCGCGATTGAGAGAGCTAAGCCAGGCGGTTTGTCTAAAATTGAGCATGACAAACGCCTCGAAAAGCTTGAGGAAAGATTGAAACAATTGCAAGGCCTCTAGGATCCTACTTTGACAGATCTCTCAATTTATTCCAAAGTCAAAATGCCAGAAAAATTCAAAATACCTTAGTTTGAAAAGTACAATGGCACGACTTGCCCAAGGGCTCATTTGCAAATGTACTTGGTTCGAATGACCCAATACGTTAATAATGCACCATTGATGATTCAGTTGTTCCAGTCAAGTCTAGTAGGCCCTGCCCTGAGATGGTACATCACAAAAAATATAAACCTCCTCGAAGCATGGAGTGAAGTAAGTGAGGCATTTCTCAAACAGTACAAGTTTATAATGGAAATTACCCCTTCTTGTGAGGATCTAGAGCGCACGAAAAAGAAAAAGCATGAATCTTTCAAAGAATATGCCATTAGATGGAGGAATCTGGCCGCCCAGATCAGTCCTAAACCAACTAATTTCGAACTAAGAAAAATGTTCATCAAAACCCTCCCCTATGAATACCGCAATCAAATGGTAACTACGATCGCTAAATTGTTCAATCAACTCATCCCAATTGGAGAACAGATTGAAATAGGGTTAAGGGATGGCTGGATCACTGAGCCTGCACCCATCAGCAGAAGGCTCAACATGAAAAAAGACAAAGAACCCCTGGTTGATGTTAATGCAACCTACACTACAAACACCAGTCACCTCCCGACTGTTTAGACAAGCACAGGACAACGACAGACCACCAATCGTCAACCGCCTCAGCGTTACAACAACGGGAGACAGTTCACTCTGCTTCCCAGATCTCCATCACAAGTTCTGGCAATCCTCCGGAACAATAATCTCCTCTCAACCGAGCCAAAGCGACCCAACACTGAAAGCTTCTTCAGCTATGACCCGTCGAAAAGATGTGACTATCACATGGGAGAAGTAGGCCACTCAACTGACGAGTGTTTCACCCTTAAGCATCGGATCCAGAACTTGCTGGATACTAAGGCATTCTCGTTCCAAACTACAAAATCAAATGTCCAAAGCAATCTGCTCCCTGATCACACCGACAAGGTAAATGCGATATTCAGTTTAGAGGCCGGTCAAATCATAAATGCCAAAGTACCTACTATTGACATCTATCGAGGGCTGGTAGAAGCTGGGTATTATTCAAGCAATGGGATACCACCCCTTGCAATAATGGAGGAAAGAGTATTAAGAATGATAGAGGCCGGAATAATTGTGTACGCCGGCCATGCCAGCATAGTTTCTACCATATCGCAAGTCCTCATCAATTGGGAGGAAGAATTTGCCACGCTAAATGTGGAAAAGTAGAAGAAAGATTCCACCTCACCTGAGAGCATCTTTGAAAGGAAGGGAGCCATTGTTCAAGCATCAATAGCAGAAACAGCTATAGTCATCGAGATTCCCTAGCCTTGCAAATACGAATACAACAATGCAGTACCATGGTCTTATGACCTTGATGTTGGTTTAGTCACAAGATCTGGGCGAACCTATGCACAAGCAAACACTCAATTTGCTAAGCCCGTCACTGACGAAGAAGCTAAGGAGTTTTTAGCTGTAGTTAAGGCCAGCGAATATAATGTGGTGGAACAGTTACGAAAATCACCAACACAGATCTCTCTGCTGTAATTGCTTTAGACATTTGTCAAGCACTAGAAATCCCCCATGAAAGTACTAAGTGAGGTATATGTCCCTGAAACGATTGAGCATGACAAACTCGAGGAATTTGTCAGTACCATCCTTTTAAAAGATCAAATGGCATTTTCTGATGAAGAAATTCCTGAGGAGGGTAGAGGACACACCAAAGGCCTCTACATATCAGTCAAGTGCAACGCATCTCACATCGCTCAAGTGTTGATTGACAATGGATCTGCTCTTAACATATGTCCACTAGCGACACTCTGTCGCCTTAAAATAGAGAGATCATGGATCTAGGTACCCAAGACTTCTGTTCGAGCATTCAATGGAACGAAGAAGGAAATAGTGGGAGAGATCGAACTCGACGTTCAAATAGGCCTAACCATATTCAAAATCTTGTTCCAAGTGATGGATATCCCTACTGAGTTCAATTTCCTCTTAGAACGCCCATGGATCTGTTAGGACTAGAATTAGCACCTAGAGGGGGGTGAATAGGTGATTAAAGCAATTTTTAACAATTTAATCCGAATAAGAGATTAATGAATTAAACCAACAAACGCTGCAGATGAAAGTAATTTAAGATAAAAGGATTAAGGATAGAGAATCAAGACTCCAGATTTATAGTGGTTCGGCTTAGACCAAGCCTACGTCCACTCTCCCGCACGGACATCCCTTCTGGCTGGATTTCACTAAGAATCAAAAAGAGTGATTACAGTCTCACGCTCTTGAGTCCACAGTGTAGAAGCTCTACTACACTTCCTCAAGGTCTCACTACGATATGATCTCTCTTTTGATTACATATAACGCTCGAAGAATAATATCGCAAAATAGAAAAGGAGATTCAGACTTTGGAATTCTTCTATCCGGCACCCTTCAACAACTGGAGCATCTCTCTTATATACTTCTTCATGCCTTCAATACCGTTGGCATCTTCCAAAGAAGTTCTTCCAATCAACCCGTTGGACAGAATCAATTAAAGAGATCTCGAGCTCTTTAAGGTAAGTGTTGATAGCCCATCAATCATGCTCGCCCATACAATCAAGATCTTGGTTTCCATAAGTAGATCCTTCCAAATATAAGTTGCGAAATCTTTAGAGAATCTATACATATTCGAATACGAAAGTAAGATCTTCTAGTGCTGAATCCAGTAGAAAGATATTCTCTAGCCGTTAGAATAAAGACCATATAAGATCAGAATAAAAGTCGGTCTGGAGACTGTCCATGAAAGTAGACTTTTAAACATGAGTCTTGCTAGCTTCAGACTTTGATCTTCAGACTTTGTCAGTAGAGTCTATAAGTCTTCAGACTAGACTGAGGAAAATGTTTTGTCAACTTCAAAATATTTTAAGAGAATTTATCCAACAATCTCCCCCTTTTTGATGGTGACAAAACTTTCCTACAGATTTGAATATTATTGCCCTGCAATACAACTTTTAAGCAAGCATTGATATCTCATAAAAGATTAGAATAAAAATAGTAGAAGTTATCATGTACACAGACTTACCCTATACACAGATCTGCATTCACAGGAACCTCATTAGTCATGAACTGACAGTACTATCTTTATCTAATTTAAAAGCTTAAAGTAATGCAATAATGAGCACACATTCAAAAACTGCACACATTCAAAAACTCAAGATAAAGTCAAAATAACAACTCAAAAATGTTTAAAAATGAAGATAAGGTTTGGTTTGGTTTGAGGATAGAGTCTGAAATTGAAATGTGCTTGAAAATCTGAAAATCTGCAAAGTCTTCTCCCCCTTTTTGTCAGCATTAAAAAATCAAGGAGCACGAGGAATGCGAACAAGTTGAAAGTCCTCCATAGACTTGACAGTTCCTTCTAGCTTCCTTAAATCTTCCTGTAGTTGGGTAAGAGTAGTGCCTTTTGCAGTAGCCTGAATCTGACGCTGAACCTCTTTAAGCTGATCATGCATGGTGATGAACATTGCATGATTTTCATTCTGTAACGTCTGAAATTCATACCCCATAGCATAGATTTGGCCTTTGAGTTCCAAGATGATGTCAAGCAACCTTCCAAAATCTCCTGAATTGTCAGTTTGTGTGCTTGCGTCAGCTCGGTCTAATGGTGGAGTCAAGTCAGTATGAATATTAGCAGGGAGTTCAGTATGTGGAGATGATGCCTCTCCTTCAGGAAACTGAGCAACATGAACATCTTCAGCATCAGGAGGTGATCGACTAACACCTGTTTGTATATCTTCTTCTCTAAAAGTCAGTAGAAGAGGGGTATGTTCTCTGTGTGTATCTCCCCCTGTTTCCATGTCTTCTGGAGGAGAAAAGAACTCTTCTTTCTGAGGAGTTTCCTCAGTGACAGGTTGTTGTTGATCCTCTTTTTCTGCTGGAAAATCTATTTTTGCCGGTTTGTCCATTTGTTCTGCGTTTTCTTCTTCCTCTTCCTCTCTTTCTTTCTCTTCCTCTTCCTCTTCTTCTTTCTCTTCTTCTTTCTCTTTTTCTGGTTCTGCAAATTGTTGTTCTGGAACAGCTTCTGAAACTTGTGCAAAAAATTGAGAAACAAGAGCAGAGATGGGTAGAGCATCCTCATCATCTTCATCTTCCAAGATGATTGCCCTTCTCTTCTTGATGGAACTAGCCACTGGTTCCTTTCCTTTTTCTTTGGCCGCAGAAGAGTCTGGTTTGAACTTGATAGGAGTCTTCTCCTTGAACTGCTCTAGCTTCTTGCTGAGTTCTTTCAGACGCATCTTTGTTATCATCCTCAGTCCGATGACCATTTTATCAATAGTCTTCACAGAGAGAATGTGAGGAGGCTGAATGTTTAGGTGTCTGAAAAGACGAGTGATGAGAGCAGCATAAGGGAGTTTTCCATTGTCCTTTGCCATGGACCTGTACATGTGAATCATGATAGTGTGCAGCAAAGAGAAGTTAAGACCAATCTTGATTGCATACATCAACTTAGCCTCTGAGATGGATACATCTGTCTTGGATGTTGATTTTGGTCTAAGACAGTTGATCGCAATCTTGTGAAGCAGAGTGTTTATTGCATTCATCCTGGAGTAGGAGAGACGACCTTCAGCAATCCTGTCTCTCGCAAGTTCTAGAGTAGCATGACTTACAGACACACTAATTGATTGGAAAGCACCTCTTTCCACACCAATTACATCTGCCAGAATGTCCTTATCAACAACATACTCTTTATCTCTCACACTGAAAGAAAAGCTGTTTGCATTAATGAAACTGAGATTGGAATAGAAGTACGCTGTTAATTCAGAATGTGCCATATCACAGTCAGTATAGAATTGATGGAGTTGAAGTTTTTCAAACTTCTCTTTCAGATTTATGCTCAATAGGTCCAGAAAATCAAAATCCACCGTCCGTGGATTCATCACTCCACGCTTCAGCAATTTTTCATACATCTTCCTATGTCCGTCTGAGCGAAACAGTTCATCTTTCTTCCCTCGAAGGTTTACTGCCACACCCATCCAAGGTTTAAAGTGTACGAACATTTTCTCATCATCATCCTTTCCCTCTGGCTGATTTATACTACTAAACCTAGGGTCACTGGGAAAGTTTGTAAAAGCTTTTGCAGCCGTTCCTTCAAGAACAATTCCTGACCTCTCCATGACGGTGAGAAAATGAGTCTCATTTGAGTAACCTTTCTCTTTCAGAAATTCATCAATGAAGGTCATGGCAGAACCTCCTTCCTTCAATGCAGAGTAAAGCCTATAAACAAAAGCAGGCTTAAGTGTTCTTACAGGTTCAATATCTTCATTAACTTCTTTTGCATCTTGAGGGCGACGACCATGAGGTCTAGTTGAGGAAGAATGCTGTTGAGATCGTTGAGGAGTTTGTTCAGATGGAAAGTCGCTTTCTTCGGTGAGATCGAAGTGCGTAGACCCCTCACCAGATCCCTGTGGTCCCCTGTTTGCTATTCTTGATGACTTCCTTTGGTAAGACATTGTTGCTTTCTTTGGAGAAGCTTTCTCACTTGTGTCGCAAGAAAGTTAAAAGCTTTGAGACGAAGAAATTTTGGAGAGAAAAATACAGAGAAGTGAAAAGCTTTTGATCTAGGGTTTCTGGGTAAAGTGAAAACGAAGGAGAAGGAGTGTATAAAAGATAATAGATACGGGGGGAAATCCAAGCATCGCAAATTTTGGAAATCTTAAGAATTTCCTTTTGAAAATAACTGCCTTAATAAATCGATAACCACTATTTTTTTTTAAATATAACTGCCTTAATAAGCTTAATTAGAGATAAACAGATAATCTTACCTTATCGATATGACAGTTTAAGTAAATGAACTTCCAGTTGTGTCGATTGGTATTTTCAGTCTTCAACCTTTGAGTCTGATCTTCAACATTCTTCAAGAGATAAAATATTGAGTCTTGAGCGAATAGACTCAAACAAGCTTTTCTCAAGTGGCTTTGTGAAGATGTCTGCCAGTTGATTCTTTGAGTCTATGAATTGTATCAAGACTTCTTTGTTCTGAACATGATCTCTTATAAAATGATGTCGAATCTCAATGTGTTTTGCTCTTGAATGTAGGATAGGATTCTTTGTGAGATTGATTGCGCTGGTATTGTCACATCTTATCTCTGTGCAAGAGTCTTCAATACCAAAGTCTTGTAGTTGTTTTATCCACAGTATTTGAGAACAGCAACTTCCAAGGGCTACGTATTCTGCTTCAGCTGTTGAAAGAGCCAAAGTACTTTGTTTTCTTGAAAACCAAGATACTGCCCTATTTCCAAGCAATTGACAAGTACCTGAATTGCTTTTTCTTTCAACTCTACTACCTGCAAGATCCGCGTCTGAATAGCCAAGAAGTGTAAAGTCTCCTTCTTTGGGATACCATAGACCGATCTTAGCAGTAGTAGCAACATATTTAATAATACGTTTAGCAGCACTTAGATGAGATTCTCTAGGATCAGATTGAAACCTAGCGCATATGCAAACACTAAATAATATGTCAGGTCTGGATGCAGTAAGATAAAGAAGTGAACCAATGATACTCCTGTATAACTTTTGGTCGATTTTCTTCCCTACTTCATCTTTGTCTATCTTCAAGGAACTTGACATTGGTATGTCAGTCTTTTTGCAATTTTCCAGACCGAACTTTTTAACAAGTTCTTTTGCATATTTCTCTTGATGAATGAATATTCCTTCCTTTAGTTGTTTCACTTGTAGACCAAGGAAAAAGGATAGTTCACCCATCATGCTCATCTCGAATTCATCCTGCATAGATTTAGAAAATTTATTGCACAAAGTCTCATTAGATTATTCGACTATAATGTCATCAACATAAATCTGAACAAGTAGAAAACTTTTACCTTCCTTTTTAATAAACAAAGTAGTGTCTACCTTTCCTTTAGAAAAGCCATTATGAATTAAGAAATTACTTAGCCTTTCATACCAAGCTCGAGAAGCTTGTTTCAATCCATATAAAGCTTTCTTCAGTCTGAACACTGAGTCTGGTTTCTTTGAGTCTTCAAATCCAGGAGGTTGTTCCACGTAGACTTCTTCTTGAATAAATCCATTCAGGAATGCGCTTTTGACATCCATTTGAAACAACCTGAAATTCTTATAGCAAGCAAAAACAAGTAGTAATCTGATTGCTTCTAACCTTGCTACTAGAGCATAAGTCTCATCATAGTCTATCCCTTCTTCTTGCGTGTATCCTTTAGCCACGAGTCTTGCTTTGTTTCTCGTTACTTTGCCTTTTTCATCAACTTTGTTCCTGAAAACCCATTTAGCTCCAACAACTGATTTACCTTTTGGTTTGGGAGTCAATTCCCATACGTCGTTAATACTGAATTGTCTGAGCTCTTCTTGCATTGCTTCAATCCAGCTTTCATTAGCTAAATCTTCTACAATATTTTTGGGTTCTATTTCAGAAATAAGAGCAACATCACTAGACACTTCTCGCCTTTTGGATCTTGTTCGAATTCCCTCATTAATGTTCCCAATAATGAGTTCTTCAGGATGACTAGACTTGTGCTTCCAGTTACTAGTCAGTCTAATAGATTGTTGATCTTCTTCTTGAGTAGATTCTTCATCAGTAGCTTGTTGTACTGATTCTGAATTACTAACTGCTTCAGTGGAGGTAGATCTAGCAGTGTCTAGAACAGATTCTGAATCTTCAGTCTGAATTTGCTGAATTTGTGGAGAGTCTTGAAATTTGACATTCATTGATTCTTCCACAGTCTGAGTCTTCTTGTTGAATACTCTAAAAGCTTTGCTTGTAGTTGAGTAACCAAGAAAGAATCCTTCATCTAATTTTTCTTCAAACTTACCAACACGATCATTTGCATTCTTTAGAATAAAACATTTGCAACCAAATACTTGAAAATAAGAAACTATTGGTTTCTTTCCTTTAAAAATTTCATAAGGGGTTTTCTCAAGAATTGGCCTTAAAAACACTCGGTTTATAATATAGCAAGCAGTTGAGACAGCTTCAGCCCAAAATCTTGAAGAAATTTGATTTCCAATTAAATGTGTTCTTGCCATTTCTTGTAAAGACCTATTCTTCCTTTCCACAACCCCATTCTGTTATGGTGTATATGGAGATGAGAATTTGTGCTGAAAACCAAATTCATCACAAAATTTAGTAAAGTCTTGATTTTCAAACTCACCTCCATGGTCTGTACGAATGCTTGAGATAGTGTGACCTTTCTCATTCTGCACTTTCTTAGCAAACTTTGAAAAGAGAGAGAAAGTCTCTGACTTACTTGAAAGAAAGTAGATCCAAGTAAATCGTGAGTAATCATCCACAATTACTAGACAGAACCTTTTTCCACCAATGCTTTGCGTTCTGGTAGGTCCAAACAAATCCATATGCAGAAGCTGCAATACATGATTAGTGGAAACTTTATTTATTGATTTGTAAGAGTTTCTAACCTGTTTACCCAGTATGCATGGTGTACATAGATCAGACTTTGAGTAATTGAGAATAGGCAATCCTCGAACAAGTTTCTTGGTAGAGATCTTGTTGATTTGCTTCATATTGGTATGGCCTAGCTTTTTGTGCCATAGATTTGCTTCATCTTGTACTGATATTAAGCACTGTGATCTTTCTTGATTCACATCCAGAAGATAGATATTTCCATGTCTTCGTCCAGTAAAAGATTGAGTAAAGTCTTTACTGATTCCAGAGCACGTTTCTTCCTGGAAGTTGATCTTGAAACCAGTATCACACAACTGACTTATGCTAAGCAAGTTGTAATTTAATCCTTCAACTAAGGAAACATTATTGATTGACAAACTTCCAATCTTTACTGTTCCTCAACCAGTAATTCTTCCTTTGTTGTTACCACCAAAGGAAACTTTTCCTCCGTTTATCTGGACAAGTTTTATGAAGCAGCTTGATTCTCCTGTCATATGTCTTGAGCAGCCACTATCAAGATATCATTTAATCTTCTTTTTGATAGTAACCTGCAATTAACACGAATTCAAGCTCTTTTTGGTACCCATACCATCTTGGGTCCAGAAGTGTTAGAACAATAGACAGTCTTAGCCCAGCTCTTTTTAACAGGTCTCCAAACCAAAGGACATTCTTTCTCAAAATGTTATAAGCTTTTACACTTGGAACATCTCAAACCATTTCTGCCAACAGGTTTTACAAAAACTTTCTGGAAATCATTCTTATAAGCAATTCTAGCTGGTCTCTGTTTAATTCTTTCTTTTACCTTCGGGAAATCAATTAGTGGAATAGTTTCAGAAGTCATACCAAGACCTAACTTATCAAAGTATGGTCTTTGTATCGAAAGAATCTTATCCAACTTTTCAGAACCATTTGAAAATCTTTTTGATATGTTAGTAATATCATTTTTCAAAAGATTATTTTCATTTGAAATAATGTCTGAGTTTTATTTCACAACAACAAAATCTTTTTCCAGCTTTTCAAACTTTTCTTTCATAAGTTTATCCTGTTGCTTCAATGTAGAATTTTCCATTTTTAATTCGGAGATCCTCTTAAGAGAGGTTTTCAAACTAAGACAAAGTTCATCAATATATTTAGAAACCTTAACAGGAATTTTCAGGTTACCAACCTCGAGTTCACTGTCTGAGTATGTGTCTGAATCAAGGTCTGAGTCTGAATATGATTTTGCCATTAAACATATATTGGCATAATTATCGTCACTTTCTTCACATTCAGTATCACTCCAAGTCTCTGCTTTGAGTGCCTTCCTGTTTTTCTCAGTCTTTCCTTTTCTCTTCTTTAATAGAGGACAGTTGGGTCTGATGTGTCCATTTTTCTTGCATTCAAAGCAAGTCACTTCTTTGTTAGAATCATCTTCCTCTGTTGACTTGTTTTGAAACATTTGAGAACTTTATTTCTTCCAATTGAATTTCCTTCCTTTTCTGTTCAACTTTCTGAATCTCTTTATCATGAGTGCCAGTTCTTCATCATCTAGATCTTCTTCAGAGTCTGTAGCATCAGAATAGTCATTAGACTTTAAGGCAATAGATTTCTTACCTTTTGAGTCTTCCTCTTCGTTGGTCTGTTCCACTTCATAAGATTGAAGAGTCCCAACTAGTTCGTCTACAGAGAGTGGAGCAATTCTCTACGTCTCTCTTATTGAGGTTTTTATGTAATTCCAATCTTTAGAGAGTCCTCGAAGGAGTTTGTTGACCTTCATATGTCCTGAGATTGGATGTCCCTGATATTCAAGACCATTCACAATTTCAGTAAAGCGACTAAACATGTCAGTTATTGATTCTCCTGATCTCATCTTAAAGACTTCATATTGTCCCAAAAGAATGTTGATCCTCGTTTCTTTCACACGATCAGTTCCTTCATAGGTAATGTGAAGCCTATCCCAGACTTCTTTGGCGTAAATAGCTTTGGCGTCAAGAGTTTGTCTCTTGGTGATTTCTTCTTGAGTCAGTAGAGTAGGATCAGCAGTTTCTTTTCCTCTCTCTGATTCTGATGCAGTAGCAGGAATGATTCCTTTATCAACCACTTCCCATTCCAAAGGATCTTTCGATCTTAGGAATGCCTTCATCTTATTTTTCCATATGATGTAGTCTTTTCCATCAAAGTATGGAGGTCTAGTATTGCTTTAACCTTCAACCAACCCTGTAGGCAACATACTAGCCATAGATATTTTACGCAGAAGTAAAGACACTTCTTATGAACAAGTACACAAGCTCTGATACCAATTGTTAGGACTAGAATTAGCACCTAGAGGGGGGTGAATAGGTGATTAAAGCAATTTTTAACAATTTAATCCGAATAAGAGATTAATGAATTAAACCAACAAACGCTGCAAACGAAAGTAATTAAAGATAAAAGGATTAAGGATAGAGAATCAAGACTTCAGATTTATAGTGGTTCGGCTTAGACCAAGCATACGTCCACTCTCCCGCATGGACATCCCTTCTGGTTGGATTTCACTAAGAATCAAAAAGAGTGATTACAGTCTCACGCTCTTGAGTCCACGATGTAGAAGCTCTACTACACTTCCTCAAGGTCTCACTACAATATGATCTCTCTTTTGATTACATATAGCGCTCGAAGAATAATATCGCAAAATAGAAAAGGAGATTCAGACTTTGGAATTCTTCTATCCGGCACCCTTCAACAACTGGAGCATCTCTCTTATATACTTCTTCATGCCTTCAATACCGTTGGCACCTTCCAAAGAAGTTCTTCCAATCAACCCGTTGGACAGAATCAATTAGAGAGATCTCGAGCTCTTTAAGGTAAGTGTTGATAGCCCATCAATCCTGCTCGCCCATACAATCAGGATCTTGGTTTCCATAAGTAGATCCTTCCAAATATAAGTTGCGAAATCTTTAGAGAATCTATACATATTCGAATACGAAAGTAAGATCTTCTAGTGCTAAATCCAGTAGAAATATATTCTCTAGCCGTTAGAATAAAGACCATATAAGATCAGAATAAAAGTCGGTCCGGAGACTGTCCATGAGAGTAGACTTTGAAACATGAGTCTTGCTAGCTTCAGACTTTGATCTTCAGACTTTGTCAGTAGAGTCTGTACAGTAGAGTCTGTAAGTCTTCAGACTAGACTGAGGAAAATGTTTTGTCAACCTCAAAATACTTTAAGAGAATTTATCCAACAGGATCCACGTCGCAGGAGCAGTACCTTCAAGCCTCCACCAAAGTGTGAAGTTAATGGTTGGAGGAAAACTAATCACAGTCTGAGGAGAAGAAGATCACCGCATCTACCATGAGACGGTCATCCCTTATGTTGAACCTAGTGACAAAAGCGAAGCTAGCTATCAATTGTTCGAGCTCGTGTCTACTATACACGAAACTCGAGGGACTTTGCCCCTCGTCCCCGAGGTATCAAGCGCTGCAATCATGGTAGGAAAAATCATGGTTGGACATGGTTTCATTCCAGGACAAGGGCTTGGTAGGAGGGGCCAAGGCATCCATCAGCCTATTAAAGCCCTGAGGAGACCCTATACTATTGGTTTAGGATTTTCCCCTGATAGAAAAGTAAAGAAAAAAGTCAGCCTTGTATATCCCCGTCTCGAGGAAACTTTCCCAGGCCCAGCCAGGATGATGCATGAGGAAGAAGAAGTGAATACTTCAAGATGGTTCAACTCTGGAAGCGCGAAATCGCCCATAATCCAGGAAGACACAGTTCAGCCGTACTTACGAAGGAAGAAGGACTAGATGGCGTGACCACCATGTTTGGAGACCTTTTCGTAGGTGCCATTGATGAGGAACAATTAGAAGAAACATGTGATAACTTCTCGTTCACGCAGCTTCAACATCAAGTCGATGAGCTACACGAGACAATACATCACTTGACAGAAAATTTCGCCCAAATTGCCCGTACATTCCTCTCTCGTCACAATGAGGAGTTGGCAGCCAAAGTAAATGAAGAAGACCTTATTGACATGAGCTAGCAAGGGGCTCGGCTACCCCAGTCCTCAAGAAGCACGCGGCCGTATTCGCCTCTTCCTAAATCGATGGCCATCATTTTTCCCATTCTCCTAGAGTAAGGGATAATCACCAGGGAACTGAGTCATCCTACTCCCGAGTACTTCCTTGGTTATGATCCATCCAAGCAATGTGATTATCATTCGGGGGAATTAGGACACTCGCTAGATGACTGCACCATCCTGAGAGACAAGGTTTATGATCTTCTGGATGCTGGGGTATTCACGTTTCGCTCCCCGTGGCTGTGTTTTGGTGAGGATCACCTCCTCGTAGTACCCAGCACCCGTACCATCTTCCCTGAGCTTGTTAAGGAAGCACGTAGAGGAGAGTCGATCATGGACACTTTGGGCCAACCAAGTGGTAAATTTGACTACTATGTCAATTATTCAATCCCCCAAAGTTTCTATGATCATTATCACCACATCGTCCCTGATGGATGGGAAGGCATGGATGATCTGAAATTCGCAAAGCCATGAGCACAGGGAGACATGACTGGCGATTGGTATGAAGACTTCTTCGTGGGCGCTATCAACGAATGACCGTCAGGGGAAATGGGTGCAGACCCGCTCGAGTAGAATCCTTTTAATTTCCTCTACATACTCACCTACACAGGAGGCTGTACATACTTTTTAAAGTCTGGCTTGTTTTATTTTCAACATTAGTTCCATCTAGGGAACCGTTTTTTGAAACCACTCTATAAATCCGTCTATTAATAAATAAAGTTGAAAACATTTTGAGGGCATAAGGAGATACACCAAACCGACCCGTTGATGATATATGGTTGCAAAATGAAAGAAGAAATCTGAGGCCCGGGTTTCCTCATGCTTCCTCATCTTAAAGAACAATTCATCCCCATTTTCAAAAGAAAGAAGCATGCATGCTGTTAACCTTATTTGTCCCCTTAGCCTATATACTCTATGATACATGAGTAATCTAGCAGCAGGCGAGGGTATGGGGACAGTCCAAACCAACACCGTAAGTAACCATTTTTGATAACTCAGATGACGATTTTTATGATTCCGACGAAATTCAACGGAATTGGGAGCAACACAAAGAAACAAGCCCCCTACTACTAAAGACACCGTTGCTGTCAATTTAGGCAGTACAGAAGATCCAAGGGAGATAAAGATCGGCGCGAACCTTCCTAAAGAAGAAGTTGCAAGCTTAATCGCCCTCCTAAAGAGATATCAAGATGTATTCGCATGGTTGTATGCCGATATACTAGGCCTCGATCCAATGATTGTGGAGCATAACTTGCCAACCAGCCCTAATGTAACCCCCAAGAAGCAACGGCTAAGGAGAACTAAACCAAAGTTGTCAAAGAAGATTGAAGAAGAAGTGATGAAGCTCCTGGAAGTAGGCTTCCTCGAAGTCTCGCAATACCCTAGTCGAGTAGCGAACATTGTACCAGTAAAGAAGAAAGACAGTCGAATCCGAGTTTGTGTCGACTACCGCGATTTGAACAAAGCAAGTCCAAAAGATAATTTCCCGTTACCCCATATAGACGTTCTGATGGATAGTACGGCTGGATTTAAGCTTTTCTCTTTCATGGATGGATTCTCAGGATACAACCAAGTAAAAATGAAAGAGGAAGACAAAGAAAAAACGGCATTCATTACTCCATGGGGAACTTTTCACTATAAGGTCATGCCTTTTGGCCTGAAAAATGCCGGAGCAACTTACCAACGTGCCATGGTCACCCTTTTCCATGACATGATGCACAAAGAAATTGAAGTATATGTTGATGACATGATCGCCAAAACCAGACATGGAGAAAACCATGTGAAAATCTTGAAGAAATTATTCGACCGACTCTGCTAGTTCAAGTTGCGCTTGAACCCAGCAAAATTTGTGTTCGGGGCAACTTTTGGCAAATTACTTGGATTCATTGTGAGCTATGAAGGGATAAAAGTAGACCCGTCAAAAACCAAGGCAATATTTGAGATGCCTCATCCCTCGACTATAAAGGAAGTTCGGAGTCTCCTAGGAAGATTAAATTATATTGCACGATTCATTTCCCAAGTTTCTAAAACTGTAAAACCTTTCTTTAAACTTCTCAAGAAGGATGCAAAAATTAAATAGGATGATGATTGCCAACTGGCATTCGAAAATCTAAAGCAGTACCTGATAAAGCCCCCGATTTTGGTACCTCCGGTCCCGGGGCACCCTTTAATCCTCTACCTTACCATCAACAGTGAATCCTTAGGCACAATGCTCGCACAGGAAGGACCCCATGACGGGAAGGAGCGAGCCATCTACTATTTGAGTAAAAAGTTCACCATGTCAGAACGAAACTACTCCAAATTAGAAAAAACATGCGCTACATTGGTATGGGTGTTGCACAAACTCCGACAGTATACCTTGCACTACCAAACGTTCCTCGTAACTGAGAGTGACCCGATCAAGTATTTGCTCGGTCGCTCAGCCTTGGTAGGAAAATTGGCCAAATGGCAAATCCTAATCTCAGAATTCGACATCCAAGTGATGTCGCGAAAATCAGTTAAAGGTCGAGTGATCGCTGATATGTTAGCAGATCGCCCTAAGGAGGTACACAAGGATAATACACCAGACGACCGGATTTCAACAATAGAAGAAGACGCATGGACTATGTTTTTCGATGGAGCTGTAAATTTGTCAGGTTCTGGCACCGGGGCAATTTTGATATCCCCTAATGGACAACATTATCCTGTGGCTGCAAAATTGATTTTTCCATGCACTAACAATATAGCCAAATATGAAGCATGCATCCTCAGCCTGCAAGCAGCTATTGGAATGGAAGTGACAAAACTAAAAGTGTTCGGTGACTCCGCCTTAATTATCCTCCAGACTATGGGTGAATGGAAGACGAGAGATACCAAACTTGTGCCTTATCACGACTACTTGGAAAAATTGGTGGGAGAATTTCAGGACATCTCGTTTGAATACCTACCTAGAGTGCATAATCAGTTCGCTGATGCGCTAGCAACGCTGTCATCTATGCTATAAGTAATGAAAGGGTTAGAAGTAGAACCTTTGAGAATCGAAGTCCTGGCAAGACAAGCCCACTACATGACTATAACTGAAGAACCCGACGGGAAACCCTGGTATTACGATATCATGAAATACGTCCAGAAGCAGGAATTCCCTGAAGAAAGCACTTACTCTGATCGAAAATACCTAATGAAAATGGCTTCAAGGTTCTTCGTCAGCGGTGAAAATCTATACAAAAGATCATATGACTCAGTCCTGCTAAGGTGTGTTGATGCAACTGAAGCCACACGGATAATGCAAGAAATACATGAGGGAGTATGTGGCCCTCACATGAATGGACGCATGTTGGCCAACAAAATAATGAGATTAGGTTATTACTGGCTCCCTTTGGAAGGCGATTGTGCCCAACATATGCGAAGCTATCATCATTGTCAGATTCACGGGGACAAGATAAATGTCCCTCCAACCGAACTGCATCAATTATTTGAGCCATGGCTATTTTCAATGTGGGGCATTGATGTAATTGGCCCAATCAATCCGAAGGCATCAAATGGGCACCGATTTATTTTGGTTGCAATCGATTATTTCTCAAAATGGATCGAGGCCACATCCTATGCAAGCGTAACTGCACGAAACGTTACGAAGTTCATCATGTTAGAACTAGTATTAGCACCTAGAGGGGGGTGAATAGGTGTTTATCGCAATTTTAACAATTCAAATCAAATCAGATATGAATAATTTAAAATCAACGATTGCAGCAAATGAAAGCAATTAACAATATAAAGGATTAGGGATAGAAAATCAAGACTCCAGATTTATAGTGGTTCGGCTTAGATCAAGCCTACGTCCACTCTCCCGCACGGACAGCCCTTCTGGCTGGATTTCACTAAGAATCAATAAGAGTGATTACAATCTCACGCTCTTGAGTCCATAGTGTAGATTACTCTACTACACTTCCTCAAGGTCTACAATATGATCTCTCTTTTGATTACACGTAACGCTCAAAGAATGATATCGCAAAGTAGTAAAGGAGATTTCAGACTTTGGAATTCTTCTATCCGCACCCTTCAACAACTAGAGCATCTCTCTTATATACTTCTTCATGCCTTCAATACCGTTGGCACCTTCCAAAGAAGTTCTTCCAATCAACCCGTTGGACAGAATCAATTAGAGAGATCTCGAGCTCTTTAAGGTAAGTGTTGATAGCCCATCAATCCTGCTCGCCCATACAATCAGGATCTCGGTTTCCATAAGTAGATCCTTCCAAATATAAGTTGCGAAGTCGTCAAAGAATCTAACATATTCCATATAAAGCTTAGATCGTGTAGTGCTGAATCCAGTAGAAAGATATCCATTAGTCGTTAGAATAAAGATCGTATAAGATCAGAATAAACGTCGTCCTGGAAACTGTCCATGTGAGTAGACTTTGAAATATAAGTCTTGAGTCTTGCTAGCTTCAGACTTTAATCTTCAGACTTTAATCTTCAGACTTTGTTCTTCAGACTTTGATCTTCAGACTTTGTCAGAAGAGTCTGTAAGTCTTCAGACTAGACTGATAAACCTGTTTTGTCAACTTGAAAATACCTTAAGGGATTTCATCCAACAATCTCCCCCTTTTTGATGGTGACAAAACTTTCCTGCAGATTTGAATATAATTGCCCTGCAATACAACTTTTAAGCAAGCATATAAAAGATAAGATAGTATACGTTTATCCTGTACACAGATCTGCATTCACAGAAACCTCATTATTCATAAACAGACAGTGCTATCTAATTTATAAAGCTTGAAGTATTGCCATAGAGAGCACACATTCCAAAAACTACATACGTTAAAAAAACTCAAGTCAAGTCAAAGTCAAGCAATCAAAAGATAAAAAGATAGGATTTGGTTTGGTTTGAAAAAGAACAAAAATCTGCAAAGTCTTCTCCCCCTTTTTGTCAGCATAAAAAAATCAAGGACCTCGAGGAATGCGAACAAGTTGAAAGTCTCCCATAGACTTTACAGTGTCTTCCAACTTCCTCAAATCTTCCTGTACTTGGGTGAGAGTAGCGCCCTTTGCAGTATCCTGAATCTGACGCTGAACATCTTTAATTTGATCATGCAAAGTGATGAACATTGCAGGATTTTCATTCTGCAAGGTCTGAAATTCAAATCCCATGGCATAAATTTGACCTTTAAGTTCCAAGATGATCTCAAGCAGCTTTTGAAAATTTCCAGAGTTGTCAGTCTGAGTGCTTGTTTCAGCTCGGTCTGATGGTGGAGTCAAGCCAGTAGGAATGTCAGCAGGCGGTTCAGTGTGTGGAGATGATGCCTCTCCTTCAGGAAACTGTGCAGCATGAATATCCTCAGCAGCAGGAGGTGATCGACTAACACCTGTTTGAACATCCTCTTCTCGGAAAGTCAGCTGAAGAGGTGTGTGTTCGCTTTCTTTATCTCCCCCTGTCTCCATGTCTTCTGGTGGAGAAAAGAATTCTTCTTTCTGAGGCGTTTCCTCAGTGACAAGGTGTTGTAAATCCTCCTTTTCTGCTGGAGAATCTGTTCTTTCAGGTTCATCTGCTTGTTCTTCTTTTCTTTCTTCCTCTTCCTCTCTTTCTTCCTTTCTTTCTTCCTCTGTCTTCTCTTCCTCTTTCTTCTCTTTCTTTTCCTCTTTCTTTTCCTCTTTCTCTTCCTCTTTCTCTGCAACTTGATGTTCTGGAACAGTTGGAGTAGATGCAGCAATTTGAGAAATAAGAACAGAGATAGGAATTGCATCCTCATCATCTTCATCTTCCAGGATGACAGCCCTTCGCTTCTTGGTAGAACCAGCCACAGGTTCTTTCCCTTTCCTTTTTGCTGCTGATGAGTCTGGTCTGAGTTTGATAGGAGTCTTTTCCTTGAATTGCTCCAGCTTCTTGCTAAGCTCTTTTAGACGCATCTTGGTAATCATCCTCAGCCCGATGACCATTTTATCAATAGTCTTCACGGTAAGAATATGAGGAGGTTGAATGTTGAGATGTTTGAGGAGACGAGTAATGAGAGCAGCATAAGGAAGCTTTCCTTTGTCCTTAACCATGCATCTATACATGTGAAAGATGATGGTATGTGGCAAAGAGAAGTTCACACCTATCTTGATGGCAAACATCAACTTAGCTTCAGAAATTGAAACATCTGTCTTAGATGTCGATTTGGGTCTTAGACAGTTGATTACAATTTTATGCAGCAAAGTATTTGTTGCATTCATTCTGGAATAAGATAGTCTTCCTTCTGCAATTCTGTCCTTTGCTAGTTCAAGAGTAGCAGAACTTACAGACACACCGATTGGTTGGAAAGCCCCTCTTTCCACACCAAGCACATCAGCCAAAATATCACAATCAATGACATACTCCTTATCTCTCACACTGAAGGTAAAACTGTTTGCATCAATGAAACTGATATTGGAGTAGAAATAGGCAGTCAATTCAGAATGTGCTGTGTCACAGTCTGTGCAGAACTGATAAAGTTGGAGCTTTTCGAATTTCTCTCTAAGATTTATGCTCAACAAGTCCAGAAAATCGAAATCCACAGTTCGTGGGTTCATCACCCCACGCTTCAGCAATTTTTCATATCTCTTCCTGTGTCCGTCTGAGCGGAACAATTCATCCTTCTTCCCTCTTAGGCTCGCAGCCACACCCATCCATGGTTTAAAGTGCATGAACATCTTTTCATCATCATCATTTCCCTCAGGCTAATTCATACTACTAAACCTAGGGTCACTCGGGAAATTTGCAAATGCTCTTGCAGCCGTTCCCTCAGGCACAATTCCAGACCTTTCCATAACAGTAAGAAAGTGCGTCTCGTTTCTATAACCCTTCTCTTTCAGAAACTCATCCACAAAAGTCATAGCAGAACCTTCCTTTAACGCAGAGTAAAGCTTATAAACAAAGGCAGGTTTTAAAGTTCTTACTGGTTCGATATCTTCATAAATCGTTTCATCTTGAGGTCTAGTTGGGGATGACCGCTGTTGAGATTGCTCAGTAGGAATGTCGCTTTCCTCAGTGAGATCAAAATGCGTAGGCCCCTCACCAGAGCCTTGTGGTCCCCTGTTTGCTATTCTGGAAGACTTCCTCTGATACGACATTGTGCTTTTCTTTGGAGAGACTTTCTCACTTGTGTCGCAAGAAAGTTGAGAACTTTGAAACTAAGAAGTTTTGAAGAGAAAAATGCAGAGCAGTGAAAAGTTTTTGATCTAGGGTTTCTGAGTAAAGTGAAAACGAAGGAGAAGAGATGTATAAAAGATAACAGGTACGGGGAATAACCAAGCGTCGTATATTTTGGAAATCTTGAATTTTCCTTTTTGAAAAATAACTGCCTTAATAAAACGATAACCACTTATTTAGAAAATAATAACCGACTTAAAATAGACAGATAATCTTACCTTATCAATAAGACAGTTTAAGTAAGGAAACTTACAGTCGTGTCGATTCGTATTCTCAGTCTTTTAACCTTTGAGTCTGATGCTCTGTCAGACTTTAGTTACTGAGTCTGAACTTCAACATTCTTCAAGAGATAATATATTGAGTCTTGAGCGAATAGACTCAAACAAGCTTTTCTCAAGAGGCTTTGTGAAGATGTCTGCCAATTGATTCTTTGAGTCTATGAATCGTATCAAGACTTCTTTGTTCTGAACATGATCTCTTATAAAGTGATGTCGAATCTCAATATGTTTTGCTCTTGAATGTAGAATGGGATTCTTTGTAAGAT
This sequence comes from Eucalyptus regnans, assembly GCA_037349125.1. NCBI lineage: Eukaryota > Viridiplantae > Streptophyta > Magnoliopsida > Myrtales > Myrtaceae > Eucalyptus > Eucalyptus regnans. The sequence continues at coordinate 16,471,287 of CM074669.1, read as the reverse complement.
TGATTGCACTGGTGTTGTCACATCTAATTTCTGTGCAAGAGTCTTCAATGCCAAAGTCTTGCAGTTGTTGTTTTATCCACAATATTTGAGAACAGCAACTTCCAAGAGCAACGTATTCTGCTTCAGCTGTTGAAAAAGCCACAGTACTTTGTTTCCTCGAAAACCAGGATACCACCCTGTTTCCAAACAGTTGACAAGTACCTGAAATGCTTTTTCTTTCAACTCTACAACCTGTAAGATCTGCGTCTGAATAGCCAAGAAGTGTAAAGTCTCCTTCTTTGGGATACCAAAGACCGATCTTAGCAGTAGTAGCAACATATTTAATAATACGTTTAACAGCGCTTAAGTGAGATTCTCTAGGGTCAGATTGAAACCTAGCACAAATGCAAACACTAAATAATATGTCAGGTCTGGATGCAGTAAGATAAAGAAGTGAGCCAATGATACTCCTGTATAATTTTTGGTCAATTTTCTTCCCTGCTTCATCTTTGTCTATCTTCAAGGAACTTGACATTGGTATGTCAGTCTTTTTGCAATTTTCCAGACCGAACTTTTTAACAAGTTCTTTTGCATATTTCTCTTGATGAATGAATATTCCCTTCTTTAGTTGTTTGACTTGTAGACCAAGGAAAAAGGATAGTTCACCCATCATGCTCATCTCGAATTCATCCTGCATAGACTTAGAAAATTTCTTGCACAAAGTCTCGTTAGATGATCCAAATATAATGTCATCAACATAAATCTGAACAAGTAGAAAGCTTTTACCTTCCTTTTTAATGAATAAAGTAGTGTCAACCTTTCCTTTAGAAAAGCCACTATGAATTAAAAAATTACTTAGCCTTTCATACCAAGCTCGAGGAGCTTGTTTCAGTCCATATAAAGCTTTCTTCAGTCTGAATACAGAGTCTGGTTTCTTTGAATCTTCAAAACCAGGAGGTTGTTCTACGTAGACTTCTTCTTGAATAAATCCATTCAGGAATGCACTTTTGACATCCATTTGAAACAACCTGAAATTCTTATAGCAAGCAAAAGCAAGTAATAATCTGATTGCTTCTAACCTTGCTACTAGAGCGTAAGTCTCATTGTAGTCTATCCCTTCTTCTTGCGTGTATCCTTTAGCTACGAGTCTTGCTTTGTTTCTCGTTACTTTGCCTTTTTCATCAACTTTGTTCCTGAAAACCCATTTAGCTCCAATAACTGATTTACCTTTTGGTTTGGGAGTTAATTCCCATACGTCATTAATACTGAATTGTCTGAGCTCTTCTTGCATTGCTTCAATCCAGCTTTCATCAGCTAAAGCTTCTTCGATATTTTTGGGTTCTATTTCAGAAATAAGAGCAACAGCACTAGACTCTTCTCGCCTTTTGGATCTTGTTCGAATTCCCTCATTAATGTTTCCAATAATGAGTTCTTCAGGATGACTGGACTTGTGCTTCCAGTTACTGTTCAGTCTGATAGATTGTTGATCTTCTTCTTGAGTAGATTCTTCATCAGTAGCTTGTTGTACTGATTTTGAATTAGCAACTGCTTCAGTGGAGTTAGCTTTAGCAGTGTCTGGAGCAGATTCTGAGTCTTCAGTCTGTATCTGCTGAACTTGTGGAGAGTCTTGAAATTTGACATTCATTGATTCTTCCACAGTCTGAGTCTTTTTGTTGAACACTCTAAAAGCTTTGCTTGTTGTAGAGTATCCATGAAAGAATCCTTCATCTGATTTTTCTTCAAACTTACCAACACGATCATTTGCATTCTTTAGAATAAAACATTTGCAACCAAATATTTGAAAATAAGAAACTATTGGTTTCTTCCCTTTAAAAATTTCATAAGGAGTTTTCTCAAGAATTGGTCTTAAAAACACTCGGTTTATAATATAGCAAGCAGTTGAAACAGCTTCTGCCCAAAACCTTGAAGAAACTTGATTTCCAATTAAAAGTGTTCTTGCCATTTCTTGTAAAGATCTATTCTTCCTTTCCACAACCCCATTCTGTTATGGTGTATATGGAGAAGAAAATTTGTGTTGAAATCCAAATTCATCACATAAGTTAGCAAAGTCTTGATTTTCAAACTCACCTCCATGATCTGTACGAATGCTTGTAATAGTGTGACCTTTCTCATTCTGCACCTTTTTAGCAAATGTTGAAAAGAGAGAGAAAGTCTCTGACTTACTTGTTAGAAAGTAGACCCAAGTAAATCGTGAATAGTCATCCACTATTACCAGACAGAACCTTTTACCACCAATGCTTTTCGTTCTGGTAGGTCCAAACAAATCCATGTGCAAAAGCTGCAATACATGATTAGTGGAAACTCTATTTATTGATATGTAAGAATTTCTAACCTGTTTACCCAGTACGCATGGTGTACATAGATCAGACTTTGAATAATTCAGAGTAGGCAATCCTCGAACAAGTTTCTTTGTAGAGATCTTGTTGATCTGTTTCATGTTGATATGGCCTAGCTTTTTGTGCCATAGATTTGCTTCATCTTGTACTGATATTAAGCATTGTGATCTTTCTTGATTCACATCCAGAAGATAGATATTTCCATGTCTTCGACCAGTAAAAGATTGAGTAAGGTCTTTACTGATTCCCGAGCACATTTCTTCCTGAAAGTTGATCTTGAAACCAGAATCACACAACTGACTTATGCTAAGCAAGTTGTAATTTAATCCTTCAACTAATGAAACATTATTGATAGACAAACTCCCAATCTTCACTGTTCCTCGACCAGTAATCTTCCCTCTATTGTTACCACCAAAGGAAACTTTTCCTCCGTCTATCTGGATAAGTTTTATGAAGCAGTTTGAGTCTCCTGTCATATGTTTTGAGCAGCCACTATCAAGATACCATTTTATCTTCTTTTTGATAGTAACCTGCAATTAACAAGAATTCAAGCTCTTTTTGGTACCCATACCATCTTGGGTCCAGAAGTGTTAGTACAATAGACAGTCTTAGCCCAGCTCTTTTTAACAGGTCTCCAAACTAAAGGACATTCTTTCTCGAAGTGTTCTAAGCTTTTACACTTGGAACATCTCAGAGCATTTCTACCAACAGGTTTTACAAAGACTTTCTGAAAATGATTCTTGTAAACAGTTCTAGCTGGTCTTTGTTTAATTCTTTCTTTTACCTTTGGAAAATCAATCAGTGGAATAGTTTCAGAAGTCATACCAAGACCCAACTTGTCAAAATATGGTCTTTGTATCGAAAGAATCTTATCCAGTTTTTCAGAACCATTTGAAAATCTTTTTGATATGTTAGTCATATCATTTTTCAAAAGATTATTTTCATTTGAAATATTGTCTGAGTTTTCTTTTACAACAACAAAATCTTTTTCCAGTTTTTCAACCTTTTCTTTCATAAATTTATCCTGATGTTTCAATGTAGAATTTTCCCTTTTCAATTCGGAGATCCTCTTAAGAGAGGTTTTCAGACTAAGACAAAGTTCATCAATGTATTTAGAAACTTTAACAGGAATTTTCAAGTTTCTTACCTCGAGTTCGCTGTCTGAGTCTGTGTCTGAATCAAGGTCTGAGTCTGAGTCTGATTTTGCCATTAAACAAATATTGGCATAATCATTGTCACTATCTTCACATTCAGTATCACTCCAAGTCTCTGCCTTGAGTGCCTTCCTGTTTTTCTCAGTCTTCCCTTTTCTCTTTTTTAACAGAGGACAGTTAGGTCTGATGTGTCCTCTTTTCTTGCATTCAAAGCAAGTAACTTCTTTATTCGTATCATCTTCCTCTGTTGATCTATTTTGAAACCTTTTAGAATTTTGTTTCTTCCAATTGAATTTACTTCTTTTTCTGTTCAGCTTTCTGAATCTCTTTATCATAAGTGCCAGTTCTTCATCATCTAGATCTTCTTCAGAATCTGTAACATCAGAATAGTCATTAGACTTTAAGGCAATAGATTTCTTACCTTTTGAGTCTTCCTCTTCGTTGGTCTGTTCTACTTCATAGGATTGAAGAGTTCCAACCAATTCATCTACAGAAAGTGGAGCAATCCTCTGTGTCTCTCTTATTGAGGTTTTTATATGATTCCAGTCTTTTGAGAGTCCACGAAGAAGTTTGTTGACCTTCATATGTCCTGAGATTGGATGTCCCTGATATTCAAGACCATTCACAATTTCAGTAAAGCGACTAAACATGTCAGTAATTGATTCTCCTGATCTCATCTTAAAGACTTCATATTGTCCCAAGAGAATGTTGATCCTTGTTTCTTTCACACGATCAGTTCCTTCATAGGTAATGTGAAGCCTGTCCCATACTTCTTTTGCTGTATCACAAGAAGATATTCTATTATATTCAGTAGGGGATAAAGCACAATATAAGGAGTAAATAGCTTTGGCGTCGAGAGTCTGTCTCTTGGTGATTTCTTCTTGAGTCAAAAGAGTAGGAACAACAGGTTCTTTTCCTCTCTCTGAGTCTGATGCAGCATCAGGAATGATTCCTTTATCAACCACTTCCCATTCCAAAGGATCTTTCGATCTTAGGAATGCCTTCATCTTATTTTTCCATATGCTGTAATCCTTTCCATCAAAGTATGGAGGTCTGGTATTGCTTTGACCTTCAACCAACCATGTAGGCAGCATACTAGCCATAGATCTTTTACTTAGAAGTAAAGACACTTCTTATAAATAAGTACACAAGCTCTGATACCAATTGTTAGAACTAGTATTAGCACCTAGAGGGGGGTGAATAGGTGTTTATCGCAATTTTAACAATTCAAATCAAATCAGATATGAATAATTTAAAATCAACGATTGCAGCAAATGAAAGCAATTAACAATATAAAGGATTAGGGATAGAGAATCAAGACTCCAGATTTATAGTGGTTCGGCTTAGATCAAGCCTACGTCCACTCTCCCGCACGGACAGCCCTTCTGGCTGGATTTCACTAAGAATCAATAAGAGTGATTACAATCTCACGCTCTTGAGTCCATAGTGTAGATTACTCTACTACACTTCCTCAAGGTCTACAATATGATCTCTCTTTTGATTACACGTAACGCTCAAAGAATGATATCGCAAAGTAGTAAAGGAGATTTCAGACTTTGGAATTCTTCTATCCGCACCCTTCAACAACTAGAGCATCTCTCTTATATACTTCTTCATGCCTTCAATACCGTTGGCACCTTCCAAAGAAGTTCTTCCAATCAACCCGTTGGACAGAATCAATTAGAGAGATCTCGAGCTCTTTAAGGTAAGTGTTGATAGCCCATCAATCCTGCTCGCCTATACAATCAGGATCTCGGTTTCCATAAGTAGATCCTTCCAAATATAAGTTGCGAAGTCGTCAAAGAATCTAACATATTCCATATAAAGCTTAGATCGTGTAGTGCTGAATCCAGTAGAAAGATATCCATTAGTCGTTAGAATAAAGATCGTATAAGATCAGAATAAACGTCGTCCTGGAAACTGTCCATGTGAGTAGACTTTGAAATATAAGTCTTGAGTCTTGCTAGCTTCAGACTTTAATCTTCAGACTTTGATCTTCAGACTTTGTTCTTCAGACTTTGATCTTCAGACTTTGTTCTTCAGACTTTGATCTTCAGACTTTGTCAGAAGAGTCTGTAAGTCTTCAGACTAGACTGATAAACCTGTTTTGTCAACTTCAAAATACCTTAAGGGATTTCATCCAACACATCAAACGTGACATAATCGCCCGTTATGGTGTGCCAGAAGCTATCATCACCAACAATGGGTCAAATCTGAACAACAAGTTGATTGATCAATTGTTCTCTAAGTTCAAAATCCAACATCTGAACTCGTCCCCTTATCGTCCACAAATGAATGGAGCCGTGGAAGCCGCCAACAAGAACATCAAGAGAATCCTAGCCAAGACAGCTGAAAACTACCGTGACTGGCATGAAAGGTTACCCTTCGCACTAACAGCATATCGAACCTCAATTCAAACTTCCACTAGGGCAACCCCTTTTTCCCTGGTTTACGCCATGGAGGCAGTTTTGCCCATAGAAGTAGAAATCTCATCCCTACGAATTTTATCCTAGGTAGGATTGTCGGAGGAAGAGTGGACACAACAAAGGCTCGAGCAACTAAATATGATCGATGAAAAGCGACTAAAAGTCCTCTATCATGGTCAGTGTATCAGCAGAAGGTAGCCCGATCGTTCAATCAAAAAGTGCGACCTAGGAACTTTGGGGTAAATGAGCTAGTCTTGAGAAAGACACTGCCAATCTTCCTGGAGCCCGGAGGCAAGTTTGCCCCAAATTACAAGGGTCCTTATGTAATAAAGAAGATACTCCCTGGAGGAGCCTTGATCCTAACTGAAATGGATGGGCAGATATGCCCGTTCGGAGTCCCAACCCTTAGCTGATTATTCGTGTGTTATCTCCTTATAGAGACAACCTATCAACACTCATATGTAAATAACCATTTGTGAATAACTCTTTTGATATTCAAAATTCAACACATTTGTAAATACAATTTCACCAAGTAAACACCCCTAAAGTTGTCAATAGGGTTTCTTGAGTAAAAATCATTCATTTGTTTTGAGAGTACAAACTCTCTCATACTTAAAAAAAATGCTGCATATCTTCTCCAAATGGATTTTTGCATGATGATTTTGTCTGTCTAAATGACTGATTCCATTGGGAATTATTAGAATAGACAGCTAAGTAAAGAATACAAGATTGATTGAGCATGCTGGATGAGGCGCGTCAGAATGATGGCAGGCAAGCCATATCCTACACACAGTCTCCAATTTATACACTTGTGAGAAGAGTGCAGGAAATTCTATGACTGTAGGGTAAAGAATTCTCTCGCGAATGGTACGATAACCAAAATAGTAAAAGGCATTTCATTGCTCACCCCCTTTTGAGCCCCATACACTGGTGAAGCTTCTCTCATCAAGAATCACCCCACACTGGAGCATGTCAAAGATAAGGCAAATCAGCGTCACAAGGTGAGAAAAGAATAGAAATTTTCTTGCTTGCACTTGCATCAATCTTCGAGTGTCTTTATTGCATATGAACACTCGAGTTAATTTAAGTGCCTTAGAATGACGAAGAGCAATTCATTTTCTATGCATTTGTATACATTGTACAACCCAAGTGAGTCTGTAATTTTACCCTCACATTGAGACAAAGCATAAGTTATTGCCATAACCTAGAGCGCTGGCTGAAGATGAAGACTCAAAGTCTAAATAATGGTACTTCGATTGAACTCGCCTCGATTAGTTCCTTAAGCAAAAAAAAAAAAAAAAAGCTAGGGGCATAAAAAGTAGTGTACCTGGTAAAAGCAAGGTCAAATGCCCATAAATGAAAAGTTGGGATAAAAAAATAGGGGCATGAAAAAGCAGTGTGCCTGGTAAAAGCAAGGCCAGTGCCCCCCCAAGTAAAAAATACAGCCAAGAAAAAGTTGCTGTTGTAAAATCTCCATCTAACAGTAAGAAGAAAGACCAGTGACGAATGCCGATATAGTCACCAACTCTCACCCTTCTATATGTGAGCCGAGTCTATGTTATATTCCCATTGTAAAAGGTCTCTTCAGACTAGGGGCACTTCAATTAACGTAGGATTTCATATGTGCATAAGTATCGCTCGAAGAAGTACAAGCAAGATTACTCTATCTCTTTTCGCAGGGTTCTCGACTTGTAAACCCAGAGATGATCGTGCAACATTTTCGTCCATCGGCTTCGACCTTGATGGTCCCCTATGATGAGTTGCTGACCAAGTCTTCATCACAATTTCAACAAAGATCTCTCACATTGGTAAAGTCGTACCACTTGCGAGAATACTCGGACCCCTGCTGACATGATGACAGTGAGAAGTGTGATCCTTATAAATCCTGCATCAATGGTCAGGACAAAACAGCCTTCCCATGAGAGTGAGTGAAAAGTCATTTCAGACTGAAAGTCCCTCATCTGGCATGCTCAAGACATCTACATTCTAAATGAGGGTTGTCTTTCAAAATCTTCCCCAGTAGAATTTGGATGATACAAAACTGACAAAATTGTCATGCATAAATCACATTTGAATTTATGAATTTACAACATATACAATCATTGTGTACATGCGTGCATATTGTGTAAATAGCGAACATACTCTTAGAAATCAAAGGTATCGCTAGAAAAGCATATCCATATCCCCATCTATCTTAAAGTACCTACTATTGTCCAGGTACTCTCTTCTTGACCTATTCAAGTTGGCCCTTGAGTTTGGATGCTTGCATCGGTCTAAGTATCCCCTTTGTCTTTGAGTACCTGCCATTTGCTGGGTACTCCCTCTTATTGACACTCGACCTGTTCGAGTTGTCCCCAGTATATTGATATTTGCGACTGTCCAGATATCCCACTATTTTTGAGTGCCTACTATTACTCAGGTACTCCCTCTTTTGACACTCGACCTGTTCGATTTGTCCTTAAAGTTTGGATGCTCGTGACTATCCAAATTTTCTCTTGTCTTTGAGTATCGACCACCGTTCGGATACTCCATTTCCGTGACACTTGACCTGTCCGAGTTGTCCTCAAAATTACGCCATTGAATACTAGCAGCTACTCAAGTATTCCACCGCATTATGCGCCTACAATCACCCAGGTATGCTTTCTTACACTTGGACCAGTTGAGTGGTCCCTGATCATATCATTAAATGTTTGTGTTCATCCAAATATTCCTCTACTTTGTACACCTGTGTGCCTATGCCCATCCAGGTAAGCCTTGTGCTGCTTTCAAATTCTCAATTTCCAGGAGGTGAGAGACCTTCACGAATATCCCAGGTACATCCTCGATATTCCCCAATCACTAGGAGGTAGGAGACCTTCATGAATATCCTAGGTAGGTCCTCGATATTCCCATTGCCAGGAGGTGAAAGACCTTCATGAATATACGGGGCATGTCCTCGATATTCCCTATTGCCAGGAGGTGAGAGACCTTCACGAATATCCTAGGTGCATCCTCGATATTCCCCAATTACCAAGAGGTAGGAGACCTTCATGAATATCCCAGGTACGTCCTCGATATTCCCATTGCCAAGAGGTGAGAGACCTTCAAGAATATCTCAGGTACATCCTCGATATTCCCATTGCCAGGAGGTGAGAGACATTCACGAATATCCCAGGTACGCCTTCGATATTCCCATTGCCAGGAGGTGAGAGACCTTCATGAATATGCGAGGTACGTCCTCGATATTCCCTTATTAGGAGGTGAGGGACCTCCACGAATATGCGAGCCCCATCCTCGATATTCCATCTGCCAGGTATTCTTTAGAAATTCGTACTTGTGATCATCCAAGTACCCTTCAATGCCTGCGAACGTTCAGGCATCCTTCAAAGTCCGTACTTGTTAACATCCAAGTACTCTTTCGACATTTACAAGCAATCAGGTATTTTCCAACATCTAGTACTTGTGATCATACAGGTACCCCCTTCGATATCTGCGAGTATCCAGGTATCCTCTAAGAGTTTGTACTTGTGTTCATCCAAGTACCCCTTCGACACCTGCAAAGGCCCAGATATCCTCCAAGTTAGTACTTGTGAATATCCAGGTACCCTTTCAATGCCTGTGAATGTCCAGGTATCTTCAACAAATCAATGCCCTGAGAAAGGTCAACGCATCCCTCGAGAAAGGTCGGGTACCAACAGGTGTCCTCGACAAAGATCAGGCACCTCACAAATGGATGCCCTGAGAAAGGTCGGTGCTGTGACGTCCCAGGGCGTCACGTACTAAGCGCATGCGGAAAATTAATTATAACTATTATTATAATTCTTTCAAATATAAAATAAAAACCTCCTTCAGTGATATCCATAGTTTTTATCATTGAAGGTTAGCATGTATAACATGGATTATTTAAAAGATATAGTTCGTACTATGGGGTTATCCTACCATTACTCTACTAATAGATAATTAACATAATTCACACAGATAAGATCACAAGAAGCTTCATTACTTTAACATCACAGGGCCTACAAAATTTTATCAACCTGGACTTCTTTCATGTTCCTCGCCTTTATGTACAACATATATATAGCAAAAGTAAGGCGCATCATAAACCAGGGATAAGAGGGTATGGGTATCTACTTCATTAGTTTCCCACACAAGCCCACGAGCAAAAAGAAAAGAAAGTTAGACAGCTTCTTTGTGATCAAAGGCGTCTAGGCGCCATCCGTCCCAGTTCCTGCACCGTCGTTTCCAAAGGGTATAGGGCCAAACATCGCCCCATCATGCTTGATAAACCAAGCAACAAACTTCAGGGGAGTCATCTTTGCTTTACCGTCGTCCATCCATAAAGTAGCCTCATACTTGGAAAAAGTCAGCTCGACATCATCATCATACACGTCAGTAAAAGTAACCTCAATACTTGCTATCACGCCATAACGAGCTACAGGTGGCACGTCCATACTATCAATCTGAAAAATGTAAGGTATGAGCAAATCTATGCCCAGTAAAGAATAATAAAACTCTAACTTAAACAATCCACAACCATCAATATTACCAGGGAATCATAAACAAGACAATTCAGAATATAATAATATAATTGTCACAAGCATAGTTAATTAGATATTAATACATCACCTAAATAATCACCTTGTAAACATCCATCTCCATACTTACCCTTTTCAATTATCCATTTAATATCAAGATGCAATGCAACAATAATGCATGAACTCACTCCCCAAATAGAATTATATTTAGTGTGCACATAATCCACTCTCGAATCAGTCATAACTGGAACTCTGCCGGCCTGATCGAGTCACTTCCGGAAAGTACGTTATCCGGACTTCCACAATATTTCTATCATGGGCATCTCACTCCGAGGCATCCCAGTATCACACAACCGAGGTCCTCCCAAGACCACTCAGCAAGGGGCATCTCTCTCCGAGGCATCTCAGTATCACACAACTGAGGCATCCTTGATCACACACAAGGGCATCTCACTCCTAGGCATCCCAGTATCTTTCAACCGAGGCATCCAAGACCACTCAGCAAGGGCATCCCAAACTTCCGGGGGCATCACCGGTTTCTCTGTACCGATGGGTCCGTTCACCTTCTTAAGCACACATTTCACACCATCACACCTTTGATTAATGCATTTATCGTATGCAAAGGAAAAAGACTCCAAAGTATCTATCTAGGTATCTAATTCTCATGATCCTAGCACACGTGCGTGTCCAAATTATAAGATAAAATCCATTACGACATGTCCCATACCATGCCGAACAAATATTCATCCCATAATCAAGCACTATGCACCGCACACATTGCACTCGCATGGTACTATATGCACTTGTATTTCTAATGATGTATGTGGCCTAAGACTATGTCTACCGTGAGCTTATTAGACAATTTATATATAGATATAATTACCTCAAGAGTCGATTATATAACACAGTATATATATATAGAAGTTCTCGGATTAGGACATATTATTTATTAAATGCACAGTTTCTGTTTTGATAATAGGAAATACATCAATTCTTGTCAAAATATTACCAAATTTCTGTACGTTATACAAGAGACATAGATCTACAACTTCCGTGAAGAAACTTAATTTCGAATCTTGCTGTTAAGAAAAACAATTACTGTAATCTTTATTATTACCCTATACTGACGTCCCGCTTTTACGTTTACTAAGAAAATCGTTTTATTACTCAATTCATGTTCATTTAATCTCAAATTTTGACACGTTATTCCTTAGGATGTTTTCTATAATTTTCATTCAGAACTCGAAGTCCAATTCTAAATAGGTGAATACAGAAAATTTACATAATCAGCGAAGGTCATACTAATTACCACAGAAACAGTTTACTGACTTTACTGAGTTCGTTTCTATTTCTACACTTGTATATATATTTATTATTATAACTACGTGTATAACTCAATCTTATATATGTTCCTTCATGCAAAACGGTTCTTCCATATTTCTATTAACATACATAAAGAAAACTTAACACAAACAGAAAACTTTATAATTATTTTCGCCTAGAACCGAATAGATACCTCCCTATTCTTACTTCTAACTTAATGAAATAACTTATCTATCCATAATTCTCTTCTAACATACTCAAATGCTTACTCACAGCAACACAAAATTATCTTTCTTGAACAAACACTCTATTTCACAGCTCGGCTCGAAGTGTCGTTGTACCCGCAAGCCATTTATCACGATTTCTACTCAAAACAACACACTCGGCATCCACTTCATCACTTGTTCAACAAAACAGCCAACCTTCATCAAATTTTCGAGACATGCAAAGCTCAAAAACAACATGCAAAGACCTCTAGCTTCACTCTTAGGTCCATCAAGCTCAAAACAACACAAATCCATCACTTCTCACCACTTTTCTTCACAAAACCGCACACTTTCTTTTGGATTTCGCATTGTGCAAGGTCCGAATATAACATGCAATGGTTTCTACAACTAATCCATCACTTATATAGCTTAGATAAACAACAAAACAACAACTACATCTCATATTCCTCATAGCTTGGTTAGATTCACAAGCTTTTCTTGATGAAGTAGTGGATACACTTCAATTTAGAGTTCTACTCTTCCTTACCTTGCTCGGCTATCAACCAAACACAAAAACACTCCAAGAACAACACCAAAACTTCACATGCAAGAGAGAAAATGACTGGTTTTGCTGCTGGTTCTTCCTTGCTCGTCCGAGAGAGAAGAAGAGAAGATGGAAGTGAGTTTGTGCGGTTCTTGAGGAGAGAGAGAGAGAGAATTTCGAATTTATGAGGAAATAAACCTACTAACTAATCTCTAGGCTAGGAAATGATGAGATATGCTAATGATTATCCCTCTTTGCTTGTTTTGGTTGAGAAGACATTGAATCCGTGGGTGGTGGAGAGAGAAAGAGAGAAAACGGAGGGAGAGGAGGGAGAGGGTGTGTCGCGGCTTCAAGCATCCGGTTCCTTCACCATTTGTCATTCAATCTTAATTAGGTTTTTAATTCATACCATTAATTATAACATTAATTGACAATGTCCTTCAATTAATCCCTTTCATTTCCACTTAATTCACTTACACGAATTGTAACCTATACCGCAAATCAAATAGTTAATGTTAGTCAAAAAGAATTCCATCACAAAATACTAAAGTCAGAATTTTATATTAGCATCACAATTATTAATTTAAATCACCTTAATTAAGATCTATAAATCTTAACTAAAAAATAAAATTACTTGGGCCTAATTTATCTATCTCTAGCCCAACGGGCCTAATCCATAACAATCCCGGCCCACTAAACTAAGCCTTCGATCCTAAGAATCCCGAACCTTGGCCCACTTAAACCAAGTCCAAGCCCACTATCTCTTACTCGAATCCACAAGTCCAATTCATGTGGCCCACTTATTTCTCAAGCCCATTCGATCCTTACGGTCCATCGGGTTCACTTCTTGGCCCATTTAAAAATAATTCCGAACTCCTAATAATTCAATTACTCTAATGAAGGTTAATGAAATTCGGGATGTCACAGGTGCATCCTCCCGAAAAAGGTTGGGTTCCAACTGGTGTCCTTGACAAAGATCAGGCACCTCACCAATTGATGCCCTGAGAAAGGTTGGCGCATCTCCCGAGAAAGGTCGGATCTAACAGGTGTCCTTGACAAAGATCAGTCACCTCACAAATCGATGCCTTGAGAAAGGTCGGTGCATCCTCCCGAAAAAGGTCAGGTTCCAACTAGTGTCTTTGACAGAGGTCAGACACCCCCACAAAATAGATGCCCTGAGAAAGGTCGGCGCATCTCCCGAAAGAGGTCGGGTACCAACTGGTGTCATTGATACAAATCAAGCACCCACAAATAGATGCCCTGAGAAAGGTTGGCGCATCTCCCGTCACGACAACAAAAGAAAGGTCCGAGTCCGAGACAAACCACTTACTGCTCTGACAAGCGACCGAAGAAAGGTTCGGGTCCTAGAAAAGCAATTTCCCATCAAGGCGACCGAAGAAAGGTTCGAGTCCAAGACAAACTACTGATTGCTCTAACAGGCGACTGAAGAATAGTTTGGGTCCTAGAGAAGCAACCTTCTCATATCACCAGGTAAGATGACACCTTGATACTTGCCAAAACTCGAAGTTCACACCCTATCTCACTCACTCCCGGTAAGTAACTCCAGGTATCTTCTTATCTGTCTTAGTATATGTAAAGTTATATTGCTCTTTAGGTCCCAAATAAAATATAATCTGCTACGCATGCATGGATAAAATTTAGGCATCAATTTGTCTTTGAATGCAACCTCTGCGAGATCACCTTCAAAGAGGAGCAGCTGTTGACGCCTAAAATTTCCTTTTAATTAATTAGGTTTTACTTTTTTTTTAGTTTATTTTATTTTATTTTATCTTTTTCGGATAATAAATAAACAAATAACAAAAAACAAAAGCAAAACAAAACAAAAGCAAAAATAAAACAAAAAAGAAGAGAGCAGCCCATTCACCCTAACCGCATGGGCCCCTACGGCCCATCCTCCTCCTTCGGCTCGGCCCTCTTTGATCATCTTCTTCCTTCGTTCGCCTCTGCAGCACACGCGCAGAGAGCGCGATGCCTGATGGGCGGATGGACGGTGACGCACGTGGAACAGAGTTGGCTGGCGTCCGATGGGGATGTGCCGAGGGCAGCTGGCATCGGATGGGACGTCGATTCGGCCGGCGAAGGCCGTGGAGACCGGCAGTCCAAACTCCGTCGACCGGCCGCCCCTCGGCCTATAAATAGGCCCTCCATCTCCGTCGACCAGGGACATGAATCGCAGAGGAGAGAGGGAGACGAGATAGTGAACTCAGAGATCTCCCCTTTGAGAGACTTCAAGCGGAAATCAAAGAGTGAGCACGCGAGGGATCGGGTCGCAAAGCCTGGACGACCTCCCTCCGAGAGACTTTGGGGGAGGCCAGCGGTAAGCGAACCCGAGAGAGAGAGGGTCGAGCTGGGTAGAGAGAGAGGGGCAAACGCCCTTCGCCGCAGCACTCGGCCATTGACGCCATCCGACCGCTGCTCGCCATCCACCGCAGCCCCGAAGTCTGCAAACCTAGATCGAAGAGGGGTTCGAGTGCTCTCCGCCGTCGCCGCCGTTCGCTAAGCTGCCGCGGACAAGTAACATACCACCGTTGCCCGCCGTTGCCATCATAGCCCCCCCCCCCCCCCCCCCCCCCCCCCGATCGTTCAGTCCTCAACACTGCCCGCAGGCACCATTGCCGCCGCGTCATTTCACCCCTCCTCCCCCTTAGCGCTGCGAATCGGGAACCCTAGTGTTCCTAATTTTTCGGGTCGGACCCGTGTCGGGGGAACCAGGTAGGGTTTCACCGGTCCCCCCCCAAAACGAAGGGTCATTTTAAAAAAAAAAAAGGAAAAAAAATTAGTCGGGCCCGTCTGCGTTTCGGGTCGGTTTTGTTTTAATTTTAAATAATTTTTTAATAAATAAATAAAAATAAATAATTTATTTCAAAGAAATTCAAAAAAAAAATTCAAAAAAAATAAAAAATTGTTTATTTTCGAAAATTATTAAAAATAGTAAAAAAACATTATATTTTCCAGAAAAATCAAGAAAAATAAAAAATACTTTATTTTCCAAAAAAATATTTTATTTTCCAAAAAAAATCAAAATTAAAAAATAAAAAATATTTCATATTTTCCAAAAAATCCATAAAAAGCCAAAAAAGACTTGTATTTTCTAAAAAATACCAAAAAATTCAAAAAAAAGTCCATTTTATGTAAAAAATAATATAGAAAAAGACCCAAAAAATGTTTTTCCTCCTAAAAAATGCATGGAAAATCCCTAAAATATCCAAAAAGACTCAGGATTTAAACAAGATTAGGTACTGAAGGGGCATTAGTGATTAACTAGTGTAATCAAGTCCCCGATCCTAATTTTTCTAGTCGCGCAGGAGCGAGTATTTCTCCCAATATTTCGCATGGATTTCTAATCAACCCACCCCAAATTGATT
Source organism: Eucalyptus regnans (assembly GCA_037349125.1). Taxonomy (NCBI): domain Eukaryota; kingdom Viridiplantae; phylum Streptophyta; class Magnoliopsida; order Myrtales; family Myrtaceae; genus Eucalyptus; species Eucalyptus regnans. The sequence continues at coordinate 16,455,395 of CM074669.1, read as the reverse complement.
AGTGGCGACTCCATTTTAAAAATTAACTTATAGGTTAAAAACTTAGACTATTAAAGTTGTGAATTGGTGGACTTGGGAGAGTCTGGGCTTAATAAATTTAGCCGAGCCATTAGCTTCCGCAAGACGCCCGACCCGATCGAGCGCCGAAAAAAAAAAAAAAAGAGGTCGCGACACTTGTAAATCCTTAGTTTTGTTTAGTTAAAAAGTTCATATACTTATTGATTATATGTGCTTAATGTTTTAATATAAATTAGGAGGATTTCGTTATTTTCTCACAAATTATTGTAAAATTCGAAACTGTATAGGATAGTGGGCGGTTGCAAAATAGGTTCTAGTGGAAATGGGGTGGACTTTGGAATCAGACTGGAAAAATAGGATGGTTCCAAAATAGGGTCCAGTACAAACATGATCAAGTATAAGATTCAGGTCTACAAACTACTCACCCTGGACCTGATCACCCTAGGGGCTTGTAGTATCGTTTGCCTAGTTTAATAAATCCACAGTAGGGCCGCTGCTTTTTAGCAGCTGCTAGTTCAGTCTAATGCTTGGTCCAGGATCTCAAGACATACAAGCAAAATGTTGCTCTTTACAGACTTGCAATCAATCAATCTCAATCTAACATCAGTAACAATCTTTCTGTATACATTATTTACATCCAACGCAGTTCCACCATTATGTAATCTTTAGTAGTAGACCAAGCAAGTTTAAACAGCAATGCTAGAAAAGAAGCACCCCTTGACACTTTTTAATCCAATGAAACCCAAAGTCCACACATCGCGCATCCTATTTGTACCAAAAAGATCCATCACTCTCCTCCAAACTAAAGATGAAAAACTACATTCAAAGATTAGATGATTGTTTCTCATTCACGAGGCCACATAAAATGCGGGTAGCTGAAGACATAGAAACACAACTTAGCATCCCATCTCAACTAGCAAGCCTAATGAGAACAAGCATCCATGAAATAAAACAGTGCTTGGGAATAGATGGGTTAAACCAAATATGTCTGTGCCAATCAACATGCTAGCCCTTCACTATAATATTCCTCCAAGAACAAGCAGTAGAGTAAGAACCAGATGAGTAAGGAATCCAAATCAACTAAAAATCAGCTGCCACATTGGGGAACAACACACCAGATATATCAGTTTGAATCTGCACCATAGCATCAGATCTTGCACGAGGCCAGCACCATTCAAGATAATTTATAACCCAAGATACTTTGCAATTTAAAGAATCATTAGAGACCACTCTTATTGAGAATTTATCTAAAAATGACCCAAAAGGATGCCTGGACTAGCTATGGTTCTTTGAAAGGTTATAACTTCTTAGTCGATGATCGCTATATGCCACAACGCGTAATCCCAATAGAAACATCATGCTTCTGAATCGGGAAAAATAAGTGAAAATTTGATAAGATATTATGTTACAAGAACATAAATCTGCATCTAAAGTCCAAACATCACATTTGAATCTAACGTTCAATTGGTTTTGTCAACAGCTAATTTGGGTAAAAAATATCAGAAGATGTATAATTTAATCTTGGGTTAATACCAAGAAAAACGATAAATTGGTACATATGTGACAAATTTACTCTAACTAAAATCTCAAATTGATAGTCATGTAACAAATTTAATCAAAACTAATTTTTTAACCACCAAAAAAGGAAAATTGTCCAAAAAATAATAAACCTATAACATTTTTGTTAATTTAGTTCAAAACTTTTCATTTAAAACGTAAATTTTTTCATGTTCTGCTAATTCAGTTCATCCAACTAATTTTGGTAAGAAATTACTAACGTGGACACTGACTGTCTTATGTATTACGATCGGTGTTGACAATTTTGTCAATAGTATTTTAATATTTTTTCATATTTTTTAGTTAATTTTTTTCTTTTCTTTTTTTCCTTTTTGCTCTTTTGTCTTATTTTCATTTTCTTCTTTCTTTTTCCCTTTTTCTCATTGTTGGCCACTCTCGGGCCTCATCGATGGCCAATGAGTTGCTGGCCTTAGGCGAGGACCACCCTCACTGGCCTCGACCTTGGCCTTGGCTGTCGGCGGTGATTGGGATTTGGAGCTCATGGCTGCCATAGCCACTTGAGCTTGAGCTTTAGCTCATGGCCATGGTCGGGATATGGAGCTCACATATCTTGAGCTCGTTGCCTCATGGCCATAGTCGAGATGGAAAGTGGCAAGGAGTCTATTGCCGGTAATCAATCGATGTTTACCTTCCATATTCCTCTCGACGGTGGGATCCAAACAATCAGTGAGTTCTGCTTCCTTTTGGCTCGTTTCTCTGTAAGAGGGTTCCATCTCAAGTAGTCCTTATTCATTGCCATGGCCTCCTCCACTATTTGTCTTAGATCTATGTGCTACTAACGGAACACAAATGTTTTTTTCTATTTTTCCATGTATTGTAGAGCACTCCAGTGACAACCATGGTTGCGATGGTGGACGGGATCTAGAGCTCTAGATCCTAGCCATCACTGCGAGGCCATGAGCTGAAGATATGTGAAACTGGCCATCGTTGTGAGGCGATGAGCTCTACATCCCCGCTATAGCCGTAAGCCTAGAGCTCGAGTTGAAGTGGCCATGGTGGCCACAAGCTCCACATCTTGACAACCAACGACATCCATGACCACGAGCCAGAGCTTGAGCTCAAGTGGCCATGGTGGCCACAATCTCTAGGTCCTAACCACCACTGATAGCCGTGGCTCGGGCTGAGGCTGAGGATGGCAACTTGCTGGCCATTGACAAGGCCTAGTGGTGGTTGGCAGAGGGAAAAGGGAAAAGGAAAAGGAAAAGAAAAGAAAAGTAAAAAAAAAAAAAGAGAAGGGAAAAAGTCAGAGGTGGCCGATGGAGGGAAAAAGGGAAAAGGAAAAGGAGAGAAAAGTAAAAAGAAAAAAAAAAGAGATGGAAAAGAGAAAAAATAAAAAAAAAATAAAAAAAAAATCCCAAAGATATTGAAATATTATTAAAATTATCCACGTCAAAAACTGATCATGCCATGTAAGATGGCTGATGTCTTCATTAGCAATTTTCAACTAAAATTGGCCAAATGGTCTTAATTGGCAAAACGTAAAAATATTTAGAACTCATTTAGTAGGTTAAGACTGACTTGACAAGAATGTAATAAGTCTATGAATTTTTAAATAATTTTCTCTTATAAAAAGCCTCAAACTAGTATATTGGTGATAAATTTATCCTTCAAAAAATCACAAATTAGTACATCTATGGTAAATGGAGGGTAAAACCCTAAAATGGTACATCTACCACTTGCCATGTATCATCCAACTCGGCAATTTTACAATAAAATTCATGGAAACTAATAGATGGTAAATTTATCACATGTGTACCAGTTTGGGATTTTTTGTGGTTAAAAAATTAATTTAGGAAAAATATATCACACATTTACCTATTTGAGATTTTTTTTAATATAACCCTTTAATCTATTGAATTGACCAAACATAAAAGCATGTCCAAGTGGGAGAAACCAATGAAGTAGAGAATTGCCATAGGATAACAAGTATATTATTGACACTAATAAAATGCCACCGATGATATTGAAAATTGCTGCTAATAATCTTTAAAATATCGCTAAATGCATCTTCTCGTGCCAATTTCAGAAATGATGCTAATGTAGTGTAAAAACCGTTCGATATTGTTGTAGTGAGTTGGTTTGAGAGATAGTTCTCAATGATAGGGAAACTTTAGTTCTTTGCCATTTACTGTAGTGAGTAGGAGCAAATCTATTATTAACAAAAAATATAACCAACATACAAGTGAGACGAAAATCACTTTTGACTTAAACGTATAGAATATGGATAGATAAATTTGTAACTTCTTTATATATGGTAGTCAGTATTTTTGGTTTAGAAAAGTAATTTCCAATATATTGTTAAATCGAATGAATAAATTATACTGCGTTTGATAGAGCTTTTTTTTTTTTTTTTTCCATTGGAAAAGTAAGCACCCTCTTATTAGTAACTATTAATTTGTTCACACACTTAGTTGATTTTTCAATAAGGAAAAGTAACTTTCAACCTATAATAAAAATGAAAAAATATAATATTCCACTAGTTATACGAAAAAGTAAATAATTTAAGGGTTGATGCTACAAAATATCCTAAATTGATAAAACTATGACTAATTTACCACAAGTTAATTTGTTAATCACAAAAACTTTAAGCTAGTACATTTATGACAAATTTAATCCAAACTAATTTTTTTATCATCAAAAATCCAAAATTGATATATATATATATCAATTTACCCTCCGTTAGTTTCTCTTAAATTGAATTAATATCACAAAAAAATCATAAATTAATACACTTGTGACAAATGAAGGGTAAAATTCTAAACAAGTCTACTTGTCAATTGATATGTGTCACCAAATTTAGCAATTTGACATTAAAGTTTAATGAAAATTAACAAAGGGTAAATTTGTCATATACAGAGTTTTAAATGATGAAAAATTAATTTAGGGTAAATTTGTTATCGGTGTACCAATTTGAGATTTTTTAAGCTATTATCCTAACTCTAATTAGCAACTTCTATATCTATATTTGATTAATGATATTCTCAACCAAAAAAGAGAGGCAAATTTCGATTAAAAAAAGTAGTGAAAATAACTAAAATGGAATGCCCGACTCCTTCGGTTGTCTAGAGAACATAACGTGCACATGGCCAGTTGTGCAGGTCACTTGGGGAAGAGCTTGGTCAATTAATTTTATGTTCCTTGCCAACTCCTTCGCCGAACATTCTTGCGCTCCTCGTCGAAAATGACAAATCGAAACCTAAGAGTGAGATATAGGAATCTGTGGAAAATATTCCTGACATTGTTTTCTTTTTCTCTTCGTTTCTGAGCGCAAGGAGAAATACGTTGGGGCGAACAGTGACAAGACCATAGCCTGTTTGACAGTGCATTCATGCAAGATACTTGGGAGGAAGCATGTACGCCGTCTGCATTGCTTATTGTCCTTTTCTATCGCCTAACTCAATGAAATGTTACTATGGAAAATATTAAAAGTGAGATGAATGCTGTTGACAGTAGAGATAACATTATAGAGGATTCGTGATAAATTCTAACAAGCCTAAAAACAAGTTCTCATAAAAAAAAGACAAAGATCTCTTTTTTCTTATAAGTAAGACAAGGTAGACAGGTGTGATAGTGCATATACCTTTTTGGGTGTAAACATGAGAGTTTCACACTCCTTACAAAAGATTTTGTTTAAGTCATTACTTCTTAAGCTACGTTTGGAGGACCAAATATAATTTTGGATAGGATAATATTTGGTGTTTGGGAGAACACTTGATTTGAATGTATCTGGATGGACAAAAAATCCCCACCTTATGGAAAATCTAAGGAAAAAAGAAACAGAAAAAAAGGAGAAAAACCCGATTCGCTTTGCTACTCACCGTCCTCGACCTCAAATGCCATTGTCGTAAACTGTTGCTTCTAGCTTCGTCACGCGCAGCCATCCAAAGAGTTGACTTCCTCCAACAAGTTTCAGATTTCTTTTTTTTTACTCGCCGAAGAACCCATTCTATTTGTGAAAATTTTTTGGCGCCTATCATCGAGAATTTCGATGAACGTTGCTCTTATTTTCAATCATCCTCCGCTCTTGCTTTCATCTGAATAAAAGGATGGTGGTGATGGTTAAATTGATGGGCTCATCAGGGACGGTTCGTCTTTACAACCCATTAATTTGGTGATGATGGGTCATCGACACGGGGTTGTTTAATGTAATCTAGGTTCTATTTGCCGGGACTTTATGGGTCTATGTCCGTCCTTTTTCAGTACTTTGTTCTGCGTTGTCAACAAGTTCTTGAGGCAACCAAGTCGCGAGTTCTATATTTTTCCTTTGATTTTCAATTTTGGGTGATGGTATGTTTTAACTTTATTTCGGAGCAGAATCTCAGAGAAGAAACAAAGGATTTGAGTTCAGTTGTACTGATCCAAAAGGCGACTTGCAAAGGAGGAACATTGAGCATCTAGAGCGAGAAAATAGGGAATTGCAGTAGTGCACACCAGACGTGGAATCGTTAACCTCCTGCCCTTACTAAAGGATGAAGATGATGATGGTCTGTGATGTCTCATTTTCCTTGACCACCAACCATGAAAGCGAGAAAGCGAGAGAGGTGAGTTGAGTGAGAATGTCAATGTATTTCAAACGCTCAGTTGGGTAATATTTATTTGGATTTTTTTTTTATATCTAGACGTTATCAAACACCACGTAGAAGATTTCAAATTTTATCATATCTTTATCCCATCTGACCTTATCCTATTCGGTAAAAATGTATGGAAGACCAAATATAGCCTTAGTCCGTATGAGCCAGTGACCGTAGCGCTTGCCAAAAGTTAGGAAACATGTTCACATGTGGTAGCAAATACACAAGGCACAAAATGACTAGAGGTTTGTTCACGATATGCGTCAAACTGGTGACCTCTTTACCACCATACCTAAGCATATAGCAAAACCAGTATGTAATATTCAAAGCTGCAAGTTAATCAGGACATATTTTTGCATGAGGTAGCAAATGCACAGCAAATGCACAAGTCACAAGCTGACTAAAGATCTATTCATGACATGCCTCGAACTTGTAATCTCTTGGAAGACAATGTGAACTCTATAACCACCATAGCTGATGATATGGCAAAAGCAATATGTAATACTTGTAAATTAATAAGGACAAAATTAACGGGAGATATGTTCTATGGAATTATGGAATCAATATTAAGGAACACATCTTCTACACGTATGTTCTATGTACGATAATAAGGTATATGAAGCTATGAAAAAGACAAGAAGACTCTATATCATGTTTCTTTTTTCCGCCGCTGGAGCGGAAGACCTATTTATCAATTGCTGGACCAAAAAACGGGGTGAACTTTGTGGTCAGAAAATAGGTGACTTGACATGTTTCTTTTCCTGGAATTAATATTTGACTGAATAAAACCCTAGACGAAGAACGTTTCTCTCTTAGTTTACCGACACACTCTTCAATTAATTCTTGTTTTGAATCATTCAAATTATTTGGGTTGTGAACAGCAAGTTGAAAAGCGAGGGCGATGAGCTGTCTGACGCACTCCACATGTTCCTTGGCACAAAATTGGCGCACATTCCCGGAAATCCTAATTTCTATATGCTTAAAAATGACTACGTCTCAACCCCTAGTACTGGAGTAGCTCATTCGATGGAACCTACACATGGGTGTTCCAACCTATATATATGCCGGTATGCATCATAATGGCAATACTAAAGACGCTCTTCCTATTTTCAGCTCTGTCACTCATTAGTCCTAAGTCCTACACAAACACCTACAAACAGAGAGAATTCGAATCGCCGACCCCAACCGCAGAATAAAAAATGGCGAGCCCAGAAATTTTAGAGAAGAGCATGGACCAACTTACAGAGGCCAATTAGAGTCTACAAGAGCTTATCTCGAACCGCATCAGTAGGACTCAGGAATTCATGAATCTGTACTTCGTCTTCCAAGGTATTGTTTTTTCTTCTATGCTGACGTCCTCGGAAACGATCAGGTGTAAACTGAAATGGACTTTTACGCCCTCTCTTTGCTGGTCTCCATTTACAACTCCCTCGCGGTATTGGTAAACATCCGTCTGTCGCTGAAGTACTACGAAAATATGGCCCTCAACTGGGATCTACACGACAAACTGAGGGTGCACCTTGCCAATCTGAGGGTGCAACAACGGAACAAAGCTAATGCCCAAGCAGCGGTAGAGCAATAGAACAATGCTAACGCCGAAGCGGTCCCGCAGCAACAGAACAATGCTAATACCCCAAGCGACGGGGCAGCAACGGAACAATCCCCATAGATTTAGAATCAATCAACGCTACACCATGTGTTATTTGACACTGCTGCTGCTTTTGATATTTTCGGCTGAAATGCTATATGGTTTCTCCCAAATTCACTGTTGTCACCGATGCAGTTACGGATGATTAGTGTGATTTTTACATTATGTTACACTAGATCACATGTCAATATGTGGGGCATGTAGACTAGTAATTCGATCATGTCGGGGTCAAGCTACGTAGATGTCGCCCAGTTGATTTTCTGTTTGAAAGTGCTTCTTACATGTATTGAATAAGTATTACGTGGACCTTAAACTATGCTTCCATTGTAAAAGAAGTAGGTTTGCATTGTGTAATGGAAAAATTGTCCAAAAATTAGCCAATTCAATTCCAAATTTTCAGTTTTGCCAATTGAGAACTAAACTTTTTTACATTTTACCAATTGAGTCCATTTGGCCTATTTTAATCGGAAATTAGTGATGTGGACTCCCATGGTGCCTACCTAGGATTATTAGTGCTGACGTGGACAAATTTTTGTAAATTTTTTCTATAAAATTTGAATTTTTTTTCTTTTTTCTTTTTTGTTTTCCTACCAAATCCGGTGAGGGATGCTGGCTTGGTCACAAGCAAGGTTTGGCAACTGGGCGAGGGTTGTAGTGACCAATGAGGGTCGGCTAGCCCTTGCCGAGCTTGGAAGAAAAAAAAAAGAAAAAGAAGGAAAGAGAAAATAAGAAAAAATTATAAAAAAATTTAAAGAAAAATTTTAAAAATGTTTATATGAGTATTAGCCATGCCACATAAAACAACCGACCTCCACGTTAGTGATTTCTGGCTAAAATCGGTCGAGTGTATTCAATTGTAAAAACGTAAAAATATTTTTGACCCAATTGGTAATATTGAAAGGTTTAAAATTGAATTGACTCAAGTGTAATAAATTTAAGACTTTTTGAATAGTTTTCCCATTGCGTAAGATATGAAATGCTTGGCAATGGAAAAAATTGAAGGATTTTTAATCTTGTACATGGAGTTTGTAAAGTTTAGATTACCCAAGTCGATGTTCTAGATCATGGTCAAAAGACGTCGTCTAAATTTTACTTTTGGAAACGATATCAACTTTGTTTAACATGCAAATGCACAAATAATATTAGTTCTGATCCACTGGTGTAAACAAACCTTATATCTTATGTAACTAGTGTATGGTATGTAAAATTTCGAAATAAAATCTTGAATAATACTTTGGCTAAGAGCAATAGTATTAACGTCTCAGGTCATCCTCATTTGCATTCTGAGTCGTTTCTTTTTTGGCCAGATTTAAAATGTGCAGGAGGAATGAACATTGCTCCCTTTTGTTTTAGTTTGCTCTTTGATCATTAATTTTGAATGGGCATATTTTCCAGCATCTCTGATTGGAAGAACCTAGTTTTTAGTTGATGAGTTGTAAAACATGGACATAACGAACATTTACTTTAGTTTATTTATGTATATGTGATGCTTGTGTCTATGGCTTATCCATTATAGGCCTCCAATCAGAAGCAGTGGAAGGAGACGTCCAAATACTACTTCCGAGATGACGAAAATGTACCTTTTATTGGGATGAATACACTAAAGGTTTTACAACTTGTCATGTAAGTATGGTCGAATTCTAAAACTTTTATAAAATGTAATCAAATTATAAAACTTATTATAAAAGTGTAATGGAATTTTAAAACTTTTAAAATACACGACTAAAACTTAAAACTTGTCAAGTTGATGCATTCAAGTCTTTCCATTAATTCCATCTAACTTGATTAATTTGACTAGTTTTAGGACTTAATGGTACTTTTTAAAAATTTTATGACTTAGTTGCATTTCATAATAAGTTTTAGGACTTTCAGTACACTTATTCTTATTTTTATTCCATCATAAGTTGACTTAATATGGAGTGTGGTTTAATACTGTCTAGGCCCATAAATCAAGATGAAGTTTGATGAACAACGGGGTGGAACACTCACAGACATTTATAGACAGCTATTGTTAAATCAAGCAAAACGAACTCAATTTATAAAAAAGGAGGAAATCAATCATTACACTAGATTTATGTAGCTCGGTCTTGTCACAATCTTTCCAAAGGTGAAATCTCCAAGGCAGCTTGATAAATTATGGAGTGAACATCCATAGTCTCCCTTGTGCATTCGGCACGGGTTCTCCCAAATTTTACTGATCACGAAATTAGTTGACTCGATTAATTATGAAAATCATATTCTTACTATAGGAGTCGCTAGGGATAAGTATGATTCCAAAACCTAGAATTTAAGAACTGAACCAGTAAGAACTTGTCGGTTCCAAAGTATATATAATAGATTCCAAATTTCAAAAAATGAAGAACTTGTTTCAACAGGTAAGTTCTAGGGTATTAATTGAAGGAACATGGAATCTGGAACTTATAATCTAAAATCTAGAACAAGTTTTATGGTTTTGCTTAGTCCATGCCTTTAAGTGATTGTATGATATCCAGGTCATTAGATGATGAATTTATAATGTGGAAGTACTAGTTTCAACTTCCATTTTATGATTAAGACTTGTCCTTTATTAATGTTTATATTTTTCTTTTATCTAAATAAAAGTTAAAGTCAACGAATTGTAGAAACAAATGGTGATCATTAAAGGTTTTGATTTACTATAATATTTCAATTAGTAATATAGATGAAACCTAGATAGACCCTATAACTGATCTTGAAACTTGTGACATGTTAGATTCTAAGCTATATGGTATGTAGGGTAGGTTTTAGGTTCTAAAAAATGAGAAACATGTTCTAATGGGTAGGTTTTAGGTTTCAGGTTGAAACTGTACGAAACTTGAAACTGCTTACCCCTAGGAGTCAATACTGACCTATTTGAGTCCAATTAGAGGCCAAGTAAAATGTGAGAGGTGGATTTAGGGGACTTGGTTAATCTAAAGTCTATTAGCACATTTTCAGTTCCTTTTTTCATCATTTTTTAAACAGTTGATCATGCGATCTTATCTAATTAAATTCCTAGGCACACTCACCTAAATGACCATGGATTATTTATATGCACAATGACATTTAGTTATCACACAATCTCGCACCATATCTCAATCAATCGAAGAAATGGAATATGGGAAGATAAGATACGCAAAGTAAAACCCAATATTTAGCCTCGGAACACGACCCCATGAGGTAAATCGAAACATGTCATTACTCTAATGTAACGATAAAAACATCCTAACCAAATGATGATATAAGGCACTAACAAAAAATAGAGCACGATGAAGCACGTAACAAATCTAAACGATATCATGCGCCATCCATTTTTTAAACTTATTTTCCCACTTACTGCTTTCCATCATTTTTTTTTTGTGGTTTTTATTATACTTATTTATTTAATGACGAATATGATTTAAAAAATAATTGTACTAAATGCAAGTCATGACAGTGTAATCTAAATGCCAAGTTTAAAATCAACTCAAATATGACGCACCCAATAATGAATATGGTCAATATCATGAAAAATCCAAAATTAGTACGTCTTTGATAAATTTACCCAAATTAATCTTTTGACAACAAAAAACCTTAAATTGGAACAATTAAGACAAATTTACCTAAAATTAATTTTTGACCACTACATTTGTAACGATCTATCCTCCATTAGTTTCCATTAAATTTATTTAATATCACGAAAAACCACAAACTGGAGCCATGAATGGGCCTAGGCTTAAAATTAGGGAAGATGGAGTCAGTTTCCTGCAAGTATGCCTTCCCACAGTTGCCGAACCTCTTCCATTCAAGCCCTTCAGGGACAGCCTTTTAGCAAGAAACCACTCTAACATTTAATTCATAGCTTGGAGACATTCAAAGATTAGGATAATAACATTTCTAACTATCCGAACTGCACTTCTCAGAGGATCCGTAACCAATGAAAGATGGAAATCTAAAATGGTAAATCCATCAATTGTCACGTGTCACCTAACTTAACATATTAATTTGGGATTTTTGGTTGTTAAAAAATTAATTTGAGGTAAATTTATCACAAACGTATTACTTTGAGGTTTTTAATAGTATTAATCATTATAAATATAACTTAAAACCAATGCAAACAGATAATGACGGCCCTCCGGATCTGTGAGAACCAATTGAGGTCACTGCAGAGAAACCATTGGAAGGGTTCAATAAATGTGAACCTACCACGACCTGGTGATCAAACCCGAATCGTTGGTGGTTCGGCCATCAAACCATAACCAATTGGAGCTCACATTTGGAAGATCGGGCCTAGTGGTCCTACCCAGAGATCATGAGAAGGTGCCTCCGTCTTCCGTCTCCCCCTTCTCTGGATTCTTTATCCGTTTCCTCTCCCCCATCACACATGCATCCACTTGTCTTTTTCCATCCGAGGGTGTACTTGCTTCGTGAAAATAAATACTTTAAAAATATATATATTTTTTAAAATTATCACTTACAATATTTATAAAAATGAATGAACGAAAAATATTTTTATCATTCGTGAAAATATTTAAACATAAATTATTATTGATGATAAAACTAATTTTTAATTATTGTATTTTTGCCAATTCATTCATAAATCTTTTAATTTTGTCAATCAAATTAAGTCCACTCAGCTAATTTTCATTCAATATTGCTAAGGTGACGCCAATCCTACATGATTTGAGTTTTTCTATTAATTTTTCTTTTCTTTTTATATTTTTTCCATCCCTTCTCCTTTTTCCAACCATCGGTGACGCTCCTAGCAAGGTCCAGCAGTGCTGCGATTTCCTGCAGCGTCTCAGCTAACTCCCTCTGCAAGTTTCTTTTCTTCTAGGTTTCGGCCACCAGTCCAGCACCGCCACGCCAGCTCCTCCACTGCAGTTCAGTGAGCTTTTTTGCCTGCAGGGCAACGTACTATATTCATCTATTCCAGCGGCACTTTGATTAACAACCGGAGTGTCCCAGTGTCCAACCACGACTTCTGCAGTGCCTTCCAGCCCAACACCAGTGAATCTGGTGTCTTGCCAAGCTCCATCGTAGAACCATCCTAGTTTTGCCGCCGCGCCCAGCAAGTTTCAAGTGATCCTCACGAATCTCCACTAGAATTTCAAATAATCACTTAGATTTAATATATCTCAAGCTAGGCAATAATATCTTGAAATTAAACATGATTCGAGAAATCACCTAATCCAGTGAATTCATTTCCAAAATAGACTGGTGGTGGGGAGTGATCACGGTGTCCGGTGCACGGCAAGACTAAGGAAGCATGGTGTCCAACTGCAAAGAGGGCAGTAGAGCAATGGGACGTGGTGACGTCGATCATTGGAGGTGTGCCTGAGCAGGGACTTCGAGCAGGCGTGACGAGAGCACGTCAAGGTGGTACGCACGGTTGAGCTTGCGGTGGTTATTGACTGCGTCGATGAACCTGCACAGAAAGAAAAATTTGTTGGGCTTTGCCTGGAATGCTAGAGGGAGTGGTGGCTTGCGGTCTCGAGGCTTGGCTGGTCTTCACACCAAGACGTCAGGCAGGGACTAGTAGGAATAACGAGCAAAGAGGCCGAGTGAAGTCCGCAGAAGGGAACTGCAGTGGATTGCCGGTGTCGCTCCTAGAAAGTGACGCTCGTTGATACTGGAGAGAGGTAAACCGCAAGTGTGTATTGTGGGTTGGATCGATGATGTCCGGATCAGCGTGGCTCTGACGATTGATTTGTTGTCTCCTCTTCAAGATAGCCTCACTTTGCCTTTTTCTTTCTCAAAGCCCCATGTTGGTCTCCCAAAGAACTTTTTTTTTTTTCAATCGGTGGTCATAGTCCTTTCTCGTCTTCCCCAAACTTCACCACTTGGCTCTCCCTCCGTATTATTTCTTGACTTTTCCCTTCACCTCTCCCCACTCCCCACTCTGTATTATGAAGCTCTCTATTCTCTTATTGTCGTGCTCTGCCGCCTCTGAGTTATGCGTCCCTCAAATGGTGTCAATGCCCCTCATACAATGCTAGGTTAGGGTTCTTTTAACAATATATTTTCTACTTTTTAAACCTTAAGAGATACACCAGAACTTCAACCATCGGAAACTTTCCTCTTACCTCTTAACGATTCCAATTGTGATAATATCAATTTGCTCAATTACTCTCTAAGATCATGTTGATACCAATATTTTCCACCTTGGCATTTTCCAATTTTCCAATGTAAATTTCGACCATAATGTGTTCATGGGCTTGGCCAAATTTCCTTTCACTACAGGCTTAGTCCAACTAGCTATAAGCTCAGACCTATTTACTTAAACCCATTCGCCATCGATCCAAATAAATATGCAAACTATATGGGCTTGATTAACTACAAATGTATGGAATTTAATTAATATATTCTTTTAGGGATTGAGGTTGACCTCTAACTTTTCTATGTAATGAATGACTAAATGGATCGTCAAAATGTATGTGTCTACGGTTGTTGACACCTAAATTTTGCTGACAGGTCCACTAAAAGCAAAAAACTCGAGATAAGAAGTCACCACCAATTACAATAGTGTTTGTTTCTTGGCGCAAAAGAGTCATTTTAGTGTTTTTTAACATTTTTTCGAGTTTCGTTACATTTTGTCTAAACGTGGGAGTCATTTTATCAAATAATTCAAGTATGACTTTTTAGTTGACTTTTTGGCCAATCCCTAAAGTCAACCCTTGGTCAACATTTTTTTGAATAATTAGCAAAATAAAAAATTCATTAATTCTATCCATTTCAAACTTAATTGGGCTATTAAATCGAGAATTTTGCCCTTGATTGGACAATTCCAAAATTTACACATTTCTAGTCATTTTTTAGAATAATTTATTTCTCCGCGTTTGACCCAGAGGTTGTGACGCATTGAAATTTCAAACCAACTTTAAGAATTTCGGCTCAGGACGAGTAGATTAATTTTCGAGCACAAATTTAGGCCCACGGTTGGTTCTTCATAGATAGTGCAAATCAACCCAGTTCAAATCTGATTAAGTTAAATCAAATTAATTTCAATGTCAATTTTGATAGAACTTAGTAATTTGGCAAAATTCAGCCATAACGACGAATTGGGACTGCTGAATTCGGGCCGAGTCAACCCCATTGACCTGACCTAGTTTGGCTTGCTTGGGCTGAAGCCCAATTCAACTAATTGGGCCGGATCAAGTGTGTTGGCCAAACCTATGTTGCTATTGAGAGAATCAAGGCAACTAGCCCCGGTCAACTCGGGTCAACTCAATTAAACCTAAATTGACCCGTCCCATTGGCCGATCCTCAACTGGATTTATTAGGCCCACTTAGCCAAGATACCAAGCTCAATTAGCTTAATTAGAGTAAAATTTAACAATTAGAGTTTCTTGAGTTGAGTGATGGTCACTGGGGTCAAAGGGCTTAGACAAGTAGCGGCTCCATGCAGGCTTCTAAGATGGTGAAAGGGATAAGAATGAACAGAATTGCAAGAGCACTATTAGATAGGTGACATTCTAGGATAGTGTCCACTTATATGCCAAAGGGAAAAACTATAAGGCTTGATATGGAGTAAGCCAAAACGGACATGCTTTGTCTAGGGATATTGGTGCTGTCGTTGGGAGGCTGAGCGCCAACATTGGGATGGACGGCTGCTGGAATTACCTAGATCGGACTCATTGCCTAAAGGAAATTGCTGAGAAACCGCCAATCCGTACGGGATTGGTCGCCGAAGTTGTTGGAAACGTATTCTCCCAATGTGGCCAGTCAAAAAATACTGAAGGTTGGTGGCGGTGAATATTCTGGAGGGAATCCAGAGAAGATAAACTTTACAGTTATCCCTCTACGATCATGGCAGCCATGGATTTTAGTGCTAGGATCCCTAGAATTTTTTATTCTTCAAGAAGAATAATGAGGTCACCTTGAATACGTAATTGTTAGCTCTCTAAGGGCCTGTTTGGTAACCATTCAAACAGTGTCAAATTCTATTATTTTGCTCCGGGGAGTAGTTTTGGAACATAATCGTGTTTGGTAAAATTTTTATTTTTGAGAATAAATTTTTATTTTTTTGTTTCTGAAAGTAGATTTGGAACATAATCAAAAATAAATAAAAAAAGTTGATTCTTGTTCCCTGGAACAATTCCAGAATCAAGCCCATATTTTCTCTTCTTCTTCTTTATCCATTGCCGCGGTTGCCGTCTGCCGGTTGCCGGTTGCCGGAGGCAAGCCCAGCCATTGGCGAGGAGGGCCTCACCCAGCCCTACCGGTGGCCAGGCGGGCCCTTCCCAACCCCGGTGAGGCTCGCCTAGCCACCTGTAAGACTCGGCCTCGCCCAACCCCGTCGAGGCTTGCCCAGCTGCCGGTGAGGCTAGGTGAGCCTTGCCCAGTTGCCGATGAGGCCAGTGACGCTTCGGTGAGATTGCCAGTCCTCGTTTGGGTTCGGCAACCGGCCACTTGAAGAAGAAGAATAGGAGAGAGAAAGGAAAAAAAGAAAAGAAGAAAAAAGGAAAAAAGTAATAAAATTATTTAAAAATTAAAAGAAAATGATTTGGAGTAGAAATTTTGAGCATGGTACCAAACGCAATTCTATTCCGGGAATTGAAATTTTGGACAGTTACCAAACGGCTTAAAATGCTTAGAAATTGTTCCCAGGAACAAAATAAAAAGAATCATTTATAATTAGAAATTATTCCCGAGAATAGAACCGTTACCAAACGCACCCTAATTCAATTCCAGATTGTTACTCCAATCACTTTCCTTCATGAGATGATTTTAAAATAAAAACAACACAAGTTTCATGACTTTTATCGAAAAGCTCAATTGAGTGCAACAACTTTATTTTTTACCACATAAATTAAATAACTTTAAAAAAATATTCACTTAAATGCCATAACTTTCTATCCATCGTTTAAGTGCAAATTCTTTTTAAAAATGTTCATCCAAGTATCAGAAATCCAATGTAACATAGAACTTATGGTGACCGTTTTAAAAAGGTTATAGCACTCAAGTAATCAGAAAAAAATTATGGATCTCAAGTGAGTATTATACATGGGTTAACACTCAATTAATTGGAAAAAATTTGTGTAACTCAAGTGAGTGTTGTTCGTAAGTTATGACACTTATAGTATTCTTATCCTCAATTAGTGTACAAATATCATGCGATGATGATGATGATTGTGGGATCAACTTTGTCTCTTGCTCTCTTTTCTGTTCGGTAGACTTCTCTACCGATACATGAAAATATGTTAACTCTAACTACAAAGTAAACCAATATTTCTGCTTATGGTTTGGGGTCGATCCCTGATTTTCTGTACAGTGAAAAACTAAATGGGTTTATAAAAATTTAGGTGCCGACAGAAGTATGATCATGGATCCGAAAATCAAGGACATTGCGGTTTTAATTTCAAGTTTGAATATTAACCGCTTAGAAGCGGTTATATTTGGTAAAACTCTACATAAGCCATGTTGAACCATTGTAAAAGCCCCCGACAATCTTGAAGGCAACTGTGTACTTTTTAATTTATCAATTTCCAGCAATTGCATTTGTCCAATTCGTAGATTTAGTTAGTGCAGATCCGTTTCCGGATTCCTGTTCAAATTGCCACTGAACAATAAGCTAACAAGAACTGGAAATTCACCTTTGGTGAAAAGTATTTAGTCGATTGAACAATTCGCAGCAAAACAATAGTACTACTATTATTCGGGACTTTAGGACCATCACATGGAAAAAGGTTAGTCAGGCTTTAGCATCCACTACCACGGAAAAGAATGCTTGGGATTTAGGACCATCACATGGAAAAAGGTTATTCAGACTTTAGGACCCACTACCACGGAAAAGAATGTTTGGGACTTCAGGACACTCCTGCTCAACTGAACAGCCACGACTCTTCTTCGCTTGCTGTTCCATCCATGATTCTATAAAAAGGTATGATTTCGCTTCTCACGTGTAACATCACAGCATTCGACTTCTCTCCTCCTCGAATCACTGATATCCTCTTGCAAATTTATCCTCCGTGTGTGAACTCCCACAACCACTGCAGAAGCAGCGTGAAGAAATCCACTCCTCCGCCGGCGGCTCGGCGGCTTGTGCTTCTCCCTATTCTACTACTCCTATTGGGATAGGTTCAATGTTGGAGACCGCTCAATCTTGGGCTTCGCAAATAATAAGAGCAGTTTTACGTAAGGGATTATGATTTCAAGATAACGATTGCACATGAGAAAATTCCTATCTTTCTGACAATAAACTGAATTCACATTGTCTGCCGATTCCATGAATTTGCTATGGATTTCCTTGACTCAATAAGCTCTAACTATAGACCAGTTTTTCATGGACACCTTTCTGCCATGATGGTTTTCATAGAATAATTTTGATGGTGGAACACTCAAATTCAGTAAACTCGACTCCAGTTGAGAGCCAAAGTACTTTGATTGATTGTGTTTGTTCAGAAATTCTCTTTTTGAGGTGATTCATGTTCAGCTGATCATTGTGTGTTTCATTGGCTACCCAATAACAAAAGTAAATGTGTTGTGATATAATTTATTGAGTTGGATCAAATATATATATATATATGGAGGGGAGGGAGGGAGATCATTTCGCTTGTGTAAATAAATTAGCGGTAGTTCATTTTCTTATTTACTCTACTTTAGTTCACTCTTTATGTGTAGCTTTTCATCGAGATCTAAATTTTCATCTTAATACTGTTCCATTTATGTCATCTTGCATTGCTAAATCTAGAATTTTAATGAATATTTCATCTTGGGATAATATTGAATCTAGTATGGTCTTAATACCCTTTTCCTTTGATTATTCTTTCCTTATGATTTCCTTTAATTAAATCATTCAATAGAGATTCTGAAGAGAATTGGGACACTATTAATAAATGCCTTTCAGACTCAACATGTGCTCTTTGACGCGGACGGTTGGATGGTGAAAGCCAGAAAGCTGGCTTGATTCATTCTGGAAACGAGATTTTGGAGACCTACAAATATAGTCTTGAAATCAGGTAATCTCTTGGTAGCTGCTGTTTGTCTTCTAAGTGGCAGTTTCCTTTTGGCTTGATCTTTTGGTTATTAGGTTCTATGGCTATGCTTATCAAACGAGTTTGATTATTTTGTGGAAGAAATTCAGTCTCCAAGAATTTCACTTTGCTGGCCAGACATTGTTTTTGACATTGGCTTTTTTATTTCATGTTCTGCTAGATGTGATCTTCATCAAGTTTGGAATACTTTTGTTTATGTGCTGATGTGGGATTATTTGAGATAATCTTAATCCAAGCATGTTGTTTAGTAAAATGTGCTTTTCTAATTATTTATTCCTTTGTACAGGGGTAAATCAAACTCTTTTTAGCATCCTTGGATAAGTGAATTGAACGACTCAGAAAGCATAGATAAGGCATGGTCGTACCATACATAGTAGGAAGGAACTCCCATAATTCTTGTATGGGAGGAACACATACCTATTATGTAGCTCTGGTTTTTCCACTTTAATTTGTTTAATCAATTTTGTGAATAGAGTTCTCAATTTCTACAAGCATTTGATGATTGATTTTTATTGAGGGAAGTTTGTAGCTTGGTAGCATATGGCAGGATCAGGATGCTCATTAGGGGCAATGTTCATGTAAATTTAGTGCAATTTGTTTGAAAGTGTATTTGTTTAGATATGAAAACTTGCTCATGTATCTATGCACCTTCTGCATGGTGCTCAAAGCCATTCTCAGTCTTTTTATTTGAAGATCTTTATCATCAACTAATCGAGTCCTCATGTTGTCATCAAAACATTTGTTTTACCATGGCATTACTAGACAACAAGTTTCTAATACATCGATCTAGTGTCCATCTCTACATCTCATTCCTTGGTGACAAAATTAAACGAGAATTCCAAGAATTCAGATCTGGCAAAGACATTTCTCAATTTTGAAATGGAGAAATTCTGATAAAATGAAGTCAACTTTTAAGTCCCTTCAAAGAAGTTAAGACATTTTGTTCGATTTTCATTATGACACTTAAAACTTGAATGTCAGAACTTATAATTCGTTCATAATTCGAGTGTCTGCTGTTTAACTCAACTAAAGCCGAATCCCACCTGTCGCCAAATCTACATGGAAGATGCCATACAATAGGTGGAGATCAAGTGCATATGGCCTCGAAAAAAGGGGGAAAATGGTGATGGTCAAGTACGAGAATAAAGAATAAATGAAATATCGAGGTATGAAACCAGACGGTAGCCGATCCATACTGTTGGGAATTACTGATTCCCTAAAATCGGATTCGACACTAAATCGAACCCCTAAAAAGAGTGCGGAAGACAACCCCGGGAAAATCACATGTATCACCAATTCTAAAGCACATCACAAAATCGAACGTACCTTATTAGCCACAGATTAAACACCGACGCTGATATGAGGAAGAAAAACTAATCCCGTTCGATCCGATGATGTCAATTTGCCTTGAAGGGAAGAGAGTGTCGTCTCTTTTGTTACTGTTCTTCTTTTGGAAGGAGAGAGAGAGGAGGAACGTACGTACTGTCAAAAGGTGCATTCCTCCCTCTCTTTTTCCCCTTAAATACGTCATCTCCAAAGGACGTGTCCCTTCGGTAAAAGACATTCCCCCAAAAGTTACAACTCTTCAACATATCCCTCAATCCATGGGCCCTAATATTGTGGGCCAGGCTTTTAGGCCCAACATGGGCGGACGGGCCAACATAGGCCCATCATCATTAATAAATAAAACCATCATCTTCCACTCGCACATAGTGGGCTGAACATGATCCTCTTTACCTCTCTACAACATTCATACTGGTGAATAATCCATGTGACTAGCATACTTTGAGAGCTCGTTGCTATACATCTGTTAGGAATATATAGCAGCTCATAATGGGCATCAAATTCTGAGTAGATTTAGTATGCAGTACCCTAGATCGATCGATCACATTTATATTTCTCTTGATCTCTTTTAAACAATGATATATATATTGTATTCGCAATTATGATTATCCCAAAGACAGTCATAATTGGCCAACCAGTGAATACAAAACTACAATGTGATTCTCCAAATTCGATCTTCCTCTTTCCTTCAAACTCTCAATTTCAGTTCAGCTTACTTTTCTAGAAATGTCCCATTAGATCGAATCAACTCATGACCATTGGCAACATCCTAAGATAGCAAACACTAAATAGAAATCTTGAGAATAAGTAAAAGTCATGAGGGTACTAAAATTGAGGAACTCTTTTCCTCAAGAGTCTCATACGGCATAAAAGTTGAGATCAAACTTTTGCCACTCTTATTGGTCGTCTTATGCATACGTAGTATGAAATACGTATTACGGTATTAACTCATTTCCCATGGAGCGTATGTCTACACCTTCAATACCATATAGATGATAGTTCAGACATACCCAATGTCTAACTTGAGTTCACGTATCTACTCATTCACAAAATTCATTAGAATTCACATCTAGCTTCTTAGACAGATAAAGTAAAAATATGTGGGGTATTTTACTTTCAGACATAGTACATATCATGTCCTCATCTTAACACTTAGTTAAGGCGACATATATATTTTATGCTTGAGCTCTAAATTATCACCTAGATAATAAGCTTAAAAACCGTCTCATCTCTATTTATCACACAGTAAATAAAGGCGATTACCCGTGTGAGTGAGCTAATCTCTTATCTATCTGACATACTTTCTCAACTTAATATAATGCACTGAGCATTAAGATGCATAAACGTTAAACAAAGATTCATAGGCATTAATGATGAAAACACAAATTCATTAAATGTGAACGACTCAGGGAAATTACAATATCCAGTACATCAGACTCTACGCAATCCTAGAGATTTTACATGACCACAAAACACATCTCTAGGTATTGGCTTTGTCATAGGATCTGCTACCATTCTATGCGTAGATATGTACTGTAAGTTCACATCCTTTCGTGCAACCATATTTTTGACAAAATTATACTTGGTATCTATATGTTTGGTCTTGCCATTATATTTTGGATCTTTGGTGTACGCTATAGCTGCTTGGTTATCACAGTTAACCAAAAAAAAAAAAAAAAGATTTGCAGCATACTCAATAATATCTAAATAATCCAAAAATCTCTTAAGCCAAACTCCTTCTTGTACTACTGCTGATAATGCCATGAACTCAGCTTCTATCGTGGACAAAGTTATACACGTTTGTTTCTTACTGCTCCAACATATGGCGACATTATTCAATAAGAAAACAAACCTAGAAGTAGATTTCCTTTCATTTAAATCTCCTCCCCAATCAGTATCAGAATAGCCTTCGAGTCGCAGATCATTTCCTTGATAACTTAGCGTATAATCAGCAGTTTCCTTTTAGATACCTCAGTATTCTCTTAACGGTTTTCCAATGTGCTTGACTTGGATTGGATTGGTATCTACTCACCATTCCAACTGCAAAACATAAGTCAGGTCTTGTACACATCATAACGTACATCAAGCTCCCAACAACACTAGCATAAGGAACATGTTTCATTTGTTCCTTCTCTTGTGGAGTCTTTGGACATAGTCTATGGCTCAATCATTCACTTTTTGCAATAGGAGTGTCTATGGGTTTACAATCTTACAGACGAAATTGTTCAAGAACCTTATTTATATATGTTTCTTACGAAAGAGATAACGATCTCTTCAAACTATCTCTTAAAATCTTAACTCCAAGAATGTATGCAGCCTTACTCATATCTTTCATCTCAAAGTTGGAAGATAACCAACTTTTGATGGTATTCACAAACTCCATATTGCTTCCGGCAATTAGTATATCATCAACATATAATGATATGATCACAAATTGATCTTTGGATCTTTTGATATATACACAATGATCCTCATCTATCATTATAAAATCATATGCAATTATGGCATTATGAAAATGTATATACCATTGTCTCGATGACTGCTTAAGACCATATATCGATCTCAAAAGTTGATATACTTTTCCTTCTTGGCCTTCTATAATGAAACCAGCAGGTTGTTCCATATATATTTCTTCCTCTAATTCTCCATTGAGGAAGGCAGTCTTTACATCCATTTGATGTAATTCAAGATCCATACTTGCCACTATCGCCAGAATTAATTCACAAACAGGAGAAAATGTTTCCTCATAATTAATTCATTCCTGTTGATTATACCCCTTCACCACAAGGCAAGCTTTATATCTCTCTATCGAGCCATCAGCTTTACACTTTATTTTGAGACACAACTTGTTCCCAATAGCTTTGCGTCCTTTTGGAAGATCAACCAGTTCCCAAACATGGTTTGACTTCATTGACTCCATTTCCTCTCCCATTGCATACATCCATTTTTCCTTACTAGGGCAACTTAGAGCCTCATGTATATTTCTTGGCTCATCCTCATCTTGTGGGACAATCATAAAAGTTTCCCCTTCAATGTCAAAATGTCAACGGGGAATACTTTTGCGACTTGTTCGCCGTTTGGGAGATTGTACTATTTACTCATCAATCCCCATTATGCTCCCACTAGGATTAGATAATGATAATGTCGTCTCATCATGTGATTGTAATTGAGAATGAGTTGAATTCAATTCATCACTTCTCATATTACTCCCACTTGGACGAACTCCACTAATATCATTATCTTGATCCAAGGTTTCAAATAGGGAGTAATCTTTACCTATTTCGCCCTTCTTAGGAAATTCATTCGCTAAGAATGTGACATCCCGTGATTCAAATTCAATTATACTCCCACTTTCCTGCTCACCTATAAACACATACCCTTTCGAGTGCTCGGAGTATCTTATGAAGATACTCTACTTTCCTCTGGGACGCAATTTCCCAAATTTGTGAGAGGGCTCATGAGTATAGGCAACACAACCACATGGCTTAAGAAAACTTAAGTCCGGCTTTTTACCTGTCCATAACTCATATGGAGTGGGAGTAACTGATTTGGAAGGCACCCAGTTAAGTATATAGGCAGCAGTTAACAACACATCACTCCAAAAAGTGATAGGCAAGTTAGCATGCGCCATCATAGACCTAACCATTTCCAGTAGGGTTTCGTTTCTTCTTTCCGCAACACCATTTTGTTGAGGAGTATATGGAATAGACAACTGTCTTTCTATTCCTTTTTCATCACATAATTTTCTAAATTCATCAAATAAATATTCTCGACCTCGATCGGATCTCAATGCTTTTATTTTCTTGTCTAATTGATTTTCTACCAAGTTCATAAACCTTTTGAAACAACTTAATGCTTCAGATTTATGAGAAATCAAATAGACATATCCGAATCGAGTATAATCATCTATAAAAGTGATGAAACAAACAGCCCCATGCCTTCCTCTTACATTCTTTGGACCACAGACGTCATAATAGATTAAATGCAAAGGAAATTCAGCTCTTTTACCTTTTCTAAATGGTTTCCTTGTCGTTTCCCCTACTAGGCAATGCTCACATATGGGCAAATTGACTTTTTCAATGTTGCCCAACAAGCCCTCTTTGGCTAGTCTATTCATACGTTGTTGGCCAATATGACCAAGTCTAGCATGCCACACATTCACATCATTATCATATGAATTAGGAGATGTGAGAAGGGAATAACAAACATTTACATTAACATAGTCAATATCTAATACAATGAAACAATCTAGAAAATAACCACAACAATAGAAATTTGTATCCAAAAAACAAATCCACACCTCTATTATGGAAGTTCATATTAAAAACCTAGTTTGACCAACACTAAAACAGACATTAAATTCTGACGAATCTCCGGAGTATACAATACATCATGTAGGAATAAGGTGCATCCACCACGCATGTTCAATTGGCAGGTGCCAATACCTTTAACTTCAGCTTTTGAGTTATTTCCTTCATAGATCCACTTAGTTCCAGTCGGAACTCGTCGAAATTCTACGAAGGATTCTCTATCCTTTGCTACATGGTCGGTCGCTCCTGAATCTACAGTCCACAAAGGATTAGATTCAGTCAAGAATATAGAACTTGACACGTATGCAAAGTTCCCAATAGTACAAGGGGTGTGTACCTTCTTTGGCTCGCGACAATCGCGAGCATAGTGACCCTTCTGGTCACAGTTGTAACATCTCACCCTTGAAATATTCTTAACACGAGGACATTTTCCTCTCTTCACACGAGGATGTTTTCCTCTCTTTTGTTGGTTAATTCTTGGTTTTTTGCAAGAAGGACTTGATCCCTTGCTTTCCCACATATTAAACGAATCAATGCGCTTGCGCTTAGAGCTTGAATCCCCTTCTGAGCTGAAAGCAATACAGCAAATATCTGTATCCCGCTCAAATGCCTTGAGGTGATCATCTGCTAGCTCAAGGTGGCGCACAGCATTCTCAAGATCTTCCATAACATGGTCAAGAGCTTTTAGTGCTTCTTGCTTTTCAAGCACATATTGAATTTTCTTATTCAATATTTCACAATTATCGCCGTTCAATTTGTCCTCTTTATTCAAATTAGCAATTATGATCTTAGTTGCTGAAGCCATTGATCTAAACATATCAGACACATATGCACGAATAATTAATGCCTATCATTTATGCATCCATTTTGCACAAACCCATCATATTAATGAATAATTTCAAGTAAGGTTTCAGAATCAAAAGGTCACTATGTTTCCAATCATCCTCCAAAACATCCTAACTTTTTTTTTTGGTCAGTAAAACTATCATTAATATAATTGTCTTATGCAAAATGAATTCTATGAAGCTACAAAAACTTCTATGAACTACCCACAGCAGTCAACAATAACAGAAAGCAAATAATATTTTATATCAAACAATGATATAATAATGATGCTTTCACATAATACAACTAACATATCAATTGTCACACCAACAACAACTAAGTAGAAAACATTACATAAGATGTCCACAAAGAACACTAAATAAAGAAAATATCTCGAAACATCTAAAACCAAGGCATCATACTACTAATAGGGAAAGCTTCTACTTGGTTCAATTTCTTTTTTCTTTTCCTCTGTAAAATTTTTAGGCATTCTTGACAGCCACGGAAAAAACAGTCGGATATCCCTTAGGATTTCTCCTACGCACATTCATTCCCCGCCTAATCGAAGTCATTCCTTGGGTCGCAGTCTTTGTGGCTCCAACCCGATGATATTCATCTACAAATTCCATTATTAGCTCCTTATACCTAGTAAATCCTTTGACCTCCCATAGGCGATTTAACACTCCTTGCCATTTCTGGTGGAAGAGTGTTCATGAAGAATCGCACCATCTGAGTATCTAGCATGGGATAACCGTTCCAAATGACCTCTTAAATTTTGTTATTGACCTCTACAACATGATCAATTATGTCGTAACTCTCCTATCGATAACCATTCAAATCGGCTATCAACCCTGAAAGCCTTTCCTTTTGTTCATCTGATATTGTGTGCACAGATGCGCGCGGCTTACGCGGAGACATTGTTCCCGCAACAAATGCAGAACAAAATTAGGGATTACATATAATCCACATAAACTTAATTGGAAAAAGAAAAAAGAAACAAATTCCCTTTCTTTCTTTTTTTGGGGTCAACGGTCAAAGTCAACGGTTGGTCAACGGTCAATGCAGGTCAACAGCCAGTCAATGGTCAATGGTCAACGCAGGTCAATGGTGGACCGGGTCGAGTCAACGGGTTTGGGTCAAACGGGTCGATCGCCGGGTTGGGTCGGGCCAGGCCGGACGGATCGACCCGGCACGTGCGACACGCGTGCGCAGCTGACGTCACGATGACGTTAGCTGGCGCGTGCCACACAGGCGCGGCGGCCCCCGCGCACATGCGCGCGTCGGCCCTGCGCGCGCGTGTGACGCACGCGCCTACGTCTTTGAATCGGCGTGCGCAACACACGCGCTGGTTCGTTCCGGTTGCGCATGGGGGCGCGTCCGGCGGTCTATGGCGACGATTCGCCACTCGTCTTGACGAGACCTTCGACCCTACGCCATCAGAAACTGATTTCGACTTACAGAAAAATGAAAAAACGGGTGAACAGTGCTCGGGTGTTGGGATTTTTTCGTCCCCGATTGGTGTCAGCCGATATTTCTCACAAAAATTCAATAAAAAATCATTCATAAACATGAAAAGGGATCGGGAAAACATGAACAGGGCTCTGATACCAATGTTGGTAATTACTGATTCCCTAAAATCGGATTCGACACTAAATCGAACCCCTAAAAAGAGTGCGGAAGATGAGCTCGGGAAAATCACATGTATCACTGATTCTAAAGCACATCACAGAATCGAACGTACCTTATTAGCCACAGATTAAACACCGGACGCTGATATGAGGAAGAAAAACTAATCCCGTTCGATCCGATGATGTCAATTCGCCTTGAAGGGAAGAGAGTGTCATCTCTTTTGTTACTGTTCTTCGTTTGGAAGGAGAGAGGGAGGAAGAACGTAGGTACTGTCAAAAGGTGCATTCCTCCCTCTCTTTTTCCCCTTAAATACGTCCTCTCCAAAGGACGTGTCCCTTCGGTAAAAGACGTTCCTCCAAAAGTTACAACTCTTCAACGTATCCCTCCATCCATGGGCCCTAATCTTGTGGGCCAGGCTTTTAGGCCCAACATGGGCGGACGGGCCAACATAAGCCCATCATCATTAATAAATAAAACCATCACATACAATAGCTTTGAGTAATGATTCAGCTGGCAGTCGAGCCATAAAATCAAAATTTAGTGCATCACTAATTCCAAGGCTTTTCAGTGTCAAGACAACATTAGCAAGGTTGGTCCGTTGAACCTCTAGTACAGTGTTATCTTCTAGATCAATTTGATAATTGCGTAACGTGTACAACGGGAAACACATTCCTCGACCAGTTCTTCCGGCACGGCCAGCTCTCTGCATTGCTGAAGCTTTGGAGATTGGAGTCACTAGTTGTGATTCCATTCCCGTCCTTGGGTTGTACGATTTCATCTTGCAAAAACCCGGATCAATCACATGGCTTATTCCGTCGATTGTTAATGACATCTCCGCAATATTTGTCGTAAGGAGCACCTTATGAGCATCTTCTGACGTGGGTTCAAATATCTTTGCCTGAAGATCTGTAGGCAAATCAGCATATATCGGGCATATAATGAGTTCGGCAATTTTGGAGCCAAAACCCCTTACCTATGCTTCAAAAGCTCTTCTGCTGCTTCAATTTCTTCTTGACCGGTAAGCAAAAATCAAAATATCGCCACATGGTTGCTGCACATGTATTTGAAGAGCAGTAACAATAGCTGCATCCAAGTAATCTGCTTCAAGTGCACTCGTGTGAAGAATTTCAACTGGATACCGCCTTCCTTGCTCAACCTATTCAGTATTCATCAAACTCTAAACGTTTCAGACTCGGCGATGAAGAGGGCGCCAACGATGAAGCAGCACAAGAACTCTCAACAGCTCAATCCCAACTGATTGGAAAGGTTATCAACTTTATCCTTGGTGTACTAATCCAATGTACAGAGGACAAGTAGATCACATTCAACGTAAAATATATCAATTTCATTAAACCGCTTGAATGTTATTTTCTCTTAAAATTCTTTTTTCTCCACTGCGAAAATCATGTTGACTGGGAAGGAGTCAGCATTTCTTCGATTAGAAACTTATGAACAATAAATTTTCTCCCCTCTGAAAGCGACCACCACGTGGCACCAACCCAGTAACCTGTCAAGAATCAACGTCTTAATCCTGTTTATATCCGGCTGATGGCGATACCCACGTGGACGTTTTCCATCACTTTTGAAATATGAGGATTTGAAAGTGAAATCGAATCCCATGGAAAAAATCAAACCACTGTCGTGCACCTTCTCGAATTGAAAATTTTTCCCTTCAATTGCCGACCAATGATAATAATTACACTTATTACATCCAATTATTGTCAAGTTTGTTGATTTAAAAGGTAAAATTTTATGAAGTCACCTTCTCTCGATATGCAGAGCCCTCTCTACCTTAATGGTAGCCCAATTTCGTAAACCCTAATGTTCCCCTTCCACTCTACCTGCATCTCATCCATCATCCATGGTTCTCTCGTATCCCCTATTATCCATGGCTCTCTAGTACCCCTGCAATCTCAATCCCCTCCTTCCTCGATGCTATCTACGTTGGTCTTCAATGCCGTTTCTTTCACCTGACTAGGTAGAGCTTCGCCCAGTCAATTTCTACCTCTTCGATACCCTAACCCCTTGGGCTCAGCATTGTTCTCAATTCTGGTCGCTAGTTTACTTTTTCGGTCTCTACATGGCTACAATTGCCTATTTATGAGGTTTCTTCCCTTAATCGACGCTCCAGATTTTGGTTGATTTGGCTTCTGCAGCTTTGCTCTAGCTCTACCTTTGCCTTCCTGTCAATCGACTCTGTGAATCCACCTCATGGACCACGAAGAACACGAGAATTCCTCCAGACTTGCTGCCCTATGTCACAAATTGGGCCGTCTCTGCTCTGAACAAGAAATCAAGGTTTGGAATGATGAGCCGTCGCCTGAAAAACTGGAGGAATGCCGATTAACACTAATAGGTAAAATTCATTCTAATCCATCTATTAATTTTTGTCGCGACCAATTTTTTTCGGGTGTGAACCACCTAGGGTTTTGGCTAATGGATTGTTAAGCCTAAACTTAACTCGGACTCTCCCAAGCCCCCATACCAATTCGCGACTTAGGTTTGAGTTCTTAACATGCAAATGATTTTCAATTAGGAGTCGCCACTAATCTATTTTTGGTGGGTCGATTAGAAACCCAAATAAAGTAACGGGAGGTTTACTTTACTCCTACGAACCAGAGACTATGAGTACGGGGACTTGGTTACACTAGATTTCTCTAATGCCCTTTCGGTACCATTCTTAAAAAAATGTTTGGCAAGCAACTTGAATTGATTTTAATTTATCTCCCTAACATGTGATGTCATCATATGAGTGCACAAGCCACCAATTAAACACCCAGATAAATAATAAATAAATTGCAAAGAAAACTTACCTCAAAGCAACGAAAGCATCTGCAATGTTAAATTAAAATCCACATCAACAACTCTAGATATGGTTTCTAATTAACACGCAATTTCTCTTTTGGTTTTCACTTTATTTAATGGGAACTTAATCTATTGCAATGCATGCTAGTAATCTAATATGACATGGCAACATGACCTAAATTACATGACATGGCAATATGATTTAAATTATATGACATGAATAGAGTCTAAAGAAATGCAATAATTAGATGCAATCTAAATGACCTAATTCTATTGACAGGCAAAATTTCTAAATAAATGAGACTAAAGACTACATGACGTGCACTTCATTTAATCTAATCCTAAATAACATGTTCATGACATTTTTTCTTTTTCCTAAAAAATGCAATTTACCCTAAAAAAAAGGAAGTAATTTATCCTAAGACATTTTTTGGATTTTTTATGAAATTCGAAGTTATAAAAAAGTAGAAATTATCTACCTAAATTAAAACGTCATCTAATTTGAATTAGGAATGAAGTTATGTCAAATCCTAATTTAAACTAGAATGTTATCCTAACTTAGAAATCCCTAACTAAAATGCAATCTACTTAAGATTTTTTTTATCTAAACTTATAATTAACTAGGAAATAAAATTTAACATGTAATCTTACCCTAATATGCAATGACGTGCAAAATATGCCTCCTAATTCTACATGACATATGCATGATGATTTTTTGGTTGTTTTTCCTTTTTTTAACTTCGAAATTAATAATTGCCAAGTAATTAAACATGCAATCCAAGTTAAAAAATAAATCTAGCAACCTAAACTAAATGATTTGATTTTCGATTTTTTATTTAAAATGAAATTTCAATTCTAAACATGCAAACCCTAATTCTAACCTACATCTTTTTGATTGGTTTTTTTTAATTAATTTAAATGACACCACATCAAATCAAGCAACATTGATACCCAAATTGACGAACCATATCTCGCGCATGAGATCGGGTTGGCCAATTTCACAAAAATCACGAATCGGATCTCGGGTGGGAGATCGGATTGGCAATCTTTTAAGTAATTGCGAGTCAGATTTCGGGCGCGAAAATCGGACTGACAATCACTAAATTTCAAGGCAATTTCATATCATACAATTTCAATTCTACCTTAAAGGGGTAATTACACTAAAAACAAATAATATGAAATATAATAAAAAATAGAAAGAATAATGAAAATAAAGATAAACAAATAACAGAAAAGAAAAAGAAAAATTTACCTAATTCTCTTTCTTTTTTGGTTTTTTGTTTTCTTTCTTTTTTTTTCCAAAAAAAGAAAAAGAAAAAGGGGTTTGGAGGCCGGCCGTTGAGGAGGAGGGTCGTCAGCTAGGGTTCCGGCGAGAGAGGCAGGGGCGGCACGTCGGCGGCGCAGCTCTAGGTCGCCGGTGGCTCGCGGCTGACGGCGCGGGTGCGCCGGTGGCTCGGACGAGGGGCGGCGCGGGCGCAGACGGGATGGCGTCAAGCTGCGGCTTCAGGGCGGTGCAGCAGTCGGCGTGACCTGCGAAAGGGGCTGTTGAAGGGATGACGGAGCTCAGGCCGGCGATTAGGGCTTGGGCGCGATTGCTGCAAGGGATCTCGGATCTGGGCCGGCTACCGTCGGGGGGAGGCGAGGCGAGCAGCGGTGGTGCGGGCTCTGGTGGCGTTGGATCGCGGCAGGGACAGCGGCGCAACGTCAGACTGGAGCGAGCAGGGGCGCCGAGACTTCTGGTGCTGCAGATCAGCGACGACGGAGGTGGAGTAGGGGCGCTCGGACGAAGGGCGGCGCGAGCTTCGGGCGGACTGGCGAGCGATTCGGACGAGGGGCGTCGCGGAAGCTTCAGGCGCCGGCGGCTTCGCGGACAGAGAGGCGTCGGCGGGGGCTTCGGGCGCCGGCGGGGGCTTCAGGCGCCGGCGGGGGGACCCTCGGGGAAGACGAACAGTACCCTGATTAGGGTTTCCCCCTTTTTTCTTTTTTTCTTTTTTTTTTTTAAAAAAATGCTCACTTTTCACTTTTCACTTTTTGTGCTTTTTCACCTCCTCGAAAAGAAAAAAACCCCTTTGCAATTGATTGTACGTGACTCTTTTATACACAAAAAAATGCATCATTGTGATATATTTCATTGCCAATTTTGCTCACGTAAAATTCTATTGAATATATCGTTTCACCCCGTGTAATATTTTTTTTTGCATATTTGATAGAAAAAATTCCCTTTTGCACAAAAAATGCATCTTTCGATGTATATTATCTAAATCTATGAAAAATCTTAAAATATAACAAAAATAAAGTTTTCCTAAACCTATATGCCATGTGATTGTTTTTGTTTTTATTTTTTTATTTTTTTTTTATTTTTTTAATTTAGCAAAATCAAATCCCAAAATTTTAGGTGTCAACAATTTTCAAGCATTTCAAAGTACCTTGAAACGTGCGTGGAGAATAGAACATGTTGAAATATCACAAAGAGAGGCTGGATTGTGTGTCGCAAAATTCCATTTGGAAGCAGAAAAACAAAGAATCCTGGAAGGTGGGCCTTGGTTATTTTCTAGTCATCTGGTCATTTTTAAATCATGGATACCGAATACACCGATGCACTGCTACGATTTTTCCACCTGCGCTTTTTGGGTGCAAGTCTTGGCCTCCCTTTGGAATGGTGCACTGAACAAATGATTAGCAAAGCAGTTAAAAATGTGGGCAGGGTGCTAGAAGTGAAAGTAGATTCAAAAGAGGGTTCCACACTTAGAGCTGGCAGAGCAAGGGTAGAAATTAATTTACAAGAACTGTTGAAGACAGGCCAACTGATCAGAATAAATGACATGACTCTATGGCTAGATTTTCGTTATGAAAGGCTATCCCATTTATGCTATTCATGTGGAAAACTAGGACATTACGCCATGTATTACAAGGAGATTCCTTTTGATGAAGCAAAACTAGAAGACAAGGAGAAAATGGCTTATGGCCAATGGCTTCGTGCAGAGGTCAAGGAGCACAACCCTTACTAGCAGATTTCTTATGAAACAAAGGAAAAAACAAAGCATCCAGACGAGGTAGTACCTGAAACTCCTCCATCTTCAACCCACCATCTCCCATTACTGCCCCCCATTGCCAACACCGAAGAGGCCCCCTTGCAATAGCCTATGGCAACGATCAGCTCTACGTCTACAGCTCCAAAGGCGCAAAATCGTCAAGTTGGAATGGTGCACAGTAGCCCCATCACAACTGCTCCGATACCTGTGACAGCAAAGATGAAAGGATTACAGACCCAGTTAATCACATTACAGTAGGGCAAGAAAATGAAAAACACTAGACTTACTCCAAAAATTGGACCTGCCAAGAAAATCAAGCGCTATAATCCCTATGAAATGAGAACTTCAGCCCAAGATAATCTAGATGAATCACTTCTCCCTGGACACACCCATCTTGGAAGCATATGAGGCAGGACAACGGGCTAAGGTGGCTGGCCCTCAACAGCCACCCACTCACAAATGAAGCTCCTAAGTTGGAACTATCAGGGTTTGGGCAATCTCCTGACAGTTCAAGCACTAAAGGCCCTAATGGCAAAGGAATAGCCTGACCTTGTTTATTTTTTATTTTTTTAATGTAAACTAAAAACAAAGACTTTGTGCTTCAACGACTACAATGTCGTTTACACTTTTTGAATTTACATGTGAATAACCCGGTTGGCTCGGCTAAAGGCTTGGTTGTCTTTTGGAATGATAAGCTTTCGCTAATGATAGTTCGGTCTACTTCAGACTTCTTTGATATGATATGCAATGATGAGAACCTAGTGACTCACCTATATTCATGCCCCCGCAGTTTATCAACTACACCAACAAGTATGGGAGGACCTTAGACAAATCAGCTACGGCAATCATTTACCATGGGTTTGTGTTGGCGATTTTAATGAAATCATTTATTACTGGGAAAAAGTAGGGACAAAACCAGCTGAATCTCATCGCTTATTTTCTTTTCGAGCTGTTCTGAATATAGATAGTAAGGGCTGCGCCTTCACATGGATGAATAACCGAGAAGGGGATGATTTCATTAAGGAATGTCTGGATCAAGTGCTGTGTATTATGGGTTGGTGCCTAATGTTTCTTGAGGCTGAAGTTTTTGTTCTACCTACTGTGGGTTCGGATCACAGTCCATTATTATTAAACACTAGATCATCTACTGGAAAAAGACAAGTCATTTTATGTTTGAAGCCTTTTGGAACTAGGACCATGAATGTCATGAGGTTATTGTCAAATCATGGAACTCAGATCAGGTAAAGGATTCTAGCCACTTGCATAAATTATGGGTTGTTTCTTTTGCTTTAGCTAAGTGGAGTCACAAGAAATTTTCACATAATCACCTTAAAGTAGTAGCTTTGCAACAATAGCTACAACATCTCATCAATCAACCCCATTGTTCTTACGACAAACCGATAGCAACAAATTTGAAAGAGCAGATCCAATAGGTGTGGTAACAAGAAGAACAATATTGGGCAATGCGTTCCCAGATCAATTGGTTGAAATGGGGAGATAAGAATACCAATTTTTTTCATGCTACCACCATACAAAGACAACAAAGGAATCGAATCAGCATGCTGCAGGACGACAACCAAAATTAGGTGCGGGATACTAGGCAATTACAAGAGATGACGTCCGCCTTTTTTTCATGCTTATATACCATAGTGGGCAGTCGCAACTTTGGACCTATATTAGACCAATGCCCATGTGTTGTTACAATGAAGATGAATGAGGTGTTAATAGCTATGGTAACTCGTGAGGAGGTGTACCAGGCCACTTTTCAGTTAGGGACTACCAAAGCCCCGGGCCTAGATGGCCTAAATGGCCTTTTTTTTATCAACTTCACTAGGATATCATTAAGGAAGATCTCTTTATAGCAGTGCAAAAAAATAATTATATCAGGGAATATGCCCCCCGCTCTAAATAGGACCATTATCTCTTTGATTCCCAAGACCCCACGCCCAGAATGTTTGGATCAATACCGCCCTATTAGCCTTTGTAATTATGCTTATAAAATTATTTCCAAGGTGATTGCTAACCAGTTGAAACCAATGCTACTGGATCTGATTTTTGAGGAATAGTGTGCCTTTGTGGGTGGTAGGCAAATACAAGACAATATTTTAATAGTCCAGGAGGTTCTTCATCATATCAAGATAAGGAAAAGGAAGCGACACTTCCGGATAGTTCTTAAAATGGATATGCAAAAGGCGTATGACAAGGTGGAATGGGATTTTCTTCAAGATTATTTACTTAAATTAGGATTCCATTCCACATGGATCCGGTGGGTGATGTAATGCATAACGACAATATCCTTCAGTGTAAAATTTAATGGCGAACAACTACAATATTTCCATCCTACAAGGGGTCTTCAGCAGGGCGATCCTCTGTCCCCATATATTTTCATCTTGCTAGCAAATATCTTATCTTACCTTATTAACCAAGCTATTAACATGGGGCATCTCAAGGGCATCAAGCTAAACATGTGGTGTCCTACTTTATCCCATTTGTTTTTCGCTAATGATGCAATTTTCTTTCTAGATGGTATTATTCAAGAATGTCATAATCTAGCAAATATCTTGAATCAATATCGTTTAGCTACAGGGCAAGAGGTTAACCATAACAAATTTGTAATTTTTTTCAGTAAAACTTGTCCTACTAGATTATAGGAAAATCTGGCGAGAGAGCTTAGAGTATCGGTGTTGCAAAGGTCTGGTAAGTATTTGGGAATACCTTATGATTGGGGGAATTCCAAAAAGGATGTGTTTTCCTGGATCACGAGAAGAGTTCATGCAAAGTTGGAAGGCTGGAAAGAAAATCTAATTACAAAGGGTGGAAAGGAGATCCTTCTTAAGACTGTAGTATAGGCGATACCACAATACGCCATGTCTATCTTTAAACTCCTTGTGTCCTTTTGCAAATCCATTGAACAATGAATTGCAAGGTTTTGGTGGCAGAATGATAGGCACAAATAAGGAATTTATTGGCGGAATTGGGAAGTTCTAAAAGGAAGAAAGGAAGCTGGTGGTTTAGGGTTTCGTGATCTTATAAACTTTAACAAAGCCATGCTCGGGAAACGGGCATGGCGTTTACTCCATCAGCCACTATCTCTATAGAGTAAATTTTTTAAAGGACTTTACTTCCATGCAAAGAACTTCTGGAATGCGGAAAAAGGCCCCGACCATCATGGGGCTAGCAAAGCCTTCTGATTGGCAGGGATGCGATTTTACCCAATATTAGATGGTTTGTTGGAGATGGGCATTTGATCAACATACGTGAAGATAGGTGGCTACCTATCGGGATATTAGGTGGACCTACAGCTCGAGACGAACCTCAGTTGGTGGCTGACCTCATCGATCAAGACCACAACACTTGGAATGTTCCTCTTCTAAATAGGTTTTTTGACAATCGGGTCATAGCTAAGATCATTACCATTCCAGTAAGACCCAACTATGCCAAGGACAAACTCATATGGACTACTACAAAACATGGCCATTACACTGTTAAGAGTGCTTACCATGCTCTCACCCAATTAGCAACAAAATAGACAGGCAATAGGGCTTCCACATCATATCAGAATCCTAAATTGTTATGGAGGAAAATATGGACAATGCAGATTGCCCCAAAAATTCAGACTTTCCTACGGTCGTTATGCCACAATGCATTATCCACTAGAGCAAACTTATACCGGAGACACATTATCACCGATCCAACTTGTATTATATGCAGTCAACAAGCACCAGAAACCCTAGAACATCTGTTTTTACTCTGTCCATGGACTCAGCGAATATGGTCTCATCCCCAAATCAATGTCAAATCTTACCTCAAGTAATATAGAGAATTGATGCTTGGCTCACAGAGAGAGTTTGAACACAACAACTATTACCTGGTTTGGAGACCATGGCAACAGTCCTTTGGCAAATTTGGCGAGCTTGTAACGGGTTTATCTTCCAGCGTGAGAGTCTCGACCCAATACACGTGGTAGAGGCAGCGTTAGCTCAGACCCATGTCGCTCGGCTATCCATTCGAACCCAGACTAGCAAAGGTAGATCAATCTTGAACCAAGAATCTCATTGGAAGCCACTAGATCTGGGCATCCTGAAGGTCAATATCGATGGAGCACATCAGCCAAACAACAAGGAAGGAACTATGGCCTGTATTTGCCGTGATCCTCATGGAAGACTTACCGATGGCTTCTCCAGACGATTCGCCGCTTGTTCAGCCTTGCAGGCGGAGATCCAAGCATTTTCTTTCACTCTCTAGCACCTGCTTCAGCAAGGCTTCAATCACGTCGATCTACTTGTTGAATCGGACTGTCTCATCCTCGTCGACACGCTGAACAAACGTAGAGAGCTGCCATGGGAGGAGCGTCCTTTGTTTATTGAAGCTACTGTTCTGTTTTATGTTTTCTCTAATCTCAGTCTTCGACACTATAGAAGAGAAGCCAACGTTGCTGCCGATTGGGCTGCCAATGCCCATAATTGTGCAAACTTAACCCAAAACTGGGCCGTCTCTCCTCCTTTTTATTTGCTCGACCTTGTTTGTGCTGATGCACTAGCCACAGGTTGTATCGGTTATCTCACTTGAATATATAGTTCCTCTATTTCGACCAGAAAAAAAGGTAAAATTTTGGACAACCTCGAATTAAGACAAAACGAGCGTAGATGCTCCGGATCTGAGCTTTTGTCATCGACGGTTAAACGATGCCCGCAAATTCAGCCTGCGAAGGAACCCTAATTCTCACCACTCATTGCGTAGCGGAAGTCGCTCTTTTTCTTCGAAAAAGGTCGAGCGGAAATTGATAAATTAAAACTGAAGTGACGGTGCGAGGACGATCTTCAACGGCCCATAACCTCCATTAACGGCTGCATCAACGAACATGTCTCGCTTTCGTGACGAGGGTTTTGCCCTGTTTTTGTCTCTGCTGGATGCCGCAGGCAGTCCTTAAATGCTGGTGACTCGTAGAAACCGTAGATGACTCTACATCGAGTCATTCGCGACAGGATCGCCTGATTTTGTGGTTATATGTATGTGCGGCGTGGAATAACTTGCTTCTCTTCTTACTATTATTTATTTATTTATTTCAGATACAATCATACATTAATGAGCCAATGCTCGCAATATACTATATCAATCTCACATTTCTGGTTAAATACATATATTATCGACACCATGACCGGACATTTCAGCTTATGAGATTATTGAATTTAACCCGTGACGCTTATATTCACCTTTGAATGTATATAGTAACTTGATCAATTAATAAATTTGAGAGCTAATCTCTTTTTCCCCTAGAACATGTGTGCCTATTTTGTCTTAATCATTGGAGGAACGTGTTGGCCAAAAGAAATTGTTGGTAAAATGTCAACTTTGATCGTCTGCTCGAGGACGTTGGACAATAATATAAACGAAGCAGTCTCTATCGCATGGGACGATATTTATTCGGGTGGACAACTGCTTTTTAGACTTAGCCGCATGGGCGAACCCCAAAAATTCGCATGCCCGGACAAACTTGAGGACATTGGATGTCCAATCAGAGAGATTTCCGCCCTATCACCTCCAAATTTTTTGACAATAAACAATTTCGTTCATGGACTTGTCGAGGTACATGTGCGCAAGTTTCAATTGCATTAAGAAAAATTCCGTAAAAATACACATAGGTCGGTTCATGACCACCACATTCTTATAGATAAGATTTTTTTTCCCCTGTATATACTTTTATTTCTGTATTTTCTAACAGTTACATCGTAATTATTAACCTTCTGGTTCCTCAACATTACATAGAATACATGAACTATGCCTAAATTCTTGATTTGCAGTTGTGGCTGTGCTTCTCAATGATAAAGTTGGACGGTGGACCTAGACCTTCCAACAGAAAATTCTAAGAGTAACAGTTTCTTGTGTCGAATTGGACAACTTTAGTTTGGTAATCCTAGAATTATGGTTAGAGAGAGAGAGAGAGAGAGGAGCATACAAGCCTAACAACCTAGAGGCCAACCGAACACTTTGAATGCCCCATGAATAAGTTAAATCTAAACATTTGGCTTGTGCAAAGTGGCCTTGCCCTAGAGTAGTTTACACGCACTTTGCGGGATTATAAAAAATTAATTCTAGCTTTTGAGCTGGAAATCCCTAAATGCCTCAATTAATTATGCAAATCTCGAGAAATCTCTTCCATAATGTTATGCAAATAATATAAAGATAGATGAATTTTTTCCTTATATCTTGCTCCCCATAGTCATGTAAGATTTCGTCGGCATGAAAATTAAAAAAAGACTAAGATTAAATGTTCCAAATTATATTTTCTATGTACGTGGAATTATGTTATGGAGCCGGAAGTGCCTCTTGCCATATTTTGATAAACCTTCTCCCAGCCTAATAAGCATGCCTGGTTCTCTAATCTCAAAGAAAAAGAGGAGCTTGATCTCAGCTTTAGAATGATTTGAAGTAATTGCAGTTAGCTTAAAGACATTCGTAGATGTCGATTGATCAATGCTTTTGGAAGTACTAAGAGATGCGCACGCATACGTGCGATATCCAAACTATTTCCGTTGACCGTCATGAAAATCTGCGTACAGACCCTTGTTGCTAATTCTTTATTTGCCGTAAAATCTACATGAATCCATACTTCAACGATTCAAACGTGACGCAGAGGAAGTTATGCATTCCAAAAGATAGCATTTATTTTAAATAATGAAGTGCAGATTACAATATCTTAGGTGTCTATTTATAGGGAGGTTGCCATCTAGAAAATAACCAAGTAACCGAAATCGAATAACAAAATTAAGAAAAATATACTAATAAAAGGGAAAGTTATCAAAATATAACTAGAAAATCTGCAAAACGCGTTTGAAATCTGTGACATCTCGGATTTGTGGGACTGCTTGCTCTTATGATGCTCTAATGTTTCCATAAAGGCATTTGCATGTTGTTCTACATCAAAACATCCCAGGATCCGTCGCCGATATAGTTACGGAGATTATTGTGTCGGATTATTCAGCTTGCAAGAAAAGTTATAGTGCGAGCAAACCATATAAAATAACAATAAATAATGGCAAAAACTATCGCCGAAAATACTCCAATGACGACAAGGACTCCGATTTGGTGGAATTTTGTGCTCTCAATTTGACTATAAATACCCGCCCGTTGTGTTCCCAAATTGAGTGCAAGAAATCGAACTCCTGACCAACGTATCTCGAGAATCACATGGCGCTTCTTCAATCTCCATCGTTTTGCTTCCCTCTCGCCCTTCTCCTTTCTCTCCTCATAAACTCGTCTCACTGCTTCAACCCCAAATCGCTTAACATCTCGAAGGT
Source organism: Eucalyptus regnans (assembly GCA_037349125.1). Lineage (NCBI taxonomy): Eukaryota > Viridiplantae > Streptophyta > Magnoliopsida > Myrtales > Myrtaceae > Eucalyptus > Eucalyptus regnans. Next base: position 16,415,364 of record CM074669.1, on the reverse strand, counting down.
TCAGTCCAACGGTGATTGGTCGCCGGCAGGTGCGAAGTGGGACGGGAGTCCCGACGGCGCTGGAAGCGATGGTAATGGAATGACAATATATTTTCAATTCACCTGGAGTAAAGATCTTTTTATGCAAGCGCCGTTGGTCTCATCACATGCCTTTCAGTAATTTTGACTTATCAAGTCTTTCGAGTATAAATCGGTTCGGACATATGAGTAGCTTAGGTCAATCGCTTAATCGTGATTGATTTTGGCTTTGTACCAAACACATATAGACTTAGAGGTCAAACTGGAATCAAATACAACGCTAGACAATACTACTCTAGTAATTACACATTTCACCTGATCTGCAAATATACATATATATTTATGCATACATATATAATATATTATATATAATATGCTTTGTATGATATTTTGCACGTAGGTGGTGCATGTGGGTATGGGAGTGGGGTCGACCAAGCTCCATTCTCTTCAATGGTGTCCGCAGGAGGGCCTTCTCTTTTCAAATCAGGCAAAGGATGTGGAGCTTGTTACCAGGTTTCTCTCTTGCTAGAAAAGTGTTTCTCGAATTATTTTTATATTCGCCGTCATCGGAGAAAATTTGCCACGGACAAAGTTAATATATGTTCACGAGATATGCTATTCCTAAATTAACAATCGTGGAATAGAATTCATGAAAACGTCTACTGCGGCACGCTTTCTAGACTACCACTAAAAGTAGTTTAAATTCTTCGTATTTAAATAGATTATTTGACTCGGTACATATTGTCCTATTCAAACAGATTATTTAGTAGTAGTTAGGAAGTGCAGTCTTTTGAGCTCTCGTTGATTAAATTTTAGGTGAAATGCACTGAAAACACGACTTGTTCCAGGAAGCCGGTGACGGTCGTTATAACCGATGAATGCCCTGGTGGCCCTTGTGTCGCTGAATCTGCTCACTTCGATTTGAGCGGCACCGCTTTTGGAGCCATGGCGAGCTCCGGCAAGGCCGATGAACTTCGCAACGCTGGGGTGCTGCAAATTCAATACCAAAAGTCCGTACGGTTGATCCTTTCTCTATGGATCCTTTCGAGTGAATTCCAATTTTAACAGACGCGCAGAGGGAAAAAAGGAAGATAAAACGCATTGAAAAGTGCTTTAAATTAACGAGAAACTTTGCTTTCACCAGACTTATACTAATCAGCAAATAGTCTAACTTGCTTATTAAAAGTCTATTTATGTGCACATATTTACAATGTCAAGCAGAGTAAAGTGCAAATTCCCCGGCGTGAAGGTGGCATTCCACGTTGACTCCGGCTCGAACCCCAACTATTTCGCTGCGCTAATTGAGTACGAGAATGGGGATGGCGAGCTCGGCTCCGTCAAACTGAAGCAGGCTGTAGACTCTGACTCTTGGCATCCGATGCAACAGTCGTGGGGCGCGGTTTGGAAGCTGGATGGCGCGGGCCAGCTGCGCGCCCCATTCTCGATCAAGCTCACCTCTCTTGACTCCGGTAAGACCCTGGTTGCCAAGAAGGTGATTCCCGCTGGGTGGCAGCCCGGACAGACGTACCGGTCCGTCGTCAACTTTGCTGTCTGAGGGTTGTGTGTGGTTTGCTTGGGAGACGAAGAAATGGAGATTGATCGTCCGTGAATTTGGTTGTGTGTGTTTTATGTGATTGGCAAAAATAAAATATAGGACAGTGTTGGAAAAAGAAAGTATTTTGCTTTTTCCACTCTACGTAATCCAGTCAGCTATGAGCTACCTTTTGGAAAAGAGAGTAGTAGGGAGAAATGAATGATATTGTCCTTTCTAAATTAAGAATGATCTGAGTATTTTTGTTCTTTATTTTTGTGCTAATCTATTATATTTGAAGCTTGAAATCTTTTATGTTGTACCACTTCTAAAGTGGATGGTCCAAAATTGTGTCAATCCATATGCAATGGGTACATTCTTCATTATGAAAAAATGAAACTTCTGAATGAGAATTATAATTCCTTAGAAATTTTTTTTTATACATATTCATAAATAAAACAAACGAACCCGACCTTTCAACATTTCCTATCACTCCCAACTATCACTACTTTGATTCATTTCTAGGAAATCAACCTTTCGTGCGTCGAGTTTGTACTTAATACTAGCTCCAATAATATACATGAAAAGAAACATCATAATTGAATTTTCAGTTCAATCCTGATCAAACTATTGACTAAAATTTAAGTTCAATCTCCATCAAGGTACTCTTGAACTATGTAGGACGGTCAATGTTTACGTCAATAATTTCTAGCTAAAATTGACTTTAAGGACTACATTAACAAATCATCAAAAAGTTTAAGTGGCAAAATTTTGAGATTTTGAACTGATGTGACATTCATGTAATAGATTTAGATTTTTTTTTTGGTTAATCAAGTCGGATGAACGTCATTGACATGGACAAAGAAGAGTTGGGTATTGATGCAAATTAGTTTCTTGCCACCATCAAAAGGGTAAGTGACTTAAGGCACGCATGATAACCATTTTATTTTTTTTTCTTTATTTTTTTTTTTGGAATAGATTTGGAACAAAAATTCGTTTGGTAACATAATTTCATTTTTTTTAATTATTTCTGGAATAATTTTCTACTTCAGAAATATATTTGAACCAGAAATCAAAATTTAAAATATTTACCTTTTCTATTTCTAGAACAAAGGTGAGTATTGAAAACTCTTCTCGTTGTTTACTCTCATCACTGCCCTCCACCCACCCATCCCCCGTGGGACATCGGATGCCTGCCGTTGGTCGCTCACTACCAATTGTAGGATGCTCGTCGCCGGCCCTCGGACTCCGGCTATCTACTACCGATCGCTAATTGTTCACCATTGGCCCCCTGCTAGTTGCTGGCTACTGCCTGCGTGCCTCCTACCGCCGATTGCCGATCACTGGTGACCCCCCTGCGGTTGTTGGCCGTCACAAGCCAAACGCCTCCCACCACTACTCAGGGAGGGAGGAAGAAAGTTTGTGTCATCATTAAACGAATTTCTATTTTAAGAATATAAATTTTATAAGGTTATCAAATGCATATTTCTACTCAAAAACTTATCTAGAGAATACAAATAGGAAAATTAATTTCTAGTCAGAAATTGATTTTTAAAACGGAATGGTTATCATACATGCCTCTAGTGTCCATTATTAGTAAATTTTGTTATTCGATAGTTGACCTCGGTGTAGACGCGAAGTGCATCATCAGTATCCTCAGAAGTCGTTCAAGAATTCTGGGCCAAAGATGAAGAAAGTCAGCGAGTTCATGAAGGATGTTAGGATGAATTTGCGTAAGGCATTTGGAGGCTTTTCCCTTCCTTTTGTTATTTGTTATTTTTTAATCATGTATTGCAATCCCTTCTGGCTTCTCCTGCTCTTCAATTTCTTATACCTTCACTATCCCACAGCATGGATACAATGTTGTTAAACCCAAACTTTATACTTAAGCTCGCTTGCCTTCAATTTTGAAGGCCCCCAATCGAGCGATCGAATCGTTCTAGACATCAACTCAAAAAGCCCAGATCTAGTTTGCGTTCCTTTCTCGAACGTCGGTCAGCTGTTTAACACACAAGGACTGGCTGTGCCGAAATTTCTGATCTGTTGAAGTGAAGCGACAATGAATGTGGTATGTTTCACAATTCTCCGACTCATGTAATTTTAACATAAATAACATGTTACTGACGCGTGGTATGATTGTCATATAAAATAACCTCTTTGGTCTTTAGTTGCGAAGCACTTTTGGTACTTGGGGCCCAAAGGCTTAGGCTATATTTGACTATTTCTCGATTCCCTTAAGATGGATTAATGGGTTTGATATGAGACCATGTATTTGGGCTCATTTGGATCCAAATGGGGCTCGTAAGGGTGTGCAACCAGACCGGGTATACTCGGCAACCGGACCGGCCCACTTGAAAAATGGGGCCGAGAACTGGTTCCCAAAATTTGGAATCGGTTTGAACTGGTTTGGAACTAATTCCAAGCAAATACCCACCCGGAAACCGGATTGACTGGACTGATTTGGGAACCGGTTTTGTAAAACCAAAAGACCAAAACCCTATCTTGTTCCCCCTAATTTATAATCTTAGAATTGAATTTTTCCTCTCGTACAGCACTCCCCCTTCATCGTTTCTCTTCTTCGCTTGCTTCTCTCCCTCGCTGGCTCACTGTCGCACCATTCATGGCATAGAATTTTTGCTTTGCCTTATGATGTTTGTTTATGATAATTAACCTTGTGAATCATTAGTTTTGTTTAGTTAAAAAGTTCATGTACTTATTGATTATATGTGCTTAATGTTTTAGATAAATTAGGAGGATTTCATTATTTTCTCACAAATTAATGTAAAATTCGAAACCGTATAGGATATTGGGCGGTTGCAAAATAGGTTCCAGTGGAAACGGGGTGGACTTTGGAATCAGACCGGAAAAATAGGATGGTTCCAAAATAGAGTCCAGTACAAATAGGATCGGGTATAAGATTCAGGTCTACAAACTACTCACCCTGGACCTGATCACCCTAGGGGCTCGTAGTATCCTTTGCCTAGTTTAATAAATCCACAGTAGGGCCGCTGCTTTTTAGCAGCTGCCGGTTCAGTCTAATGCCTAGTCTAGGATCTCAAGACATACAAGCAAAATGTTGCTCTTTACAGACTTGCAATCAATCAATCTTGATCTAACATCAGTAACAATCTTTCTGTATACATTATTTACATCCAACGCAATTCCACCATTATGTAATCTCTAGTAGCAGACCAAGCAAGTTTAAATAGCAATGCCAGAAAAGAAGCACCCCTTGACACTTTTTAATCCAATGAAACCCAAAGTCCACACATCACGCATCCTATTTGTACCAAAAAGATCCAGCACTCTCCTCCAAACTAAAGATGAAAATCTACATTCAAAGATTAGATGATTGTTTCTCATTCACGAGGCCACATAAAATGTGGCTAGCTGAAGACATAGAAACACAACTTATCGTCCCATCTCAACTAGCAAGCCTAATTAGAACAAGCATCCATGAAATAAAACAGTGCTTGGGAATAGATGGGTTAAACCAAATACGTCTGTGCCAATCAACATGCTGGCCCTTCACTGTAATAGTCCTCCAAGAACAAGCAGTAGAGTAAGAACCAGATGAGTAAGGAATCCAAATCAACTAAAAATCAGCTGCCACATTGGGGAACAACACACCAGATATATCAGTTTGAATCTGCACCATAGCATCAGATCTTGCACGGGGCCAACACCATCCAAGATCATTTATAACCCGGGATACTTTGCAATTTAAAGAATCATTAGAGACCACTCTTATTGAGAATTTATCTAAAAATGATCCAAAAGGATGCTTGGACTAGCTAAGGTTCTTTGAAAGGTTATAACTTCTTAGTCGATGATTGCTATATGCCACAACACATAATCCCAATAGAAACATCATGCTTCTGAATCGGGAAAAATAAGTGAAAATTTGATAAGATATTATGTTACAAGAACATAAATCTGCATCTAAAGTCCAAACATCACATTTGAATCTAACGTTCAACTGGTTTTGTCAACAGCTTATTTGGGTCAACAATATCAGAAGATGTATAATTTAATCTTGGGTTAATACCAAGAAAAACGATAAATTGGTACACATGTGACAAATTTACCTTAAACTAAAATCTCAAATTGATAGCCATGTAACAAATTTACTCAAAACTAACTTTTTAACCACCAAAAAAGGAAAATTGTCCAAAAAATCATAAACCTATAACATTTTTGTCAATTTAGTTCAAAACTTTTCAATTCAAACGTAAATTTTTTCATATTTTGCTAATTGAGTTCATCCAACTAATTTTGGTCAAAAATTAATGACGTGGACACTGACTGTCTTATGTGTTACGATCGGTGTTGACAATTTTGTCAATAGTATTTTAATATTTTTTCAGATTTTTTAGTTAATTTTTTTCTTTTCTTTTTTTTCCTTTTTGCCCTTTTGTCATATTTTTATTTTCTTCCTTCTTTTTTCCCTTTTTCTCATTGTTGGCCACTCTCGGGCCTCACCGGTGGCCAATGAGTTACTGGCCTCAGGCGAGGACCACCCTTGCCGGCCTCGGCCTTGGCCATGGCTGTCAACGGTGATTGGGATTTGGAGCTCGTGGCTGCCATAGCCACTTGAGCTCGAGCTTTGGCTCGTGGCCATGGTCGGGATATGGAACTCACATATCTTGAGCTCGTCGCCTCATGGCCATAGTTGAGATGGATAGTGGCAAGGAGTCTATTGCCGGTAATCAATCGATGTTTACCTTCCATATTCCTCTCGATGGTGGGATCCAAACAATCAGTGAGTTCTGCTTGCTTTTGGCTTGTTTCTCTGTAAGAGGGTTCCATCTCAAGTAGTCCTTATTCATTGCCATGGCCTCCTCCACTATTTGTCTTAGATCTATGTGCTACTAATGGAACACAATTTTTTTTTTCTATGTTTCCATGTATTGCAGAGCACTAGTGACAACCATGGTTGCGATGGTGGACGGGATCTAGAGCTCTAGATCCTAGCCATCACTGCGAGGCCACGAGCTCAAGATATGTGAAACTGGCCATGGCTGTGAGGCGATGAGCTCTAGATCCCCGCCATAGCCATAAGCCTAGAGCTCGAGTTGAAGTGGCCATGGTGGCCACAAGCTCCACATCTTGACAACCACCAACATCCATGACCATGAGCCAGAGCTTGAGCTCAAGTGGCCATGGTGGCCACAATCTCTAGGCCCTAACCACCATTGATAGCCGCGGCTCGGGTTGAGGCCGAGGGTGGCAACTTGCTGGCCATTGACAAGGCCTAGTGGTGGTTGGCGGAGGGAAAAGGGAAAAGGAAAAGAAGAGAAAAGTAAAAAGAAAAAAAAAAAAAGAGAAGGGAAAAAGTCAGAGGTGGCCGATGGAGGGAAAAAGGGAAAAGGAAAAGAAGAGAAAAGTAAAAAGACAAAAAAAAAGAAGAGAAGGAAAAAAGTCAGAGGTGGTCGATGGAGAGAAAAAGGGAAAAAGAAAAAAAAAGAGATGGAAAAAATAAAAAATAAAAAAATAAAAAAATAAAATCCCAAAGATATTGAAATATTATTAAAATTATCCACGTCAAAAACCGATCATGCCTTGTAAGATGGTTGATGTCTTCATTAGCAATTTTCAACTAAAATTGGTCGGATGGTCTCAATTGGTAAAACGTAAAAATATTTAGAACTCATTTAGTAGGTTAACACTGACTTGACAAGAATGTAATAAGTCTATGCATTTTTAAATAATTTTCTCTTATAAAAAGCCTCAAACTAGTATATTGGTGATAAATTTATCCTTCGAAAAATCACAAATTAGTACATCTGTGGTAAATGGAGGGTAAAACCCTAAAATGGTACATCCACCACTTGCCATGTATCATCCAACTCAACAATTTTACAATAAAATTCATGGAAACTAATAGATGGTAAATTTATCACATGTGTACCAGTTTGGGATTTTTTGTGGTTAAAAAATTAGTTTAGCAAAAATATATCACACATTTACCTATTTGAGATTTTTTTTTTAATATAACCCTTTAATCTATTGAATTGACCAAACATAAAAGCATGTCCAAGTGGGAGAAACCAATGAAGTAGAGAATTTCCATAGGATAACAAGTATATTATTGACACTAATAAAATGCCACCGATGATATTGAAAATTGCTGCTAATAATCTTTAAAATATCGCTAAATGCATCTTCTCGTGCCAATTTCAGAAATGATGCTAATGTAGTGTAAAAACCGTTCAATATTGTTGTAGTGAGTTGGTTTGAGAGATAGTTCTCAATGATAGGGAAACTTTAGTTCTTTGCCATTTACTGTTGTGAGTAGGAGCAAATCTATTATTAACAAAAAATATAACCAACATACAAGTGAGACGAAACTCACTTTTGACTTAAACGTATAGAATATGGATAGATAAATTTGTAACTTCTTTATATATGGTAGTCAGTATTTTGGTTTAGAAAAGTAATTTCCAATATATTGTTAAATCGAATGAATAAATTATATATGATAGAGCTTTTTTTTTTTTTCAATTGGAAAAGTAAGCACCCTCTTATTAGTAACTATTAATTTGTTCATACACTTAGTTGATTTTTCAATAAGGAAAAGTAACTTTCAACCTATAATAAAAATGAAAAAAATATAATATTCCACTAGTTATATGAAAAAGTAAATAATTTAAGGGTTGATGCTACAAAATATCCTAAATTGATAAAACTATGACTAATTTACCACAAGTTAATTTGTTAATCACCAAAAACTTTAAGCTAGTACATTTATGACAAATTTAATCTAAACTAATTTTTTTATCATCAAAAATCCAAAATTGATATATATATAAATTTACCATCCGTTAGTTTCTCTTAAATTGAATTAATATCACAAAAAAAAATCATAAATTAATACACCTGTGACAAATGAAAGGTAAAATTCTAAACGAGTCTACTTGTCAATTGATATGTGTCACCAAATTTAGCAATTTGACATTAAAGTTTAATGAAAATTAATAAAGGGTAAATTTGTCATATACAGAGTTTTAAATGGTCAAAAATTAATTTAGGGTAAATTTGTTATCGATGTACCAATTTGAGATTTTTTAAGGTATTATCCTAACTCTAATTAGCAACTTCTATATCTATATTTGATTAATGATATTCTCAACCAAAAAAGAGAGGCAAATTTCGATTACAAAAAGTAGTGAAAATAACTAAAATGGAATGCCCGACTCCAACGGTTGTCTAGAGAACATAACATGCACATGGCCAGTTGTGCAGGTCACTTGGGGAAGAGCTTCGTCAATTAATTTTAGTGTTCCTTGCCAACTCCTTCGCCGAACATTCTTGCGCTCCTCGTCGAAAATGACAAATTTGTTGTTCAAATATGGCTTCGAATAGGGTAGAACAATGAAGACGGATCTTTTGAGTACTCGAGTCGGACTTTGAGGCGTGATATCACTTTCTTTAAGGATTTATTTGCTCCACAAAGTTGCTAATGGTCACCGGCAAATATCCTCCAGGATACAACAAAGTCTCAATTTGAGAATACTAGATAGTAATTCTACTATTTCTCCAGGATCTCTCTAGGAAACAATTGAAAGAATGGCTGTCGTTTTTTCAGAAAGAATACTTGAATGGATGAAAAATGATCACTCCCACTATTTCTCAATCTGACAAGTATATATAAAATAGTCTTAAAAAACGAAGACAACTCTTCGTGAAAAGTTGCGAAATGAACAAACACATTCTTTCGAAAATTTGCTCAAATGAAGAAAGGTGTCTATTCGTAAGAAGTTAAAACTGAACCAATGCAACCCTTCGGGAAGGGTTGCAAACCGAATGGGTATCATATGCAAAGGTTGCCTTGAAAAGACACAAATAATTAATAATTTTATTTATTTATTTAATAAATAAAATTTCGAATTTTCACTTTATATTTTATTTCCGAAATTCTCAAAACAAACAACCTTTGATTAAAATTATTAACATAACAAAAAAAAAATAGAGGGATTAGTGCTAATTATTCGCGCACCCGCACGCGGGCATGGTGGTATCTAGCCCCACCCAATCATTATTTTAAATATACAAAGGAAATCCCACACTTTTAAACTGGCTTACTTCTTCCCACCTTTCCCATGTGGGACAAGGTAAAAAGCACTCATTTTGTTTTAACAAACAAAACTCCAACAAAATCGAAACCCAAGAGTGAGATATAGGAATCTGTGGAAAATATTCCTGACATTGTTATTTCTCAAGTCGGCTGACTGCTTCTGAATAAGAAAATCGAAACCCATAGGTGGGATTCATTAATTCGTGGGGTTTTTCTTTTTCTCTTCGTTTCTGAGCGCAAGGAGAAATACGTTGGGGCGAACAGTGACAAGACCATAGCCTGTTTGACAGTGCATTCATGCGAGATACTTGGGAGGAAGCATGTACGCCGTCTGCATTGCTTATTGTCCTTTTCTATCGCCGAACTCATTGAAATGTTACTATGGAAAATATTAAAAGTGAGATGAATGCTGTTGACAGCAGAGATAACATTATAGAGGATTCGTGATAAATTTTAACAAGCCTAAAAACAAGTTCTCATAAAAAAGACAAAGATCTCTTTTTTCTTATAAGTAAGACAAGGTAGAGAGGTGTGATAGTGCATATACCTTTTTGGGTGTTAACATGAGAGTTTCACATTCCTTACGAAAGATTTTGTTTAAGTCATTACTACTTAAGCTACGTTTGGAGGACCGAATATAATTTTGGATAGGATAATATCTGGTGTTTGGGAGAACACTAGATTTGAACAAAAAATCCCCACCTTATGGAAAATCTAAGGAAAAAAGAAACAGAAAAAAAGGAGAAAAAACCGATTCGCTTTGCTACTCACCGCTCGACTTCGTCCACACCAGATGAACACCTCTTAGTCGATCTCTCTTCTTGTTGTCGGCTCAACATCACCGTCCTCGACCTCAAATGCCATTGTCTTAAACTGTTGCTTCTAGCTTCGTCACGCGCAGCCATCCAAAGAGTTGACTTCCTCCAACAAGTTTCAGATTTCTTTTTTTTTTCCTCGCAGAAGAACCCATTCTATTTGTGAAAAAAAAATTGGCGCCTATCATCGAGAATTTCGATGAACGTTGCTCTTATTTTCATTCATCCTCCGCTCTTGCTTTCATCTGAATAAAAGGATGGTGGTGATGGGTTAAATTGATGGGCTCATCAGGGACGGTTCGTCTTTACAACCCATTAATTTGGTGATGATGGGTCATCGACACGGGGTTGTTTAATGTAATCATCAGGGACGGTTTTATTTGCCGGGACTTTATGGGTCTATGTCCGTCCTTTTTCAGTACATTGTTCTGCGTTGTCAACAAGTTCTTGAGGCAACCAAGTCGCGTGTTCTATATTTTTCCTTTGAGTCTCAATTTTGGGTGATGGTATGTTTTAACTTTATTTCGGAGCAGAATCTCAGAGAAGAAACAAAGGATTTGAGTTCAGTTGTGGACTCAAATATTGATTTCAGAGTATTAATCCAAAAGGCGACTTGCAAAGAAGGAACATTGAGCATCTAGAGTGAGAAAACAGGGAATTGCAGTAGTGCACACCAGATGTGGAATCGTTAACCTCCTGCCCTTACTAAAGGATGAAGATGATGATGGTCTGTGATGTCTCATTTTCCTTGACCACTAACCATGAGAGCGAAAAAGCGAGAGAGGTGAGTTGAGTGAGAATGTCAATGTATTTCAAACACTCAGTTGGGTAATATTTATTTGGAACTTTTTTATATCTAGACGTTATCAAACACCACATAGAAGATTTCAAATTTTATCATATCTTTATTCTATCTGACCTTATCCTATCCGGTAAAAATGTATGGAAGACCAAATGTAGCCTTAGTTTGTATGAGCTGGTGACCGTAGCGCTTGCCAATAGTTAGGAAACGTGTTCACATGTGGTAGCAAATACACAAGGCACAAAATGACTAGAGGTTTGTTCACAATATGCATCAAACTGGTGACCTCTTTACCACCATACCTAAGCATATAGCAAAACCAATATGTAATACATAAAGCTGCAAGTTAATTAGGACATAGTTTTACATGAGGTAGCAAATGCACAAGTTACAAGCTGACTAAAGATCTATTCATGACATGCCTCGAACTTGTAACCTCTTGGAAGACAGTGTGAACTCTATACCACCATGGCTGATGAAATGGCAAAAGCGATATGTAATACTTGTAAATTAATCAGGACAAAATTAACGGGGGATATGTTCTATGGAATTATCGAATCAATATTAAGGAAACACATCTTCTACACGTATGTTGTCTGTACCATAATAAGGTATATAAAACTATGAAAAAGACAAGAAGACTCTATAATCATGTTTCTTTTTTCGGCCCCTGGAGCGGAAGACCTATTTATCAATTGCTGGACCAGAAAACGGGGTGAACTTTGTGGTCAGAAAATAGGTGACTTGACATGTTTCTTTTCCTGGAATTAATATTTGACTGTGAATAAAACCCTAGACATGGGTTGTGAACAGCAAGTTGAAAAGCGAGGACAATTAGCTGTCTGACGCACTCCACATGTTCCTTGGCACAAAATTGGCGCACATTCCTGGAAATCCTAATTTCTATATGCTTAAAAATGACTACGTCTCAACCCCTAGTACTGGAGTAGCTCATTCAATGGAACCTACACGTGGGTATTCCAACCTATATATATGCCGGTATGCATCATAATGGCAATACTAAAGACGCTCTTCCTATTTTCAGCTCTGTCACTCATTAGTCCTAAGTCCTACACAAACACCTACAAACAGAGAGAATTCGAATCGCCGACCCCAACCGCAGAATCAGAAATGGCGAGTCCAGAAATTTTAGAGAAGAGCATGGACCAACTTACAGAGGCCAATTAGAGTCTACAAGAGCTTATCTCGAACCGCATCAGTAGGACTCAGGAATTCATGAATCTGTACTTCGTCTTCCAAGGTATTGTTTTTTCTTCTATGTTGACGTCCTCGGAAACGATCAGGTGTAAACTGAAAGGGACTTTTTACGCCCTCTCTTGACTGGCCTCCATTTACAACTCCCTCGCGGTATTGGTAAACATCCGTATGTCGCTGAAGTACTACGAAAATATGGCCCTCAACTGGGATCTACACGACAAACTGAGGGTGCACCTTGCCAATCTGAGGGTGCAACAACGGAACAATGCTAATGCCCAAGCAGCGGTAGAGCAACAGAACAATGCTAACGCCGAAGCGGTGCCGCAGCAACCGAACAATGCTAATGCCCAAGCGACGGGGCAGCAACGGAACAATCCCTATAGATTTAGAATCAATCAACGCTACACCATGTGTTATTTGACACTGCCGCTGCTTTTGATATTTTCGGCTGCAATGCTATATGGTTTCTCCCAAATTCACTGTTGTCACCGATGCAGTTACAGATGATCAGTGTGACTTTTACATTATGTTACACTAGATCACATGTCAATATGTGAGGCATGTAGACTAGTAATTCGATCATGTCGGGTCAAGCTACGTAGATGTCGCACAATTGATTTTCCGTTTGAAAGTGCTTCTTGCATGCATTGAATAATTATTATGTGGACCTTAAACTATGCTTCCATTGTAAAAAAATAGGTTTGCATTGTGTAATGGAAAAATTGTCCAAAAATTAGCCAATTCTATTCTAAACTTTCAGTTTTGCCAATTGAGAACTATTTTTTTTCACATTTTACCAATTGAGTCTATTTGGCCTACTTTAATCCAAAATCAGTGACGTGGACTCCCATGGTGCCACATAGGATTGTTGGTGCTGACGTTGACAAATTTTTGTAAATTTTTTCTATAAGATTTGAATTTTTTTTCTTTTTTTTTTCCCTATCGAATGCAGTGAGGGATGCTGGCGTGGTCACAAGCAAGGGTTGGTGACTAGGTGAGGGCCGTGAAGCCCTCGCCTAGTGACCAATGAGGGTTGGCTAGCCCTTGCTGAGCTTGGAAGAAAAAAGAAAGAAAAATAAGGAAAGAAAAAAGAAGAAAAAATTATAAAAAATTCAAAATTTTAAAGAAAATTTTTAAAATTGTTCACATCAGTATTAGCCATGCCACATAAAACAACTGCCATCCATGTTAGCGATTTCTCGTTAAAATCGGCCGAGTGTACCCAATTGAAAAAACATAAAAATATTTTTGATCAAATTAGTAAAATTGAAAGGCTTATAATTGAATTGACCAAAGTGTAATAAATTTAAGACTTTTTGAACAATTTTCCCATTGTGTAAGATATGAAATGTCTGGCAATGGAAAAAATCGAAGGATTTTTAATCTTGTACATGGAGTTTGTAAAGTTTAGATTACCCAAGTTGATGTTCTAGATCATGGTCAAAAGAAGTCGCCTAAATTTTACTTTTGGAAATGATATCAACTTTGTTTAACATTCAAATGCACAAATAATATTAGTTCTGATCCACTGGTGTAAACAAACCTTATATCTCATGTAACTAGTGTATGGTATGTAAAATTTCGAATAATACTTTGGCTAAGAGCAAAAGTATTAACGTCTCATGTCATCCTCGTTTGCATTCTAAGTCGTTTCTTTTTTGGCTAGATTTAAAATGTGCAGGAGGAATGATTGCTCCCTTTTGTTTTAGTTTGCTCTTTGATCATTAATTTTGAAAGGGAATACTTTCCAGCATCTCTGATTGAAAGAACCTAGTTTCTAGTTGATGAGTTGTAAAACATGGACATAACGAATATTTACTTTTAGTTTATTTATGTATATGTGATGCTTGTGTCTATAGCTTATCCATTATAGGCCTCCAATCGGAAGCAGTGGAAGGAGACGTCCAAATACTACTTCTGAGATCAACAAAAATGTACCTTTTATTGGGATAAGTACACTAAAAGTTTTAAAATTTGTCATATAAGTATGGTTGAATCCTAAAACTTTTATAAAATATAATTAAATTATAAAACTTATTACAAAAGTGTAATGGAATTATAAAACTTTTAAAATGCACGACTAAAACTTAAAACTTGTCCAGTTGATGCATTCAAGTCTTTCTATTAATTCCATCTAACTTGACTAATTTGACTAGTTTTAAGACTTAATGGCACTTTTTAAAAATTTTATGACTTAATTGTATTTCATAATAACTTTTAGGACTTTTAGTGTACTTATTATTATTTTTATTCCATCACAAGTTGACTAAACATGGAGTGTGGTTTAATACTATCTAGGCCCATAAATCAAGATGAACCTTGGATGAACAACGGGGTGGAACACTCACAAACATTTATAGACAGCTATTGTTAAATCAAGCAGAACGAACTCAATTTATAAAAGGGAGGAAATCAATCATTACACTAGATTTATGTAGCTCGGTCTTGTCACAGTCTTCCAAAGGTGAAATCTCCAAGGGAGTTTGATAAATTATGGAGTGAACGTCCATAGTCTCCCTTGTGCATTCGGCACGGGTTCTCCCAAACTTTACTGATCACAAAATTAGTTGACTCAATTAATTATAAAAATCATGTTCTTACTCTAGGAGTCACTAGGGATAAGCATGATTCCAGGATAGAACCTAGAATTCAAGAACTGAACTAGTAAGAACTTGTCGGTTCCAAAGTATACATGGTAGATTCCAAATTCCAAAAAATGAAGAACTTGTTTCGACAGGTAAGTTCTAGGGTCTTAGTTGGAGGAACCTGGAATCTGGAACTTATAACCTAAAACCTAGAACAAGTTTTAATGTTTTGCTTAGTCTATGCCTTTAAGTGATTCTACGATGTCCATATCGTTAGATGATGAATTAATAATGTGGAAGTACTAGTTTTAGCTTCTATTTTATGATTAAGACTTCTCCTTCATTAATGTTCATATTTTTCTTTTATTTAAATAAAAGTTAAAGTCAATGAATTGTATAAACAAATAGTGATCGTTAAAGGTTTTAATTTACTATGATAGTTCAATTAGTAATGTAGATGAAACCTAAATAGACCCTAGAACTGATCTTGAAACCTGTGACGGGTTAGATTCTAAGTTATATGGTATGTAGGGTAGGTTTTCGGTTCTAAAAAAAATGGGAAACCTGTTCCAATGGGTAGATTTTAGGTTTCGGGTTGAAACTGTACGAAACTTAAAATTGCTCACCCCTAAGAGTCAATACTAACCTATTTGAGTCCAGTTAGAGGCCAAGTAAAACGTGAGAGGTGGATTTAGGGGACTTGGTTAATCTAAAGTCTATTAGCGCATTTTCGGTTCCTTTTTTCATCATTTTTGAAACTGTTGATCATGCGATCTTATCTAATTAAATTCCTAGGCACACTCACCTAAATGACCATGGATTATTTATGTGCACAATGACATTTAATAATCACACAATCTCGCACCATATCTCAATCAATCGAAGAAATTAAATATGGGAAGATAAGATACGCAAAGTAAAACCCAATATGTATCGAGCAAAAAGTATACACCGCCATAATTTTTAGCCTCGGAACACAACCCCATGAGGTAAATCGAAACGTGTCATTACTCCAAGGTAACGATAAAAATATCCTAACCAAATGATGATATAAGGCACTAACAAAAAATAGAGCACGATGAAGCTCGTAACAAATCTAAACGATATCATGCACCATCCATTTTTTTAAAAATTATTTTCTCACTTATTGCTTTCCATCATTTTTTTTGTGGTTTTTATTATACTTATTTATTTAATGACGAATATGATTTAAAAACTAATTGTACTAAATGCAAGTCATAACAGTGTAATCTAAATGCCAAGTTTAAAATCAACTCAAATATGACACACCCGATAATGAATATGGTTAATATCATGAAAAATCCAAAAGTAGTACGTCTTTGATAAATTTACCCAAATTAATCCTTTGACCACAAAGAACCCTAACCTGGAATAATTATGACAAATTTACCTAAAACTAATTTTTGACCACTACATTTGTAACAACTGCCCTCCATTAGTTTCCATTAAATTCAATTAATATCACGAAAAACCACAGACTGATTCATTGGTGAAATCTAAACTGGTAAATCTATCAACAGTCACGTGTTACTTAACTTAGCATACTAATTTGGGATTTTTAGTTGTTAAAAAATTAATTTTGGATAAATTTATCACAAATGTATTAATTTGAGGTTTTTAATAGTATTAATCGTTATGAATATAACTTAAACCAATGCAAACAAATAATGATGCCCTCCGGATCTGTGGGGACCAATTGAGGTCACTGCAGAGAAACCATTGGAAGGGTTTGGACCGGCCCAATAAATGTGAACCTACCACGACCCGGTGATCAAACCTGCATCGTTGGTGGTTCGGCCATCAAACCGAACCAATTGGAGCCCACATTTGAAAGATCGGGCCAAGTGGTCCACGCAGAGATCATGAGAAGGTGCTTCCGTCTTCCGTCTCCCCCCACCCGGGATTCTTTATTTGTTTCTTCTCCCCCATCGCACATGCATCTACTTGTCTTTTTCCATCTGAGGGTGTACTTGCTTCATCGAAAATACTTAAATTTTTTTTTTTTAAAAATTACCACTTACTTTATTGATAAAAATGAATGAATAAAAAATATTTTTATCATTCGTGAAAATATTTAAACATAAATTATTACTGATAATAAAACTAATTTTTAATGATGCCAATTCAGTCATAAATCTTTTAATTTTGTCAATAAAATTAAGTTCATCCGGCTAATTTTCACCAAATATTGCTAAGGTGATGCCAATTCTACATGAACGGCCGACGTTGACTAGACAGTTTTTAATACTATTTTAATTTTCTTTAAATTTTGTTGTTAATTTTTCTTTTCTTTTTATTTTTTTTTCCATCCCTTCTCCTTCCTCCAACCATCGGTGACGCTCCTAGCAAGGTCCAGCAGTGCTGCGATTGCCAGCAGCGTCTCAGCTAATTCCCTCTGCAAGTTTCTTTGCTTCTAGGTTTCGGCCACCAGCCCAGCACCGCCACAATTGCCAGCTCTTCCACTGCAGTTCAGTGAGCTTTGTTGCCTGTAGGGCAACCTACTATATTCATCGATTCCAGCGGCACTCTGATTAACAACCGGAGTGTCCCAGTGTCCAACCGCGACTTCTGCAGTGCCTTCCAGCCCAAGTCGCTCCTAGAAAGTGACGCTCGTTGATACTGGAGAGAGGTAAACCGCGAGTGCGTATTGTGGGTTGGATCGTTGATGTCCGGATCAGCGTGGCTCTGACGATTGATTGTTGTCTCCTCTTCAAGATTGCCTCACTTTGCCTTTTTCTTTCTCAAAGCCCCATGTTGGTCTCCCGAATAGCTTTTCTTTTTAATCGGTTGTCATAGTCCTTTCTCGTCTTCCCCAAACTTCACCACTTGGCTCTCCCTCCGTATTATTTCTTGACTTTTCCCTTCACCTCTCCCCACTCCCCACATTGTATTATGAAGCTCTCAATTCTCTTATTGTCGTGTTCTGCCGCCTCTCAGTTATGCGTCCCTCAAATGGTGTCAATGCCCCTCGTATAATGCTAGGTTTAGGGTTCTTTAAACAATATATTTTCTACTTTTTAGACCTTAAGAGATACACCAAAATTTTAACCATCGGAAACTTTCCTCTTACCTCTTAATGATTCCAATTGTGATAATATCAATTTGCTCAATTACTCTCTAAGATCATGTTGATACCAATATTTTTTCCACCTTGGCATTTTCCAATTTTCTGTAAATTTCGACCATAATGTGTTCATGGGCTTGGCCAAATTTCCTTTCATTGCGGGCTTAGTCCAATTAGCTAAATTAAGCTCAAACCTATTTACTTAAACCCATTCGCCGTCGATCCAAATAAATATGCAAACTATATGGGCTTGATTAACTACAGATGTATGTAATTTAATTAAAATATTCTTTTAGGGATCGAGGTCGACCCCTAACTTTTCTATGTAATGAATGACTATATGGATTGTCAAAATGTATGTGTCTACGGTTGTTGACACCTGAATTTCGGGACAGGTCCATTAACAACAAAAAACTCAAGATAAGGAGTCACCACCAATTACGATAGTGTCCGTTTCTTGGCACAAAAGAGTCATTTTAGCGTTTTTCAACATTTTTCAAGTTTCGTTACAATTTATCTAAACGTTGGAGTCATTTTATCAAATAATTCAAGTATGACTTTTTAGTTGACTTTTTGGCTAATCCATAAAGTCAACCCTTGGTCAACATTTTTTTGAATAATTAGCAAAATAAAAAATTCATTAATTCTACCCATTTCAAACGTAATTAGGCTATTAAATCGAGAATTTTTCCCTTGATTGGACAATTCCAAAATTTACACATTTCTAGTCATTTTTTTAGAATAATCTATTTCTTCGCATTTGACCGAGAGGTTGTAACGCATTGAAATTTCAAGCTAATTTTAAGAATTCCGGCTCAGGATGAGTAGATCAATTTTCGAGCACAAATTGGCCCACGGTCTATTCTTCACAAATAGTGCAAAGCAACCCAGTTCAAATCTGATTAAGTTAAATCAAATTAATTTCAATTTGAATTTTGATAGAACTTAGTAATTTGGCAAAATTCAGCCTTAACGATGAATCGGGACCGCTGAATTCGGTCCAAGTCAACCCATTGACTTAACCTAGTTTGGCTCACTTGGGCTGAAGCCCAATTTGACTAATTGGGCCGGATCAAGTGTGTCGGCCAAACCTATGTTGCTAATGAAAGAATCAAGACAACTGGTCCCGGTCAACTCGGGTCAACTCAATTAAACCTAAATTGACCCGACCCATTGGGCTAATCCTCAATTAGATTTATTCGGCCCACTTAGCCAAGACACGAAGCTCAATTGGCGAAATTAGAGTAAAATTTAACAATTAGGGTTTCTCGGATCAAGTAGATCACTGGAGCCAAAGGGCTTAGACAAGTAGTGGCTCGAAGCAGGTTTTTAAGATGGTGAAATGGATAATAATTAATTGAATTGCAAAAGGATTATTTTTTATAGGTGACATTCTGGGATGGACGGCTGCTGGAAGTACCTCGATTGGACTCACTGAAGATTGCCTGAAGGAAATTGCTGAGAAACGGGCAATCCGTACGGGATTCGTCGCTGAAGTTGCTGGAAACGTATTCTCCCAATGTGGCCGGTCAAAAAAATGCTAAAGGTTGGTGGTGGTGAATATTCTGGAGGGAATCCAGAGAAGATAAACTTTACAGTTGTCACTCTACGATCATGGCAGCCATGGATTTTAGTGCTGGGATCCCCAGAATTTTTTATTCTTCAAGAAGAATAATGAGGTCACCTTGAATACGTAATAGTTAGTGGAGTCTTCCTTCCTTTAAGAGGAGAGAGAAATATCGGACTTCCTTCTTTTTAATTACAATTTTCTGCAAATATGGATGTCTACCATTGGCCAAATACGTGGGTTACCCCTTGCTTTGCCTATTCAACCCCAGGTCTGCCAACTACGCCCATTGCTTTGCCACCCTTCTCTCACTTTATTTAGGTTCCGTTTGGTTCGGCTTTAGGGAAATGTTCTTGGGAAAATGCAAAGACTTTTAATCTAAAGGGGTTTAGCGAAATGCAAATACTGTTTGGTAAACTAAAATTGAAAAGATGCATTCAGATGTAACTTGGGGAAAATGCTATTTGGTAAACACATACATTTGAAAAGTCCTTTTATTTGCTAATTTTAAAATTTTGCAACTTTAATTTGTTTAAAATCAAAAACAAAAATCAATGGCCTTAATTTTTATATATATATATTTTTCAAGTTGAGAATAATGTATAAGAGACATTAATAAATTTTAAAATAAAAAATCACATCAAACTCAATTAAAAATAGAGTAATTTCATTACAATAAACATGACAACATATGTCCCAAAAAAAGAAATAAGTTATCATTACATATTACAAACGTCCTTAACTATTTATCAAGTTCATAGCTATTTCATCACGTAAACATGTCATGTCAGGGAATGCATTATCATTTGAAGCACTTGTCCCCTCATTTACAACATCATAGTCAACTGAATATCCATACTCGGGATCCAAATCTATCGTTTCAAAATCCGTATCAGTTATGGCATTTTTTCTTATAAAATTGTGCAAAGCCATTGTAACTATGACAATTTGCACTTGCTTTTCATAAGGATAACTTGTCATAGTAGTTAAAATCTTCCACTTCATTTTTAATACGCCAAAGGCTCGTTCAATTTCTGAGTGAAGTGAGAAATGTGCACGGTTGAACACTTCTTGATGACTCATAGGTGTAGGACCTTGTTGAAATTTTGGCAAATTATATTTAACTTCTCTATATGGCCTCAAATAACCCGTGAGATTTGGATATCTAGCATCTACTAAATAATATTTACTTACACAAATATAATATAAATTTAATTAACATATGCCACATATATATAGATGTACATAAACCATTAATTAACCAACCTGGAGGTGGATGGGAAATTGTGCATCACATCTTCCAATGGTATCATAGAAGACACGAGTATCATGAGCTTGTCCCTCCCAACCGGCACTAATGTAAATGAATTCCATATTAAAATTACATATGACCAACACATTTTGAGTAGTCTTTCATTTTCGACCAATAAAGCGAATTTGATCATACACCGATACCATTGCTGGGATATGTGTACTATCCATAGTTCCAATGCAATCCTAAAACAAATAATGCAAATATTACTTGATTTAAATTTACTTTTTCGTTTTTATTGTACAATCATAACTTACCTTAAAATATGGATAAAATCGTTGATCTTTTCTAATCTTCTCTTGAACTTCCTGAAATTGTCGATCACTTGGTTGGATCAAATCTTTTCCCATATTGCATACTTTATTTAAAACTAAACTAAAGTGCCTACTTATGGTTTCCCTAGAGCGTTGAAAGCGCTCTTGTGCTACCCTGTTACCTATATAATGTCCTAACATATAAAGAAACATTCCAACCATTTCTACAACATTAGTATTCCTAGATCCTTTAAGGCCATAACGTGTTACTAAGTCATGTGTTAAATTATTAAATACATCCCTATGCATTTTAAACATATTATAGCATCTTATTGGATTAGTATCTTCGGCCATCAACTCTCTCATCCATGCATGACCTGTATATGATGAGGTTATAAAAGGTTGTTTGCAAAGGCGTTGCTTGATAAGCAATTGAAGCATTAGCAAATGAAAGCAAATCCAGGAATTCATCTTCCTCTTGTTCACGATTTTCCTTTTGTTGAGAATCATCCATAATTGCCTAATGTAACAAAATATAGAGTTAGAATAAGAAAAAACAATAAATAATCTAGACAATCTATTAACAAAAACAATAGTATCAATCAACATATATATGAAAGTCAACCACATAAAGAGAACCTCAATTAGAAACAATTCTCACATTAAAAATATTAATATAAATTAGGTCTATATATAATTTAAATAGAGTTCGGATATAAAAATAAAATAGCATATTCAAAAATTCAAATAAGAAGCTATGACAACATCTTAGTCATGATTAAGTTCTTCCATCTCAAGCTTGAGATACTTCACCCTCAAGGCATCAGAATTCAAACTCATGAAGACCTGCCTATTGTCTATCTTTTGCTTAAAATGTTTGATTGCAAAAAAATACAGCTTTTCATCTTGCACAATCTCCAGTATGGCATCCAACATAGATATGAGGTCCTTGTAAGGACCAAATCCATCATGTGCTCGAGAGGCAACAACATTAGCACTCCTACTTTCAACAGCAGAACAAAGCCTGTTAATTTGGCTTCCAAGCAATTGTGCTGGGCTCAAATTCTTGTCTTTCTTTCCTCGAGTTTGCCTCGTTGAAGTCTACGCTACTCTTTTACGAGCCCGAGTTTGAATTGGTTCATCAATATTTTCACCCACATGACATTCCGAATTATCATCAGTAGATTCTATGACATCATCAATGTCGGGTTGTGTGGCATCAACACTCTTATCAACACATAAACCTTGTGCAGGATTCCAAGTGATTCCTCCAGTAGGAACCGTATCCCTGAACATTCTATCTAGCAACACTTCAAGATCAGGAGGTATGTCTTTTGTCCTAAAAACCTTAATTTTAGGATTAACTTGTTATAAAAAGCATTTGAGTAAGTTGTATATAATTGAAAATGAGAACTTAATCGAAAAGTAAAAGAACAAGTGATAAACACCTGGATTTTACTCTCCCACCATTCATCACTCGCATCAATGATTTTCTTCCTTGGATCCCATCCTAATCCCGTATCATTATAAACCAATGTCCTCCATCTTTTCCATTCTTCCTTAAGATTATCCCACTTACTCTTCATTTGAATTTTATCGTACTTTTTGCCCCTTAACTCCTTGAACTTATTAATTATGGCATTCCATCCACCTCTCTTGTTGGTTGCAGGACGATTACCCTTATGGATTTGTTCAACACACAACTTACAATATGTTTCCACATCTTCAGCGGTCCAATATGCCTTTTCCTTTGTTGAACTTGCCATCTTCCAACAATATGAGCATGAACAGATTTGAGAGACATATAATAAAGAAAAAATTCAGCAATTGAATTAAAGCCAAATCAAGGTGAACTAGTAAAGAACAAATCAAAGTGATATTGTATTATCTATTAGCCCAAAAAACAATAAAAAAAACCAACATGTCTAAAAGCCAACCATTCTAGCAGATATTTCTTGAAGTTCTCAATTTGCTACATTGCATGAGAACCAGGATATAGGGTAAAGATCAGAATCAGCAGATATTTCTATGTCCTATGAAAGATGGAAAGGTTGACTATCATCTTAACCATTAACATTCTTCACTCAAGAATCGAATCACAAGCAAAGTCAGAAAGCATGTTACTTGGATGAACACCAAAGTTAGAACCTAAACCTCCTATGTCATGCAGTGCATTAGTGCATATGACAATCTGTAAACTACTCTCCAAATGAATACTATAGATCATTTGATATCATTATCGTTTAGCCTTGTGATTTTTGGATTCTACGTTTTCCAACAACATTTCCAGCACAAAGAAAATGGGGAAAAAAAATGCTCTAGCCAATAGGACATCCCTTTGAGCTAAGACCTCAGTCTTATGTAGAAAAGAGGAAAACATGAAAAGCAAGTATATCCACTCTATCTTCCCCTAAATACTAAATTCCCAAGAACTCCCGAAGGGAGAAAATCTACACCCTATAAAAGATGGAAAGGCTGGTTTTCATCTTAGCCATCATCAACGTTCTTCATTTGAAAATCGACTCATCAAACAAGGCCAGCCATGGATAATATATGATATTAGGTGTAAAAGAGCAGCCAGTCAATTCTCCTCTTCATCTTCTTACAAGGAACTTAGGTGAATCTGCATCAGCATTCACCTTGGCTCTTGTTTCTCACTTAACAAAAGCCACCTATCATAGCATGCTATCAGCTACTTGGGGTGAAATCTAAATGCAGTACATAGCATTTTATGACCAACAATTGAATTGCAAGCTAAAATTCTAACAGTGCTACAGCACACCACGCTTTACACAAAATGTTCCAGAAAATATTGAATTTTCAGAGTTATCAAATACCAGCATATCAACTGAGAAATGATGCTATTACATAAACCTTTTCTTCAATGAATAGCTTTCTCTGTAATAAGAAAGCAAACTGAAAAATGATCCAAAATAACACACATAAGAATTCACAAACCTATAAAACTTTGGTGACACCTAAACCCACACACATTAATAGCATCTACTTCTGTTATAACCATCTTCTTATGCTACATAATCGCCAATATAACAAGAGCTACTGGCCTACATACCTTGGTGGTTAAATCCCATATTGAAACTTAACCAAGACTAAACCATTCGATGAGAAAACATTACAGCGAAAGCTACCTTAGAATCCACGTTGCGCCTCGACCTAATAACATGCTACGATCTCTCGCCAAATCAGATAAGATATTCAATTACCCACACAAATTTCCACAAAAATTGCAACATGAATAGAGAAAATCTAACCTAGACAAAAGCGAGCGCGAGCACGAGCATGACAGGAGAGCTTGAGGGCAGCGAGTGTGAAGGAGTGACGCAAGGTAGAGGACTCAAACCCTTGCCAACCGTGAGGGAACGCTACTTCAAGCACGAAAGGGGGAGTCGGCGAAGGTAAGATAAAGGCGAGGGACTTCCATACATCCGAACAGAACCAAGGAAATCTTACCTGGAGAGGCGAGTGAACGTGAGGGTCGGACACAAACCAATCGTGAGGTAGAAAGAGTCGTGAGAGCGTAAAAAGAGTATTGCCCACGGCCCTCGCAAGTAATCTCGTGCGGAATCTTCAGCGGCGACCGCGAAATCGGACGAACGAGCAATGGAATTGAAGCTTCCAAGCTTACCCAACTGTCCTACTATGAGCGCGACGCGAGCGCAAGAGCAGAACGATGGGAGGCGATCTTCGAGGTTGGGATGGCTGATCTCCGATGGAAACTAGAGAGTAGCTCGCGAAGGAGACAGAGGGACGACGGAGAGAGGTGTGAGGCTACAAAAAGCGTGAGGATCTCTGATGGACATGGGAGAGCAACTCGCGAAGGAGAAGGTGAGGGACAACAGAGAGAGAGGCGTGAGAGTGCAGAGGAGGCGTGAGGCTGTGTGAGGCAACGGTAAGGAAGAGGAGGCTTAGGGTTTTCTTATTAGAAAATGGCAAAAGCGGATTTTGGTTAATAAATGAGGACAAAATGGGCAACTAACAAATTTTCATTAAACAAAAGAAGTTGCATCCCGAAAATGCTACTTTGAGAATGCACCTCCACCCCTCCATTCCCCTAAATGCCTTTGAAGCCCCTTGGAGATGCAATTGCATCTCCCCGAAGTCCTTAAAAAAATGAACCAAACACCACAGCATTTGGCCAAACCCCTTTAGAGCCCAAATGATCATTCCAAATGCTGAACCAAACAGGGCCTTAATGTTCAACTAGCCACCATACAGGGCGCATGTTTCCACCGAGTGGTCTCCATCGTGGACTTCGCTAGCTCTCTAATTCAATTCCAGATTGTTACCCCAATCACTTTCCACTATGAGATGATTTTAAAATAAAAACATCACAAGTGTCATAACTTTTATTGAAAAGCTTAATTGAGTATAATAACTTTATTTTTGACCACATAAATATTATAACTTTTAAAAAATATTCATTTGAGTGCCATAACTTTCAATCTATAATTTAAGTACAATTTTTTTTAGAAATGTTCATCCAAGTGTCGGAAATCCGATATGACATAACACTTATGATGAACATTTTTAAAAAGTTAATAAAAAAAAAAGTTATAGCCCTTAAGTGAGTACTATACATAAGTTAACACTTAATTAATTGGAAAAAAAAAAGCAACTTAAGTGAGTGCCGTACGCAAGTTATAACGCTTATGATTTTCTTATCCTCAATTAGCAGGCAAATATGATGAGATGACGATGATGATTGTGGGATCAACTTTGTCCCTTGCTCTCTTTTCTATTTGGTAGACCTCTTTACTGATACATGAAAATGTGTTCATTCTAAATGCGAAGTAAACAATATTTTTGTTTAGGGTTTGGGGTCAATCCCTAATTTGCTATACAATGAACAACTAAATGGGTCTATAAAAATTTAGGTGCCGACAGAAGTATGATCATGGAGCCGAAAATCAAGGACATTGCAGTTTTAATTACAAGTTTGAATATTAACCACTTAGAAGCGGTTATATTTGGTAAAAGTCTATATAAGCCATGTTGAACCATTGTAAAAGGCCCCGACAATCTTGAAGGCAACTATGTACTTTTTAATTTATCAATTTCCAGCAATTGCATTTGTCCAATTCGTAGATTTAGTTAGTGCAGTTCCGTTTCCGGATTCCTATTCGAATTGTCACTGAACACTGATCTAATAAGAATTGGAAATTTACCTTTGGTAAAAAATAATTAGTCGATTGAACAATTCGCAGCGAAACAATAGGACCATCATTATTCGGGACTTTATGACCATTACATGGAAAAAGGTTAGTCAGACTTTAGCATCCACTACCACGGAAAAGAATGTTTGTGATTTAGGACCATCACATGGAAAAAGGTTATTCCGACTTTAGCACCCACTACCATGGAAAAGAATGTTTGGGACTTCAGAACACTCCTGCTCAACACAACTCTTCTTCGCTTGCTGTTCCATCCGTGATTCTATAAAAAGGTACTGTTGACACCAATTTAAAAACAAAACAAAACAAAACAAACAACAAAAAATTAATTTAAAAAATTAATTAGTTAATTAAAAAAAAAGTATAGGGGTCGGGTCGGGCTAGATTTGGCTTTGGCCCGACCCCACCCCTCTTCCTTTCTTCCTCCCCCGCGTGGGCCTGAGCCCAGCCCCATTTTCTTCCCTTCAGCCTAGCCCGCGCCCTGGTTGCTCCCCACCTTTAGCCTAGCCAATGACGAACCAGTCTTCTCCGTCCCTAGCGCGCGCAACCTACAGCAAAGGGAGAAAAGACAGCACAAAGGAGTAGGGGCAGAGGTCAGAGCAGGGAGGAGCATAAGATGGGAGAAGACAAGAGCAGGGAGAGGAGGGATGGAGGATAAGGGGCGATTGTAGAGGGAGAAAGGAGGAGGAGGAATCGCATAGGGGGAACAGGAGAGGGGAGCAACAGAAGAGGAAAAGGGGGGGAGGCGACCGGAGACGCCTTGCCATCGTCGGAGAGCTACCCTAAGATGTCTTGCCACCATCGGAGAGTTGCCCGGAGACACCCTACCGTAACTGGCAAGCCGCCCACTACCATCTCTCTTGAAACACAAGTAGGCATTTCGTCGAGCACCTTGTGTGCGTTTTTGTTATTTGAGTCGGACCTCCTCTCGACCAGTTTGGGTGAGCTCTAGCCACCACTTGTCCTCCATGACTGTCTTTGATGTTCTGGTGTATTACCCTGAGGTTTGTGACAGGTGCTCGGGCCTTGGGCAAGCCAAAACTCCCTAGATCCACGGTGCACGTTGCCTGCTCGCTGAAATGCCCAAATGACTCTTCTTCCCCAACTCCTTCGTGTAGAGCTCGACTTAGATTTTTGGCCACCAGAGGGCCGTTGCCGCTTGCCTGGAAGCCGGGCTATGCCCCGCCTGACTGGGGTGGCACCGTCGTGGCCGCGGCGGGAGGAGCCTCCCTTGTTGCTTGCTATTGCCGTCCCCGTCGCGATTGAAGAATTGCAGGGTAGGGGTCGTGGGCCGAGTTGGGCCAAATCTCTCTAGCCTGCTCGGCCCCTTTCCCCTGTAGGCCAACAGCCCAGAGTTGACTTGGACTGTGGGCTTGTGGGGGAAGGCCCTTCTCGTTTGCAAAAGGGGCTGGGCCCATTCGGACGGGTTGATCGGCCCGCCCCCAAGTGGGCCGAACTTGGGTCCGGTCAGATTGCATTGGACCCGCTTCGACTGGGTCAGACCGGACTCGACCCAGCCCAGCCAAAAAAAATTCCAAAAAAAAAAATATCTATATATATTTAAAAAAAATTAAAAAATTTAAAAAATTTCGAAAATTTAAAAAATGTAGGGTTTGGTTAAGAATTGCCATGTCTTGCATTCTTAGTGTAATTAGGCATTTATTTGCTCGTATATTGATTCTATTGCATGTTTAATTCGTATATTTGATTATGTTTAATTGCATGTGCTCAATTTACTACAATTAGGATCTTGGTTGCTAATTGTTATTTTACTGATTACGTATCCGCATGATCACTTCACATGTTAGTGGATATGTATAAAATGAATCCAAACTGCTTGATAAAAATATTTTCTTTTAAAATGAACAAGATTAGGTACTGAAAGGGCACTAATTGGTCAATTAGTGTAATCAAGTCCTCGACTCTAGATTCTCTGGTTGCATAGGAAGTAATGTATACTCACATGCCTCACTTGGTTTATAGCCAACCCTAATAGGCTAGGGGTGACTCTTTTTTACAAAATTATTAAAAATACCCCAACGTCACGCAAGGTATGGGGCTTGGGAGAGCTTGCACCTAATCATAGGCCTTAGGTCAATCTTTTAAGCAATACCCCTAAACCTATCCCCTCCCTCCGAGAGGTAGGTCGCAACAGGTATGATTTCGCTTCTCACCTGCAACATCACAACATTCGACTTCTTTCCTCCTAGAATCACTGATATCCTCTTGCAAATTTATCCTCCGTGTCTGAACTCCCACCACCACTGCAGAAGCAGCGTGAAGAAATCCACTCCTTCTCCGCCGTCGGCTCGACAGCTTGTGCTTCTCCCTATTCTACTACTCCTATTGGCATGGGTTCAATGTTGGAGACTGCTCAATGCTGGGCTTTGTAAATAATAAGAGCATTTTTAGGTAAGGGATTATGATTTCAAGATAATGACTTCCTATCTTTCTGACAATAAACTAAATTCACATTGTCCGCCGATTCCATGAATTTGCTATGGATTTCCTTGACTCAATAACCTCTAACTATAGATCAGTTTTTCATAAACACCTTCTGCCACGATGGTTTTCATAGAATAATTTTGAAGGTGGAACACTCAAATTCACTAAACTCGACTCTAGTTAAGAAAAGAAGGAGACAAATAGGCTTTTTCTTTTAATTTTCTTTTCTTTAAAGAAATGATTACCATACTTGACTTTATATAGGTTTGTACATGACTAGTGATCTTAAATAACTCATAAATGTATCTATCATTCTGAGATAATACATTCCATAAATTTACAAAACATTGAACTAGACGGACATTCTAAACATACACACCACTTGCACGTAAGGGATTAAATATTTATGGGTGCACGTTGGACATTCACGAATTTAGTTTAATTACTAACAGATTTCACATGAAGTAGGTGTTAACTAGACATTACACACCACTTGCATGAGATGAGATTCTAGTTACTGCTGCCGTACTATGAACTCAGGGTTATTCTACATTATCTTCATGTTAATGAACATGTTGCACCATTAGAATATGTCTCATGCGTTTAATTACAAATGAGAGGAGACTATTAGTGATATATGATATTTGTTTGGTGGGATATTTGTTTGGCGGACACTGTCATGAAACTTAACAGGTAGACGGGATCAAAAGAGCAGGATTATTGACAAATCTTTTACTTGCGATTTGAAACAAGGCTCCGGCCGCCTAAGTTATGATAGACCCATTGTTCTGATCCCCATCCAATGTATTACTAAAGCCCTTCTACGGCTTGGCATAGTCTGCGGGATCTCGTGAAAATAATCCCAGTGGGAGAATCTATAGAAGTGTACGGTCGCAACTATGACCTCAATGAAACGAACTTCCACTGATCCTTTTTCGTGCAGGGAAGGTAGGAGAAAAAGTCCAAGCATTTGAGACACGTGTCAGCGAAGAGGAATATCTCAAGGGTTGGACGTAAATGGGGCAAATCGTATTCTTCATAGTCAACCGATGCCTAACATGTACCTTGTAACATCCCGGGTCTTCACTGTACACATATTGTCCGATTTGGACACTAAGTCCTCATGATTTTGTTCCTCTTGGGGCAGCCCATACTACCCCAAGAAAACGCGTATTGCAAGGGCAAAGGCACGGACACACCGACATCCCTCTCCCAAGCCAATATATTGTCCTCTTTGTGTACATACACCCACATCAGAGTGCTCAGAGTGTACAGCACAGTGGTCCCACTCAAGGCTTTGTTTCCTCCGCCCATAGGCTCAGAACGCATATGTACAGTTAGAGAGACCAAAACCTAATAAGATAGCCCATGACTCCCTCCCTAGGCGATGTGGGACAAGAGAGGGACCCCTTCCTTGCGCACGTTCGAGGATCGCCGCTTGGGCCATCACACTCTCCACCTCTTAACAGAACAGCATCCTCGCTGTGGCCCCACACAAGGTCGGGAGTCAGAATAGCATTCTTGCTATGGCCCTACACGCGATCAGGAGCCGGCTTTGATACCACTTAACAACTGCTTCAACCTTCTTTGGATCCACTAATATGCCATCATTCGAGATCACATGACCCAAGAATTCTATATGATCAAGCCAGAAATCACACTTACTAAATTTGGCATACAACTTCTTTTCATGCAAAGTCTGCAAGACAAATCTCAAGTGTTATTTGTGTTCCTCTAAACTCTTTGAATACACTAAGATGTCATCAATGAACACCACAA
Organism: Eucalyptus regnans; assembly: GCA_037349125.1. Taxonomy (NCBI): domain Eukaryota; kingdom Viridiplantae; phylum Streptophyta; class Magnoliopsida; order Myrtales; family Myrtaceae; genus Eucalyptus; species Eucalyptus regnans. Next base: position 16,384,684 of record CM074669.1, on the reverse strand, counting down.
TAAATTTGTCTAGATATTCCTTGAACACTCTGTTCATCAAGTCCATGAAGGCAGCAGGCGCATTTGTTAATCCAAAAGGCATGACGAGAAATTCACAATGGCCATACCTTGTTCTGAAAGCGGTTTTAGGCACATAATCTATCTTTATCTTCAATTGATGATACCCAGAACGAAGGTCGATCTTAGAAAATACCTAAGCTCCTTGAAGTTGATCAAATAAATCTTCCATCCGGGGCAAAGGATATTTGTTTTTTACCGTTACCTTGTTAAGCTCTCGGTAATCTATGCAAAGCCGCATACTACCATCCTTCTTTTTCAAAAATAGAATAAGAGCTCTCCAAGGTGAAACACTGGGTCTGATGAAACCCTTATCCAAAAGCTCTTGCAGTTGCATTTTCAATTTTTTCAATTTTTTCAATTTAGTGGGTGCCATAAGATATGGTGCCTTAGAGATTATTGCTGTACTGGGCATCAATTCAATACAAAACTCAATTTCTCTATCAAGAGGCAAGCTTGGTAAATCCTTAGGAAATACACTTGGAAACTCTCTAACGATAGGAACATCTTCCAACTTTACTACAACCTTACTTGTGTCTTTTACACAAGCTAAATAACCACAACAACCTTTTCTCAAAAGTTTCCTCGCTTGCAAAGCCAAGATGAACCTTGGAGAAGTTTTTTGACAACTTCCCGAAAAAGAGAATTCGGGTTGATTCGAAAGTCTAAATATCACTTTCTTTGAAAAACAGTCAACAATAGCACGATAGGTAGATAACCAATCCAGAAATCAATATCTTAAACCAAACAAATAACATTTTGCAACATAGCCCATCATCCATTTCATATCCATTTCTCAAATCATCATAAACCTTTCCATAAGTCAGTTGCAAAGCAATTTCGTATATATTTCTCCACAAACCTTGTATAACATGCTTTTCAAACATTCACAATCAACCAAAGAGTAGCAATTGCTCGATCTGGCTTTTATGCAATAAAAATACTCTTCTCGATTCAATATATATACATATATACTTCAAGACATGATTTTATAAAACCAAAGAAGATATGGTACCACTCACCTCATCGTCTACGACCAAACGACGAATGATACTCGTATCGTCGAACTCAAGGCCCTATAAAATAATCGAGAAAAATTTTAAAATCTAATAAAACTCTATCTCCACTACGAAACAACTAAATTATGCCTTAACTCTAACAAAAGAACTTCCACGCATTAACAAATCGCATAACCAAAACTATTGTTCAAGCCAATCGTGACGCGGAGTTTAAGCGCACATATTATTCGCTTTGGACACTAAGTCCTCACGGTTTTGTTCCTCTTAGGGCAGCCCATACCACCTCAAGAAAACGCGTATTGCAGGGGCAGAGGTGCGGACACACCGCCATCCCTCTCCTAAGCCAATATATTGTCCTCTTTGTGTACATACGCCCACATCAGAGTGCTCAGAGTGCACATCGCAGCGGTCCCACTCAAGGCTTTGTTTCCTCTACCCAGAGGCTCAGAACGCGTATGTACAGTTAAAGGGACCCATGGCCTTATAAGATAGCCCATGACTCACTCCCTAAGTGATGTGGGACAAGAGAGGGACTCCTCCCTTGCGCATGTCCGAGGACCGTCGCTCAGGTCATCACACTCTCCACCTCTTAACAGAACAGCGTCCTTGCTATGGCCCCACACCAGGTCGGGAGTTAGAACAGCATTCTTGCTGTGGCCTCACACGCGGTTGGGAGTTGGCTCTGATACCACTTGTAACATCCCGGGTCTTCCACTATACACATATTGTTTGCTTTGGATAGTAAGTCCTCACGGTTTTGTTCCTCTCGAGGCAGCCCATACTACCCCAAGAAAACGCGTATTGCAGGGGCAGAGGCACAGACACACCGCCATCCCTCTCCTAAGCCAATATATTGTCCTCTTTACGTACATACGCCCACATCATAGTGCTTAGAATGCACAGCGCAGCGGTCCCACTCAAGGCTTTGTTTCCTCCGCCCATAGGCTCAGAATGTGTATGTACAGTTAGAGAAACCCAAGCCTTATAAGATAGCCTAGGACTCCCGCCCTAGGCGATGTGGGACAAGAGAGGGACCCATTCCTTGCACATGTCCGAGGATTGCCGCTTGGACCGTCACAATCTCCACCTCTTAATAGAACAGTGTCCTCGTTGTGGCCCCACACGAGGTCGGGAGTCAGAACAACATTCTTGCAGTGGCCCTACACGTGATTGGGAGTAAGCTCTGATACCACTTTGTAACATCCCGGGTCTCCACAGTACATATATTGTCCGCTTTAGACACTAAGTCATCACGGTTTTGTTCCTCTTGGGGCAGCCCATACTACCCCAAGAAAACGCGTATTGCAGGGGCAGAGGCACGGATGCATCGCCATCCCTCTCCTAAGCCAATATATTGTCCTCTTTGTGTACATATGCTCGCATCAGAGTGCACAGCGTAGCGGTCCCACTCAAGGCTTTGTTTCCTCCGCCCACATGCTCCAAACGCGTATTGCAAAGGCAAAGGCATGGACACACCGCCATCCCTCTCCCAAGCCATTATATTGTCCTCTTTGTGTACATAGGCCCACATCAGAGTGATTAGAGTGCACAGCGCAGCGGTCCCATTCAAGACTTTGTTTCCTCCGCCCACAGGCTCAAAATGCGTATGTACAGTTAGAGGGACCCAAGCCTTATAAGATAGCCCAGGACTCCCCCCCCCCTAGGCGATGTGGGACAAGAGAGAGATCCCTTCATTGCGCACGTCCGAGGATTGCCGCTCGGGTTTGTTCCTCTCGGGGCAGCCCATACTATCCCAAGAAAACGCATATTGCAAAGGCAGAGGCGCGAACGCACCGCCATCCCTCTCCCAAGCCAATATATTGTCCTCTTTGTGTACATACGCCCACATCAAAGTGCTTAGGGTGCACAACGCAGCAGTCCCACTCAAAGCTTTGTTTCCTCCGCCCACAAGCTCAAAACGAGTATGTGTAGTTAGAGGGACCCAAGCCTTATAAGATAGCCTAAGGCTCCCTCCCTAGGCGATGTGGGAAAAGAGAGGGACCTCTTCCTTGCGCATGTTCGAGGATCGTTGCTCGGGCCGTCACATACCTTAACTGTAATGTAGCAGGGCAGGTCATCATAGTAGAGGCCAGTCATGCTGGTCAGGTAGTTACTTTAAAAGTCTAGAAAGCTTCTTTATTGTTGTCTTTGCTGCTTTTTTTCGCTTTTTCGGCGTACTTCCCAGTCGATTCATCGGTCAAAAGAATAGACATGGAGGTTATCGCAAACTTAGGTAGAGATTCTTTGCGGTATGCAAATGCATGTTTAATAGATCATTATGTTAAATAGATAATATAGTGACTTTCAGGATCCGTTTGTTTTGCAAATTTTTTTCCTAAAATTGGTAACATGCAACGCTTGAAATTATCAATTAGCGAAAAATATTATTATCATAGAGAACAATTTATATCTAAATAATTTTGCGGACAATAAAAACACTTTTCTTTATTGATTTTTAGCAATTATTTCTAGGAAAATATTTTTTAAATCATTTGTTTATCGCACCTTAAATATACATTTAAACCACGGGAAAAGTACCAAAAAATATGTTGCATTTGTGTCAATTTAGTTATAAACATTTCAATTGTGCCAATTAAGTCCTAAACTTTTTAAAAATTTGCCAATGTAGTTCATCTAGTCAATTTTGATAAAAAAATCATTAGTATGGATATCAATTATCCGGTGTAATATGATCGGTGCTGAATTAGACAATTTTTAATTTTTTAGTTTTTCTGATTTTTTTTATTACATTTTTCTTCTCTTTTCTTTTGTTTTCACAACCGTGGGTCAACTCTGCCTTTTGTTGGCCATGGGTACGAATCTTCGTGCCCTCACCAACCACAAGCAAGGGCATCAAGCCCTTGTGTAGATTTAAGATAAGGCTGCGATGCCCTCACCTAGTCTAGGCAAGGGCCATAATGCCCTAGTTGGCCACAGGCGAGGATCGGAAGCCCCTCACCTATGGCTAGCGAGTAGGGGTGTCCAAAACCGAATCAAACCGAACCAAAAAATTCGGTTTTTTCATTTCGATTTTCATTTGGTTCTGTTCTCATTAAAAATTGATTTTTTTTTTATTAGTTTGGTTTTTATTGATTAATCGAACCAAACCGAGCCAACAAACCGATAAGAGCTTATTTCTTGGAAATGAAAAATATATACAATAGAAAAAAAAAACGAAAAAAAAAATTGAAAAACGAAAGCTAAAAACCAAAAATCGAAAAACCGAATCGAACCAAACCGAACCTAAATTTCGGTTCTGTTCGGAAGTTTTTACTTTCAGTTTGGTTTGGTTTTGAACCGAAAAAACCGAACAAAACCGAACCGTTGACACCCCGACTAGTGAGGGTGTCACGGATCTAGGCAAGGGCCTAACGCCCTCACATGTTGCTGGTGAGGGTTCGAAGGCCTTCACCTACGATTAGTGAGGGTCACGACGCCCTTGCTTGTTATTGGCCATCTCACCGGCCTAGAATTTTTGGGAAAAGAAGAAAAAAAAATTAAAAAAAAAATTCATAAAAATATTGAAATTTGTTTGCATTAGCGTCAATCATGTCATATAAAATGACCAACATCCATGTCAAGAATTTCAAGTCAAAATTTGTTGAATGAATTACATTGGCAAATCACCAAAATGTTTATAATCTATTAGTAGAATTGAAAGAATTATAACTGAATTGACACAAATGCAATTGACTTTTTGGATATTTTTCCCTTTAAATCTAAAAATTTGTCTGATCCTTAGCTACATTATTTACTTCTTCGTGATTATGGTCTTGAGGTCCTACATCTAGGTTTTTAGAAATAATTTTGATTTAGCTTTTAATAGAACATATTATAGGTAATTTTTTTTATAAAAGCTCTTTATTTCTAATGATGAAGATACATAGCCATGCGGTGCATCTTTTTTTTGTAACAAGAAAAATGGTTCATGTGTTTCGGTTGTTAGGTTTCTTCATGATAGCTAACGGCTTTTGAGGTTTCTAGGCATTGCTTGCCTTCCCCATAAACTGTAACAAGACATTGATTTCTTCGATTACAATAAATAAGCTGAATGACTTATGGATTTTGCAATTGATATACTTACCAGTTTTATCATTACTCTGGTATATTATATTGTATAGTCCTTCTCGAAATGACAAATGGTTATTTTGTTGCTCTATATACACTATTTATTTTATGCTTGAGTATTGATTTTTCTTCATTATAAGCCACAGGTTAAGTGTAGCCTGCCTAGCCAGAAGGTAAGGACATAGAGGCTGCAGCCCTTCAGCAGGGAGAAAATATTTCCTACGGAGAAAATCTTGTGTACCGTAAAAGTGTCACGTCAATTTTACTCTGAACTATTCACACGTCAACACATGTTCTTGGGACCCGCCACGTCAGCCAACTTTAAACCAGTGCTCTCCTTTCCTGACCCGACGACGTTGTCTCCCAAATAGTGCTCTCCGATGAGGGCTGCGCTCCCACCGACGACGATGATGCTCCCTCCCGACGACGGCTTCTATCTCTACTCCACGGCCTCTTCACTCTCCGACGACAGCTCTCTCTCTTCTCCACGGCCTCTTCCTCCCGACCTCTTTCTTCCCGAATTGCACTCTCTCCCAATGCTAGGCTTTCTCCGACGACGGCCGCGCTCTCTCCGCTCTGCTCAAAGTCGTCTCTCTCGAGAAGCCCTAGATCTGCGACGACAATCCCCGCTTTTCAGGTTCAATTTTTTTGTGTTTTAATCAGGGTTTTATGTCCGCGTCTTTGTTTTGGGTGAAGCTGACATGTTGATTGTGAAAATTCCTTGTGTTGCCACCATGTGTGTAGGGGTGGTTCTAGTAGAACGGAGATGTAGTCGCTCTATTCTCTCATCTAATCTTCAATCGCTTCCACACTCGGCTCGGCTCAAAGCCGTCCCCCGGAGAAGCCCTAAATCTATGGCACGACCAGTGTTGGAATATGATATGCGGAAATGTCAGGATCTTGCAATTTATGTCAACGTGAAATCACCAAAGAAATAAACGAGAAATAATAAGGACACTAGAAATTTATGTGGTTTGGTTTGAGTATTGGTACCTACGTCCACGAGGAGAGCCAACATCAAATAAATCACCATAATCGGAGAATCGAAGTTTACAATCACTCACACACTCTAAGTATTTCCTACATCTAGATTTAACCCCAAACCCAAAGTGTTTGTAAATAAACACTCATTTGGACATAAACTCACGGCATAAAATTACCGCGTGTTCAAGATCAAAACAAAACGCTCTAAGTACGGCTTCACGTATCTCTTCAAAGCTTCACGCAGCTTCAAGGACTTGCAGCTTTAGAGATCATGGATGTGCGGCTTCGTAGGGTTTCGGCATTTCATGCACGCACGAAAATAACGTATATATATGTGTGCCCAAAGTCAAACTTTGACTCTGAGCCCCTCCATTACTTTCCTTCTTCAATGGTTAAGGAAAGTGGGACGTTGCAGAGCTTCTTTCGTAACTTTGTGTGTGTGCCCAAGATTTTGACTTTGGGTCCACTATCCTTTTTACTTCAACGTAGATTAGGTTTCCCCCTGCACGTAAAAGTGAAACCCTTTTATTTTATTTATTTCCTCTTTTGCAAAATCTTCAAGAGTCCAGCGAATCGTGTTATTGCAAATGCTCAAACTCGAGTCATAATTTAATAATTCTTCATCTTGGCTCAATGTTTGAAGTCAAGTTATAGTGCTCATCATCTATACTGCTCTCCCAATGCCCCAACAGGCACTCACTCTCCACAGATGCCAATAGAGCTCAAGCAGAGCTTGAGCTTCGCCAAAGGAATAGACTTAATCATCATGTCTGCCGAGTTATCTGATATATCAATCTTTTTGACAATAACATTACCCTTAGATAAGACATCTCGGATGAAATGGTACCTGATGTTGATATGCTTTGTTCGCTTGTGATAAATTGGATTTTTTTGCCAAATATATTGCACCTTGGTTATCACAGTGTATATCCACACTTTTCTATTCTAAACCAAAGTCTGAGAGCAAACTTTATAACCATATCGCCTTTTTCGCTACAAAGGTTAGTGCCAATACTCTGCCTTAGTCGAAGACAAGGCAATGTGATCCTGTATGGATGCTTTCCAACTAATTGCACCACCCGCTAGTGTAAATACGTACCCTGCTAAAGATTTGCAATCATCCAAGTTATCGGCGTGATCCGAATTCACAAAACTAGTGGTCTCATTGCCATTGCTGTCCCTCCAGTACACTATACTCACGTCTATTGTCCCCTTCAAATACCTGAGGATCCACTTCACAGCTTCCCATTGAGCTTTACTAGGACACTTCATATAGCAACTAACCATGCTTACAACTTGTGAAATATCAAGCCTAGTGCACACCATAGCATACAAGATACTACCTACGGTACTAGAATAAGGAACACGGGACATATGCTCCTCCTCCTCCTCAAGTTTGCGGTGATAATTTATTTGAAAGTTTAAAGTGCTTCGCTAAAGTTGTACTTACAGATTTTGCTGACTGTATATTAAAACATGCCACGATCTTCTCAATGTATTTTTTTTTTTTGAGATAGACGTAAAACTCCTATAGTCTTGTCATGCAAAATCTCCTTACCCAAAATTTTCCTTGCAGTACCTAAATCTTTCATCTTAAATTCAGCATTTAACCGCCTCTTCAGCACAACAATATCAGACATATTCTTAGCTGCTATCAACATATCATCAACATATAAGAGTAGATAAATCAAAAAACCATTCTCCAATCTCCTATAGTAAACACAGCTATCCATCTGATTTTTTTGAATAGTCTTGACTAGCCATAAAAATATCAAAACGTTTATACCACTGTCTAGGAGACTGTTTCAGCCCATACAAAGATTTCTTCAACAAGTAAACATGATCTTCCTTACCCGGAATAGCAAATCCCTCTAATTGCCTCATGTAAATCCGCTCCTCCAACTCACCATGAAGAAACGTAGTTTTCACATCTAGCTTCTCTAACTTGAGATCCTGCGAAGCAACTAAGGCAAGAAAAGCACGAATAGAAGTATGTCTTACCACATGAGAGAATACATCATTGTAGTCAATGCCCTCATGCTATGTATACCCCTTCGCCACAAGTCTCACCTTATACCTCGCTGCCTCAACACCGGGAATGCCCTATTTCCGTTTGAAGACTCATTTACTTACAACAATCTTTTGGCTCTTGGGTACTTTGACTAGCTCCCATGTCTGATTTTGATGGAGTGATTCCATCTCTTCACTCATAGCCCTTAGCCACTGCGACGACTCTGAACTAGCCATCGCTTTAGAGTAAGACTTAGGCTCATCTGTCTCCACCTCATCACCTATAGTCAATGCATAAACATTATATGTATAACCATAACGTGCCGGTGATTTAATTTGCCTTCTCTATCTATCTGCGGCTATAGTGTGCTGCAGTTGTACTGGTTATTCACTATCACCGACTTCAGGAACTGCAGCTTCATCTGCAGTCTCAACTTCTGTTACCTTCGAGGTCTTTGGAGTCTCCACCTGAAACTCCATCTCACTAATGACATAATGATTTGTCTTCTTTGCTGGTTGTGTCTTAAAACTCATTCGTTAAAGCATTGTAGTCTCGTCGAAGATCACATCTCTACTGATTAGAAAACCGGGTGATCTGGGATCGGTGCACTATAGCCAGTAGACTTTCACGTTATGTGCATAACCTAGAAATATGCACTTCTTTGCCCTTGGCTCAAGCTTACCATCATTCGCATGAGCATATGTAGGACATCTGAATATACGTAATTCGGAGTAATCAACAGGTTTCCCCGATCATACTTCCTCAGGAGTCTTCCACTTGATAACATATGATGGAGATCGATTAATCGGGTAACATGCCATGTTTACCGCTTCGGCCAAAAATTCCTTGCCAAGCCCTGCATGTGAAAGCATGCATCGAGCTCACTCAAGCAAAGTTCTTTTTTTCCATTTTGCCACACCATTTAGTTATGGTGTCCCAAGTACTGTGCGGTATCTCACAATACATTCTTTCTCATAGAACTCGGCAAAATCTTTACCACAAAACTCCATGTCATTATCGGTTCTCATGCACTTGATTTGTTTATCTGACTATTTCTCAATCAATGCCTTAAATTTCTTGAATCGATCGAACACATCATATTTGTGCTTCAGAAAGTATACCTATACCTTTCTTGAATAGTCATCGATAAATGTCAGCATATATCAAGCACCTCCTTTCGAAGGAACCAAAGACGGACCCTAGACATCTGAATGAATATATTCCACTAGTCGTTTAGTCGAATGAATAGTTGTATTAAACTTAACTCGGTGCTGTTTCCCAAAGATGCAGTGCTCACATAAGTGCAGCTTTCCTATCTTTTGACCCTTCAACAACCCCCTTTCATTCAGTATCGTCATACCTGCCTCACTCATGTGCCCTAAATGCTTATGTCATAACTGAGTCAAGTTAGAGTCTGACTCACCTGATGAAATTGCAGTAGTCCTATTCACGGTCTCTCCCAGTAGATGATAGAGAGCATTCACTTTCTTCCCCTTCATCACTGTCATGGAACCTCGAGAGATTTTCAGTACTCCACCTTCAACAGTCTACCTACACTCGATGTCATCGAATCTCCCTAGAGAAATAAGATTCTTCTTGAGCTTCGGTACATGCCTCACATCTATCAATGTGTGCACCACCCCATCGTGCAACTGAATTCGAATTATCCATATTCCCACAACCTTACACACTACATTATTCCCCAAAAGAACTCTACCACCATCTACAGTCTGGTAAGTAGTAAACCAATTCTTATGAGGCATCATATGATAAGAACATCCTAAATCCAGCACCCACTCGTCTCCTAACGAAGTAGTAGTTACACATAAGACAGCTTCTGCATCACTAGTGCTTCCATCGGCAACGTTTGCCACACTGCTTATCAACTTTATTCCTCCGTTTTGGGCAATCTCTCCCGATGTGCCCCTCCTTGTGACACTCAAAGCACTTCACGCGTCCCTTGGACTTTCTATGGCGTGATTTTGATATGCTTTTACCTTTATTGCTACTAGGCCCTTGATGTTGTTCTCTACTCCGAATTGTTAGTGCTTGCACCACTCCTTGCGTCAGATCGTCATCTCGTAACTTTCTTTGCCACTCCTTAGAGAATAAGGCGGACTTTACCTCTTCTGAGGTAATTATTGTATGCCCCTGCAATAGTTAATCAGTAAAGTGCTCCCATGACTCTAGTAAAGAGGCTAACAATATCATGCCTTGTTCTTCATCATCAAGTATCTTACCGACGTTCTTCAGATCCATCATGAGTTTATTAAATTTTTGTAAGTGGTATCTGATAGGCGTACCTTCAGTATATCTAAAAAGAAACATCTTCTTCAACATGTACAAGTGATTGTTCAAACCTTTCTTCTCATAGAGAACTTGAAGTTTTGCCCATAATGTTGCGTCATCCTTCTCCTCAGCAACCTCTATTAAGACCTCATCCGACAAATTTAATAGGATTGTGCTCTTTGTTTTTTCCATTAGCTCCACTCTCTTAGAGGCTTTCATTAAAATAGGCAACTCATCTTCACCATCCAGTGCCTTGCCCACATCTTGATGCTCCATAACACAAAGTTGTTGCTCCCGTTAAACTTCTCAATTTCAGATTTCCTCTCAGACATAATTGCAATAATAGAATTTTCAAATAATAATTAGACAAGCAAAAGCTCTAAATCACAATCAAGAAATCTGATCCCAAGTTCTGATATCGATTGTTGGAATATAATACGCGGAAATGATAGGATCTTGTAATTTACGTCAACGCAAAATCACCAAAGAAATAAACGAGAAATAATAAGGACACTAGAAATTTATGTGGTTCTGTTTGAGTATCGGTACCTACGTCCACGGGGAGAGCCAGCAGCAAATAATCCACTATAATTGGGGAATCGGAGTTTACAATCACTTACATGCTCAAGTGTTTCCCACACCTAGATTTAACCCCAAACCCAAAATGTTTATAAATAAACACTCACTTGGACAAAAACTCACGACACAAAATTACCGCGCGTTCAAGATAAAAACAAAACACTCTATGTATAGCTTTGCATATCTCTTCAAAGCTTCGCGCAGCTTCAAGGACTTGTGGCTTCAAAGATTGTGGATGTGTGGCTTCGTAGGGTTTCGGCAGTCCATGCACGCACGAAAATAACGTATATATATATATATCTGTGTGTGTGTGCGCGCGTGCCCAGAGTCTAACTTTGACTCTGGGCCCCACCATTACTTTCCTTCTTCAATGGCTAAGGAAAGTGGGACGCTACAGAGCTTCTTTCATAGCTTTGTGTGTGTGCCCAAAAGTCAAGATTTTGACTTTGGGCCCACTACCCTTTTTACTTCAACGCAGATTAGGTTTCCCCCTCGACGTAAAAGCGAAACCCTTTTATTTTATTTATTTCTTCTTTTACAAATCTTCAAGAGCCTAGCGAATCACGTTTTTGCAAATGCTCAAACTCAAGTCATAATTTAACAACCAGGCCTCATCATTTCACTTCGAGTTGTCTTCATTGGTCTTTGGTCTTTGTTCGATTCTCTCGGCTTAGCATGTAAGCCCCTCCTCTTCATTGTTTCTTTCTTCTTTTGCTCGCGTTGCATCCAATATTATGGATATATGGCCAGAGCAAAATGTTCTTGGGTCGTGTTGTCACTCTCAAGGTATTCGAGGACAACATGCTGGTTCAGGAGTTGCTTGAAGCTAGAGGCGAAGGGAGAGTATTGATCATTGATGGCGGAGGAAGCTTGAGATGCGCTCTGGTGGGTGGGAACATGATACAAAGTCATCCTGCACAAGTATGAAGTGATTATTTTTACCTTTCTTAACATTTTGGTTCCATGAAACTTCTATGGAGAAGCTTCTTGTTTATGTTTAAACTCAAAGTAAAATTGCTGCTTCGGTCATATTTGGAGGTACCTCTTGCTTGCATCATATAGTAATCGTACTTGACCTTTTTGAAGTAGTATTCAAGGAGCTGGAGATCTCCTTGTCCAGCTCGTATCTAACAGATTTCAAGGCCGTATTCAAGGAGCTGGAGCTCATTATATTGTCCTCCTGCTCTTTCTAGGCTGCTCTCGACTTTGATGTTGGTGATGCTCGAAGGCAGCCACCTGTTGACACTATGTGGCAGTAGGTTATGGCTGCTTCCTTTTTGTAGTCCACTCTCTATTTTGGTGGCGAAGTCAATACCATAGTAATGTAGAAATTTGGTCTTTCATGATGAAGTCCTCAAATTCACTGGGGCGCTGCAGTAAATAGAAACTGGTGATGTTTTATTGAGATTCAGAGTCTTTTGGTTGAGATGACAGTGACTTATGTTTCAGCTATCCTGTCTTTCGGTATATGAACTATTACAAGAAGGAAAATATTTAAGATAAGAAGTATTTTGTTTTGTTTTTTATGTTAAAGAGGAACTTTTTGGGCTATCCTATTTTCTTGGGGATATTGCTGATTGCAGTTGCTTTATAAGCATAGAACTCCTATGCCTGTAGCTGACTTATTTTACACATGTCTTGTTTCAACAGATATACTTTTGCTTGAGAACTTGTTATGACAATGAAGCAAGAGACGTTGCCTTGTCATCCCATAGTACACCTTAGTTTGCACCTCTCGTTCTATTTGTTTACTGCCTAAATGTACTAATTGTTGTTCTTCCCTAATGGTTATTTGTTATTGGCAGCTCACATAATGGATAAATACTAGAGGTGTGGTTTCTGCTGACACAGCGGCTACTGCTTCAGAAGAATGTGAAAAGTTGTTAAGAATGGGTGATCGGGTGGGTTGAGCTACATATGATAAGAAAAGGTTGTTACTTTATGCGATGATATATGGTTCTCGAAGGGGCTTGTTGAAAGGCTACTAAGAGATCTATCAGCACTTTTCACCACCAAAGAAGATTTCTTGTGGTTTAAACTATTAGCCATCAGGGAGTTACCTCTGGGAGGTTCATTTGCTATCTTTAGTGAGAGTTCAGTCTCCTATAGTTTAGAGGATTTGCAGGCTTACCCAAATAAGTTTGCAGCATCATACTATACCAAAAATGGGAAGGACCTTCTTGTATACCCATATATTCTGCTCCTAAACATCTAGTTCCTACCCGCTATCCTCTATTTGTATAAAGAAGCAGGAGATGAAGGGTAGAACATTGATGCCACTCACATAGCTATTGTGCTTGTCGACCATGGTGTCCTTATGGAAGGTACAGGGGCAGGATCAAAGTTTGGTGTAATGGATGCTTATGCAGAAGCATCTAGCATGATTCGACAGCATGGGTATTCATACTTATGTCTTGGAGATCTTTCAGTGGCATTGGAATATTTTGCACAGGCTGCTACTGCTGCAGTTGGTGGTTGACGACTATCTTGGACTAGAAGGGAAAATGCAGACCAACAGACAGAGAAGTTTGATGCTGAAACAACTCCTCACGAAGCTGTTATTGTGAGATGGTGGGATTTACTTTTGGCTTGGTTCAAGAGGTTCTGGGGAAGAAGGTGAATTGACAAGGCTTATACTGGACACGAAAACAAGACAACAATTTATGCTTGAAGCTGCTCAGCAGTGCTTGGAAGCTGGGATATGTGATAAGTATGGTCTTTCTCCCCGTTTCCCTCCTTGTATAAAATTTAATTAATGTTGGATTATGGTGTTTCCAATCATATCACTAAACTTTGATTTCAATCGCCCAATGTTAGCTAATTGCTAACATGGTGGCCACGTGACCATGTGTATACCACATCGATACTTTGCTTGAAAATTGGTTGGATTTTGGTCAAAGTGCATAAATTGTAAAGAAATAAAGGTTCTCGACATGAGATGATCAAAACTAAAGTTCAGCGAACTATTAGCAAAATCCTTTCAAGTTCAGTGACCGCTGATGGACTTACCCTTTCTCCTATTGCTTTTATGGAGTCACAAGTGAAATAAGTTTTCAACGAATGTTTAAGAGCCAAAGTACTTTGATTGATTGTGTTTGTTCATAAATTCTCTTTCCGAGGTGATTCATGTTCAGCTGATCATTGTGTGTTTCACTGGCTACCCAATAACAAAAGTAAATGTGTTGTAATATAATTTATTGAGTTGGAACATATATAAGGGAGATTGTTGACACCTAATCTTTTAGAAAATAAAAAGATAAAATAAAAATTCAATTTTGAAAATCTTTCTTGTTGAAAATATAGCTGCATTTCAAAATTAAAAAAAAAAAAATCAGTTTTTATTTGATTTTGGAGCCTCTTTATTGTTGAGTGGTTAAGTGAATATATGCAAATATATTGAAAAATCTTCAACAACTTGGAGTTTGTTTTTTTTTTTCCACTATAAATGAAATGCGAGCTTCGGAACCGAGAGAGGGGGAGCTTCACTTCGTCTTCTGTAAAAAAAAAAAATAGGAAAAGGTTTTTTTCTTTGCTGGTTCCAAGGTCAGAAAATGGAGCACTTTTTCCTCTGTTGAAATGTGTAGCAAAGAATGTACGAAGACAGGATGAGAGAAAGGTGAAAAAAGAAGAAAAAGTCAAAAAGAAGCTAGGGCTTCTGAAAAGTAAAGAAAAGCTGCAGAGGAGGAAGTAAACACAGTAAAAGCAAATTTACTATGCTTCTTCTTCGTTGAATCTTCCTCACCGGCGCTCCACCGCGCGACGCCCGCGCCTCCACCTGCAATCGCTCCCGACCCAAAGACCCAAAGCTCGATCCGCCCGAGGGACAGATCCGCCCACAGCCGAAGCCATCGACGCCGGCGTTCCCTCTGCCCTATTTGGTGATCGACGCCCGAGACCTTTGCACCAGCAACGCCTCCGCCTCCGCCTCCGCCACCTGCACATATGTTCGAATCGTCCGAAGCTCCTCGCTGGTCGCCGTCCGAAGCCCGTGAAGACGATCTCCCTCGCCCGAAGCTAGCCGCGACCGCCACAACGACTGCCCATCCGTCCACGAAGTCTAAGCTCCCCTCCACGCCAGCAGGTCCTAAGCCAAAGATCAGTGCCCGACGCCAGCCGAGCCCTGCCACTGCTCCGGGCAGACGCCGTGACGACCCCGACATCGCCTCCTCTGCTTGGTAGTTGATTTCCATGACGCCGCGCCACTGCTCCTGCTCCACCCGAGCGACGCACACCACGAACGCCGACCTAATTGCTACCGACGCCCGTGCCTCGAGCACCTCCATGATCCCAAGCCTGCGCTCGACGTCGACGCTGCCACACAGCCCTCACCAGAGCCCCAGCCACCGGCCATCTTCCGTTCGGTTGCTCTCCTGTCCCCATGGGTTTTACCCTTAGGTAGTTTTATTTTCTTACTTTTATTTTTCATTACTTGGTAGTTTAGGTTATTTCTTTATCTTTTATGTTGTTCTTCTGTTGATTTCATAGCATATTAGTTCAATTATTTAAATATTGGGTGTTAATATTTGTAATTTCTATAGGCATTATCCGTAGATTTTACCTAAAATTATTATAGCTATTAATTTGATCCGAGAGACGTCAGATCAATTTTTTAAGTATACTAATTTTTGGTTTATGGTAGAATTTCAATTGTTAAATCACAATAATTATTTAATTTGGTCCGAAAGACTTCGGACCAAATTTTTAATTATTTTGATTTCCTTGTTGTGATTATAGAGTTAAAATAATTGTTAATTTAATTCGTGAGACAACGGATTATTTTTTCGGTTATTTTCATTCTTATCTTTCTTTTTCTTTTTCTTTTTTGTGTAAAAATAATTACTTGTTTTAGGAAAAAATTAAAAATCGAAAAAAATAGTGAAACTAAAATCTTGCATGAGCATATAGGTCATATAGGTTTATTAAATTAAGACACATAGGTTTAATAAGTTGACCTTTAGGATTATTTTTTTAGGATTTCATCCTTAGATAGTTTTTTATTCTCAGTCAGGATTGGATTTAAACATATTTTTTATTTAGGGAAAGTTTGCATGATATGTAAAAAATAAAAAATAATAGGTGCATATTAACTAGTTTGCATAATAGGCACATTTAATTAGAGTTTGCACATTAGTAAATTAGGATTGCATCATATTATTATGTTTTAGTAATCCCATTGTGTAATTTTTAATTGCATATAATTAACATTTAAAAAGAAAAAAGAAAACACAAAAGGTCATTTATTTGGTTAATTAATAGGTTATTTCATAATTAATCCCATTTCATGTCATCATTGTTTAGTGTAGGTTGCATACATTAAAAAAAAAAAGAATCATTAAAAAAAATCACAAAAAGATCATGCATATAGAATTGTTATGTCATGCATCCCATGTCATGTGGTTTATGCACATTTAGGATTATATAAATTAGATTGCATACACATAGTGATAGTTTAAGTTATTCCATAAATTGCATCTCACATATCATTAAAGTAAGAGTCATGCATATCAAAAATAAATTAAGATTGCATCTAATTAGATATCATGCATTTAAGTAGATATCATGTCATTTAGAAAATCATGTTTAGGGCATGCATTTTATTAGCATTTTTTTTAATGTTTTCTTAGAGATTGGATCTTATTAAAGTTGTAGTTTATAATTTCTTATGAATATAGCATTTCGGTTTATTGAATGTTATTTCATTGATTGTGCACCCGCATGACCACTATTTGCATGTTAGTAACTTAGGTTAAAATTGATCAACACTGCTTGCAAAAATATTTTTGAAATAAAAGGTATTGAAAGGGCGTTAGACTAATCTAGCGTAACCATGTCCCTGGACTTTGAATCTCTCGTTAGCAAAAATAAAGTATTCTCCCATACTTTATCTAGGTTTCTAATCAACCCTAATTGGTTAGTGGCAGCTCTGACTTGAGTATAATTGCATGTTAAATGGGTTAATTTCTTAATCGCGATTGGTAGGACTTGGGAGAGTTCGTGCCAAGCCTTTGGACTTAGTAATCCATTAACCTAGTTTTAGGTGATTTACCTTCAAAAAAGCGGTCGTGACAGCTTGGCGACTCCGCTGGGTACTTAGAGTTAAAACTCATAGTGGACATAGGCCTATTTTTTTTTTTATAAATATTTTTGTTTGGTAGCAAGGACACCAGGTATGTCACTAACATTTCTATGGTGTTAAATGTTCTTGGAGATGGGCGGTATAAGGGGAGTAGTCTTTGCTAATCCTTGTCTTGCAGGAGGGTGTAAAGATGAATGATTTATTTTTCCCTAATTAGAAGTGTTGTTTGTATTTAAACTGTTGTGCATGTTTTATTGCTCTTAGCACTACACTATTGCACACACGACCTGTAGCCGGACCTGGGCTGCGATAGGATTTCTAGGATGGTGTTGAGAAGGATACTTCCTCTAAAGCGAGACTGCTATGTAGAGGTTGGCCTTCTCCTCCCTGAAATTTCTTTCATGGTGTTAAATGTGTTTGTCTATATCCACGAGATTGCGTGATTATTGGACATTCCATTCGACTAAGTCGGAATTAGGGGGACCTAACACATTAATGCGAGACTACAACGGTCAGATCATCCCCTTAGCTCCACTTTGTTAAGCCATCTAGATAGAAATCGAGCCACACATTTCATGCGTGTGTCTATGTGATTGTCATCCATTTATGGTAAAAGTAAGTTGTCTAAACTCCTACTTTCCAATTTACTTACTTTATTGTAATTTTGTCGGTCCATGACAATAGGTTTCGTCGTCAGTCTTGTTCTATATGCAATAGGGAAAACCGACGTACAATTCATTTCCACTCCCAAAAAAGAGCTTAAAATGTGGCTGGACTAGTTAGATCAAGACGGCTAGAGATATGTGAAAGCAAGGATTGCCCGACTTCTTCCATTGTTAGATATCAGCATCCACTCCGGTGTTATACAGGCGCTGCCCCATTTCTGGTGTCCACAAACTTGAACCTTTGTGTTTGGCAAGTATGAGCTAACCCCAACACTAGAGGAATATAGTGTTGCCATGGGAATGCCCTTGGAGAAAGAACTTATTAGGCCACCTATCGATATTGATTTCAATTCTGAATTATCACAATTTTTAAAAATTGAGGCCGAAGTGGTAAGAAAGGTTGTTAAAGCCAATTGCTATGCATGCCCATTTTCATTTTCGAAAGAGTGTTTTGCAAACCAACCAATGATTTCAAAAGCTAGGGTTTTAATGTTAGCATTTTTTGGGCTAATCGTTTTTCCTTATCGAAAAAATGCCATTAATCCTTCAATTTCATGGGTGGTTAATCGAGTTTGTGACGGGTTGAATTATGTCAACATGGTTTTAGTTCAAACATTTTTGTCATTAACCCGTTTCAAACAAAATGAGGAAAAGACCGTGCGTGCCCTCCCTAAGATTTTGCAAATATGGTTTTTCTCCCACATAAGAGGGTTTGGGCACCTTATGAAACAATTTAAGATTGATGATTTTAGGCACCCCATACAAAAATTTGCGGTCCTAGAACGTTTTTCCCCACACAAGCAGTACGCCCGTTGGATTAATTTTTTGAAAGATCCTGATCCTAAGGAATTCCTATGGCATACTAAATGCTTCTGAATTGAGGAGGCTCGTTTTTCACACAAGCATGATGGGCCAGTCCCATTGTTGGGCCTTCCGATGCAACTTCTTATTTCCCACATAGGGTGGCCCATCAGTACAGAGCCCTTCAAGAAGTTCCTCCGCCCCTCAAGACACAATCGTTCCAAGTCCGTTTTGTTCGTAAGGACTATGATTACTTCAATGAGGTCTAGATGATCAATGCTGCATGGAGTGAATGCCATCTAGAGAAGATTTTGGTGCCTAAGAGACTGAAAGGTGAGGAGGAGGTTCACCATGCATCGACTTTCTACATCTAGCAACACCGAATTCCTGCTGCCTTGCGTCCAGTGGTCCCTGATGTGACCGAGAAGCCCACCCAACGAGCACAAATTGAGCATCTTAAGCGGAAAGTGGAAATGATTGAAGCTGAAAATAAGAAGCTTTGCAAGGCGTTGGGTTCCCGAAAGCATATAAAATGAGATGTTTTGGTTTCTTAGTTCGATGTTTAGGGATCTTGATTTCAATTCAGTGTTTTTAATTTTTAGTTCAATGTTTAGGGATTTGAATTTCAATGCTTAGTTCATTGTTAGGAAGTTTGGTTCAAACATTTAAAATAAATAAAATGAGGTAATTAGACCATTGTCATGGGCCATTTTCCTATCTTGTCATTGTTTCTTATATTATCTTTTTTCTTCCTAGGTAACAACACGGCTCACCCAAGATCGCCAATCCGTACTCGTTCTAGAGTAACAATGGCCGATGACTCCGAACAAATGCGTGTTCCTGAACAAACTCGTATCATCGCCCTCGAAACGGAAATGAAGCAAGTCTTGAATGTCCTTGAGCAGCTCTCTAAACAAATCGATTCTCTCCATGCAAACACTGCCCCACCACCTCCGCATGTTGAAGTGGTGTTACCACAACATGCTCACATGGCTGATTTGAGAGATAAAGGCAAGAATATATCCACAAGTGGCCCATCAAGCTCTAATGATGTCTCTAGGGAGAAAACTACTGACATGCCTCAAATTATTGTTGATGAGGAGATACAAGTGATATAGCCGGCTGTACCGAAGACTGAGCAAGAAAAACGCTTGGCGAAAATCGAGGAGAAACTTAAGCAGCTACAGGGTGCATTTAACCAAAATCCAACTGATCTATCCCATTATGCAAAGATCAAGATACCAAAGAAGTTCAAAATGCCAGACTTTGAAAAGTATAATGGCACTTCTTGCCCAAAGATCCATTTGCATACTTATGTGGTTAGGATGACCCCATATGTTGATAACATATCCCTGATGATTTAGCAATTTCAAGCGATCCTGACAGGACTAGCACTATAGTAGTATATTATGAAGAAAATTAATCTCCTAGAGACTTGGGAGGATTTGACTAATGCCTTCTTCAAGCAATACAAGTATAATATTGATGTCACTCCATCTCGAGAGGATTTACTTCGCACCGAGAAGAAGAAGACAGAATCTTTCAAGGCCTATGTCACGAGAAGGAAGACTGTAGCTGCTCAAATTACTCCAGAGCCGACTGAAAAGGAGCTGATGGATTTATTCATGAAGACGCTCCCGCCTGAATATCGAAATCGGATGTTAGGATCGACTGCCGAGTCGTTCAATCTGCTAGTCCCTGTTGGCGAGTGAATTGAAATAGCCCTGTGTGATGGATGGGCATCTGATCAAACCAGCTCATATAAGAAAGTTTCAACCAAGAAGGATAAATGGCCTGTAGCGGAAGTTAATACAGCTTATGTTCAACCCCCTCGCCTTGTCTCGAACACTCAACAGGGAGGAGCACATCCATTCTTTGGCCAGTAGAAGAACTCTTCTAGGCATTAATTTACGCATCTTCCTAAGACATTGTCCAAGATCTTGCCGACCCTTCAGAAGAAAGGATTACTCGCTAAGGAGCCTAAGCGACCTTATCCCGAGCGTTTCCCTAACTATGATCCTTCGAAGACATGTGCTTACCATATGGGGGAGGTAGGGCATTCTGTTGATGATTGCTATACGTTGCAGCACAAAATCCAAAATCTGTTGGATGCTAAAGTGGTCTCATTCCGCGATACACAGCCGAACATCCAGAATAATCCACTCCCTGACCACCCAGAAGCTGTGAATGCCATTTTCAGTTTTGATGCTGGTCAAAAGAAGAGCTTGAGAGTACATGTGGACGATGTTTATAATGGTTTAGTTCGAGCTGGATACTACTTAGATTTAGAAGAACCTACCATGTCTCAGAAGGTGCAGAGATTTAAAGTAATGTCCAAGAAGGGGATGATTGTTTGCACAGATCCTGCCGACACAGTTTCAACTATCACTCCAATCATTATTGATTAGGAGGAGGAGCTTTCTGATTTTGAAAATGAATTTACCGGCTTGAACATTGGAGCTAGCGATCCCCTAGTTTTTGACATGCCACCGTTGGAAGATGCTTCGGATGAAGATGGATTAATCATCAATGATGTGCCGCCATCAGATGATGAAGAATTGATTCTTGATGTTACGCAACCCTATGCATACACGAATAATAAGGCGGTCCCATGGTGTTATGATGCGGAGATAGATGTGGTCACTCGATCGGGACACACTTACGCTCAGGCCAACTCACAACCTGTCAAGCCAGCCACTGATGAAGAGGCTAAAGAATTTTTAGCTGTGATCAAGGCAAGCAAGTATAGCGTAATGGACCAACTTCGAAAACTGCCGGCACAAGTCTCCATATTAGAGTTGCTTTCGACATCGGAGAAACATCAAAAGGCTTTGATGAAAGTCCTTAATGAAGTACATGTCCCAGAGTCCATCGAGCCTGAGAAGTTGGGGGAATTTGTCATGCCTCGAACCTCGAGCACACGCACATCCCACTATGGTCGATAGAAATGCGACTTCCCAGGACACGTCGCCGACCCATTCATTTAATTGCACATGCGGAAGCGGATAAATAATCCCCAGACAAAACTCAATTGGGATAGAAAAACAGGATCACATTATCAAATTCAAACCACACACCTTTATACATGTCAAACCAGTTCAATTACAAGACTAGGCTATTAACAAAAAGATCTATAAAAGATCAGTCCTAAAAAACTAAGCTGTCCTAAGATCAGCCAGATAGGTCCATTCGCCAACTCTTCAGTCAGGATTGGCGAAGTCAAAAATCCTCTCAGCGACCCTCATTGGTCTACCAAAAAGCTCCAAAGGATTCGCCTCCTTTAGGGACCTGAAATTGTTATCCCACAACGGGGTGAGACAATGTCTGAGCGAGTCCTACCCTCTAAAACTCAATTAGGAAGAAAATAAGCCCCAAGGCGCTCTAGTCACACAAAGAGGATTGAGGACTTACCTCGTCTCAGTCCATTCCTACACGTCAGTACAATTCATACGTCTATCCATCCATTAATACAATCATGGCTCACACAAGCTGAAATGGATGCAATGCTCTCACAAGTTGATATAGATGGTAGCTCGCACAAGCTGATATATACATAGATGATAGCTCGCACAAGCTGATATATACATAGATGATAGCTCACACAAGCTGATATATGGATCGTTGCTCTCACAAGCTGATAAACGATCATTGCTCTCACAAGCTGACATACAATGCTCACACAAGCTGACCCATATATAAACCAATTGCTAGCCAAAGCTGTACATATATTTAAACCATAGAACTGGATATACAATAACATCATATGATTCAAACTGGTCCTACAAACCAATTACGGTGCCAAAAGCCAACACTGGGTATTTTCAAGTTAAATACCAAAACTTCTCCAATTTCACTCAATTCCACACTTTTGGAATTATTAACCACAATCATCATTTTCACTCAATTTCGCAATTACGCATACAATTGATACAAACTGACAGCACTGCTGCGATCAGTGCGAAATTCTAACGACCGGCCATCCCGAGAAAATTTTCGAAATTATTAAATAATTAAATTTAATTCCGAAAATTAAATAATTAAATATTATATTATAATAGTATAATTTAATAAAATAATATTTATAAAATTCGAAATAATTAATTAATTAAAATAATTAATTAGGGCTTAACTATATTACACTAATTTAAACATACAATTAGCCCTTATTAAACATCCATTAAACTAATCATACAACTAATCTAATTTCCATTAAAATAATCTAATCTAACCACCTAAGCCTAATTAGACTAATCTAAACACCCATTAAGCATGATTAACTTACTAAGCGAGGTTTAGAGGATAAACTCACCGGTTTTGCGTGCCGGTGAGTTCACAACGACCACGACACCAAGGCAATCGATAAACCTCGAAGCGGCGACACCAACGGAGGCCGGGAAGGGCTTGAAAACGCGCCACGAAGTCTGCAAAATCTTGCTGTCTTCTGCTTCTGATTTGGGCTGAACTGCAGAGAAGAAACTAGCAACTTCAACGGCGAAAACGGGCCGCTCGGAGCTCCGGCGAGCGGGTGGTTGGCAACCGGTGGCTCCTAGGGGTCAAGGAAATCTTATTGGAGGTTGGTAGGGTGGAGGTAGGGTAGAAATGGGGAAAAATGGCTGAAAACCGCGAAACAGGCGGAACTAGGTGGTTCCAGACGGTCCGAAGAGCGGCGGACTCCAGCGGCCTTACGGGACGAACAACGGCTCCTTTCGTGGTGATTTTGGGCTTGTTGGAACGGTATGGATGTCCTCTTCACGGAGATATGTGTCTCGTTCACTGGTTCATCCGGGAAGACCACTTTTGACTCGAATCTTTGATGAAAGGTCGGCTGGAGCAAAAACCGGCGGTGGCACGGGTGGAGGCGTGCGACAGCTGCAGCTCCTTCTGCTGGTCTTCTTGTTGGCTTAAGGGCTTCGAAAATGAAGAGGAGAGGGTCTTGGATGGTAGAGAGGTGAGAGAGATGGAGATGATAGAGGTGAGGGAAGAGATAAGAGAGATGAGATAGAGTTGAGGTGGGGCTTTGGCTCGATATTTTCCAATCTTGCTCTCCAAGATTCATCCTAGGCCAAGTAAGATCCCTTGGCCTCCATTGATCCACACCAACACCTCTCATGACTTCACTTTTGGTCCATTTGGCTAGGGGAAAGAGAGGGTTACGAATTTTGCAAGAATTGTCTTCAATTGGTGGCTTGATCCACTTCAATTCTATCTCAATTGGCCTCCATAAAATCAATCAGTCATCCATCAACCATCTCGATATTTTTCCTCACCCATAAATCCATCTTGCTTCCCAATTTTGCTATAAAAAATAATCACTGGCTTTTTCTGCACAGAAACGACTCGGCGACGACTTTTTCCAAAAAAGTGTCGGGTGTTAGAAAAATCTTCTGAGATTGAGTCGACGCTCCTAGAATTTATTGTGACATGACAGAAAATCGAACTCAAATTGGCGGTTAATTTCTATTCGACGCGTTTTTAGCGTGACCTAGGCTACCGGGTAACTTTCAAATATTTTTAAGTGCAATTGACTCGTGGTAGATTTTCTTCGAGCCACTATGAACCCACTTGACTCATTGGCGACTCTCAATTGTCATGAAAATCCCGAGGATCCAAATACGAACACAGGGTACCAAAACAATAAGAAAATCAGTCTAGTGCTGGTCGACATGAATTTTCTAATTTAGTGGTGTCACCAATGATTAGCCTCACATCACTATCGATCTAGTCTATCTTTGATTTCAAATCAATTTTTAACTGTGCCATAATGATCTCTAAAGATGGACACGGTCGAGAAGCCGATTCCTGGTCAAATTCTCAAGTCTATTACCTTAAAATTTCTTAATAATTTCCCCAAATAGTCTAGTTATCTCGAGAGTGATCAGCTATGAGAATAACCCTATAGACACGTCAATGAAATGCCCGATTCATTCAGTAGAAGACAGGGTTGAAAATTTGGAATGTCACAGAATTTGTGGGGGCCATTTTGTTAAATGACCTGATCACTTTCTCAGATGATGAAATCCCGGATGAAGGAAGGGGACACGGCAAAGCCCTTTATATCTCAGCCAAGTGTCGAAATACCTTGGTATCCCGTGTACTAATTGATAATGGATCGGCTTTAAACATATGCCCTCTTGCAACTCTAAAGCGTCTTGGGTATGATTTAGGGAAAATTCGTGCGGCTAAAACCTCTGTTCGAGCATTTGATGGAACCAAAAAAGAAGTAGTTAGGGAAGTGGATTTAGACTTGCAGATAGGACCAGTGTTATTTAATGCAGTTTTTCGGGTCTTGGACATACTTGCAGCCTTCAACTTTTTGTTAGGTCTTCCATGTCTTCATGCAGCAGGGGCAGTTTCTTCAAGTCTTCAACATAAAGTGAAGTTTGTGACAAAGGGGAAGCTTATTATAGTTCGAGGAGAGGATGAGTTCAAGATTTATCACGAGACAGCTATCCCTTATATTGAACCAGATTGTAAAGAAGAATCCAGTTTTCAAGCATTTGAGTTGGTTTCAACCATTCATGTCTCTCAAGGTATTACCCTACCCACTCCAAAGTTATCAAAGTCGGCGATCATGGTAGGCAAGATCATGGTCGGGAGTGGTTTTGTTCCAGGTAATGGTTTAGGCCAATATGGTCAGGGCACTCGCCAACCAATTGAGGCCGGAAGGAATTCATACACTACCGGATTGGGCTAACGTGATAAAGGTGGACGATCCCGTAGAGGAAGAGGAAGAGGACAAGGACGAACTAGCATCATTAGACGCCACATTAGGTCCACATTCCCTAGGCCTGCGAGGATGATGCATGAGGAAGAAGGGGCGATCGATACCTGTGTTTAGTACTCCAAGCCTCCAGTTGCTGACATTGATGTTATTCCTGCCGAATGGGTAGTGGTAGACCAGCCGGTTGCAGACACCACTCGATCCACTTGAAAAGACGACGCACTCGGAGGAATGGCCGAATTGTTCGAAAAGAATTTTTTGTTGGTCATTGACGAAGTTCGAGAGGACGATATTATGACTTGCAAGGACGTGAGAATGGTCCAATCTAATACAGCAGGTACTAATAATGATGATCCCGAAGACTCAAATGAAGACTCCAGTGAAGTGCAACGTAGCTGGGAACAACATGAAAAGGCTAGGGCTCCCACGTCCGAGCAGACTGTCACTATTAATTTAAGTGACACTGAAGAAGCCAAAAAGGTGAAAATTGGGGCGAGTCTCCCCAAAGACGAGGCTGAGCGCCTAATTCAGTTACTAAAGGAATATCAGGATATCTTTGCATGGACCTATACTAACATGCCTGGTTTAGACCCGTCAATTATGGAGCATTGTTTGCCTACTAATCCGGACGTGTTACCCAAGAAGCAGAGGCTGTGAAGGACTAAGCCTGAACTCTCAAAGAAGATAGAGGAGGAAGTGATGAAGCTCTTGAAAGTGGGATTCATTGAAGTCTCACAATACCCCGAATGGGTGGCCAACATTGTACAAGTAATGAAGAAAGACGGTCGGGTTCGAGTTTGTGTTGATTATCGAGATCTGAACAAGGCCAGTCCAAAATATGACTTTCCATTACCGCACATAGACGTCCTTGTGGATAGTACCGCTGGTTTTGAACTATTCTTATTTATGGATGGTTTTTCCGGGTACAATCAGATAATGATGAAGGAGGAAGACAAGGAGAAGACTGCATTTATCACCCCGTGGGGAACCTTTCATTATAAGGTTATGCCCTTCGGATTCAAAAATGTAGGGGCAACTTACCAGCGAGCCATGATAGCATTGTTTCATGACATGATGCATCAAGAGATTGAGGTCTATGTCGATGATATGATTGCAAAGACTCGACCTGGAAAAAGCCACATCAAAACCTTGAAGAAGCTATTTGATCGACTCTGTGAGTTCAAGCTTCGACTAAATCCCGCTAAGTGCGTGTTCGGAGCAACATCTGGTAAATTACTCGGATTCATTGTGAGTAGTAAAGGGATTGAAATCGACCCAGCTAAAGCTAAAGCCATTTGTTAGCTGCGACCTCCGTCAACGATGAAAGAAGTCTGGAGCTTTTTGGGGAGGTTGAATTACATTGCTCGATTCATTTCCCAACTTTCTGAAACCGCCAAGCCATTCTTCAAGCTCCTAAAGAATAATGCACGAGTCAATTGGGATGATGAATGTCGAGAAGCGTTCGACAAGTTGAAGTGTTACTTGATGAATCCACCTATGCTTGTCCCACCATCGCGAGGGCATCCTTTAACTCTCTACCTCACTATTCATAGTGAGTCACTAGGTGCAACGTTGGTTCAAGAAAGTCCCGTTGACAGAAAAGAACGAGCCATTTATTACCTAAGCAAGAAGTTCACTATATCAGAGCTGAAGTATCTTGATGTTGAAAAGACCTGTGCGGCTTTAGTGTGGGTATTGCATAGATTGCGACAATACACACTGCATTACCAGACATTCCTCATGACTGAGAGCGACCCCATCAAGTACTTACTTGATCGACCAGCTTTGGTGGGTAAGTTGGCCAAATGGTAAATTTTAATTTTTGAATTTGATGTACAATTCATGCCACAAAAGTCGGTTAAGGGTCGAGTGATCGCTAACCTATTGGCCGAGAATTCGGGAGTCTCTAATGACAATGACAGTTTCCTTGATGATCGTGTTTTGAGTATAAATGAAGACTCATGGAAGATGTTTTTTGATGGAGCTGTAAACTTGTCTGGTTCTGGTACTAGGGTAGTTTTGATATCCCCAGATGGACAACACCATCTAGTGGCTGCAAAATTGGTATTCCCATGCACTAACAACGTGGCTGAGTATAAAGCTTGCATCCTCAGGCTTCAGGCTGCAATTGAGATAGGTGTGGTCAAGTTAAAAGTGTTCGGGGATTCCACATTAATTATAATGCAGACCGTAGGTGAATGGAAGACCAACGAGGCCAAGTTGCTCCCATACCACAAGTATTTAAAAGATTTGATGGAAAAGTTTGAGGAAGTTTCGTTTGAATACTTGCCAAGGTCTCATAATCAATTTGTAGACGCACTTGCGACGTTGTCTTCTATGCTGCAAGTCACTGATGGGTTAGAGGTTGAGCCTCTGAAAATAGAGGTTTTGCTGAGGCCAGCTTATTGCATGGTAGTGATAGAGGAACCAGATGGAAAACCATAGTACCATGACATCATGACCTATATTCAAAAGCAAGAGTTCCCAGAAGGTAGCAATCCAGCTGATCGAAAGTATCTCATGAAACTTGCCTCCAAATTCTTCATTAGTGGAGATACATTATACAAACGGTCTTTCGACTCCGTCCTACTTAGATGTGTCAATGCTAAGGAAGCCACTCAGTTGATGGAAGAAATACATGAAGGAGTGTGTGGTCCTTACATGAGCGGCCACATGTTAGCAAAGAAGATTATGAGACTAGGTTACTTTTGGCTGACCTTGGAGACTGATTGCATTCAACATGTCAAAAGTTGTCACCGTTGTAAGATTTATAGAGACAAGATAAATGTTCCTCCAAATGAGCTGCATCAACTGTCAAAGTCATGGCCTTTTTCAATGTGGGGCATCGAAGCCTCGAATGGTCATCATTTCATCTTGATCGCTATTGATTATTTCACAAAATGGATAGAGGCAGCATCCTATGCAGTTGTTACCACAAAGAATGTCGTGAAGTTTGTGCGACGGGATATTATTGCTCGTTATGGCGTGCCTGAAGCCATCATCACAGATAACGGGACAAACCTAAACAACAAGCTTGTTAATGATTTGTTCAAGGAGTTCAAAATTCATCATTTGAATTCATCGCCCTATCGCCCTCAGATGAATGGTGCGGTTGAAGCGGCGAATAAGAACATCAAGAAGATTCTGGCAAAGACAGCTGATAATTATCTTGACTGGCATGAGAGACTTCCTTACGCTCTAATGGCGTATAGGACTTCAGTTCGCACTTTTACTAGGGCAACTCCTTTTTCTTTGGTGTACGGCATGGAAGCAGTCCTGCCAATTGAAGTAGAAATCCCTTCTCTAAGAGTATTGTCTCAGTCAAAGCTGACAGAAGCTGAATGGGCACAACAGAGGTATGACCAACTCAATTTGATTGAAGAAAAACGATTGAAGGTCGTATGTCATGGCCAATGTTATCAACAGTGGGTGGCCAAGTCCTTTAATCGGAAGGTTCGCCTAAGGCATTTCAAGGTCCATGATTTGGTGCTACGCAAGATGTTACCAATTAACCTTGATCCTCGTGGCAAGTTCACTTCAAATTACAGTGGGCCGTACATTGTGAAGAAAGTGCTTCCTGGAGGTGCTTTAATTTTGGCAGAAATGGATGGGTTGGAATTCATAAATCCTGTAAATTCTGATGTTATAAAGAAATACTATCCATGAATAAAAGGGCTCGTAAAAACCTTTTCGTCACTCAAAGTTGGTCAAATCTCTAGTGTATAATGTTGCATATTTTATTTTTGCAGGGGCAAAGAATGGATGTGAACGATGGTGTCTTATTTTTTGTAAGGAATCTCTATGAGCTCCTTTACAAAGGAAGGGCAAGACATGGACACATAATAGTTTTCATTTTATGAGCATGCCCTCTTCATCATTATAGAATGCTTTCACATGATATTGTGTAATTCATCAATTCCACTTGAAATTTATCAAAATGGACAATTCAGTGAAAGATGTCGAGTTACTTGAGCATGCTAAATGAGGTGTGAAAGGCAAGCCTAACCCATTCACCGTCCCCTGTCTATATATTGTGAGGTGAGTATGGAAACATTTTGTATTTCAAGGTGAAGAGTTTTCTTGCGAAAAGTACGACAACTGAAATGACGAGAGGCAGTTCATTTCTCTATCCCAAACACTACAGGTGATCCATTGCTTAACCCTTTTGAGCCCATACACTTATGGATATTCTTTTCAAATTACCCCTGTCAAGAATCACCCCACATCGGGGCAACTGGGAGATAAAATGACATCATGAAGTGAGGAAAATGAATTGAAATTTTCTTGCTCTCACTCGCATCAATCTTCAAGTTGTGTTATTACATTGAATTCATGTGGTAATTTCAGTGCCTTAGGATGATGAAGAGCATTTCTTTCTCTATCCTATACACTTATATCCTTTGTATAGCCACTTGAGCCTGCAATTTCATTTCTTTTAAACCCAGTTGATGATCAACCCCCACACTGGGGCAAGGCAAAAGGCAGATAAAGACTTTTGAAAAGTTCGAGTGTCATTTAAAGTATACTTGACACATGCATTATGCGCAAGAATTGAAATCAAAATAGAACTAAGGGGCATAAAAAAGCAGTGTGCCTGATAAAAGCAAGGCCAATACCCGTGAAAAGAAGAGAGAAATGACTGATGAATTGGAGGCATAAAAAAAAAGAAAAAAATGAAAAATGAAAAAGCAATGTGCCTGACCAATGTCCATCATCAAAGAAAATGACTTTGAAAAAAATGTTGAGAAAAGATCTCCAGTTGAATAATCATTGGCATCAGGTAATAAACTCTTCAGCCAATAAAGAAATTTGTCAAGAAGACAATCAGTGGCGAAAAAATCTAGTGGCAATGTTAAGATGATCACCAACTTTGACCCATATACACATCTTTGAGGCTAATGATCCTTTCGTTTCTCAACCCATGAACCCAGCCTATGTTACATCCCTTACAAAATCTCTTCAGATTAGGGCACTTGAATTAACATAGGAATTCACATGTTTTAACTATTGCTCGAAGAAGTGCGAGCAAGATTATTTCTTTTTCATTTTGCAGGGTTCTTGACTTGTAGACCCGGAGATGATTACAGAATCATTCTTTCAATTGGCTTTGACTTGAAGAGTCCCTTTGTTAAGCCATTGACCAAGCCCGCATTACAGTCATTGTCAAAGACCTCTCAGATTGGTAAGGTCATACTGCTTGCAAGAAAATTCGAGCTCTTGTCGACAAGATGATGATAAGATTGAGTGATATATTCCCGCATCAATGGTCGGGACAGATAACCCTTCCTAAATGAGAGCGAGTGAAAAAGTCTTTTCACACCAAAAGCGTCTCATTTAGAATGTCCAAGAGACTCACGTTATACTTGAGAATTGTCCTAGTGATAATTTTTCCGATGAAAACTTGATAAAGTCATCATGCATGGGCCTTCATTGAATTTCACCTCAAAGACCAAAAAGAATTGTCTTTGAAACCCTGAGTTTGTTCAGTCATCTTTGTACTTGATGAGAATTCCAAGTACCTATTTATAAAATGTTTTCAAATGTCTAGTGTGAATTCCAGATATTTGAACCTTTAAACACTTGATGTGATTTCCAAGTGTTTGTCTTTTCAAACATATGATGTGATTTTCAGATGTTTAGTAAATGTTTTCAAATGTCTGACTTAAGAATCAGATTTTTGAAATTTCAATTACTTGATGCAATTTCCAGGTGTTTAGAATATGATGAGAATTCCAGAACCCTAAAGACTCTGAGCTTTTCAATTATCTTAAGGAAGTTCCAGATGATTGTCAGGTCTCATTGCAATCATTTCACACCTAAATCCCCAAAACATGTATGACAGGTACGTGCTCTTCTTTGCATTTGCATTTCATTGGTCATAGACACATAGAGATCTATGTTCCTGACCGAATCATTGCATTTACATTGCATCAGTTATTCTTTCAAAAAAAAAAAAGTCAAGTCATTAACATTTGCATATGCATTTCATATTTCATTTTGCGTGGTTTAAATTTAGGTGTCATATATCTTTGAAGGAAACCTCTATGAGCTTCCCTTCAAAGAGGGGCAGCTGTTGACACCTAATTTTTTAGAAAATAAAAAGATAAAATAAAAATTCAATTTTGAAAATTTTTCTTGTTGAAAATATAGTCGCATTTCAAAATTTAAAAAAAAAAATCAGTTTTTATTTGATTTTGGAGCCTCTTTATTGTTGAGTGGTTAAGTGAATATATGCAAATATATTGGAAAATCTTCAACAACTAGGAGTTTGTTTGTTTTTTATTTCCACTATAAATGAAATGCGAGCTTCGGAACCGAGAGAGGGGGAGCTTGACTTCGTCTTCTATAAAAAAAAATAGGAAAAGGTTTTTTTCTTTGCTGGTTCCAAGGTCAGCAAAATGGAGCACTTTTTACTCTACTGAAATGTGCAGCAAAGAATGTACGAAGACAGAGTGAGAGAAAGGTGAAAGAAGAAGAAAAAGTCAAAAAGAAGCTAGGGCTTCAGAAAAGTAAAGAAAAGCTGCAGAGGAGGAAGTAAGCACAGTAAAAGCAAAGTTACTGTGCTTCTTCTTCGTTGAATCTTCCTCACCGGTGCTCCACCGCGCGACGCCCGCGCCACCACCGCCTCAACCCGCCGCGCCTCCATCTGCAATCGCTCTTGACCCGAAGACTTGAAGCTTGATCCGCCCGAGCGACAAATCCACCCATAGCCGAAGCCATCGACGCCGACGTTCCTTCTGCCCTGTGGTATATGCACATTTAGGATTATATAAATTAGTAAATTAGGATTGCGTCATATTATTATGTTTTAGTAATCCCATTGTGTAATTTTTAATTGCATATAATTAACATTTAAAAAAAAACACAAAAGGTAATTTATTTGGTTAATTAATAGGTTAGTTCATAATTAATCCCATTTCATGTCATCATTGTTTAGTGTAGGTTGCATACATTAAAAAAAATCACAAAAAGAACATGCATATAGAATTGTTATGTCATGCATCCCATGTCATGTGGTATATGCACATTTAGGATTATATAAATTAGATTGCATACACATAGTGATAGTTTAAGTTATTCCATAAATTGCATCTCACATATCATTAAAGTAAAAGTCATGCATATCAAAAATAAATTAAGATTGCATCTAATTAGATATCATGTCATTTAGAAAATCATGTTTAGGGCATGCATTTTATTAGCATTTTTTTAATGCTTTCTTAGAGATTGGATCTTATTAAAGTTGTAGTTTATAATTTCTTATGAATCTAGCATTTCGGTTTACTGAATGTTATTTCATTGATTGTGCACCCGCATGACCACCATTTGCATGTTAGTAACTTAGGTTAAAATTGATCAACACTGCTTGCAAAAATATTTTTGAAATAAAAGGTACTGAAAGGGCGTTAGACTAATCTAGCATAACCATGTCCCCGGACTTTGAATCTCTGGTTCGCAAAAATAAAGTATTCTCCCATACTTTATTTGGGTGTCTAATCAACCCTAATTGGTCAGTGGCGGCTCCAACTTGAGTATAATTGCATGTTAAATGGGTTAATTTCTTAATCGTGATTGGCAGGACTTGGGAGAGTCCGTGCCAAGTCTTCGGACTTAGTAATCCATTAATCTAGTTTTAGGTGATTTACCTTCGAAAAAGCGGTCGCGACAGAGATCATTTCGCTTGTGTAAATAAATTAGCGGTAGTTCATTTTCTTATTTACTCTACTTTAGTTCACTCTTTATGTGTAGCTTTTCATCGAGATCTAAATTTTCATCTTCAATACTGTTCCATTTATATCATCTTGCATTGCTAAATCCAAAATTTTAATGAATATTTCATCTTGGGATAGTATCGAATCTAGTATGGTCTTAATACCCTTTTCCTTTGTTTATTCTTTCCTTATTCTTTCCTTTAATTAAATCATTCGATAGAGATTCTGAAGAGAATTGGGACACTATAAGTATTAATACATGCCTTTCAGACTCAACATGTGTTCTTTGATGGGGACGGTTGGATGGTGAAAGCCAGAATGCTGGCTTGATTCATTCTGGAAACGAGATTTTGGAGACCTACAAATATAGTCTTGAAATAAGGTAATCTCTTGGTAGCTGCTGTTTGTCTTCTAAGTGGCAGTTTCCTTTTGGCTTGATCTTTTGGTTATTAGGTTCTATGGTTATGCTTATCAAACGAGTTTGATTATTTTGTGAAAGAAATTCAGTCTACAAGAATTTTACTTTGATGGCCAGACATTGTTTTTGACATTGGCTTTTTATTTCATGTTCTGCTAGATGTGATCTTCATCAAGTTTGATTTACTTTTGTTTATGTGCTGATGTGGGATTATTTGAGATAATCTTAATCCAAGCATGTTGTTTAGTAGGGGTAAATCAAACTCTTTTTAGCATTCTTGGATAAGTGAATTGAACGATTCAAAAAGCATAGATAATGCATGCTCGTACCATACATAGTAGGAAGGAACTCCCATAATTATTGTATGGGAGGAACACATACCTTTTATGTAGCTCTGGTTTTTCCACTTTGATTTGTTTAATCAATTTTGTGATCAGAGTTCTGAATTTCTACAAGCATGTGATGATTGATTTTTATTGAGGGAAGTTTGTAGCTTGGGTAGCATATGGCAGGATCAGAATGCTCATTAGGGGCAATGTTCATGTAAATTTAATGCAATTTGTTTGAAAGTGTATTTGTTTAGATATGAAAAATTGCTCAAGTATCTATGCACCTTCTGCATGGTGCTCAAAGCCATTCTCAGTCTTTTTATTTGAAGATCTTTATTATCAACTAATCGAGTCCTCATGTTGTCATCAAAACATTTGTTTTACCATGGCATTACTAGACAACAAGTTTCTAATACATCAATCTAGTGTCCATCTCTACATCTCAACTGCTCAATCCCAACTGATTAGAAAGGTTATCAACTTTATCCTTGGTGTACTAATCTAATGTACAGAGGACAAGTAGATCACATTCAACGTAAAATATATCAATTTCACAAACTAATCTTAATCCGCTTGAATGTTATTTTCTCTTAAAATTCTTTCTTCTTCCCTGCGAAAATCATGTTGACTGGGAAGGAGTCAGCACTTCTTCAATTAGAAACTTATGAACAATAAATTTTCTTTTCTCTGAAAGCGACCACCACATGGCACCAACCCAGTGGCCTGTCAAGAATCAACGTCTTAATCTTGTTTATATCCGGCTGATGGCGATACCCACGTGGAAGTTTTCCATCACTTTTGAAATATGAGGATTTGAAAGTGAAATCGAATCCATGGAAAAAATTGAACCACTGTCGTGCACCTTCTCGAATGGAGAAAATTTTACCCTTCAATTGCCGACCAATGATAATAATTACACTTATTACATCCAATTGTTGTCAAGTTTGTTGATTTT